>CM024807.1:18819458-20054190 GCA_014281875.1 Nibea albiflora
GTAGCTGTAGAGTTTAAGACAGTCCTCCTGGAGGTTTCATCATGTTTGATGAATAAGAGGATGCTGATGCTCCATGTTTACTCCATACAGCTTTGGGGATCATTTTATTTTAACTTCAGCGTGTGTGATCAGTCTGTGTGCTGCACGCCAGACTTGAGGCACCAAATGAATGCTATTCTGAGAGGTAACAATACCGTCAGCATCGAGAGGGAAGGCAAACAGTCACGACGGAGACAGGAACAGAGAACAGAACCACCAGAGAGCAGAGGGGTTACAGATACCTTCCCTCCACTCCTCTTTCTAATAACAGAAAAGGTGAAGGTGACAGGAGTGACTGCTGGCAAAGAAAATGATATTGAATCACCTCGGCACACTATCACCAAACACAAGAGCATGAAGTGGAAGTGTATTCTCTGTATTCAGTCCTGGAACTAATGGCATTAACAGAGGCCGGCATGGACAATAGGCATCTTTTCACTAAAGTGCGAGTATTATTAATAACATTAGTGATATATCTATGAAGTGTCCCAGTCAGTCAGGACAGTGAGCCAGCATGAATAACAGAAGTGAAGCAGCTAAATAGAAATCTGCCTTAATAAATGGATTATTATTTACACATGTGTTTTTCCTACCATATCAAAATGTCTTGGAAAAAAAAAAGCCCAGTGCCAGCACTGGAAATGGCACAGCCAACTGGAATGCAGCCATTATTAATGCCATTAGTTACACCTCAGCTACCTCCATGAGAATATTGCGGGGATTTTAGAGGCTCTCAGCACCTGACTGGATTATAGTTCTGCCAAATTTATAATTTAGCAGTCAATTTATGTGTGGCAAACTGCCCATGAGATAAAGGTCAGTATAATTATGATAATTACTTGTTGAATAAGAGAAACAGGGGAGGGATAACCGATATAAACGCGTATTACGCAGGCAAACACACACGGAAACACACACGCACTGCTCTCACAAATACTGCAGAGAGGGACCACTGCAGGCAGAGATAGAGCGAGCAAAGCAGATGTGAGGACACAAAGCCGGTGAGGGGAGGGTGGTCACATGCCTGTTAATGGTAACGGGAGATACATTAGCCTCCCTCGTAGTGGTGCCATGAGATACACAGCACTGATGGCAACTGGGCAGCAAACAAAAGGAGGGAGGGAGAGTGAAGATTCAGTCTGCTTTGAATGGATCTGTTTTGAAATTTACCTACTACCATGAACGTCTTGAAGAAGCTCCTGGCCTCCATTTATCTCAGTGCATTTTGAATATTGACTTCCAGAGTCTAATAATGTGCTTCAGTAAAGTAATCTGTCATGGTAAACCACTATCCACTTCAGCATATCCACTTTACTGTATTCAAGCCCTGATTGGAACTTGTGAGTCCCGTTGTACCAAGTATGGATTTGGCTACACTTAGCTATTAAACATATATTCCATGAGCCACAGTTTCTGTACCACATTTTCGCTGTCAACATGAAACAGAATGACAGCTGATCTAACACCGCACTGCTGGTTTCCTTGTTTTGAACTCCTGCAAACAACAGAAAAAAAGGATGTATTGAGCAGATGCTTCAGGGCCCATTGTTGGTGTTTCTCGCCATATTGTTTGTTTCTTCCATCTTATCTCTGCTGCGAGCCTGATGCCCCACTTTGATGGAACGTGTATGATGGAAAATGAGCCGGTGCATGAAATCAGAAGAGGTAAAGTTGCCAAGTGAGCTCACCCAAGACAGCCAGCTAGAAGGGCACAATTATTGCGAACAAGAGAGGTGACTATGCTGTCTGGATCGCACTGTTGCCGATCGAAGCCACTCATCTGTTGTTTGTTGATATGTATACTGATAAAATGTGATGTGTTTTTATGTTTGTGAGTTAGTGCATTCATGCAGAATCCAGTGCCATAAGGAAGACGCAGATATAATATTACTTGTGTTATGTTGTATATTGTTGACTAACCCCGTCTCCTAGAAATTATATTTCTATACAACTAATTTGCAGAATACAGGGTTCACACACCCCTTTATATGCAGAAACAATAATGCTAAAAATGGAAAAATCAACCAGTTTTTCTGTCTCTTCTTCCGATCGTATTAAAACTCAGTAAAAAAAAAATATATAGAAAAATGTTGTAGTGGGAACCGACCCCTCTAACACAAAGAGCATTCACAATTGATGAGGATGACATATTACATTTAATTTCATCAAAATAAAGGACATATTTCATCTTTTATATGTTATAGAGCCTGCGCACAACAAATACAGCAGGGTCCAAAAGTCTGAAACAGCTAGTCATGGTACTTCTATTTTGCATTTGAATGTAATACTATTTTATACTATAACAGTTTAACATTCGAAAAGAAATGTTGAATCTTTGAATCTAAAAGTAATAAGTATTTATGTATGGGATATTTTTAAGTATTTGGTTTGTTGACTCGTTTTGTAGATAGTCTCAAGTGGACCGCAATTTTTAGCACTTGGATTGGCCTCACTTCATAGCCACACAAGTTGCCACTTTGATTGGACTTCTCCTGCTGCAGTATGAATTCTTCTCTAGAAAGATGCAACCCAAAGGGTGTAGCATGTCTCTGAAGAGTGGTGAGCTACTTCTCCTTGATCAAAATGGAGTCAATTCGGTGTAGGGGTCCAACTCCAGAGCAGACAGAACACCCCCGATCTTCAATATTCTCACCACCATGTTTTACTATGGGTTTGATATCATTCTCTCTCCTGTTTGCCTCCTTTCATCCACCCTTCTGCCATCAATCTCAGTCTTGGATTCATCAGCAAATATGACTTTCTCCCAGTCATCCGCTGTGAAATGCAGGCATGTGTTAGCCTAGTGTCTGGCCTTGTTTTCCCTCCTGTGGTGGTTTGGAAACTGCTGCTCGTCCTCTATATCTGGGATGAAATTGCCTTTCTATCTCTCATGGAGCTAAGCTTGACATATTGATCTTCTGATGGTGTGGTCACTTTTGGTCTGCCTGATTGTGCCTTGGATACAACTGATCCAGTTTCATGCACTTACTGGTTCAAAAAACTTGAGACCAACCATATTCTAACGCTGAGAAAAGCGTTAGATCATCTCTGATTTTGACATTTTCCAGGTTTACATGAAAATAATCGAGATTTTACATAACTCATATCGCATTTAGTCTTTGTACCAAAAAGCTACTTTACAGCAGCTTTCACCGTGAGGCTTTTTAAAAATCTAAAAATACAATACAGGTACAGTATAAGAATACTCAGCGTTCAGCATGTTATTTATGATTATTGGGGTTGAGACTGAACTGAAAATTGAGAAACCGGTCAGTCAGTGCCAACATCTAACAAATTCATCATAGTATCATGTCACATATTGTATTCACCAATCCCACATACCTTTCAAATGATTGTCTTTTATCCAGTGATTTTGTCAATATATGTGTTTCTATTCATATCCATCTTGCTGAGCATACAGGTGTTGACAGTTCCTCTGAGGCTTTATTAAAGACAGTACTCCAGGACATACTGTGATGGCCTGGTATCAGAGTGACAACAGCATTGATGAAAGTCTGGCTTTCACAGCAGTGGATAAAAACAGCTGTATTGATGTCTTTCTGAGTGATGTTTTGATCTGCAGCGCGGCCAGGTTCACTCCCTTCCCTTGAGTCAATTCGGACCAGATAAGAAACAGCACTATCATTGCGACTGTGATGGATGAATGCAAAGGAATGACAGGCTGACTTAAATATTGTCGGAGCTTAACAGCTTATACGAGTAAGACTGATTAGATGGTTGCTGAATGAATCTCATTTAAGTTTATCTCAGAAAGTTCAGTCTGGGTTCAGAGCATTTTGTTTTCAGACCGAATGTTGGCCATCATCCAAATTTGAATGTGAAGCTTTGCTTTGCATGTTTTTAAGATACAAATCCATGATTGGAACGCTGTCAACTTATTTTGAAGTAATCCCTTGCCCTATTTCTTTTTCTTGAATACATTTGTGTGTTGGTGTGCGCCTCTCTGTGGTGTTTCTGGATCTGTCAAACTGTGTCTGCGTGTTTGACATACCGTATGGGGGTCCTGCAACAGTAGATCACAGCTTCTTTTTAAAGCTGCTCATCCATATACCAGCCCAGACTCTCAAATGGGGCAATTATTCTTTCTCTGATACACTACCAGCCCCTAACAACGGCACGTCACTTCCATTTTGTTATTGTAATAAAGTCCCACCCGGAATAATCATCTTTGGAAAACTTATTCTCACTCTATGTCATTTCCAATTCAGCGTTTTTTCCCACAAAATGGCTGCCCAGCGTCGCCGTTTCTACTTTCATTGCTCCTTGCTGATTATCCCTGCTGGTTGCTTCTCCCCAGACTCTCGAGTTGAGAGGCATAGATTTCATACTTTTTAGTTTATACAGCCAGAGGCCTTGTTGCAAAGATCCTTATTATAAAGAACCATATTAGGCTTGTCAAGAAGGTTTCAAAAGAATATGGTGTTACAGTAATATGCTTCATTTGTCATCCTTTTTGCCTTGTTTCACATCACTGCACTCTTGTCTCCTACAATACTGCTGCTTTAACAAATAACATACACTCACGCCGGCAGGACAACCCCTAGCCTGGAGTTAAATGAGGTTAAACTTTTTGTGTTACCTCTACAGCAGGATGTAAGTGGCACTGGCTTGGATTTAAAGCTATGCACACTTAAGCTAAGCTGTAAATCCTTCATGATAAAATGTAATACTTTGTGAAGTCTCTAGCAGGGCCGAGTCCTCCTGTATGGTGTTATGTGGTGGATGTGATAGACAGTTGAAATGTGCCAAACAGAAAGTAATGAATCAATTTTAATCAAGAAATTAAAATTCCAATAGAAGGCCATGACATTTTCAAACAATCTCAAAACATGGGGTGGTGTCCTGCCAAGCTGCCACGGCGAAATCAAGAGATTCAAGAGATGGAAGTCAGTTAGTTAATTTTAGTTGTCTGATCCTTTGGTGAGATCTACCAGCATATGGTATGCTTCAGGATATCTCAGGAACAAACTGACTTCAAAGTGTTATTGAAGATGCAAAACATATTAAGTTAAACTAAAATACAAACAGTGTTACAGCACAGCACAGTCAAAAGGAAAAAAAAAATATAGACAATTGTGAGAATAGAAAAATAACAGGACTCAAGTTTGCATAATCATATTCAATCTCCCCAGGCTTGTGATACAACCATCCAATATCTGTACAAACAAGGAGGGCTCCCCTGTCATAGATTTGCTGGCAGACAAGACAATTACTGACAAAGGATTTGGAAAATAAAACATCTGAAAGATTAAAAATTGTCTCTGTCTCTAGCACTTGAGAACAAGAGATACTAACGGCGGTGTAATCATATTTTGCTGTAGTGCTTTCATGTAGGTTGTCTTTCTGAGCGTGTTGCACAAGCTAAAAATAAAAAAAAACTACCTTTTGAAAAAGTCAAACCAGATTATATTGGTACATTTCTTCTTTCAAAAACAAGGAAACTTACTGGCCAAATATAATCTCACTGTAATGCTGCAAACACGTGTGTGAGACCTGCCACTGCCACGTACACTCTCCAATTATTACTGGTCTATTAAAATGCACAATTTACTATTTGTTTGTTTATTAAACAGAAATTGGCTGAAAAACTCAGAAGTAAATATGCAGTTATAATTCTGCCAGGAGGTGATAAACTGTGTTGGCAGACAGTCTAATTTATTATTGTGCATACATTTGGCTGATAGATCACCAAGATAGATAGATAGATAGATAGATAGATAGATAGATGGATGGATGGATGGATGGATGGATGGATGGATGGATGGATGGATGGATGGATGGATGGATGGATGGATAGATAGATAGATAGATAGATAGATAGATAGATAGATAGATAGATAGATAGATAGATAGATAGATAGATAGATAGATAGATAGATAGATAGATAATGTGCATATTTGTGCGCACGGGTGTATGTGTGTGTGTGTATGTACGCCCAATATATTTAGAGATTAACCTTTCACTTCTTTATAAACCTACTTTATCAAATGAAAGTGGCGACAGATGGTCCAAATATCATCAACTGCACTTCATCTTTTATCCTCTGATACAAAGGAACAGAGAACGAGGAGTGCTTGCCAGTGTGTGTGTGTGTGTGTGTGTTAATTCCCGGCAATATGTGCGCTGTAGAGAAAAAAATATTCCAAAGGTACCAAAGTAAAGATGTGAAATTTGTGAGTGTTCAACGCACTGAGGCCAGTGTACTATGAGGAGTACGTACTGTTTTACGGCACTAAGTTATACACCATAACTGGATCGTATTTTATGTTAAAAAAAACTGTTTTCTGGCTGCTTCTCTCCTGATGCTTCTCCTGAAGTCTGCCAGCTGCTATGACTTCCCCGATGGTCAGTGGACTGCTGCAGACTATAGCTAGTTAGTTGGCTGGGCTGCCCGGACTGTGAGCTCAGAGTTGTAGCAGCTGCACTGAAGGTTTTAGGTTTTAAGGGTATGCAAATGGGGGAGTGATGCTGGGATGCGCACACAATTTCTACGCAAAGCTTTACGAAAACTTAAATAAATAAAGCATGTGCAGCACTAGAGCAAACACAACCAAATAAAAAAAAAAATGGGTCGCCAGGATGCCAAAACGGAAAGCAACCAAATAGAGAGAGCATAGATGACAGCAGATACTGCCTCCAGGGGGCAGCAAAAAGTGATGAAGCTATTGATGTCAGCTATCCCTAAGCGGTGTTGCAAAAGTGTGTAAAATTTTTTTTTTTTACTCGATTGAATTGATTTGAATTTCTTTTTTGTATTTAAAACTTTTTTTTTTTAAATTGCTGCACATGTAGATGGTGTTTTTTTGTTGTTGTTGTAGTGTGTTGAGCTATCTTTGAAACGTTTAAGTGCCATGCATGTTTCTAGAAGTATGAATTTCGTCCATTTTATTGACACATCTTATTGATGAGGATGACTTTTTATCCTGGTCATTGCCTGTCACTCTTTACTTGCACAGATTCCATGGCTGACTCCATTATTTCACACAGTGTAAATATCCTTCTAGCTCTGTGGGAATTCAAGCGTAGCACTAATTAAGGGCCTCAATGAGATCACTTCAAGGTCCCTATGGAAGCAACAATAAGCTGTCACACAGTGCAAAGAGCAGCAAATACATGTGATGACGCACGCACATGCTCTCAGGTCATAGGTTTTGATTACATCGCCGCAGATTACAATGAGCGTAATTATGTCGCTATTGTTATATGTCATAAAAGCTGGTGGTGCGCTACACTTCCTTCATGCTGGGTGTCTGGTGGTGAGAAGCTCCACAACATCAACAACCTGAGACCTGATGGATGTCACACTGACAAAGAGGATTTGGAAGAGATTGAGTGTGTGTGTGTGTGTGTGTGTCTGTGTGGGACATCACTGCGGATTAGTCTTCTTTTCATCCCTAACCCTATCTCCCTCTCACCTCTCACACATAAAACACACACACAGAAGCTGCTCCATACCCTGTAACATGTCAGTGAAATATTTGACTCAGTAATGTCTGACAGTTCTTGTTTTTTAATGCTATTTTCACGTGGTCATTTCACAGAGGATAATCGAATGCCGCTGACAGGCTTCCAAAACGGTGTCATCTCGCAGCGATCACCTGGATAGAAATCGCATCAGTTTGGACTCATATTTTATTATCGCTGCTTACTGAAAATTAGATTTCTTGTTCTACACAGAAAAAAAACAAAAGGCAATACCTTCTGATAGTCTACATCAAGTCGCAGAAAAGATGTTAACATCGTTAAATTTGCTGCCCAATTAACTTTGATTTACAGATGCCATGCCATCCTGATGATGCCATCTTACCCTATAAAACTGTCCAACATGAAGTTATGTAAATAATCATATCACTGATATATTGTGTCTAAACATTACTCTGCTTTTTACATTACTTTGCATAAGAGGTCATATAAGGTTAAGCGAGCGTTGCAGGATTTTCACACACAGTCTGATCTTAGAATTTCTAACCAGATCTGTTTCACAGGAGTGTTCGCTGTGTTTTTTAAGCAATTGCCCCACTTATCATAGAAGAAAATAGCTAGGCTCCGGCTGAGTGAATGCCGCCTCTGGTAAATGTCATTAAAAAGCTATAATTTTAATTGGTCTCCACATTAACTGCTGAAAATTTACAGCGCAAGATTTGAATTTCAAATGAAGGCAGCCACCTAACATTTCCCTTTATTATGTTGTTACCCAAGACCTTTGTTTTAATAGAAGGATCTCACTTTAGAGCATGAATACCAGCTGTCATATACATCCATCTGCCTGCCACAGAATGATGCAGTTTGGCTTCACACATCCCTTCTGGCAGATGGCGGCGGTTATCCTTTATGATGGCACTAATATAAAAGTATATGCGTGTAGATCACTGCTGTCTGAACCTTATTCAATATTTGAGTGTATTATGAAACTTGTGGTGAGTTCCAAAAATTAATCTTTGAGCTGTCCCCTGCAGATTTTGGCCAACCGAAAGCCTTAAATCTTTGGCATTTCCATGTCGGTTTGAATGAGTGAATCTCCGCTTGTGGTAATATTTTAAAATTGGACTGGGTTTAGGCTGAATCCTTAAAAATGAAAGGATGGCCCACAGAGATCAGCAGGTACCACACATGCGTGGTGATAAACCTTTCCAGAAAGTTTTCAGGTTATCTCATCCAATTGCCATTGCCTGTAGGAATAACTGAGGGTCAGCAGAATGGCAAGTGGAGTCACTTGATTAACTTCGTGTCAGCGGGCGAGCTGCAGCACACTCTCTGGACATGGCGAAAAGTTCCACAAAGTTAATTTACAAACTTGCTGCATTAATTTCAATTAGACCAGCAGACGTGTCAGAAGACTCTCGCTGCACGCTCATCTCGAAATTAAAGATGAATTTAATGTAGGCTACCACATAGCTGTGTTCAGAAAGACTGAAGGCAAATTAAGCATCTGACCCATATGAGTAAGTGGCCAAAAGTCGCCCCCCAAAATGCATTTCTCCCTATTCTATTCTGTTCTATTCTATTTTGTTTGCTTTTTGGAGCAGACATAAATTTCACTGCATGGCTGGTTGTGTCGGCGTGTGAGTGAGCGAGCCAGTCAGTATGTGTGTGTGTTTGTGACGTGGTCTTGGTTTGAACTTTGTCGGCTGCACGCACACCCCGGCTATGTGCTACGGGGAAATGTGGGCGTTGTGTCTGCCAGGCCTCTTACACTTGGCTTGTCTACATGCATTACACTCTCTCTCTCTCTCTCTCTCTCTCTCTCCTCTCTCTCTCTCTCTCTCTCTCTCTCTCTCACTCTCTCTCACACACACACACACAAACAAACAAATACATGTGTACACATCTACAAAAACACACAGAGACATGCACAGTCATAGATGCAGATATACAAAGTGAGAAACACGTGCATAACACACACACACACAGTCCATTGAGGATTTCATCTTGCTAAATAGTTAATATGCAAACTGGCCAGGCCTGTCAGGCAGCTAGCGGCGTAATAACATACATACACATGCACACACACACACACACACACACACGCACCTCAACACTCAGTGTCTCTCTCACTCCATGGGTCTTCCTGCTGCAGCGTGTCTCATGGGACTCTAATCTAATTCAGAGTTGTTCAGTCATGTTTATTGAGGTGATGTTAATGTAACAGCGCTGCAGCTTCCACTCTCATCTCCCACGAATCTTGCATCCAGTAGATGGCCTCATTGTGCCTCTGAGTGCATGCCTGCTGGCTACAAGTGCATCTCAGGACATGGAGGCACCTTCATTTTTTGAGCCCCCTTTCTGTTTTTGACTTTTCAGCAGTAATACAGTATTTTTCTCTCAGTGCAGGTCAAGTCTAAAATAAAGTGCATGTAGATAAAAAAAAAAAAAGTAATGCCATCATTACTGTTACTGTAAAACATGTAACGGTAAGTTTAGGATGTTGGTAAATCACCGAAATCTGGTTGCAGCTGGTTGTTAAATTACATAATTTGAAAAGCACACAATGAAATGTTCTTCCCTTTTTCCAAGTTCTTCACTGTGCCATAAATTGAGGTCTTACAGGTGTCATCATAAACCCTATGACTGCACTCTTTAGCAAACAAAATGTGTGCTGAGCAGTGTGACTTTGGGTGGCTTTACCCTCCACAGCCTCTCCCTGGATAGATGGGGCAGTTGTGGCCGTGGCGCACAGCAGCAGCAGCAGCAGGCAGCAGCTGAGCGGAGAGAGAGGAGCGCGCATGAAAACGGTCTTGGAAAGACCAGAGTCATTTTACATCACTCTCCGCCGTACAGTCAGACCGCAGACACATTACGGGGTAACCGAATGTTGCTCAACAAAGGATGACCCTAAAAGGAGAAGCATAAGGACCGATAAAACACCTGCGGACCGTCGCAACAGGGGAGCGTGACTGACTTCCCATGGAGGAGAGCGCAGAGAGGGTGAGCTCCTTCTCCTTCAATTGGTACCAAGGTACAAGTTGGATGTCTGGATTTTTGGGGGACTGAATAGTTTTTATTTGTCCGGAGTTCATTTTTTGGATTCGGTTATTTCCAAAGCAAACCAAGAGGCTGGTGCGGGACGTGAGCTGTCCACATCCACGGAGCGGAGCGCACGTCGCAAAATTAAGAAAAATAAGACAATAAAACGGCGGATTTGTTTCAAAGGCGTCAAACCAGGGATGCCACTGTCAGAGATGATTTAGGTGGGTGGCCCAAAAATAACCTGAATGTTTTTGAAAGCTGAGTTTTGCTGTGTGAACACAAATGGACACAAACTAAACTAAAAGAGAGAGAGAAAAGAATGACCTCGCATCTGGATTAAAGCGACATGTGAACATAAAAAAGGGGATTTGATATTGATGTGCTCTCGTACATGTGATGAGCCAAGCGTTTAAGATATCAAAACGGAGCGTTGAGACTGTTTTGTTGTGTAATATTTTTTTTTTTTTTTTTTTTTTGCTCACCACTCAGGTGGAAATGTTGGCTGGAGGTTGTGCCATTTCCTAAAGAGGGAACTGCGTTCAAAGAAACAATAATAAAATAAAAACACCTGACTGCTGTGGCGGATCAGCGCCAATTCAGGCACCAATATAACCACAGGGACACGCCTCAAGGATCATTAAACAAATCAGATAAACGCAGCGCGAAAACCATCAATACAAGTTATTGATGTGGTGGTATATAAGGCTAATGATTGGCCAAGCCTCTGTTTACTCAACGGCTCTGCAACAATATGGTGTGAAACTTTAGCTGAGGGCTCGGCAAGCAAAGGCATACGGCAAGAGGACAAAAGAAGGAACAAGGACTTTATTTTTATCCTAATATATATATATATATATATATATTTTACTGCTGCGTATCACGACTGCAGTGCTGATTGGAAAAATAATTGCAGGCAACCTCTGGAATATCCCTCCTCTTCAAACTAGAATGTCGACTGTCTGCACTGCTGCTGCAAGAATTTACAAACCGGGCATTTTTGGGGGGCAAATTTCCAAAGAGGTCCTTTTGGGATATTTATAGCAGCTCTTTTGCAAGGATGGTGGTTGTGACAAGGAGCCTATGGATGACCCAGACTGTGGGAGAGCTGGTGCCGAGACAGTTGACCTCTCCACCAGCCACGCCGGCCGTCTAAAACTCCTCCCCAGGGAGGCACAGCTGCTGCAGGCTGGGGATGTGATGGGGTGACTGTTGACACCCCCCTTCACCCACCCCCTCTCTCACTTTATTAGCAGTGTAATATAAACAATGGATCAGAATTTCTCCACGGTTCGAGATGGCAAGCACCTGCTACCAGAGAGAGACTCGTCCAAACGTGTGCTGACAGGATGTTTCCTCTCCCTCCTCATTTTCACCACGCTGCTGGGCAATACGCTCGTCTGCGCCGCCGTCACCAAGTTCCGACACCTGAGGTCGAAGGTCACCAACTTCTTTGTCATCTCGCTGGCCATCTCTGACCTCCTGGTAGCTATCTTGGTAATGCCATGGAAGGCGGCGACTGAGATCGTCGGGTTTTGGCCGTTCGGTGCGTTCTGCAATGTGTGGGTGGCGTTTGACATCATGTGCTCCACTGCCTCCATCTTGAACCTGTGTGTGATTAGCGTTGACCGTTACTGGGCCATCTCGAGCCCATTCCGCTATGAACGCAAGATGACCCCTAAGGTGGCGTGTCTAATGATCAGTGTGGCGTGGACCCTGTCCGTCCTCATCTCCTTCATTCCTGTTCAGCTTAACTGGCACAAAGCTCAAACCACAAGCTACGCAGAGCTTAATGGAACATACCCCAGTAATCTTCCCCCTGACAACTGCGACTCCAGCCTTAACAGGACCTACGCCATCTCCTCCTCCCTTATCAGCTTCTACATACCTGTGGCTATCATGATCGTCACGTACACCCGGATCTACCGCATCGCCCAGAAACAGATACGGAGAATATCTGCCCTCGAGCGGGCAGCAGAGAGTGCCAAAAACCGTCACAGCAGTATGGGGAATAGTTCGAACATTGAGAATGAGAGCTCATTCAAAATGTCATTCAAACGAGAAACCAAAGTCTTAAAGACACTCTCAGTCATCATGGGAGTGTTTGTGTGCTGCTGGTTGCCCTTCTTCATCCTAAACTGCATGGTTCCGTTCTGTGAGCCGAACGTGGTGGACGGTGCGGCAGACTTCCCCTGCATCAGCTCCACCACCTTCGATGTGTTCGTGTGGTTTGGCTGGGCAAACTCCTCGCTCAACCCCATCATCTATGCCTTCAACGCCGACTTCCGCAAGGCCTTCTCCATCCTCCTGGGCTGTCACCGGCTCTGCCCGGGGAGCAACGCCATCGAGATCGTCAGTATTAACAACAACATGGGCGCCCCTACGTCAAAAAACAACAGTCAGTATCATCCCAAGAGTCACATCCCAAAGGAGGGCAACCATACAGCCAGTTATGTGATCCCCCACAGCATCCTGTGTCAGGAGGAGGAGTTACAGAAGAAGGATGGGTGTGTAGGGGAGATTGAGGTGGGCATGGTGAACAACGTCCTGGAGAAACTCTCCCCAGCCATCTCTGGGAATTTAGACAGTGACACTGAGGTCACACTGGAAAAGATCAATCCCATAACACAGAACGGACAGCATAAAGTCGTGCCATGTTGAGAGATGGATCAGAGTACACTGAGGCATGTACGTATGCACAAATGGAAGAACAGCTTACACGGAAGGACAGCAAAAGAAACAACAGAGACAGAACATGCCTGACAGGGACACAGTGAGTGGGATATGCAGGACCTTAAGACTGTAAACAAACATGGAAAAACCTACAGAATGTTTCAAAGTAAAGGCACTTTATCCTAGATCTAACTATCTGCAAAATACTCTCAGCATTTATTGATGAAACTGACAGATTTGATGATAAATGTTGACCATGTGAATATTAAAGCAGAACACTAGCTATGTGCACATGTATACATTTTTTTCTTTATACTTACAAAGATGTATACATCTGCATTTGTATTCTGTACAGTACTGACACAATCCTGCAAGGACTTAAACACAGTATATACAGTGGAGGAAGATGTAGTAACTATTAGCAAAATGTCTTGTAGGTAGGTGCTTTGTACGTGTTTCATGCAAGAGAGAACAATGTGGGTAAATTGTTTTTTGGTGCAATATGATTAGTTTATTGCAGTTATTTCTCTTCAGTACATTTTTATTGCAGAATCAAAACGTCTGTCTTGCAGTGGTGATTTATTTGAGTTTAAACTTATGCAGACACCCAAAGTACGATTATGATTCAAACTAAACAGGCAGAGGGAAGATAATGGATCCAAGTTGACGTATATCTATAAATATTTGATTTTTGACAACACCCCCTCCCAATCCTTATAATCTTGCGGGATTTTTATAAAACCTGATACGTTCAGAAGTCCAACTGATATGTGTGCGTGAGAGAGAGAGAGAGAGAGAAAAGAATAGGATAGAAAAAGTCACTCCTATGATCTACTTTCCTTCCCTAGTATCCTATTATGATCCATCCTCAGTCATGCCCACACGGGACAGATCAGGCAGGCTCACCTGAAATTTCCTTGCTTCTTCTCCTGACTCTCTGTTTTCATTAGCTTTGTCTACCCTCTCTGCTGCTCTTCAGCAAACCCTCTCTAGGGCCCTGCAGTCTCTGCTCCTTTCCATTTTCCTGCTCTCGTTTCCTCAGTCAGCAAAGTCCCCTCTTCCCTCGCGCTGCCCCTGTTTCTTCAGTGTTGTCATCCTCCTCCCTCCTCTCTCCTCCCCACCGCTGCCCCTGGTTCAGCCCAGTCCTTTACACCTGCACCATACCTCCCTTTTATGTTTTCCTCTTCCTGTCTACTGTCTCCTCAGCGTCCTTTGGCAGCCCTCCATTTTAAGTCCTTACTCTGCCTGCTTAAAGTGCCACTAATGTTTCTATTTTTGGCTAATTCCGCCAGTCCATAATTAAAGACAAATGTAAATGTGTGAACTAAAAAGTCCTGTACTTGGACAGAGGAGGCAGAGCAGCCACAGCAGAGTTTACTCAGCTGTAATGCAAGGGACACTTAGTGACCTTTTGCAAACTTGCAGATATCTGATTTTGTAAATTGTTCATGCTGTGAGCCCTGCTGTGCTGTAGTAGCAGTGTGGAGCACGCGGAGTGACAGTCGCTCTGCTTGCAGTGGTGGAGTCCAAGACAGAACCACCACGATGGGGGATTACCTTCAAGATATCAGACATTTTCTATTGCCTCTCTTCTCCCAGTTTGTTTTTGTGTGGCTACATGAAAAAAAGGATGATACAGCAAAAATGTACAATTTAAATGTTGAGGTTAGGGAGAAGTCTTACAAAAAGAAGCTTTGAGGTGGTCAATCCTTAAAGCCCCACTAAATGCTCCTGATCAGTTGCTTATGACTTTATACTAATGCCAATACTTAATATAAAATATAGTTTTCAACTGTCCTCAAATTAGCCTTTTCAAACTCATTTCTGTGCTTGACTCTTTGCGCTAATTGCAATGTTTTATATTATTTGATTGATATTTCATAGTTTACAAAAAGAGAAGAGTTTACAGTGAACAGTTTAACATTCATGGTTTGAGTTAAAAGACAGTGCAATTGCTATAAGAATGCTAAATGCTAAAACAGCTAAAGTGATCTCGGGTTTGCTATCGTTAGCTAAAGTTACTTGGTCATACCAGATCAAGTAAGGCTATCGCAGCAAAACTCCTAAGTGTATTTAAGTGTTGCTTATGAATTTGAACTTTTCATTTGTGAAATGAAAACCGTCAATTATTCTTACAAAAGTTGCACAGTCTAGTTTACTAGTTTTATACGTCAAAATATGGAGGACATCGGAATATGAATGTAGGCAGTGAGACAAGAATTAAATTACATTTGGTATATCTTAAGTCAGCAGTAAGCAGTAAATCAGTGTGCGCGTGTACAGAGCCAGACATAATTAGCCCTCTAATTGGAGCCTATGCAACTAGTTTTGCACGGTGTTCAGTGAATGCTCAACAGCATGCTTTCTGACATTGTATGCTGAGCATCCCCTGTGTGCTGTGTGTGTCCATGATGGCGTGAAACTGTTTCACATCAGGGAAAGGAAGAGCTGATCCAATAGAAAGCAATTGGTCTTGAACGAAGCATTTGATTTTCCTGCTCTGGAAAATCCAATGCTATCTAGATGGCAACGAAGAGAGGGGGGGGGGGGGGTTTTAGCTCAATATGTGGTTTGGCTTGTGACACAAAAGCCACTCATTGTCCTCTGCCTCCCTGTCCTCAGCTCCCGCTGATTGCTGCTCCATCAGTATAAAATGGACGTTCATGAACTGCAATGAATTTTCTGTCTTTTATTGCACATTTTTGACATTTTCCAAGTGCTCAAATTCTATTTCAAGTGCCACTATAGACTATAACTTCCTGCTTTATTCTAAGTTCCCTGCCTTTTTTTTTTTTTTTTTTACAAATTCTCAACCATATCAGTTCACCCTCCCTTTTCTGCCTTCATCAGCCCCTCTTAATTTACTTCCTAATTATTCCCAAAACACAAACCAGCTCAAACATGCGATAAAAAGTGAACTGCACATAATCTGTCAGGATTGGACATGGAAGGGAACTGCCCCGGGGATTTGTCGCCATTCTTCCTCTGCCCTCTACCCTTCTCTCTCTCTCTCTCTCTCTCTCTCTCTCTCTCTCTCTCTCCCTCTGTCTCTTTTCTCTTGGCTGCCTGTGTCAACTTGATGAGCGTTCCTGATGTTAACAGAGATTGAATTTATTATTAAACAGACAGGGCCTACTGTTTCCCATCTGTAGTCTAAGTCAAAGTGATGAATCAAAGCCCCACCTGGGTATCATTATTATTATTATTATTATTATGATGATGATTATTATTATTATATTTTTGTATCGTTGTTGCCAAAATTCAACGTTTTGGCTGAATGTGGCTGTACTGTAGCTTATGCCGTGATTTAACCAGTGTTTTATAAGCTGAAACTTTGGGGGGGGCGTATGGGTACTCTTAATGATATAGAGATTAATCTGCCATTTGTTGTGACATCATTGGCATCTACAGGTTTACCAGATGTTTTTTTTCGTATATGCTGTATGTACACATTTGTAGAAACATACCTCCAGCTGAGAGTTTAAATGATCCACAGAATTGTGGCTCCATGCCCCCCTCCCCCTCCCATCCCCCCTCCGAGGCTTCACCTTGTCAACTCAGTGAGCCATCTTTCTGGATGCCACTGCTTTTGATTTTGGAGAGGGGCGATGTCAGTCCCACATGCAAAATGTTTTGTTTGATCCAGAGTATTTCCCCCAGGCTGTCCTACGAGTTGCTTTGGGGAGCTTTGGTGACAGAACACGGACTCTCAATCAGTGTAGTTACACGGTGTATGACAACATAAGCAAACCTGACAGTGCAGAATCTCTCCCCTTCTTCCAATGGCGGGCCAAGGGATGTAGCAGACGTCGGGGTCAAACAACTCTCCCAGGCACTGGGAGTGTGGAGGTATTTCAACGGTGATGTTTCACCTTGCTTAAACTGTCTAGGATAACGACGGCGTCCCTACCTCGACATTGATTCAGTGACAGAGCTTCATGTAAAAAAAATAAATGACATTGCAGCATTTAGGGTTGGGGAGTGCAGGGATAGAGTAATGTACAATGATGTTCAAAATGTAGTTGTGATGAACACAAGTGCTTTTTATCTTCAAAAATCCTTAACGTGTGTAGCAAACTTACATGCCGTGTGTGCGGGATTATAATTTACAGTAAGACGCGACAGTCACTGACTGTTTATATATTTATTTACATGTCTCTGGTGTTCAAGTCATGAAAGTGATGTCAAAGATTATAATCCTCGGAATAACTACAGTATTTAGTTTACAGTTTGTACAAAAAAAAAAAAAAATGTGCCCTTCTTGTAAAATAAACATGTATGTATTTTTTTTTTTCATCCGTGCTCGCTGTACTTGTCTGAGAGTGGTGTGTGGATGATGGCGAGTGGCGTTGTACCTTTGACACTGGGTGGGTATTGGAAGATCATGTCACTGCAGAGGATCAATGGGGATTGATTTCGAAAAGTGACGCACATTTTTTTTTTTCCAGCTCCCTCAGCGCAGTGTCCTCGCTGTGTTCCTGCCTTCGCCCCGCATTTACATAACCTGACAGCCACTTGACAGTTGACACGTCCTCTTCCTCTACTCTCTCACCCGCCTCATTTGTTAACTTCAGTGTGGGCACAGACCCATAGGAACTCAGATGCACACGCGGTAAAATCTTAAGAGTTAAAACCCAGCGCAGTGCAGGGAAACACACACGTTTTTATCACATGGCGTGATATGAACACATTTTTTGTTAATTAAAGCGTAGATGCACAATGCACTTGAACTGTTTTTTTCTTTTTTTCTTCCTGACCAGTGTTTTTAATCTTATACATAAGCAGTATCTGAATTGGATTTAGCCCACAGCCAAGAGGTCCCCGCCTCTTTATTTTGCCTCTATACAGACTGGAATGAGGATCAATAATCTCTTTGCAGCTCACTTGGTTGGAACTTGTTTCATCAGTTTTTTTACCTGAAGGCAAAAAAAATAAATCAAGATCAGTAGGACTCAGAAAGACTCGACAAAATCTATGACCACCATATTAAACTGTCTGATCACTGGGTCATACTTCAAAGCATTGCTTTACATATCCCTGGGGAATTCAGCAAGGTAAGAATCATCAATGAACACATAGTTTTAGTGCTTAGTCTAATTTCAAACATCTTTTCATTTTCTTTATACATCCAGTGTGTGATTTTGCAGCATCTATTGGCAAAATATTGCAGAAATGGAATGTAATATTCAGAGAATTAGTGTATAATTACCTAAAAAATAAGTACGACTGTGTTTTCATTCTTTACTTAATGAGTTACGTGTTATTTTCCTCTTCTGCCAGAATGGTAGGACAGAATGAACCCTGGCTCCAGATAGGGGCTTTCTTGTCTTTTGTGGGTTTCGCAGCCACTATAGGTCCTCCTATGTGGAAGGACAGGTGAAGTGAGAGGCATTCAGTTGGCTGCAATCTGAAACCTCACAGCTAGATGATACTTTTTTTTTTTTTTTTTTTTTTGTGGGAGCGTTTCAGTTACACATTCATACTTGGGAGCTGCCCAGCGCAACCGGCAGTAATCTGATCTGCTGGCCGCCGGAGCAGCTCCACTGGAGCAGCTGGGGTTAACGGGTAAATGTGGACAAGAATTTGTGAATTTGGTACAAAATTGAGTGAGAGCACTGAAGCCAGAAGCTGTGAAACAAGCTACAGTGTAATCCTGGCGGGCAATTACGCCACTGACCGGCTCAGATTATTAACATGACTCTACGGAGGGATGAAGCGTGCTGTGGTGGTGTACAGTAAGCATACCTTTGTGTTGTAATATAAAATATGTTTGATTTGATTTTGACAACATAGATGGCTCTAGAGAGAGAGGGGCAAGAGGTAAAAGAGGGTGAAAGAGCTGTTCGAGGGACTGGTGGTGTTCCACAGAGGAGATTACACAGTGAGACCTCTCTTTGAGTGAGACACAGACTGGATCATCCAATAACCGGAATACTGAATATACTAACAAACGTAATGTGAGCTTGTCAGTGGCAAAATGAAACACAGAGATTGGTTTTCCAGGTTGAAAAATATCTAAGTTACCCTCTGAGGGCAGTTCTCAAGGGCACCTCAGCGGTGGTAAGGAGGGAGAAGCAAGAACTTTATAGATTTGCCCAGTCAAACTTACGGCTGCAGTCGCGCTTCTCTAACCTATAGGCCACCACTGCCTTAAAATCCTACACACTGGTCCTTTAAATAAGGCTAAAAAAAAAAAACGAAACTGGGAAATGTGCCTCAAGATTAGTCTCACATACAGGATGTTTTTCTTTTGGCAGTCTACAGTGTGGGTCGATCAAGTCTGGAGAAAAATACAGCAGAAAAACTGCAGCGTCCCCTTGGCTGACCGCTCCGTAGCTGCCAGTGCTGCTTTAACAACATCTGTTTGATTTTGTCTCTCACACACTCTCTCGCACACAAACTTGTTGGAGTAATTTCAAAATGAAATTGGATCCAGACAGGAGAGCTTGCACAATGCACGACTGAATTCAGTGGCTGTTATTTAGAAAATAGTAGAAGAGACTTTTTAAACTGCTGTGATATAATAACCATAATATCTGTATATGGCACAGATTCACTAGTTATTCCGGTGCTCAATCCCACCTACAGTAACCAAGAGCACATTCTCAATTGCAGTGGTGCCAGGAGCAATGACCGGTGGAAGTATAGGTCAAATTAATGGTATTTGGTATGTTTACACACACAATCTGTTTACACACACGTCTGCCAAAAAGAGGAGCTGGACAGTGACTTGCACAGGCTCTCAAGAAAATGTTCCTTCAGTCATTTCTTTCCTGTTTTGTTCTTTTTTTTGTTTTTAAAGATGTTTAAGCTAACTCTCAAGTCCTGTCAGTCACTGATTCAAGCCAAGAGATGTTGAAAGTTGCGGTACCACTGAAGCAAGGTTACAACAACCACATTTTCTCAGGGCTGAACAAAGATTCGAACTCCTATTTGCTCTCACTCGTGATTTTACAGTGAAGCACCACTAGGTTCATTATCCTGCTGCATTTTCTCACACATACCTATAGCACAATCATTTCAAACACCAGGATAAATCTCCTAGTTCACAGTATAGTCAGATAGAAGCAGATTTATATGTTCTGTTACTAGGGCTGCAAGACGTACTTTCTATCAGGTTTAATTGGCAAAACCTGAACCTGTAAAAAAAGATATGCCTCGTAATCCTGAGAGATTTTTATTTGAGAAAGAAATGTGTTCTATGTTTCCATAGACACGGCAAGTTTATTTGTATTGCTATTGATCTCCAAATGGTGTGGGTCCTCTTTCATCTGTCATGTTTTCAGACATGCTTGGAAGGGCAGGGCTAGGCAAACAATGTTCAGTTGGTTGCAATCCGCAACATCACTACTAGATGTCATTAAATCCTACTCACTGGGCCTTAAATAAAAGGTAGTGGCAACATAAACAGTATAAAAAATGTCGCATGTCGTATCCGTGACATCGCCCATAGGTTTCTAAAGAGCCGATGTGAAGCTGCCACCATCTTGGCAGGTCTGCCTCTCCCGGCTAATCTAAAAATAGGGCTAAGATGTGGATCATTGGTGGAGCTAAAGTGGACTAAATGGTGCCTGCGTGCTCAAGCAACCCACCTGTAATGGCATCCACCTGTCAATCAAAGCGAACATAGCAGCCAAATTTAAGCCGTAGTATAATTTGAACAGGTGAGTTTAATAAAAATTCAGCTACTCAGTACTTATAGAATAGTTGTCAGCCTTTACTTAAGAATCGAAGCAGACCTGCTATTTTCTGGACTTTCTTCCAGTTATGTGGTTCATAAAAACTGAAAGCAGCCTCCTCCATGTTTAGTTTAGACTTTGAGGACAGAATCTGTCCCAGATGCAGTGCTATATAAGCCAACAGCAGTATTTTAAAATCGATTCTTTGACAGCCAGGAAGACAGTGTAAAGACCTCAAAACCGGAGTGATGCTATCCACTTTTTGGTCTTAGTGAGGACTGAATCGGCTGCAGCCATCTGATTGATTTTTTTGGAGATTGAACTGTGTTAAAGCCTGGTGAGAGGCTGCAACAGAGTGGCATGTTTATGACAAGTAAAGCTATCAGTGCTATTCGAAGGGAAACAACATTCATAAAAATCCGGATTTCAAACAGAACAAACAAACAACAGCGACGATGAGTCCTTTAAATGCCAGTATTCCTGACACACTGGCACATCCCATGTCTGCCCTCTGTATTGATATTTAACCTAAACTGATCCAGCCTGTGAGAGACAGAGGCAGGAGTTGGGTCAGTGGAAATACAGTCAAGGTTAATGATAGACTGCAGGCAGCGAAATGCAACATAGTGTTTGTCTCATGTGTGTGTGTGTGTGTTTGTGTGCAAGCACACTGCTGTAATGCACTTATGTAACTACACCACCACTCATTCGGCTCCTTATGCTCATTCTCAGCTTAACAGAAGCAGCAGGCAGCATCTTTTCCAAAATTAAGAGACCCCTAACGTTGCTAACCCTAACCCTACCCTCATAGAAACATGTCCATCTTAAATTGCAAAATGAATTGCCTCAAATGAATACAGTCATTTTATATGTGGAAGCTGAAGTTACATGACAGTTACATGTTGTTGCTTTTGTCAGTTATGGTGGAGCACCCAGAGCTTTAGCAGCAGACTATTGGTCCTTTTCCTCTCAATACTGTCTTTCTCTTATAGACAGATCAGCCATAACATTGTAGCCACCTGCCTAATATTCTGTAGGTTCCCCTTTTGCTGCTTAAAAGCCCAGGCCGGTTAAGTATGGTCACCAAAAGACCTCTGAAGGTGTTATCTGTGGAATCTGGCACCAAGATGTTAGCAGCAGATCCTTCAAATCCTGTATGTTGTGAGGTGGATTGGATTGTTTTTCGATTACACCACAGACCACCACAACTGGATTGAAATCTGGGGTGTCCAGAGGCCAGGTCAACAGCTTGTTGTGTTTTTCAGTTGTGTTTCTGCCATTTTTATTTTGTGGCAGGGTGGATTGTCCTGGTGAAAGACACCAGTGCCATCGGGGAATATTGTTTGCGAGACAGGGTGTACATGGTCTGCAACAATGCTTAGGTAGGGGTACATGTCAAAGTAACGTCCACATAAATAGCAGGACCCAAGGTTTGCCAGCAGAACATTGCCCAAAGCATCGCACTACCTCTGTCATCACAGTTTGGCCCTTGTCGAAGTCACTCAAATCCTTACACTTGCCTATTTTTCTCTTTCTCTGCTTCTAAAACATCAACTTTAAGGACTACATGTTTATCTGCTGCCTAATACATCCAACCCACTTCACCAGTCAGTGGCCATAATATTATGGCAGTTTATTTCTGATGTTGCTTTGGACGCTTTACTCATGCCGATGCATGCAATGCAAAAAAAAACAGTGCAGGTTATCAGGTCATGTTTAATCTAGGGACCATTTGGGTTCAATACAGTTTGATAAGGGACATGGTCCAGGTATTACCTGCTAAACACTAAATAATCCATCTCAATACCTTCTGGGTTCCATTGTTTTGTGACAGTGAGTGCTGGTATTTTCACCTTGTGAGTGTGTGTGTGTGTCATCATGACAAAATGTGCTTCTGGAGACACCTAGCTGTAGCAGGAGCTAGCACTGAGTCAGTCTTTCATTACTTTGTCAGATTTCGTCAATGTGATAGTGTCACAACCGTGCAGCATTCCGTCACAAACCTACAGGTGTGTAGTTGAGATAAAAATGAAGGCTGGGTTCAATGATGGGTGTAGTCCAAATCATGAGAACTGAGTGTTGTCAACATGTTGACAGGCGTCACAGCTGGTGTGATCCCATTGCAAGATGGTGTCCAGTTTAAGATTACATCTGAATATTTGCCTCAAACAGTGTAAACGACAAGTAGTAGTAGTGGATGAATTATAATCCACAGAAATGATTCTTTTTCTTGAGCCAGATGGAGATGTGCTTTTCCTCGGAGAGCCCCCCCAAGAGTCTCCGAACTGCTGATCTTGATTATGCTAACAAGTCATGATGTTTCTAACAGCCTCGTCTAACCGCCGTCGCCCATGGGACCTGTGTTTGATTTTAGTCATCGTATTGCATCTTTTCATTTAATTCAATGTAGTCGAGCATCCATTTAAAGGAACATGTCCTTGAGCTGTGTCTTTACCTCAGTCTCTGCCAGCAAATTCTCAGAGGCCTTCTTGACAGCTACTTCAAACATTACTCAAGTGCCTCTGCTCAACTCTGAGGGGCTGGGGCTTTTGATCACTTTTATAGCATCTGCTTGACTCTTCTGCTCCCCTGAGGAGCAAAAAAAAAAAAAAAAAAAAGAAACAAAACAAAAAAAATGTAAGAAATATGACCCTGCTGTAGTTAGACGACACCATTACGACACTGTGAAAGTTGTAATGTTAAAATACCATTAAGTGTTAAGGATCAGACTGACTTTGGACCTCGTTTTTGAGGAGCTACAATCAATTGGAAACACTTCAATATTATTGATTCACCAACACGCAGCCACTGTTTTAAAGCTGTGTGAACAAAAGATTCTCTTCCTTTGACAGGACCCTGCTGTTAACAGTTTGGTTGTTATGATCAGCTGTTTTGCAGCCATTAGTTCAGGGGTGTCTTGCATAAAGACCTCCATCTGTCCTGTGCACATTGTTTCTGCAGAGCTTTTTGTATAAACTGTTAAAATCACACACTGCAAGCATTACAGCCACAAACACCTGCTTTAGTTTTTTTTTTGGTTTTTGTTTTTTTTCTAGGCGACCTGCAGGTTTCAACAGTACTTGAGCATGGCATGCCTTTGCAACCAGGCAAGATTCGCTTTATGTTGGCGTCTTGTTTTCCTCAGATTGAGACATATTTGCAAAAAGCACAAATTCTGTCATTAATCTTGTTATACCAATCCCACGCTGTCAAGGTAACCAACAAAGTTCACAAGCCTGTCAGTAAAAAATAGCTCATACTTCTACACATACACCCACGCATCTCTGTGAAGTTGAAGAAACTTGTTTTTATTCTTGTTCCAAACTTGAAGAACTTTGAAAAACCTGACATTTATAGCCTAAATTACATTTTATGGCTTATGTTTAAAGCCTAAATTCTAATTTAGCCTCTTATCCTCCCCTCTTGTTTCCTCTCCTCTCTTCTCCTACTAAACATGCCCTTGACTTCCTTTCCCATCCCCTTTTTTAATCCTTTCCCTCCTCTACTTTCCCCAGCATCACCCCAACCAGTGGAGTGACTCACGCTCCCGCTGGTGTGAAGTGCTTTATCTCATCAAGAAATGGATCTAGCCGGGCATTTTTATTACCCCAGTAAGACTGCTTGAGTCAAACAATAAAATAATAAAACATTAAGTCGCCTATTTCTTGAAAAGAGGGTTAGTAAAAACAGACATTCTTTCAGAATAAAAGCCTCATTCCTGTCATCAGGCTACACTGAAATAAGAATGTGAATGCATCATCTTACAAAAAAAAAAAATTCTGGACTGCGGCTATTGAGTTTCATTTCAGACTGACTGACACACATAAAGAGGCTTATAGTATTCACAACATGTGACATATTGAAAGCATAATAAGGCTTTTTTTCCCTGAAGAAGAAAAAAAAACAGTGTTATGGTTTGATTGGCAGTTGCCCGATGGCTTTTTCTTTATCACACTAATAAAACCGAGGAGTCCGTTAAAAGACAAAAACAAAGATGCTGAACTTTCCAGCTCCTGGAAAACCGAGGGCAGAAGGAAGCACTCTGTCTCTAAAAACTCAAGTTTTACTGTCTTATTGTGATTCAATGTTTTATTCATGCACTCTTTCTTTGCCATGTCTAAGTTGTACACTCACTCTAAACCCGATATGCATGGTGAGCCCTCGTAATCATCCTGTCATAAATTTAATGTGTGATGTGTCAAGTTACATCAGCTTGCTATTCTAACCCTTAGATCCTGCCAACCTTTTATTTTGGTGGAATTTTTTTTATTTTTTTTTATTGCATCGTCACTGAAAAAGAATATTTGGTCTTTTACAATATGTGTAAGAGTAAGTATATTTTTTCTCTATGTACTGCAGAACAACACTACATGACTATGAAACCAATTCACAAAAAACTAACTTGCGTTTGTAGTTTTTAGAGTACAGTACAGTAGTTTTAGAGCACCGATATATCCTGTGACATAAAGTGGAACAAAACGTCATTGCATGGATGCCAAACTCATTTTACAAACAAATAAATACAACAGTTACAATTCAATAAAGCAATTGCTGCCACATGTATACAAATCTTAAATTTAGGCACACATATATTCTATTCTATAGTCTATTGAGCGGCTCTGACTCTGCACGGCTCAGATATTAATTCCAATGCAGTTTCCCTTTGCTATCAATCAATTCTGCGATCGTTAGCAGCGACTGGTGGCTGTGCACCTGAAGAACACACAGACAGTAACTCAACACTTCAAACCTCAGAAAATCAAATAATGGAAGCAAAAATTGATGACATTGTAGAAGAAGCAGGAAGTATTTGATCCTGTAACGTTCCATCTTGGAAACTGTGTAGGTCTGCAACTTGAGCCTGAACCTGATGGGAAATGAAAGTATTGACGTAACTTAATTGTGCCTTAACAATGGATGACATGGCTACTTGTATGTGAACAGAGTTGCTCGTAGTGATGATTTGTTGAGTATTATTGGCTGACTCAGCAGTTCCGCTCAGCGTTATGGAGCTTAATAGCCTCTTTCAGCGTATTGTTTTGGCTTTAGGGTCCAAAATTAACTCATAGTGTGGAACTTGGCCGCAGTAGCCAGCTGTTTTCAGAAAAAAAAAATAAAGCTCTAAAAATTGAATGTTTTCAAACTGTTGTGGACCAAATAGCCAGTAGATAAAGTTAATGCCTTGCTGGTAAACATACTGGAGCATTTAGCAACTAAACAGCAACTGAATATTACCAGGAGAGATCGAAAAAGGTCATTCAACTGGGACAATGCTTCTATGAGGATAGTTGTATACGTGTTTGTGAATCCACCCATAGAGGGTTGTTATGGGTAACCATAGGTTGCAGAGGCTTGCAATCTGATATCAACTTGAAAGGTGATGGTGTGTGGTGTCAGATTGTGGATCTGAGCCTCACTCGTGCCTTCCCACTCTCATTTGTGACCGGACATGTTGGAATCTTCTGTTGCCATTACATCCATAAACAGACAGACTTTCCTCTTCCCTCCGCTCTACCAGCCTTCCATCTCCACCCTTTGCCAGAGAGCTTGGGGCTCCTTACTGGGACTCCTCCTGCAAGGCGTTCTGCCAGGATCTCACAATCTCATATTCATGTACGGTGAAGTCTCTTCTGATTGAATTAAAGATGAGGTCCATCTCCCTCTGAATTAATTCATGTGGCTCTACATATCTAGAATCCAAAACTCTGAGGTACAGTAAATGGCTGGCTGCCATTTAAATGAAGAGATCTGAAAATACCTGTGAATCTGGGAACACTGGAAATGCCTTAAGTGTATAAAGTGATCGTACATACACGCATGTATATTGCATGTATGTACTGTCATTAGAACCTAGTGTATGCGCTGTGTGTGTGTGACTCTGCTGTGCAGCTGCTGCCATTTATCTGCTCCTGCCCAGTGCTGTGTTTGCTATGTTCTGTGCTACACTGGGAGAACCTGTCTCCTCTTTGCTTCCATTCATTTGTAATGTAATGATTTATGCCCAAACCTCCTGAGGCATAGCCGGTGTGTCCTACTTTAGACTGAGCAAAGATGTTAGAAGGAATTAAATAATAATTCATAGCAGTTATTACTCCCTCAAATAAATTGCTCCACTGACCAGCCTTTCCTCTTGGCAATAGCAACCTTTTACGTCAAATTACATACATACATTGCTGCTCCCTGCCATGAAGGTTGATAATTAGTCAAAAATCCCATTGGTTTGAAACGAATCATCCAGACTATCCATTACTTCTCATATGTGAGTAAAAGCATGTTGTAGGTATGTTAACAGGCCATGGATCTGAGGTTTTTGTTTTAACCTGAATATGTCATTGTCCCATTGCCCTATAAAAGTTCACTTAACTTTAATTCATCGAGTTAATTTGCATTTGGAAAAGCTGGAAGTAAAAATGGCAACGGGAGTTATTATTCCGATAAATATCTGTCACCATCAGCAGCAGGGATATCCGCAGTCTCCAGTTATTCTCATGCATTTCCTATGATTTTATGCACTGCTTGCACAGCAGGTACCTAACCATTATTAATTTAAAACTTTCTAACACACGGGGATCTAATGATAGTTAACCTTCATGCAAAAATCCCTAAATCTCATCTCTGCTGCATGACCAAAATAAATTCTGTCGCGTCAGCGGGATTATTACGCATTTTTAGATGTAGGTTAACCGTTTTCGAACTTTTTGTATGCCGACACAAGTTTCTGCCTGCTCCCTGAAAAATTCGACATCATCGCTTCCTAAAACCATATCGATGTGAAGTGCTGTATACACTTATGCCTCCCAGACATGTTTCCTCCAGAAGGGGCCTGAACTCCCCTCTTGGTTCATTAAACTGTTAAACTGTGTGCTGCTTTTAAACGGTTAAAGAGGATGAGAGGAGCAATATTTGGATCATTTTAAAGAAATGTTTGCTTCATTTTTTAAGCGTGCAAATTGAGGACGACGAAAATTACACCATTGTCTAACATGTCTAACATCCACTCAGCTTGTTGTTGTTGATGCCTTTAGGCAAGGTCACCAAGCAGATCCTGAGCTCATCTGTCCGCCTTGAATTTTTCATCATGTTCCTGTATCAAAGTTTTCATCAGCAAATCCGAAGAAAATTGCTTTTATATGAATAAGGACTTCAAATCACACTTATTTATGTGTTGAACTTATCACCGTTGCTTGCTTACCTTGCGTGATGTGTTGCCTGCATTTGATTGAATCTGTTTCAGAAAGCGCACATGCTTTCACATTACAGTGATGGTATATGCAGCGGACACCCAAGGCAGCATGTTGTTGTGTCAACACACGTAGAAAAGGAAGAAATGTTTGACCAGAAAGCTGGAAAACGATGTATTTACGATTGTTGCCGCGTACCACAGAGACGTCAAGTGGCTGTTCGCATCAGTATAAGTAATCTCAATCAAATAACTGGGACTTGTTCATAATGTTATTATATTGATGTTGCTTAACTAATTGCCAGCCTATAGGGTCAACTGGCCAACAGGGAAAACTCCTGCTCTTCCAGATGGCCAGTCTGGCCCTGCTGATGGGGTAATTGTATTTTGATATCCTGCCAGTCATGACTAATTGGCTGGCTAATTCATCATTTAAAATATATAATCTAAAATTGAGTAAATCAGGAAAAAAAAGATGTATTTACTTTATGGGGGTTTATTTTCCCTCTCTTCTGCAGAGGTACTATATATGGATGTATAAACCAACTGAGTGGGTTGAGTACAGACACACTGCAGCAGCTTGGTTTACATTGATAGTCTGAAACTGCAACATATGCAACAACAAGCTGCTTTACGATAACCTGCTAATACGGCTTGGTATAATGGCTCATAGCACCGCCGTGCTGATAATAGTGGAGTGTAAATAAAGCACTCTGCAGTTTTAATTGCTTTCTTTAGACGTTGCCATGCATGAGCAGTCACTGGACTTGCAGGCTTTGCTGTCTTCACAGTGTCATTTTTGCTGTGTTGTTGTGACAAATGTTCCCGTCATTTAAAAATCTTGGCAGAGACCATGCTTAATTGCTGTGACAGGACAGTCCTCTCATTGCGAGTGGAGCTCACAGAGCATCTTTTGTCAGCTCTCTTCATGGAAAACCCTGAAGCGCAGCACTCAGCGGAGAGGAAAATGAAACAAGGCACATGTTCACCGATTCCTGAGCTATCTTAAATCAAATTTGATTTCTTTTCCTCATCTAAACTATTTAACTGGATTTTCATCAAAGCAAAGGGTGCTAACTTTAAGTTGTGACTCCTATAACTCAACAAAGGTCATGTGTTGGTTTTTGAAAGTTTTAGGGAGGAAAGATTTACGATCGGCTTTCTACACCGTCATTTTTCATACCAGCTGGAGATCCCATTTCCCATCAACCCTGTTTGCTCCTGTCAAAATTTTTGCATCTTTGGTCAAATGCTGAAATTGAGTGGCGATTTATGAATAAGATAAGATAAGCTTTTATTGATCCGTTAAAGGGAAAATGAGGTTGTTGTATGTGGGAAGTGCGGGATTTCCAGAGTCAGCAAGTCTGGTGTACTGTATGAAAACAGTGCACACCAGCCTAATACGTAATATAATTAAGTAACTAAGTGATGAACATTCCAGTGGGGATGCTGCTTTAAATTCACAATAATTCCAGAGGGCGTTTCCATCGTGGAAACACTGTGACTTTGTAATATCTATGATGTATGCGACCTGTGCAGACCTCTAGGGCGAAAGACAAAAAGCACAACAGAGTGTGCTACTCGATCCTTTTGCATGCATGCGTGGAAGTGTGTATGGGCACTTATACCACACGCTGCTTCACAAGGTGATGAACATGACTCTCGTATGAATAATTAAAGACACTTGAAGAGGCTCTGCTCTTTGTAACGCACACTTGACCTTTACTCTCCTGCTCCTGAAGTATGAGCAGACTTTGAAAGGTCCCCCCCAAAAAATGCAAGCGTAATTAACAAATAAGCGAATGGAAAACATGAAACGTGCCATCCATGTGATTTGTTAGTTCCTTTAACTCACAGTACAGAGAGGAACAACATTTCCAGCAGCTTAAATCAGAGCCTGTGGGTGGTGTTGATGTAAAAACTGAGGTATACGCATACTGAAAATGTTCTCTGAAGATCTCAGGGTTCACTGAATGTCAAGGTAACTTCTTTGTTTGATGAACACAAAACATAATTTGGCGTGAGAGCATTCTGTTCACAGTGTGCATTAATAATCATCACTCAATTTTTCCACCAGTTTAATTCATGCCTTTTCCCACCACAACCGTCCTTGCTCATAAACATACCATCTGCACTATTTTAAGACCCGATCTCCAGAGGCGGAACAGATACTATGTAAAACTGACACAAAAGCCTCAGTAAATGTGACTTCAGTTTGGGCCACACAAAATACCATTTAACCAAAGACTTTGTGTTGTACTTACAGTACAGTAGATACGCAGACAAGAGCAGTCACATTGCTGTCAGAGTGCCTTTTCTTTCCTTGGTGATTTATTACCTCAGAGATGTAAATTCTCTGCTGAAGGAATGGCCTACCTTTGCAAGCTTCCAGAGTCTTGTATCGCTAATGTGAATTCCCAACCGTGTGAGACATTTGCCCTGCGTTTGCCCAGCAGGTACTTTATTACCTCATTAGCTTTTGTTGGATATAGTTATGGCTATCTTAATGAACAAAACTAAGTGCCATGCGCGACTTAATAATGTGGTAACGATCGGCCAATTTACTTAAAGATCAGAATCAGACAGATTTTATCAGCCGCATTGCAGTACAATAATTTAAAATATTAGCTCGGGCAAATGGGTTGAGTAAGCTGATAACAACCCCCAAACCTTGTTATAGCACTGAGCTCTGATTGCATTTTTGCTTTGGTTTGTGAAGCCAGGTAGAGCAGGACTACTCTGAAATGAACAAAATGGGCTTCGGATGTGCATCAGGTGAATGAGGACTGTTCCTCTTTTGCTCTGCCTTTACTTTGTCTCCTGATTTCTCTTGTAAACCAACGACAAGGTTTCAAGGTTTGTTTCACTCAGATGTAATTCAAACTGTTGATGATGATGTTGGATGACTCCGCTAAACTCTGATTTATGTATTTATATTTTGTGGCCATGCCATTGTTTTTAAATTCACTGTCTATATCTGCATATGTCAAAGATCAAGTCACGTAAACCAGAACGGTCTAATGTGTAAGATTTAGTGGTACCGAGCAGTGAGGCTTCACGTTGCATCTCCCTTGCCTCACTAACCCCTTCCAAGCAAGCATGTAGGAGAAAGGACTGTGGGCATGAAACTTGAATGCAAAGGGCCAGGTCAGTTTTCAGTGCAACATGGTGTGTGCTCTCACAACAGTCTTATTTTCAAGTGATCATATTCTATACTAATGAAAACACACACTGTACCTTCAATGTAAAGTCATGGATAAGCAACTAAAACACTTCATAAGATAGAGTGTGATCATAAAAAGGCAAACAGGATTGCAGGATGCAAATTCTTATCTCTACTATGAAAGTTGGACTTGGTACAGAACAAAACATGTGCTGCACAGAACTTCTTGAACTGGCACTAAACATTTCATATGTCAGTGTGAGGTGCCAAATTGTCTAATATGAATGTAATTCCTTGGATACTGGGCTGAAAATAGAGGCATGTACATTATATCATATAATATTGATATTTCCTCATATGCACATTAGAGGTAAGATCTGGTTAAGTAGAGTCTCCTAATGCCCCCAAAGGCCATGATGACATTCTGTATTTGTATTTCACATGTCACAGTGTCACTTTGAATATTTTCAATTTTAAAAGGAATTTTCCACATGTTTGGTTTTCCCTCGTAGCTCCACTTGCTGTGGCTTTGTCTGTGCAGTAGACCTTTGAGTCCCAAGACACAATGGAGCTGCCCAAGCCTTTGTTGATTTGTAGCTTTGGTCAGTCATGTGAGCCAATGCATCAACCGTATCATGGGATTTCCTTTGGCTGATATTGACAGTGCTGAAGGATGGTTCATTGGAAAACAACACACACAAAGAATGGCAATCATTCTAAAACAACAGAGGATTCCCCGCAGAGCTGTAGCCAGGATTTTATAAATACTGAGCAAATACAGAAATCATGAGTCCTAGATGGGTTTGTGGGCATAACCCATTCAAGAAAAATGTTGATCAGACAATAGTATAAATCTAAGCCTTAGAGAGTATCAATAATCAGTTAGGAAATAATGTTATAGATGAAAATTTGACTAAAGTCAGGCAAATATATAACATAAAATGTATATAACATAAATAATATATATATAGTATACAAAATTAGTTTTTAATACTAATAAATAATACATTTGATCAATTTACAGAGTAATAATAATCAAAATATCAAAACAATACTCTACACAAGAAATACTGTAGGTTAAACAATAAAAACAGTTTTAAAAGTTACGTACGGAGCTGCGATGGGGAACGCTTTGGTTCGGAGCACGGTCCTGTGTGGCAGAGTCAGGAGGTTTGCATTGGAGGAGCAGAGGCTGCAGGATGGAGTGTGTTGGTGGAGCAGGTGTGTGGGGCAGGAGGGACTCTTATGTGTGAGTAGGAGGATTTTGAACTATTATGTCCGCTGTGAGACTGAGAACCAGTGGTGGTTCTGGGGGACAGGTTTAGTTTCAGTTTCCGTTTCTTATTGCTGCTTATTGTTGATACACGCACCAACGCTTTTTTTTTCCCAGAGAAGACTGGCATCTTCCTCACATCTAAGGAAGCCGAATGCAACTGAAATAACTGTAATACAGTATGTCTTATTATATATTCTGTAGGTATACACCTCACCTGGAGTGAATATAAGACCATACTGTAAAAAAACCATACATCAACTAGTTTTAGCAATTCATCACTTCACAATAAAAATATTAAGTGAATATGTATTATTGTGATGTCTTTACAACAGGTTATAGAGAGAAGTAGTATGCATATTAAATAATATATGATACATGTACTGTACAATTAAGGCAAACACATGTCAGTAGACACGGTTTAGCTGTAATTTAAAAAATGGAGAACTGGATGGATGTGCTGGCTACGAATCCAGTCAGGACACTCTCTACTGTGCCCACCCCATATCTATCTCAATAAAAAAATAAATAATACTTGACAAGTGCAGATTGCCTATTTTCCACAAAGGAGAAAGAAAAAAAAAAAAAAAGAGCGGGTTTGGAATGTTAATCAGAGCAAGACTCGACTCTTAAAAAGGGCACGAAAGCCCACAAGGACACATGCGAAAGACTAATGCCATGTTTGTCTATCTGTCATCTGTCGCTCTCGTCGTTCTTTTCCGCCTTTTATGTTTTGCTGTCTGTGTGTGTGTGTGTGAGACAGAGTTTGTGCGTGCATGTTTATGAGCCTGAAAGACTAATTTAACATGCAGACGTGGTCGAGGAGCGGCCACAATCATTAGGAGGACGTAAATCGCTCAGAAGCTGACCACTGCAGAGAAAAGAAAAGGGGGGAGGAGGGAGCGTGTGCTGGAAGATTGAGGAGACTGTGGGAATAAAGAAACCAAATGCATATACAGACTCATTAAATAAAGAGGAAGGACGGACGGAAGGAAGGAGGAATGAATGACAGAAGGGAGAACAAAAGCAGCATTTATGCCCTTTCATTCACTGAAATATTTATTTTGAATGGAAGGTCTAAAACTCATCATCACCTTTTGACATTCACATGCTCTCTCTCTCACCCTCTATCATATACATGTTCTCACAGAGAGCTTTGTTTATCCATGCTGAGGTCTCCCCAGCCTTTGCTTCATGCGCCGCAGCCTGGTGTTTGAGTCAAAAGTTCACCGTCTCTCAAGGTTACGGCGTAATACTTCAGGTGTATCACTTCAGAGGTTTAAGCACTCATTGGTTGTACAGACGTGATTGCGGGTACCTGGGCAGAGACTGTGAAAGCACCTCAGTGTTTCGTTTTGCAGTGAATAGACTGATTGAATGACAAGAAAAAGACCTATTACGTTGTGCACCACAGTGAAGGAAATATTCAATGTGCCAAGCTATTTCTGGGTTGAGTAGTCACAAGCACCACAAAGGCGTACGATACATGATGATGCCTGCGGTTTGTTTGTTTTTTTATTTTACTTGACTGTCCATAAAAAGTTACTGTTGTTTGATATGGGCTATAATAATCACATTTTGAGACTTTGATGAACTTATGCTGTGATAACAGACCTGATAGGGTGCACATGGTCTGCAATGATGTTTAGGTAGGTGGTACGTGTAAAAGTAATATCCACGTGAATGGCAGGGCGCAAGGTTTTCCAGCGAAACATTGCCCAATGCATCACGCTGCTTCCGAGAGCTTCCCTTCTTCCCATAATGCATCCTGATGATATGTGTTGTGCACCAAGCTGTGCATGTGATGATTCATCAGACCATTGTTGGTGCTTTTGGCGATGGATGGGGGGTCAGCATGGGCACCCTGACAGGTCTGTCCCATACCAAACAAACTGCGCAGCACTGTGTCCTGACACCTTTCTATCAGAACCACCACTAACTTTTTCAGCTATTTGGGCTATGAGCTAGGTCACCCATGACTCTGGTTCATTGGTTTTCCTTCCTTGGACCACTTTTTAACACCCCACAAGAGCTGCAGTTTTGGAGATGTTCTGAGCCCGGTGTCTAGCCATCACAATTCGGCTCTTGTCAAAATCATTCAGATCCTTATGATTACCCATTTTTCCGACTGCATGACAGCAAGATAATCAGTGTTCATCTGTCAGTGGTCCAAATGTTATGGCTGATCGTTGTGTTTTGCAAAACGGTTCGGCTTCCTTGTCTGCAGCAGATCCTTATTTAATCGAGCTTGTCCTCTGACTCACTTTCGTTTGATTGCAAATGTGTCATATTAATCTTTTAATCTTTCTATGAATCTATGAAAAGAACAAGAAGCAAACTGAAATAGGCCTGTGAGGAGATAAAAGAGTGAGATGAAGAAAGAACGAGAAAAGAAAGAAAGATGGAGGCAGGTGGCTGAACGGCAGCATATGAGTGAGGTAGTTTTCCTTGAGTTTACCCGTTGTCTCCACAAAGCAAAATGCAAGGAAAGAAATTCATTGTTATTTTTTGTAACTCCCTTTTTGCAAGGGCAGACTGATCTATTTCATCACCTTCCTACCAAATTTCCTGCACTGAAATTTGCATATACTAGTTTTGCCAATCAGATTAGAGCAACAAGATTCTCCTTGTATAAATGCCTCTTTTTTTATCCTCAGCAACTTCACTCCCGGAGATTTCACTCCTAGCCTCCTCAAACTATAAAACTGTCCCACAAAATCTAATACAAAGCAGATTTACTCCTTTAAAAGCGTCACACCAACACCATCATGAATTCATTATACATTCTCATTTCCAATGATTATTGAGGTTTAGAGCAATGCAATTTGAAGACTTCCTAAAGTGCTCCTTGGAACATAGCAGTAACAGTCTATTACTGAAGGTGCTTTCCTTTTCCTACAGAGGTGTCATGTTGGGGGTCAGAGTCATCCTTCTTCTGGCTTGCCTTGTCCACATGTCTTGGATAATGCTCACAGCAGATCTTGCACTCTACTTTTTTTTTGTCTCCTTGGATCACCACTGCGCTATTACTGACTGATGCAAGATGTCAAGGATGGTCAATGTGATCAGTTCTTTTCAGCTACTGAAATAAAGAGGGAAGGATACGATGACCGTTTAAGAAGAGCTTTGGCTGCATCCAACCATTTCTGTTTCTCTGTAAGTGATACTGATACAGCATTCACGCAAACACTTTACACTGCAGTTGGCTAGCTGTGTGGAAGTGAGGTTCTGTCACTTTTTGTAGCATAAGCAAGTACAGTGTGTCTGAACATGTGTGTTCATGTGTGGTCATATTTACATGATTATCAGTTGCCTTATAGTGTGTGTTACATTCAACCAGCAAACACAAATGCAGAACACAGACTTGATGATGAGATGAAAAGGACTTGGCAAAATGGATTTGGATTGGATGTTGAGAGTGTGAGCGAGTGCTCCAGCTGGCGGAGGTGGAGGACAAAGTGGAGAGTGGAGAGTGGTGGAGGCAGAGTTGGCTGAGGGGGGCTGAAGGCAGAGGCACTGGCAGGCGAGACCAGGCTAAGGGAACATTTGAGGCCGGGGTGATGTGCTTAGCAGTGAGCATGGCAGACGGAGAATTGGGCAAGCTGGCAGGTAAGCAGATGACGATGAAGCAGAGGGAAACAAAGTATGAACACAAAGAGAGGCAAAACACACAAAGAGATTAACTTGGTATGCACAATACTAAGGTGGCTGAGAGGGTGCTTGGTACCAAGCTGGATGAACCAACAATTTGGCAAGACGAGACGATGGACTGGGGTTTAAGTACTGCTGGGCTGATGAGCTGATGGACAGCAAGTGAGTCAGTAATGAGTCTCTTCTGCGGCAGTCGCAAATGAGACAGAGACATGAGCACAGGCAAACATACACAGAAAGAGACGGACAGAAGGGAGAGCAGAAAAGGCCAGGAAAGGGGAAGAAACACTAGAAAAAAAAGGGGGGGGGGGGGAGACGTGGCACCAGCCCTTCGTTCGAGCTAGCATAACCATTATCTCCAACATGGAAAGGTGTAATGGAACAGTCATTCAAGTCGGAAACTTGGGCAAGATCCGTGTGAGCACAAGACATAAACACACCTGATATCACAGCAATATGGCGGCGCGTATAGTGAACATAACGGTCATCATATTTGTATTATATGTCACGTTTGCTGTGAGATACAATTTCGTAGTTGCCATTTCGGTTGAACTGAAGTGCTTGAATGACGTCTTTGTGCTGGCTCAGTCTCATCCTCTCGTCTCTTTTAAAGTGTGCCAAGCAGATGCTTTTACAGTTCTGACACTTGCCAACAAACGGCACTTTGCTGTAGATGTTCATATTTTCTCAAGCACCGGGATGCATTTGGACCGTAATTTAGACAAATCCACTCAGAACTATCGACTTCTTGCGTACAATGGACTGAGTGACTGAGAGTGACTGAGCCACTCGAGTTGCTTTCAGTGAGAAGCTATAAGGTAGGGCAGGGACTCGTGCACAATATAACAGACGGAGCAACATGCACATGTGATCTCTGTTGCAGTTATGTCTCACACACAAAACCACTCTCTACCAAACATTTCACCAACGTATTAATTTAAACTAAACTATAAAGATACCACTACTATATAACTACTATATGACTATAATAATTCACTTAACTTATAGCTATAGCAGTCTGTGGTGATCAAAAACAGGATTGCCATTATGTGTCAACAAATCAACCTGCAGTTAATGTCACCACAGACAGCTAACTTAATGTTACTTCCTTTGACTTTCTTCACTTTACACTAGTCAATATTTATATCGATGCGTTTCCATGGTTACTGCATGTCGAACACCTGGGGTTTACTCGCTCTGTGTTTGTCTCACAGTTGTTTTCTTTTTTATTTCTTACTAAGTTTGTTTTTTTCCACTAGGTAACTGAAACATCATTTTGAAAAGACAATCAATCTCACATTCTCATGCCGTGTAATATAAGCTAAGACAGAGACATCCTTAGAGTAATAGACAGAATTGATAAAAAGAGAAAGAGGGTGCCAGTGGATTAATGTAAACCTGTCGGGGTGACAGATGTGACATGAGTTACAGTGCAATGACAAGTTGAAGAAATGCAAGGAAGGGGCCCAGCTAATGACAAACAGCATTTCCTGAAACCTGAGCCATATTGACATCATGCCAATCCAGGGTAGTCCTCCAGTGTCTTCTCCATAACTACCCATCTCCCCTGTGGAAATGTCAACCTATAAATTCATCTTCTAGACTAGGTTGTTGCTCCCCCTAGAAGATTTTGCTGCTTGAATTAATGATACACAAGGCTAGTGTAGCTTATCCACATAGTGTTGCTTCCGCCATCTTTGTTATGCCAACTGGACGTTGACTGTGAACACTGACATCTAAGTGGTTTGCAGCCAACTGACTGTTGCCAGTTTGTCACCTAGGTACCGTCTATCCATCATATTATGCTAATGTAAAGTTCAGGGTCATCATCATCTCCAAAGTCATAATTTACCCACTTATTACCATAGAAATTGTTTGCAATGGGCTTTCAGCAATCCATTGTAAATTCCCATCTCACATACAGGTTACTAATCACCTACTGATGATTTAAACATAAGTCTTGAAGTAGCTCTACTTGTATACCTAAACAGTGCACAACACGTTAACATAAATATCATGTATCATGATTTGTCTTTGTGTGTACTGCAGGTCAATGTGGCCCCACTTTTCTTTCTCTTTTCTTTGTCCTTGTCCTTATATTTAGATATTAAGATTGGGATTTCCTGGTAAGCTAACAGTAATGAGACAAAGAAAGACCTGCTGGTTGAGAGGAGGCTTCTGAACTGTGGGAACTTTATGACCTTTAATGACCCATGGCTATGCTTTTACATAATCCTGGATTACAAATGTTTGAACTGTCAAATTGAGATGGGGGGGAAAAAGTCATCTGATTATTCCTAACACGTAAGGCTGATGGTTTATACGATACGTTAGTGTGATGCTGGTAGTTTCCCGCAGAGTCACTGCCACTACATGTGCAATGTATTGTTTTTGTAAGCCACAGGTGTTTATAATGAGTATTTATTGTGTTTATTCAGATGGAGGATACATGAATTTTAAGATCATTTTGGCAACTTTTAAATATAGTGAATGCTTCATTAATCACTGAGTTTATTGTTCCTTGGAAAGAACAATCTTTAGTTATTATAGTATACATATAGTTGTACATTAATTATATTAAATAAATTCAAATCAATTCACTGATTAATGTGAATGATTGTTACAGAATCATAAATTATTTTTTATTATTACTATTTAAACTAATTGATTAACTAAATGATTTTTTGTTTTTCTATCAACTCAATATTGTTCTTATTTTAAATTATTTGTTTTTTAAAGATGATTTTTTTTGGCCTTTCCAAGCTTTATTGATAGAGACAGCAGAACAGTGACAGGAAATGCAGGGAGAGAGATGGGGAATGACATGCAGGAAAGAGCCACAGGTCAGGACTCGAACCCGGGCCACCCGCAGCGAGCCTTCGCATATGCGGCGGTCGCTCTACCGACTGAGCTAAGCACCGCCCCTTGTTTTTGTTTTCTATTTTAATCTACCCATAGTCAATTAATAACTATTAAAAAAGACCCATTTAATTTATATTCCTAATTTATATTAACTCAATAACTGTAATGTAGAGTAGACATGTAGCTTTTCTTATGGTTTAGTGCTGCTGTACCTGAGGCTTGTTTGTTGGCTTGTTGTAAATGAAAAAGCCTCTCTTTGTCCGAACATATGTCCTCCTCACTAAAGAAGGAATGACTAAAAGATAACATCTAATTGGGTATTTCTGTCTCCGTTTCATGCCCGTTAAGACCACTAATGAACGTTCAATCACTTTATGGATTTCCTGCTCAATCCCTGCTTATAGATGTCAGTTCAAACTTGCAAGCCCTAAAGATATCAACAAAACAGGGGGGGAAAAGAATCACTAAGTATCCCGCCATCAATGCAATTTATTTTACTCCCTGCTTTATAGAGCTAGCAAGTATGGGGATTGAGGAGAACCTTGTTTAAGTAGAAGTGATTAAGCCTGATTGATGAGACTGTAAGGAGTCTGGGGGAGGCTGAACTAGGCCAGTGGTGCCACTTGATTCAGTTCCCACAGCGCATGAGCTGTGAGAGATTATCCGGCAGTAAAGATTCAGCTGAATTACATTTCCTTCTACTTATCAAACCAGCTCACATAGATTTATTGACACTGGCAGTGGTGACCCCTAAGGGGGGACAGGTTGGTTATCCCAAAGTTTTTTTATTAATTCTTGCAATTTTAGATCACAGCAAGTTCAGAGAAAATGTGAAGTAAGAGAGTGAAAAGGACGTTTTTCCACAAGGTTTTCTCACAAAAGGTCGATTAAATGACAGATGTTTATAGAGGTCGGAAAGCCATTGCTAATGTTTTTATGTATCTAGTCTAGTGTTTCTGAGTAAAATACCCATAATTTATTTCTTCTCATGAATTAGTGCCTAGCGCTGTCAAGCTAGTTGATTATCTTGGCATTTGCATAGCACTAAACATAAAAGAAATCCTTCTTTTGAAATCCATCATTATCCCTGTTTATGTTAATGTTCTCAACGCTGAACAAAGAGGGCAGAATGACACTCTGAAATGTACTCCCTGTCAATCACTACAATCTATAGATCAGTGTGACACAGAACTTACATAATTACCATACCAAGATTGTTGTTAATTTCTTTTCTCACCAAATGTTAATTTGACAATAAACACGACTTTTTTAAGCAAAACAGTTGATACATCTATATGAATATGACCTACATATAGAAGGCAAAGCTATTTTTGTTATTTTTAAAAGGTAGACACTGGGTCGGATTCGGTCGGATTTCCCTTGAAACAGGCGAAACAAGGTGGTGGAAACACAGGGGATCGACACAAGATGAAAGTTCTTTGTAGCTGCTTTTTTTCTTTTTTAATCATCAAAATATCTACAAATGTGTGAAAGTTATTGCAGCTTTAAATTTGTGCACAGTACCCTCCTGTTTGGCTCTGACTGTTTCTAGCCTGTGTGTGTTGTAATCTTCAATCATGTGCCTTCAGCGTATCTCTTTCTCTCTGGTTAGCAAAAATAGCTGTTATAACTGTTGTAACATTATGTCACTAATGTTTGGCTACCGCTCGCCGCCGTTCAATAAAAGCATAGATTGGTTATTGATTTTCAAGTTAACATTTACATTACCAGTCGTGGATGCAAAGACCACCTCTCCACACTGACTGGAAAGGCCCCACGTAAGGATATTTTTAACCTTTACACCTATCCTGTTTGCAATTCTGTCGAACAACCTTCAAAGGGGGCGAGGGGGATGATAAACATGGGATTATAGCGTGAATTTAAAAAGCCATATTGCTTTAAAACAAAGAGGCGTCCTCATAAGACATCCAAGTGTATGATATCACATCAAGGAAAACATACACCTTCATGTCCCATTAATGTTACTAACACCATGAGTTGGGTCCTGCTCAGTGTTTCTGCCTCTTCAAAGGAAGTTGTTCCTTGCCATAGTTGCCAAGTTGTTGCTCATGGTGGGAATTGCTGGGTCATGAGATAGCTTCTGCTACGATTTGCCGCCACATAAATAAAATTCAACGGAACTGAATTAAAATTGTTTGCAAGTTTAAAAATGAGTTAGGTGTAGCTGCTGACTTCCCTACGCGTGTCCGCGTATTGTAAGTGCTGTGAGTCTTGATCACAGAGCAGACGTGTTTTTGGAGCATCTCAACACTGAGGCTTGACATTCTTTTTTTAGGGAGCGTGTTTTTCATGATTGTCGACAACTAAGACACTTTGGATAGGGGGTTAGTTGTTTGTGATTTAGGAGGGGAGGCTTGCTGTCTCCTGTAGACAGTTAGGGCTGTCTTTTCTATGTCATCCAGTGAAGCTGCTTCCTTAGGGAGTTGGACAAAACCTTGGCGCCAGGGGAGGACGAGATTACCGCAAAAAAAAATTGCTAAATGTGTATAGGTGTTCATGTGCTACTTAAAAGAGTGGGAAATGAAAATAGCTTGGGGGACAAACTGACTTTTAGAACCTTGAAATGGTTTTCACTTTAAATTTGCATGCCTCGTTCGAGTGGTTACCCCTGAGTTAGGAGCCTTCCGTGTATCATAGTGTTCACATGTTGTTGATTGTCATGTAATCATTTGAAGGCTCTGGTTAAAGGTTAAGGAAATCTGTTCTCTTTGATATCAAGATGCTAATCAACACTGCTTTTGTTGTAATTTTAGGGTAGGCCAATCACAGGTAGAGAGGGATGGTCATGACTTTGACCTCCTGGGGGGAAACCTGGTGTCTGGTGTTTTTTAAGATAAAATGTATTGTGTGCTAGTTAGAATTCTTAATCATTCACCTGTGAAAAATCTTTTTTTAAGAAATACATGTTGAAAGAAGTCTCATCATTTACTTCAACTCAGAAGTATGTGTTTAAAGTAAACCTCTGCACCACTCTGTAACACAAGAACCAGCCCATTTAAAGAGCTAATGTCTTCTTCTCAAGTCTAACATCCGTTATTTATCCAGTACAATCTTTATTCCTTCATTCAGGTGAGTCAGTTACTTAATTATTCCCTTTTGGAGAAAGGCATGCAAATCAGTAAACAAAGTGAGTCCTGTCCCACAAGGAAGACAGGGTGGTTCAGAAGTTTATTTCTAACATCGGCTAGCATCTGTGCGCGCTGTATGATGCCTCAGGCTTTTAAATCTTGCTCTCTACCTTCCCAACTGTCCTTCATTTTCTCTCTGTTATCTGCTCTCTGTCTATCCACACATACACCCACACAAAATTATCACAGCCTTACCACCCTCTGTGTTTCCTATTACTCCAGGTGTAATGGTATGGACTGCTGTTGTGGCGCGTTGATGTATAATAACAGTAATAGCCTTTCTTATCCCGGTGAGGCACTTGAAGATAACACACACACACACACACACATTCGTAGGAGATACTTTTGAAGGCTGGTAGAAAAGGCTTACATGCATAACAAATGACATTGTACAGGATTCCCATTGAGGTTAATGGAAATGTATTTCAATACATAACATGTGCATGCCGTGCTTAACCTACTTGGTCATAATGGTGACTTAATATGCTGTGAATGCTCATGAATATCATCAGGTTCTCGGCACAGAGGGTCAGTGATACACATTTTTTATTTTTATGTTGTGAGGATGATAATAATAATTTCTCTAATCACATATGTGCACAAATTAGATCTAATGAACCAGATCTTTTTAGTGAATCACAACCGGCCTAGTGTCCATATTGGATTTTTCTCTATATACTATTTAATGTGTATAATCATTTATAGTATACTTATTTCTTTAAATGGTCTTTGGATGGGTTGAACTCATTTGCCGTGTGGACCCTAGAACCTAACAACAAGAGCGCTTCTTGTCAGAAGAGCGCTTAATCAACTAGAAAGAAATTAAACCATACATGTTTTCTTCTCTTGTGACCTGGAATAACCACTTTTATCAGTGGTTCATGTACATCTGCTGAAATATTAGTTATTCTAAACTGCAGCATGTCATGTCAGTGGACTCCTGTGACCCATTTCTCGCTGAAAAATGAGTTATACATGTTGAAATTGCTTGGCCTTTTACTAGGTTTGAAATATATTTTAGTAATTGGACAATATATGACCGTTACAAGGCTATTCTACAAAGGTATACTTTAAATTTTCATATTTAAACTACAAAATAAATTGTGTATTCTATGTATTTCAGAGCAACTCTAATTTAACGATCACATACTGCACTCTATCGTCATAGTGATTTAATCTTTAGAAATCTGATTTAGATATTAGGAGAATTTAATTAGAGTCAATATGCATTTGTTGGTCATTGCCCTTCCTTTTAGCTATAAATACTTTAATAGCTCTCCCTCCAATAAAAAAGCTCATTGAAGAGCAGGCCAATTTCTGCTGCTCCAGTGAATCTCATAATCTCTCTCTCTCTCTCTCTCTCTCTTTTGTGGTTAAATTTAGAAACAACAAATGAGGTGACTGTCAGAGTCAGGGTTGGAATGCTTTAACCTCGTTAAATGAAGACATGTGAAATAAGAAAATTAAGAGAACAAATCTCAGGTCACATTGTCAAAATCTTCTTAAATGCCCATTTGGCAGGGTCGGCACCCTTTCAGATGTTTATTTTCAGCCAGTCTCAGATCTGCATTTGACAGTCACAGAAATATTTAACACTGCTGTCTTCCATTCTCACCCTTTGAGATAAATCTAGTAATTAAACTATATGATATTAATTGCTACTACTTTTGACACGACTCGATGAGTTGCCGCAAATGTATTTTTCTCTAAAATCCTTCACGTGGTATCAATAGCATGTTATGAATCAAAGGACAACAAAATGTGTTTTTCTAATCAATTGCCACTTTGTATGTCAACTAGATTTTGAAAGTCCCTGGAAAACCACTTCAATGCATTGGCTCTGATTTCCATTTTAATTCACGATGCCACTGATGTTCATTTAGAAGCTCTGTGGTTTGGAAAGAAGCCAAGATCAGCAGAAGTTGGCGAGAGTCTGGTGGTGTAATGGATCAGGTTAATAAATAACACCACTCATACAGTAACTGATTACTTTAAGCAATGTGTTAGACAGGTTATTAATATCAATCATCAATAGTTGTTTTGGCGTAACATTAAACAACAACAAATGTGAAAACACATAAGCTGTTCACTGAGCATCGTCTCTGTGGACCCCTTAAGCCATGTGTCACATTCCCAGAGCACAGATATTCAACTTGATTGAATGTGTTTTAATGTGTTGATGCAGTTTCAGGAATGTGATACAAACATGATTTTTTACTTCTCTGCCATCGCTTCAATTACACAGCTTTAACAACTGACAGTGATGTGCTAAGTGCTAATAGTGCAAGAAGAAATGATCAGCCAGACCATTGCCTTTGATTTTATTGTTATGAACATACCTAAAATTCAGTCTTGCAGACGCCGCTGTAGAGCAACTTCTTGACTTCAAATCCTATACTGATACTACCAATAATACTTAAACATACTATACATAATTATGTTTTCATTAAGTGTACAGTATATTCTGCAGCAAGGACTGAGCCTTCGCACATGGGGTGGCTGCTCTACCAACTGAGCTGAACACCACCCCATAATAAAATATTTAAAGCGTCCCTTTTTAAGGAGCTGGATTCCTGTATGCACCCGTCGTCAATAACAAATTGAGTCCCATGGTTTATAATATTACTATATGTCAAGAAACGATTGGAAGGATTTGACTCTCCTTAAACTGTTCTTGGCTTGAACTTGAGTTGAAGGTGGAAAACTCGCAAACAGCTAATTAAGATGGCATTAGCGCTGCTAAGGAGTGCTGCTAAGAATGATTTCTGTGACCTCCCGAGGAACTTAATCCAATCAGAATCATTATTCCGTCCAAAGCTTTTTGTGTTTGCCAAGTTTTCCAACCACTCCTGTAAAGAACTGACATAGAACCAAATTTACTTAGCTTTATATCACTATATCACTCTCAGAACAGCACTTCTTATAGCGCTGTTATAAGTTTGTGACTTCTCTAATGGTGCTTTGACACAAATATGGTGATCACTACATTTATAAAGCATTATTTGTTTTGTAACTCAGCAGTTCATCCTGTGTTTTTTTTTTTCTTTTCTTTTTTAAACAACATCGATAGCATCTGCTCAAAACCCTTTCATTAATCCTGCCAACCAGGCATAAAAAATGAAGACAGATCACAGTAAGCACTAGTCCTATTTTAGGGGGTAATTTATATGTTCTGTGTTTGCCTCTCTAGGCAATCTATCGAGTTTATTGAAAAGCTGAGGAAAACTAATCGCTGGTCTGCGCTGTGAAACTCTCTGTGTATACTGCCTCTAAGATTTTATATAGATGTGAGGTTTTTGCACACAGTTCAGAGCATTATGTTAATTAGGACAATCTTATAGACTCCTTTTCTTACAGCCCTTTATGAGTTTAAGTACAGCTTGGAGGGTTATGCAAGTCAATCTACATATTTATTAGTCACTTTATCGCTTCAGACTATATTTATATTTAAAACAACATACTGTATGGCCTAAGAGGAAGAGGAAGATGAGTATTTTGTATGGATGTATGCATCATCACTTAAGGACTACATGAAAACTGAATTTCTCAAACTGGATTCATACCTGGAAAAAGAAAACCCACATCCTTACACACACATAAATATAGTTCAATTCGGTTAAACACACTTGGGTCATTTTGGCCAGAATCCAACATAGTGCCCCTTCCTCCACACATACAGTCTGACCTGTTAGAGGTCAGCTAAGACCATGGGTATCGCTTGAGCCTTAATTGGCCTGCCTGTCACCATGGGGTTTCCATTTGGTTTCATTTGGTCAGAGTCAGTTCTCTTCAGTACAGCCTGGTGTATTGGGGACCACAAGATCCCAGCAGGGTCCCGTGGGAAATTAAAACCCTGCTTAGATGTTCTTAGACTGACTCTATCTCTATCTTTCTGTAGTCTTGTTCTCTCAGTCTCCCAATCTACCTTGCTGACTTTTTCTCTCACTCAACTCTTTTTCTTTGGGCTGAGGCACACCAGTACATCTGCTCCAGTGAAATGGATGACATTTCATGGAACCGTGTTTTCATTCCTTTCCTGACATAAGGGACCTTAGTGATGTCTACTTCAGCATTTTATTAAAGGACAATCTGGTAACTCTCAAATTTGTTCGAGTTTTAATCCCTCAGCTCACAACAGGAATGTTCATGTTCATATTAGAAAAATTACACGATGAACTGGAAATATTTTGGTAAAGATGTTCACATTATCAGACGTAAAAACTATACAGGACAACTTAGTCAGAATAACTTGTGGCCTCCATCAGAGTCATGATAATACACATTACAAAGAACTTACTGAATCTACAACCATGGCAGCTCTGTGGGTTTGAAATGCTTAAAAGAAACCAAACTGTTGGATGGATAAGCTAAAACAGCTGTTGATGTATGTGATGAACCCCAAATGTCAACCTGTTGATGGTGCTGAAGGATAAGTCAAGGGGTCGTCAAGGTCAGTAGGCATTATCCTGTAGAAACAATGAATGTAGGAAATGTCATGGCAACAGCAGATTACATCCCATAAACTAGGCTAAAATGTTTTGAGTCAGCGCCTGTTCAAACCCTTTGCAGTCTTCCAACAGGGAGCAAAAGCTTTGTTGAATGTCTTTAAGACTCTACAACTTCTTTGGCACTCTTTCGCCTGTTGAATTACTTGAGTGACAATTATAAATTGGCCATTTTAACAGCAGATATTTGTATTAGGAACGATTGATTGATTGAGCAGTAACAATGGCTTTGTTCTATTCACTATTGCTAATGGCGGTGCAATAGTGAGCATGTACAATACACCTAAAAACTCAATCAATCAATCAGACTTTTTTTGTGTAGCACTATACGAACACATTGTGTTTCACACAACCCGTTTTGACTTTAGGGATCATTAAAAGACCATTCTAGAGGGCTCACAGTCCTTAAAATTGATCCAAAGCAGGTAGCCAGAACAAGGACTTTAAATTTGATGTATTGTGTGATCTCTTTCTGGTCCTTGTCAACAGACATGCAGCTGAGTTTTGAAGTAACTGAAATTATACTCTTTTTAGGGAGTCCAAAAAGTAGATCATTAGGATTCTGCAGGTACTAAAGGCATGCATCCTGATTGGGCTGTAGAAATTTCTCCGACACACATAACATGATGTCTAAAATGCAGTTAAAAAGGGCCCTGTGTCATCAGGAGACACAGCAATGCAAAACTGTGTCGTTAACATAGCTATGAATATGTATGCCTTGTCTCCTGATGATGTTTCTGAATGGCAACATGTGAAGTTTAAAATGGGTAGGACCTAAAATTAAACCTTGGGGAACACCACAGTTCATCTTATATCATTTTGATGAAGAAAAAAAAGAAAGTTGAGATAATATTTGAAACAATTAAAAAATCTGAGCCACAATCAATATTAAAATCAATATTAATGTTTACACCTTTTCCCACTATGAAGTATTTTGTGAAAAAGCCTATTTACCTATTTAGCCTATTTCCTGTAGTGCAGTGCAATGAAGGGAATAGGCACAGATCATCACCCATCTAAAGCAATCCCTTCTGTGAGGCATGGTAATGCAGCATCATACAAGTTCGTTCCAGCAGCAAGGGATCGGGGGATTTATTGGATTAGGACAGAGGGAATGATGCAAACATTTATGCTGTTCCAGAACAATGACCTCAAGCACATAGTTAAATAACAAAATCTGTTTTGAAACAGCAACATATTTAGGTCCTTGAGTGGCCAGGGCTGGGAATTCAGGCTTTTATTTGATAGGCATTTAATCATTAGAATGATAGCTGTTTATAGATATTGCTTATCCATTTTGACTGAGTTTCAGAAAATCGACAAAGAAGAATGGGGACCTCCAAATGTGCCAAAATGAGAGGCATATCAAGGGAAACTGCTTTTGGCAGCCAAATGTGCTTTATTGCAAATTTGAGCCCTGGTTTAATTCGATAAGCATTTTGAATACATCTTGAAGACAGTGAAGCTACGGTTACATTCCACATCAGCTAATGGGAAGACAGAAAGGATTTCCTCCTCCTTTTTATTCAGGCATCAATCATTTGCATATAGTTAAAGGTCTTCCCATTAGGAAACATGACCTTCTCATCATTCTCTCCCCGCTTTTTATTTGAAGTGCAGATCTTCCCTCTTTTACAAAAAGGTTCATTAATTCTCTCCATCACTTTCTTTCCTTCCTCTTTACTCCTCTCTTTTTTCAGGCCCACCCCACATCGCTGACTAACTTACTTTTTTGTTAGAATTTCGAGAGTGAAAACTATGTGTAGGCGCACCATACTGCTCAAGGAAGTCTGGGAAGTCAGCTCATTCCTGTCGTGTCCACAGGAGGGTGACAGTGTGGGCAGATGCTCCTGCCCTTTCTATCTTGGGTGCCAACGTGCCCTTTTCAAATGGTAAATCAAACTGTTTTTCTCCACATGTTTCTTGTACATCAACTGACTGGACTGAATTACACTAAATGATCCTTATTTAGCCAAAAAAAATCTTGGATGGCATTTCAGACTTGCCATTTGTGCCCTGCCTGCTAACAACGTGTCAGCTCTTTCACACCTAAGCTGTTTGATTCGGTTAAAAGGAACTCTGGAGCTTTTGCCAAGTTAGTGTATTTCATTTGGTTTTGTTTGAAAGCTATCAATCGAACCATGTGGTGGACCAAACGACCAGACGGTCTTGGGGCAATTCATTTGCGGTGGGGAAGCAAACAAACTAAACACAGTATTTCAAAAGCTAAACTAGAAATAAATCCATCTGCTATCATGAAATGAGTTCAGAAATCAGTCTTATATTATATTGTGTAGGCCATATATATATATTCAGTTAGTGACCATGCGTGCACATCCCTGTTAGTAGGTCAAAAGCTGTTAAAACTGCTGCATGTCCATTAAAATGTGTGACAACAATCATACATGGATAATACCTGAATCATAACTGTCTAAAGACAGTCTCCATTTCCTGTCTCTACCCACTTTTTATGAATATCATTATTTATAATATATTTGCAGTCTATAATCAGAAGTCTTTCTGAGCTCTCTGTGACACCAGAGAACATAAATATACATACCAGAGGAATTAAATTGCTGTCAGAACTCATGTCAGTGGCAAGAATTTGATTTCTGCACTTGGATCTTGAGGATGACAATCATATTAAATTAGAGTATCCAAGCAGTAGAGTCAGTATAACTTTATGTTTTTTTTACAGTTTAAGTTCTTCTTGATTCATTTTTTTTCCCGTTGGTTCAGACCCAATGAACCGAACTACAGTTGTGAAAGCATCTAAGCCCCCAATGACCCATCTATCATACAGCATGGGCCTCTTTGCTCCAGACAGGATTACAGATAGACATTTTTATTTTTTTTAAGTTACCTACCTCGACTGTATATGCACACCACTGACCTCAACTTAAAAATGATGAATGAGGAAGGTTGGTTCAACCTGAGAGAAGCACCAGAGGTAAAATTATTTGTTTGCCCCTGGCAAGATCTGCTTTATAATATTGACGAGGAAAGTTTTTTGCTGTTATGTAACACCATGCAGAGACAAGCAGGGTTGTCCCTGGGGCTTCATAATAACTTTATTATCCGCACCAAAAACAGAGGAAGAAAGAGAGAGGAAGTGACTAGTGCCCGAAAATAGTTGCTCTTTGGAAAATAGCCTCCTCTCCTCTTTGTATGTGAAGCTATTTTATGCCCGTGCTATACACTGATGGTGCTGTTGCAAACAATTGGCTCAATATACAGTAACCATGACATTCATTCATCCATGCAATAAATAAAGTTTCGTAAAACTACTTCATCAATGTGTGTGTAACTCTCGATATTTGATAACAAAACCACATTAGTGACATTGCCCCCTTCATCTGCCCCATCTCTCAAGATTAAGCCTGAAGAATTGTAATTTCGAGCAGCCATCCAACATATTTCCATACCAATCTCATGCTGTTGCCTGGTCACCTAGGCCTGATTAATATGCAGGATACTGGATGGTTATTTGGCGAGCGCTACAGCATGTTACTGGCCTGTATCATATACAACAGATGGGAGAAACATGAGAGGTCCACTGAATCCCGGTGGAATGAATCCCGCAAGCTTATTACTATCCCATTCAGTCCTATTTTAAGCAAAAGTACATGCAATCAATTTGTCATGTGTCACCTTCGACCACCTGGTGGATGACCCCTCTCATTATGCCGGTGAAGTCCTTGTTGGGAGATGGTGCTGAGAAGAAGAAGAAGTAGGTCAAGGGAAGCATGAGGACGATGTGGTTGGGTAGACCTGCACATTTCCATTAACCAGCCTTATGAAGTCAACCCAACGTTCATGTCGTACATTGTTAACATAATGCATTTTCTCAATATATGTCTTATTACTCGCTATGCTGCCATATTTTCCAGCAGTTCAACCAGCCTTGGCTTGATTTTTTGATACAGAGATTCATTTGTCATTAATTGTTTTTGGTCAATATCCTGTATATCAAACAAGATTTTTTTTAAATTGATTTATTTTTTTAAAGGACAGTTTTTAATTACATACATTCCAACCTACATGAAGGGAATAATATCTCTAGTAGAAAACAAAATCCAGCCACACCGTGTAGTAGAAATGAGACATTTGTAGCCACAGAAAAACATTATGTGCTAGCAATTATGTGCTGTGGTTTCAAATAATTCACGTGCATGACGTCTGGGCTGATCCAACTCTGTGAAGCAGTCATCGGGGTTATCCTCACATACTCTGTCATACATACTACTGAGTTTCAGAAGAGGTCATGTGTTACACATTGCTCTCCCCCTTTGTTCATTCGCTCTTCTTCCCTTTCCCGCAGTCTTACACTTCATCATATAGCTCAGCTACAGACCACAGTCCTTATCAGTTTTGCTATAGCTGTTTTGTACTCAGGAAACACACTGTACAACCAAAAAAACAAACAACTTATTTTTGTGTATGGCTGCATCAGAACACGGTCTACTCAGAGAATAGCGTGTTGATTACGTGCTCAGGGCAACACGCATAGAGGTACAGCTTCACAAAGAGGCCAGAGACCGCCTACAACTTTATATCTGTGTGTGTGTGTGTGTGAATGCAGTGTTAGGAGAGGCAAGAACTGAAGAAAAATTTGCCGTGGATGTAGGTGGAAATATGACTTGATTCGTCATATTTCTCCGTATAGCCCCCCTCAAGAAAATTCAACTGCATGAAGCGCAAGAGTGTTTATCCAGCTGACTTTGTTACACTGAGAAACTGAAACAAGCTAACAGCAGGGGAGTGGATCAGTGTGACTGTAAGTGGTTCGAGAATGTAGGTCTCAGTGTGGTGTGTATTTTGTGCCTGTGAGACGAGCGAGGGAGGGAACGGAGAAAAGGGGATAAATTGGATGAGGAGAAGAGAGAGGATGTCGCAAAATAAAACACAGGCTCTGTCTTATGGCCGAACCTCCAAATTACCACATGCTGCCGCAGAATTTCAACGTTATGTACGAGTACTGTCGGAATGAATGGAGCCCTGACAATAGCACTTCAAAAAAGGTTTGCTGTGGGATGGTTTAGCTAATTAGTAACAATCTGTTGTGACACCGTGGACTGCTACATGTGTGGTTTCCAAGGGTTTTATTTATTTCTTTTTTTTTTTGTATCATGGAAGTGCAACCTCTGACCGCATCTCTTGTCCCTGAGCTGCAGTCAGGGTTAGGTTCATTAGCAGAACAGGCAACACGGATGATGAATGAGCTGTATTTGCTCTGTTCCACATAGACGAACACACATGTACAGAAATAGCGGCGCGCGCGCACACACACACACACACACACGTGTGCTGTACACACACTCCGGGCTAGCCACAGTCAAGAAGATGAAGAGAGCCCCTCTGAACACAGAAGCTGGAAAAAAATGAAACTTGCCAGAGAAGCAATTTTTTTTTTTTTTTTTTTAATTCGAAATTCTTCCTGCGTGTTCGCTTTTTTTATACAGAGAGTAAGAGAAGTGGAGATACGACACATTTTGAACAAACAGTTGATTAGGAATATTTACAGCGGGTGAGAGAGAGGGGGCTGTCTAAAATATCAGTATTTGCTCATGTTTTATGTATTCAGTGCATTTCTGTGCCGTGTATTTTTGTCAGCGCTGTGAAAGTAAGCTGAAAATGAAGCAAACACAAGTACGTTTACTTGTGTTTGCTTCATTTTTCATTGTAAAGTGAGACACAACGGGTAAACATGTTTTCTTTATTTGCTTTCGTGTTCTCCATTTGCTCGGCTTTCCTTAAATTGTAGTATGCTGAGCTCTCTCAGCCATAACAAATGTTTTACTGGGGTTTCCCAAATTAGGTTTTAGTACAGATACTTCAGCAGGAATTGCCAGGAGCCTTGTGGAAAATTCTATTCAATGATCAGTTCAGTCAGGGGAGAGTAGGTGCGCAGGAGGCCAAGATGCCTTATGCTTAGAGGTTTATTAAAACCTGATTAAAGAGAACAGAGGATTTTTCAGTATGCTTGTCACGACATGATGTCACCATAAGTAGCTGTCCTCTCTGGTTAGTCTATATGCCCTTTATGTTCATGTTCATGTCTTTAGTCTACAAACAAGGAAATATGTTAACCTTTAGTGGTCTGACATTGTTATGTGACTCTGTAGAGGCTACTGCGTTACCTATTTGTTGTGTCGAGGGAGTCAGACAGCCCTATCTTCTGACTTCGGTTACCATAGTAACGGTCAGGATGGCGCCTGTTTTCCGAAACACAAGTATAAAGCTCCTCCATGTCTCAAGGAGAAGGGGTCAGTGTCCCTAACATTTGACATGTGGCCTGCTGGAATAGAAAATACCCTCATAAATAGCAGCAAGAACATACATCTTCTTTCTCCGTTAGCTACAGCTAAGGTAAGCACCCATTTAATTAATGCAAATTGAAATGTGTACCAAAAAATGTTAATCAATGTGTGTGTGCGCGCGCACGTGCGTGTTTGCGGGCATGCGATCCAGTGGAACATGTATGTATGTGGGTGTACGTATTGATTCTGTTGTAGCCTCCTTATATGGTGAACATAATCACAAATGTTAGCAATAACAATGTATGTGTGTGGGCTGACATCAAGCTGACATGGTACAAAATGATTTATAGGCTCTCAGCCTTATTTATGTTAGTTTGTGTGTGTCTTACTGTGTGTGTGTGTGTGGGTGAGATATTCTGTCATATGTTTAATGTAGCTACTGGCATCAGCTGTCAGATCAGAACTGTGCAGGAGCACAAGTCATCCATTTGGGCCAAAACTGCACATTATGAAAAGCCCTACATAAAGATAAAAGCATATTGCGTAAGGTCAACTGCCATACTTTCAAAGTTCAATGTAAATGAGATAAATGTGAAAGCAATCATTTCTCACAGATCCTGCACGCAGATGAGAAGATGACTCGATTTAGCATCCGCCAGAAGTCAGTGACCTGTGAATCAGTGGGTTTATAAGGTTGGCTCCAGATCCTATAATCATACAGGCGGGGTTACATTACCTAACCCTTGTTTTATTTCACACAGGATTCTCCCTTTTTTCAGCCTCTGTAGGTTTAAACAGGTAATGAAGACGCATCCCACAGAGCAGGCAGAACAAAAGCAGAATCAGATATGTACACAAAGCTTTTCCCTGAGTTAAAGTTTTATAAATAATGAATGAGGAAAAAAAGACAACTGTTTCCTTTTAGGGCGTCTTTATTGAATGCCAATAACGAATAAAATGTGCAACTATTTGTTAACTAGAATCTCTTCGCGTACAACAGGAAATATCCATCCTGCCGGTGAATGAGTGAGCGTTGTCCTCAACGCTTTTCCTTGACCTTAATGGAAAACAACATGAGGTCAAGGAAGGATGTGAAGGAGAATACATGAGGACTTAAGAACAAAAGGCAACCACTTTTCTAAGGGAATCTGATTATGCTCACAACAGGCTATGTAATTATGCAATGGCAGCTGTTATTGACAAGGTCCTGCCACATTATCTCTTTTCCTTTTGTAAATGGTGCTCCAGTGTACCCTGCACTAAAGGAGATTAAAAAGGACAAACTGAAGCCTTCCTTAGTATTTCAAGAGTTCGATCAGCTGTCATTATGGCTGTCACTCAAACACGTCTGGGTAATTCAGTTAGGAACCTTCCCAAGCAAGAAAGAGTATTCACACGCAGCCCCAGTTTTCCAGGAAGAGAAAATGGTTACGCACGGCATAATGTCTTGTACGAAAGCATTTTTCATTTCACTGCTACTTTGGTCTGTGTCTACAAATAGTGATTCACCGATAACAAGCAGCATCTGACATTCTAGAATATAGATAGACTGGATACATTTGCTCACACGAGTTCATTAAGGTGCAGCTGGGAAACACTTAATCTAGATAATGAGTCCACTCGTTTTCTTTTTGTTCAAGCAGTCACTCCAGGTGGTACGTACACATGGCCAATTAGTGTAATGTATGAAGGAAGTAGCGAGCACTGCATATAGTTTCTCTGCGTGACAGTGACAGTACTCCGGCAATAACGGTAGGCAGGCTGTGGACGTGGATCGTACAGAGCAGCTACAGTCTGTGGATAAAAGCTGTGTCTGATCAGATACAGCAATGTCAGCTGGCCAAAAATTTGAGACCTGAAAGCGACAGAGTCTCCAGAATGCATCAGTGAAGTATATCCTAACCATGCATGGTGCATAGAGTTTGATTTGTTTAATATTTGACATTGCATCAATACATATAAATCTGTTATTGTATTCTCTATATTTCTTAGTGTCCTGGTTTGATTTACACTTTCTGCTGCAATGTATTTCCACAGCAACACCACCTCATCAACTTTCTCATTCAGCGTGTGAATATTTATTTCCATGACAACATAATCTGAAACTTACATAATTTCCACCTCTGCATGTACAAGTTTACTTGTTCAATACACCCACCAAGTGCTCTTGCAACATAAAAAGTTTAGTGATTTTTCATTGATTGTGTTACTCCAATTGATGCCCATTTATAGACATTTACAATTACAGTTCAGGAGTCGAGTCAAGTGACTTACAAAGTGCATTATGTAAGCAGAGTGTTGCATTTAGAAGAACGTAGGGTTGACATGGATTATATAGAAAGTTATAATGTACAGTAATTAAAAACTAATTAAACTGCCATATGAAGAATGACAGAAAGGTGAGACACTGCTCTACCCGTCATGTACATTCCTGCTGCTGTGTCTACTGTACCTGAAAAATATCGCACTGCGCAATGAGGAGAGACCAACATGGGGACAGAAATAAATGATGACTATCTGAACATTATGACACACACACACACGCACGCACGCACACACACACACACACACACAGAGTGTTCACAGCACAAATTACTGGAAATTCTGATACGTGAATAAAGACTCGACGTGTGCTCACACTGATGTGTGCTCTCCTAAAATTCTTACCTGTCGCTTTCATCTCAGCGCTTACATGTCTTTCTCTCTTTCTTCTCTTTTGTACTGCATTTCAAACTCTGACTTTAGGTGAGCAGAAGAAAGTGAAGACGATGGTGAAGAAGAAATACAGAGATGTGTGAGCCCATTTGCTGATCCATTGTCAATCCAGGTGGTGGTCGGGAAGAGATAATGAACATATAAGGTGTGTATGTCTCTCACTATCGATCTATCTTCTCCCCACCTCTCCCCAGGCCCTCTCCGCTCATAGTAGGTCAGTGTCTACCATGAGCGGGGTTCTGCTCATGGGCTCTGTCTCTTACAAGAAAAGTTTCTCCTTGTCACCGTTGCCAACATCTTGCTCATGGTGGGTATTGTTTGGTCTCTGTCAATAATGTAATAAAGAATACAGTCCAGACCTGCTCTGTATGGAAGGTTCCGCGTCCAACCATCCATCCATCCATCCATCCATCCAGCAGATGAGCATTCAGTGTTAAAAAGCTGCACTTGGGTTGGGTAACCTAACTTAACCCTTCTCAAGATAGGTCGATTTGTCATACGGTGCAGTATCTAATTACACTCTTGAAACCCTCAATGGAGACAGTTCCTGCAATCTTCCTGCCTCCATGTGGTAAATTTCTCACTCGACTCTGTCCTTGAAAGCATTGGGGATCTTACACCTTCTCATTTGCCCTCATTGTTTATTCTTGTTTAGTGCTTTACTACTTACTTTTTGATTCAATTTGACCTTTTCTACTCATAATCATCCCTCTCACACCACTCTCTCCCTCGGTCTCTCTCTCCCGCTGCCTCCTTCACATCTCTGAAAGGAAAAAATATGTTTTGCAAATCAGAGGGGTGGCGTTCTTCTTTCATACATCATAAAAGGCTGCAAGGTGTCTTCCCCAGTCAGATGGGGCTTTTCATCATCTATCGTAGCTTCCGTTCCTTTTCTTCGCTCCGCTTGCCCCCAAGGGAAGCTTGTTTTTAAAATAGCATCGTGGAGCTAAAGGGGGTTTTCCATACAATAAACTGGGTTCTTGTTTAATCGCTGAATATTTTTCGCTGATGTTTTTCATTTACAGCAGAAAGTTGTTCTGGCTATCTTGATTACATTTGCACATTCAATAAGTGATAGTGTCTAAGGGAATATTGTGTATGCGGTTAATGTACTGTAGAACGCTGGAATGAAACACTGTTATTTCTGTGGCACATGGGACTGCTCTGTAGTCTTATCAGGAATTTCTTGCATTTTACATGCCTTGCCCAAGGGCATAGGGTGGCTGTGGAATGACATCTCAATTATCTGTGCCTTCCAGTCTACCAGAGGGTTACAGGTGTGTCTCTTTCATTTGTTTCAGAGGGACCATCACAGGGAGGTGTTATTGCTTTATATCTCCAATCCTCTAGATGCCAGTTTAGCCTCATTGCCTCTGTTTCCTTCCCTCAGGGCTGTCAGCAGTGAAGGTGAACCAGGGACCTTCTGAAACATGTTTGTTTTTGTTTCCCCAAATCTGAAGCCTCCTCTCTGCAATGTTACTAAAGAATTGCATTGACAGGGCCAATGAGAAATCATGTCAATGTGGCAAAGGAAAAAAAAAAAATTTAAATAACAGATAGCATGGACCAATTTGAAAGCATATCATCCAGCGAGGGTAAAATTCTCTCAACACTAAAGTAGTTACCAAGCCCCAAGGAACAACACTGGGCTGTGAAGAGATTTAGGAAACTTCCCCGTTTATTATGGGGCACATATCAGCCAAGAAAGCATTTTCCCCACACACACAATTGTAGGAAAAGTCCCAGCTGCAAAATGTTTTTTGTGGTGGTCACACACCCCCAAAATGACTATTATTATTAATGAGATCAGAGAGCCAACAGCAAGTCAGATGCGGACGTTTTTAGGTTTCCGATCAGTTCTGAAACAGTCAACAGGGGAGTGCCCACCAATCCAAACTGTGCTCCCCAACATAAATAAACTTCATAGCGGCATAGTTGCAGACTGCAGTCCGGTCCATTCACTCGCCGACTCAAAGTGTAAGGTTGAAACTATGGTGGGTGCAATATGTGCAAAAAAAACAAAACAAAAACAAACAAAAAAACTGAACTATAACGAATGTTTTGTTTGTCCATTCTGGACTCCTGTACAACATGACTTATCAGCAGGGCAGACTCTATTGAAAACCGACCACAGCGTTTAAAATAACAAAAACACACTAATTAAAACTAATATATCTTAATTTCTGCCATATCAGTAAATTGCACTTGGAAGCTAACTTGTATTTGTTCATTATCAGGTTGTGCAACAGTTACATCATAGACAGCATTGGTTAGGGATTTGACAATGCTGCTTTATGACTTTTCATTAAAAATATTACAATAGACACATTACAGAGTTTTTTGTTTGTTTGTTTTTTCCCAGGTAGATATTCTGAACAAACATTAATTGCATGAATTAATTCTGAGTTAAGTCTGAGTCTGATTAAGGCTGGGTTAATACAACATGCAAGAAACTGAAGATATATTAGAATATGCTTCTTTTTTTTAAAACTTTGAAGGTATGCTATGTATAAATATATTCATCTCTAAGGTTCCTTATCTTATCATCTTTTGTAACACTTTATGAATGAATAAAATAGAAAAAAAATGTTTGTGTTATGCACTTCTTTGCTGAATATCTTCTTATAGCAGGGCAAGTGAAAAACAAGTGACTTACGCCTCTGCTTGTCTCCACTTGCAGGTTGCAGTAGTCCCTTGAGTATCTTCACCACCTACAGCTATTTCTATTTCTTCTGGCTACTACAGCTAGAAAACACAACACAGTCCCCAGAATAGATTGGAGAAACTAACTGGAACGTTTTAGTTGAGTTTTACAAGTATATATATATTTTTAAAAAAGGTTGGTCATTTGGTGTAGTTGACCTCAGGGTAGCTGTTAAGTTGAGCATAAGGCCAGAGCAAGATAAGCGCCATGGGGGTAAAAAGTTGCACAACTTAAACACCCCCTTTTTTTCTGTCCTCAAGGGCATTCCAGCATACAGAGGCAGACAATCTGTCTCTCCGTTCTGCCTCCACTGAGAGTCACATCCTAATAACATATCTCATGGTGAAAATGTCTCTTGCAACAAACGGTTTGCCTTTCTATCTGCCACTGTCATACTTGTTGGGATTCTCCCCATGTTGATTACCTCAACCCATCTCTTGAATTTTCTTCAGTCTTGTGTTGCCTTTTCACAGCTTTCACCGATCGAATCGGTTTTCTCGCTGACCCTCCCTTGATTGCTTTTAAGATGTGGTTTTGTGTGGCATAATGGCACATGGCATAATACTATCCCCGTGAGAAAATAGCTCATGAGCAAATGTGTGTTTAATTAAACCCAATTAATCTAAATAGATGTATATAGATGTAATTAAATTGGAGTGAGCTGGGCCTATTGGCCCTGTGCCATCAGACACACAGGGGGAATGAACCTTTCCAAATGGATGATTACATCATCAGTTTTGGGTATGTTTGTCTATGCATGTACAGGGGTCAGTTCTTCTTGCCTACAGGCTTACAATCCCTCATTCCCCTTACTGAAATAAAACACATGGAAGTGATGAAGGGCAGTGGAGTGGCCCAGTTGTTATTACTGTTTTTACACAGCAAGATGGGTTCAGTTCCCTGATGATGCAATGTTTGGATAGTTTTGGTTATAGGTCATTCATAGCATTCAAATCTATTTATGTAAGGCAACATATGACCCTCTGTTAGGAAAAGAACATAAATTGGCACTTATTTTTAGCATTTTCATAGCCCATCAACATCTATCGGTAAAGATGACAGTACATTTTTGGCATACACGTCTAAAGAATGAGAGAAAGAAAGACCCAGTCTCACATCATCAAGAGAGCAAAATGTTTGTTCTCCCAGTGGACGCACATTCCAAAATATCCACTCATTTCCCATCGCTGTAAATGTTCATGTCCTGATCCTGTACTGGACCGGACACCCATTGTTCAGGGTTAGGGTAGGCTTCAGCCATCACTGTGACCCTGAATAGAAATAATCAGGTATGAAAAATTCTTTAGACTGATGGTTTGACTGGATGCTGCTCTGAATAAACAAAGTATGAAGAAAAAAACAAACAAAACTCAAGCGTATGCTTTGTCGTGGGTGTGTTGCTACCAGCTTGAGTAAGCTATCCAGTCCATCCACAGGGCTCTTCAGACACACAGCACATCTTACTGCAGTTTATAATACTATGAGGCAAGATGAACATAACTTTTCTAGCATGAAAAACAGATTTACAATCATTTTGGGAATGGGGATGCTGACATGGAGCAGAGCCGGTGTCATGCCACCACCAGAATTGGGCAACTGGGCACTGTAACTGGCCTCTATGGACATAATGAAGCGAAAAGATATTAATGGACAAAGCTAAGAGAGTGACCGAGCAAGGAGCTGCCAAATAAGAGTAAAACTGTAACTTTAAACAAATGATAAACTTTAAATTGACTATACTTCATATAGTTCCTATTCGATCTACTGTCCACTGAAAGCACTTTTACAACACTTTGACATTCACACACTGATGCCAGAAGCTGCCATGCAAGATGCCAACTGCTCCACAACAAAAGGAAGCGGTACAACACTTCCTACAGACCCACGGACCAAGTGACTTTCCAATTAATAGAGGACCTACTCTACCCCCTGAGCTGCAGCTGCCAACCAATTTGGAAATACATCACAGCATCAACTATTCATCCTTCCTCTTGCTAATTGCAAGGTATACAGAAGAAGTACGCAAACGTACAAGGTATTGTACAGTCAATTTTGCACTTGCCTGTATATACTTAGCCAGAATGCCAGATAATGTTCCAGGTAACTTTGTTCCAGCCTCTGCATCAGAGCCCCTACTGTGCCAAAGGAGTGGTCTTACTGAAATTAATGAGGAGCCTGGTGTTTTTTCATACATTTCTGTTGTTGGTCTGAACACTGCCTGAGCACATCAAAGTACTGCATGTGTCAATTAGTTTCCATGGAACTGATTTATGGAGATTTATAAAGAATAAATCTACAGAGAAGGACAGGACAGATTTATCGAGGTAAGGATATTTTTATAAACGTCTATGGACAAAGGGGGGGTCCAAATATCCCACAGTATTTCCTAAAAAGTTCAAGCATTTCCTATATAATGCAACAAAAATGTCCAAATATGTCTCTGTTGATAACTGCTATCCGTGATATTTTACAGGAGCACAGAACTTTGTTCCCACCTTGTCTTTCACATTGTCCGAGATGTTTTGTTGAGTTATATACGCCCGTGTATAACTCGTTACTTTGTCTTCCCACTTGCTGATCGATCCACGCGGACCATGGTGACCCGAGAGCAGTGACCTCAGTGTTTTTCCAGACCCTTTAGTGACACTGCTGCTGCAGTGCTAACATGGCATAAAGCTTCCTCCCTTAAGTGCTCACAGTGCCTACAGCTACCATATCCTGCTCTTTTGTTGCGCCACTGCTCCATGAAAACAAAAAGAAGACACAGGTCTGCTGGTGATCCTACTGCGGGAATAATCAGACATTTTCATCTGGGGCTCTTCATCAGGACTTTCATCTGGGTGGCTACTGCTACAGCCACAGCTTTGAAATGCCCTCCAGCAAAGAAGAGTGCTGGCTAGATAGTGTCACTTTCCATTACCACCATGTCTGCCTTCCTAAAATTAGAGAGGACGCCTCTGTAAACAGTGTAGGGGACCTTGGAATGACTGCCAGCAGGAGCTTAAATATGACTATAAGGATTGCAGGTTGGTAGTTGGAAGAGGAAAGGATAAATCAAGTTCAAGAGGAGACTATAAATGTTTGGTTGGTTGCTGTCTATATATCTATCTGACCTCACATGGCCACATAGAGTCATTAGGTTCAGATCCCAGGCAGTAATGAGCTTAGTTGAAGTGCAAAAAGTCCATACTCGTATCTGCATGCTATTACCCTCCATCTTTACTGGTTGGAGAAGGGCAGCTAACTGAAAAGTAAAAGCTCACCAGACCTCACTAACTTCTTTTGTTCAGACAACTCCAAGCATGGATTTTAAATACCTGACAGAGCTGTTGAAACAGCCTGATAGTATACGACTGACTGACCGACCAATATTGTATTTGCTATGCCTGCGAGTAATGGAAAGTGCAACAAAGCGCATGGCCAGAGAGAGAAAGACAGAGAGGGCCGGAGAGAGACAGGGAAATAACTGTTAACTGTGCAGCCAATATCTCTGTCCCTGTCCCTTTTTTCTGGTCTGCATTGTGTGGCGTTGTGTGCTAGCGGTAATCAATGTTTGGTTAGTTATTTGTGGAGTCACATCCTGAGTGCTGGCATAGAGGGACTCCAAGGTCAACACACAGTGCACACAGGGTTTCACCACAGATGCTCATGCACACAAGCAGATGCAGACAGCATAACAGGATCACTCAGGATATAATCTGATTGGCTGATTGCCCCCCTGAAGTGACGGGCCTTCATAGTTTCTCCGCTATCCATAACGGCACAGAGCAGGGATGCATTGTTTCTAGACTTTTCTGTTCTGACAGAGATGTGAGTCGACATTTATTTTGTAGAAGGGAGGGAGTCGCGGCGAACACAATACACAGAGGCGTACTTGCCAAGAGAGACTGCGTTGGCGATTATGTTTGAGGAATACACAGCAGTTAATGTGATGTCTAGCTGCTTCTACAATACTGGTTACAAATGTAGCCCACTTGACATTAAAGGGGATCTGTTTATGCTCATTTCAAGCCCTGTATTTTTATTCCAGGACTCCACTTGTGCAGCTTTGCATGACTCACAGTTTTAAAAAAAATCCTCATATATCCTATACTGGACCTTCATTTCATCCTATGTCTGAAACAAGCCAATTTAGTGCGTGTGTCTCTTTAAGACTGACCTCCCTAAAAGCCCACTTTGTTCTGACTGGCCAACTTCCCAGGAAGCCTGGGGGCTGCAACCATAGACACAGAAACATAAATGCCCCATTGGTGATTTCATTTCATCATTTAATGATTACCACAATAATAAGATAAGAGACAGCTTCATAACACTATTGTAAGATACGATTGATTTTTCTCATAACCTTTGAAATGAGGACATTTCACTTGAAGAGAGATTTATGTTTGTGATTATTTAGTATTTATTCTGTTGATTACCTTATTTTTCTCAAGTTTAGAGATAGTAAAATTGACACAAGAACTTAATGATAACTATTTGTATTGATTAGCTTCATTTAGAACACCAACAGCCCAGCCTGTAATGTAGTGATGGCTGAGAGTGCCGATTGATGTGAGGTAAGACCGTTGTCTTAGACGATGTATCGTGTTCATCATCAGTGTTCAGTTGTCCTGTGGTTGAAGTGGACATTAAAGGTGATGCCGAGGAAGCAGTCCCTCAGTTTTTGCTTGACCCACAGCCTGAATGTAATTTCTAGAAAATGTCTAAGAGTAACCAGCAAGACAAGACACACAATCATAGATACAGAAATGGACATTTTCGGAGAAACCAGAAAAGCTGAAATTCTAAATAATTTACACTTTATGTTGCCTGCTCATCGATCGGAGCCTGCATGTCCCAGCGGAAGCTGTGTGAGTTCAGAAGATTAATGTTTTATTATAAAGCTGATTAGATTAACCACCCTCAATTTCGCACACTTATAATAAATTTCATGAAAATCAGATAAGAATTAAGTTAGCTACAGCTGATGTTCTGCTATAGAATGTTCTTTCATATTGTATATTGGTGCATTTTGATGTCCCTAATAGGGCAGCTAACCAGATGCAAAGTAATTTGATATTGAGATATCAACGTTTCTATATCTATCACAGCAACTATAGCTGGTGCAAGAGTACCGTCGTCCTCTATTCTCTCGTCCACTTTGTCCTTTATTCACAGATTTTGGTAAAACTGTTGTAATTGTATTTGTAAATATTGGGCGGTCTTTCTTCTGACCTCTTGCTAGTATGCTCAGTCAGCCATGCAGCTAGCAATCCTATTACCTCTGTAAACAACGACATCACCAAAGTGCTCTGAGTTCCCATTACGGGTAGTCAACAAATAGAATTGCTAGCTGCTCAGACTAAATAGCCAACGGCAGCTACTCTTAGCAATTAGCCACTTTAGCAACAAGTAAAGGTCCCTAAGGAAACTTTGTAAGTCACTGACCGTTAGGGCAGAACAGTCAGATGTTTATACTGAACCTCTTGAAACTAAAACTAGAGAGTAGTTTTGAGCACAGCAGTAAAGTAACAGACTGAACAGGTGGACGGGCATGTCCCTGTGCTCTGCCATGCTGTGTCTGGAGCAGATGACCTTATAAAGAAATCTGTGATCATTTTACATAAGCTCTCTGCGAAAGTAGAAGAAAACATTGCATTCTGAATTGCATTCTGAGCTTCATGCACACAGGGATAACCTATACATATTTTTACCTAATGATTCGAAACTTGGTCACATATAATATAAACATCAAGATGCTACCCAACTCCTTATACTGTACAGGCTGTGGTTATTTTGCAAGTATACTATTGCCGGGCCTTCTACCTTGCACACTGAAACCTTTTCAGATGATCCAGAACCCGGCAGTGCGCCTGGTCTTCAGTTATTGCTGCACTAATATGTACTTGTTGCACTGTACCTTGTTTGTTTTCCCCATTTTTAAAGACACTTTGGATAAAGCTTTGGTCAGTGTAAATGTTAATATATAGTATATGAAAGACAATGAGGGGAAGCATAATAGAAAACTGATTTATTTCATTCCTCTTTCTTTTTTTCTCCATTTATTCCCTTGATTGTAAAGAGCTGCCAATAAACATTTTGTACATTGTGTTAGTTTAATCTGTCCTGTTTCAGTATCTTTGATATATATCCCTTGCTCAATGTGGCTTTGCCTTTTAAGTGAGTGGAATAGGAATAAGTCCAAGTGAGTTATTTTTAAGTCAGCGGTTTGCACTTGATGCATTGTTTGTTTCCACTCGGCCTCCCCTGTCACACATGGGCAGGAGCTTGTTTGGTTCGACAGCGCTTACCTTTCGCCCTGGCAGCCATCCACTGAAACATATCAAAACCATTCAAGGGAAACAGCCCACTGGGCTTACAACATGGTAGTCTGACTGAGAGATTTCTTCTTCTTCACCTCTTTGAGACACAGACACAGAGTCTTTTAATCACCTATCAAAGCTGCCCAATTTCATCTATGTACTGAAGTCACAGTCAGTCTCATAGCACACACTAAACAGGCCAAATGTTTTCGATTCAGACATTATATTTTCTTCTATTTAGCAGTAGAACACATTTCATCTTTTACAAGCCAAAAATTACGAATGTGGTGTGAGTCCAGGTCAATGCAATATCAAACACATTTTGCTTCTCCGTTTGCATTATTATTGAGGTCTTTTGACCTTATTTCTATGCTCTGAGTGTGATTTTAAAAAGAAAATCATACTTCTTTGTGGAAGGTAACAGGGTCACAATTTACATGACAAGAGAACAATAGCAGTACTGACTGTGCTGTGCAATATCTTGTCTCCAAGACAACTTATGTTGGTCGGCAGGTAGGAAATTCTCTGTTGTCGGTATCAAAGTCCATCCTGCATTAATATTTTTTTAAACATAATTACTCACTTGTTTATACATACAACAAAGATCTTTGAGGATTTTTCAGTGTTTTTCCTCTTTGGCAGATGGACAAAAACAGAACCGGATTATAACACCAGCAAGCTCCTTTAGAGTACAAAGCCTTTAGTTGTGGATTAGATTTTAAAAAAGGGAGACATTTTCCACATTTAAAGGTGTCTCTGTGTGTCTTTATGTGAGTGTTTTTTGAGAGTAGACTGTGGACAACCATTTTCGAGCCTGTAATTAGTGCAGAACATGACTTCAATTGTATGTCACTTTATATTGTTGGGGTATAATTATTATTTTCACCACTGATTAATTTAGACTAGTGTACGATACTACATATTCCGCTTGATGTCTCTGTTGGAGGCTGGTGTTGGAGGTTAAGAGTTGCGTGAAAAGCCAGTTTCACGAATACAACTGAATTTGTCATAGCTTAAGGGCTGAAGGCATGACAGAGCTCAGCACGTTTGAAATATACGCATCAATATCAGATTTAGAGGCCATATGGGTGAGATGGTTTATAACGAGAAAATCAATATTCTACCCCCTCTCTTAGCTGCTGCATGCGAATGCCACAGTCTAGACATATAGAATGAGGTCAAACAGAGGTGCAGCATCTTATCAAGAATGTACCAATGTTATACTTGTACTTACAGTAGCCTGTTATGTATATGCAGATAATATACATACTGTACACACTATATACATATATGTTATCTGTAAATAACTCTTTTTTTCCCCCTATTTTTCCTTTTCCTTGACAAAAAGCTAACACATTTAAAATTTCGCAGTGGATCCTGATAAACTGCCAATCGGGAGACACGTCTCGGGAGCACAGTCCATATTTTTTTTTAGCAGAGAGGCCTCAGGGTCTGACACAGCACACACACACACACACACACATCATTATTACAGATCAGTGGAGCTATATTTAGGACCAGTTTGATTTTCCCTCACAGGTCTCGGCCCTTTGAACCCACGTCCCAATCACCTTTTAACTCCAGACCAAAGGAAAACATCTTTGTCTCAACATTTAAATTCATCTCCCGTCTTTCATAGTTTCTATCTTTCTAACTTTATTTCTGCTTTGCTCACTCCCCATACAACCTGTCACACTGTATAAACCCACATCCTGTTGTACAACAATCTGTCCTCATTGTCCAAGCGGTAGCAGCAGCAACAGGACTCATGCTGTGACAACTTCAGTTTTGTAAAGCAAACACGTTCTTTATATTTCCCTTTCTGATGCTGTCAAAATACTGACTACTGACATTGTTTTTTTTAGGGAATGCTGTGATGGGATGTTCTTAGATGGTCTTTCCTTTGCTTGCTTTTGTAATGGCTGACAGAGACTATTACAAGTGCTACTGACAGGTAATAGAAAGGAAAGTTCACAACCCTGTGCAGGTACAACAAATCAAACATCTCCTGAAAACTGGTACAGTAATGACTGAAGGCTGTTATTTTTAGAATGACTGACTAGCTTAGTTCAGAAATATCTCAAAGACTGAGCACATAAATTCAGAAAATATTTTATTCTCAGACTTAATTAAGATCTGACTTCCTGTACTTTTACATTTGCTTTCTTTTCACAAATGTTCCTATTTGGGGAGACTGAACTACTCAATACACACTGTTAGATTTAAAACAAACTAGACTCTGAGAGCATGCATTAATGATTATTAATGATTTATCACATAAACAGTTATTCTCTTGAGTATTTGTTATAGGCTTTGATTTTTAACATAGATATTGGGCATCATACCCAACCTTCATGTCAGCCTATCATGAACTGTGCATGTGAAAATCCCTCTGGCAATGCTAAGTACTGACGTGACGGCCTCTGGCCGGCTTCAAATCTTGAAGCACAATATGTTTTATATTATGGGTTCAAAGTAGACATCTTTAGCTTGAATGACAGTTTCACTCGTTTCATATCTGCAACCAGATAGGATGGCATGTCGCCTCAGAATCACTGCTTGGATTTTGAACAAATCTCCACCAGTCTCACCAGAAAAGCACCTGTACATCATTACACCTCCTCCTCCATGCTTCCCAGTGGGAACCACACATGCAGCACTGTTAATCTTCTCTGCATCTTACATAGATATGGCTGCCAGAACCAAAGATCTCAAATTTGTGCTTCCTGACATAAGAAATTCTCTTCTTCTTGTTGGTCTCCCTCAGTGGTGGTTTCTTAGTAGCAATTCGACCATGAAGGCCTGATTTCTGCAGCCTCCTCTGAACAGTTGATGCTGAGATGTGTCTGCTACTTGAACTCTATGAAACATTTATGTAGGCTTTAGTCTGTCAATTTGTGAGGCTGGTAACTATAATGAACTCCTGTGCAGCAGAATTAACTCTTGGTCTTGGTTTCATGGTTTTTGCACACACATGAAATTTCCTGGACTGACAGTTTCAAAGTAATGATGTCTTTCTCTTGTCTTCGTCTTTCACTTACTTGAGCAGTAAGGCTTTTTGCTGTACGCCAACACTAGCTCTGAACAACATAACTGATCTCAAACGCATTAAGACGACACAACATTTCACTAATGGACTTTTAATAAGGTACACCTGAAAACCACAGGTGACTACCTGATGAAGCTGATTGAGAGTGTGCAAAGCTGTCATTAAAGCTAAAAGATGGCTACTTTGAAGAATCAAAAATATAGTTTGCTTTTTGTGTACCACATAATTCCATGTGTTATTTCATAGTTGTTCCATGCACCATGAATGTCTACACAAAATCTCATCTCAAAAAAACATCTACCGAAAGTAGTTTACTTAACTGCAAGGCTCACGTTCTATACTGTATAGGCAAAATAAGCTATTTAATGTTCACACCGACACGAAGGCAGTATTCAGGGTGTGTTTTCTCTGCATGTGCCCTCTTGGTGAGCAGCCTAAACTGCAGAGGCATGTTAAACCACAGAAAACAAACAAATTCATCAGAGATGCCTCGGCGGCTCCACATTCTCCTCTTCTTCCTTATGTAATGTAGGTCCTGTCACAGGGAGTCAACTTCACAGGCTGAAGCTTCCACGGCAACAACATTGGTCTTGTTAATGCTGACCCAATTTAATGGGTAGTCAAAGGGGATGACGACTGGGTGACAGCATGATGTTTACTTGGCCTGCTGACTGACTGGCTACTATATGACTGAATGTCTGGAAGAAGAAAAAAATAAATTCAGTATTTTAATGGTGCCTTGCTTTCATAATTCAACCAATTTCTGTTCAAAATAGGATTCTACAGGAAACACGCAGAGGGACTATTAAGTGATGGTTTTCACATAATCATTTTATAGTCTTTTTCCATATATAATATGTCATAATAATACGTTAACAGCAGCATGTGAGAAAAAATAATTCCTCATCATTTCTTTGTCATTTTAGTGATTTTCTACCTGCACTGTAATGGCGTTGTCTGATTAATTAAGAAAAATCGCTGTGCCACTTGTGGACTAAATGACTCGTTGCCCAGCTCATACACAAACAGATGGATGTCTGTGTTGTGTTGCACGTGTGATTTGTGAATCACATTAACTACTTACTGCCTAACTGATGGGTTGTGGTACCTGTAGTTCGATGAGAGAGTTGTCCTCAAATGTCTGACTTGTAGAGTGATTGGAAAAATGGTAAAACACAATTTTCCAATATCTGTTTCTAAACCTTTATGACCGGCTGGCTTATCGATTGACAAATCGACAGCGTCTATGAATGACACGCCGGTTGGCTGGCTGACTGATTTGCAGGCTGGCGCGATGAACAAACATCACTTCTCATCAACAGCAGTGTCAGCACATGTAAGATTTATGACTTAGTCCACCTGGTAATTATGGAGAGTCACTTGTTTAGTGAAACGAGGTGGCATGACAGCTGCCACAACACTGTCTGGAGAAGGGAAAGGACTGCGGGTGGGAAATTAACAGAGTGGAAAGGACTTAAAGGGAGTAAAGCAAGGGTGAGAAGAGAGGAGGGAAAGGCTGGAGCAGCGAGGAGGAGAGGAGAGTGACAGAGTGAGAAGCAGCCCGGGAATAAGTGTGTGTAGGTGCGTGTGTGTGTGTGTGTGAGAGAGAGAGAGAGAGAGAGAGCACGAAAGAGAGAGATGTTGATGATGAGGCACTGAGGAAGTGCTCTCTTTCTCACTTTCTCTTAGCAAATGCATCAACACATTGCTGTACTGCATCAAAATAGTGTTATTATATATCCCTTCTTGACATGTCCACACACACACTCACTGGCACGTGTATGCACACACACAGGAATAGGAGCAATTCAACATTTGCACTGCGCCCTGGCTCCTCAATGATTCATGCATTTCACACATTACTATAAATGGAAAGAACCTTTGCACTATCAAACTTGAATTATGTAAATGTGATCAATTTAAATAAAACATTCAGTTTTTTTCCCAATCAATTTAAATAAACATAAGCAGCTGAAGGCTCTACGCCCATGCAAACTGCCCTCTAGCCTCGCTGCTTACTGCCAGTTTAATTTGACCAAAGCCTTGTTAGTATTACGCATCACTATGGTAAGGAAATGAAGACGACGCAAAAATGAACTTTGAGTTCGAGAAATTGCCTCAAGTGATGTCACTTGAGTCAGCGTGGAAAGGGTCATGAAGACACATTATGAAAGCACATTTTAAAAATGCAATAAATCTGGAATAAGAAAGAAGTCAACTCACCAGAAATGTGTAGTTTGCTGCTCATCTCAGCTTGAGGCTGCATTAGCCACTACTAGCGTGGCACACCCAAATCTCCATATAAAGTGTCTGCACTGAAGGTGCCTTTTGAGTAACGTAAGAGCCAGAACATGGAATAAAAATGACAGCATCCCTGGTTCTGCTGCATTGATTTTGATCCTGTCATGAGCATAGTATAAGGGGAAAAAATGATATACTGTAGTGTTAATATAATAATAAGTTAAAATAACTTGAATGGGTGAGTTCTATAAAATTCCACCCTGTGTACAGTTGTCATGAATGAGGAAATTAGCTATAGAGACCAAAAACTATTTTTTGTGGCAGAGTGGAAACTTCTTCTGCAGTGAAGTTGGGAATTTTAACCCTTTTGGAGAGTGACTCACTTCTCGAGCCAACCTCAAGTGGCCACTCAAGGAACTGCAGATTTTGGCATTCAGCTGTTGTCTTCAATCTTGCAACTTTTCACCTGCTCCAAAAAAAAAAAGAAAAAAAAAAGCCTCTAGGTCAAGGACGTGTAAGATTTGGTGACAAAAATGGCTGTTAGAGTTACATTGTGTCACCTGACAGTTGTATTTCAACGCTGAACCTTAAAAGTATTGAACATGAGCATCTAAACACCTACTCAAAAATACTCATTTATTTGTTAAATTCACTGCAAATTAAATGAGTATTTTCTACAATATTTACCATGTCATCTGTGCTGTGTGACACACACACACACGCACATACATTCTACACATGCACACGCACGAATGTGTGCAACACTGAAGCATGCTTGTGCAGCACTTGGTTTCTCCCATGGAAATATCTGATTTGGTTTTGAGAGTGATGGTGCAGTCTGTTATAAATAGTTCTCCCTAAAAGCTAAAAAACACTATCTGCTATTGATTAGCTGTCAGCACATGTTAAAGCTCACTGTCACTGGTCACACAGTCTGCCCCAGTAGGCTGAGACACACACACACACACACACACACACACACACAGACACACACAGAGTCATGCGAAATGCATGTACAAGCTCTATCTTCCTCCATAAATGTGTGTGATGCTCTGTAACACACATATTGACATACATGCATGCAGAACACGTGTGCACACATATAAATGTAAATATGCATTCCATGTAAATGCAATACACGCACAAGCACGGTAATCTCAGACAAACTGTCTCTCTAGCCCACACGCTCACATGTGCTTGTGCACGGACTGCAGCAGTTCACCATGCTCTGCTTCCTCTGACTTGCATGATTCATGCGTTTGACACTTCCATGCTGAATGCCAATGTGAAATTATTGGTTTATTGCCACATGACATGACATAATATACTACAACTATTGAATTCTTCCCTACCGTTTATCTTTACTTAATATGATGAGAGCAATTGCACAAAAATCCATAACCTCATGGGCTATGTTGATTATCCAAATTATTAGGATGTGTTTTGGAAAAATCTAAAAAAAAAAAAAAAAAGGTTTCTGTTTTTTGTGTCTTTTGACTTCTTAAAACAGAATATTAATGTATTTGTAAATTCCCACGGCACAAAAATGTCATCTGTCTTTCTAACTTTGCTGACGTCCTGTGTAAACAAAGCAAGTTTCTCATGTCCCACGATGTCTTGTGGGAACAAGATGCACAAATGCACGTCTTGTGGCAACAGGACGTCATAGGACCTGCCATTGACAGAAGGTTGCAGTCCTGGAAAATAGTTTCTCTATTGCTTCTTCTAACCAGGACTAGGATATTTTAGACATTTGTTCAGCTTACCATATATGGTGCTGCAATATGTTCGCCTGTTGCCTTACAATTGCTAAACATTACAAGTATTTCAAGGAGTGCAAATATTACTGTGCACATCATATACAGTTGAAACATCTCCGGTGTTGTGGACAGAGGTCAGGATGACCTCGTGTTTCCCAGCCACTTTACAATACAAGGAACATAGTAACAAATGGAATCCGGACAGTTGCTTACATAATGAGCAGAAAGCTCTGCTCATACATGCTTAACACTGCTCTGCCAAATACTCCTGTTGAGCTGCACAGTGACGGAATGTGATAGTGATTGTACTGGACAGCTTCCAGGTGTTCCTGTGTGTGAAAGTACGGCCACGGAGCAGGGTATTGCTCATTGTTACATTTGTTTGATGTTCAGAAGTAACTGACGTTTGCGTCGTGTTTCAGCTGGAATGCTGTCCACGTTGTTGTGTAACGTCTTGGCCAGCGGCTGTGACCCTACTGGCTGTAATCAATTAATTAATTAGAATGTCTGGCAGCTACACAATAATTCCCTGAACTGATATCTGTACTACTCTATGATACACTTGTGCATCTCGGGTTGATTTTTTTTTTCTGTGGTTAGTCACACCAGAATAAGAAGCACTGAGCTCACCAAGACTCAATAGACTTAAAATAAAAGCATAAAATAAGATTAAGAATAAAATACATTAAAGTATGACCAAATAACAAACAACAGGATATGAAATATAATAGGAGGGTCAATGTAAGCTTATAAAAGTCATTATAGGTCTATTAAAAGTCTAAACCGTTAAAACGAATGCAAGAGTATCATAATATGAAGCATTGTAAAGACTATGTATAAAATGTGACGTGAACATACAGCTCTTATCCATATCCGTGTCAGTGTTAATATTCTGGGAGGGTAAGCGTAGCTCTCTTCTAAACACACATGCAATCTTTTTGCCCTGAGGTGAGCTTCAGAGGCAGCTGAACTACAAAACAGGCAGTACATGCTGCCTGAGAAGCTTCACAGAAGACAGAAATCATATTTACTGCAGCAGCCTCAGAAGCATTCACATACTGCATATCCAACCAGATCCAGAAATACAGTGTAAAAACAGAAACACACTGTAACAATAAAGTGATGAAAATGGTGGGGATAAACTCGCCGTTGCCATGCTTTGTGCCCAGTATTGCCAATGTGGAGACCCTCTTAGCTAATTTATTTCTAGTAAGCGAGGTGAGAAATATGTTCCATGTTATATAGTGATTCATTCGCGCTCTTCAAACAGCACTGGGGTCTCTCCCTGTCTTCTTGTGTTGTGCTCACAGGAGGCAGTAGATGTGGTGTTTGGGGCAGGCAGGTTTAATCAGAGATGCTTCTCTTTAACTCTTCAGCTCTCTGGATTCTGATGTTCCTGCAGCTTGTAAAATATTTAAGCAGTTCATTTGTTTTTCTTCTCTGTATAGATTTTGTCGAAAATCTATAAAGGGGCCTACCCCAGCTGAATTTGTCGCCACAAGTCGCCGGTTCATCACAGGGCACATTGAGACAAACGAGCATTCGCCACTGGTGTTGGAAAATTAGCTGTTGTAAGGTTTTTTTGTTGGAACAACTACAAAACATGGACCTAGTCTCCGAGATGTTAAGTCAGGTTTCTGAAGAAACTCAGTGTGGTGGCTCACAGTACATGGATGGGAGGAGAAGCTGATGCGGGCTGAATGACGCCAGGGTGCTCAAACACGCCACCTGTAATGGCCTCCACCTGTCCAAAATTGTCATGCATTACTTATGACTATACAACTAATATAGTTTGAATGGGTAAGTTGTATGTACAGTATATATATATTAAAAAAGACAACAACAAAAAAGAGTGAACATGATTTCTTAAAAGTATATCTAACAGTTCTAAATATAATACATAATATCTAATGCATAATATAAACAATAAGAGAAGTAATTCTAATCTTTTGTTAATTATAATCACTCTAATCTAGTGATCTTGACCTACTGTAAGAGCTGAGAAACAAAACAAACTATAGGGCACATGGCTACAATACATCTCAACCTGATTCCAGCCTAGAAATTGTTTTTGATGGTAGTGTAAGAAATATTCAGATGTTTTACTTGAATAAAAGAGAAAATAATGATTGTGAAACATTAATAGACTGAATGAATGAAAAGCTCACTTTCAGAGGCGGAGCTGTTCAGAGTGCACAGTGCGCAAGTGTGCAGCCACTGCCGTGTAGCTCTGGTTGTTGCAGTTAGTTCATGCAATTAACAGCCAACGGTAGTGCTGATGCAGCAGATTGGGAGCTGCTAGTTTCACAGGTAAACACTCCTCACGCTGCTATTCTTCGTCACGGGAGCGTTTCTAGGGTAGGCAGAACGGGTGACTGCAAGGCGGGCTGTCACCAGGCTGCTCATCGGTGCAGTCCGGCAGCTTGGGAAAAAGGATTGACGCAGCCAGACCTAGTTTCGGCGGTGGCAGGGCGGCTACATGCAATGCTGGTTTCACATGGATTCGGCCAAGTAGTAGATGGAAAAACCAAATCCCATTTTAGTGGACGAGAGCAGGATGGTAAAATTAGTTTAGAGTGGCAGAGAATGCCATAAATTGTTTTGCCAAACTCCTTTAGAATAAAACATGGGGCAACAACAAGAAGCAAATTAATTAATACATGAATTACATGAAATAATGTACCCCAAATTATTCAATCCTTTTGTGAACAATAACATCCCCGTAGCAACATATCATCATTTCATTTTGCCGTCCTACGAGTCTATCGGACTGTGTGTTTTTCGTGCACGGTTCAGGTGTTATCCTATTTTCTTATAATAGACTAAAACAAACATAGCCTCTGTGTGTAAATGTTCATTACAGTGAACAGTGTCCATTACTGTGTTATTTTAACATGTCATCCAGGACATCTGGTGCCCCTCTAACCAGAACAGTTTACACAGGACACCAGGTGGCCCAAGAACTGGGTGGTTAGAGAGTGATCTGTCAGGAGAATCAGGAGTAAATAACACACTTGTATTTTAAGCTGAAGGTCAAGCACACACTCATGCACATTTAAGATCAGGCCTGGAGCAAAGAGGATTTGAAGATATCTTTTTTTAACTCCACTTAGAGACACCAGATGGTTAGTGTTTGTCACACTGGACACATATGGTTAAATGTCGAATAACTGAGCAACTCAATTTATATTTAAGTGCCATGAAATCCTTCATAAATCAATAAAAACAAGAGCTGACAGACAGAAACTATTAAAAAGGGATATCTGTAAAAACAGACTTTCAGGCTCTGTTTAAAACATTGCTGACCAATCAAGAATATTCCAGCTTTATCTTCTGTAAGTATCTCATGCATCCGAGCCAGAATGCAGTGTTGATTAGCATTTCTTCTGCTGAATCTTTTTAGTCAGTCAGCTTTAAGCTGACACAGACAGTACGGAGAAACATCCTGTTCTCCAGAGTGTTTCCTCTCAGCAGGATTTGGTAGGGCAGATGCTGTGTTACAAGTAGTAACGTTCAAATGAATTGTGGATGAAAGGAATGACCTCTGAACTGTAATTTGATAAACAAAGACACTGCATTGTACACTACGCTCTACAAACATAAATATGGACATCCCGGTGAAAAATATGACTTCATCCGAATTGAAATAATGAAAGAATATTGTCCACACAAGTTTTTTTCTTTTCCACTCATATATAAACATAACAAAGATGAATGCTTAATAAGCAGTGGTGACTTCCATGATAATCTGCAGGACGCTGGATGTTACAGTTAGAAAAGGTTTTTACTCTGTCTGTGAACGCAGCTCCACAGTCAGCAACGCAGAGCAAGGAATTGTGGGACGGCATTACCTCTATCGTTCATGTATCCTATGCTGAAGGAGATAATAAAGGAAGCACTGAAGCTCTTATCATGGCGGCTACATTAACACTTCCGGGTCATTTCAAACTTGACTATTTGACTGCACCCCCTGTGATTTTGAAGCCAGTTTGACACACAACTTTGTAATGACTGCAGTGGTTTCTGTCATGTGACGTACACTGACCCAAAAGGACTTTCTCCTATGAGCTATTGAGCATCAAACACCTTTGGAACATTTGGAATTCTCTCTCAGTCTGGAAGTATATAGAATCTGGGTAATTTTATGCCCAGAAATGTATTTATCTATATATTTTTAACATTCAGTTGTCATCTTCGCCCTGATTAGGTTCATCTTTGCCCCTGCAGCTGAGCCATTTCTCCAGTGTGTTCCTAGTGATGTTGGACTTGTTGAACTTTGCCTGCTTTATGGACTTTACATTTTACCTTCCCGTTGGATTTGTTTGCCTTCTTTTGACTGCTCTTCAGGAATCGACCTTTTCTGACCTCATACTCCCCGTAAGCCTTTTGTTCATTGACTTTTGCAATTAAATGACTGTTCTGCGCCAGTTCTGACTCCATTGTCTGCATGTAGGTCTTCTACCTCATATTCCTGGTTACACGTTTTTTTTTATGGAGAAATATTTCCCTAAAGCTTTAAAGAAGTATGCTAATGCTGCAAAAATAAAGCTCGACACGGACTGTATGGAAGAGGCCAAACAGAAGTTGGCTACACTTACAGGGGTGAAGAATGCTTGTTTGTGTGGATCCTCTTTAGTTGACTGAAAGAGACAGCTTGTTTGGGATCCCTTCACCTACACAAACATTATTCCACAAGACAAATATGAATATATTACACAATAATGACATGATATGTCTCATTGATGTCAATGGAAAAATTAGAAGGCAAATTATCTGAACAGCTCTTAAAAGATCTCAATGGCCCCAGGTCTCACCAATCCGTGCACGCTTTTTGGAATATGAATGACAACTTTTGAGTCAACCCGGTCACCGCAAAGATATATCTACATGCGGCTCATTTGCAACAACACATTCATTTAGAGAGAAACATAATGTCAACTGTATGACATTTCACTGTGTTATAAACATAATGAGGAACAACAACGTGCAACCAAGTTGCGAAATGTTCACGGCAATTTATTGGCAAAACAAATGAGTAGTACAGTGTAAATGTGGATTCTAGGAGACAGGGTTTGTGTGAGTGCACAGGATTCACATCATCTCCCAGTCAAACTGTTCTGTTTCATTGTGCTGTAAGACTGTTTGGTTCTGATAACAGTTCCCCTGTGCATCCCATCGAAAGTTTTTGCAACAAGGCCAACCTTTATACAGCAGCTTCTGCATCTTTAATCTTGACCCGGAGCAGTTCCTGGGCATTTATTGCACATATTTTTACTCACTGTGGGTTTCTTTTTCACTGCAATATAGAAGTCCTGCACCTCCCTTCCCATATATATATATATATATATATAGTCTAATTAGTCAGTAGACTGTTGTCATGTAACTGTTCTGATCTGAGAACAGTGTGCCATAGCTGTCTAGTTGTGTTGGATCTTGGGAGGATCGTGTTAGTGATGATTTATTGTCTTCGATGGTGAAATGCCACCGTTTTTCCTGTCAAAAGTGTCTCACATGACCGTTAAGGAAAATCCAATCGAAATCCAATTTGAAGGTCATTTCTGGTTTCACGGTTTTGATAAATGCTGTAATTTTGGCAATTTCTAAAAAGAAAACATTCATTTCAAACCTGGCAGTGGGCTGTCCATAAATTTGCAGACTGATTAAAGCAGCACAGCACTTATCTATCAGAGGCATGAATATCATTAACCTAATATAAAGTTTGCCAACTTGTCTAGCTTTTATTTATGCAACTCATCTGGCTATAATTCATGAAAAAATATCTGTCCTATATTGTTGTCACTGGATTAAGAGGGAATCACAATTTGTTGTCTTGAAATTAAGAAAAATATTCACTCCCATGATTCTTAGATACACGTTTTTTTTTTTTTTTGGTAAACATTTTCTGTTTAGCAGTCACCATGAAGTACAACTGGGGATGATGTAATTTGTTTTTTATGTGTGTTTTCATAAACCAAAGTACTGACCTGTACCAAACTAAAAGACTTGCTATCCATTGAATAGTAGTGGAGATATTTGTGAAATTCTTGATCTACTGGAAGCAACAGAGGACAAAAGTTTGTACCAAATTTAAAGGTAATCCATCCAGTAATTATAGTTAAATATTTCTGGCTTGTGCAAAGTGGTCTGGACTAATTAAGATGAACCATATTCCAATAGATATTCCATTATGCTTTCATTGAGCTATGTTACTTCTCCCTTATATATTACAAATCAATATAGGGTCTCAAAATGTGTCATAGTGTCAACACACTATACTACCATATGCTACACGCTACCATATTGGTAACATTTCCTGCATTCCAGTGAAAGTGTCACTCGGTGTGGGGCTTTAAATAGAAGCCTAGACTCAGGTGATGGTGCAGTTCATCGCGCACCATCTCATCATCTGGGGTTTTCCAATATACTGAAATAACAATATTTCACAGCTTTGAATGACACATATGATGCAAACATAATAGAATCTGGCATACAGCACAGAGCAACAAGGCAATACGCCCTGCGCATGGTGGAATATTCTGTATGTATTATTACAAATATAGAGGGGAGGGATACAAATACAGGTTGGTCCATATTTAATACAAATGAATGGGATTTTGCATGCCACCGCTGCCCTTTTGATATTAAACATTAATTAAGAGGAGAGACCAGGATGATAGACAGACATAGATAGTCACGGACGTCCTCATGTCTGACAGGTGATGTCATAATGTTGTCATGCACGCTGAGGCTTTGTGACATTACAGCGATCAGCCCTCCAGGCCATTTTTGCTCAGACTGGTTTAGTCTGTTGTTATATATTTACATAACTCCGGAACCTCAAGGTCAGTATGCCAAATTTCAGTATATTTATATTGACACTGAAACATTGCGATCAATGAAAGAGAAAAAGTGCATCGGCCATGGCATATTTCTGTGATTCCCAGGCTGCAGATTTGGTAGCGTCATCCCATGATTGGTGAATCAAGCAAACCAAACGTTTGACCCTGTAAAGAGCTAAATGTAAAAATGTTGGTCGATAACAGCCATAGTTAAGGAGGCTATGATAAGTTTGACAATGGTTCACTTTATGATTAAAAATGTATGATAATGTAAGATAATAAGATAAAACACACTGTGAATAAGAGCTCTAAAGTTTAATCTGCCCTTTTTAAAAATATCTGTCTCAAACGTTGATCAGATATCCTATTGATCTATGAATGTATCCATGTCACCATGACTCCATAATCCCCATAACTCTAAAGTGTTCATTGTTGCCACAGATATCATCATCAATGAAGTAAGTTTACATTTACATTTGTCGAGATTGTATCGCTAGCAACCCGCTTTCATATGCCCAGACAAATGGAGACATGCAAAACACGATGCACCTGGGGTGATGATTTGGAGGAAGACTTCTCCAAAGTGAAATGGTTTTGATAAGGCAAGGCAACTATTTCCTGTGATGTGTCATCCACCATGTCAGAAGGCTGAAGTGTCTTTAGCCGTTGTGAACGGCCACACTTGAAGGCATATAGAGGCACAAAATGAGATAGGTTTAAATATCAGGATAATGGCACACATGTTCAGTCTCTCTGCTAGAAGGCCCTCATATTGTTACTCATTTGCACACACTAGAAATGACAAAAATAGATGTGACAACTGGCAGAAATGCACAGAAATTGCCGGATGCAACCTCACAAATTACAGGCACTGCTGTGGGACTATACTGGTGACTGCACACACACTAAACAGTGTCACCCAATTGTTTAAATGTCAAAATTGCCATAAAACATCTTAGAAAAATATAATAATATTACTATTTAGCCCCCTTTTTAATGAGATGCCTCCACTTTCAAATGTTAGCTATATAAAAATTAGTTCTTCTCTCGTAGCCTTCACAGAATAATCTATTTTAGGACATTCATGTGGGTTTTTTTTAATTTTATTTTTTGTATGGTTGTTTTTTTAAACATATCTGTTTACATAAACATATTATCCCACTTAGATAAGAAAATGATGGACAGTGGCTGTCCATATTTTAAGAAAATAATCCTGAAATCCAGTCCAAATTTCTCTTATTACATGTCTTAGAAATGATCTTATGCTTAAAGTTTAACGGCCAGCTGCCTCCCTCTCAGCAAATTTAAGCAATTCGACCTGCACAGGACAAACACTGTCGGGGTCGTGGCCTTAACACTGACCAGAGTGAGTGACAAACTGACAGACAGTGCAGCAGGAACAGCGAGCTGATAGTCAGAGCCAGTGGAGCTAACCGTAGAGCTAACAAGCCATGAGCAGCTGCTGTCAGACTCTCCATGTCCACACTGGAAACACAGACAGCTACCACACTACACATCCCCAGCCATTTGTAAACGTTTCTTTGTGTCACCTGAGTTGTTGCTAAGCTAGAAACTGTGTTTTAGCTACGCTAATGGGTCAGAGGTTAAAGCGAGATCTACGGAGGGACTGTCAGTGGGTGGAACAATCATCAAGGGAAAGGTCGTGGTACAGCTGTGCATCTAGGGCCATTAAAAGTCTGATACCTCAACCAAAATACTAAGTATATAGTATATATTATCAAAAAGTAATGTAAACTCCTGTGAATGAGTTTGATCGTTCAGCGTACACTATAAAACAGAAGCAGTTACTTAGAGGGGGTCAACAGTCAGTTTGATATAAGTGGCAGGATGTAAATTTGCCCCAAATGGTTGACTCTGTGTCAGCATTGGCCTTGTCAATGTTCGGACTGGTTTAAAACAGGCAATGTTGTTTTGAACCATTTTCAACCCATCCTAAATCTTTTAATTTAGTTTAACCGCCTAAAAACCTACGAAATGTAAACTACAATCACATGATCAGCACTCAGCCATTCATGAATGACGGTCAGGTTTTTCACCATTTTGGACTCATGAATGGAGCCACTTTGGTTGAAAATAATTTGCACTGTGGAGCTGTTACCATCCAGTAGTTGGCAGTAATGCAATAACACTCTGGGATGCCAACTGCCATAAAAGCTCACAGAAGAAGAACTGATTTTTTTTTTTTTTCCCAAAATAAAAGCTCACTGTTAATCCTTATGTTGTAACCTCGTCCAGGATTAACGAATCAGTCTTCAAAATGCTCTCAGAGAACCAAATTAGTGAGTTCATGAGAACAAACAGGATTATTTTGGCCTTAAAACAGCATGTTTGACTGAATTAGTAAAGCCACATTTAAAGTACAAGGCCCTGTTTGTAGCATTTCACAAGGCAGCTAGCCTGACCATAATCTGACCATGTTCATGTAGGTTTGTCAAGGGAAGCAATGCTTGGGAGATCCTTTCACATATCACCTGTTGGCCTCAAACGTCACATGAAGCAGACAAGAAGGTATTTTTTCATCTCTGTCCGGTTTATGGCAGCTTGGTTACTGTTCCCAAAGGGATTACTCTCCACTTAGACGCCGCAGATCACTGCTCCACATCACCAAGTGACTGTAAGTACCTGCTGCTTGTGCCAACGTGTAGTTTTTGACTCATAGTAATAGCTAAGAGACTGCTGCTCATTGTTTGTTAGTGAACAGTGTTTTTCATCTGCTGTTTTATTGCTTTTATTTGCATTGTGATTAAACACGAATGCTCATGTCTGGAAATCATGGGCTGTGCTGAATTTGCACATATTTCCTTCTAAGTTGTTGCATTAATTCTAGTTTGTTTCCTATTAGTAGGAAGAACATTGTATTGACTGTTGTCTGGTTCAAACTCAGTTTTAAGTTTCACTTTTAAAAAAATGGTTTTATTGTTTAGCTGTTACATGAAATATGTTTTGCCAAACTATTTATCTTTAGGCTGTTTTTACCACTCTCCCACCATCTCCCACCATGAGGGACAGCAGGAAATCAGTCAGGCCCACGCGCCGCTCTCTGTTTTTCCTGCTAAAAATGAGAAGAAAATTGAGCTAAATATAAATAAATATTTCCCCGCAACATTTCCCCCACTGAAAACACAACATGGGAGACACATGCGAGGGGCAATCACACTGACATTTTCAAGCACAGGCAGAGGAACTTTTCCACTCAAAGTAAATCGCTTGCCGTGTGCAATTTGCAATTATATCTACATTCACTGACAGAGCTTCAATCCGTTTTGATGGTTGTCTGCTGCATGTCAGCACTATGTGAGATATTACGAGAGGAGCTGGTCTGCTCTTAATCCTAAAATATAGTGATTTTAATACAGGTAAGGTCACAATTATCTAATGGTGTGTCTTGGTGTGCTGGATTGCTAGGATCGGATGTATTATTGCAGGTTTTTGGGGGTTGCATCACTTAATCTCTGCTCTGCCTCCCAATCTCTGCTGTGCATGGCTCGGTATTTGCTTTTAGGGAAATTACGGGGTTAGACCGCAGACTTCAATAGGGGTAGGTGCTTTTATTCATATACATATTGATGCGTAGAGGTGACTGACTCAGTGCTATTTCACTTTGACAGCGCCGGCAATCTTGTGGCAGAGGATGAGCCACACGGTTAAGGATGCCGCAAGTAGATACTTAAGCGTAAGAGCGCTGCTTGTGGTCGCCGCCTCAGTTGTACGCTAAATAATAAGCAAAACACAATAAATAATAAAGCAGAAGATCTACTTTTTTCTCATCCAACCTGTGCTGAGCGTTGCTGAAGCAAACACCAGAGGTCAGAGTGTGCTTTTATGCAATCAATCACACTGTATAGATTAAACGTTCAAATCACGTTACGCTCACGTTCATTTATCATTTTAAACCAACAGTCAAGTTCGATTTTGTTTAGCATTTTTCAGTACGCTCTGCCTCATACCCCTAACAACGGTGACCGACTCTCCAACCTGCAGTCTCTTAACAGTCTTTCTTTTAATCATTTATCCTGTGAGTATTCTGTTCTGAAAAAACCAATAAAGTGTTTAGCGGGCAGTCATTGATATATGGTTTTCTTGTATAAATATGAACTCCGTGTAACAAGATAAAAAGCTGTGTCCAGGGGGGCACGCAGCAAATTTCAGCCCTGTCTGTAGCAGAAATGTCAAAAGGTTACAAAGAAACGATTCTCGATGTACCATTTAAGAAGAATGCCATTCATTTTAGATATGGGCGATAAATCATTGTAGCATTGATGGCAGGATGTGAGGCTCAGACAGCACTCTGTCAGGTTTGATTTCTGTAATACTGAGACATTTTAAATGCTGCCTTTTCCAGCTTGTCCACAAGTTGAATTGCAGTTATGTTGTTATTGGCTCTAGCTCGGCCTTCAGTGATGGATAGGGCATCTAAAGTATTTAGAACTTGATTTAAGGTGAGTATAAATGTCTTAAGGTTAGGCATAGATCCGACTTTGTCCACACCCACTGCTCACATTCTATGAACAGGTGTAACAGGTGTTTGTGCGCGTGTGTACGAGGGGCAACGCCGCTTTGAATGTGTGCTCGCGAACCTTTCCTCCGCAGTCACGTTTGGCGGCTGTCGTGTGAGATAAGAGCTCCACAGGCACCGGTCCACGGGCGCTACAAGCCATGAGCTCACTGACAGTGCATGTGTGGCAGTGCCGTCTCTCCCCGCGCGCTGTCTGTGCGCATCTGCCATCAACATGTGACATGAAAGAAAATGTCAAATATGCAGAGCCTCAGCAAGGACGTTGTGACACATTTCTGTCTCGGGGGCTTTACTGGAAAATCGCACCTCACACAATTACGATTATACGGCATGTAAGTGCATTAAAACTCTCAAGAGTTATATTGTAATGACAGTTGGAATTTGTCTGTTGTGCCCACACACAACATATTTATTTCATCCGTAATGTCTTACGGATGCCTTTGGACAGCTTTGCTGCATCTATTTATTTATTTATTTTTTTTTATTTCACGGAGAAGCAATTAGCAAAATTTCCAATTTGGCCTCATTCCTTTTTCAAATTACAAGCGATCAGTCGCTGTGGACTGCACCCCGAAATAGCTCAAGGATCAGGACAGAGCTCGAAATGCAGTGATTTAGCTGATGTCAGCAACATGTAAATGCGTGCATCAACCACCAAACAGAAAAAAAGAAGTGATGCCTGTATCAGTGGTCGCTGGTTCTATTGTCACAGAAAATGATGATTCTACGAATCGCAGGATCCATCCCTGGAGGCATTTAGAGGAAATGCCGCATGTGTTCGGTCTGTAAACATTTGGATAAATGTAACCTAAGCACATTGGTTAAACTCAATAGAGTAGAAAGAGCTGATAGCAGAACACCCCTGTGTCCTCAGTGTTAGAATATTTGTAGCACTGCAGGTTCACCTTACACGCCTTTTCACAGCCATTCATTTGCAGGCGGATCTTTTTGCTTGCTGCTATGAGATAATTCACTTGATGCAGATTCTAAGGATCCATGACCAAGTCGCTTTATAAGTTAAAGCCATCATAACCGTCTTTGTACACATGAATGAGTACCTTACCTTCCCGTTGCCAAGTGCGTTACTTTCCTCTGTCAACTGAGGTGAGAGCTGCCATTTCTTGAATTTGAATTAGATATTTTAAGCTGCGATACTTCTATTCTGGCTGACATGCTGTGTTTGTTTTTGCAGTCCAGCAGAGTATTTAATTAATTCATCGTGTTAGTGCTTGTCGACTCTGGACAATAAAACTTGAATCCTGCTCTACAGCAACTCAAACAGATGGCCAGAAATTGTTTATTAAATTTCTCTTGAATTTAAACTCAGCAGCAAACTTTCAATCACAATCCTTTTAACTTCTTTTGTTGGTCGTCTGACTTTAGTTTATTTAACAAATTTGTTTCACACAATATAACATCATCATATTGTGAACCTGCCCGTTCCAATCCAACAACCCTGACGTATTTTGGGTTTTCGACTACAATTTTGCAGCAGTCTGCTGCAGCTTTGAACATTTGGCTGAGCGACATGACTTGTAAAGATGGATCCTCTGGTGGTGTCTGGCAGAGTTTTAGAGGTGAACACCCCGAGGCAGAGAAAAACAGTCATGTATTTATTTATTTCATGGTTCTTAGAAAGGCACCAAATGATGTGCACAAGAACAGACTTTTAAAGGACTCCTGACTGATAACCTACACTTAAACCAAGGGAGCTTCTCCTATATTTCTCAGATAGCCCCTACCTACCATTCACCATTCTTTTGTTCTCGTAAGAAGATTAGATTATTGTGTTCCTCTCCAGAGGCACAATGGGTTGAGCTTGGATTCCTAGAACACAAGTTGTTGGGAATGTAAAAGTGACATAAAAGTGCAGGACACACATACTGTACACAGAGTCGTGTTTCAGGTTGAGAGAAGGATGCCTGTGACAGCCAGAATTCTCCAGGGCGTTTCCACTGACACATTCATCTTTTAACCCGAACGGACTGCCCATAGTAACACCATTGAGAGAGTAGGGCAGATTTACATGCCCTGAAGCCTTCTGTGGCATACCATCACCTACTCATTAGCACATGGAGCTTATGCAGGTTAGCTATTAGATGTGGCACAGGCAGAGGGATGACTATGCGATGTTGTTGTCTTGTATACAGTATATGAAGGTAGTAAAAAGGGTAGAGGAAAGGGACAAATCTGAAGAGCACATGCTGTAAAGAAATCTATTGGAAATGGTTCAAATGAATTTTCTGCAAATAAAAGTAAACCAAAGGCAAAACTTTGGGAGATCTCTAATTAGTGTAAAGTGATTCAGTCTAGTTGGTTTAGGTTTGGTGGCTCGTCCAGTCTGCAGGTCACAGTGTTCTTGAGTCCTTGAGTTCTGCCCCTTTGCTCTTTGATTTCCTCTAGTTTGTTCTTGGACACTGGATAAGCCAGTATCACCAGTCGCTGCAGTCCTGCAGCCTGCTATAGCAAAACAATAGTGACAGTTAGGTGTCTCACAGATAGCTCAGAAAGAACAGTCCACTGAACCGATAAGAACAACAACAACAACAACAACAACAGCAAAATAGCAGATATAATAAAGACTGCCACTGGAAATGAACCGTAAAATAAACCAACTTTGATTACTTTTGGCTGGAGCAAACACAGGCTCATCATTTATCTAATGCGGTAACCCTCATCACTCTGTGTTGACACTGATGCTGTCCTTACAACAGATGACTTTCAAACTATTTCACTGTTGCAGACAATTTTCTTGGCATGAAATCCTGAAACATTTGCTTGAGTGGGTTGTTGGGTGTAAGGTGGTCAGAAAAACTCAGTCCAAGCTATCTTTTTCTCGTCCTATTATTTCCGTCGTTTTGAGTTTTGGCACAGTCAGGTGAACAGGGTCATCAACCAATAGGTGCGCTCTCTCCAGCACCAGCTTTACAAGAGCGTAAAGCCTTGTTCTCTTGGACGGTAGGAGTTGTTGTTGGAGTTGTGGAGTGGAGTGAGAGTGCCTCTTTGACATATCCTCCCATCTGTACCACAACAGAGTAGAAAAGGAAAACAAAAAAGTGGTCAGAAATCACCACTGTCTTTGAAATGGGCTTGCAAGGTGGTTCAACTGTGGTCAAAAGCCGCTTTTAGTTTCTGCTCCTTTAACGGTTTGTCTTCTTGCAAATTTCCACCAGGCGTAGATCTAGTATTTCATATGAGTAGCGACCCTGCAAGAGCCCTAGTCTCTGCAAATTCATAACAAAACTCTGCGACTTTTGACACAATGTTTTTAGATGTGAGGGGATGTCAGACTTTAGTCTTTAAAAAAGTCTTCTAGTGTATGTTCGGCATTAGTCAATGAAATGTCAACTTGTCCACAAATATGTTCTCCAGTGGATACACTGTAGTGATAATTAGTAACAAGTAATATCAAGTAACAATAAGTAATAATAATTAGTAGTTGTGCAGGGAAATCCACAGTAAATTACTATTTCACAGTAGTATACCGTGTATTCAGTCAAAAACTACAGTAATCATACGGTAATTAGGAAAATCACAGTAACATAACCATGTATTGTAGAAATTTAGAGTAAGACATCATGTACTGTAGAAAAGTACAGTAAAAATGCAGGGTTTTTTCTTTTATTTATATTTCTAAATATCTCTCCTGAAAACTGTAAATGACTTTGACGTTTAAACCGTTTAAAAAACGTTTAAGTCTATTGTCTTTTCTCATTATCTTCATCTCTTTATGGTCTAGTTTAATTAGGCCCCATCATTGCCAGTGTTCCTGACAATGTTTGGGCATGGCACAAAATGTCTATCATAGCCACAGTCCTCCTACTAACCCAAACACGCACACTACAACATTTCATTACAGCTGCACATTTCCCAAATGTGATTCAGCGGTGCTGAATGCAAACTGAGGTTTGATGCCTGCAGCAGGCTTGTGGGCTGTTGCCTGCAGTAAGTTGACTAGTGAACCAAAGTGCTGAAACAGAATCATTCGACATAAATACATGACAGTCCACATGTGTACTTTGTCAGTCATGTGGGAATGGCAGCATTCAAACATGCAGCTTTTAGCCTAAATGGGTCATAACCACGTTACTGTAAAGCATGTGTCACAACATGTTACATACAGTATGCATGCTTACATGTAATGCACATGGGGTGCATAACTAAATCATCGTGCTTGTGTTTGCACCAAAAATAAGGCTCCGAGTGCAACATAATGTGTTTGTCTGACCAGCAAATTTCAACAGCTGGCCACATCAGCCCAGTTCTGATGTGCGTGTAAGCATGCGCTGCTGACTTTTGCATAATATTTCACAGCACAACGCTACACGACTGGCAGGCTGCGCCGCCTCCGTGGAGCAATGCTGAATTCAGCATTGTTAGCTCCCTTGGTGCTTTTTAAATATGTCAAGCCCATTATGAATTTGTCCCAAGCCACTAACAGCTCCTTCTTGTTAACTCGCGTCACAACATCACAGAAACAATGCCAGACTAACAGACTGCCTCGCTGTATCCATTGATCTTTCATGCCAACAAAGCATGCATTAGCCGTAATCCTCTCAAGACTTTGTACCTTTAAACGTCATACTGTGCATCCTTGCCGGGCAAAAACCGAGACAATTATGTAACTTAAACCACCATTGAAGAGAAATTCAATGGAGGTTGTTTCTTCTGAGGAACTGACATTTTGCAGCACAACAAACTTAATGTAAACAAATTTATTTATTGATTTTGCTGTCGAGCTCTAACACCAACACCTGCTGTTATATTTGTAATTTTGGCTGCATTTCCATTGCGAAAAAAAAAATAGTGTGGTGAAATTTTTCATGGGTAATTTATGTGTGATATAATAGGTCTCACACAAGCTAATATAACAGATGCTGAGCATCTGTTGCTGAGCATTTAAAGTGGCTTGTCACCTAAACGTAAGGGTGGTGATTCGATCCCTGCCTGCGCACGTCTCTAAGTGTCCTTGCCCACTCAACCCCCAAATTGCTCCCAGTAGTCTTTTAGTGTCAGCTAGTAACGGATTACAAGTACATGAGTATATTTTTGGAGCGAGTAATCTACTTTTTAACTTGCTACATTTTGCCATACATGCTATATTTAACTCTACTGTTTAACTACTCTGCTACCCTGGACACAATAGCACAGCTACTGCCAGCCGTAAATAATAAAATCCATATTAAACGGTGAGTTTCAAATGTAGAATGGTCTCACAGAGGCTTAAGTGCTGCTCGCGCAGGCTGTGTTGGCGCTTTAACCTGTTAACAGAGGGGGGAGAGGGTCACACTCATGCTCTTCTAGTTGGTGTGGAAAGTAGTTTGCCTTCATTAACGAGCCTGTTTTGCTATTACGGTTTACATTTTGGCAACATTTAAAGATGGACCAGATGGGAGCTCAATATTGTTACTGTTTATGTTGAATGCTTCTTGCTTTTTTGGGATTATATTGGATTTGGAATGTTCTTAATTTAAGTTTAAAGTTTTATCATTACTTTGGACTGAACCAAACAATTATTTGTGGTTTGAGTCACTCGTTATTAGAGTAACTGTACTTTAAATTAGATATAGATTTTCAGTGCTCTACCCACCACTGCTCCCGTTATTACATACTTAAACCATTATCAAAACTTGCAACCTGCTATATTACCTTGTATAGATTTACTGTCATGTTAATGATGACCTTAAAGTCAAAAGGACACTTCACTGGCACTGTAGGTACAGTAAATTTTAATAGCTCTAGTACTTAAAATTCATGGGGAGGAGCAAGTTCTCCCTTCATTATTCACCCATTAAATGTCTTTGGAAGTGCAGCAGAGCAGAAGTTTCTTCTTTTTATGACACCAAACATTTGTAAGTCGCATAAAGCTCCCCATTGGATACCATGTAAGTTTACGCGGGCAAATACAGACTATGTGTTGGAAAACTATGATGATCTTCACATTTAAAGTGTGAGGAGCTGAGGGAGCTCAACATATGTGATGTGCATTTTGTCTCAACTTTTTCCACACCTCTCCACTCCACTCCTTTCACTCTATCCCCTGTGGTGTCTACTGTAGTTGAACCCGACTGAACAAAATAGACCTTGGCGGGAAAGACTTTGAAACTGTTCAGTGAAATCAGAATCTGAGACCCCCATATTCTCTATCCGCCCTTCCTCAGAAAGATGTATGAAATTCTGATGTGATCGTTGGGCCTGAAGGAGCATAGCTGAAAAGGTGAAAATTCCGGATAATTCTGAATGTTTAACTGAAGCTACAGTAAAGTCGATATATCAAACAGAGGAAAGGGTAGCAATGTGTACCCTCACTGAAATTCAGTATGTGCAGCCTGCTCCCCATCCCCATACAAATCTCATGATGTTGCACAGACTGCAGCCATATATCAAAGACCGAAGATATCCCACATGCATAGCCCAAAAGTGTAACTTCCTTCCTCACCTTATCTTTAATATTGAAGACAGTGATCAATGCCGCAACACAACTGCTGAGGTAAAAAAAAAAAGAAGCATTTAAAGTAAAAAACAAACAAACAAACAAAAAAAGATTAGATAAGATAGAGTCGCATAATAAACGGCTGGAGGTGTGTTGTAATGCAAAACATACACAGTGTTATCAGATGAAGTCATAATCATAGACAGTACAGTCCATGACGTCACCCAGCCGCTGTGCAGCTCTGGGTGTGGTGGCTCTAGTCGATGCCATCTTGGCAGCTGTGCCTGCCTCCTGGTTCATCTAAAAATGGGAGAGAGAGAGGATCGCTGGTGAAGCTGAGGCGAGCTGGATGCAGTTGAGGGCTTTAATACGGGGACTTATGGAGATTGACTAGTTTTGTAACCGGCCTCAAGTGGCTGAGGCATTGCTGAGGTTGCCACTTGGCAGCGGCCGTGTCAAATTTCGTGACGCCGCAGTATTTCTTTGCATTGAACATCGACATACAAGTTGGTCATCTGGTTATCTCATGTTAAATTTGGTGACCAGCACTCCGCACTCAGGCACAATTAAAATCTTTACCCTACATTCTTTTTTTTTCTCTCTCTCTCTCCCAGAAAGTAAATAAAGCGACACCACAGGGGAAATAAAGGTTTCAGCTCACCGCAGACTCCCACTCTCAAGCTGAAATAGAAACACAGTAATCCTCTCTTACCCGATATGGGCTGTAGTGTGGAGAACCTGAAAAGCACAATTTTCTTTTCTTCTTTTTTTTTTTGTAAACACTGGCAGATTCTGCATTCCTTCCATCAATCCATCCATCATCCATTCCCTCGCTTATCGTGTTCAGGGTTGCGGGAGCCGGCCCCAGCAGCACACAGTCATTTTATTATATATTATTATATATTATTATATATTTATAATACTATTATTGCATTCAAATAAGCACCTAAATATTAAGAAGCACAAAAAAAACTATGGCGCTAACACATTGCATAATCAGTGTAGTATACATAAGCACACAAAATACAGCCTCTGGCTCGTAAACAAACAAATGGAAAAAAAACCAGTTGACCTCACTTTTATTCCGGTGACTCAGCGATTCTAAACTTAAGCGAACAAACAATTCTCTTATGTATAAATTGGGACTTTAAGCCAAGTACAGCAACACCACCCAAGCGGCTTGTTGTAATGGGCTTCCTCATTACACGGAGGTGACTCCGACTGTGTTTGAGCAGTAATAATCACTCTGCAGCAATAACCTCTCCGCAACTGCCTGTGAGTCATTAGAGCCAGTGTCCACTTAGAGATTGGGACACCCTGATTAATCAACAGGATAAAGGTGTCTTACAGTCTCTCCTTTTTTTTTTTACTCTCTCTCATTTCTGATCCCTTTTGGTATTCAGTAGACTACAACAGGCTTCTGTAATTGGACCCAATAAGTCTTATGGGGCCCCATAACAAAGAGTAAACCTTAATAGCGGACTGAGTCAGAATTTCTACTTTGGCTTCTACAACATTATGGACCTTCTTTTGGCACTTGGTTTAAATCTCCTCCTTTCTTTGGAAAAAAAGAGACTCATTTAGTGAACATGAATATTTGTGTGCACTTTACTGGCATTAGCTGTAAGTTCAGGGTTTTTTTTTTAGTCACCTTACGCTGCCAGTCAGAGCTGCTAGTGTGTAAAATTGCTCACGGTGGCTTTAAGCAAGACATTAGCTTTCCGCAGGACACCTCATTAATTCTCCTCCTAATATCCCACTCACCTTCACTCGCAGTGTTATTGCTCTGCCCCTTGCCAGTCTTTCCCGTCTGAAAGGGACAACATTTCCTTATCCGTTGCCAATCTCTTTGTCTCTCGCACTCCTCTTTTTCCTCATACTCAACTTGATCAGGGTGTTTGCCGTCTTGGCCAATCAGTTATCAGTTTATGTGACAGGAAGGACTTGTTGTACCAGGCCGTTTAACAGAATACCAAATCGTGTCCTTCTTAAAATGGGACAAGGCTGCAGCGGAGGAATGTTTGCCACTTTACTGAACGGTAGTGAGAGTGAAGGGAAGAAGAGATAGCCCCGTAAATGCTTTAACAATGAGCTAACAGAGCATCTCAAATGTAACTGTTCAAAATTAAAAGTATAATTCTTATATATATATAATAAGTTAAATAGCATGTTTGCCCCAACAACATAATTCTTTTAGTATCAGTTGATCCAAAGAAAATAACTTTCTCAACATTAACAAGATATTCCCTTTCGCTGTAGTGAGAGAGAGTGCAATTTGATCATAAACTGCTTCTAAGTACATGCCTGTACTATTTATGGAGCCTTATAAATACTTCTACGGGGCTTTTTACACAATCGTCTGAAAACGTACTGTAAATGGAAACTGGGACAATGAGATCAAAATGCAGATTAGCAGGTTTGATGTGCAGTCACATTCATTTGGCAGATTAAAAATTATGTAAAGCAGACAGTTTTTATGCATGTTTTTATTATGCAGAATAGGTCACAGTGTATATAGAGCAAATGCACTACTGTATGTATGACTGGGTACATACGAAATGTGAAAGAACCCTCTTACGTTCTGATTAAAAAATGCTAAATCTGTGAATTTTGCCTTTAGCCATGCAGCATTTTTAAGTTGAATTGTGTGTGTGTATATATATATATATATATATATATATATATATATATATATATATATATATATATATATATAATGGACATTTTCTGTCCTTGATTATGACTTAGTTGTCATTGTAAAATACTCACTCAATAAAACACCTGTGGCCACATTAATGCCAAACAAATTCTTACAGGATGTCAGATTTTGTTGTTCATTTTAGATCTCATGGGAGAATGGATGAGTGGTTGAAACAGATGGACAGAATAAAAAAAGAAAGATAAGATGCTGAAACTAATGACAGAGAAAATGAAGCGATTGGAAAGTCAAGTGATGGCGGGACCGTTAAACACGTGTCACAGGCGAGAAATTATGTGAGTGAGGGGGAATATATATGAGTCGCATGCAATCTTACTGGCCCCCAAATATTAAAACGAGAGTAGAGCTTAACGCTAAAGCTTGCTCTGGCACGGCACAATGAAAACAAACCTGTCCGGAGTCAAACACCCCAGTGTCAGCAAAGAGGACTGCTAACATAATTGATTCAACAGTTGCACAGTTGCAAGTAATAGTGAAATCCAGATCATTCAAAATTACCCCGATCTTTATGCCTGCTTTCCACAGTGTCAGCGTGTTGTTGCATGGCAACCATTCTGATTAATTGCACTGAAGAACTACATTGCTTGGTGGAAGAATGATTATTTGTTATCAATAAATTCTTGCATTTTTAGTTACTGTGTAATTATTTTATAAAACCCTGCCAGGTAACAAAGCAATATCCCTAGCGTGGTCATGATTTACAGCGATTTAGCACAGCTAATAGGGTTTTAGTTAATAATGTCCCTTAGCTGTTATTAAATCACTGTAAATCATGACCTCTCTGTGCTTATTTTTTAAATACACCACCAGTGGCATCATCGGTGACTGATGCACAAAATAGTATGCGTATGCAGGATGAATTAACGGTGCTATAGTTGATTTTTGGCCTCTAGGGGGGGCGAAAAAACAACAAAACAAGCTGACAGATGGACAGCCCATGCAACTTTCTTGTAAACTTTCTTTGGCTTAGCAATTAAGGCTTAGCTTCACCTTAATTACCTGATGTTAAGTTAAGGAGTTCATCCATTATAAGTTCTGTAAATAAGACATCACTTAGTGTGAAAGAACCGCCTTCCCGCAAGAGACTGGAGATATTTGGCGGCCTCACTGACCTGGATTCGTTTCCCTTCCACTCAGATTACTGTATATTTTGGTGCGACACAACAATCTGTGGAGAACCTCTCTTAAACCCCTTTCAGCACACGTCTCCCCTCACCGAGCCAGACACTTCACTCCCAGCATGAGATAAAGAACACACCCTCTTCATTTTGGAGAAACAGATTTTAACAGTGGGACACCTGCATACCTGTGGAGATGAAGGGAGCAGGTTTGTAATTAAGTGGATTCAGAGGTGTTACTCTCTCTCTCTCTTTCCCTCTTTTTCTTCTTAACAGTCAATCTCATATAGTGGCATGCATAATTGCTGTGACTGATGGGGTGTGGGTGGGGAATTGATCTGGGGAGCCGGTGCGATATTCTGCTCCACTTCTGTCTGTCCCCTCTGTATCTTTTTCTCTGACTCTATTTTTATATATTTTCCTCTCTCTAGAGCTCTCGGGTTGTCTATCCCCCCTGCTACAGTTTTTTTTTTTTTCTTTTGCATCCTTCTCTTTGTATTTGTAATATTCACACAATATCACAGTCAATTGCCACCAGGCAGCTGACAGTGTGCAGCCGTGCTGTATATGGCACTATCAACAAACATTAATATTTTCCTCGAATCGCGCTTCACCTAACTGGGTTTTCCAGGAGTGTACGCGGCTACGGCTGCAAATATCCTACGACCTCATTTTGAAGACAGTTTTTAATGATGTTTTTCTCTTGAGCCGCATCTGCTCTTTCTACAGGAACGTTGTCAAGCTATAGAGTCGTAGTCAGTGTCCATTTAGTCAGTGTCAGTTTTAGCAGAAAAAAATGCATATTTTTCAGGGATTCACTTCTGAATTAACAAAACTGAGGTATAACAGTGAAGGTCACAGTAGGAACGTGTCAAACATATACAATAATAATATGAAATAAATACATCCATGCATCCATAAGTGCTTATCTTTATCAGGGTCATTGGGCGACAGGTGGGAACACCCTGGAGAGGTTACCAGTTCATCACAGAGCTTAAACACAGAGACAGCCTGCATGTCTTTGGACTGTGGGTGGAAGCCAGACTACCCGGAGAGAATCCACACACACTCGTGTGTTGGTGCTAACCACTGCACTACTGTTCCTCCCAATTATTTTCATCATAAATCAATAATTCATTAACATAATATATACTGCTGTAGACATTTTATGTGATGTTTGGCGACCAAGTCAGGTGTTGTTGAGCTTTTCAGTGCAGCTTAGAAAGAATCGTGTTATTGTGTCAATCAGCTGCACAATAAAAAAATTAAAAAAAAAGATTGCACGGGCTCACCGCTGCTCCCGTTTCACCTCAACAACTTTGCCAAGGCAGATCTTTTGTTGTGAAGCAACGACAGGAAAAGCGTTCTGTTTGTCACTGTTAATTACTGCTACCGTTTCAACGCTGTGCGCACAACAAGTGCTTTCTTCAGTGGATGAGTTTAATTATTGCAAGGAAAGAATGGAGAGCCCGCAACAAAGTACTACAGTTTGTCAGAACCAGCACGCCTCCCTCATGTCATCCAGGTAAACACATTTCACCATCATCATCGCTTTAGGTGAAAATGTACTCATGCTGTGAGCGCGTCGCATAAGCTAATTGCTCTTGCTCATGGCATGGGTGTTAATGAGCTGTTGCCTGTGATCTGCTGGATTTTTTCACATCCTCATTTGTTGGCACGGTTGTTTTAAATCTGGAGATGAAAAGGCACCTCTGTTTGGTTAACTGATGGTGAAAACTCCAAAACAACACCAACACTGACCTGCCTTTTTCATTTTTAAATGATGATGCTACAGCCATTCTCCTACACTCTCCCATGAATTTGCACTTTTATTATAAATTTGTCTTGCTCTAAAATTAAGTAATGCTCCATTCAGCACCATTATTGGTGATTGGTTTATATATATATATATATATATATATATATATATATATATATATATATAAATAACTAGAAGTGTTTGTTTGTTACATGGTGGGTAGCAAGTTAGTTGGCAGCACCTCTGGCCGGGAGCCTGACCAGACAATGGTCTAAGCAGAACAGCTGGCTTTAGTTGGATCGTCACCATCATATTTGCATTTTGCATCTGATATTTCCTGTAAATTGGTTTTGGGCCATCGCAGACTCAGCGCAGTTGCTCATTGTTTTCACTCGATTCATCGGGGAGAGTTTCATTTTCATGTGCGAATTGAAAGAGCTCCATCTGTCAGTCAGTCCACATTGTGTGCAGAGCTGAAAAATAAAATAATACTACTCAGTCCAACCCCATAATTCATTTCTTTCTCTTTCCACCTGACTGCCTCTTTTCCTTCCATAGTCTTGACCACTGATATTTCTCTATGTTCATTCATCTTCCGCCCACTGTCTTTAAAAAAAAAAAAATAGCCTTGGCTCGCCATCCATAATATGTCCTCTCCGCCATTTGTCCCTTGCCTCATTCATATCTCTCTGTATTGACCTCAATGTCTGTCTAGATGAAGGAGGACTGCACATGTCTCGTCTGGCAAACTTTGTCTCTTTCCCCTTACACTAGTTTTGTTCATCCACTTGAGCAGGTAGAATAAATTGTCTGACTGTTATAGATAACTGACTTTGTAGACACATAACCCATTGAAATGACATTTGAAATATCATAGCTGAGTTCAAGGGACTATTATTATTATTATTATTACTATTTACTTTTTTTTTTTTTTACAAGATATCAATATTGTTTTTCTAAATCGGGAAGATCTACTTATTGGTGTGTATGTGTATTTATATAATCCTAATGTGCATGTATCAGACCTGCAGATATGGCGCTGTCACTTCTTACATTTCTCAGAATGTAAATTAGCTTCAGTTTGCACAGCTATGCATGCATGCAGCAATGCAGCTGTGCTAAATTGACTTCCATCAAAGGTGAGGAGTAAGAAAAAAAAAAAAAAAAGAGGCAAGTAAGAAGAAAAACTGGAATCACAATAAATTAGCTATCGAATTCTTCATTTAGTGCAGAGTGCTCAAGAGTAGAAAGTAAGAATAAACTACACAGCTATGGCAACACCGTAGTCATTCCGGTTCTAATTTTGCATTAGCAAGTGAACCAGCTGCAATAAAAGAATGCCTCAGCTGGAACATGTGGGGAGTAGATTAATGATGCCAGGATTTGCTTGGACACAGATCAGACAAAAGCTGTGGATGTAACACTGTCCCTTATACTGTCCTGTGCCAGTAATGGATCAACCTACTGAAACTAACTGTTGGTGGAAGAACAGCAGAGAATCTAGGTCAGATAAAGTGCATTTACATGCACGCTATCCTGCTTATGATCAGGATTTGGAGTATCATATCTTGTTTTTGAGAAACCTGGATACTACACAAAACACAGTCACTGAGATGTAGTGTGCATACGATTAATCGTCATGGTCCATGTAACCAAGCTCAGCCTTAAACGTGAAATTAAACGGAAATATGATTTGAAGGGTTGCGCTAAGATAGGCATACGTTACGACTTAAATCTTGCATCCAACCCTTAGAAGGTGTAGACTTTAATGGAGGAAGATAACTCTAGCAATGTTGTAGAAAGTACCCCTGTTGGAGGAACAAAATTCAGATGATCAGGGTGACATTCATATTCTATACCCACCGACTGAGGTACTGTCCTGGTCTACCTTCTGCTTCCTAATTTGAATAAAGCTGCAGATCAGAAGTCTCAAGAACACACATGAACAAAAAATGCTGTAATCGTTTTATTAAGTAGAACTACACTGTAATAATCCTCTGAAATGTCTGACAAAAGAAACGGCACAAATAAATAATAAACCAATCGAAAAAAATCTAATTGGAATAATAGATATTATTCAATTCTTCCGTTTCCTGTGCGGGCTTCCCAAATTCAGCTTTGAAGAGTTGACATCTTAGTGTGTTCACATCCTCTCCTCTGCTGGGAGCAGAAGGTGTTCTGTTGCCTTTAGCACATTTGCAGGGTGGTGGTGGGTGGCTGCTGGACCCATCCTGAGGTGTGGGCTGTGTAGGCTGCTGTCATCTATATCCAGTCCGGTAAAGGTAGCCTCTGAACGTTTCCGAAGCAGACGTGATTCTGCGGGCGGGGGGGGGTGTTGTTCAGCTATATGAGGGAGGAATGGTGCTGCTGTTGGTGAGGAGCTGGTGCTGCTGGTTGGAGAGATGTTATTGGTGCTGGAGCTTCTTCTGCTGTCATTAGCGAGGAGTATGGCCTCATGTCTGGCTTTGGTCCACCGCCTATCCTCATCTGCTTGCATTTTTATATCACTCACCTTCTCCACTGCTCTTGCATTGATTGTGACTTTGACATCCCATCTCTATTTCCATTTAATTGTTACAGAGTTGGTTCATTTTAATGTTTCTTTATGTTTGTTGAGACGGCAACTTAAACATTGAAGTATGTCATATAAAGCGGGACTGAACATGCCATTGGACACTAAGGTTACAGCGTTGGCAGGCAAATATATAGCTTTATGTGTACTTGGTACCGTTACATCATTGTCACAGTCTTCTTGTCATTTGCTTCATTGTAGGACACACCAAATGCTGTTATGGGAAGCTATAGTGGATATCTAATAATTTCTTCATCATTTCTTGCTCTCAGTTAATAATGTTCTCCTCACATTGGGTCACACATATGCTCCCGGCAATGTGGAGAGAGTGGGGAAAGCAGGATGATTGGCAGGAAGAGTGATGTAACGGAGTTTGAAAGGCAAGTTACTGTATGGGGGACACAGGAAGGACAACAGAACCATGACGACGGTGACACCATCTGAGGAACACCGGCTGCTGTCATGGCAGTGTCCGCTCAACACATGAACACACACTAAGACATATATAGGTTTCCAGAAATAAAAACCATGCTTGTGTATGTACCCTGTTCACGTTACACTTCTATTTTTTTTCCGTGAAGACGACTACTTTTCTGCCTTCTCTACATATGCTTACTTACTTGTCCTCCTGTGTGTTTTTGGAAGTCGTTTAGCGGTTAAAATTGTAGACACTGGGCAACTTTGACAAATTAGTGGGACAGCTAGAAACAGGGAAGTGTCAGTTACATCCTTGACCTATTGGAGGTTGCAAAATAAACACACACACACACGCATACAGAAATCATCTGTGGCCATCTTGACAGACATTTCCAGAGTTAAATTATTTGCCAGTGCTACGGTTTGACAGGTAATGACAGGTTGTCGCATCGAGTTTTAGGGATTTGGGCTTTCCAAAATTTACCAAAACAAAAACAAAGTGACGGATAGAGAATGAGCAATGTGCGGAAACACCGATTGTCCCAAAAACATAAATTCTTGGCCATCACAAAAGTGGTTAATGCTTTTGGAATAGCGTCATCTTTCATTCTGGACAGTCTCATTTCAAAATAGCTTAAACAAGGAACATGCATTCTTTCTCGTCACAAGCTAAAATAAATATATAAATAAATAAAAACTAAAAATAGCAACGACTTTAAAAATAACACCGTCACTTAGCATCAGCATCAACCTAGCGACCTTAAAGTAATCTGTACATTATGAAAGACCCTCTGGGGAGCGAGCACAGAAGCTAAATTCTGCATGGTGTAGGAATAAGAGTGTCGTGCTCTGAGAAGAGCAACATGTTCCCTGAAAAGAAAAGAAGAAAATTGTTTTTAACTTGTAGGTTAACAGCTCAGGATTTTGTTCAGAATCTAAATCAGGGCAGAGCAACATTTTACACACACGCACACAGACACACATAACCGTGTTTACAGAATATTCTTTTTCTTGAGCATTGTGGCTGTCTTAAACCGATGTTTTTCACATAACAAGCAACCCCTTGTGCCCATGGGTTTCTCAGGGTTGACGCCATCGTGTACAAATAAGGAAAAAAAAACATGAAATTGAATGGTAAGGATGTTCCCAATAGGGATTTAAAGTGGCTATAATCAGTATTTATAGAAACTTGACAAAGTGAAAACAATGTGAACGGGGTCGCTGATGAAACAACAGTGAATTACAGTTTAACCCAAGTACGCAGTTCCATCATGTCCATCGGGACAGAGCTTTACACTGAATTTCAGTTTCATTGTTTAGCTGATCCAATTTGAGTGTTTTGGTGTTATTTTCAGCTTCAGCGGGCAGCGCAAAGCTTGAGAAATCCTCCGTTCATTGTCTGCAAAGAGTAGACAAACGCAGTTAGCGACTTGCTGGTGAACATGGGGTTGAATTTAGCAGCCAAAGAGACAGATGTTTTCCTGAGGACTTGGTAGAGACCAAAACCGAGCTAAAAAAAAGACTGAGTGTTTATCAGGTAGCCACAAACACCACTTGAAATGAATGTACTCCAGGTTCCTCCCACAGTACAAAGGCATGCAGGCTAACTGGTAACTCTGGACTGCCCATACTGTAGGTGTGGATGAAGTGTGAATAGTTGTCTGCCTCCATGTGTTAGACCTGTGATGAACTGGCAAACTGTGTTCCCTGCCTCTTACACAATGTCAGCTGGGATCGGCTCCAGCCTCCCGTGACCCTGATAAGGATAAGTGTTTGCAGAAAATGGATGGATGTTAAGTTGTGTTCACAACTTATTCCCACTGCCCCCCAAGTGGCCTATATACAGTGTACATATATCTTACAGGAGGCCTTGCCTACAGTATTCAAAAATTTACAGCACATCTATCCTGCCTTTTTCTGAAGCAACGAGTGGCCATAACTTCGATAGCTTCATTACGATTGCTGCTCAGGAGCCTAAGGATGTGTCAGTGGTTTTATTTATCAGCGGCTGCTTTCAGGGCTTGACCTCTATCATCTAGAGATGGACTAGTTAGCTGCAAGACTCTGGTGACAATGTTTCATTCACTCAGTGCGTAAAGGTCAGCGCACCATTCGTCTCCAGCTGGGTTGACCCCTGGAATAGCTCTGCACAGCTGCTCTGCAACTGGTTGTAGATTCCTCCTGCTCAGCGGGACACCACATGCACAAGGTTCAGTACCGTGTCACAGAAGTTTTTTTGGAGGTTATTCTTGTGTTTAATCGGCAAATGGTGCTTTTACTTGCATGTGTGCAGACTGTTGCTTCCGAATGATTTCATCTGGCTTTTATTTGACAGACTTTTCATGATTCTAATTTGCATTATTGTTTTGTCTCAGTCAGTTAGACAGACAGGTGTCTGACAGGCCTCTGATAGCACGGATATCTCTGTTGGCCTGCACTGCTGCAAAATATGGAAATTTGATTTGTTATGGTGACATTTAAATTACGTTATTCAGATGTTTTACAATTGTCTTGCAGAGAGAGGTGGCTGGGATTTCATCATCATAACTTAAATTCCTGCCAAAATCGTCATGTTCATGAGAACCGACGCCTGCCTTTCTGGGACCTTTCAATTCTGCTGCTGCTCAGCTGTGGTTACCAGGTGGAGCAGAGAATTTATGTTTCATTCACATCCTCTCACCTTGACATTGTATTAACAGAAAAGAAGTACAGTTTTCATGCTTGTAGCTTTTATGGATATTAGAATCTTTCACTTTGAAATTATCAAATGAAGCCTTTGTTGTTATATAATGGTTTTTAAAAAAGTTTTGTTGACAACCTTGAGCCATCTATTGTGTTTGCACAGGAACACTGGAGGCCCACGGCAGTCGATCTGCACAAACTGTCTTTGAAACACTTGAGGCATTCAGTAACAGTTAACAGTAACAACCACATTAAAAGACTTGAGTAATTCATGTCTTTTCAAGAAAAGAATAATTGACTTACCCTGATAGAACAGCCCCCAAAAAGTGGAAGCAAACATTCACCTTCTAATTTGTCCTGCTTTAAGAAATACGTCTTTCAGTTGGCAGCTTCTCTGTCTGGGCTGCCTGCCAGAGTGAGAGCGGGCATCGGTCAATGTCAAGATTTAAATCAAAGGAAACGAACAGATGAAATAGCTCTGGTAAAGTCACAACAAGTTGAAACGGCAGTGGGAATCTCCAACAAATGAATCTCCATCTGCTCACATCCCGTTAAATATTTCAACTCATTTCGAATGTATAGCTTTACAGCTGATTGACCCTCATCAGTCAGTCCTCAAAGTGATCTTGATATAGTCATCCTGTACCTTTTTATATCCAAAGTCATGATTTACTACTGTAAATCTTGGCAGAAATATAGCAAATGTAATGCTCTATAGAATTTTAAGTGTGCTCCTGTTTTATTTATGGACTATTCAGACAGGAAACAGTAAACGTCAACCTAAAGTTTAAATATTTAAAATTTTAAAAAAGGAAAGGTTGTTTTCTTTATGTATCTGAGGAAAGTAAAACCCAGGTGCACAATGCACTTGAGGAAAGGTGCTGTCTTTGTTCTATACAAAGCCTGTGTGTGTGCGGGTGCATGCGTGTATGTGTGTGTATATATATATATATATATATAAACAGAAGCCAAATTAATATAATCGGAAGGAATTTTGAATAAATTTGAGTGAAAGTGTCACTTCATATGTATAGTTAAAACAAACACTAATGGGAAAATCATATCATAATGACAAAGTATATATTGTGGTCAACAATCGTTACATTATCGGGTTTGAGGTCCATATGCACTAGCCGACTGACCTCAGGTGGGACAGGGCTGTGGCCAGTTGTTTAATAAGTGAAAAAACCCAAAAGTGCCCTTGCCAAGGAAGGACTCCACCTTATCAAAGCGTCCCAGAGTGGTCCCTCTGATGCTCGTCTGTGTGGGGGAAGAAGAGCAGAGAAAATATAAGGTTATGACATGAAGACAACAGAGCATAACGGAATCTAAAGTCAAAAATATAACATTTCCATAACCAGGAAACAGAGTTTAAACTGATTGTCTACTTCTTTCTATCTATTAAACCCTTTGAGACCATCTCTTCAATGTGAAGGTTACATGACTGAATGTGAAATACAATTTTCCTTTAAATAGGAAATGTTCTTAACCCATGTTTAATGAAAGCCGTTTGAGCATTTATTACATATCCTTGAGATCGAACAGTAATTTTCTGTTTTAATGGTACTGGTAAGGTCAAACTGTTTTTGAAAAAAATAAACTTATCATTAAAAGGAAAGAAAAGGAAAGACAGTGTGAAAGAATTGTTCAGGCACGTAATATAAGAAAAAATAAGTTGTAATTTGTTGTAATAATTATAATTATTATTATTTTATTTTTTTAAATTGACTTCTGTGTAGTGGTACATTCTCTGACTAAATACATGAGTTACAGTCACTTTGGTTTTAATGTGTGCACTGAACATTACCAAAATGCATTCAGTTTATGAAAAACACATAACACCTGAAGTAATTATAGATATAAGAAAACTGAACATACTCACATATTTTCTCTCTCCCTGGCTGTTTATATGTTTTGTGAAATGTCATCAAATATATAATTTGTTTACTATCTCACTAACTTATCACTTGAAAGACACTGAGGCTCAGCAGACCCGAATCAGTGTGTGTGTGTGTGTGTGTGTGTGTGTTTTCTTTTCCGTTTTGTTTTTTTACGCTGACCAGCTAAATCCAGGAGCCTGTCTTACAAAGCAAAATTAATAGGTTAGCGAGTTGTCGCTGCAGGGCTGATCTCCGCTTTTCCATTTCTCACTGGTGGTGGTGGTGGTGGTGATTCACTGGCAAAAATCACCATGGTAACATCTGCTGAAGGCTTGCCTTATTTGGAGCAATTTAAGTTTAGGCTCCCAAGTCGTCCTTCATCATCAGTCAGAGCCTGGGAAGAACTGAGTGGCAATTTCTGTGATATCCCGTGTATTCAAATGAAGTGACATAATGTGCTATGCTATGTTTGAACGAACAGACAGTATCAAATATGGCACTGACAATAAAATTAATATAAATATATCTATTTAAAAAAAATAATGAAATAGCAGCCAGTTGATTAAGAGTTATTACTGTTAATGACAGTTACTAATGGATACTTATTACATGGAAAATGTATTAAAAAGAGGCTAAATATGCAGTCATTATAATGCTACAGAGACTCAATGAAATAGCACATTATTTAATACGTTTTTTTTTTGATAGTATCATAATGACAAAATTGACTTCATCAGTCAACCTCTAGTACAACTTTAAAGAAGGAAGAATTTATTAAGAGTCATATCTCTCTCTGCTAAATGACAGTTTACCATTAATATTATTCTTCTCTAACTACAGCAGCAGAAACAATATTACATTTTTTTTCAAATAAGATTTTATTTTATTGTATTAGCTTGCTACATTAGGTTGTGTTTACAAGATGATTATTTCATACTGTTCTACAACACATTTCTGTATATTTGCCTTTTACCCCGCAGTTACCCTCTAGATCTCTCAGCCCACAGAATCAGTTTAGTTTTTCCACTGCAGTGAACTTCTTCCTCTCTTGTGGATCACTTCTTTCTTCTTATTTAATAAGAGTCTGCTCTTGATCAAATGATGTTTAAGCTCTTTGTAACAGACGTAAAGTCTTCAAAGTCAACACAAAATGGGTTAACAGAGCCAGGTGATGAATAATCATTTTGTAACCGGGTCATGTGACAAATTATCCAGGACAAAAAGCACCAAGTAATCCTAGGTTAACAATGCCAGACGCAAATAATCCTGGGTTTACCTGGTGATTAATAGTTCAAGGTTAATACAGACAAATATGACACCGTGTATTGTGTGACCAGTGAAGGAATGTCTACAGACCTTTGCTTGAACAACATGAAAAAGAGCAGAGAGCACATAGCTGATACAAACAAGAAATCAACCAACAAGAAGATTGATGATCTGCCAAAGCAAGTCTATGATGTCAAAGTGAGTGGAGAATTTTTACCACGTCAAGCATGATCCAAGAACTACCAGCACAGATCTGGACATCATTTTCAAAACTTTGATACGACAGCAAAAAGGCCAGAGCTGACTTAGTAGCCTCTACCATGAGACATTTATACATTACTTTGATTACTTACATACCTAAAAACATACCTACACTGCATTATTCTTCATAGAGTACATAGAGTTTTTTCATCATGATGTCTCTAACCTCTGTCTTCCCATAAATCATAGATCTGGAGGTGGAGTCTGTCTGTTTATTTCATGTCAAATGAATTTAAAATTAGAGATGATGTCTCTCTGAAGTCAGGGGGCTGAGATGAAGTCTGTTTTTGTAGAGCTCCCTGATGGCCATGGTGGAAAGAATGATATTGTTAGTGTTATTATTGCCCTCCTGACTCTATCATCAAAGATTTAAATGAAAGTCCGATAAACAAGGAGGAAGAACTGTGTTGCATTTTAGGAGACGTCAATATAAACCGATTTAGAAATGAATTAGATAGCTTGTTGGGGACTTAGTATATTATATTGTGTATTCTTTCTTTATAAAGCTATGTGAGTTAAAAAGAAATCAGCAACTAATAATAACTAACTCTTTAAGTGAAGGAACACAATCTGGTGTCCTGGTCCCATACTCCAGTACTCTCAGTGTCAATGCTAATAGAGGTAAACACCCACAAAAATAATTCAGTGGGATGATACATTACATAGATGTCAGCATTTTATCAAACTTCTAAAAGTTTGTTTCAGTGAATTTGTGAATCTATGACTCTGCGTCACCAGCTGGTTACTTCTGCACCGAATAACAATGAATTTCAAAACTTTCAAACCTTTATGACAGCAGTCATCTGTCATATTTCACGAGTGACGCTGTAGAAATATGGTTTTCATTTTATTACAGTTGACAGTTTGTTTGTGTTGCTATTTCAACCTGATGAGTCACACATCTCATCTGCTCCCTCTCGTCCACAATATCCAGATTCTTACTATTTATCACATCAGTATTTATTGAAGAAATTGTGTTCAAGACTTATCTTAAAGCAAATTCATTTAGATCCATTCTTACTCAACTTGTCAATCTTCCTCATGAGTTTCTCACCCACTGAGGTCAAGTTTAGAGAAGATAAAGGGGCCCCAAAGAACGGAGCAGCTTTTTGTCTTGACTAAAATCTTTCACTCTATCACATGCTTAAAAGAGCACATGCATGTATTTCATACATTTTCTAATCATTAGTTTGCCATCACTCTTGTATATTCATTTTGTATGTAAATGTGATTCCTATAACAACATTTCAACTTTAAGTGGAACCTTTTATATTGGCCCACCAGCTGTTCTGCCACTCCATACTCTATTCTTATATATTCTATTATCCTCATCATTTTAATGTATGTAATGCAATGCATGTATCAAAAATTAATAAATAAATGAAATGAAACCAGAAAATGATTAATTAATCCTGGGATAACAGCGGTGATGATAATTGTTAACAAAGCCATATGATATGAAGATGTTGGACTTGGCACAGGAGACAGACCTCAGATTGTACTGTACTCCATGCTTCCTTCCTCTTGCTTAATGGGCTCCTTGTCCTTGGGCCAATATCAGCAAATTTGTTGGCTAAATTAACATTTTATGCTCAAGGTGACACAGTTATTGCACTTGGACAGAATTTGTGAGGACACGCTGCAGTGCTTTTGCATGTGTGTGTATTAGTGCATCAGTGTGTGTTTGCCCGTTCTTGGATTTTTTTTTTTTTTTTTTTTCACTTGTTGCAATGTTTTTCTCATTTTATGTGTGTTTATGTTACCTCCTCCATGCTCGGCTCGGTGTGAAATCTATAGGACTGCTGTTATTCAATCATCATATTTATTTTTGCACCGACCTTTCTAAAGGTGAGTTGGGCTTTATAATGCTTGCGCATCTACCTGCAGAGTGCTCCCTAGACGCTGCACATTATTGGTCATTAAATGCATTCAGATATTTGTCCCATTCAACTCTTTGCCCCCTAAAAAACAAATGGAGGGTAACAGAGGTTATACATTACTGTTTACTGTATGTGTGTGTGTGTGTGTGTGTGTGTGTGTGTGTGTGTGTGTCTGTGTCTGTGTGTGTGTCAAAATGAGCGTGTCTGATTTCCTGCGTGATCTGTCAGTTGATAGCAGCGTGCGGTATTATGCTGTGAACCAGGGCTCACTTTTCAGCTGACGTGGCGTTACGCTGTGCTTTTCCTTTTTTGCAACTTTGTCCTTGTCTCTGGAAAGGCATTATCACCATCCGCTCTATCTCCTCGCATCATTTCCTTCCATGGACACCTGTTTCACTGTCAGGGCTCCATAGCGGTTAAAGGGACCAACCCACTTATTCAGAGGTCACACTTGCAATTACAGTCCATGCCGGATCACTAAGTATTTATTGATAGGCCTTGAACAAAATACTGAAGCCCTCTAGCTTTGCACTGCTTGGTTACGTGTAATGTGGTAACTCCAGGGGGCTGCACTACGAAGCAAGTCTGACATAGCCGAAACCTGACGTCTCAATTAGAGGTAGTGGGCATCACAATGGTAGTTATCATCTTTCTTTGCTAATTCATCATCAGGCTGTACACAGGCTCCCAGACAAATAGTTTTTTGTATCCATCCATCCATTTTCTGTAGTTGCTTATCCTCTTCACGGTCATGGTGGGGCTGGAGCCTATCCCAGCTGACTTTGGGTGCGAGGCGGTGTACATCATGGACAAGTCGCCAGATTATCTCAGGGCACATACACACAAACAACCATTCACACTCAAATTCACACTTACGGCCAATTAAGAGTCATCAATTAACCTGCATGTCTTTGGACTGAGGAGGAAGCCGGAGTAACCGGAGAGAACCCAAGTAGAAACAGGGAGAACATGCAAACTCCACACAAAAAGGCCCCAGACAAAGAACCAGGACCCTTCTTGCACTGTCTTACACTGTTAACCTTGAATTGTATTTTTTTTTCTACGCCCTGTGCATTTTTAAACTTTGCAACTTTGTCATTTACTTATTTGCCTGCCAAGAGTTTGGTAGCAAACTAAGTACAAGGAGTCCTTGTGCTAATACTAAAGGAAGCAGGAAATGAAAAAATGCATGCTCCTTGTATGACTCTTTGTCATACCACTTTATAGAAGTGAGGACCTCTGACCTCAGCTGGACACCAATAACGTTCTTAACCTCATTTAATTCTTACTCTGTTGAATAAATTGAATTGGAACAACTCTGACTGTTTCTTTATCTCTCACTGGAATGTCCACGATATTATAATGGAGACTGATGAAGAATATAGAACAATTATTACAACAAAAACCAACACTGTTTCGGCAAATTAGGTCAGAGGGGAATACTGCTAGAAAATTGCTAACCGCGTAGATTTGTAAGTCCTAAACAAGATAATGCAAATATTTCACAATACTGTGTTGCACAGCTTTGTTTGGTGGCAGTTTGCATACATTGTATTCCCTCAGCTGGGAAATCTGGCAAGGTTAAAAGAGAGCACCTTTCGTGACAGTGAGAACTGGCTTCAGGCCCAACATACAAGTATCTTAGCTAACACATTAATCTCGCTTGGTAGTACACCCCTCAGGTGTGCTGTATACACAAGCCTTTTGCATGAATAAATCAAACTGCATACAATGTTCCTCTCCAGCTGAGGTGGCCCATATACAATAGAATTGTGTTCTGTGCAGTGTTTTCTTGTTGACATTAAAGTCTACCAATAACCATTTTGTGTGCGTCTGCATTTGCAGCTATGGTGACGATGAAAGTTATACATGGCTGAGAATGTTAAAGGGAGCCAGCGGCCTCTTCGCGACGACTCTTGAAATCGGAGTGCGAGCTTACACGTGTTGGGTGTGATTGGGTTATGATGCTTAAATAATTAACGGCACCGTTATATTCCAGTAATCAGGTTTACAGTGCAGTTGCCCTGGATAAAAGCATCCATTAAGTATTAAGGTTTTCCATGTTAAATCCGAGCAGCGTTGCATTGTGGTTTGCCAGATAGTCATTGTAGGTAGCCAGTGAACCTGCAGTGTAGGTGTCCTTGAGGGAGTTCCCACAGCTTACTGCTCTGACATTTTACATGCACAATACAGTATGTTTTTCACAGCGGGCTATGCAATCAAATTGCTCATTACATGCTGTGTAATATGACTGTGTGCAACTAATCGCTTAGAAAATGACTAAATATAGAATAATTGTCTTTTTATATCCTTCCTTCTTCAGTCTCAGTCTTTTCCTTTCTGGATTTCTCGCTGAAGCTGTTTGTTTTTTTTTTAAATTTTGTTATCACTGCTCCCCTCCACATGGAGGTCAGAGAAACGGTCAGCTTCCCCTGCGGCATCTCAAGACATACTATCATGCCAGTGTTTCGCTCAAGGAAAATAAAATGGCATCTCCAAGCTTTAGACCGAGTCCTTCAATCTGTGACCAAATCTAAATATTTGACAGACAATCTGTTATCAGAGGACCTCATCATATGCTCGGATTAGGCTCTTGAGTTAGATAAAATATGGCTTTACCCTCTCATACTATATATAAATATCATAAGTAGGACACGCGGCTGTAATGTTGCAGCAGAAATAAGAGCGGAAAAGGTTTCTGCTGAAATAGATGGCCATCTGAAGAACCCTCTGGCCACGAGAAACAGACATACTGCCTGGTGAAAGTACACCCTCTGAGCTTGGGCCAATCTGTCACCTTGCACATAGTGCCTCCTGTTTTGGCTCGCTATCTGTCTTTCTGTCTCTCTTTTGCCCACTTACTTCTCCATCCTCCCCGCTACTGTACAGTCTGCAGGGTCTATTTCTGTTCAGTTCACTGAGATCCAAACAGGTTGGAGAGGCTCTATCTGTGCCCTCCAGTTGTCTACATCGTGGGGGTCCAGCAGGCAATGTGCCCCGTAGTCTGCTGCAGGCTTTCCCAAAGGTTTTACTGCTTATTTTTGCTTCATGTAGCACGTTTGTATTTGTCTTCATCAATCTGTTGCTCTGCTTTGCTCTCTCTCTCTCTTTCCCCCTCGTATGTGCAAGACATATATTCTTATATAAGTGTCTTTTTGAATGTGCTCTGTACACACAAATATTTTTTTTTGATTTCCTCCGCCATGTCTTTGATCCTTTTTTTTCGCCTGGTAACATAAATAAATAATGTCAGTATAATTTGGTGGAATGTAGGCATTCAGCCAGAGATGAACTGAACAAGCTTTTGGTGGGAAAGTGTCACAGTGTGGCCATTTGTAAAGCACGTGTATCACTCACAACAGCTGTTAATGCATAAGAAAAAAACATTTCTGTCGTGTAATCCAGTTGGTATTAAACTAAAGTTATAAAAAACAAATGAACTAATAACTTGGCAATTACACTGTTCATATAAGTGCTCAAACTTATAACTGTTTACATAGCTTACAGAAGTATTCTCTGGCAGAGCTGCTGTGTTGCATTACATTAAACTGTACTTTATACAGAGAGGTTACTGAATGTTTAATACCTTCTTTTATGTCATTGTTTTGCACATTATATATTATAAGTCACTGTGCGTGTTGGGCGGCTGTGGCTCAGGAGGTAGAGCGGGTCGTCCACTAATCAGATGATCGGTGGTTTGATCCCCAGCTCCTCCAGTCTGCGTGTCCAAGTGGGTAGGATCCTGAACCCCAAATTGACATCGGTGTGTGAATGATTAGTTCCCAAACTGAGCAGTTGGCACCCTGCAGTGTATAAATGTGTGTATAAATGTGTGTATGAATGAGATATATAGTGTGAAAGTGGTCAGAAGACTAGAAAATAGTAAGGCGTTATATAAGTACAGTCCATTTACCGTTTTACCATTACCGTTTACCCTCTATATTTCAAGCTTTCTGTACCATTGCATGGAGTTGTTAGAAAACAGCAGCGCTTATTCGGAGAGCAGAAATAGAGTCAATTACTGAGATATACTGTGTCTAAATTGGGAAGCCGGGGCTCTCCTCTTCTTGGCAGAACAAGGATGAATGTGAACCAGAGGCTGCCATGGCTAAGAAAACATCTGCCAGCCAAAACAAGGGGTCGGGGGGTTGACTTTCTCTTCTGGCCATGGAAATACAGTGTTTAAGCCTGCAGGTCTGACACAGAGCTGTGCTTCTGCTCACTCATCACTAATGTTTTTGGAAAACACGCTCGCTGTGTTTAGGTGAGTTTCTTTCTCCCATTCATGCGGTGCAGAGTAAGACGTGTCTCATCGCCTGTGAACCTGTATCCTGGGACAAGTCACACCTGCAGGCTACAAGACTTGTGATTCTTCGATCGGTGGGAGTGAGGCTGACAGTGTATGACGCCTGTTGTACATGTATGCATTGCAGGAAAGGGGGAAATCACAAAGAAGAGAGCGCAGACAAATAAACAAACCTTGCGCAGGTACAAGATGTTACTGCTCCACTCTGCACAATATTTTACTCTTGTAACTAGATATTAAAGATCTCCCAATAGTGTAATAGGCCAGGTAATTGCCAGTGACATGGTTTTATATCAAGTGTTACTTCATCACTGTTGTGCTGCTTAAAACACTGTGGAAAGTGCTGGTTTCACCAAAAAATCCTGCAGAGCCTAATATTTTATTTTCTGTTTTGCATACACTTGAAATTGTGACATGATTAAAAACCTTAGGAGAACAGCACAGAGTGTGGCCTGTGAATGGCCTCATTTCCCTCTGTCCTACCACACTCCACTGAATCTGCCGTACTCTAAAAGATTTCATTGGTTCTTGCCTTTGAACATTTAACCAGTGCAGGATTAGCTGCAGTGCTAATCACTTTTTGTTGTTCATTTGCTGAACATTGTTCTTCTCTGAGGAAATTAGTATGATAATGAAAAGCAAACACAAAAAAAATCAATGCTTCCTGAGTACAGTATGGGCAGAATTTTTGGTGTGTGAGTTAGACCTGGGTGCAGCACAAGCAAAACAGTGAAATCAACTGGAGAAATCTTTCCCACTTTGCAACATGTTGCATATAAAACACACTAATTTAGACATATTCACCAATTAGAAAAGTAATATGTGCCACAAAGAACTGCACTGCAAATACAGAAAATCAACAGATGAAGGCTGCAAGCTTCACAGAACAGTGGAACCAATTTACAGCTCATGAGAACTATCTCTGAGACACTGAAAACTGATGCAACATCCAGTAATTAGTAAAAGGCTTATATAATTGGGACTAAAAATGCAAGAAAATGTGAAATAACAAATCATTTAACAATAACTGCCACCCGAAATGATTATCACTCCAAGATATGATCTGTGAAAGGCAAAGAAATGTGATTTGCAATCAAAGAAAAGTTTCGGCGTAACATTTGCATTTCTTGTTTTTGTTTGCAAGACTCTTAAGATGTTCTGAGCTGGGTCTTTACAGTAGATGAACAAACATGCAATGCGCCAGCAGTGCAGCATAGCAAACATCAAGCAACCACAATAAACACGTCACGCTGCATATAAACTATCATCACCATCATGCACTGACAGCTACAGGGCAAACACAGAGCAATACCCTTGCTACCTTGTAGCAACACATCCATATAAATTCATAAAGCTTTATCACCCTTTGATTTGCAGACAACTATTTGTTTGGGATTTTGATCTTGGGGAGCCCGAAATTCACCATATTTGGACAAGTCAAAGTAGCATGCTGTTAAATGTGAACTAATGTGTAACTTTAAGCCTTAATATAATTTGAACTGGTTGGTTATAAAAAACTTCAAGCTCAATACAGACATAAACGGCAAAAACTTTAATTAATTTATTCATTTTTTGTACCAGGCTGTAAACTTTCTGCTGTGAAGCTGGACGTTTTATCAAGGGCGCTTATAGAGGTTGAGATGTTCTGCAGCCAACCTCAAGTGGCCACTCAAGGAATTGCAGTTTTTGCCACGTCTGCATTAGCTTCATTTCACAGCTATGGGGCTGCTTGATTGAACTGAGAATGAAGTGTTAATCACAAGTTAGCCAGGTACCCTTCTTTTTGGTCTTTTATTTTTTACTCTGAATGGAACCATAATTTACAAAATGAACATCAGGCTGCATCGAGAAGGAATTAAAACGATTAAGGCCATAATCTCTGTTTACTGTTGTAATAAATCAGATTTAAGAGATTTATGGGTTTGGGACACTTCCATGTTGGCTTCAATGTTCAGACCCAGAAGCTCTGTCCACTAATTACATTGTCAAAGGCTTCAGCCAAGAAATCTGTCTCAGGGATCCTGGTTATATGTTGAAAATATCGTCTTGAAATGCCATTAAAATAAAGTTTCTAATCTTTAACTTAGTCAGTCATGAGCGTGAAATCAGTTTTACTTCACAAATCTCTATTAAATCCCCATATTTTGATCACATTCTGAACAGCTTGCCAACCAGAAACTGCAAAAAAACCAAGCGGCGTGCCCGTAGATGGTGAGTCACCACCTCGCATATCTCTTGCAGCTTAGAACTACATTTCCTGGCTGCAATTTCACTTTATCTTGCGTTTCCAATTTTTATCAAATAGTGATTATGATGCAAGAAATCATGGAGTTTCATTATTTAAATCATAAGCCAGCCAATTTCTGCTTAGAACTTTGAATTACTTCCATATTCATGCAAATTACTTTCATCTATGAAAGTGGTGCTGACTGTGATTAATCCAAACATTTGGGCTTTCACTGTCAATGTCGATGTTCACTTCAGCTCTGCCAGCCGATTAATGACAAGTGCAACACATAAACGAGATGTAGTGTGCTTTTTCAATGTGCAGCTACAATCTGGTGACAAGTAGCACAGAACTTTTTAGAACTTTTTGATTAATGTTGCTCCTTTCATCATAACGTCATTGAAAATGAGTTATGAGCGAAACTTTGAATTCCGCATTTCAGGTTAAAGGTTAATATTTTACTTAATACCGTATGTTATTTACAGAACAAAATGGCACATGCTGACCTTTATGTGTAATTGTTTAAAGACACTGCCTCTGTGTCGCAGTGAACCCGTTCTCTCGGTTTTTATGGAGACACACTGAAAGAAAGAGTGGCTCCTCCATCAGCGGTCCCTCAGGTCTGTGCTCCCGTGCTCGTAAAAGCTTGTTCTGACAAGGTGACAAGCGCCATGAATCCCTGTTTATGAAACTAACCAGAGCCCCCGTTCCAGTGTTCACTCCACAGTTTGCTGCTAGAAAAAGCCAGTTTATTATCTCAAAATGTAGTAGTCTTTATGTCTTACTGCATCATTATATTTGGCCTTTGTCTGACTCACAGGCTGTTCCTCGCCGCTTGGAAACTGCTCGTTTTTTGGCAGAGTTGCTGAAAAGGAATCGCTGCTTCTCACATGAAAGGTCAGAGCTTCGAAAAAAAAAAAGACCCAAAAACAAAATGCAAGCTTTTAAAATGATGTTGAGCCGGTGAGACTGCAGAGAGTGCTAAGCGGCGACGCTTTAGAATTTCATAATGACTGGAGACCGTGTTGCATTCACAAGAAAGGATAATTCACCAGACATATTTGTTTAAGCAAACAGAATTGGGATTTGCTATGATATAATGAGGCCTAACAGTAGGCAGTTGCATAGTTTCTAAGTGTTAAACCATTTCTCCCTGTCTCTCAGTACCTCCTCTATAAAATGGAGCCGTATTTAAGCATTCTGATGATGCCTGTAGAAATTCAAGATGCTGATGTTATTTCAGCTGCTATACTTTTTTTTTTTTTCTGCCAATATGTGTGCAAACAGACTAATGCCTGGAAAAACATTCGAGGCAACAACATAACTTTTAATAACAGATCACTTATTCAAGATACAAGATGTTATTCTTGAGAACATCCACCGAGGACTAATTTAGCTCTGAAATGAGCACCATCGTACACCTTGGACAGCGGTTAAAGGCTCCCTCTGGAGGTTCTCATCCACCTGCTCATCACTGGACCTGTCAAGGAAGTGATTAAAAACCTCTATAATTATGCAAAGATTGGTAGCATGTGCATCAGCACGCGAGTGTGAATATTGTCCCTAATATTACAGAAAGCACAAAAGCAGCTGAACCACGCGTGCGCTTGGCACTTCCTCAATAAAAAATTGTGCGTATCGCAGTAACCGCGCACGATACTTACCGTGGTCCCCTCCCCACAATGTTAGCTTGCGGTATGGTAGGATGCTTCTCCGTGTCACATCTGTCATGATTTATGATTTACGACATCCAGTTGCGGTCGTGACTAATGATTGTCGTCGTGAATTATGTCCTCATGAGCTGTTTGAGTCACCAGAGAAAATAAGTTGCTGACGGAATTTGTTTTCCCTCACGCTGGCTTACGCACGTAGTGCCGATGATGCAGGATGACAGTCGTCAAAAGTGTCCAATGAATGAGTTACGCGGTGGTCGAGATCACTTCATGTTTAGTTCTCTTGTAAGTCAGTGTGACCACAAAACCTGAACCTAAAAGCAGCAATGGATAATTCTATCACGGAGTGACTTACAGACGTAAAAACAATGCTATGTGTTGTCTTGGATAAGGAGTAAAGAAAATCGCGTGACTGGAATTTGCCAGTTGGGTTAAGAAAACTAGCTATGTGAGCAAAGGTTGCAGATATTCACACACCTATATTTTGGACTTGTCCAGTGTCAGGTTACATTAAAAGTCTTCTATTTGCATGTATTTTCCTCGCTGAGCAGCTCCACCAAAACATTTCAGTAGCTATTAGCTGACGCAAGTAGCTGACGTGGCGGTAATTAAAGAAGATGAGGGTGGGAGTCATTCATTTGATTTTCTCTGCAGGTCTTGGTGCGCACGAACAGGCTGAATTTGTGATCACAAGCCTGCCTCCTCCAACCATTATGCCGCCGCTGCTGTCGAGGAACATCTGTATGTCAATTCAGAGGGACAGGTTGAGATTGCATGAATACCTTCCAGCATAAAATGCCACATTCTTGTAATGCATTTTCATCAACGGCTGCTATTTTTAGTAGACACCAAGATTAATCCATCAGCCCCGGCTGAGAGGCTGCGAAATAGGTGCTGTCGTTTGGGGTTTCTACTGTATGTTCATGCATTATCTGTGCATCTGGCACATCTAGCATGTGTGGCTCAAGGGATTGCTGACAGCAACTAGATATAAAAAGAAAACACTGGTGCTTTAGTGCCAGAGATTACTGACTAACTAGCTGAGTAAAAAAAAACAGTTTAGATACCTGTATTCAAAAATAACTCCAGGAATCAAGAGCTGCTGCCAGATAGAAAATGACATTTGCTCTTTTAATGAAGTCCACAAAATGAAGCTATTGCCAAATGTTTTAAAAGAATAGAAACTGAAACAGCTTGAACAATGAAGTCAACCCAAGTTGATGATACTGAAATATGTAGGTTGGCTGCAAGCTGACAGAAGATTCAAAACAACAAAGCTGTTAAAGTATAATGACAGCAGCAGAGAGCGGGCACGTTCTCCATTTGTTGTGCTTGCATGTGCCTCCAGTGTGCAGAACATGAAAAACCTGAGGGATCAACAGGGACCTGTGGCTGAGAAGAAAAAAAAAAAAAAAAAAATATCATCCCGTCTTGTAAACACAGAGCAGCGTGATCAGCGAGGTGTTTGTGCAAACCCCAGAGAGTTTCTGGAAGGAGTGAAAAAAAAAACCTAACAGATAAAAACTGGCAACTGGGAACTTAGTCGTCAGCAGAAACAGTTACACGCATATCGATAGGTCTGCATTCTGGCAGTTATTTTGAGCTTTTTGAGGTGAGACAAAAGCTATTCAGCTGGCGGAGCTTGTGTAAGTGACATCCATTTTCTGTTTTTAAAACGGTGAATAAAGTCAGCCTGTATTTGATGAATTTGTCATTGAAATACAAGATTGGCAGTTCTTTGCAAAACTCGAGACATTCTATTTTTTCCTTTATCTTACATTTACTTTGCTCAGATTAGACCAACTGAGGTCAAACTTTGATTCATTCAACATCTGAGTTTAAATAAAGTGACATCCATCAGTGTCTTAGTGTGTCTGTAAAACTTACAAAACTATTAATAGTTACATTTTTGGATAAAAATGTTGTGCTTCATCTTAAAAGCATAGCAATCAGTTTTGAGGTTTTTAGACACTGATAAAAACATACTTACAAATATTATATTGAATTTCTGCCATATTCTGCTAATGGACCACCCTAAATCTTGAGGGATGGACCTTTTTAAAGGAATAGTTTGACATTTTAGGAAATAAGCTGTACTCTCTTTCCCAAAGTTAGAGAGGACGTATACCACTGTCACATTTCAACATTGAATATAGTGTTACCAGCAGCAGCCAATTAGCTGAGCTTGAATTAAAGGTTCTAAACAGGGGACAACTGCTAGCCTTGTCTATCCAAAAATAACAAAATCCACCTAAGCTCTGTTTCCAAATTGTTAATTCTGTGCCATCTGGACTATTGTTCAACGGTGTGGCCATCTGCATCTGTAACAAACCTTGCTCAAAACAGGGCTGCTAAACTTGTCCTGAGTTGCTCTAATAGGACCAGCTCTGAACAGTGTCACTTCAGCCTCTGTTGCCTCAGGATTGAACAAAGGATTTCCTCAAGCTTGGCCATATTGTTCAGCTGCACCATAAACTCAAAGGTTCCAACAGCACAAATAATGACAACACCAGATTAATGCACAAGGGTCCTATAGTGGTACTTGTGCCTTTTTCTTATGTATTCATTATTATATTTTTATGTAATCTGTCATGTATTGGATGAAACTACTGGAACCTCTGAAGCTCAATAATTGGTGTAACTGGTTCGATTGATGGTTTTCGGTGGGGGTTATGTGCCAGACTATTTCCCAGTTGCAGTAACTTCCTCAAGCCTCTGCTGGTTGTCTCACAGCGACGACAACACTCATAATCCAGCACATAGCCCTTCCACAACATGCTGTATTACACTGACTGAAGATGGAGATATTACATGTTAATTTGTGAGCCTAATTTGAGCTGCTGAGTGTGTCATGTTTGGCCAGGCTCACTGTTTTTCAGTGTTTACGCTAAGATGAGATAACTGCCTGCTGGCACATTTACTGTTTAAGTAAGAAAGCGGAGTCATGCATTTCCCAAAAACTATTCCTTTAATGTTTCTTTTGATTCCTTCTGCAAGTCTACTTAACAGCTAAACTTGGATTCAGAAGAAACGTGCGCAGTGATACCAAAATGAAATTTAGCAAAGCATTTACAGAGTTTTAGTTCAAATGAATGTAGAGGTATGTTATCACCGAAACAGCCAAGAGCTGTGTTACTGGGGCCTTTAACGGAGACAAAAACCCACCACCGTAATTTAGCAGACATCAGGACATTAAGTAAATAGAGTTGATGGATAAAACAAAGTACATTCGAAGCAAGTGACAGGTGTTTTTGTCCCATGTGACGTGCACTGCCTCCGCTGGGCGGCATTAAAAGATTAAATACACACAGAAAAGCTAATCTTCTTTGCAACCCTGCAAACACAAAGAAAGACTTTTGTTTTTGTAATAATGGAAATTTTAATTTATGGTAATGTGTTGACATGTTTTGTGGAGGTGTTTAATGGAGCAAAAGAGACGTTTGAAAATAGAGCGGAATTGACTCAAATGAACTAAGCCTTAAATCCTTTGTATTACTTGGGTCACTTCATAATTAACATGTAGAAAATCTCGCTAATGCACTGTAACCCAAAATGAGCTGCCCCACAGCGCAAAAGACAATGAATAATGCATGAAGACAGCAAGTAGAGGTGTGTTTAATCAAGGATGCTAATTCACAAGTTATTTAGTAAGGACAAGGTTCTGAGTGTGGCTCATAAAAAACAAATATTAAACAAATATCAATATATAAAACCAAATATTATAGAGCGTATGCATGTCAACACAGCTTGTATTTGTCATTGTACACACTGTTTCAGTCTCACACACAAACATCAGCTCACACACCAGTCGCTCCATCTGTCTCATCCTTAAACACCTGTGCATTACTCTTTACATTTCGGGGACACTCCCCAACCTCAATATAATAAGGACCTTTAGATGCATTACTGACAGACTGTTATTGTAAGTAGCTGCTGTTCGTTGCAGTGTACATTGAATAATTAGGAGCACAGCTGCTGCGCAGCTATGTCCCACATACTGCCATGAGGAAAGACGTTCATAAATCTCTTTCATGCTTTTTAAGTGATCCACCAGCAAGGTGTGTGTTGTTCTGGCTCCATATTTAAAAGAGAGCGTATGCACTTGGTCAAGTAGCTTTTGAACTTTACAGACGGATAATTGAGCATTAATGAGCAACGTGAATCGAAAAGTGCCTTCCTCACCTGAGCTGTGGGGGGCACTCTACTGATGACTGAGCACCTCTTGCATCTCCTGGGATCTTCTCCATGCTTCTGTTACAGTTATTGATTTTCTCCGACCGTGCCTGCAGCACATCTTGTAGGAGACAGGGGTGAAAAGTGTCGCTCTGTCAGTGACCTGCTCTTGATACAAACCCTGCTGTAAAGGACATACCTCTACAAAATGGTTTAAACAAATGAGGAGCTTTGTCTGACAGTTCCAAACACGTCCCTCATACTTTAAATGATTCTCACCGGCGCAATAAAGCACTTATAGTTTTGCTCACAAAAAAGGAAGTCTTTGTCAATGAGTAACAGTAGGTGTGTGAGTCCATCACAGGAACCTGTCTTTTGTTTTGTGGTTGAAATGTCACTTGTATGGACTTGAATGAACCTACAGCATGTGATGTTTAACACCTCGTATTTTTGCATAGTCTGGTTAGTTATGTTTCCGGGATATAAACAAATTGTCTTGCACACTTGCCCTTTGGGCATTTCCAACCATGCACATGGACTGAATATGGAGATGTTTTGGCAGACGTAGGATTCTGTAACAAAACGCTGTATGCCAGTCAGGATTCATACGTAACATTCATACTTAATCCCCTGAAACTGGAAGAGCTGGTCAATAATTTGTTCGTCCTTTTGTAGATGGTGAGGACTTGATGTCTTATGCAGTGTTGGATGCTCTGCTGTCAACGTGAAAGTAATAGATTTTGTTTTTAAATCAACAGACCTTGTGAAAATTAAATTTAAAAGCTCGGGGTCAATCAACAAAATCATGTTTGACACGGAAGATATGTCCAATAAAATTGTCCTCTGTTAAATACTTGTGTTCCACCCTTTTGAAAATAAAGTCACTTCTCTCCTCCTAATTAAAACAGAGCAGGCTTTTCCAGTTAGAGAGCACATTTTTAAAATCCTCTTACCAAATTATTAAGTCATCAATTATAACCCCATTTTAAAAAGAAGAAGAAGAAAAGCAGGAACTTTCATCTTCCACCTCTGCAAATAAGTGGTGGAAGATGAATACATGGATGGATAGTTGAAGGAATCACTGTCTGTATAGTCATATAGCAATAAGTGTAGACAAAGTATTATATGTGGTGAGTTTATTTTAACTGGTGGTCCCCGTTTCTTTTGTGTTTGTCCTTTGACCATCACCTCAGAGGAGAAAAAACGTTATGCTCATAAGCATGTTTAATGCTTTCTGATGCACTATATATAAAGCATTATAAATGCAGTAAATTGACTATGGATGCTGCCATAATGTACTACAAATGTGGTCTTCTTCATATTCTCCAAATATGGGGTTTATTGTGTTCATAGCATCATATAAATTGTACCCGTGGTGCCATTTTGCAGTTGTTGGCAGTTTTAATAAAGGTGTGGAGTTGGTAAAATTGGCATTTAAAATGATCCATACATACCACTAATAACCTCTTTTCATGTAAGCCCCTGTGTATTCAGAGAATAGAGCCCTTGTTATCCTGAGAGTGGAATGACTCATCAGGGACCTTCACTGTGCCTTTGTCTTCCCATAATAACACTGACCATCATTATCAGCCGTGGTAGAGAGCGGACAAATGTGAGCCTCTCAGCTTTATTAGGTTATTAATGGGACGATAGTTGAGCCAACACTCAGTCACTTGGAACAGGGTGAAGTAACACCTAAGTGCTGTGCTGTCAGTTAAAAATTGACTTTAACAGAGTCTGTTAATGGTAAAGGTTGCAACGAGGGGGTGGGGTAGCTGACCTGATCACCACTGGGGGAGAAAAGAGACGTTACAGCCCGGGGGCCTTAAAGAGACCATGGAGCCTGACAAGTAATCATCAGCACCGACTTATTGCAAAGTTCAGCCATATCCACTGGAAACACTGCACCTGTTTACAGAATATAGCTGTAAAAATGCCATCAATTCTCATTTACTGTAGCCTAAACTGTGGAGGGATCGATGAAATACAATGGGAAAGCTACAGATCTTATGAAACCCAATTTAATGTCCCTATAAAATACTCCACATAATGTCAGGGCTGTGTAAACAAAACCATTACCAGAGGCTGTCCATTTATGTCTGGAGACACATTTCTTCTGGAGTTTAAATAGACAACCGCATGATGGAAACGCACACACAAAAATCATCGCTACATGGATTGTGCTGTCGAGTCGAGATGTTTGATTAATAATGAGATTGAAGGATGCTCTAAGAAAAATAAGTAGTGCTGTTTTGTAACATTTCCGTCTGCAGTAAATTGGAGGGTTGAGAGCACATTTCTCTCCGATCAAATTGCTTCTGACCTCCGCTGGTGCGGCTCAATGCAGCGGGAGGCAGCTTTCGCTCTCTGCACGGGAATGTTCTGATTGATATAATACACAGCGGAGCCAGGCAGCCATTTAATTAAATACCACTCTTTTCTTTCCAGTTCTCCGAGCGTCTCTGTGGATCTGTCCGAGGAAGGGGAAAAAACTTGAAACAGAATCTTTCAATTGTTGGGAGAATGAATCATGTAATTATTTTCTTCCTTGTTTCCTCCATCCTTCCTTCATGACTTCCTTTCCTTAAACCTGTTGCGTGGCTAACTGTAAGAAGACTCTTATGATGGGAGTGCAGTTTAGACCTGCTCCATAAAAAAATGTGTCCTGAGGTAACTTGCTATACTAACTGTAAAATGAAATTGATTTGATGGTGATGGATTTGTTTGTTTTGTCCAACTATGTAACGGCCCAAATGTAATGCGGTGTCATATCTAGCAGCAAAATTGACGAAATGAATCGATCATCAAAATAGTTGCAGATTAATGCCACTAATTCACCAGTAATTGATTAATCGACTTATCTCTGCAGCTTTAATATGTGTAATGTTCTTAATCTCGCTTAGCTTTGAAACTGCTTCTCATTATAAGATAGGCTAGAACAGAATGATTCAATATGTGACCTCTGGAGTCAAAAGGAAATAACCTTTCCACTTTAAAAAGCTTGGAAAAGATGGCAAATCTATCCTTTCATGTGACAAGGTTAGTCAGCGAGTAAAAATGTGAATGTTAACAGGCTGTTATAATTGAAATGTCATCATTATATCAGGATAACGTGCCTTCAGATTACATCGATGTTCTTCTATTCTAAAAGCGTAGACAGTTTTGGTAATTACAGAGTCCACAGGGTTCACTGTGTAATTATCAGAAGTTTATGTCACATGTGTGTTAGCTTGGTCTGTTCCATTAATCTAAAAGAAGACACGGCTATGAGCAGACTCGCTTTCCAATCTGAAATCATAAAAGAAAGTGTGGATTAATTCCCCCGACCCATCAAATCCTTGTGATTCTGTATTGTCCCTCCATGACAGGCTGGGAAGACGTGAGAGACTCATCACATTTGTAGTCAGAATAGGATATCAAAGCATCGGGCATAGGAATATTTTGTTTGAAGGGGGAGAGCAATTAGAGTTAATTGCTAGTTTGAGGGCAGCCCGTGGATGGCAGATTGTTGAAAGGAGCATCAGCTGGTAATAAACAAGTCATTAGGTAATAGATTATGGGTAGCCGAAAAGCTAATATGAGGAGAGAATACTGTGAGCTAAATTATTGCTACCAAAAAGTAAAAGTCTTCATATGATACATGCATCGCCTGTGTTCTTAAAGCTAGAGGCTTGCATGTGCCTGTTTTCAAATACAATGAAGATGGCTGCCAACTGTGGTGCTGCACCTCTGACCTGCTCTCCTCAGTACACTGGAAAAAGACAGAGCGGTACAGACAATGCAAGAAGGTTGCTGTTTTCCAGACAGATAAAAAAAAACACAGAAGCCAGACATAACGACTGGCTTCTCAGGTGGTTATGGCTAATGGGCAACTGTTGCTTCATTAATGTTATAAGCAAGTAAGTGTAATCAGTATGCTTGTGATATACAGAGGGATTAAAGGAAATTCAAGGAAAAAGCGACAAAGCCGCAGAAGAGCTTCAGGGTGTCTTGGCATTAATTCTACAAGTCTCTGAACTCTACTGGAGGAACGAACAGCGTTCTTCCAAAACATATTTCCTCATTTGTTGTTTTGATGATAATAGTGGAGAGTGCTGCCTAAGACGCTAGGTCCGAAATCTTCCAGAAGGGTTGGACTGGTTGGGATCTGGTGACTGCGAGGGCCATGGCATCTGATTCACACAATCTTTTTAATTATCAAACCATTCAGTGAGCCTGTGATAATTCATAATAGCTCTGCATTGGTTTGCAGTGACCATTCCCTCTAAAGGGACAAGTGGACCCAAGCCATGCCGGCAAAAAGCTGAGAATAACAGAGCCAGCGAATCCCCCTCACTGGAGGAGTAAATTATTGAGACCTGGAACATTCTCTTGGTGTAAAACCACACGTGCTCTCACCCACCTGTCGCGAACATGTGTAGGTGAAGGTAAAGGTGAGGGCTGACTCACCTGGCCCCATCACTTTTTTCCACATCTCGATAGACCAGTGTGACCTGTCAGATGTGCGTTTGTCTTCATAATGAGGAGTTTATTCGCTGTAACAGGTACTGTAATCATCTCTATGTAATTGTCAAAGGACCATCCTTGCTGACAGTCTAATCACATTTTGCACTGACATTGAGCTGCACTTGTTTTTACTTGCATATCACAGTAACGCACGAGCATCACAGTCATCAAATGTGTACTCTCTTTCCCGTAGATCTAAACGCAGATTCAGTCACTTTTGTAACACTAGCAAGTTGAATGGTCTTTGTAGAAGAAGCTCAGAAGCTCCTTCTTTCCATCGCCTAACAAGGGAAGTGAGAACATGACTTTTCCCCTTTTGCCACCTTGATACAGAATCAGATTTAACTGAGCCTGCTCAGTATTTCATACGTGCCGCAGAGCACCATTGGATGTTAATTATAGCATGCAGTGCACCTGTGTGGAAGCATCTGCATTCGTTACTCTCATTTAGTCACAATTATCCTTTGATTTGTCACCTGCCTGTATGTAAGGACAAACATGTTAATGTCTTAGTTAAGAAATAAACATTGGCACCCTCTGATTAAATGACATACAGAGAAAATGAATGACTGCCAAAAGTTAGCCCATGTCCTGAAGCTCTTCTCCATGCGACTTGAAAAGTCAGGCTAAACGCAAGAAAAGAAATCACCTTGGAGATCCATTTGTGGCAATAAATAACTCAGGGGGGATATATATCATAGCTTCCACGCTTCTGTTTCCAACAGGAGACTTCCCTGCAATTAATCATAACAGAGGAAGGACACGGCATAAACAGAATTGTCTGCTACTGAAACTGAATCTGCATACGTATTGGTACACACTGATTTTGAAAGTCATTACTCAATGTGCTCTTAGGGTTCAATTATGTGAACAGGAATGGATAAGAATGAGCTTTTGGAAAGTAACCTGTCCAAGTACACCGCCAAACCAAAGCCCAACTTTAGACAGATTTCTGAGGCTAATATCATTCCCCATATGTCTGCAAGTTAGATTACCATTTCCCCAAACTCCGGGCTGACCTCAGACATGCCATTGTCTTGGCTGAGGAGCTACCCACAATGAGCTGAAATAAAAAGCATTCTCCACACACCAATTTTACCTCATTAGCTCCAGCCTAATCTATAAACCACAGCTGATAGGGGGAGTCTATGTCAGCAGTCTCTGTCATGCGTCTGCCACGACTGCTGAGAAGTTGATGTATGTGTGTGTGCACGCACGCGCGCTATTCAGTCACACATGCACCTTGTATTTTAGGTAATCCACGTCGTGCTGCACGTTTTGTGGTGCTTGTGAGGCGTCTGTACATGTCTTTGTGTCCGTGTGTGTGTTTGAGAGAAGAGAGAGACAAGACAGTGTGTGTTTACAGTCTGATGCCGTAATATGCAAATGAAATGAAGATTGGCAGATGGTTTATTCCTGAGATATACAGTGTGCAGATTATATAGTCTTCACGAGACTGGTTTGGTTTAATCCCCTGTGTGTGTGTAGGTGTGTCTGTGTGTGTCTATCCAACTGGCATATTTCTGCCGCCTTGCAGTGTTCCCCATTGGCAATGACATTTACAACTGAATTAATTATAACACCCTGTACCAACTACACCTGGACCTTCTAAAATGTAATTTTCTGCTGCTATAATCTATATTTCCTGTGGTAACAATGTGAAATGACAATGGCAAAGCAAAGTAACAAGAAAAGTGTTGCTCATAGTGATGAACGTACAGATAATTAACATCTGAATCTGCAGCATATCTCTGCTTTATGGAGCTTTATGATATGTATATTAGGGCTGCATGGTATGCTGAAATTTGCCAACATTTGGTACTTGTTAATGGTGTGTTCACACAGGCAAATTTTCTTCTGTCTGACCATGAGATCATTTGTGTTTATTCACCCCCGACTGCCAGAGTATAGCTAGAAAGCAACAGCAGGCGCCAAAGCTGTGTGTGGCTGTGTGTTTGCACCTCCGCACTCCGCTGCAGACAGGATGAAAAGTGAGAGTGAAGATAAATCCACTTTTTAATCCCAAAAGTTTAATAAATAAACTCTGCGCTCTCCTCCAGGTGGATCAGAGCAGAATCGGATGTCTCCGTTTTTTTTTTTTTCATTCATCCAGAAGCTCTGGCTCTGCTCCTGGTTCCCTTCTCCGAAAATCTCTGGCAACTCAGCAGCTATCTGTAGGTAAGCAGCACCTCTGTACCCTGCCTCCATTCGGTCCTCCTCCCCTGCTTGACACTCTACAAAGCCCCTCTATAGGCGCAAATATTTCAGTCACTCAATCAGTCAACCTGCGCAAAATGTGATTTGTCTGTAAAAGTAATACCTAATAGTATGGTAAAGTCATGGTTTGTTGTTATGGAACTATACGATCCAATAAATATATACATAGATTATCAATTTGATCTGATCTCTATAAAATTTAAATGAAATAGTTAAGACTTGAATGCAACAGCATTCTAAATGGGGTTAACCCTTGTGGACATTTCATCTAGTGTGAGTTCAGTATCAAGTATCTTGAAATACTTTAGGTTTGTATCAAAGGTCAAAATTTTGGTATCAAGACAAAACTAGTTTTATAGTCGCTGTCTGGAAGCCACGCTTTACTTTATTTTGGTTCACTCTCACAGCTCTCATAGCATCGTATCCACAGCAGGTAGCAGACTAATATAGCTGGTGAACAATTATATAATGAACATAGTGGAGCATTTACTGAGGAAGAGCCACATACAGTATTTAATCAGGAGTTGGTAGAGACCAAAAACAGAGCTAAAAGAACGCGAATATCAAACTTAGCTACAAATAGGACTCCAAACTAAATTTTGGAAGTGCTTCAAATTCACTGCCACTATCTGCTAAAATGGCCGCCTAGAGTTAGCAATTAGCATGTCTTTGATTTTTAGTAGCTAGAAATTATGTTATGATTTAACACAGTCCTGTTGGATTCACTGTCAAATAAGATGACTGATATATGTCGCATCATAGGCACAGCAACAGCAGATTTAAACACAAACAACACAGATTGACGGTCACCACAGAAAATGTCTTGCTTGAGTTGCCTGTGTTAATGTCTGTCAGTTAGTGGCTAGTGCTAATGCGCTAGCTGCTCTGCTGTCTCTCTCTGTCATTTTACACAGACAAATTCAAATTAACTGACAATAACCGCTAAGATGGCCGCCGCCGGACAGTTAGTGCAGCAGTTCGAATGTCAGTTGGAAGGCAGAGAGAGAGAGAGAGAGAAAATGCTGAGACCATGCCTCGAACAGGAAGGATAAACCGGCACTAATAAACTAAAATAATAACTAATGTTTCACGATAGTACCGGAGTCATTTTAAAAATCAAAACAGTAAAATAAAGTTCTGAGCTTTTACAGATTCAGAGAAATTGTCATCAATATCCAGAAATACAGGTCATTTTGTTGATATCTATGATTTTTCTATCCAGTTTGCGCTGTAGATCCGAAAATAGCTCCCTCTGCAAAGCGTCCCTGGGTTTACAACCTTTATGGAAGTCTTTAGACTGTGTAGAAAGATCAGTAAACCGTACCCAACTCTCACTGCCAGAGATGGAGGCTGTTTTCCAGGGGGACTGTTTGCCCTAGAGTCAGCAGGGAACACTGACAGGGTCCCCATAAATTTGAGGATATTATATAAGTTGTCAAAGAAACTACCTGCTACCACATTAATGCTCGTTAGAACAATGTGGCTTGCTCGAAATTTCATCACCTAATCACTTAAATAAATAAACTGCAGGACTTCACTGCTGAGGTGGAGGCTGTTTTCTGGGGGACAGTTCATAAACAGCGTCAGCAGAGAGGAGTGACAGGGTCTCGGTGACTTTTACGCTTACAAGTTTGTTTCTCATGTAGGTGTACTGTTGTTTATTCTTCGATAGGAAATCGCTATGTGGTCCAAAAAAGTCTGATATTGCAGGTTTCATTTAAGCAAAAATCAGGCAAATATACAAATATATAGCCCAAACATATTCATCTCCAGTTCTTCCAGCAAGAATAAAAAAATGTTTTCAAAGCTCTCTGAAATAGCATTCAGTCAAGTTTTGTTTTGCACGCTGGTCATTGCCTCATGTTTGATTTATGTTGTCCTTCAGTAGTGTTGCCATTCCTCCCCATGGAGAGACTTCAGTCACTCCAGTGGAGAGAGCAAAAAGATATGACAGAGAATAAAGAAGACGTAGTTGAAGTAACAATTCTCTTCATTTAAATCCTTTTCATTTAAATAAACATCTGCTTTGCCAGTCTCTGTTGCCAAGAGCAATAACACAGTGATTCAGCATTCAGTAATCAAAGCTTTTATATTAGTCGCTTTAAGCAAGCAGTGTCTTAATAGGACGAGGGAGTGATGTGTTTTATCTTTCTTACAGCTTTGAATGGAATAAACAGCTATAAGAGCTTGGTATATAGCCTGAGCAGCAATTCCCACCGCTGCTAACAGTCAAAGAGCGCCACCTAGAGAAACTCAGAAGTTCACATGTGGAAAACACACTCGATAGCACGGGTTGATTACCAAATCTGTGGCGTGCTTTTAAAAACTGCAGAGTTCACTGCACACTGTGCCACGCGCACGTAACCCCTCTACAGAGACACACAAACCACAGCGCAGCCACGCCATCGCCGCGGTCTGCTCGGTGATTCACACCTTACACAGCTCCCCATCCGTCTCCCTTTTCCATTTACCTCATAAAGCTGAGGCATGTTCCCTTCAACCGCTCTTCCTCCTCTTTCACACCTCCTGTCTTGCCACTTCCTATTAGCATTCCCTGGTCAGGGGGCTGTATGAAAGTGAGGCACACACCTGCCACAGTCCTAAGCCTGTCTAGTCTCAGCTCACTTGTGTCGGGGCTCTGGCAGGTTGGATATGTGTTTACTGAGCTGAGTTTTTTTTTTTTCTTCTTTGGAGTGATGGATAATGGACTGGCTGACTAATTTACTGCCCAGCTTGCCAGCTGGTTATGAACATGCATTGCTGGCAGAATAAATGTCTTCAGGGCCAATGTCTCCTCTCAGCCTTTTCCTCTTTCATCCTCCCTGTCCCTTCTTCCTTTCTCTCCTTCTGTCTCTCCTGCCCTCCCCAGCCAGAAACTAAACAGCAGCTGCACCAGAGGTAGGAGTGTCAGAAAGTGCCACAACTGTGTTCCTCTCTGTTTTTAGGCAAGCTCCTAGAATAGAACAGCGTTCACAGCATGTAGAGTGGAAGCTAAACCCCAGAGGCTAGCCGGTTCACTGACATCCTCTATTCAGGAACAGAAGTACTTAAGCTAGCTGCCACACACACAGACACACAGGCAAACACACACACACACACAGAGCCATATATTCAAACAAAAAGGGATGAAAGTGTGCACGCTTATGTTCATAATTGAGCACCGAGACGCATGCATTCACAGACATGACATAAATATTCACTCACACTTGTACGCATAGAGCAACAGATCGTGCCAGATACGATTTCAATCTCATTTAATATTGAAGAAAAATACTCTCTTTAGGATTATTTATTGATAGCAGAGATTTTAAACAGAAGTCGGCTTTTCCTTTCAGCTGTCTCCTTGGTGGAAGCTGCGCAGCCATGAAAGGGGCCGCGTGAAAAATTGTCATGTGTTTGTTTGGAGTTGGAGGAATAAATCTGTGTCGTAGAGGGGGGTTGTGTCAATCATGGCCTTCGTGTCAAAATGCGTCACCGTCATTTCTTTTCTCCCGTGCGCTCCTGATGATCTATCCTTTAGATTTGCGGAGTTTTCAGATTCATAAGCAATTTGTGAGATTCATAGAGATGTACGGCCACGCACATGCTTTTGCTCATGTTTATATATCCATCCATCCAAGCATAACTGCTTACTCCTCTTTAGGACCGCTGGGGCCAGCAGGTTGGACTGTATATCAGTGCTAAGATGTGCTTTATAGCCGTAATAGTAATTTTTGATGCCGTAACCGCATCCCACCTCATCATTTGTATTGACAATTTTCTCTGGTGTGCACCATCCTCCTCCACCTCTTTGCTTTCCCATGGAAGTGATACTACTGTAAGCTGTGAAATTTAGTGAATGGGTGTAGGGATGGCGAAATGTGCTGACCCAAATAAAACGTCATCGAGAGCAAACATTAAAGCGCAGAAAACGCGGGGGATGTCTATTCTGAAGATGACAAATGGATAAACTCTAAAACTGTAAGAATGGCCTATATCTCTAGAAAGCCCTAGGTGCTCTTCAGATGTTAACAGCTCTTGTCATGTTACATTGCCCTTCAAAAGGTCACACACAGCAAATTGCCCTTGCAATGGTACAGAAATGGCCAAACAGTCTTTGCTAGACTGACAAAAGCAGGCGTCCGCCACCCTTAGGTCATCTTGGCTTTAATGTGACGCCGTGGTGGCGAGTTCTGCTGACTCTTAGGGTTGCACATAGGATGCTGACTGACAGCCAAACCCTCCATGTGTATTTGCAACTCAAAGGCTTCAGTGTGGGGCGTCTTCCCTCCTTCCTGTGAGTCATACACATCAAACCACGCAAAGGCATCTGACCCTATGAGAGGAAATGTGGCTAATGAAATCCCCTAGGTTATTGTGCTGTGTGTCTGTGTTCTGGTTCTGTTTTCTGTGTCTATATTTCTATTTTCCGAACATTCCTGCTACTGTTATCGGTGCTATTATTAACGGTGTCACAGGGATTTTATAATAATGAAGGCATCGCCAACCCCATTTTCAGCAGCAGCTGGCAACTATTTTTTTTTTTTTTTGTGCGAAAAAAATCTGCTGCTCTATGCCGGCCGCACAGCACCAAACGGCAGACACAGTTAGCGGCTATAGCCTGTGGAGAAAGTAGAACGTCTAACATTAGTAGCTAAAAGCCTAGATATTTTCTCAGGAATAGGTGGAGACCAAAAAAGAGGAGAGTGGACTCATTTTTATCAAGAAACCTGAAACTAGAGCTAATAATTTCCTCAGTGTCTGCTGCATATATAAATCTTGCAAGCACCTCGGGTAACCTGAAAAACAACTTGCAGCTTTGAGATGATTTCAGGGCTTCAGTTGATTGTATTAACCCCCTCATTAAATGTCATACCGGCCACTCGGAGAATGGAAAAGAGTCAGATGGGTCAATAAAACTGCCACCTATTTCCTTTTTATGTTTGGATGTTCAAGCAAATCCAATAACCTGAACGATTTAGTATATCTTTGATGGGTTACTCCGGAGCTCTGTACGAGTACCACAAGCTGTTATCACTACAAAAAACAAGCATTAGTAAATGCTGCTGCACTACAGTCGACATTGCACAATACAATCTTGATGATCAAAATTAAAAAAACAAAAAAAACAAAGGCCATTCCTGAGTCATTTATCCAGATGAGCAGTGACCCATAAGGAGATGCCATCCATCAAATCCTCCTCTCCAGGATCTTCTGCTCTCGCATTGCATTTACACTGTTTACACTATTTACCTCTCTTTATTGCTTTGTCCAGTGCACTCAGAACCACCCTGTCCCATCAAGCCTATTCCAGTATCTCATCACACACACACACACACACTGTGTTTCTTTTTTCTCATCAGTTTTCATCACCTCTGCGTGCCTTCCAATTCGCCTCTCGTGCTTTTTTTTTTTTTTTTTTTGTTCTGTCTTACCGGTGTCGTCACATTACACCACTCCTCATTCAGAAAAGCAGAAAAAAAAACAGGGACTGAAAGGGTAATGATCCTATGTGTTTTCTTGGGATAACGATGTTAAGGAATGCTTGTGAGTGCGAGCGTGCGTTATGATGTATAAATGAGATCCTCAAGAAGAAAATCTAGTTATTAGCACCATTCTGCTAGCGCTACTCCCACACCGTGAACATTTATTTAAAATGCTGCGCGCCAGAAGATTTGTGCTTGTCTTTGACATTAGCTCCACCGGGATGTTTCCCTCTTAAATTGTATAAAAATGTATGTGAGCATTCTATACACAAAGGGTACTGGCTTTGTTGGGACATAAAAGTCACCATAATTCTGCCTGTTTACTCTGCATGCCCTCCGTGTTTATGTTAGCACACTCATCTACAGAACAGGCATTAAATTATATCCCACAAGCCATTTCCAATTCATGAATTTCTCATTTTTCCATTTTATACCACTAGCAGGTTTTAGGGTGATAAAATCCCCTATTGCTTTGCAGGCCTGCTCACGCAGCCAAATATATACAGGCATGCAGTTACACAGGGACCTGGGCATACAGTAGATACAGACATGCATGTATTCAAACACTTGCTGTCTCGCTTGGCACCCGCTGAAGCACTCTTGAAGCTCTATGAGATAACTTGGCACAATAGTGGCATCCTGGGCAGAAGGTCAGAATTCACAGCTGCGGTCTGGACCTGGTGGTAACAATAAACAAGTGTGTGCAGCTCGGTGCTTGTAAGTCACAGCGGATCAGGAAATGTGGAATATTAACAAAGTTTCTATTCATTCTAAACAATAAAACACCTGTTCTGTGTGTGACATTGTTATAGCCAGTACACCATAGGCAAATCTGAAGCAAAACATTTCGTTACGTCCCGTATGAATCATCCGCACACTAGTTCAAAATCAAAAGTTAGTATTTTACATAGAGCTTCAGACCTTAAAGGTGGGGAACGACACGCGGCAAAGGGCCACAGGTCGTACCTGGTCGGACCCAAACCCTGGGCCGCCGCAGCAATTTCCGAGCCCCTGCACATGGGGCGAACGCTCCATCAACCGAGCCAAACAACACCATTGTGTTTTACTTCTTTAGCTCATTTTTATTCTTATGTGAAGTGCTGTTACATTGTTATGTGCTCTTCATGTTGAGCTGACCAGTTCCTCTTGTACAACACATTTCATTGTATTGTTGACCCTGTGTTAACCTGCACATGACAAGGAAACCTCAAACTTCAAACTTGAAATAAGACTCATTTTGTTTCTGTTACCTTAGAAAGCACCTTTTAACTACAGAGGGAGTGGATCATACATGTTGAACTGACATTTCTTTACAGTAGCCAAGAACGGACAAAGCAAACACTGGCGCCAGATAAGACATTTGGCAAGTTTCAAATTTTACAGCCACTGCATATTCTAAATGCTTCGAAAGGGAGAGTGATGTGAACAGTATTCACTTGGTTGCAATCTACAACCTCACAATAGATGCCACTTAATCCTACATGCTGGACCTTTAAAGGAAATTTTTGGCCCTTTTCTGTAAGAAAAGAGGGACAAATCTGTTACTCTAACTTACCCTGTACAAAAATGCTCAGCACTCACACAACTCCCACCAACATCCCTCACTCGTGGATAGATTACGGCTATGTTTTTGAGCTTCTTATTGACAAACTTTTATCATCATCCACAAAAACTCTTTATAAAAGCATGCTTAAAACTCTTCTTTTGGCCTTTTACTCTTAAATTACAGTATCACAATGAGATTTGCCACTGAAACCATTCTCACAAGCTTTTAAGCGGATGTCCAGAGAGCCTCTGAGAAGAGAAGAGAAAGAGAAACCGAGAGAGTGCTGCTTCTAAGTACAGCATCATGGACTATCATGGACCTTTGGGGAGGACTTCTAATTGAATCTGAAGGGCAAGTGATGATTATGTTAATGAAAATGTGAAAGCTGGGTGCAGTTTCATAAAAGTTCAATAACAGATTTCGCTGACTTGATTCTGATTTTAAAATATTGCTGCCATATGATGACATGAGGAAGGCAGTTATGGTTCAAATTATACTGATCATATTTTAAGAGCGCACACACAGATTTGGTTTCATGCCCTTTTTATTCTCTGCCACTCGCACAGCATATAAAAAGACATACAAAATTGAACGAGAACTAAAATTGCCTTTCATGTATAAATGGCGGAAGGCTTAGCTGTGTGTGTGTGAGTCCCATTTGCACTTACGTTTCTATAGCACACACACACACACCACAAATAAGCAAGCACACACTTCTCACCTGTGTTCCCCCTAATGACCCCATCTCTTTAGATCCTGTGCAGATCCACGTGCATAATTCCTCCCAATGAGAAAGAGCGAGGGGAGAAAACACATGAAATCATACATGTGAATCTATAAATAGCATTTATCCCACAGCTATGTTCTCACACATCATGTGGCTTCAACGGCCTGCAAATCACATGGCTCAAAACCTGATTTGAAACCGGTCGATGGAACTGATGGAATGTGATTGTAATTGAGTACATAGTTCATATTACCACTGATCTCAAGAGTGCTATTTCAGGTAAAAAATTGTCTGGACACGCTCAGATGAAAATAAGAGAGTAGGTCAGTAAAAGCGGACTCGTTGTGTGGAGGTTGACAATTTTGTAACTTCAAGAACACCTTAAAGCAAAAATAAATAATTATATTAAATTATAATAATAAATTAATAAATAAAGCCTATTAACATGTCAGTGTTAACACCAGTGCACGACTGCACCACCAAGCCCTCCAGACCATCAATATATTCCATTTCTATAGACAGACATTTGAAGCCTGTGCAAATGAATATCAATTATGAGTGTTTCCTTACTAGAATTAACCAGAAAAGACTCCAAGATGCCGTTCATAATGAACAATAGTACTTTTTTCAAGCATAAAAAAAATTGACTATGCTGCAGGAAGAAAAGGGATGGAGACGCTGATTGATTTGCAGTAAACATGGATTTGCAGACAGACTAATGTTTCAAAATGGACAAAGACAAGGCATCTAATTGCTAGTGGATTATTGGTTAAACACCATTTAACATCTATTGGGGAATGGATCCAAGAGTGGGAGAGGTAATCAATGTCATTGCAATCAGTGCCACAGCTCATGCGCTATAATCACATCAGAAACAGGAGAACACAGACATACCTTGAAGTTACAAAGGTGAAATACAAATGCGGGAAATATGTCATCCATCAAATGCAGTTCTTTGTTTAGGCCAAAGGGCTCTACTGTGTTACGAGTGTGAATCCAACATGTCTGTCTGCGGAGAAGTCACTTGATAATGTCACCACCAAGCCCCCAGGATGAGTGCTGGGCTCTGAAGCCAAATCGTGTAATGATAGCAATGGCGTCCTTCGTGTGATGTACACTCTGTCAAAGAAGCAGCTGTAAAACAGCCCCAGCCTGACTGATTGAAGTGGCTCGTTTCACTCACAGAATTTGATCCGTTTGGTTAGATAATGGATAGGAACACAATTTAATCACATTTTTAGTTAACTAAACCGTAAACTAACCCAGATGTTGGCTTGGACAGTAGAAGTCTCTAGTACTCTAGGAGCCACACAGTGTGGGAGCATGTGCAGACGATCCAGGTAATTTTATATCTGAATATGAAACTTTTCTGGCTTCACAGAGAGAGCCTCATCTGCAACACTCTAACACTGAGTCCAGGTTTCTTCTTCCAGTTTTCATTATACATCCATGATCACCCGCTCCAGAAGAGGGTGAGATTTTTCCTATTCCCCACAGCTTTAATGAGTATGCAGAGCCATGGTTAGCCTGTGCATTATGCGGAGCAATGGCATAATCCATGTTTTGTGTTCAGATATGCAAATGTTTAAAGCATGAAACCAAACCGCAGGGACATTTCACCATGTAGGTAACGTGTGTGCTGCTGTGGTTTCTAAAGGATTTATCCAGTACATGGATGTGTAAAGTACTGCGTGACTCTCTGATGCGGTTTCAGTGTGAGAACTTTTAAATGTGATCAAGGGAGGCACAGAGCGGACGTTATAAGATGGATCACTTCTGAGGGCAGACCAGTGTTTAAGGATGATGACCCTGCAATCAGGGGAGAAAGTCATCTGCGCGGAATAGTAGCTCCATCTCTGGTCTATCTCGGGAAACCACCTCTAGAGGAGCCACCGAGAGCATTCTTTTTTTTCAAATAGACAAAAAGATGACATTGTTCCAGTGAAAATGTTTGTTACTTCACCCCTGAATGCTACTTCAGAAAGGAGCCAAGGACATTAGTGCCTTTGAAATGTCTAACATTCAATCTAAGAGGCTGCAATGTGCATAAAGGCTTAAAGCAAAAATGTGTAACTTATCAACCATATAATAACAGATTTGAAATAATTTTCATGCTACACTGAGTTGAAATCAGGTGAATGGTGTCTCTGTCATTCCCACTCTCTACGTCACTCTTGCACATGTAACTTTGTGCTCTGGGTCAGAACAAGCGTGTAATGCTTTGTATATGGCACTAAGTCACACTCCACCAACTATTTCACCGATTTTGGCGAAACTGGATCATATTCTATGGAGAAAATGTTTTCTGCTTTTTCCTTCGATGCCCTCCGGCTGCTCCGGCTCAACTTTCAGTTATTGACAGAGTTTCCTGATGGACAGTGAAGTAAGCTGCCATGAACTGTAACGTTAGCGGCTGTTAGCTGCAGATGGAGTACCAGGATGGGTACCAGACCTGGAGTCGGGCGAGTGGGCATGGTAAACCGGGCCCAGCAAAGGCAAAAGAAAGGCAGAGACCAAAGAGGACGATGGAGGAAGCTAAGAAGGGAATGAAAGAGACTGAGAGAGGCCGCCAGACAAGACTAATTCTCAGACTGGCTTTTAGAGGTTGGCGAGAGGTTTGCAAAGTAAAAGGCAGAAAAACAGGCGACGAGCTGGGCCCATGTGTCTGCTATGTCTCATGGTGTTGTTATAACACAATCATAACAAAAACATGTGTACAACTGTCCATATTTACAAAGTGACTGGGGCACTTTGCCGCAAAAAAAAAAATCTGAATTTCAATATATATAAGCATCATCATCTGAACCTCTTGTTGAATTATAATTTGTATGTTTATTGCGCCTCTTGAAATACGTTTGCCCAAAGCTAATCAGCTTGTATTAGTTCTGGGCCTGTGACTGAGAGCAAGGCAACAGAAGAGAAGATGAGGTGGCAGCACAGTGGTAACATAAGTGTGTGCGTGTGTGTGTGTGTGTGTGTGTGTGTGTGTGTGTGTGTGTGTGTGTGTGTGTGTGTGTGTGTGTGCGTGTGTGCGTGTGCGTGTGTGTGTGTGTGAGAGAGAGAGAGAGCATGTGTAAGACGGTGACAGGGAGAGAGTGTGTGGTGTGTAACTGTGGTAGCACATATGGCAAATTCAATCTGTGACAACTCAACTCCTCTGTCTTCTCTTATAAAGTGGTGAAGGTTAAATGGTTGGAGGATGTCAGATAGGTAGAGGCACTCTCTCTCTCTCTCTCACTTTCTCTTCACACACGCACACACACCCTTCACAAATAGGATGCAAAAAGCCCCGGCCACATACATGCACACACACTCCCTGAGACGCTTGTATGGAGGAAGTCTGCTGTGTAAACAGGTGTTGGAACAATATGGGCGGGTATAAATATGCCAATGTGTTCTCCTCTCCCTATGCAGCATCATTTGCATTTTTAAAGACACACTTATATTCAGCCCACTATACACTAAAAGAACTCAAGGTAGCCACGCACTACAATTCTTAACAGGCAGGAGTGGCTCCTGTTTGTTTATTTATTTATTTATTTTATTCTTTTAAACTTTGACAGGTGAAATATAATTCAGTCTCGAGCAGCCAAATAAAAGTATCCTTTTAGTGGCTTGGTGAGGTTTCAGATACACACCGAGGCTGCTCCTGCTCAACTTTGTTGCTATAGTGACGCCTACTGGATAAAAGACAATACTCCACCCTTATTGTTTTCTTTAAAGGAATTCAATCTGTTTGTTTCTCCATTTGCTGTTACACATATACATATCACTGTGTATACATTACATTTAATCAATTTGTTTGTCTTGTCTACTATCGTATTATGTTATGTTTTATTTGATATATGAATGATGCATTTGATTTATTTTCCTAAATTATGTTGGGGGTGTTTGTGCGCTCAGGAATATTACTGAAACAGGTGCTGGTATTTATTTTAAGATGCATTTTTGCAAACAGCTCCTTATATATTATATTTACTCCCTGTGATTTAGGTCTTCATGTCTTATATTTGCGTGTTTACCTGTGCCTATCGCTTTATACATGCATGAGCATTGTTGGAGGGAGCCTGAGAATATAATTGCCAGTGACTGCTTCACTGTGACTGTTGTCCACAATCCACATCTCAGGTGTCTTCTTCTGAATCCTTCTCCAGCTTCATTCTCATTTGCTGTCAGGAAAGACAGTGCACCGCATGCACCTGCAGTGCTGCATTGTGGTTGTTTTGTCATAGATTATGTCTGACATCCGTCTTGGTGAAAAACTATTTTTTACTGACCCTTCTGACAAACCACATGGCTAAATTGCCGGGAAACCACTGTGGTGCTGCCCACATTAATTGAATTTGTCACACAGTGGTAATGCCTCAAAACTGGCATTGAATGATCCAAAAGAAAAAAACTAATTGGCTAAGTGTCATCAAATGTCCTGTAGGACGCACTCTGTGGCCATTTATTTACTATATTTATTATGCATGTGCATATCTTCTCCGCTTGTACGCCCACAAACAGCAGGTTTACATGTCCAAAATCAGAAAATTGTTCCTCTTTAGCGCGGGCCACTCAAAGTTTTATGTGAGGACATGGGTTCAAAACCAGTCAGCAGCAGTCTCTTGGCTTCCTCTGCGTTATGCCAAGCACGTGTATTATTAGCTGAGAGGCCTCGGTGGCTCCAGATCAGCCAACATCACATTTGCATTAACAGCTTATTCGTGACGTCAAACAGCTCAGTGGAAGTGATATAAATACCAGCTTTCAGGAGGTTTCATTTCACAATAGCTGAGAGATTACTTTGAGTGCGACTGTGGATGAGTCTTAAACACACTGTTAAAGCTGCGGATACGTCTTGTTTATGAGCGCGATTGGAGTGTCTGTCAATGTTCTCTGTGTAAACACCGCTGAATAAGTGATATCATTGTACTTCTGAAGTGGCTGCTCATGTACAAAATGAGAGATGCTCTTCTTTATCAGATGGGGAAATTATCTCTAAGTGTGCATGTGTGTTACCTAAAGTATAAAGTTTATTTGTGCAGAAATCAAAGCCACTTCTCGCTATGGAATGAGTCGGAATACAGACACAAGAGGAGAACTACAACATGCCTCCATCTTACTTAACGTGTAGACATGTTTAGGTCAAACATGCCGTAAATGGAGCCGTCTCTGGAGTCAAATTAAATTTAGGATTGAACACATGCTTCTCAAAACCGGGATGAGCACATCTGAACATGCTGTAAACATTGATACCTTATTGAACCTTGAATTGACTCCAATGGCTTCTGTCTCCACCTGACAAACCTGCGTTGGTTTAAACCAGTTCAAACCAGCAGGTATGAACAAATCAATGGGATGATTCATGTTGCAATATACCGTGAGCGCCTATGGTTCATTGAATTTTATGTTTATGTGGTAATCAATCTCAAATGGTAAACCACTTGAGTGATAGAGCTGCAGATGTACTTTAAAGATGCAAACTATTGAGTTGGCTAGTGCACACATTGTGGGTAAATATTTAATGGTGGCAATGCAAAGCCTAAAAACCAGACCGAGAAAAACAAATAACTGCAAAATAGCCATCTTGTTTGTTTTGCACTGTCTGTGTGTGTGTTTTGGTGAGTTTCCAAAGATGTTTCCCAGAAAGTGTGCATGTGTGTGTATGTGCTTGTGTGTGTCCAGCGTAAGCTTTAGAAGCTTTGGCTACCCTCCTTTTCCACTGGCCTGCTCTGGGCAATTTCCCTATCTGCTACTGTGTGGCTCTCAAGGGATATTTCCAAAGGCTACACACACACATACACACACCACCACTACCAACAACAACAACAGAATTCTTGTGCACTGTGTCCTAGTCTGAACATGGAAACTCATGGGCTCCTCTTTGTTTCTGGGAGGCTCTGCCCAGGGCTTCATTAGTATCTGTAAACAAGTTTAAAAGAGGACAAATCATCAGACGCAGAGAATGCTAATTGTGATGCTGTATTCTGAACGAGAGAGAAATAATCACATTAGACTTGCAAGAAATACACATTTGCATTCCTCAAACTTTCAGGGCTGTTCAGCCGGCTCTGGGTTGTGCTCATATTTAGCTAATGCTGGCAAAAAAACAAAAAAAAATCCATTTGTACCCTTGTAGCACAGCATGTTAAACATTGTTTTTGCTGGTGGTGAGGATATAAATGGCCTCTCATTAGGTCAGTTGTTTTATGTATTTAGTCTTGAATTATTTCTCATAAAGAATGCCTACAACGGCAGATTTTTGTAACATATTCCAGTTGCCCTAATGGAGTAACATAATCTCATATCTACGACAGGTGTGATATCCCACAATGATCATTTAGAAGCATCTTTCTAATTTTAAGAGTTTTAGTGTCATCTTTTTAGTGATGGTACCGGTTATATGTAACATTGTATCTTTTAATGGAGTTGAGTTCACTCGCTCTTTGACTCTTTTCACATCCCTCCCCCCTAAGACCTTCTTTTCTCCTTTTCAAGCACAGTAAGATTGGGGCTCTAATATGTAGAGATATGGAGAGATGGTTCCCCCACTCAGAGTCTCAACTCCCTCCAGGTTCTCTCCCATATTCCCGATGGCAACCTCCAAAACCTCTCCATCCACCAACGACCCCATTTTCTCCTCTCGTCCTCTACAACCTCCATTCTTCCACCCTCATCCCTTCACCCTCATCCCTTCATCCTCTCGTCCCTTCTTCCCTCCTACAGCACATCATCTCGATGCATCCATCTATGACATGCAACACAGAAACTTCTCTGACAGGTCAGCAAAGCACAGAAAAAAGAAGGGGGGCTTCACTGCAAAGAGGATTAATATGAAGTATTTTAATATGCTCAATTTGTGCCAAAAAGCAGGTAGAAAGAGGCAGAAGCTTTGAAGGACAGATCTGCCACAGAACTGCAACTCATCTCTGGCTTGGCCCAGTTCCTCAGGCTTATGCTGACGTGTTTGAATATGTAAAGGGAACAGGAGGATATGACATCACGGTTACGCCGCAGCTAAACTGCTGTAAATACTTAAAACAACAGTGCGACACAACACTACTGATGTATACACATTACATAAACGTCCAAAGATAGCCTACTAATGAATACCATGACTGGCCAGAACATGACTGAGTAGGTATCACAGGGAAATATAACCAGCAACCAGGTGAAAATACACAATACATAGATCCCTATGAAGAACTTTATATAAATATATCACAAATATCTTCATGGAACTGACCTATGAGCCTTTTTGCTGCATGCATTCAAGCTTAAATTGAGCATATTAAAAATGTTTTTTCATCAAATTTTCTCTTTCACACTTGGATGAGTATGAGCCCTTTCATTAACCGAACAATTAGCGTTTTGTTTCCCAGGGTCTGGTATCGGCCTGAAAACCAATTTTCCTCGCACGGTGCTCTGCAGAACAACATGAAGCACAGTGGGGGAGAAGGGAGGGTTTTTTTTTTTTTTCCCCCATGATGCTATATTACAGACAGCCACTAGAGGATGTAGGAGACAAGCGCATGACTTGCAGGCATAAGAGCTCCGTCACATGTTGTCTTTAACTAACATACAAAACCACAAACATTGCCCAATCACTGTCAGACGAGCAGTGGCTCACAATGACAAAAACAGATCCCCCAGCGCAAGTGACAAGCCAGCAAAACGAAAAGACAGAGAATTTATTGAATTCTCCACCACTGAAATATAACACCCCTCCGGTTAAGTAGCACAAACTTGACGTTTCACAAGAGACTCCGAGCCACTTCTGCCAATCTGCACTTCATTAGGCTGATTGCTTCCCTGTGTAAGCTCCTTGCTTTGCCTGCCTGCCTGGCCTTGTTCTGATTAAAGGGAAACCTCATAAATACGCTGCAGCCTCTAAACGATTTCCTCGTTACATCAAAGTCACACGGAAGTTGTAAGCTGCTCTTATAATTGCAACAAAGCCCAGGCACCGAGCTGCCCAACACGCCACCAAACTCACCCCGAGGCTTTGTACAGAAAAACAAAACAAACAAAAAGAAACTGGCGCTAAGCTGGAGAGGTCTGGTAAAATTTGGCTAATTCAGACTTGTGGTCACTAACATTAAATTTAATGAGGCAGGAAGAACATAATGCTGATGAGGAGCTGTTACAAATGTGTGAAAGCATAAGTTGTTAGCGTGTAAGTAAGCTAATATTAAATATATGGACATTAACACCTCCAAACTAAAGCAAACTGAAGGAGTCTGATGGATTGTTTCCAGTGAAGTTGCTGGTGAGATTTAGAAATCTAAAGATTGGACAAAAGGTAAAAAATATAGACAATAGTTTCATGTTGTTTATCCCTACTTGCCAACCCACCCATCTATTATAGAGATAAATGCTGTTTTGTGTTCTCACGCTACTGTCGTGAAATAACTCAGTAATGGTCATAAATACAGAGATAATGATTGCCAGAGACAACACGCTGTATTTCTGTACAAACAAAGCATCACTATAAAAGTGTATCTACGCTTAGAAAAAAAAAAAGAAAGAAAGAAAGTTTGACCAGTGTGGTAAATGACAGCTCGGTAATAACGGGAACTATCTGTAAAGTTAGATAATTTATGGTTACCATTTATGGTTTGTCAAACATTTCCTTGAACCTGACCGCTTTCTGGTGGGAAACACAGACATGGGATTAAACCACACAGACACACACACATGAAGCTGTAAAAAACAGCTGGTTTGACTGCTAAATGACTTTTTTTTTGAAGATCTCGGGTTGCTGAATGTTTACATGTTTGCTACTTTATTTTTATTTTACACATAAAATTAAATGTCATTTATAGGAAACAGTCTGAAAAGTATATTGTTTTTTTTTGTTCATTCGAATGATAAAACACAAACTGCATAGCACGATGTGGGCCCTTTCAAAGGGACATTCAAGAAGAACAATATAAATACACTTTTGGACAGAACTTTAGTACCATTTCCGCACAACCTGTCATAAATACACGACATAAGGCATTCAAACATTTCCAGCATTGAGAATAAATATGCCTACGCTCTATAGATGCATGATAAGGCAATGAGGGAGTGCTTTGAGAGACAAAAGATGAAAAGTTACAAGTGTTTTCATTGTGACGGATCGTTTGAAGGGGGAATCTGGCTGTCTTGAAGAGCACGCAAACCTGATTTTGTCTTGCTCAACAGAGCGTTCTGCTTCAGTGATATGCTTTATTTGGCCTGAGTTACTGAGACAACTCATCATCCACACACGTCGACAAAGCGCCTTGATATTAAGGCCCGACACAAGGCACTGTATTGAATGAAGAGAAAGGCTTGTGTGATTATTTGTATCATTGTACCCAGTGCAAGTCCTCGCCCAGCTCAATTATTGCCAAAGTAAACAAGTATAAACATCTGGACAGTAAACGCCCCTCCTCACATGTAAACCGGCGGTCCAAAAGGGCAGAAAGGACATGTAAGTTGGGTTTTTTTTATCCTTCCTGTGGGAAAAAAAATAGATTTTTAATTTGACTTGAAGTGCTCGTAAAGTTCAAACACTCCTTGTGCAGTAGATATATTATAAACATTGATTTTTAAAATGTCCACTGTGTCCATTTTTGGGAATCCTTGTCAAGTCAGTGATAGTTCCATTTTTATGATAAGTGGTACATGCTGTAGCCCAGAGGAGCAGCGTACAGTCCTAAAGGTGAAATGGGCAGTATGGGTCTGTGGTGGTGGTGATAGGCAGAGTACGTCTGTCCATAGAGTGACATGGCGCTCAGTGACAAAAAGCCGGGGTGTAAACCTCCAGTGGCGGCTGCCGCCACCGCCGCCGTCTTGGCGTCAGCAGCCATCTTGAGTTTCTCTAGCTCTGCCTCCTGGAGCCTCTTGGCTTTTGCCCGGCGGTTCTGGAACCAGATCTTCACCTGGGTCTCTGTCAGGGTCAAAGAGGAGGAGAACTCGGCTCGCTCTGCGATGGACAGGTACTGCTTCTGCCTGAACTTCCTCTCCAGGGCCAGGAGCTGGGACGTGGTGAAGGGAGTGCGGGGCTTTCGGTTGGTCTTGTGTTTCCTCAGTGGACAGGCAGGACTGACATGACCTGGGAGAAGACACAGAGCATGAGATCAATCCATTTGACTTCCATAGACCCTTTTGTAGGACACTGAGCAGCTGGCTTAGAGACTCTGAGAAGTTGGATATCAGGACACTTATATGATCTTAGATAAAGGATCTTATATGAGCGACATTTTAAGGATTTCATGTGCCAAAAACAGTCCTCAATCAGTGAATAAGAGTATCTATCTGGTTCACTTTGCACGGGTTTCTATCTCTGCATTTGCTCCAGCAGGAGACATCCCTGCAGCGCAGCTTGTAGAGTCATGTTCCAGTAAACTGCAAATCTTGCCCAGAAAAAAAAAGAAAGAAAACTTTGTCCCCTTCATCCAAACTACAAAAACCTGACCTCACCTTAAAGGTAACTTTAACACTGCAGGCTGCTTACAAAATCTAGAAAAGACACGTTTTTTTTCATGTAAACTTACGATTCTGTGTGGAGAAGCTGCTGGTCACCCAGGGTGCGCAGTCCTCTGACTCCGATGCCTCGGATTTCACCGGCGATGAAGGCGCAGCCGGTAAACTCTTTCGGCTCCCTCCGGGAAGACTGCACGTATCCCGACACATATACAGAGAGTTTAAACCTATAGGGGACACCGCCACCGGACCTCCCTCCGGTTTACAGCAGGTGGACTCTCCGGCTCGGCTGTCCGTCTTCCTCCCGGACATGAGCGCCTCCACGCTGAATGGATGATGCCGACGCACCACCACCACCGGAGCCGTCTTCTCCTCCGCCGTCCCTTCTGTCAAATCCGCACGGTTACTGTCCTCTTCGGACGAACTGCATCCCAAATCGTTAAAAGTCTCCTGAGAAGCCATCTTTCCTCTCATCCAAGAGAAGAGGAATATTTAAAAAAAAAACCGAGTGAACTCCGGGCGGAGCAGTCAGAGGGCAGCCAGGTGAGACCCGCTCCGGCGAGCGCAATGTTATGGAGCTGTCAAGTAGGATGTGGGAGTATGTAGACGCATCACGTTGACACGGCTCAACTTTGACCAATCAGTGCCGCCCAAAATGTTTATGAGGGAGCAGATGCTGCCTTCAGAGACAGTCGGAAACGGAAGTTGTTGGGTTTTTTTTTTAGCCGAGCAACCCACAAAATGTGTTTTAACTGAAAAAAGTTATTAAAACATTGATGATTTAACATTTGTTAGAGTCTGCAGCAATCATCCACACACCCGAAGAACAAGATTGGTTTCAGCACTTCAGTATAGGGCTGTTTTCACCCATTTTAGCTCAATAGAAAACACGCATAATATGTTAGCACTGGTGCCAACCGAAAAAAAAAGTTTCTGGTTTGAACCCCTCAGCCGGCTGACCTTTCTGTCAGTGCGGTTAAATCGGTGACTCTAAATTGCACAGAGTTGTAAAGGTGAGCATGAGTGGTTGTTTGTCAGCCCTGTTATCCAAGGTGCACCCCACCTCTCACCCAATGCCAGCTGGGAGAGGCTTCAATCCTATCATGACCTATTATGATCCAAATGGATGGATCGTGCAGCCCTATTGACAGGTGACCAAACCACTTCGACATTTTTATACACACACACACACACACACACATATATATATATATATATATATATATATATATATATATATATATATATATATATGTATGGAGTACTGGAAAGCATGAAAGTCCCCAGGACTCCCCATGCAGGTAAAATTAAAACTAGGTCTGTGGCTTCATTTAGTTTAGGGGAAAATCAACATTTCTTTGAAAACCTGATGACACGGGATGTCCTCATGTTTCCTCTTTGGTTTAATTAGTGGATCAAAAAGTAATAGCTGTGCCACACAACATTATCACATGTTAAGCTTCGGTAATGGATTAGCCCTAACTCTAACCTCATGAGACTGCATGTGTAAACACGGGCCTCATGCGGATAATTATGGAGAATTACATTCGGGATGAAACACTAATCCTTTTTCTTCTTTATCTCTCTGATTTGTTTGCTGTTCCCTTTTATTTGGGACTTTCCATTGTAGCTCACAATGCCGTTGTGTGCTATGTCAGTGCAGCCTTTAAAGAAGGAAGTCACACTCAAATTACAGAGTAAATTACTTCACTAAATTACAGATTTAGGTTTTTAAAACCCTCGGCCCGGTCCAGCTGGTATGTGAGGCAGGACTGGACACAAACGAGGTGACACATCCTCATGTCTGTAACCCATTCATCTTCTTGTCCTATGATTCAATCCCATTCTCTGCACACATTAGACATGAAGTAACTCATTGTGATTTTTTTTTTTTTTTTCCACGGACAATTTCATGTTATGTCAGATGAAAGTGCCCTGACTCCTGATGAAGAACTTTACATTTGTTCCACCAGTTCATCTGAAGAAACGGGCCTTTGATGACGGCTGAAAAGATGTTTTGTTTGAAGATTTCTTTTTTCCCATGGTCATGTTTGTTTAAGTACTTTCCTATTTGTTGGTTAATTGCTCATGTTTAACACCCAGGGCGTTACTAATAGAACCGTTCTGTCACTGAACGATAATTAATCGCTAATTCACATCACAAGGCCTGATTCGCCCTCATAATCTGCAAATGTCTATGTGTAAAAGCAATGACGGTTGTTTGTGTGTGTGTGTGTGTGTGTGTGTGTGTGTGTGTGTGTGTGTGTGTGTGTGTGTGTGTGTGTGTGTGTGTGCGTGCGTGTCCTCCACGCACAGCCTACAGCAGTGCACTACATCCTCTTACTCCCACCAGATAAAGTTGTTTTTCAGTTTGTCGTCCTTGAAGCTCACCGACGGCAAAAAGAATATTCTCACTGCGAGAGAACTTCAGAGGGAGATGTGGGCACTCTGTAAAGAGCCACATTGATATTTCAACATGCCAGAGGACAGATGTATATACAATAAATGCTCAGTACTTTTCTGCATTTGTACATGTAGCCAGTAGGCCTCAGTAGCCTGTCTATGTCAGGCTTGTGGAGCAGAGCTCAGTTCCCAGGAGGCTGCCACTGCTGCCTTATTAAAGTGGGGTTATTTCACAGACAATCAGAGGTTTGTGAAGGCGCCAGTGAGCGGCCAGATGAAAGGACTGACTCCTCAGGGGAGAAACTGTTGCTTTTTTTTTTTTTTTTTTTTGGTGTTCTGTGCACAATCCCCACCTCCATCCTCCTCCACCCCTCCGCCTCTCTTTTTCTCTCTTTCGCTCTGGCCGTGCCCGCACGCCCTGCAGGCACCTTGTCAGTCATGAACTCGCTCTTGGCTGAGTGTCAGCGGTGTGTTTCCTCTTTTCCTCCCTTCAATCTTTCGCTTTGCACTCCTTTACACTTTATGTTTTGTTTAGCCGTGTATCTTCATCTGTGGCACTGTCTCCTTTTCTATCCACCTCCACATGACCTTCCTTTTTTTTTTTTTTTATCCCTCATAAATTCTTTATCCTTCCTTCATCCATTCATTCGTTTATCCTCCTGTGGACTCTCCGTCCTTCCTCCTTCTCCTTCATCCTTCCGCTCATCATTCTGCCTTCTCTCTCCGCTCACCCTAAATGTCCACCTTTCTGTCACTCCTGCCATGTTTGATCCCAGTGTCAACAAAACGGAGGCAGAGCGCTCTCGTCATAGTAAAGGCTAACAAGGAAGCACATAAAACAATAATTCCCGGCATGTGTGCCAATCTATCTTTCTAGCCTGCTGCATACAGAAAACTGCCGAGCAGAGAATCCAATCATAAAAACCGCCGGCACTCATTTAATTGTCTCGTCAATACGAGCTACAGCCTGCACTGACAACACATCTATAAGCAATGTCAGGCCCAACTCAATGCATTATTACTACTATGCCTTAGATAACTTCGAGTTTATAAATGCAAAGCTGATACAATTCAAATACTGTGTAAATAATCCAACCACAGATTTGTCCAAGTCCAAATCCAAGGATTTTTTTTTTTTTTTTTTTGCAAGAGAAGAAGAAGGAGGAATAAAGGAAGGAAGGAAGGAGGAGGAGTAGAAATGAGAGGGGGTGCTCTCCTGGGTGTAGCAAAATTACCCACACATCCCACTTCCTTTTTTCCATAATATCATTTAAGCTTGATAATAGCGAAAGCAATTTGTCTGAGCATGTTTGTGTGTGTGTGTACCGTGTGGATGTCTGTATAGTATGTATGTGTGTGTGTGTGTGTGTGTGTGTGACAGGAGAAGCCTCTGGTTGTGTGGGTCGGGCACACCTCAGAGCATTGTAATTACAGCAGAGACTTTGAAGTGGTGGAATGTTTTGGTTGGGATAATCAGCGGGTTGTGCTGCGCTCACACACTATTTACATTCCCATTAAAACACTCATTCACACCATCATACAAGAAAGTTTTGCCGTCCGTGCTGATATGTACCGGGCGCAAAGTTTGGGAAGGGACCTGTTGAAATGTTCCCTCGCGGAGATGAGTTTGTTTGTTTTTCACGGCATGTAAATTGATGTAACCCTATTAGTTGGCAGTTCCTCTTGAACATTGCTGCTTTTGTTTTCCTTTGTCTGAGGAGCCAAGACGAAGCCAAAGCCAGCAGCTGGCTCATTACTGTACTCGTTCAAAGAAAAATAATTCACCCACCACTATACGTTGGACCAGGGCTGAGGTTTTTTAGTCTTTTAAGTAAATTTAAAGTCAATATTAGCAGACTGTCAAGATGTGACAGGAAATGAGGGGAAGACTTGTATCAGGGACACTGTTTTGTTTTTTTTCCGAGTGCCTGAGGAGAGCAGGATTCATGTTGCAAATTTGTGATTTTTGAGCCGTAAGAATAAAACTGAATTGACTTGGTACGGTTGTCCGTTTACCAGTATTCTCATGAGATTCATTCATATCCGACTTACGTGTGAAAATACGTTGGATATTTACCAATATATGCCCGTAACCCAAGTGCATTTCTTCTTCAGTCTTCAGAACAGTAAGTTAAGCTTGGAAAAAAGAAAAAAAAAGTAAATAGTGTACTCGTAGTGTTCAAATGTGTGTTGTATTTGTAATACCCATGTGTTATATAACAGAGACAGTTAAGTCGCATTCTTCTCAGTGATTCAAGTAGCTTGTCAAACCAGCGGGACAGGTTGTAAATAATTAACTGACACATGCACATTGATTGTGATCACAGTGTTTTCACACAGATCTAAATTATCTTAGTACTGTCATCCACCCTACCTCTCTCTCTCTCTCTCTCTCTCTCTCTCTCTCTTTGCCTCAGAGCTTCCCAAGCCCTCAGAGCCTCCGCCTGTAATGCACCTAAATGACTACCTTGAATGCTACTATGGCGCCAGGGCCAATTAGCTGTTAACACTGGAGACAGATCTATTCAGAAGCCGAAGAATGAGGCCTCCTGTAACGTGAAAGATTGATGCCCACTTTGCTAATGACAAGAGAAGGAGGCAATCTGTTGCTTGACTCAGCCCTGGGCTATGTTACAGAATAGTCAGCTGATTACTGTGAGCCTGCAGGGAAGGGCTCCTGAGAACGCCTGAGCGAGTAGAAGTCACAGTAGGGGTTGAATGGAGGACATGAAGACACACGCAGATGCATGCACATCCATACAAACATGTAGTGTGTGTGTGTGAAACCAGGAACATGAAATGATGTGTAATGTGAAATGGCATAAGTGTGTCAGCCATAGGAGATGCTGCTGTAACATGTTTTGCTGTAAATCGATGAGTAAGACAGTTTTATGGCAATAATTTACATCAACATGACGTGGCTTGACTAATAAGTGTTTATTTCAGTGTAGTATATATACCATAGATAGACTCTTCCCAGTTCATTAGGTACATCTAGCTGTCCTGCAATAAATTTTACCCGTGTGACAGTTCTAATGTTCAGTCACTGTTGCTGTTACTGTAGCGTTTTGGAGAGGTGTTGATTCAACTGTATGTTTATTTTGAAGGCTGTAGTTTGTGGCGCTGTTCAATTGTGTTGCAGTGGCACATTAAGACTAGATTAAGACTGAGGACATGGAGACAATGAAAGAGAAAAATGCAAACGAAGCAAACTATGTTTTATAATTTCGATTCTTCAAAGTAGCCGCATTTTGATGAAAGCTTTGCACGCTCTTGGCACGTTCTCAGTCAGCTTTATGATTTCATCACCTGGAATAGTTTTCCAGCAGTCTTGGAACGGTTCCCATATATGCTAAGCACTTGTTGGCTGCTTTTCCTTCACTCTGCGATCCAACTCATTTTAAACCATCTCAACTGGGTTTAGGTCGGGATATTGTGGAGTCCAGGTCATCTGATACAGCACGCAGTTACTCTCTTCCTTGGTCAAATAGCCTTCACATAGCCAGGATGTATGTTTTCGGTCATCGAACTGTTGAACACCCCAATCAGATAGGATGGCATGTCACTGCAATATGGTAGCCATGCTGACTAAATGTGTCATGAAAAAGTCATTAATGAAAATGAACGGATGGTATCTCCCACTGTGAAGCATGGTGACATTGTTATTGTTGTTATTGCTAACAGTGAAGCAGCATCACCTCCTCTTCCGTCCGACACAGTGGGAACCACACATGCAGATGATACCATTTAGTCACACAGCAGTTTGGACTAAAAATCTCAGATTTCACTCACAGACCAAATTACAGATTTCCACTGGACTACTGTCAATTCCTTGTGTTTCTTGGCAAGTGACTCCACTAATTAACTTTTGGCAAGTCACACCTTAATTGAAAAGCATTCCAACTGACTGCCTAATGAGGCTGACTGAGACAATGCCAAGCTGAGACTTGGCATAGTGACCACAAGTACATAATGGGATAAATAATATTGTTTATAGACATAATACTGCTAATACATGTGGTATATGTCAAACAATATGCTGTACACCCATTAAAGATCTCATACCGCATGCTTTTTGATTACAAACACATTCAGTTTAGTTCACTTTAATGAGTTTACTGCAGGCAGTCTAAGATAATACATTTCCAGTAAGTTAAGTCAGCCTTTATGGATTCCCGTAGGGAAATTCCTACCGTGAATTTAACTTAACTAAGTGTTAGGAGCAGTTGGCAGCCACTGTGCAGTACCTGGGGACCAGCTGCACTTCTAACCCTTCGTCAAAGACACTGACAGGCAAATTAACCTATATAACATACATCTTTTGATGGTAGGGGAAACCAGAGCACCCTAAAGAAACACATGCAAATACAGGGAGAACATGCAAATTCCAGCCAGAAAAGCCTTGGATTAAGTCCCCGGAACTTTGTGCTGAAAAATGACGCCGTCACAACGATTAATAACATGTCACATACTGTAAAACCTACAGTATGTGTAAAACAGATTTCATACAATAAGCATCAATGCGACGACACACGCCGCAAACGCGCGGAGGAATGTATCAGCACTACAATGCCGAACACAAGTCTTCCTTTGAAGGTGATAATTGCTTGGGTAAGCGCCAGCTGCAATTATATTTATGGAACCGTTCTCTGCTTTAGATGAAGATTTGAACACCGCATAGCGTATGTACTTATCCACTAATTTAAGGTTCATAGCCTCACCTCACTGTAACCCATCATTATCAGGGGCTCCTTTTTAATTCCTGACTGAAATATTACGCCTTGAAGGGTTTTGGAAAGGTGGGCTCATTCAAACTCAGCAACCTCTTAACCTTTCTTGTACTCAATAAAACTGTGCAAATAGGTGTGCATTCCTTCCCTATGAAGGTCAGCTCTTATATCACGCGCTCTAACACATTACTGCTAACAAGGGAACAACTCTGTACGAGTATAGCAGAGTTAGCTGCTTGCTAATCTTCAGTCCTGATTTAAAACAATCTACTAAAACTAAAACTCTTTTTAAAAAAAAGGCACATCTAGTATAAAAGTTCTAGATTGTTTTGGACTTCAGATATTAAAGGACAGTGCACCCTGGGTAAACGTCTTGAACGTTTTAGTCCAACCGCGTTTCAGTTGCAGATGTAGGGCGAATTCAAATCGAGTTTTCAGCTGACTTTGCATTCAGGCTTTTGGAAATTAAGCATGGAGCGCCATCAGGAACAGAGACCAGGAGCATCGTCAGACCTCTATGACTCAGTGCGCATCACAGACCTCATGACTTCAGTTTCCGTGTCAAACTCAGCCTCAACAGAAAGACTAGCCAGGGGCCATCTGTTCCTTCGCAAACCATGTAGATCCCCTTTGACACACTATAGCTTAATCAGTTCTGACAGGTCGAATTCATGACAAGGCCGTCGTGTAAATCACAAGCAGGCTTGTTATTACGGAGAGGCACTGAAATGGTATAATTGTTTTTAAGTGGCGCTGGAAAGGCAAGTGTACATGTATTCGTGTGTGTGTGTGTGTGTGTGTGTGTGTGTGTGTGTGTGTGTGTGTGTGATGCATGTGATCGTGTGAACATGCACAGTATTCTGGGAAGTTTTCCAGAGATTGGGGAAATCCACCTTCCACACAACAAACAACTTAAACCACAAAAACAAATCTCCTTAAAAGAATTTTTTGTCTCATTACAGCAAATAACATTTCATGGTAGAAAAAGCCACAACTTTCCCAGCTATTATGGCTGCGTTACACGCACCCTTCGGGTTATAGGAGAGTGAAATGTGCTTACACACAGAAACAAGACCGAGACGAAAATAGTTTATCTGGGTAAAAACATTAAAGAGAGAGTTTTTTTTTTTTTTTTTTAATTATCAATGTAAATCCTCAATATTCGTTTTTTTTTTTTTTTTTTTGGTTCATGTTGGAGCTTGTTAAATAAGGTGTTGACCCTAAAACCTGGACAGTAACTAACAGTTTTAACTCCTACCAATGGCCTTTGCAATCATGGATGATCGCTCACACCCCAGAGAGCTCATTTAGTTTGAATTGTTTGATTCGATTGTGAAAAAATGTAATTTTACTAACAAATGTACATTCAGATTATCCCCCTCATTATGAATGTTTAAATCACAGTGGTTTCTTCATTTTTTTTTTTTTTTGTCCTTCTTCCCCTTCTTTGAATTTACCACATAACATCAGTTCACATAAGTCCAGTCTCTTTGTGTTTCTGTTTAACTACCTTGTCTAGTGAGAGCTTCTTTTATGGAGTCATAAAGAACAAAGCACTTAACTGAATAAACAAATCATCCACCAAAGCCAAACACGAGGAAAGGAGAACATCAAAGCTGGTCATAATCATTTTAAAGGTCAGCAGCTGACTCACTGGTTAGTTGTCCGGTGGGGGTACTGGGTAAGATGACTGGATGTCTGAAAGCGCCGGCTAACTGAATAGCTGATTATTGGAATCACCGGGAGGCTCTTTGATTCACAGACTGAGTCGTGCTGCTTGGAGGGACCGCAGAGACATGAAATGAGGTGCAAAGTATAACCTGACACCGCTGTGAGGATGAGGATATGAGGATTCTCTCCATGAATGAAATCCTTCCTGTCTCACTGAGCGTGCGACGCGGCAGACTCCTTTCTGTTTAATGAGCGAAAGACGCCGGTCACATTTGGGACCATGAAGGACAGAGGTAGGATGTGACAGGGAGTCCAGAGCAGAGCGCACAAACACACGCTGATCTTTGCTCTGACCCTGTAGAGTGAGAACTGCCGCTGGGGTCCTTTGCAGTGACCCTTTCTTTGCTCGCGGGGGTCAAAGGTTACAAACCTCTGCGTGCGCTCTTTGAAATGGAGCGACGGGGGTTCGCTGCTGGGCTGATTGGCAGGATGGCAATAACCAAGATGCCTGTCCAATTTATCTGCCTCACCTTACAGCCACATGAGAAGGAGAGAGGGGCAGCAAGTAAATAACAGTGGACACCCAGACTGCTTGAATTCTTCGTCTTCAGAGTGGATGAAGGTTGTCAGGTTTGATCATAATACGTGACATGTAGTTATTATTCTTTACTTTTGTCCGAGCACCCAGAGGAAACAAACACAGGGAGAGCTCACCTATAGTTTATTTGTTCTGCCAATATGATTGAAGGTATATCATTTCATTGAATCGCTTTCAGCCCAGTCTGCTATCACCTATAGATCATTATATTGTGATTTTCTAACGTTCATTAACAAGCATTAAATGTTCAGGTTGGAAGGCGTTTATTTGGTAGGTAAAGTTTGATCTGACATTAACTGACTCAGGGTCATATTAATCAGAAGATGTAATCAACGTAAATGAAAATAATGTTGTAAGGTGTTAGAAAAGATGAGATTACAGACTTTAGACATAGTCCAAGCATGCATCCACGAGATGATCAGACAAATAATATATACTGCAAATCCATACAGAAATAATTATCTTCACTCGATTATGCAGACACGTTTGTAAAAGGTGAACCAGGAAGTAGTTCTGCACAGTCGAATACAAAGGACAGTTTGGGTAATTACTTCAAAGCTGCTATTATCCTTACTGTCAAATAACTATGTGCAGGTAAAAAGGGGGTTGTTTGTAGTGACAAACCCACAGAGAGAACTATCAGCAACAGTTCCTCTCAGCGATACAGAGCAGATCAGCGTCTTTTATCTCTTTACTGTTTCGCTTCTCTCCCAGTTTTCAGACACCGAAGGCAGCTAGTGCCCACAGTACGACACCGGCAACTGTGAACCATTTAGCACCTAAAGAACAAGATAAAAAAGGCTTTTTAAACGATTCGCTGAAACAAGAGCAAATATTGGACTTATGTTCACCAGTAGCCAGAAACACAAGTTAAAACGAATGCCGTGTTTTGGCTTGCCTCAAAAGGCCAAAAAAATAATTAGCTGCAGGTTTTAAAGATGGACACCCTGGCAACCACAGTAAGATAATAATTTCATAATTGTGATATGACATTCACTCTCAGGCACTGTGTTTGCTCCTGTGTCGCTGCCCCCGCCGAAGACTTTCAAGAAAGGCTGTCCGGTGATCTGTAGATAATTGCTGACTGTAATACTAGCCAGGAAATGGAATAATCAAGTCCAGATGAGGAGACAAGAGCGAGGAGGGAGCGAGTAAGATGGACAGAGACGGCAACGCTGGATGCCGATCGTGCAGTTCATAGAATAAATGTGACAATTTGTCCTTTGTGTGTTCACACAATGGAACAACAGCTCCTGGATGTTCGTGGCCAAACTCAACATATGATTAAAGCAACACGAGCATTGTGTGGTGTTAATTGCACTTAATTCTGAAGGTGTTTGTGTCGCACCCAGTTTATTCTTTACCTTATTAAATGGCAATAACTCATGATTAAGTAGCACTTAAGTACTATTTGCAAAGCCTATTTGCTTGTAATTACCCCTGTGGCTGTGTTCTTGTACAATGACTACATCTGCCAGCTTGACCCAGAATCTGAAGAAGTGAGTGACATTGTTTGCCTTTGGAGTAATGGCTGTCATTATGGTGAATTACTACTCTACCCAAACACCCAAACATTCTCTAAAACCACCCCACAGTGTTCCGTCTCTATCTTACTCTCTGGTGCTGGTGCCTTGTTACAATCAATTAAGCTGATTACAAGCACTATCTTCACCACTTCAAAGGAGGGCCATTACAGCGGGTCAGACTAACTGTCTCTTCACTGCGCTGCCCTGTTGTTTGTCCCGGAGTCAGAAGCTTTAGATGCGTTACGCTTTAACATTTGCAACGCTGAAATCCGTTAATGAGGCCAAAACAAGAAAGAGAGCAACTTTATCACGCCCGTTAAAGGATAAATGACAAGTAATGGTCTGAAGACAGTTGCCGTTGTCTGTCCTCTTTTCAAGTAAAAGGTTGACTCCTTGTCAGGTCAGACGACAGGTCAAATAATAAATGGAGGGACAGAGAGAGAGAGAGAGAGAGAGAGAGAGAGGCAGCGAGACACCAAGTCTAGACGGCATATTTAGAGACCCTCCCTGATTTGCTTTGTTCTCTGCCATGTCTACAGGTAATTACCTCAACAAACTACTGGGAACCTTGTCAAATCCGAGGCAAGTGAGTGGTGAAATTGATGAGGGAAAAAAAAAAAGTAAATGAAGTTAAAAAAAAAAAAAAGTTAATGAATTAATCTGCCCATATGTGTGTTTGCGTGTGCCAATGGGCTGTCATGCACGGGCAAGCATCAGTGCATGAGCATGAGATAAAAACCTGTTTCTTAAAATGTCTGCAGCGGAGTGTCGACACGAAAAGATATTACCCGATGATACAAAACATAAATATTCACAGCTGCCCTTTACGGTGGTTAAAACTAACCAATTGGATTAGACAGTTAGATACTATATTTATATATTAAATACTATAAATGGATACTTATATCCATAAATCATGTCTTGGTAATAATGAGGGTTAATTGCCACTTCACTTTTCAGTCCAACATTGTGTTCATGTTACATTACTTCACAAGTTACTCAGCAGTAATTGTAATTTATTACATACTCATTACACATATCTTGTCACTCAGCTCAGTATTTTGTCATATTAGCACACACAGTGCATACTGGACTTTCATCAGATGGACAGAAACAAGGTTCCAGATCAACTGTATCGCTGCTTGGTGTCGGCTCAGTGTTTCAAAGCGCTAATTTGTCAGTGCTGTATTTAAAGCTTGTTGGACAGCCGCCAAATGGGCAAATCGTGTTGACGCAGGTTTATGGCTTGTTATCATATAGTGTGTCTTTATGTGTCTGCCAAAACAAGATGCCGTTATCATTCTTAATCTCGCTTGCAAAACTCAGACTCCTCAGAAAAAGCTTTCCTGTCAACAAACATGACACCACACATTTTGTACTAATGAGTAATTGTGACTAAAACGTTAAGGTGCTGCACCTGGGTTCTTGATAACTCATTAATAGTGTGTTGTGTGTGTGTTCACTTGGCAAATGCACCGTACGAATGAAACTAATATTTCAGTGTTCCGCACTACAGTTTCCCAAAAATCGGTGAAATTGTTGGTGGTGTGACTCTCTCTACTCGATGATTGTACCCAGAGCACAAAGTAGAACCAGAACAGAGGTACATAAATCTGTTATTTTATGCTAGAGAAGTTACACAATGAGATTTTAAATTGGATGTTTTGTGTTCCGTCTTTCACACATTGTCCCCATCCCCATGAAAATCCTGTTGGCGTATCTGTCATGGCCGCATGTTCAAAGCCTTCAAAGTGTGAAGATAGATCTGGAAATAACCTTTAATAAAATGTTAGGCGCCTGTTGAGGCTTTATCTTAATTGTATGGAAAACAGCCATGCACTGCCTCACCCTGTAAAGATGGATTGATAGTGATGAGCTGCGTTTGAAATGTTGGATCATTTTAGACAACTATGAAAATAACTTCGGGTTGGAACAGTTTTATAGAATCTGCGTATGTTTCTCTGTAAACAGAGGTCCCTGAGTACAACAACAACACAAAAGAAAAGAAGCATCCGTGGGCATCACTTAATACATTTAAAGATATCATTTGGTCTTATGGACATGGTGGTGGAGAGTGATGTCTTACACGCTCAAGTCCAATCAAACAAAATCTGAAATCTTCCATCAGTGTTCAGCTGATTTGAGATGGTTTGGTGACTGTAAAGGCTGTGTTGTTGGTGTGTTTTTTCTCTGCCTTCCATCTGTATGTGTTTTCACCTTTTAATTATATATATCCACAAATCTACCATCAAGATTATCAACTATCGTCACCTGGAAAAGTGAGATTGGGCCCCTCTAATTATATCTCTATCTAAAAAAAAACATGAACTCAAAGTCCTGTTTGGAAAAAAATAATATGTGCTCTACATGGCATGTCAGTGGAAATCAGTAAAGTCATTGGTTAAACACAGAGTAATGCTTATCTATTATCAGTTTTTGCTGTTCCGATTATAGAGGGCTTTCACCTAACCTAACATTTCCTTTGACAGCTACAGAGTTCCTCTCTCTCTCTCTCTCTCTCTTGGCCATTAAATATATGTTGGCGCCATGAGGGCTTGAGATGCTGCAAAGTCTTTACACCATAAAAAGATTACCAGATGAGATTTCCTTCTGCGTCTTTTAATGTAGAGAACTTAACACGACAGTGACTGTTACCTTTTCATTATCGTGAAACCGGGGCATTAGTCTGAAGCGTTCATGAAAGGGGAAAAAACGTTTTGATGGCTTAAGATACAGGCCTAATCCATTATCACAAGATTGTTCCCTTCACAATGCTTTTGATTTGAAGTTTCACAGACACATACACACAAATCCACACTCGCTGATGAAGGAGAATTTTGCCGCAGAAGGCGCCAATTGACGTGTCTAGGCGTTAACCCTCTTTGTCAAATTTGCAAATATCCTTTCGTTCGCCCGCGAGCAAATATCGATTACATGACAGATCAAGCTCGTAAATAAGCTGGAGTTAATTAAAATCACTGCTGTGACTGACAATGGGCGTCACTGATTGTTCCTATCTTTAATTTGTATCGCGGCGTGGGAAAATGCTCCCAGGGGGACTGGTTGTTTGAGCGGCAGCACCTACAGTAAAACGTGTTATCACTTCCGCAGCCTGCAGGTTCAAAAAGATCTTTGTTGGTTGAATCCTTCAGCTCAAAGCAAAAAAAAAAAAAAAAGGGAAATACAGTAAATGATTTTGAAAGCAACTGAAGCGTGCTTGAGCGTTTTATCTCTGCGTGTGTGGGATTTTGGCTTGTCGCTCTGCTTAAACAGCAAATATTTCATGTATTTTTCTTCTTCTTCTTCTTTTTTTTTTAAACCCACTTGTTTTGATTAAAGAAAAAACAAAATTTTAAATCTTGGCATAACTGTCTAAAATGGAGTGACTCCCTAATTTTAGTGTTTCTCCCTCTCATTTGCTCTGCCACCCTAAACCTCTCTCCCGCAACCCTGGTCCCCACCCCTGCCCTTTTACACACACACACACACACACACACACTCGCTCAGCAATATTGCTTTGTCAGCCGACGTTTAGAAGATTAACCTCGAACTTGCCAAAGGGCATCCCAACTCCCCATCCACCCGCATCCCCTCCCCCACCTCCCTCTCAGTGTTTCCCTCCCTGCAGCTCCCTCTCTGTGAATACTTGCGCAACAAGTGGCGCCGCCGTAGAGCCCCCTGGGTATTAGAGGGTTGAGTGGCGTCCCAGAGAGCCGTAATTACACCACCACTCAGGTGATTTAAAGGTCCGGGAACATGCTGACCCATGCATGGCACCAAAAGTCCCGCATTACACTGACACCTACCCATGTTTTGTGCGTCTCGCGGACGCGTTATTTATTCTCTTCCGTCCCATGTTTCAGTCTGACAAGTGTCACACTGTTTTATTGTGCAAACATGAGCAAATCATCCTCCATGCTTTGACAGGAGCCAAATGAACTCTGTCACGTCTGTGCCGACATTTCTTTTTCTTTTCTTTTTTTTTATGCGAGTTCTTTAAACATCCTTCAAAACATGTTAAATGTAAAGAGAGATGATCATCAACTTCTGCGAATTCCTCAAGGCTCCACTGTTTGGCTTCCTTCAAGAGAAAACGCAGCTTTGTGATCATTTTTTACAACTTTATCACCAGTTCTGTTTAGTGGACATTATTAGAAATTATCATCATACGCTCCTAGTCACAAGAACACAGACTTGACAGGCTATAATTTAAGAGAAAGGGTTGATAATTGGGTTTGGTTGACTCTCCACCCCCTGCAGACTTTGTGGTGACAAGAGGGAATGTTTCTCTTTTAACGGGGTCAGGGCTAATACTGGTTAATGGGAAGGGGATGTTCCTCTGCCCCCGTACTCCCCAGCTCTCGACTCTTCTCCCTGTTATCTTATCCCTCTTACAGTTTAACAAGTTGTTGTGACCGGGTGCCTGCGGAGGACTCAGAGTTTGCCCCACGGGAATCGTTAAAGTTGAATCAAACCTCTCAAGCCTCTCTGCATTTGGCCGCGGAGGCTTCAGCTACCGCTATGCGCCGGCACTATGTGCAGCCACAGAGGTGCACGCAAACACAGGCTGGACAATTTGCTCTTCACAGGAGGTTGTACATCTGACAGGTGATCCCTGAAGCATGATATCTGCTGTCTCGGATCATAAAACAATGAGAGTCATGGGAAAACATGCATGCGTTAATGCTGGTGAATGTAATGAATCCATTCATCTCCGTTTAAATCTTTGTCTCACAGCCTCGGTGGTGTTTCAGCTCCAGGGACCTACAATTTAAAAAGAGAGAGAGAGAGAGAGAGAGAGAGAGGGTTGAAAGACAAGCATTAGGACAAAGAGAGATTATAAATAGTTTCCTTTCAGTCAAGGTTTTCTCAGCGTTAGCAAATGAGGTATTAAAGTTTCCTTTCTTCCTGTTAAGATTTTGTTTCTGACAGCACGGGTTAAAGAAATTGTGCCTTTTCAGATGTAATCCCTGCAATTAAGGCTGTAGGTGCGGCTCCATTACCTCAGCAGGATTAGTAATGACCCAGGAGAGAATATAATTGCTTCTTAATTTGAAGTTGTGAAGTGCATGAAATACCTGAGGCTCAGCCTGCCGTCTCAGCAGCGGTTAGTTCGTGGATTAGCCGCTTTTTCTCCCCCCCTCTGTCTCTCTTGTTTCCAAGCCAGCAGCTTTATAGTTCTTGTGTTTTATAATGCCGTTTGCACTTGATACTCGTTTTCTAGATCTTTATGAGAGATCCGTTACTCTTAAGACGCCCCCAGAAGCTAATAATGTGCAAAAACAGGAAAGGAGGGATGATGATATGTTTAGAGGGCTGAAAGATCTTTAAGGGAACCTCTTTTTCTTTTTCCCTGTACAGTGTGTAGTTCATCCATCCTTAAAGCTACACCATCTAGATTATACATTTATACTGTTTACTACAATATTTACCATAGTACATAAAGTATATATAAAATCCTTCATCGCTGTATTTACACACAGTAGATATAAGAGTTCATGCATTATGCCAGTAGTATATTGTCTTACGCTAATACACGACCCTACACGATACTGTAGCTGTATTTATACCAAACTATGTTATACTATATATTATACTATACTTTGAATAACAAACATGAACGACATGAAAAACAATCCTATCGCATTGGAAAAGTCGAAATTATCAACAAGGGCATGCGAGAAAGATGGAAATGATTTTCCATGTGTAGAGATGACACTGTTGTCACACCATGAGCCTGTAACACCCTTCATTATTCAGACCTGACATCTGTCCAAGATGACAAACGCCATATAATTACAAGGCTTTTGACCAGCCATAATGGTCTTTTTAAGTCCCGTCTTTTGTCCTCGGTGAGATGTCTCCAAAGTGTCCATTAGTGACAATGCAGTACTCGCAACTGACACCTCACTGCTCAACACTAACTACTTAACTACACAGGGATCTGCAGCTAAATAGCCAGAAGCGTTACTCCTCAATTCAAATATAGCATTCTGACTACTGGATACATGTTTAGGATTTATTTAACTGACACACTTTGCGATTTTGTTGTTTTTTTTTTTTCGCCCACAGAAAATGTTTCAGCTGTCCAGGACCTCATTTCAGATACTGTGTATGGTCTATGTTTTAGAAATTAGTAATGGTGATTCAGTGTATTTACTTTCTGCAAGTAAGGTGGCTTTATTGTGAAGCAGTCACAGGAAATTTGTCAGCGAGGCCTAAGATGTTTTGTGGTGTTCATCAAAAATGTATCTAAAACACGACTTTTTCAGCGGATCATTTTTAAATATTTACCAATATCCTAATAAAACATGAGCTTACAAATACCTTTATTGTCATGGATCATATGGTTTCGAGGTCTTATAGTTTCATGGATAGGCTTCTTGCTGTCCTAAAATGCAGGACAATCTTTATCTTCTACTTACTTATACCAAAATTGAGATTCTTTTCAAGACCAAGATGTAACAATCATCAACAATGTAACACATCATCTTTTCAGCATTTTTTTCATTTTCATGTTATGCAACATACTTTAGAAGAATTAATAGCATTGTTTTGTTGTGTTCTATTTTTGAAATATGTCAGCATCTAAGAAAGCTCTCCTGCCTGTGTGTTCATTTACTGTTGATAATCATCCTGTCCCTCCAACGTAACCATTAAAAACCTCCATTGAGACCATGTCATGAGCTGTCAATGTGAGAGATAGATCTAGTTTCACTTCTCAGGCACACAAACACCCATAAAGTCAAACTTCTGCATTCAAAAAAGCAACGGAATAATTTCCCCGGGCCTCATCATGTGGCCCGTATTGTTAGTGTGAGAATGAGGCACCAGTGTTCTGATCGAGGGAGCAGTAGAAAAAGAAAAGAGGCTGACAAGCAACAGGATGTCAATTACGCGGCAGCAGTGAAATCCACACTTCATGTCGGCTTAAAGCTGTCAACTGTCAATAGAGAGGAATGCCAGACAGCCACGCTGGAGTCTGCTTCAGAGAACAGGAGGCAGTGTTTGTGTGTATGTGTGCACGCGTGCGTGTACACACTTTGTAACTGTAATTGGAAACATTCATTCATCCATACACAAGTGTGCTGCACAAACAAATTCTGACATTCACACACAGACGAGTCCTTCAAGAGAAAATTAATGAAAACAGAAGTCGTGTTCACATTTGCCAATACTCAGAAATGGATTCAATTATCACTTTAGCTATTTTCTGCTGTGGTGTTACCCATCTTTGGTATTACTGAGGACTGGCAGAGATTGTTATGCACACTGGTGTATATTTGCATTTGCCACTTGAACAAAACATGTCAATAAGGTGTTGCAGTCTATCTCTGTGACATCGATTTCCCTGTCTCCTGTAAATTGTACTCAAAGTTAACAACACTAAAAGTCCATAGCTAATCTAGCCAGCCTGCGAGGCTCAATACTCAGAAGAAAACAAAGCTGTTGAATAGGTAGAATATGAGACAACATGGTCCTACATGAACACTTCTCATCTCTGATTCAGCATGACAGGCTCAGGTGTACTTCATCTGTCTAAGCTCTAATTTGTCAGCCTCAGGTATGTTCAGACGTAGCTTTGAAATGGAACTAGCATAGCACAGACAAAATACAAATGTTTAGGAGATTCCTTGAAGAATACCTCCAGAAAAGCAGCAAAAGTGCTTCATGCATTTTGAACTCCTTCTTAATGCATGCATGCTTATCACAATATCATCCACCGTGCTCAGTAGCAACAGAATCTCACCATGTTTCAACCCCAGCATGAAATAGCACTTCATCAAGTCATGCAAATGAGCCATATTCCTTTGTTTATTCTCTCTCAGCACACCTTTCCTCATTCAAGCAGTTTAAACAGAGTTCAACGCTATTACAGTATACAAACTTATCCCGCAATAACGGGAAGCCTTTCACGTTTTAACAATTTAAATAATCACGTTTGAATGTTAGCATCATAACGTGATACTGATACATTTGGATTTTTCTGGTGGCTTGCTATTTACGAAGATAACTTCCCTTTTCTTAATCCTACCTACGAAGCTTGGACTGGTCGATTGTTTCTCCTCTTGGTGAATCGGTCACTGAGCTCACCAGAGCTATGTGAATTGTTGAACAGAGAGATACAGGCAGCAGTTCAGAAGACCAAATTCAGAAGACCAAGTTCAGAAGACCAAATACAAATTTGATAGGAATTATAATTTTTGTTTTTTTAAATATTGTTTCATGAACTGAAATTGGCAACAAAGAAATGTTGTCCTGTTAGTGGTTATACATGAAAAATGAGGGGATCACCAAAATAATTAGCATTCAGAATTAATGAATTGTTTATGGCAATCTATTTATGTAACTGTCCTGATCATCAGCTTATAACATCCTGGATCAGTCTGATATGCACCCACATCTTGGATCAGGAACATAGACTTACATGAACTCTACATGAATAAATAATAAATGATTTCCCTTCTTGAACATGGAATGTTAACTTCAAGGAACATTTAAAAAAATGAATAAGGCTGAAGAACAGAATTTAAAGGTGCAGTCTGTAAGATTATGGGCCTTTATTTTCAGGCATGCAATTTAATATTCATAATTTTGTTTTCATGCATGCATGATCACTTGAAAATAAGAATATTTTTTATTTTTGTTACTTTTTCCTTTTATATCTACAGTGGGAGCAGGTCCTTTTCAGTGGAGGCCGCCATATTGAAACACCATGTTTCTACAGACTAAACTAAAGACTGATTCTAGACAGGGCCCGCATAATGTTTGGTTCTTCTTTACACTAAGAAGGTGAGGGTGATGAGGAGGAGATGGCAATGCAGCAATTAGACCACTAGATGCGACTAAAACCTACACCCTGGACCTTTAAAGAAGCCGGAAAAGATGGTAAGGTTGGTGAAGGGCTAATTTCTTGTTTTCAAATATTTACATGTGTTGATTAGACTTAAAAGCAGGAGATAAACAAACTGGGACTACTGTGGCTGCTCAGCCGAACACAGAGTCCTCCCATCTGCTGCCAGGTGGTGTGTAATCAACCAGAGCCGTTTTATTAGCCTCTAAATGGAGAAGTGCTTTGATTAATGACGGAGGCCCCCTGGTCTTCATGTGCTCTAATTAACTAATCTCAATACGTTTAAAGGAGGAATGAATGAGCTATAATACACTTGTCAGTACATTAAAAATTCACATCAATATTTGTTTGGATGATCACAACTCATATCATCCTCACGCGTTTTACTTTCAGTGAACTTTACAAATCTTTACAAGCTTTGCTCAAACTATCCTGAAACCAGACCTAGAATGTGTCGAGCAAGGAATGACACACACACACACACACGCACACACGGTATAATTTAGAGGGGAAATAACTCAAGTTTGATGGGAAGGTGCCATTGACCGTGTGTGTGTGTGTGTGTGTATGTGTGCCCTTTTGTGTGTGTGTGTGTTTCCACTAAATTAAGAACTTATTAGGACTTAAAAACCCTATCCTATTTCACGCGGGGAACCTCTGGGGGAAACGAGGATTACTCTTCAAAGCCTGCGGTTTTTTTGTCTGCATGCCCAGACAAAAAAATTTGTCTGGGCATGCAGAAACATTTGTCCCCTTTTTTCTGTTGTTATTTGCTTTGACATAAATTCTTATGTGTGTGTAAAGAATTGCAGAATTTGATGAATGAGACTCAGTTTCCCAAACCAATAAAAGTAATTAGACCTCGTCATTAAAAGTGTCAAATTTGTACTAAATTCAATGACACTAAGACCTAAACTGAGAAGAACAAATAATACCATGCCATCCATATATATATATATATATATATATATATATATATATATATATATATATATATATATATATATATATATATATATATATATGCATTTTAAAAGCAGCAGCATCATAGCTATCCTCTGTGCTTTGGGCTTATTGTGAGGGATGTTTCTCACAGCTATTCAGCCTTGAGTCTTTTTTTTTTTCCAACGCGACAAACAAACCAGGGCCCCGAACCGTTCTCTCCTCATTCCCCTTTTAATAAATACGTCTTCACATAAACAGACACAGTGGGGAAATGTAGTGCTGTTTCAGGGTGGTGTGAAACCACAGAGCTACCACATTTGGAAAAGGCCCCTCATGACTTCAGGCATACTATAAATAATTAGAAAAAAAGGCCGCAGTCATGATTAAAAGGACTTTTAGTTGTTCTAGTCACTGCCAATACTCAAAGTGTTTACGCACATGCTTTAATTGGGAATCAGACATTTGTGGACTGCCGTTAGAAAGCCATTCGACTACAAAGATTGCAGTCAAACAAATATACATCTCGAGACAATTAGACATGAAAGTAATGCATGCTAAGTAAAAATAGAAAGATGGATGAATTAGTCTATTGATGAAAGCCGCGCTGTTGAAAACAGATAATAATCCTGTTTTGCTCTCTTGTCACATCATGTTTTATTCAATGGACTCTTTTATTACGAGCAAACCTCTGTGGAGATGTCTCTCCACCTCGTTCTATCTGTCATCATAATGCATTAGCTTTCTGAGCTAAATGCACCGAGGGAGGATATCAGATTCCTTACAGCGATGGGACAGAGATGGATTGTGAATCAAAAAAAAAAAAAAAGACAGATCGCTGGTGGAGACACTCCTCATGTTCCTCTTCACAGCTGCTGCCAACAACAGCACAGTTTGGTCTCATTGTATTATTTAGAGTCTCTGACACAACAAGGAAACTCTACCTGTCTCCATTATGATGGTTTCACTCATAAATGTTGTGGCTCAGTTTCAAACAGCAGAACCTGTTTTGTGATTTTGTAAGGCTGTCACTTAACCTGCTCACTACTCCCATTAAAAGTGCCTCTGGAGATATTGCGCCGGGGAGGGTGCATGTGTTTGCGTGTGTGTTTGCATGTGTGGAGTGCGGTAAGGTTACAGGAATGAAAAATGACTGTTTTCCACATATTTTCAATTGTTTTTCCTGCTCTTGTTTGTTTTCTCTATTCAGACACAAAACAGTTTAGTCCTTCCCTCAAATTATGCAAAATCAACAGTTTATTATTGTGGTTTGACGTGTTGTGTGCGACATGTGGTTTGCTCACTCCCTCGATGTTCGAGAGTTGGGCTGGAGAGGGGAGCGCAGGAAAAAGTGTTTTAAAACTCAGCATTCTGGAGCTCTTGTATGCGCAGCACAGGCACAGACAATCTGGAAGAAAAAAAACCTCTGCCACCGCTGGACTTTTCTTGTCCTCACGTGACGTCAAAGAACTCCACAAATATTTATTTATGGTTTCCAAATGACCAGCAGCTTGTACGTGGCTTTTACAAGACACTCCCCAGGCCGGTTGTCAGTTATAAATAATATTTTTATGATTCTCTTATCTTGCAGTGAACGTCCCATGAGAACCATCTGTGGTTATTGCTGTATCATAATTTAACAGATACATTGTTAAAAAAAACTATTAACTACTATGATTTGATATCTCATTTTGTTTGAATGTAATGGCATTAAGCCAACGGTATAAAAACATCATCAACTTTCCTTTGCATAGTTGTTGTCATGTGACCTAAATATGGAACTTCATACGGTCACATGATACTGGATGGTCAAACATGCCTGAGGGTGGTGGGGGGCTTCTCTTGTCCAGATGAAGTCAAAGCTCTGTATCAGCTTGTGGACCTTGAGGCCTTTTTTTCTTCATAAGGTCAAGTTTGAACTCCCACACTCAGTCATATCAGTGTCTGGACATTTTCATATCATTGCTTTATAGGCTGCGCCATCACAACCCTATCAGATTGGCGTACAGCTCAGTGCATGAGTGCAGTTTTATCGACACCACGGTCACTGTCAGAATACTACTAACTTTTTTTTAGTGTCAGTGTACAGGGATTGTCAGTGCAGGCATTGTGGAGTCACATGGGCTATGGGGGGGGGGTGTCATTTAAATAATAAATGACACATTTCGTATTGTCTGTTGTCTTTGTCATATCTACATATGCAGTGATGATTGATGGGTAATATGTATGTTGATGTTGTCCCATGTCAGGTCTGAATAGGGCTAGGGCCCAGCTCTGGGGCCTGGTGGAACCACCTTATGCCGTTCACGGTATTGTTGACACACTGTCTTCATACAGTACATGTGATCACAGAACTAGTGATATTCAGACTTGGGTCCATTTTTCCAGTTTGGTTTGGTTAAGTTTGCAATCTACCAAACTACTAGTTGGAGTGGATGAAGCTGGACGATTCAACTTGCACTGCAGAAGTACCCTGTGAAGTACACATACCTGTGATCAGCAAGCACTTGTTGCATGTATTTCTATAACAATCAATGTTCACCACACTTTTGATACTTACAAGGAAAAGTGGACAGTGAACTATCTTGTGCAAGAGCTCCTCCTTGTGACGAGATCAGATTCTCACAGATCCATGTTCTTAGTTCTCCCGGGAGATTCTAGTTTGATGAGGGAACATTGTTACAGCACCTGAGTGTCAAATGACAAGATATGGCAACGAAATGTTCAAAAGGACCATGAAGACTCATATAACAATATGTTGCAGAAACTTACAGTCCCAACATTTGGTGGCATCAACTGATGGTTTGCTGAAAATAAGAAACGATGCCAAAGAGGGTGAGATGGAAGAGAGGTCAATATACTTTTATGAACAAGTTAGAAATTCATCAAGAGAATTGAACTATTCAATTCTGAAAGAGGGTGTGTATAAAACCACAAAGAAGCCAACAATACTTTGCTGTTAAGATTAACAATCATTCCAGAGGCATTCCCAACTGCCTGCCTATTAAATTAGACCATGCAATACGTTATTGGTGCTAGAAGATTGGTAAAACACACATATCTTGGCATTGGACAGTGTTTTACACTACACAGCATGGATAAGGCTGGCACGATGATTGATGATGCACATTAGTCCTCCCACACAGAGACACTGGTAAAGATCATCTCTTTCTTTCCTCAATAAACCTGGGGCATCCATGTCATACATTTTAGAAACAAGTATTTCATTCCAGTAGGTTTCCACATGAATGGAACCATTCATGTGGAAACCTACTCCCGAAAAGTACAGCAGTTACATAACATTGGTTTATTTAGTTAACAGAAAAAGTATTAAATATATGAATAAAACTAACCACTGATGGGACAGGCTGCATAGGTTTACTTAATGTTAATAAAATATGAAACTAGGTTTATTCCATATGGTAAATGGACTGCGCCTCTCTAGTCTTCCGACCTTTTACACTACATATCTCATTCACCCATTCACACACATTCATACACTGATGGCATTAGCTGCAATGCAAGGTGCCAACTGCTCATCAGTTTTAGGAGCTAATCATTCACACACGTTTACATGCCGATGGCTCAGCCATTGGGGTCCACTATCTCACCCAAGGACACTTTGACATGCATTCGACACTGGAGGAGCCGTGGATCACAGCCACAGCCGCCCATGTGGCATGACAGAGATTCCAAGCCCAAAACGAGGTGTAACAGTGAGACTGGACAACCCTTGAAATGGGAGCCAGTTTATCTTATCAGTGGCTTCCCCTGCATCCAGTGACACAGCTAAAGCTGAGAGCTTGTTTTATGAATAATGCGGTACAGTCTTCTCATATTCCTGGTTGATAAATGGCCCTGAACAAATCTTGACTCTAGACCAGAGAACTTTTTTGTTAAAAAGTAAGCTGACTTACTGAATCACGTTTCCACTTTCCTGAAATAACTCACCAACTGCTACCTGCATTAGCTATGTTAGTGTTGGGTGTAAATCACAAGGTAGGGAACAGTCTAATATGGACATAATTCTGGGCTGTTATACCTGTTGTGGTTTCCTCTGCCTTTGAATTATATGTGCATTTAATAAACAGTTTCAACGCAATATCACTCTGAATGAATGCTGAAGTTTATTTATTGCAGCAGTTTATTTCTTATTGAGAAGTGATTGATACAGTGCAACAAAGGCGCCAGGCTGTTTATTGATGATGTTAATGAGTTTAAGTGACTGTTTTCTGGACAGAGAACCTAAACACTGACAGCTTGGTTTCACGGTAATTCTACATTAGGATGAAATTATTCCTCAGAGCTAGCCTGAGAGATGTCTCTGCGTAGCTCTCATGAGAGGTGCGTGTTAAAACGGATGGAACCACCTTTCTCTAGGTAGCACGTGTGAGCATAGGTTCCCGGCTTCAGCGAAGACTGGCAAGATCCCAGCTTGTCATCGAAGGTGACGTCCTGGTCATAGACCTCGACCCTGAGTATGCTGCCCTGCACTGCTGGGTAGTAGGTGAACTCCTCCTCCCACCAGGGGCTGGCATTGTTGGGGCGGACTTGTGTCCTACCCAAACTTCTTGAGTCACAGAACACCTTAACGAAGCCATCTGTGGCGCTGGTCGCATCAGAGTTGAGGCCAGATCCTCGTAGACTATACACCCTCACTGTGGCCTGAGCCACACCGAGACTGCAGAGGACCAGCAGGAGGGCAGGAAGACTCAAGGCCATGGCTTCACCGGGACACTGTGGAGGGAGAAAAACAAATCTCCATTGTAGCTAGCATCAGTTTTTCACTGTTTAAATATACCGAAACATTTACGTTGTTATTGAGTTTACTCTGTCCTCATTTAACAAAAAAAAATGTTCTGAAGACAAACCATGAGTTAGCAAGAGGTGTCATTCCTTTTAGCCAAAAGCTCCTACTTAGTTGTCACTTCTTGCCGGGTCAAATCTAGTTTTACATGATTGACCACATCCCACTAAGCTTGTACACTTTTGAGTAGGCTCCTCATGCTCTTTCAGCTTGCTCACTGACTATCCTGGATCGACTGGCCAGAACAAGAAGATCAGATGTGAAAGACTTACCTGTGTAGTCCTGATAGCTTTCTTCTCACCTCTCCATCTGATGGTGCGTGTTTATAAAGGTTGGAGAATCTCATATCAGATTGATAAAAGTCTGCCAAAACACATTGAAACTTTGAAACACCACCTGTTACACTCTCAGGATTATGTAATATGACAGAAATAGAGCGGAAATTCTCTTTATTTGCATGACTCCCATTACGTTTTACAACGTAAGAATGATATTTTCATTTGGCATAAAAGACTACAATATGCATGTTTGAAAGCGGTGAATGACAGAAGCAATCAAGGCGCATTATGGGAATTGTAGGACCTACTGTTTTTGCTTCTGGGTTACTAGAGACTGGAAGTCAGGATATGTGCGCGTGCTGTGTAAAATGTAAATAGAAACAAAATGAGATGACGTGAAAACATTGAAACCCCATATTTAACTGGACATAACACGGAGACAACTTATCAAATGTTGTAACCAAGAAATGTCATTGTGTTTGCAAAATGTTATGTTCATTTTGAGATTGAGGGGTCAGGGTCATGTTTACCATTTTGTTCATCTGACATCTGACAGGCAGGCCAGTTTAACAGCTGGACCCTACTGCTATGTGGCTATGCTGTTTGAATACGTGCAGAATGTGGCTTGACATTGTCTTGCTGGAATAAGCAAGGCCGTCCCTGGAAAAACAGACATTATCTACTTGGCAGCATATACTACTGGCAGCAAATTAACCATCTTGCCATCTGCAGTAATGCACATTCGCTCATTCACGGCACACCGTGTGGACAGGTTGAGGTAAAACTATGATAAATGTTTTATGGAATAGACAAAAGCTTCTTCAGTTATCATTATTAACTTGTAGGCAATGTGTGATCATGTGCACAGCCTATTTAAAGAAGGTTTACATTAAACACAGCTGGACTATTTTATTGAGTCAAAAATCATTTTGTTTAACCATTTTCAATTTGATCTTTGGATTGATTTATTAAATTAACTTTGTTTATTTGTTCCTCTACATGGTTTCAGGTTATGGAAGGTCAAGGGCATCATTCTGGCCTTAGAAGGTAGTAAACTCTTGTCTAATAGAATAGGTGAACTCCCACAATATCGTGCTAAATGACTGAGAAAAACACATAAAGCTCAAATGTTGCAGCGGTTTATTTCTTAGTGACAACACTGGAAACAGGGTAAAAGGGTACAAAGGCAGCAGAATGTTTATTGATGAAGTTAATGAGTCTGACAGAGAGCAGAAGCACTGACAGCTTGGTAGCTTAGAAATAATACATTAGGATGAAATTATTCTTCAGAGCCAGTCTGAGAGAAGTGTAGGATGGACGTAAAGGTCACATTCATCTATGCATGATCGACCTCACACACTACGCTTGTGCACTTTTGCTCCTCATGCTTTTCCAGCTGGACGCTTGCTCACTGACTAGCCTGGCTCAACCGGCCAGAACAAGCAAATCTCATAGTAGATTGATAGAAGTCTGCCAAGACACTTATTGAAACACCACCTGTTACACTCTCAGGATTATGTAATATGACAGAAATAGAGTGGAAATTCTCCTTATTTGCACGACTATTATTCACTATTGTCGAAGCAGTTTATACAAGTTTTACAACATAAGAATAATATTTTTGTTTGGCATAAAAGACTAGAATGTGCATCTGTGAAGATGCCTGGTGCTCATTCATGTTTGAAAGAGGTGAATTTTTCCAATACTCACTTACTGGTCTAAGACTATCACTGCTCCATTTTCAGCCACGGCACACCGTGTGGACAGGTTGAGGTAAAACTATGATAAATGTTTTATGGAATAGACTAAAGCTCCTCCAGTTATCATTATTAACTTGTTGGCAAAGTGTGATCATGTCCCACTCCCACTCCCACAATGACAAAAACATACAAAGTTTCCTTGTTGCAGCAGTTTATTTCTTATTGATAACACTGGAAACAGGGTAAAATAGATTATGGTACAGTGTGACAAAGGCACCAGAATGAGGATTGATGAGTTTGAGCAACTATGTTTCTGGACAGAGAACTTAAGCACTGACAGATTAGTTGCTTAGGAATTATACATTAGGACGAAATTATTCCTCAGAGCTGGTCTGAGAGATGCCTATGCATAGCTCTTAGGACAGTGTGTAGTTAAAATAGAGGGTACCACCTTCCGCCAGGTGGCATTTGGCAATCCAGGTTCCCAGCCTTAGCAAAAACTGGCAGGATCCCAGCTTGTCATCATAGATGAGGTCCTTGTCCCAAGCTTCAACCCTCAGTATGCTGCCCTGCTCTGCTCCCGGGTAGGCGAACTCGTCATCCCACCAGGGGCTGTTAGTGTCGACTTTGAACGATGTCATACCCATACCTTTTGAGTCATAGAACAGCTTGACATAGCAGTCTGCTGGGGTGGTCGGGTCAGCGTTAAGACCATCTGCCCGCAGATTATACACCCTCAATAAGGCCTGAGACACACCGAGACTGCAGAGGAGCAGCAGGAGGGCAGGAAGACTCCAGGCCATGGCTTCACTGAGACACTGTGGAGACGGAACAGCAAATCTTGATTGTAGTTAGCAGTCTGAAATATTTACACCAATCAGTTTTTCACTGTTTAACTGTGTTGCAACATTTGTGTTAATACTGAGTTTACTCTGTCCTTATTTGACATGCTTTAACCAGCTGTAAACTTGCTCACTGGCTACTGTGACATGTTTGTTCAAGAAAACATGAAAATGGTTTGTTTATTCTGCTGACACCATCCCAAATCCTTCCTGTTCATCTCCGTGACATTTTGTCTGCAGGATTTCTGATTTCTGAGTCTCCCTGACTTAAACAACACACTGAGCTTTAAGAATCAATAACTAACGGTGCGCACACTGTAAGCAAGCACACCCTTTGGATCCAAACTCTGAGTAGTACCTCATGACTGGGGAGTGATCTGTTTTTGTGTTTACTCTATGATAATCCACAGTGCTATGGTCTTTTAAAGAATTATTTACAGACCAAAACAAGGTCCAATGAGAGCAGTGACTCATGTACCACTCAGACTGTGCTCCGGGCGCCTGATCAAGTGGAGCTTTCGAGTGAAGCAGATCAGAACCATTGCTGTGTTATTTACTCATTCTCTCAAATAAAAGTGGAGGGCAACTCTTGCATTAATGTCCTTTATCAAAATAACAATCACAACACAAGCCAAACGAACCCACCAGCAGCATGGGCCTGATCCTGAAACATAATTTATATAAAGAATCAGCCTGCAATTACACCACATTTCTCTTCCTTACTTCTGGAGTCAAAATAATGGTACAAAGGTGAGAAAGACATGAACACATCTGTCTGATGTTATTATTTTATTCTGAAGAAATTCAGTCCAGCATTGTGTCTGCTTTGATTACATTCTCCATTTCCAGTTCTCCTCAGATTCACAACATCTCCAGATATTCAGTTAACTCTAGTAAAATCAGCAGTAAATAAATGGCTGCCTGTCGTAGCTGAGGAATGGGGTAATAGTAAGAGCAGCGAAGAGAACATGGATCAGGATGAAATGAACAGTGAAAACAAAAGAAAACCTCGACTGGCCAGGACAAGAAAATCAGATGTGAAAGTCTTACCTGTAGTCCTGATAGCTTTCTTCTAATCTCTCCATCTGATGTTGCATGTTTTTAAAGGTTGGCAAACCTCATGTCACACTGATGAAAGTCTGCCAAAACATGTTTTTTTCTTCTTTTTGTTGTTTCACAACTGATACACAACCTGCTTCACTCTCAGTTTTATGAAATTTGAAAACAGATACAGAAATAGAATGACTTATTATAAGAACACTAGCACCATAAGACTAATAATTTGATTTGGCATAAAATACAAAAATACTCATCTGTGACGACAGGGCCGCCCCTGGCCAAATTGGGGCCCTAAGCAGAATCTTATTTGCTGGAAAACTTAATGTCCAGTCCACACCTAGACAGAATTATCCTCTCTTCTGTCTCATGATTAGCATGCTAGCAGCTGGAATGTTAGAATAGACTAAAGCTCCTCCAGTTATCATTATTAACTTGTTGGCAATGTGTGATCATGTGCACAGCCTATCTAAAGAAGGTTTACATTAAACACAGCTGGAGCCTCATCATCTCAAAGATGTGCAAACAGATTCATGCTCTCTGTAGAGGGATACAGAGACTGTATTGGCAAACCAGCTGTACCATTTATATACGTAGCTGTGAACAGATTTTTATGAAATTATGCTATTTTATTTATTAAATTAACTTTATTTGTTGTGTCCTTTATTTATTCCTCTTTATGATGTATATGAAATGTCATACCTAATGATACAATCACTTTACTATAATCACTTTTATTCATTTGGAAAATTGTTCATTCATTCTTCCTTTTAGGCATTAAAAGTACCTGCAGTACACACAAAGCTAACTGGCGTGAAGCAGCAGTAGGTAGAAGCTGACTGGATGACCCGTTTAAGAATCAGCTCTGGGGAAAATTTTTTAAATGTCACAATGCCTTATTTTATTTTTTCATGTAAACATTCCTTACTTCTCAGTATTTGTTCAGGTTGCATTCGTAACTCGGAGCCTCTTTTACCAGCATTAGATAAGTCTCAGAACCTGTGTGACGTACAGAGGGAATTTTTTAAAACTAAGCTCTGTGTTAGCCTCAGAAGGCAGTAAGTAGATCTTGTCCAGTTGAACAGGTGAGCTGATTATTTCTGTGTTTCACTCCCACAATGGCAAAAACATACAAAGTTTGCTTGTTGCGGCAGTTTATTTCTTATTGATAACACTGGAAACAGGGTAAAATAGATGATACAGTGTGACAAAGGCACCAGAATGAGGATTGATGAGTTTGAGCAACTATGTTTCTGGACAGAGAACTTAAGCACTGACAGCTTAGTTGCTTAGGAATTATACATTAAGATGAAATTATTCCTCAGAGCTGGTCTGAGAGATGCCTATGCATAGCTCTTAGGACAGTGTGTAGCTAAAATAGAGGGTACCACCTTCCGCCAGGTAGCAGTTGATATCATGGGTTCCCCGCTTCAGAAAATACTGGCAGGATCCCAGCTTGTCATCATAGATGGGGTCCTTGTCAAAAACTTCAACCCTCAGTGTTCTACCCTGCTCTGCTTCCGGGTAGACGAAGCCCTCATTCCAGGAAGGGTTGTTATCGTCGTCTTTGACCGATGTCATACGCGCACTTCCTGAGTCATAGAACAGCTGGACATAGCAGTCAGTTTCAGTGAATGTGTCACCGTTAAGATCAACTGCCCGGAGACCATACAGACTCAGAGTGGCCTGAGCCACACCGAGACTGCAGAGGAGCAGCAGGAGGGCAGGAAGACTCGAGGCCATGGCTTCACTGAGACACTGTGGAGACGGAACAGCAAATGTTGATTGTAGTCAGCAGTCTGAAATATTTACACCAATCAGTTGTTCACTGTTTAACTGTGTTGCAACATTTGTGTTATACTGAGTTTACTCTGTCCGTTTTTAACATGAAATCATGAATATTTCTGAATTCAAATCACGAGTGTCATTTCTTTTAGACAAAAGAGTCCACTCAGTTGCCATTTTTGCTCCTCCAACTGTATACTTGCTCACTGACTAGCCGGATGAACCCACCAGCAGCATGGGCCTAATCCTGAAACATAATTTATATAAAGAATCAGCCTGCAATTACACCACATTTCTCTTCCTTACTTCTGGAGTCAAAATAATGGTACAAAGGTGAGAAAGACATGAACACATCTGTCTGATGTTATTATTTTATTCTGAAGAAATTCAGTCCAGCATTGTGTCTGCTTTGATTACATTCTCCATTTCCAGTTCTCCTCAGATTCACAACATCTCCAGATATTCAGTTAACTCTAGTAAAATCAGCAGTAAATAAATGGCTGCCTGTCGTAGCTGAGGAATGGGGTAATAGTAAGAGCAGCGAAGAGAACATGGATCAGTTTGAAATGAACAGTGAAAACAAAATAAAACCTCGACTGGCCAGGACAAGAAAATCAGATGTGAAAGTCTTACCTGTAGTCCTGATAGCTTTCTTCTAATCTCTCCATCTGACGTTGCATGTTTTTAAAGGTTGGCAAACCTCATGTCACACTGATGAAAGTCTGCCAAAACACGTTTTTTTTCTTCTTTTTGTTGTTTCACAACTGATACACAACCTGCTTCACTCTCAGTTTTATGAAATTTGAAAACAGATACAGAAATAGAATGACTTATTATAAGAACACTAGCACCATAAGACTAATAATTTGATTTGGCATAAAATACAAAAATACTCATCTGTGACGACAGGGCCGCCCCTGGCCAAATTGGGGCCCTAAGCAGAATCTTATTTGCTGGAAAACTTAATGTCCAGTTCACACCTAGACAGAATTATCCTCTCTTCTGTCTCATGATTAGCATGCTAGCAGCTGGAATGTTTATGCCAACCTTTTTATTTCAACAACATAACCACCTTCATTTTTTCTTTCATTGTGAAGTGTGAAGAAAAATGAGATCAGAAGTCAGAGTCATGTTTACCATTTTGTAATCTGACATTTGGACCCTTACTAACTGGTCTAAGACTATCACTACTCCATTTTCAGCCACGGCACACCGTGTGGACAGGTTGAGGTAAAACTATGATAAATGTTTTATGGAATAGACTAAAGCTCCTCCAGTTATCATTATTAACTTGTTGGCAATGTGTGATCATGTGCACAGCCTATCTAAAGAAGGTTTACATTAAACACAGCTGGAGCCTCATCATCTCAAAGATGTGCAAACAGATTCATGCTCTCTGTAGAGGGATACAGAGACTGTATTGTCAAACCAGCTGTACCATTTATATACGTAGCTGTGAACAGATTTTTATGAAATTATGCTATTTTATTTATTAAATTAACTTTATTTGTTGTGTCCTTTATTTATTCCTCTTTATGATGTATATGAAATGGCATACCTAATGATACAATCACTTTACTATAATCACTTTTATTCATTTGGAAAATTGTTCATTCATTCTTCCTTTTAGGCATTAAAAGTACCTGCAGTACACACAAAGCTAACTGGCGTGAAGCAGCAGTAGGTAGAAGCTGACTGGATGACCCGTTTAAGAATCAGCTCTGGGGAAAATTTTTTAAATGTCACAATGCCTTATTTTATTTTTTCATGTAAACATTCCTTACTTCTCAGTATTTGTTCAGGTTGCATTCGTAACTCGGAGCCTCTTTTACCAGCATTAGATAAGTCTCAGAACCTGTGTGACGTACAGAGGGAATTTTTTAAAACTAAGCTCTGTGTTAGCCTCAGAAGGCAGTAAGTAGATCTTGTCCAGTTGAACAGGTGAGCTGATTATTTCTGTGTTTCACTCCCACAATGGCAAAAACATACAAAGTTTGCTTGTTGCGGCAGTTTATTTCTTATTGATAACACTGGAAACAGGGTAAAATAGATGATACAGTGTGACAAAGGCACCAGAATGAGGATTGATGAGTTTGAGCAACTATGTTTCTGGACAGAGAACTTAAGCACTGACAGCTTAGTTGCTTAGGAATTATACATTAAGATGAAATTATTCCTCAGAACTAGTCTGAGAGATGCCTATGCATAGCTCTTAGGCGAGTGTGTAGCTTAAATAGAGGGTACCACCTTCCGCCAGGTAACAGCTGATATTATGGGTTCCCTGCTTCAGAAAATACTGGCAGGATCCCAGCTTGTCATCATAGATGAGGTCCTCATCCCAAGCTTCAACGCTCAGTGTTCTGCTCTGCTCTGCTTCCAGGTAGATGAACTCCTCATTCCAGGAAGGGTTGTTATCGTCGTCTTTGACCGATGTCATATGCACACATCCTGAGTCATAGAACAGCTTGACATAGCAGTCAGTTTCAGTGAATGTGTCACCGTTAAGATCAACTGCCCGGAGACCATACAGACTCAGAGTGGCCTGAGCCACACCGAGACTGCAGAGGAGCAGCAGGAGGGCAGGAAGACTCGAGGCCATGGCTTCACTGAGACACTGTGGAGACGGAACAGCAAATCTTGATTGTAGTTAGCAGTCTGAAATATTTACACCAATCAGTTTTTTTCTGTTTAACTGTGTTGCAACATTTGTGTTATACTGAGTTTACTCTGTCCGTTTTTAACATGAAATCATGAATATTTCTGAATTCAAATCACGAGTGTCATTTCTTTTAGACAAAAGAGTCCACTCAGTTGCCATTTTTGCTCCTCCAACTGTATACTTGCTCACTGACTAGCCGGCTGAACCCACCAGCAGCATGGGCCTAATCCTGAAACATAATTTATATAAAGAATCAGCCTGCAATTACACCACATTTCTCTTCCTTACTTCTGGAGTCAAAATAATGGTACAAAGGTGAGAAAGACATGAACACATCTGTCTGATGTTATTATTTTATTCTGAAGAAATTCAGTCCAGCATTGTGTCTGCTTTGATTACATTCTCCATTTCCAGTTCTCCTCAGATTCACAACATCTCCAGATATTCAGTTAACTCTAGTAAAATCAGCAGTAAATAAATGGCTGCCTGTCGTAGCTGAGGAATGGGGTAATAGTAAGAGCAGCGAAGAGAACATGGATCAGTTTGAAATGAACAGTGAAAACAAAATAAAACCTTGACTGGCCAGGACAAGAAAATCAGATGTGAAAGTCTTACCTGTAGTCCTGATAGCTTTCTTCTAATCTCTCCATCTGATGTTGCATGTTTTTAAAGGTTGGCAAACCTCATGTCACACTGATGAAAGTCTGCCAAAACACGTTTTTTTTCTTCTTTTTTGTTGTTTCACAACTGATACACAACCTGCTTCACTCTCAGTTTTATGAAATTTGAAAACAGATACAGAAATAGAATGACTTCCTATAAGAACACTAGCATTATGGGAATTGTAGGATATACTGTTTTTGTTACTAGAGAGGCAGGTCAGGATATCCCAGCATTATTTTTCGTTTCAACCCTTCGTTTCCAAAAAAAAGTTGGCGCACTGTGTAAAATGTAAATAGAAACAAAATGAGATCAGAAGTCAGAGTCATGTTTACCATTTTGTAATCTGACATTTGGACCCTTACTAACTGGTCTAAGACTATCACTACTCCAATTTCAGCCACGGCACACCGTGTGGACAGGTTGAGGTAAAACTATGATAAATGTTTTATGGAATAGACTAAAGCTCCTCCAGTTATCATTATTAACTTGTTGGCAATGTGTGATCATGTGCACAGCCTATTTAAAGAAGGTTTACATTAAACACAGCTGGAGCCTCATCATCTCAAAGATGTGCAAACAGATTCATGCTCTCTGTAGAGGGATACAGAGACTGTATTGTCAAACCAGCTGTACCATTTATATACGTAGCTGTGAACAGATTTTTATGAAATTATGCTATTTTATTTATTAAATTAACTTTATTTGTTGTGTCCTTTATTTATTCCTCTTCATGATGTATTCTGCATTTGCAGAGATTGCGTCCCCTTGCGCTAAATGGGGACCCCCATGGATTGTGGGGCCCCTCGCACAGCGCGTGTTCTGCATGTAGGGAGGCGCAGAGCTGTGTTGGTAAATAAAGGTGCATTATGGGAATTGTAGGATATACTGTTTTTGTTACTAGAGAGGCAGGTCAGGATATCCCAGCATTATTTTTCGTTTCAACCCTTCGTTTCCAAAAAAAAGTTGGCGCACTGTGTAAAATGTAAATAGAAACAAAATGAGATCAGAAGTCAGAGTCATGTTTACCATTTTGTAATCTGACATTTGGACCCTAGTGCTACATGGCACAGGACAGAATAGAAAAAAGCATTTCCTATTAATAAAATATTGAAGATTCTACAGCTATATTTTATCAGTCAGTTGGTATTTTCTTCTTTTGACCATTTGATACATCCACAGACAAAATTAAAAAAGTTCTAACCTTGTGGTTTCCCCCTTAGTTCCTACTGCAACATAAAAAAAAAAAAAAATGTGCGTCACTGCCGATGTTGTGAAATTAAACACGGGTCACAGGTTGATTTGCGTATCAACATTTGATTGGAATAACATATCATTTGGGTTGAATGTTGCATTTATTTCAACATTATTATTGGTAGAAACTGTTTAGTTTTACACAGCTGAAGTAAACCATCGTGAACATCCTTGAAAGAAAATAAGAATCCAGTAAGGAAACAATCCATATTTGCACAAACAAATTTATTTGGCCATATTGCAGACATATTCAGAGATTCTGTTGTGTTTGACTTACAAATGGAAACAAAATCTTGCACCTTCCATTAGTGACCGTAGAAAATACAGTAGACATATTTACAGAAATTCTTGATGACTCTGACTTCAGAAAATACAGTGCTGTTTGTGTAGCTTTTTTTTTTTTTTTTTTTTTTACAAACACTGACATAACGCTTTCAATGTACTAATATTACAAGCATGGAAACAGCTACCCTTCCAAGACTTATGTTAAAAGGCAGATCAACTTGACCGTAAAAATGTGTCATAAAACATAAATATGAACAAAGCCAGAAACTAGACCAAAGTAATTACAGGGGTTAAAGTTTAGTGATATTACAGAGCATCGAGCTGCACACTCCAACTTTCAAACTTTTCCAATTTTTAAAGTCAGGATGCAGTTTTCAGAACACACTATCATAGTGGTCATATTTATATATGACCATATTTATATATGACCAGTGTGACTGTTCCTGTGCAGTTTGTAAAGGGGAGATCTGTGGTTATGTTTCTATAATGTTACAGTTGTGGTTTAAGACTCATTCTCGGTTTTCATCATGCAACACATCAACGTGGATCTCGTAGTGCACTGGTTACTGGAGGACTTCATTAACTGCTGTGTCCGGCTGCGTCAGAGGAAACTCCAGCTTCTCACACTCCGTCAGCTTCAGGGTTAAGTGCTGGGCAATCTCATTAGGATCGGTGTACAGTGCAGCAGGAACATTCTGAAGGAGAACGTTTAAATGACAACAAATTCAGTACAGCGCAGAAAACTTACCATATTAATGATACATGAAATCAATTTCTGTGGTTGTGCTTTGTAGCACTTGCATCGCATGTCACAGCTCACCTTCAGTTCTGCTATTTTGCTTTCCCTCGTGCTGAACTCTCGTAGCATGTAATCCTTTCCAGCCTGGAATCAAAATCAAAGATCAAAGATCATAACTCATTGCAGCCTTTATCATGGTGTGGATTGACATTTTAATACTATGATTTGTTCACTATTAAAAACATGCATCACGCTTTGTCCTAGCTAGAGGAAAACCAACTTGCCTCGTGATACAGCCGTGTGTCATTTATTCTAATCAGCACTCCGTCCACTCGCAGGAAGAAACGCAGCAACAAGAAAAAACTGGTGGGCATCACCCTCTGCATCATCAACGAGACAAAGAGCGACGCGTTCAGAATATCGCAACATTCTATCATGACAGACGCTGCTCCACTAAGCTAGATACTGACTGCTCACAGACTGCTCAGTGGAACGTTGTCTTCCTCTTAAGAGCTGTAAATCTTTACATGAACACAGCACTCACAATTTTGACATTGATCATTGAGACTCCGTGGTCATGCAGCTCGTCCTCAAACAACAGCACCTCATCAAAGAACATGATCTGTTCCCGAGCTTTCAGCTTCTCCAGGTCAATACGTTCATCTGTCTTAGTCACCTTCAGAGAAACAATAGGTTGAAGTAAAAACAGATATGGACAGCTGGTGGTGATTCTGCGCTCCATTCCAATACTGAAAATAACTCACCTTCATCTGAATACCGTCTCCTATCAGAGTCCCTCTGTAGTCTGTGGTGTATGTCCAGTCATATGGTCTGACCACCTCTTTGGAGTGTTCAGAGTCAAGTCTGGAAGAAGATCACAGAGATTCGTGTTAACAGTGCAGATGACATTCAATAGGTATAGCTATGGCCGCCATGCTGTGAGCATTGAACTTTCAAAAAACTGCCAACAGTATCACCAGCAGGTGAAGGTGGGAACCACACATGTAGATAACATCCATTCACCTCTCCGTGTCTCACAAAGACACAGTGGTTGGAACAATAAACTCAATTTTTTCTTTTCTCTCTACTTAGTTGAACACTACCTCTGAACTGATTTATCATGTATGTATATTTTTCTCAACTCATCTGTGTAATAGGAATGATTCACTGGTAAGAGATTAAGAAGGCACAAAACCTGGTGACAATCACACAAAGCACTTCTGTTAATTGAAAATCATCCAGGTGATGACCTCATGAGGCTGACTGGGAACGCAAAAAATGTGCAAAGCTGTCATCAAAGCAAATGGTTAATACTTTGAAGAATCTAAAAAAAAAAAAAAATCAAAATCAAATTCATAATACGTTTCAGTGTTAATCTGCAATATATAAAGAAATACAAGAGAATGAGAAGTGTGTCCAAACTTTTGACAGGTTCTTCTACATCTGTCATGTTATGTATCTGTAATGCCGTCACCCAAGACCTCAAGTCTTTCCTGCAGCAGCTTAAATTTAACCTACCCAGGACAATGATAGTGCACCTCAACACTTCGATCACTGAGTCCATCCTCACCATCACCATCTGGTATGCTACAGCGTCTACTGGGGCTCCCTGACACTGACCTTCACTCACCCAGATCACGCGTTACATTAACCTAAGGTCTCTACACCCTCTGACTCAATGTGCAACATTGAAGCGTGTCTTCTTTTGATAGCATCTGGATTCATTTAAAATGTTCTGCATATTTGTGAACTTGGTCGGCCAGTAATTTTGATAACAGAGTTTCAATATATGAAATATTTATTTAAAAAAAAAAAAACAGTCTTGTGTAACACACTGTGATGCTTGTCTTGCCTGCTCTCCTGCCATTCCTGAGCACAGGCCACCTTGACAGCGTCTTCCATGTTGTTGACTCTCTTAAGGGCATCGATGGCATTGAATTCGATGCCATAGCCGTCTGTGTGTTGGATGCACAGGACATTGTCCCCAAACAGCATCTCTGGAAGGGAGGGCATGTTCATCTCCTCTGCTAACCTGGAAAGACAAACAGCAAACGGTTGGCTACTGGTGACATTTAAAAAAGCAAATCAAGCAAAAACTTCTGTATTATTAGATAACATGATGGGCCAGCGGGGTGTACTACAAAGTAACTTCAACACACACAGGCTTTCTTTGCATTAGTTAGCTCGACAAAACGTAAAACCCAATCACAGGGTATCGCGATGACGTTATCAACTTCTCAAAATTTTTGTGAATCCAAGTTGTCATCAGGCTCTGTGTGTGTTTGCATATTTACACTTTTGTATTAAGTTTACTATTCAAACAACCCTGAATAATTCAAAGTGGTATGTGACTGTGGCTTTGTCATTCTTGTAGCTTGTGGATAATATATGCAGTGTATAATTTAAGCATTAATATTATCTGAAGAAAACAGGGAAATAGAGTTTCAGATGTTCTGCTCCACATACTGAACGCATGTATGTAATGCAGGTTTGTATCTGACATATTCCTCAACTAAATATAGTCAGGAAAATAATTAGTGAAGAAAAGAATTTACTCCGCCCAAATTAGGTGTGCATTGAAAAATTAAAATGTCGATCTACCCAGGTTAAAAGAAAGCCAACCTTGTCACACTGGTTCTAAGTACACCCCTTTGGACATGTGTTATTTTCCTTCTATTTTTAATCAAATCAATGTTTTGCATATTCGCATTTTGTTTCTATACAACAACATTTTTGGAAACAGGGTTGTAAAAAAATAAATGTTTCTTTGACAGACACAGTACAGCGTTTCCCTGATATTTATTGTGCAGTGACACACCACTACAGAATTATGAGTGCTGCTAAAATTTCACATTATCATTATTATCAATGGGATACTAATGATTTTCACTCGCGCACTGTCTGAGCACAAAATGACTGTTAATGCCAGTGAGGCGGAGCAGTAAGTTATCTTGTCAATAACTCTATTCATCTATCTTACTTAAGTAATTAAGTAAATTAGGTGCAACTCGTTTTGGGCTGCATCATCTAAGCCAAATGAATCAATGTGGAGAGCATCAAAATAACTAAATGACTTTTTTCCAGATCTAGGTCCCCAGTGGACTTGAGCAAGTTTGGTCTTTATTTATTCATAACCTGCTCTAGCTTTTCCAACATTTTCCATGTATATATGGTAAGAATAAAAAGAATTAAAATATAAAAATACATACAGTCTTCAACAAACTTACACAAAACCCTGAAATTTTAATCCACTCTGTCACCTGTGAATACAGGCTAGTGTCACATGTTTATGGACATTGAGGACGAAAGAATTCTTGAGTGCATCTTATAAACACTTGTGACTAGAATTAAAAATATGGTTGTTATAGCTAAAAGCGTAAGCCACCAAAGGGGGCCAACAAGAAAAAGTTAGAAGACAGCTTTATATCTGCTATCCACGACAAGAGGAGCATCTCACCGTTCAATGTCTTTAGATTTCATGATATGATTTCTGGCAGCAGTCACTTTCCATGGTCCAAAGGTGAAGTCCTGCTTACTGCTCTTGAAACCATGCGACATCATCGTGGACAGGGAGGTTAACATCAGCTGCAAAGGAGAGCATCAGGAGACTAAAGATTGGACCGGCAGACCCAGAAGAACATTTCATCCTCCGGACTACTACGCTTTGTGAATCATTCTGCATACTGTGAACTTTTGCACATTACCTGGCAAATGTGTGCACAGTCCTGCACAATACTAGCTAATACCTTGATGCCTACAACATTTTGAGGAATCTTTTGCACTACAGCAGACAGCAAGCTGTGTATCAAAGCAGCTGCACAGTCAGCAACACCAAACTAACGCAGAGAAGTGCAGGAGACGAAGAGGAACGAGGCACGAGCCAGCACCAGCACCCTCCCAAGAGTCAGGAGGTGGCCAAAATGCATGTGTAGTTATATTATCATATTAGATGTGATAGAATATAATCATAGTACTATAGCTCATTAAGAAATAAGAGGGGGAAAAAACATGAGCTGAGGAAAAAAATCTAAAATAATATAAGTGATCTATCCACCTGACCTCAGTTTCTTGGGACCTGCTGCTGTCCACACACACAATGTGTTAACGTTAGCTGGTTAGCTCGGTCAAACCAGCATTCACTCATGTTAAGGCTGTCCAAACGTCTCCAATGAATTAGTTAGGATATAAACGGCTGCTTATTTTCCCAGATACAGTCTGTCTGGTAAAATAACTATCAAAAGCAGCTCGAAATGTCTAGTTTCTGCTGTATGTATTGACGCTGGCAGACATAGTAAACTCCTCTCATGTAACCACATGAATGAACTGCTTTCGGCTTCGCTCCGCCACATTTCTTCGGGCTGTCTGGATGGTTAAACATAAAAACACAGCCGTCCATGACCAGGAAAATATAAGTCAGTCCAACTGTCTGTTATGACGGACCTTAACAGAAAGAAAACATCTGTTTACCTTAGTGTTGTTGTGACCTGCTAACCTGTCATGGAAGCTACTTGAGTGCGCCGGTGAAAACAGTCCCGTTAAGCACGCTACGCTCGGGCTAAGGTTCCGCTATTTGTTCACGTGACAGTTTCCCGGGGTTACCGTCTGTCTACAGCGATGACAGACAGACCCGAGCTAGAGGCTGCTGTGGAAAGACTACCAAGACAATCGGTCTGCACTGATAAACTACATAAGTATGTTGAAACGTCATGAACAAACAACGTTTTTGCAACATGCGCTCTCACTCTCTCTGTAGTCTGCATCGCGCTTAAATAAGTAAATATAAATTAATAATAATTAATTAATTGGTTTTTATAACGTTTGGTTGTAGTTCAGACTGTTTCAAGAATTTAAACGATAAATACTTCCGGGTCACTTTATTCGGGAACCTAAGCAAAATAGACTTTTCAACCGGAGGCGGAGGCCTTGACGGGAGAAGGGGACATGAGCGCAGATTATGAGCAGTTTCTTCTTGCTCTGCAGTCTCTCAAGTAAATATTGGACTTGTTTTACACACAAGTCGCATATCTTCTGAACATTTTGGCGCTAACATTTCGCTTCGTTTTGTTTTCAGCTCGGACACGTCAGGCAGAAAGCAAACTTCTGTCTCAGTCTCAGCAGCGGCAACATATTCTCGCGAGATCTGGCAACACATATCTTTTTTTTCTCTCTTTCGGAGCTGAATCGTCTGTCTAGTTTCACCCGAAATTATTTAAAACAACTTATTAACATTAGAGTAACTTTCTGAACCGCCATCATACACACGGCGTTCACACAACGAAAAGATGGGCGGCGAGGAGACCACGCCCACTTAGGAGACAGGAAACGCAGAGCATTTTTGTCATATGTCAGCGTGTGACTGGCGGAGACTGTAGTGTGTTAGCTTCTGTCCGAGAGTATCTTTTAACCTTCTTTAGCAAAACAGACTTGGAACGCATCCGGAGGTGACATTAAATAAACAAATAAGAAGAGCCGAGAGGCTGCCCAATCAGATATCCCCGTCCCTGACAGCTGGCCAATCACAGAGCGCGTATCGGGCTGAAAACTATTCAACATGGAGGCAACAGTTGAGAAGCTCGAAGCGATGGTAAGCGGTGTGAAAGTATTGTATTTTTCTGCGTTTTCCATCTTCTCAGACTGCTCCTACCATTATTGAACGATTCCAGAGACAGTCGGCAGCTCATGTGTCACCCTGGAGTTATTTATACGGCATGCCTATGGCAGTGAGAGCAGTCAGGTCGTGGGTTTGTCTTTGTATCAACACACAATTCAAATTCCTTTGCGCCATTGAGAGGGCGTCTCTGCGTAAGGTTACCGCTACAACACCAAATATTATACAGCAAACTATTACTCATCAGAGCAGCGACCACAGGATGAGACCAGTTCAGACGTAGTGTCTCTAGAACGGCTTCTGTCTTTCGACACACATTGCTGCAGTCGCGTTTTCGACAGCATTTCCGGTAAATGGCATCATAACATGCGAGCAGTCAGTCAGCACAGCTAGCCACAGTCTGACATGCAGCTTCCCCCAAAGAAAACAAACGTTATCCCGGACATGTCTGCTTCACAAATCTATATGAATGCTCATATTCCTTTGTAACAGAGGAGACGTGCTTTGAGAGTATTTTTGAATGCTGTAAAATGGAAACGTGAGTGGACAGATGATAAAGAGAGGGTTCAGTAAACAGGTGCAATGTTTGACCCCAAAAATCTTGAGAAGTTTCTGATGTACCGCACTCTGAGATCAGCGTATTTTGCTAAAGGACTACTGTCTTGGTCGACCATACATTTTTTTGAGCTCACGAAATTGTCCTGCAAGGAATAAAATCTAATCTGCCAGGTTATTTTGATAGTTTGATAGTTAGATGTCTGCTGTGGCAGCAAGCGATACCTACAAAATCATTTCCTCCTTTTGAATTTTGCCTACAAATTAAATCAGTGTTTTATTTGAGATACGTTTAAATCTCTTTTGTTTATAATCAGTTCAGTAGAGCTGTGGGTGGGAAATATATATATTTTGGTCGCAGTATATGTACTGTGCGACTGTATGACCATGAAAAGTGAATTAATGCTTGAAAGTATACTTGTAAGTGCTTGTGCTGATGCCAATAGAAATCCTAATAAACACAATAAAATGCTCACTATATCACAAGTCCAGCCTTTGGCTAAGCTAGTCCACTGTCTGTCCAGTGCCCTCTGACCCTGCATGAAAAAGGCGTGCATTGTAAAAAAGGGCATTGACCAGAAATAGTTACAAGTGAAGGAAATGCTTCAGCTGTTGGCAGATGCTCTGACTTCATTGCACTACTGTATCAGACAGCTAGCAGTGCAATAGTATTGTCAAAGCATCTGAAAACTGCATAGACCAGGTGCACTGACTACTTTATCAAGTCAAGTGGACATGATAGGTGGACCATGGCGTGGTCTGACGGGGTAGGTGAGACTGCACTCGACTCAGGTTCAGCAGTTGAACCCGACACAAGCAGGTTGTGGTTCGATTTCCAGCTACTCCAGTCTGCATGTTGAAGTGTCTTGGGCAAGATACTGAACCCCACAGGGCTGTGCCAACAGTGTGTTAATGTGTATGTCTGCTCGGTGTAAATGTGTGAATTACATTGTTTATTTTGCTTGTGTTCAACTTGTTCAGAATTGCTTTAAACAATAATTGATAGATTACTGTCTGATTGCTGCACTGTCATACCTTATGGTACAGGATTTCCTAAAAAGTAGCGTCATTAAGAAGTAGGTATGGATTAACAGCTATAATCCTTTAAAGCGTCTGACTTCTGGTAATCTTGTTTACAAATTCTTTAAGCAGATACTGATTTTAGCAATAATTTTGCCAGTTTTAGGCTGTTTTATTAGACTGTTTTTGTACATTTGAGTACACTTGTGACGTGATCTAAAATCTCTAGGAAAAAAACGAGACTTACCGAGCAGAAGAGAGCAAGGCATACTTGCCAATGTACTATCAAAGTGTAAAGCTGAGTGTTTTTGCAGTTCCTGAAGTCAGAGGCAGACCTGGAATATATTGAGAAGCGTCTGAAGCTGGACTTCATCAACAGCACTGCAGAGAATGGGTGTCCCGCAGAGGTAGTAACTGAACTACACACACATTTTCACGCAGCTAAAGACCGGACCAAAACAACATCATCTGCAGTCACATGGCATTCAGTAGCTACTGTAGTTCCGATGCAATCTATTATATTATAGTCCAGTATTTTACTTTTATTGTGCCAATAATGAAAGCACAAATCATTGTTTGTATAACTGGTCTCCTAATTAATACAGCTGGAAAGATTCTAGAAAGCAACCGCTCTCTAATACTTCTGATTACCCTTAAAGTTTCATTCCCAATATTGGAAATTCTATATTTTCTACCTTCTATTTGAATTGAAATCATTTGAGCCTAGTTTTGCAACATAGTCCATTGTTGAGTCTGTACAGGCTAATGATTGACCCTGTGCCTGCAGGAGAACCCGGCAGTGATGCTGGAGACCCTGAGGTCCATCAAGGCCAAACACACAGCGTTGTGCGCTCAGGTGACGGAGATCGCAGCCGCACAGAAGGAGTCCATGGACTCCATCAGAAACAACCTCGGCAGTGTCATGGAGCTGATCCAACACTTCCAGGAGACTACTGACGTGGAGGTACACTCACAAACTGTACACTCACTGCTTAACCACCACCTTATGTGCTCCTATTGTATACAAAAGGAAATCACTGATTCACAAAGCTTTTGAATGTCTTTTAGTGTAACTATAATGCCCCCTTTTAATCTTTTAAGTTTCAGACCTGGACATGAACCCTTTTCATACATGCACATGCAAAGATTAGACAGTTTTACATGTCTGGATCATATTTGAATAAGCACAGCAACATTCTGTACGAGGTCAGACCAAAGGATGAATTCTCTGAGGTGGCGGCAGCCCCTCAACTCTCTTTTGCTTTGGTCAGTTTACTGTAAACACACCAACCAATTAGAAGTGCAGTTCCAGTAGAAGCGAACAGTTTCCAGTGAGGAAAAAATAAATGTACATGTACATTGTGATTAGAATAGCTTTAACTTGAACACATGACAGAAGTTTTACAAAAAAAAAAATAATTAAGATTTTAACACAAATGTTCTACAGGCATTCTTCATGTTCATGCTCTGTCTTTATTGACGTGCTGCAGGTTCAGCCACCAACCGAGTCAGAGCAAGAGTCCGCAGAGCTCCTGGGTTCAGCTTGCATCAAGACCACATCAGAGGTAAGACCCAGTCAGCAGCCAGGAACCTTTTATGTTTACTGCTAGACCTTTGCTACACTTCCTTGAATGCTTCACAACAAAAGCCCTCCAGTGGATCACAGATGGCAAGCTCAAATTCTCAGTAGAAGTCTTTGGCAGGCAACAGGACAGCAACTTCACAGCTCAGCACAACAGATCTGAGTCCAACAAGGGTGCTATTTGTAAGACGAATGCCACATCAGAAATGTAGGAGTGAAACTAGATCTCCAGAGCTGCAGAGCTACTGCAAACTACTAACCACTACCAACCTTCGTTTACTGAGGGAAGGTTCACTGAGCAGACATGCTTAGTCCCGAGGACGCTCAATGTTTCTATAACCAAGTGACTCTCAAAGTCCTTTTTTCTGCATTTACTTAAATTACAGGAAAAAGTGAAGTATCTTTAAGAGAGAGGAATATATCACCATCTGCCCACCAGTAAACAATCAGGTGTCAGTTCCTGATACTGATACTCAATATGCTAATAAGAAATTAAGTAGTAGTAGTGGTAGTAGTAGTAGTAGTAGTAATAATGATGAAAATAATGAAATAGCCTCCACTGATCTGTGATCTGCTGTCGGTGTTGTAGCTGAACCTGTTTTCTTTTAGGTGCCTTCTGCAGTTGCAGATTCTTGCCAACAGCAGCCTTCGAGTGAGTCTGTTATTTTATATAGTGCCAAATCACGACAAGCTACATGATGACGCATGTCATAGAGACTGTACTTTTGTATAATATTTACAGATCCTGCATAACCCCATTACTGATGTCTCCATCCGTGTGTCCACAGGCTGCGAGTATGAGGAGCTGAGCGAAGTGACGTTTGAGGCGGTTCCTCTCAGCATACGCTCCAACGTTAAGCTGGATGACCTCAATGTGTTCTACCAGCAGCTGCAGCAGCACTTCAGCAAAGACAGGTTGGAGATTAACTGCAATAAGCCTGATTTGACACTGTTATACACACAGTTATAAAAGGATTTCATTAGACTCTTATTTGCCCGACGCAACTTGGAACCAGGTTAGAAACGTTTGACAGGACTGATGTTCATGCTTGAAGTTTCCATCTGATTACTGTCCACATGAACAGACACCCTGCTGCAACATTCGATTTAAAGTATTGAAAGGATAAGCTATTACATCAGAAGGAATGTTTCCTCTTGTCCTCTGCAGTGGCTCCCTTAGTGCACAGAAGATGAAGCAGTTGAAGATGAAGGTGAGCAACGCCAAGCTGAAGGTCCTGCAGCACCTCTCTATAGTCAAGATGGACACGAAAGGCAACATTCGTCTCGCCATGTGAGGTGGATCAACAGGTGGAGACTGTTGACGGTTGACTGTGGGTTCTGTCAGTATGTGGCTGCTCTACCACATGACCTGGAATATGGAAGGTGAACTTACTGAAGGACCAGACTGGAGAGGCTCTGGGGCCATGGTCAGAGCAGACACATGACACAAGTCATATTTTCAGTCCGGATGTTGTTTACCGTTGCAGTTCAAATCCACAAGCGATGCATATTTAAACACTATAGGTTGTATTTGTCTTATTTATATGTATCTTAATCTTCTGTACCACCTGCCATCCCAATGTTCTTTCAGTAAGGTGCAGTACACACTTGGCAAAGATACATGGAGTAGATGGATCACCATATTCTTTTTCTAATAAAACTGGATACTCTGGGACATTAAGTTCTTCAACAGCAACAGAGTAACTTAACAGCAGGCTCGAAATCCGAGTGATGATGCCCTCTCTGGTTAAACAGTCACATCACATAGTTCTGTCACAGTAAACAAAAACTATCAGGGTGTGTTAAGTTACTCTTTTACTAGTTAAATGATCAAAGTGTGGACCAAATGTTTGTCTGCCACAGCCAGACTTTGCTCGGATTCAAGCTCACATTATTTACTTACCCTTCAAACAGATATATTTCCCAAGGAATAAGAAATCATACTTATATTTCAAACACGGGTATCGGCACAGATTTTCATAAGCCAGCTGTAGCTGCATGTTTTTAATTGTGAATATTTTCCCATAAGTGACGGTTTAGTAACTCTGCAAATTATTCAAACTATGGACGTCTGGTGCTGTCAATTCTTGATAAATATCTATACAAATTATATTTTGTGTAGTATTTTGGTACTATACAGCTGTTCAATTGGTGTCGATCAGTCAAAGTGCTACTCAGTTTTGATAACATTAATGGCTATTGATTAACATAGTTTCTAACAACCATATTTACTCTTAACATCTGTGGAGAATTCGGTGTTCGTGTCCGTAGACTGAAATTCAGAATGTTCTCCACACGAGACGATAAATGTTGAAGAAGCATTCACGTCTTGAAGAAAGCTCCATGGGCTGTCAGGGGAAAGCACAGTTCTTTAAGTGGAGGGATGGACTGCTTTAAAATCACACGGTGTCTTTGTATTTCATCCTGAAACAGCACAATGTAAAAATAAACATTTTTGCAGACAGTGTTTTGTTTGTCCTCATTATGACCGTATTCTTCATCATGGTTTTACAATGAAACAATGATCTGTGTACATCAGAATGACTTCAGGACATGTTTAAATAAATTATCTAACAATTCAAATGATTACAGCTCTGACTTTAATCATTCAGTTCATAAAGTCAGTTTATTCACAGCTGAATTAAAATACAGGAGCTATAGTTATCCACCACCGTGTGTAATGACCATGTACAAAAACGTTGAACCCATCCGGCCACTGACTTGTAGCAATTTTTTAATTTCGGCCCACTGTGTATTTGAGTTTGACATCCTTAGTTGGTTAGAGAGTCTCCCATTCTACCTTAGAAGCCTAAAGGAACCACGAGGAAACCTGCTTTAAGTCTCTTTGTTTGAGGGATTTTCTCTGTTCAATCGTATCTTTAGCATACAAGCTTTCAAATATCTGCTCTGATCTTTGCAGTATTTTTGTCTTTTCCGTAACTCTCCTTTAGACTTTATTTTTTGGAATCTTTCAATACGTTTGTCATTTGTAGACTTATGCTGTGGTATGTTTAATGTAGGATATTAAGCCCCATATTGACATGAGCTGAATGCAATGCTTTTTCCACACCGAGCAATAAATGTTGATTTTGTGCGTCATCTCTTACATTTAAATCATTTTAGGAACAATTACAGTTGGTTGATTGCAATCTGCAACATCACTACTAAGTCCTACACCAGGGGTATTCAATTAAAAGTCCCCAAGGTCCGGTTATTACATTTACAAGTAGAAGGTCCGAGCGAAAGTCATGGCCACATTTTTAAAAAGTAACTTAAGTTGCGAGATATTAGACACATATTCAATCTCTTATCATAAATAAAAGTAGTTCCCACTTTGAATCAATGCCACGGTCTCGGAACAAATTAAGCAAACAGGCTTGGAGCTGCCAGCAGGGAGAATGAACAGATATTTAGTTGTCCATTCATCATTAAAACAACGATTTTCAGTATCTACTTTCCTCTTTTTAGAACAAGCCATGTCTGCATTCAGCCTTGCTCTCCCTGCAGGGTGTCCTTGGCTACCGGCACGAGTTTACCGGATTGACTATAGTAGCAGCGCCCGCGGTAAATTTCTATGTGCGCTCAAAACCGCTCTATGGGGAAAACACTACTTATTTCGCCAGTGGTCGCGGTCCGGACAGAGCCATTTCCCGGTCCGGATCCGGACCAGAGTCCGCTAATCCGTGATGCCCGCCATAGACTGTGTGGGATTAAAATACACATTTAAGTTAGTGTTAAAATCATCTAATTATCAGCTAAGTGGCTGGATAACCCTGCAAACTACTGAAAAATTACTGAAAAGTGACCAAAACTAAAATAATAAAGTCTCAGCAAAAGGCCAGCCATTCTTCTCTGTGAAGCAGAAACTGTCGGAGCTTCACCTGAGCTTCGTGGCGGGTGGAGACTGGGTGTTGGCCTCTGCTGGACAGTTCGGGAAGTGGGTCTGGGCTAAATTGTCGTTACGTAGAGAGAGGAGCGGAATCTGAACGGTGCACTCAGAAACAAGAGGCAGGAAGGGGGGTGCACTGCAGCAGCGCACGCAAAATGGACGCGGTTGTTGTTTTTAAGACTGGGGGGGTTGTACGCACCCCGAATTCAAAAATATTAGTGTAGAAGAGCTGTAAAAGTGATATTTGCATAATATGTCCCCTTTATTTTGGAGAACTTGTGGAGGGCTTCCACTTTTGCACATACACGCACACATACAGTGTGAATATCTGAACTGTGTAATAGACGCTCATACTGTAGATTGATTTGTTGTGTGTCACACTCAGCAGGCTCTGGTCAGACCTCTGTGTTCTGTTGAAAAATGTGACCCACTCTTCTTATCAGCGTTATGACTCACTGTCAATTTTTGGTCCATAATTTTCTGAACTTATTGTCAACAGTTATGTTATACGTGATGACAGCAAGCATTCAAAACATAGCATGTAAGTGGATCATTAATTTTCTTCCACCTCCTTCAAATAAATGATAATATTAGTATTTTTATAATCCAGATGGCTTGTGTCTTTGCACCTTTACTACAAAGAGCACTAGGCTTTAGTTTTTAGTTTTTGTCTGATGTTCAATAGTAGTGTAGTAGCAAAGACAGTTTAAGTTATTTGTTTTACCCGAACAAAAGTATTTGGAAAATGTCAACTCTACTCTGAGTAGTGTCTGCAGCAATTCCTTATACAACTCCAACAACCACCAATAAAGAAGGACAGCTTGTTTGTAGCCTGAGAGGCATACCCGAGGGCAACAAAGCTACTTGTAAGCTTCCTGCTTTCAAAACATGTCAGCGTTGGTTTCTTTTAACCATGACCATTCCCTAACCAAGTGTTTAATAATGTAACCGTGGGGCAAAAGGTCTCCTAATCTTAACAAAGTAGTACAACCCAAAGAGAATACTTCCCCAACTCTTACCAAGTGGGGCCTAAACCTTACCAAACTTTAAGTACTGTTGTAAAATTATAAAATATTTTTTCAATTGTGATCTGTAGCAGTTTTAGAAGCCATAAACAAACGTTATCTTGTCTGTCGGGTGTCGGATCAGAGAAGCTTCTTATGTGTTGTGTGTAAAGGGCACGGACAAGCAATGTATATTATCAAGTATTATGTAAATTATATATTATTATTGAGAACTATTATTGAAATAGTTCACTGTAATGTAAGTGTTGAAATGGTTTGTTTTCCCTGGTGCTGTTTTTAGCACCAAAATAAGAAGTATTGATTTTTAAATGCACCTTCAGATTCACTTTTCTTAATTCAACCGATAAACTAAACAATATATAGTGCACTACACAGAGTTCTCGTATCATGTTTTTCTGAATGCATTTTTTTTTTTATTTACAAGTGAAATGAACAATAAAAAAACATTTCATTTCGTTCTCACAGGGAAATTTCAGTCCACTTCGTTGTCGCCAGACAGTAAACAGCAGCAGCAGTGTTTTTTCAGCCAATTCAGGAAACCTCTGAATTTACTCTTTTTGACGGCTGAAAAAGTAGAAACCTCAACAGACTCTGATTCCTCATGTCTATCAGTTTCACCCAGGCTTCTGTTGGAGACATTCTGGATTGCAGTATGGGCAGAAAGAGCTGGCGGAGTAGTAATGATAGCAGAGATCATTTCTCTTTTCTCCTCCTGCAGACCAGGCGCCTCATTTTCAGTAGAGTTGGTACCTCTGGCCTCTGCATTATAATTATAATTAACAAAAGAATAGACTGGTTTTTGAGGTTCATCAGTGACGGTCAGAGCACATGGAGTAGAACCCACAGCCGAGTCTGGTTCTGGACTGGCAGGAGGTTCATCAGTGACGGTCAGAGCACATGGAGTAGAACCCACAGCCGAGTCTGGTTCTGGACTGGCAGGAGGTTCATCAGTGACGGTCAGAGCACATGGAGTAGAACCCACAGCCGAGTCTGGTTCTGGACTGGCAGGAAGTTCATCAGTGACGGTCAGAGCACATGGAGTAGAACCCACAGCCGAGTCTGGTTCTGGACTGGCAGGAGGTTCATCAGTGACGGCCAGAGCACATGGAGTAGAACCCACAGCCGAGTCTGGTTCTGGACTGGCAGGAGGTTCATCAGTGACGGCCAGAGCACATGGAGTAGAACCCGCAGCCGAGTCTGGTTCTGGACTGGCAGGAGGTTCATCAGTGACGGCCAGAGCACATGGAGTAGAACCCGCAGCCGAGTCTGGTTCTGGACTGGCAGGAGGTTCATCAGTGACGGTCAGAGCACATGGAGTAGAACCCACAGCCGAGTCTGGTTCTGGACTGGCAGGAGGTTCATCAGTGACGGTCAGAGCACATGGAGTAGAACCCACAGCCGAGTCTGGTTCTGGACTGGCAGGAGGTTCATCAGTGACGGTCAGAGCACATGGAGTAGAACCCACAGCCGAGCCTGGTTCTGGACTGGCAGGAGGTTCATCAGTGACGGTCAGAGCACATGGAGTAGAACCCGCAGCCGAGTCTGGTTCTGGACTGGCAGGAGGTTCATCAGTGACGGTCAGAGCACATGGAGTAGAACCCGCAGCCGAGTCTGGTTCTGGACTGGCAGGAGGTTCATCAGTGACGGTCAGAGCACATGGAGTAGAACCCACAGCAGAGTCTGGTTCTGGACTGGCAGGAGGTTCATCAGTGACGGTCAGAGCACATGGTGGAGTACAAACCACTGCCGAGTCTGGTTCTTGACTGGCAGTGCGGGCAGGAGGTTCATCAGTGGCGGTCTCAACAGCTTCTGAAATCAGCGGCTGAAACAGCGCACACACCTCTCTCACTGCAACATCGGTGATGGTGTTAAGCACCTCTGCTGCAAAGCTGTTGAGCCCCTTCTCCAGGACATCTTGAGAGTAACCCTGCCTAACCTTTTCCTGGATAGACAGGGTCATATTGTCTCTGGTGGTGGAAGAGAACGTGGCCTGAAGGAGCACGGTGGACAGAGTCTTGGACACCCGGTCCTGAACTGCTTTTGTTATCCCAACAGCCATTGGACTCAGCTGCTGGGAGGGCATGCTGAAACAGGTGTTTGGAGGGGGCAACCAGAAGCCCTGAAGGACTTTGGGAAGCACCTGGAGCACCACCTCCATTGGGCTAAGCAGTTCGGACCTGGGGCCTTTTTCCTGCTGCTCCTTCAGGATCACGGCATACTCCAGGGCCTGGCTGATGATGTTGGGATGTCTGCAGGTTACAGTCATTCAGAGTTAGTTTTAAAAAAAAACAAACTTCAAAGCAACACAGAGACATCACTACCACTGAACTTCAACTGATCATGAATTTGTGTCAAATATGACTCACTGAAAACGAGGAGGGACGGCTTCTGGAGAGCTGAGCAGCCTCCTGGCTTCATACTCTACGTCTCTCATTTTCATGGCGTTGTTCACCTCCCACACCTTAAACAAGGAATGGCATATGATTAACAGATTTGACATATTTACACAATAAATCAGGTAACAGGTGACTCCAAACTACTGTAGAGTCTTTTCAGGATTGTGGTCTTACCAGCTGAAGCAGAGGCCTCACGTCATCATCATAGCCCTCTAATTCAAACTCCCAGAGCCTTCAGATAGAAAGAAAACACAAGCTTGAGCTTCACTGTTCCCCTCTTCCTCATTACAGACATATTGGTGTGACATGAGCAGAGATGAGGTCGGCTGTAGGTAGGTAACTTACTGTACTCTCAGTGTCTCTTTGCTTTGCTCGACCAGCAGCTCGCTCATATTTGCAGCAGTCACCTCAGCTGGTAGTTGGTTGTTCTGCTGAAGCCTCAGCAACTGAGTCATCAGTGCAATCTGAACAACAAGGGATCACATGTCTTTATGTTAAAGTACAAGACAAACTGTATGAGACTTTACCTGCTATTTTAACTTAGTGGAGACGTGAAAACTATAGTGGGTCTTACCATGGACTTATATGAGGGCGAGTGCCAGCATAGCCGCAGAGCCCGCTCATAGATGGGTGTGCCAAACAGCACCTGTGAAGGAAAGATCATGTTGCTCATTGGTTTATTGTTCAGAGGTTTAACAGGTTGTCTTGGACACCTCCCCAAAGATACAGATGGCATCATAAGTTTTTAGTTTATTTCCTTTAATAGTTAGCATTTCCCCAATCTAAATATTGCCACTCTGACCTGTCCCTGACGCCTCTATTTACACATTAACCCGGACTTTACTTTACTCGACCATAGCATAGTCATATTAGAGAAGTGAAAAACATAACATGTGAGGAGTAGAAACTCCTGTACACATCTCATAATTTAAGACATTTGAAACAGTATAAAACTAATTTTTATAACATTAAGAAGTTAACCCGTGCTATACATCTATACAAAAAAAATTTTAAAAGTAGAAAGTGACTTAGAAATAAAAATGTTTTATACAAATAGAAGACTATATAACTATATTTAACTATCAGAACAAGTTTACAGTCTTAGTTCAGTTAAAAACACTCTCACTTACCCTGATGGGTTTGTAGACTGTCCTACTTGCCCCCGCGAAGGACATGTTGTTACTGTAGTTGTAGTTTCAAAGGGCAAAGCCGCAACGAAATTCTCACGATTTTTCAATCCAACAGTTCAAGAGTATTCAAACAGATCTTCTAGACACAAGTGAACGGTGTGTGTTCAGGTCGAAGAGTGAGTGAGATCTGAAGAGACCTTCAGCTCACTGCTGTTTTATAGTAGAATGCAGTATTCTAGAATGCTGCTTCTAGAATGGCTCCAAAATTCTGTTCTCGGCACAGATTTGGGTCATAGGTCATCTGATTGACCAGGGAGGTACAGGGGACATTATGGAGAATATAAATACCGTTTTGCAGATGTAAATGTCTGGATATGTGTGATAGTGACCAGATGGATCAAAAATCATCATATTAAGTCCACAGCCTTCTCATTTATACAATCAAATGCAGTGAGAATGAGCACCAGATCTGTCTAGGATCTAGGTGTATGTGTGCCTATTAAGTCTGTGGCTGATTTTCATTTTAATAAACAATAGCACAATGACATCGCTGACAAATTTGAATAAAACAATATCATTATTACCATTACAAGTTTTTTTTCCCCCACCCAGAGCTGTACTTCATATTAAAACTCCTGTAATAAATTCATTTTGAATTTTTTACAAAATTAACTTCAGCAACATTATTAAGTTTTTAAATCATGCCATAGACCAGGGGTATTCAATTAAAAGTCCCCAAGGTCCGGTTATTACATTTACAAGTAGAAGGTCCGAGCGAAAGTCATGGCCACATTTTTAAAAAGTAACTAATTGTTTAAGTATTTACTTAAGTTGCGAGATATTAGACACATATTCAATCTCTTATCATAAATAGAAGTAGTTCCCACTTTGAATCAATGCCACGGTCTCGGAACAAATTAAGCAAACAGGCTTGGAGCTGCCAGCAGGGAAAATGAACAGATATTTAGTTGTCCATTCATCATTAAAACAACGATTTTCAGTATCTACTTTCCTCTTTTTAGAACAAGCCATGTCTGCGTTCAGCCTTGCTCTCCCTGCAGGGTGTCCTTGGCTACCGGCACGAGTTTACCGGATTGACTATAGTAGCAGCGCCCGCGGTAAATTTCTATGTGCGCTCAAAACCGCTCTATGGGGAAAACACTACTTATTTCGCCAGTGGTCGCGGTCCGGACAGAGCCATTTCCCGGTCCGGATCCGGACCAGAGTCCGCTAATCCGTGATGCCCGTCCTACACACTTTGACCTTTAAACCCGACCCTACTAATACTTTAATTAAGAATGCTCTGTAGACTGAACAAAATTATAAGTTGCGTGCTGAGAGGAGTAGCTTGTTTGTTGGCAAGAAGGGAAGCCTGGGTGCTTTCAAAAAGTCACAATATAGAAAAGTGAGGCAATAACCTGATGTAGTTTGATTATTTGATTCATAGAAGTCACACTGCTGAACCCATGTTATCGGGATGCATTTTAACATGAGGATTTTGTAGCTAATACGCTACCCTTTCCAGGCATTTCCAGTTGTATTATGACAGGTAATGTAATGCAGGATGGAGGAGGTAAAAGCAGGCAACAGAGGGAGTATTGAGAGTGTAGCATCATCCACCTTGTGTACCGTGAGCTGCTATACCACGTGAATTTCCCCAGTGTGAGATCAATGAAGTCCGTCTTAGCTAGCCTTTGCTAGTCTTAGCTTGTGTATTGACATTTTAAATGTCTTTTTATTTGGCTAGATCATTTATACATTATGGAGACAAGACCGTTCCCTTCTGGTTCCTTCTGAAGGTTACAAGCAGCGTTACAATGTTTATATATTGCTACTTATACTGCTAGCAGCATATCTTAATATGCAAGCCATCCCGCCACCCGATGTGTCAATGCAAACATTTTCTTCACAATAATGTGTTACACGACAGGAAAACACTGAAAATGACAGAAATTCAAAAACACCTATGCATCTCTGCACATCTGAATCAATACTGTAGCACTGAGATGGTGCAGCGTGCGGCCATTTTGACTGCAGATATTTAGGATAATGAATATCCTCACATATGTACATCAGAAGCTGAAGAAGCACTCAAAGTTTAAGAAAATGAAGTTTGTTTGTTAAATTCAAAAGGCACCCAAACAGCTGAGTATCTACAAAATAACCGGAAATATGAACAAACCCAAACACTTCTTCAAAACTTTTTTTTTTTTTTTTTTTGCTCAGCTTGGAGAGAAACAACACAAGATTTGCCACGCACGTTTGGTTTGGCAGGATACCTTTCCCGTGGTATCTTTTATATATTTAATGTTGCACCAACAGTCTTTACCCAATGCCTCTGATGGCACCTTTGTAACAAGGGAATATATTTATAAAAGGGTAACAACTATTCGACTCAAACTGACTTTTATCATGTACACTTCAGTTTCGAGAGTACAAAGCCCATGTTTACAGGTCAGACAGTCTTTGAGATGAACAGTGGCCTCAGAAGTGACCAGACAATCATCAAACAAGCAAATTTACAAAATCTTAAATAAACATTTGGGGCCAGATTTACAAAACCATCTGAAAATAAATAATTTAATTTAAGAGAACCAAGAGAACCCAATAAGTTTGAAATATATCCATCTACAACAACATACAGGTATTAATGTATATCTCCTATATCCTCCTCCTACTTCATTCATGAGATAAAGACTTGAAGTAATCCCCTAACATTAATGATGGTAACTTGAGCTGTGATATTTTGGAGTGTGTCTGTATGCAGACATGGGCAGGAGTGATGTAACAAACATTTCAAAGCAGACTTTACAGTATTTTATGCTTTAGTGTTCTTGTAAATGTTGTCACTTTCATTCTCAGACCATCTTTGTGAATACGGTCCCTGCTGTTCAAATGTTCAGAAATAAATTTACTTGTTGATTCTTCTTGAGTCTGAGGCACCGGTTCATGGTACATTTGATGTGTGTGTGCGCATGTGAAGGGGCGGGGAGGGTTAATATATAATAGGGTGTATGAGGCGATGAAAAAATGTTTAGCTAATAGACTTCAGCTTGGTCCACGGGTTTGTGCCGCGCACCTCCAGGGGTGGATTGTTGTAAAAGATGTGGTTGCACAGTTCCTCCAGTTGGGGTTCAGGATCTGTGGTGGCAAACTGAGCAGCATCTTCGATTTCTTTCCTAACCTCCACATCAATCTCCTGCAACACAGGTCAGAAAAAGTGTGTTTGTTGAGAGCCCAGCTCAGCTCACTCACAAGAGGTTTGTAAATACTTCAAGGTAACGTTCAAGGTTCACCCATGAATATCAGCTACCTAAGTAGGCTATATATACTGTCTGGAATGGTCTCAACCCCTCAAAGTCTTGGCCTTGTCTCGGCCTTGATTTAGTTGGTCTTGGCTACATCACAGTTAGGTGTTGTAACTACACAAAATTCTAAATTAAAAACAATATATTTGAACAATTCTAGGAAGCTACAGAACTGTGTAACAACTACAGCATTCTTTCATTTCGCAAAGTGAAAATACCTTGAGCTCCTCCACGCTGGCCATGTTGTTGCTGAGCATGCGATCCTTCAGCAAGGAGATGGGGTCACTCTTACCGCGCACCTCCTGGATCTCTTCACGTGTACGGTAGCTAAAAGGGGGAGAGATTGGTGCAGGGGTATAGCAGGGATTCACTAATCATTTGCTTTTCTTATGGACTTGAAATTTTGGATCACCAGCTCTACATTAGTTCACCATGAACATGGAGGAAACTGATTTGAAACCAATCAAAGGAACTTCTCCGTGATTTGTGGTGCGATTACATTTCTCATCAGACCAAAATCTCTCCTTTATTGTTTAAGCCGGGAATGCGTCTGATGAAGCTGACAGCCATATTAGCGTCTGTATTTAGTCAACTGGTCAGGGTGTTGTAAAGCCACTACAGCAGGAAGCAGAGTGCATGAAGACTACTGTGGGACTGCAGCAGCAGCGGATGAGGAGGATAATATGTGAACATGAGGTTATTAATTCAGAAATAAAATGACTAATAAATCAATTAAAAGGAGCTTTAAACATAATCAAGAAAATAGTTACAGTATCTGTAGTAAGTATAGTAAACGTATGCAGTGAATATATAAAAATTCTAACAAATACAGGTCAGGATGAAGACTTACCTGATGCCAGGATCACTCATACTGTGTCCGTGATAGCGGTAGGTCTGGAGCTCCATGAGAATGGGGCCCTGTTGAAACATTGGCCAAATATAATTCAGCTGAGACACTGACAGCCACATTCCCTGCTTCATATAACTCAGCGTGTTTAACTCACCTTCCCAGATCGGCAGTGTTCAGCGGCAAACCGGGTTGCTTCCCGAACACACAGAACATCCATGCCATCCACCTGGACACAAAAACAACGGCACAGAGTTCAACGTCTGTGTGCGTATATGGATTTGACTGGAAGAGTAAGGCTGTAATATGGCTTTAATAATTGTTGTGAGAACTGTACCCGCAAACCAGGAATGAAGTCTCCTCTCTTGTAGTAGTCTGTGCTGGCAGCAGCTCGCTCCACTGACGTTCCCATACCGTACCTGTTGTTCTCACAGACAAAGATGGCGGGCAGCTTCCAAAGTGCTGCCATGTTGTACGTTTCAAAAATCTGACCCTGTGAAATACACACAGCACACAATGCTCAGCTACAGGATGTATGAGACAAAAGTAGAGAAGCAGACGACTGAACGTATCCAACATGTGGCTAGTCTAACTTGTTAATTAAATGTTAAAAAAATAAATAAATAAAAAAAATAAAGTTGCTCCCGTCCAGTAGTTAAAATAAAGCTGAATTGGAACCTCGGTGTTTTCTGTACCATACCTGGTTGGCAGCACCGTCACCATAGAGACTGACACACAGCTCATTGTTGCCCAAATACTTGCAGGCCAGAGCCACACCAGCACCAAGGGGAACCTGTGGACAAGTAAGAGATGCCTTAGATCACATTCTATCAATCTTAATGTGTAACACTTTTAAATGACACGACAAGAAGCAGCTTCATGAAGCACAGCGTCTCATGTGGATACAGAGATCACACATTTTTCGCTGGGTTCGTCAGCTAAAGGGCTGTATCTTTCCAAAGAGGTCGAACAAAGCCTCTTGTAGCTGTTTAACACTATGCAGAGCTAGCACAATCTCTGTGGAAAGACCAGTGATCCCTGCCAACGTGAGGAGAGGGAGACGAGGATGCAGAGCTGAATCTAAGTGGCAGGAGTGGAAAAGCCATGTGTACGGTCTGTTACTGGGGAATGTAAAAATCTCTCGCTAATTAAATGGAGGAGCTGATGCCACTAACCAGCCTACAGAGGGAGTATGGAGAGTGTAGCATCGCAGCAACATGGCTGAATTAACTCACTTCGGACTTGCTGCTAACTCTGGCCGACTTTCAACTTGTGAGAGTGGACAGCTGATGACAGACAGGAAAGGAAACGTCCGTGGACCAGAGGACCATAGTCAGTGCCGGGTCGCTACAGGAAGGACTCAGCCTTTTGTATGTGGGGAGCTCATGCTACCAGCACCAGGACGCCCTTATTTAATTATTTATTTCTGAGTCATTTTCTTATCCACCTCGTATACTGTGAGCTGCTGTAACAAGCGCATTTCCTCAGTGTGGGATCAATAAAGTCTATCTTATCTCATGCAGATTTGTGTTTACACTAAACCCAACATGTGACAGCATGTGCCAATCTCCCCATCAAGCCTTTCTAAAACAACTAAAACGAATTCATACACCATGTAGAACAACGAAAAACAGACAAACCAAAACTTAGCAGACTTTGGTGATATATACCTGAGCTCCGACAATTCCATTTCCTCCATAGAAGTTCTTACAGTACATGTGCATAGAGCCTCCTTTGCCTTTTGCAATACCTCCTCTTCTGCCTGTAAATAAATAAAAAAAGCACGTGAGGATTAGAGAGCTAAGGTGAAATTAAAAACAAACAAAAAAAAAAAACAATCTATAATGATTGGAAATGAAAACGATCGACTAGACTCACCAGTGAGCTCAGCCATGATCTCCTTCACGGTCCCTCCTCTGGTGTAAGTGTAGCCGTGAGCACGGTACGCGGTGATCAGGTGGTCTGACAAATTAATTGCTGCTTCAATACCAACTGCACAGGCCTCCTGCAGGGAGAAAACAAACAAAGCTTGAGATGAAGTCTTTGTTTATTACACAGACATTTTTTAATGTTTTCCTATCAGTTGTAGTGATATTCTTCCCGTAGAATGTGAGTGCACTCCACCTGTCCATCATACAAGTGGCAGAATCCTCTGATGATCTTCTGCTTATACAGCTGATCTGCCTTCAGCTCCATACGCCTCATGGTCTGCATGGTGCGGTAGTACTGCAGACCCTCCTCACGGGTCATAACCACCTCAGTGGCCGGGGACTCGTCCAGCTTGTGGGTGTCACATTTCTAGGAAGAAAGAAAATACCCACAATAAAACACGCATGTACATATATACATACATGGATCAGCTAAGCAGAAAATATGACTCTGCGGTTGAAGCTCACCTTTATTTCAAACGAAGCCTGGGCTGTGAAGTCAGCATACGTGCGTGCTGACATGACCGCCGCAACTCCCTGCCAGGGGACAGGAGGAGGTTTAAAAACTCAACTCGTTATTTATTTATATAGCGCCTTTCATGCAGAGATGCAGCACAAAGTGCTTCACAGAGCAGAATAAGCAGGTGAAATGACAACAAAAATAAAAAAGCATAAAACTACAACAATAAAACAAATAAAGAATAAATTAACCAAAGTAATTAACCTAGCTGCATAAGAATTGAAAGCAAAATAACAAAGACAAAAGTTGCGACAATAAAAGAAATGAAATGTTTAAAGGAAATAGGTACAGGAGAAAAAAACCTAAAACAAGGAATGATCAGGACTTAGAAACTCAGCAGTGAATGGTGAGGGACCTTAAGTAAAAGCCATCACTGCGTTGCAATCTCCTCACATCACCCTCACCTTCCTACTATAAAAGAGAAACAACACTTGAAAGGCCCTGTCTAGAGTCAGTATTTAGTTTGTCTGTTCTGGGCTACTGTAGAAACAGTATGTTTCTACATGGCGGCCTCCATGAAAGAGGACCCTCCCACTGTAGCTGAAAAAGGTTACTTTTTCAAATAAAACTTTTTTTTTTATCCATTTACATGCATGAAAACATAGTTATGAATATTATATTCCATGTCTGCCTTATTCTGAAAATAAAGGCCCCGAATCTAACACACTGCACCTTTAAGTTTTGTTTTTTTTAAAAGGTGGAGTCAACACAACCAAGATCCCCTACAGAAATAAAACAGGCTTTTAATTCTGATACAGTTTGAAATGTTTCAACGGGAGAGCCAAAATGGCACCCGAGCTTCAGTATTAACACCAAAACAGTGCTCATTATCTCATTTCTTTAAAATAAAAACATGCTATCCTGGCCTAACAATTGCTGCTATTCTGTCAGATATAATGTTTGGGTGGCCAACCGAGCAGAAATGAACTGAGAGAAGTGACAGTGTGAGTGTTAACTATATAAACCTCCGGTATATTTTACAGGTGCGTGTCAAAACAGTGAAGCTGCCATAAACACTGTGCAGACTTTAGCCGCGCTAGCTCTACCAGCTCTGGCTCGGCCTTACAAGGTCAGCACAGCGCTGACAGTCTGCTCTGTGTGAACGCTGCGTGTTTTACAGCGGCGCTGTCATGGCAGCGTTTGACCAAGACCGAGCGTGCATTAACATCAGTGTACTTACATTTCTCTGGACGCCAGCTCTCACCACGTTACAGATATTGGACAGCATCTTTCCTGAGCTAGCTCACTTACAGCCCGGCACGGCACAGCACAGTTCCGTCCTTCAGTCAGCCTCTGTCCTTCCGGTTTCCTCTCTGCGCGCTCTTCGTCTTCGCTGGCGGCAGTAACGGCGGCACACACGCGCCGCTGCTGCCGCCCTATGACGGCTTGTTGCCATTACCTCTCCTCCAGCCATGAAGGAATTGCATTTATAGGTCAGGTTGTGTGTTAGGTCGGCAATGCATGAACTTATGAAAAAAAAATAAAACGCTGTTTGCTGAGCAAGAATATGTGAACATGAGCATAAATATGCTCAGCTGTAATAGGTGTTACACTAAATTCTGTGTCCCTTCAGTTTATGTTCCGTTATTAGGAATTGGTCTCTATAACTAATTCCCCATTCATGACAACTGTACTAAGGACTATATATATATATATATATATATATATATGGCTCACTCATTCAAATTATATTATACTTAAAAGTTATGCAGGTAGGTGCCGTGATAGATGGCCCGTCTGAGCAACCAGAATACACTGTCCAGTCTTTTTACTGTCATTGGTTTTAGCCTGCTCATTTATATTGTTAAAATGTGAACAGTGAAAATGTGATCATTTATTGTTTTAACATGTTGTTATAACGTGATCATTTATTGTTAGAAGGATCAGACGTCCACTTCAATGAACATCTGACAAGACACTTCCATAAAAGCATAAAGACTCTGACATCTGGTGTTGATGCACTCGAAGGACAAAAATCATTGGTGCTCTCTATTCAGGATTTGTGCACAGTTAGGAAACATGACTGCAGCTCCGCCGCACTTCTCCCCACTTGGAGGCGCTACAGGACGCCGTACACCAAAACAAACAGACACAAGAACAGGTTCTTCCCACAGGCCATCACTGTGAATCGCAGTTAAAACCAGACACAGTGCCAGGAAGACTCCCTGTGCAATGCCCTGTAAATCATAAATGATTTATTCTGACCGTTTACACACTGTTGTTGATATTTAAATGTGTGAATGTCACATGTTTCAGCATCCTTTGCACGCTGCACCACTGCACCATCACATGTAGGGTTTATATTTGTTGTTTAGGAGAACCTAGTCATTGAGTACAAGTATAGCATTCATTTCATTTCATTGTATTCTCATATCTGTGGCATTAATAAAGGGTCGGTGCAGGCTAGATTTGACTCCGCATTGTGCGCGCTGTCCTTTTGTTTGTCCTTGACCCGGTGGCACAGTGTGCACAAAGGAAATCTCCATCTACCGGTAATGTGTTAATAGCCTCTGTGTCGGGACGGGGCTTTACGCTGCGACGCACTGTGCGGTCGATCGATAGGAAACTCGATTGTGCGCGCATCATCATCACCATCACCGCTCCTCTCCCAGCATCTCCTCTCCTCTCTATCCACATAACAGCCTCCTGTCCTGACCACCACCTCCTTTTGCCTTCGTGATGACCTCCATGCAGTCCAGTTGACTGGTGCCTGTTTTTTTTTTTGAGGGGGGGGGGGGCGGTTTGCCAGCTGTAGCTGCGCTTCTCCTGCTGCTGTGGAGGGTGAAGGGATAATACCTGCGCTGCATCGGGATCACTGCGGAGTGTTTTCGGTCACGGCGCGTTCACACGGCTGTCATGGCGAAAACAGTCACATCATCCAGCGTTATAACAGGTAAGCTTGGTGCGACGTTTGTTCTTGGCTGCTACCATCACGCTTGTCGGCCTCTTGTTGTTGTTCTGTTCTGAGATTTCAAGCTGACTCATGACTGACGCAACTGACATTTCCACCGCTCCGTGCGCTGGTGGTCCCACTTCATTGTTGCGTTTGTGCTGCTTGTTTTCACTTGATGCAGATCTATAGACTCCCCGGGGGTTACTGTGCACATGTGATTTACATTTTCTCATAAGGAATCAGCATTGCAGGCGTGATACGGGTCCAATCACTTCAGTCGGATAAAGGGGTTAAGATGGGTGGAAGGGGGACTGGGTTGACTGGCCCTTGGATCACACTGTGTAAATGCTGAGATTAAATGTGATGACTCTGTGGGTTGAAGGCTGGGTCGGTGTTTCCAGCATGATGAAGATGTAATTGTACTCTATTTGCCCTCCACGCCCTGTAACAGGAAATCAGCTCACAGGTCAATAATGACTCTATACTGAAGAAAAAAGACTTGTCAATGTAGTTTACTGCTCCAAACCTCCAAGCAAGGTGACTACTGGAGACAGTAGTCATGCTGGAACTTTGAGACCTTTTTTTTTTTCAAGCTTTGACACATTATGTGCTATTTTCAACCATAATGCCTGCACAGTGGTGAGTGGTATTGCCCTGAAAACCGTAAAGTCTAAAGTAAATACACCCAATGTCATTAGAGGTAGACTACACATGTGGCCACTGAAGAAATCAATACAATGTTCTCATGGAAAGTGCTAAATGTCACAAGTTAAACACGCTACTTTACAAGTACAGCAATGTGTTTATTTAGGTCCTTTAAGCATAAAAGTTTAGGTTAAGTCAGCAAAGTGAAGCGCAGGCAGCCCTCCTGTCTGACACCAGCCATCACATCACGTTTCCACAATAAAAGCCCTGACTGAAAAGAGACTACTTCACTTGATCAAGTGGAGCGGCTGTGTTGGCAGTTTAGTTTGCACTACACACATCGATCAAGCTGAATTTGTGGAATTAAATTGGGTTTTTTTTTTTTTTAAAGCATCCATCCACTTGAGATTGAGTTGTTGTCACTATAATCAACTCTCCATATTACACACTAGCTTTCTCTAATAATTATATATTTAATTGGTCTTTCGCCAACTATAACTTCTAACAAATTATACAAACACAATGATCAGGCATCACATTTTGAGTGTTTATCCAACACACAAACACTGAGACTCTACAGTTTCTTGCCTGTGTACTAGCACAGTTCTCCACTCGCACCTTTTGCAGCCACTGCGATTTGTAATATCGACGTGAGAATATGAGCTCGCTCTTCAGATCGATACTCTGTGCTTTATTGTTTTTTGTTTTGTGCGCTAGGTGAAAAGATGGCAGCACCAGCCTTCACCCTACTTCCTGACAAGAGATCTCCGACAAATGGTCATAGCTCTCCGGCCAGAAATGGAAAAACTAGTGAGTAATCAGCTCTGGTTTCTGGCATGTAATTCACACTTTCCTTCCAAGTCATTTCATCAGGATGGAAATGACACGCCAACGTGAATTTGTGGAGAATTACTAGAGAAACATTATAGAGTGCATATTATGAATGTGTATTAACATGAATGAATAAAAAGGAATGTGTTTTAGGGCTGTTATCAGTGAATGCAAGAGCTGCTTACAACAGCAACCCGAGCTCAGCATCAACAATCAAGAGATGCGTTCAGCAAGTGTGGAGTGACTATTAAATCAAAGACAGTTTCCTCCCTGCTCCTGCATAGTGCTGCAGTTTGCCCTTGGCATGGGGCTATTTTGCAACACAACGCATTGAACACAGAGCGGAGGAAATGTTCCCCTCTGCTGGTAACAAAGCAGCACTGCAGGTCAGCACCGGGGGAGCTGATGTCATTCCTCTTTAGACAAAGCTGCGTGTGCTCTTTGTCCTCCTGATATGATGATCACAGCTCCATCCATGAAGGAGCCACACATAAATGGACACGCTCGGTAGCTTATGTCAGTGTTTGCTTTGCTTACTTGCTATTAAATAGCTTTCCCTCTCTGCTTTTATGTATCTGCATTGTCACTCACATGTTTCTCACATTTCAGTTATGGAGAACTACATGAAGACGGATGACAGGATGCGATTAGCCAAAGAGAGGCGTGAGGAGAGGGAGAGAAGTCTGGGTAGGTGATGTCCTGCAGGGACAGTTTTATTTATTTATTTCTCTCTCTACAGTTAAATTGGTCATGGAAAGGCTTTTCTAGCCAGTAGAAGATTAAATTTGAGTTCACTGGACCGTTGATGTGATGGGCTAAGTCACTTCAGAGGCTGTGACAGTAACATGGAATAGTCCACAAAAGTAGGTCGAACACTCACACACTCACAGTTAATCTTGCTGCTCCTGCTGACAAGGATTCCTCTTTTCATGAGATTCACATTCACCACCAACACATACAACCTCATGTTATAATGTCAGATTTTGTGTAAGAAAAGCAACCAATACTACATATCCTGAACTCTACATGACCAGGTGGACAGCAAAACGCCACCAGCAAAACTTCGGCCCATTAACTAGTCGTTTTTTTCTTTCATGGAAGCTGTAGCAGAAATGGTCTCGTCTCTTTCAGCGGCCAGGGAGCAGCTGATCAGGGAGAAGGAGCACAGAGCCCGGCTACAGTACGAACGCACAGTGGAGGAACGCTGGAGGCGGCTGGAGGAGCAGCGGCAGAAAGAAGAGCTCCGCAGAGCTGCCGTGGAGGAGAAGAGGAGGCAGCAGCTTGAGGAGGAGAGGGTCAGCTGATCTAATCAAAAGAAATCACAATCAAGATCAAGATGCAAAACTAGTGATACATAAACTTCATATACTTCATAAACATGTGACTTATTCGTGGTAGTGTATAAAAGAATTAGAAATACGCAAAGCCAGAAATGAATGACTCTGCTGTGTTGCGTTCAGGAGAGGCTGGAGGCCCTGATGAAACGTTCTCTGGAGCGAAGCCTTCAGCTGGAGCAGAGGACCAAACGCTGGGGCAGAGGCTGTCCTGCAGGACCAGGTAGCGACTCGTAGTTTATAGTTACAAATCTATCTAAATATAGATATAAATCAGGATTATTTTTGTACACAAGAGGCATGGATGACAGAAAGATTAAATAGAAAAGTGAAAGTGAGAGGCAGGATATTGATAGAACTGTGTTCTGTTGCTGAGGATTGCATCTTGCTGTATTTCTGTAAAACACCATGTCACAGTATGCCTTTGCGTGTATGCTATAAGTTTGTGTGTGTGTGTGTGAGAGAGAGAGAGAGGGGGAGAGTGTGTGCGTGTATGTGTGGGTGTGTGTGTGTGTGTGTGTAACGGAGAGCGTTTCTCTTGATCTGATCATTGCCGTGAGCCTGGCTTCTGAAGTACGCATGAGCAGAGACAGGATAGAGTTGCACATCTGCACATTCTGTGTTGAAATAATGTGAAAATAACACAGAAATCATCTGCACATTTCTGTCATCACAGCCAGAAATCTTCCGATCTAAATCTGGATCTGATCTAGATTTAGATCAGATACATATATATATATATATATAAAAAGAACAGTTTAGGTCACAACATCCCTGCTGGTTTAACTCTGGGTCTCTACAGGTGGATGAGGAATTGCTCAGACAAACTGTTCATAATGCTCTGCTCTGCTCTGCTCTGCTCTGCTCCGCCCGCTGCCTGTAGGTGACAGTGAGAATGTCCCACTCCCTTTCTCTGCTGCCTCCACCTTTTCCCATGGCATTTCCTCCCCCCTTCCTGCTGTCAGCGAATCTGGTAAAGTTAAGCCCCCCCCCCTCAAGCTCCCCAGTGTAACTCCCCTCCTGTTCATCTAACAGTTTTTGGTTTGCTTTTGGCCAGGCTGAAACTTCAACTAAAACTAAAAGCAAATGTCTTCTTCCTGTGATGCATGCGTGTTAAGCTGCCCTGTTGCTGAACCTTCAGTGATGCCCTGTCGTCTGCAAATGTGATATAATGTACTTCTCTATGTACTCTAGGCTTTGGTGTGTTTGGTGTGTTTGTGCTCTGCTGCAGTGGCTTTTATGTTTGAGTTAGAGACAGTGTGGAGGCCCCACAATGTGGAGCATATATTGATGATATCATTATGACCTAACCTAATTTCCAGGCAGGGAAATTCATCAGAGGGCAAACCCTTGATCAATTCATTACTCCCAGCCCAGGAGTGGTTATGTTTTTGTGAACATATATTTAGTACATATAACCTTTGTCTTCATATAACCCTCCACAACTGTTTTATCTCAAGATGGCACTGCGTGGGTGGCCGCCAGTTAAAGCAGCTCTGACCTCTTTCCTGTGTTTTAGTACATTTCTCATCTCCATCAGTTTTGTGTGCACGCATGGATTTCATAACATAATGTGGCTGTGTTTCATCATTCCAAAATCACTCTATACATGTACCCTTATATACAGTACTTCTCACTTACATTACGCTGTGCACTTCATTTATTTACACCGTATTTAATTTAATTGCTACTTCTTTATTCTTGTGAAATTCCTGTGAAATAATCCAACATGCATAGTCATATACTTAAAAAGGTGTATATAACGTTTATTTAGTTTTCTTATTTCCAGTATATCTTTTTATTGATGAGTATTTTTTCTTATCCATTGTGAGCTACTGTAATGTATGATCTTATCTTAACTGAAAGATAAATGAAGATGTCACATTACAGCCACTTCAAAGCAGAGAGGAAAAGCCTTTTAACAGAAGCAAACTTTGAGCCTCACTTCATTTAGCCGCCTGGCTGTTATTAATATGAGCTGCTAAGTGTGAAGAGGACTCAGATAGAGCTGTGAGCATCATCTCAGAATGATTTGTTAACATTATATTCCTCAGATGAATCACTTCTCAGGCTAAAGGACACGCTAAAGGACTGACTTGATCTCAAAGGGATTATTTTTACCATCTGCGGATGCATTTGAGAGTTTGAAATTAAAAGCAGCTACATGTGCTTGACTTCGTGACCCTAGGGCAGATGGATTTGGACCAGGAAAAGAAATATGTGTACTAAAATTGATACAGACTCAGGCATCCCACTGGGAGGGCATTTAGTCTTTAGAGATGGTAAGAGACGGATGTGAAGTAACAAGCGATGGTAAGAAGACTTCTAGCTTCTAGTGTTAGTTGTTGTTCTATGTTGAGTGGCATTGTTCTTGTGATTGTGTTTATTGTTTTGCATGTGGCAAGAACACACATTTCGGGAGGAGGGTTCTGGATTGTTGTTCACAGTCACCATGCTGTCATGTGTTAGGGTGCTGTCAAAACAATATTCAGACTCTGGAGACATAGTACAATTCATAAAAAGAATGATATCTACAAATAATGATTAAAATGCAGACCATTAGCTGCTTCATCCATCTAAATTTGTCACACACGCCCTTTTGGCCACATCACGTAAACATTAGGGTCAACGGATGACTATGTTGCATGTTTTGCCTTTCAAGAGAGGCTGAATTAGTCTGTGCACACAAACTAGGACTGAACATTTTTTTGAAAAGAAAGGTGCCAGAATGAGATGACTCTGAATCTGAGACATCACCATCATCCAGTGATAGCCCACAGCGTGGGTAGTGAAGAAAAGACAGTATGAAAACAGCTATATGTTGTATTGTTTAATCTTTACCCCCTCATTCTCAAAATCAAGTGAAGCCACTTGACAGCAACTCATCCCTCAGTGAGGACAAAGTGGGCCAGCACTGGAGACTAGCTATCGAGTGGCTGAGAGGCTAAGAAGCTACACCAAGTACTGTGACAATCATATCAGCAGCATGTACAGCAGTTGTAGAGTGTAGAGTATTTGTTTTTACTACATTTTAGGGGGAAACACTGGCATCAGGACTCGGGATTCGGTATTAAAAATGACTTCCAGTTAAAAGACAAAAACTTTGTTCAGTATTCTTCAGACAGACCTAATCTAATAATAACCAATTAATGGCCCCAATGGAATCAGAGCAAGAATATGTCCCTCTACATCAGGACAGAAGGGCTCACTGGAAGTTCATTATGTACTTTTACTTTTTTCTTCAACAAGTAAATACAAACATGTCGATGAAGAATGACATGTTATGCTGAGTAATATTTTCTAGATTTACGTAAAGTGTGCAGGTTTTCTAACCAAACCAGAAACTGATTACTCAGGAGGACACAGATATCTGCATCGATAATACATTCAGACCTGAAAATGTAAAAATATTGCTTAAAACAGATGTCAACAGATGTCATATCAATTCTTCTATTGATTTTATTTTGCAGTATCATCTCACTGACCGACTGCAAAGCTGAGTCTGTAAGCTTCAGCTGGGTGTAGCACACACTGTCCTGTCAAGCCCTTCACTGAGCACTGCGTCATTATCCCTCTCTCACTTGCTATTTGCCACCATCTAATGTGATAAGCGTCGTGTTTGTCATCCTGCAGAGCCCTGCAGCCCTCACAGGTCACCTTTCTGCAACTCGCTAAACCCTGGAGATCACAACAGAGCTGGACTTCAGGGAGGCTCCCAGTCCACTCCCAACACCCCCAAGGTCAGACTGCGAACGTACTCGTATTCTGCAGCTTGACACACTTACACGACATCTGTAACAATTATTCGTTCATGTATACGAGCTGCAATATCTTACAGAAACAGCATCTGCACAGAGACAGAAGAACTGCATCTCCAGGTTGTGGATCCCCTGTGAGAAGATCTAAATCCCCTGCTAATATCAGCAAGCATTTGGCTTCCCCTACTACCTCGAAGTAAGAATGATGCTGAATTTATAAATAACCTTGTCTGCACAGCACCTACTTTAAAGTTTCTTAGCTGTCATAAAACACGTAATTCTTAAACCAAATGTCTCTCTTTCTGTGCGCAGGCTGACATCTAAAATGCGCAGCCAGTCTCCTAGCAATGCACATCAGTACCATTACTCTCCTACAAGACATAGTCCGGATGTACGGACAGCAGAAGACAAGAAGGTGGAAAAACACTGCGAAGAATCCAAAGAGGAGACCGCGGTGAAAAAGATTGCCAAAATCAACTGCATGTATCCGTCTTCACCAGCTAAGAAGAATGTGGTCAGCATTGAAATCAGTAAATGCAGATCACCCAAAGGAGGCAACACCTCTGAAAAAAATCAGTCCCTAGACAAGAAGGACCACATCTATCCTAAAGTGGATTCCTCAGAGAAGAAGATGCAGAGCAACACTCAGGACGGAGACAAGAAAAAAGGTTTATACGTCTTCATATGAACAACAGTGGAATGTTTGTAATCTTGCGCTAAATTAAGTTTTAGTACACTTGGATGATCTTTCACCAGTGCTTCTCTGTATCTGACAGAATCAGCACTATGCACATCCGCGATGAAGGTGGCAGCTGGCACAATAAATGCAGAGGACGCTACCAGGTTGCTGACAGAGCGTAGGCGTCAGGCTCGAGCTCAGAAAGAACTGGAAGATAAAAAACGGGAGCTTGAGAAAGAAGAAGGGTGAGTTCATGAAATAGATTCTAAATTAAAGACAGCATCAAACAAGCTGTAGGGTTTAAGACTTTAAATGTGTTTTACACATATATGTATGGCATGATCAGACAAAGGGAAAAGCAGCCGAGCAAGGAACAGCAGGAGACGAAGGTTCAACAGGTGACGGAGAAGAGGCAAAATGAAGAAGATCCTCCAAGGCTGAAACAACTCGAGGAAACCAAAGGAAATAATGAGAAACAAGAGAAGGAGCTACAGACACAGATGGACAAAGAGGTAAGACGTCATTATACTCTGTAGCTGCTGAATCTTTGGCATATTGTGTCAAACATGTTCTGATACCAGTTTCTCTTTTATTAATTTTAGAAAGAAAAGAACAAAGTCCAGGTTCAAGAGGATGCAGAGCGTCTGCGGCAAGACAGAGAGCTGCAGGCGCAACTGGAGGAGGAAGAGAGGCAACTAAGAAAAAAGGTTAACGAGAAAACCACTCAAAGAAAGACTCATTGCATGCTGTGTACTGTGCAAATTCAGACTCTATCATGTGCCCATTATGATTCAATATTGATATATTCTTTTGCAGAGAATTGAAGAAATCATGAAGAGAACTAGGAAGGGTGAAGCTGATTTGAAGGTACTGTAAGAGAAACCCTCTGTTCTCATACAGGAGCCCTGCTGCCTTTAGCACCTGCTTGACTTTGTGATCAAGATTTGTATTTTTTTTGTTGTTGTTGTTGTTGTCAATGTTATATTATTGAAAACTCTTTCTGTTGTAATTATCTTTATTAAATTATATTGCTGGTCATACTTTTGTTTTGTGTCCTGATTCCCCCAATCATTGACTTGATCGTCTCTGTTCTGCATTGAATCAGAAGGAGGAGCAGATGGAGACGAGACCAGTCTCGCCACCAGGTTAGTGTGTTATTCAGTCGCCCTGCGAATACTTGAGTTTGCTTGCTGCCCCTGCTTACTGTATGCCTCGCAGCTGTAAAATGCAAACAGGGCATGTGTGGTTAATGATGTGATTCATTTATGAGCTTCGAGCATGCACAACAGCAGTTTGCATTCTTATCAGTTGGCTGGTGTGACTGATCCAAATAGGAGACAGGCACCAATATTTTTCAGCTTTCTTATGATTTAATCATTTTGATGCTTTGGCTTTGGCTATTCAGAAGAATGAACAGCTAGTATCCATGTCTGCACCCCCTGCAATTGCTTATTGTTAGGTTTTATGTGGTTTGGGCCAAATATTTAAAACCATTTGGTGGCGGTTCGGGTACATTCAGACAGGAAGGACAGCCCCTGGGCTATGGCGAGGGTGGTCTGGTGGTGTGTGGAGGTGAGGGGTGGCCACTGGGGGTATGTCTACATGTGTTTTATGTAACTGCTGTAAAACAATCAGGAAATAACATTACTATTTTGATGATTAATTGGCTTTATACAGATCAGCACTCGCTCACTCTCATTCACTGTCTATGGCCCTCAACCCATTGGATACAAACCAAAGGGAACATCTTTGTATCACCGTTGTGCACCGTAAATAGTGAGCCAGACACAGATTTAGAGGCTGGGTACATGAAATAAAAGTCAGAACTCAGTATCATAGTTTATAGACCTGGATAGCCTCAGCTCAAAGATGTTTCTCATCAGTGTGACATCGACTGCGTTTTACCTAAAGTTGGATCAGGCTCAACGTCTCTGCTGCAGGTCACTGCGTTTTTTTTGGCAGACATCCCCTCTGCGGCCTGCCCTGCTGTAGCCAAAACGCACTGCCCCCATTCAAATGAATGGAAAATCCCACGTTTTCACCGTAGGGCCAGATCGTGTCTGAATGTACCCTTATGCAGTATTTTCTGGAATATGGAGCAGCAGCAAAGGACTTTCCTCTTGGTGCTGAGGAAGTACATTTTACTGTAGTGTAGTGCCACGGGGAGCTGACTGTAAAATTAGCTGCTCTTGAAAATGCCCTTGGAAGATTAAGTGTACTGCACAGTGTGAGCTTACACCTTATTGGAACTGTCCGGTTCATTCCAGTGGTGGAGTACATTCACTTTAATAATAAATAGTAAAACTATAATGGTGTTACTATAGGTTAAGCTACTCAGCAGTACAAAAAAATAAATGTCACTTAATACTTTTTTTACTTAACTAAGATCTTGAATGCAAGACATCATACAAGTATAACACCCTCCATCACTGGTTACTTCTCAACGATTTTACAGAAGTCAGTATTGTCAATATTGGAAATCACTGGTATTGGCAATATATGACATCCACTGTTAACTCAAGTCAACCCAGATTAAATCATATTAACCGGACAGTCCAAATAAAGTGAAGCCCACACTGGTATTTCTTTATCCTCCACAGGTGAAGAAAAGCCTGTTCTAACTAGTGCTCAGGTGATTGAGCAAACAGTCAAAAAGGTTGAGTTTGTGGTTCAAGAGCAGGTCACAGTGCAGGACAGCACGAAGGAATGCGCCCTGGCGAAGAAGGAAGCAGCAGCACAGATGGACATTCAGAAGAGTTTGACAGTTAAAAACAACACTCATCAAGTGACACCAGTACACAATTTTCCCGACAAGAGACCGGACACCAAACCAGTCAGCGAAGAGCACAGCAACCAACCTAAGAGCACGGAGGGCAGAGCCGAGGGGAAAGAGGTGGAAATGAATTTAAATAAGCAGCAAAGAACAAACATTAAAGCCGTAGACCAAATAAATAAAGAGCCGACAAAGCCGGCAGCAGATACCAAAGTCATCCAAAAGGAGGGTGGTGGTGGTGGTGGTGGTGGTGGTGGTGGTATGATGAATGGAGCAGTGAACGGTAAGGGAAGTGCCTCGCTTAGCACTCATATAACAGCTGAGGTAAGCAAACAGTGTGTCTCAACAGCTGATGGGAAGGCTAAAGGAGGGACCCAGGTGGAGGTCATTAAAGCCTCTGTCAAACCTGTGCTGGTGAAACACTTATCCCCACCAATAATCAAGCTGGAGCCCCTAGATGTGAAGGGTTCAGGGTCATGTGATGAGGTGCAGTCCATGGAGGTCAGGTGAGTCGCTCAGGTCAGGTTTGGTCTTAATGGACACCAAAGATTTTGGACCCTTAATATTGGAAGTAATTGTTTTTTCGTTTTTCTTACGTTCCAGTCCAGCTTCAAAGGAGGAACTGATTTCAATCCCAGAGTTCTCACCAGTCAACGAAGTCCAGTACAGCAGTCTAAGTAACACCCGGGCTCTTGAAGATTTAATGGACCTGACAGGCAGCATCACCTACCCCAAACTGTCCTCTGAAGGCAACATCGGTGACTGTAACAAGAACCTCATTGAGGGTGTAGTTAGTCCCATGGCAGACTCAAAACACATAGGGATATCACCCCAGTCCTCCAATACACTGAGCATTAAGTAGTCGGTTCATCTCTTTCTCGCTTGCCTTCTCTCTCTCTTCCCTCTATCTGTCACACACACACACATACAGTACTGTATTTAAGTTACATGTTAAGTATGTGCCCTTGTGTTACTATGTTTATGGGAATAGAGCCATAGAGACTGACTTTAAAAACTGTAAACCATGACTTGCAATATAAACATGATATCTCCTATAACCTATCTACTGTAATGATACATAACTGACCCTGAAAATGTGTCATTTTGTTTAATCTACTTGTCATAAGACGTGTGTGTGTGCGTGTGTGTTTGTGCGTGTGAGAAAGAGCATGGGGAAGAGGGTCAGGAACAGAAGGACATGCGAGATACTGACAACAAAAAAAAGACAAATATCAGGGTTTTGAACATTCTAAATATTTAGGAAAACACAGTATTGCTAATGTATGTTAAGCATCTTTCATTTTCCCCGCACAGATGCCTCTCTGGGTCCCAGTTTAATCCCATCACTAAAGTAATGAAGTCTGCACAGAGCATTGATGACTGCATTTGTGCCTCTGCCTTCTCACATGTCCATTTAAGCATTTAAAATAAATGAACAAAAAAATCAACGTCGCTTAAGGGGATAGCTGAATTAGTATTTCTTGTCCTTTCTAGGCAGTGTTATTCTTGCATGTGCTGATGATGATTTAGCCGGAATCTAACAGATTTATCTGGCAAGTCCAGACGGACTCACAGACTGCAGTCCTTCACCCTTCCTAACCCAGCAAGGTCTCACCATGGGATTGTTCATAATTTCATGGCACTGAGATAATTTCATTTATTTACCTGGGACTTTCTAACTGCATGTGAGTGAGGAGGATGACTCCAAAGCTGTCAAACTGAATGTGACGCAGCATCTAAAAACATCGTCAGCTCAAATGATGGTACATCACTACATGTGTGTTACATACTAGAGTGAATGACTAACTTGGACTCTATTGTAAATGCACAGTAACTGCATTAATACAAGCTTATTTCCCTGGCAGGGCACCCACTTGTTATGAAAATACTGACAACTGAGCAAAAGTTTTCTGAAGGTGTGCCTTGTGTATGTATGTTAAAGGTCTGCATTGAATGGGTGGATGCATTCATTTACTTATTAGACATCCAGTAACATAAATTGATTGTGATCAATAGATTTTTAGCTATTGATGACTGAAGTGCACTGGTGCAGGAATGTTTGCTTAACAATCAGTTTGAATCAAGTGTCCATTGTAGCTATAAAGATGCTGTTTTCTCCTTCTCCATCATGCTGTACCTTGTGGTGCTGTATAGAAATTATCTGCTGGTCTCTTTTAACTTGTTGAGCAATTCAGAAAATGACTAATAGTAATAGCTTTTTTTTCTGTCATTTATAAATATAATTTCAGTAGCCATGTCTTATGAGGGACTGATCGATTGCTCTATTTTAGTGTCATGTATGTTTTAGTGAATGTTTATCCTTTTTCTTTGGCTTGGGATTGTTGCCTGTGACTCGTGGTAATGAACCTCATCATCTCCACCATGCTGCAAACAATTAAGCCAGCAGTCTGTACACAATGTCATATCACTCATAAAGTGTCATTTAGATTTGTTTTCCTCAGACAATAGGTAGCCTGACAGAGGCCTTTGTAATTGACTTAAGTGATGTAGCCATATAGAATTTGCTGTATATTTTGTAACACTACTGACTGAAATACTACAATTTGGAAAGGTGATGGATTTAAAGGAAAAGCAAATGAGTATACAGAAATGACTTTTAATTCAAGTGTGCTCAGAGCCATATCCTGGAGACGTCAGCTTAATTCTTTAAATTATGTAATTACTGTAGACATTGTGCATGGTTAGCATGGTCATAGCAATGTTACCTGAAACAATAAAATGTAAAACTGGTACTTTGGTCTCTTTGTTTGAATTTGTTTGCATTAATCTATTAACCTGAGGGAAAGATCACAACGATGAGAGATGTGAAGAAAGGAGAGATATGGAATGAGATGCGCAAAGAAACAAAACACACACACACACACATTGTTGTTGTAGTTGTAGTTCTGTATGTAATATTATCTATATACCTTATTTATGTCACTAGATTATCTTTACAATAACCTCTATAAGATATGTGGAAAATCATTTTAAACTTTCAAAATCTGAGGGGGGAAGAAATACCAAATACAAATACCTGTGTGTGTATGTTGTAATCTTTGGGATCTATAAAAAAAATATACTAGTATTAGAGATCAGAGAATAACACCCTTGATACTTTTTCACACTGTTTTCAAGCAGCGTTTCCTTTATTCTTTCAAAATAAAACCATTCTCCTTTTTCTTAACATATATCATATCCTGAGTCTGGTGTAATTCACAAGCGCAATAGTAACACCATTTGATTTTATGAATCATATTTTAGGACTTTCCGAGAGCTCGTAGTTTTATAGCTTATTTTATTTTATTTTATTGCATTGCATTTTATTACATTACCCTCCGGGGCAGTAGGTGGCGCTTGAGTTTCTATGTACTGTGACCAAAGTCTTGAAGGGCGAGGGCCGGACGACGAGTGAGTGAGTGAGAGAGTCTCGTCTGTGTCGCACTCACCTAATTGACGGCGTCGACGGCGGTGTCTGGTAAGTAGTCGTTAAATTGCAGTTATTCGTCTCTAAGTCGTGATTTTGTGGTTTAGTCAACTGCTTTGATGACCCACGTATTGTGTTTTGTGATTGTCATTTTCTGAGCGGTGTTTAAAGCAGCTGCATATCCAGGCTAGCTAACTGGCCTTAGCGAACTAAGCGCTAGCGCTAGCTCGACTCGTTTGTGTGTCTAAATATAAACGAGGCCGAAACATTGTGCTGTTTTACTTCACGTCTTTGCGTCAGTGCGATGCTTTCCGCCCGGTGTAGGGTTTGTTTTCCCCGACAGGACGAATCTTATGACCGAGCCGCTTCATTTTCTCAGCCAACCAGCCGCTAATACCAAACATGGAAGCACGATCGTCCTCCAGGATTTGGTGACGACTCCAGTATCGTATCCAACCTTCAGCCAGCTCCCTTACCTTCCTATGTAAATAATACTATGTCATGTAATCTAATTTGGTTAGAAATCAGCTGTTTCAACGGTGCGTACGATATAAAAACAAGGCCCTACAGTTTTATTGAATTATCCTGCGTGTGATAATCTGCTGCCAGACTCCAGTAGATAAATCTGTCGTCACATGCGCCAGGAGGAGTTGATAAAGTAGCGTGAGCATGCGGGGGACGTGTTTGCCTTTAGTTTTTGTTCTTTGTGTGCTGTACTGTAGGATAACTCCGGATTGCAACGAGTTCCTGGTGTTATGCTAATGTGGCAGTTTCGATCTCAAGTTTTCCCAACATTGAGGACAGAAACGCTCCATGTGTTGTACAACAGGACAACGTCGTCCACGCTTTGCATCTGATTTGACTGCGCATTCTTGAGGATTATGACTTTAGCTCTTCAGTAAAGCCGGGGAAATGTTTTACATTCTTGGCTGTTTCATTTTTCTTACGTCTTTGCAGCTGAGAACGTGAATGTTGTCAACTTCACCAGACTTTCTCTGAGTCACAGAAGGAAAAAAAAAACAATTTATGTAAAATTAGTCTTCTTTTCTAAAGAGAGAAATCTCTTAAAACACACACGGAAGTGTGTGTGGGTGGGGACTGTTTTTATATTATTTATGTTAGATCCTTTTGCTTGGACGACGGCTTTGCACACTCTCAGTCAGCTTTATGAGCTCGTTCACCCAGAATGATTGAAGCAGCAGCTGTGTCTTGTCAGAAGTTGATTAGTGGAGTTTCTCACCTCTTTAATGCATTTGAGACCATCAGTTGTTGTTCAGAGGTAGTGTGGGCAGAAGATAAATGGCCCTATTCACCTACTGTAGTAATCCATGTTATGACGAGGGCCGCTCAACTAAACAGAGAAACATCAGCCCATCGTTACTCTACAAAGGTCAGCCCTCAACAGCTTTGAATGTGTCGTAAATGCAATCATAAAACCATCAAGCGCTCTGGCTCTCACGAGGATCGCCCAATGCAATGAAGAGCGAGAGTTACCTCTGCTGCAGAGCAGAAGTTCATTAGTTACAACACCTCGGATTAGAGCCCATATAAATGCCTCGGTGTTCAAGTAGCTGACACCTTCAATCAAGTCTTCATGGATGAATTACTGCAGAGATACCACTACTGGGGGAGACCAATAAGAAACACAAGGAATGGGTGTTAGACCAGTGGAAATTTGGTGTCTGCATGTTAGTTCCCACTGTAAAATATGGAGGAAGAGGCAGCTCATCTATGTCTTTTTTTTTTTTTTGTCCATAGATTATACATTTCCTTCTAAAGATGGTCCGGCCACATTTTGGACCACCACGTCTGAAGCCAAGGTAATATCTGACATACTTTATGTTCATGATTGTTAAATCATTCCTTATTGGTACTAATACATGTTTTAAGGCAAATTGCTGGTATTATTAAGGGTCCATTATGTGTTCTAATCCACCAACTTCTCTTTTTTCTTGTCTTTCATTAGACCTTATGGAGATGGTCATGGTATTGGTCCACATGAAGACAATTACAATCCCAATTCAAAGAATCGTAGAGATGTACAGGGCGACTGCCCAGGAAAGGCCCCTTTTCACTGGAGAGACTCCAGAGGCAGAGGACGGCCCCCTATTGTCAGAAGAGTCCCCCTGATGGGAGAGCAGAGAGAGCCACGTTTCAATCACAGGAGGTCCCCGAATCATGATAACTTTCAATCATACCCTCCCAAAATGGAACCACACCACAGCCAGAGGAGGTCTCCATCTAGACCAAACCGCTCCCCCCATGTCCAACATCAGCCATCTTCTCGCAGTCCTGCACAAGGATCCCAGAATCATAGAGGTCCCCCTTTCCATGGCCACCCTTCAGGTCACAGGTCACCCTCCCCAAGACAGTTTCACAACCACCCAGCTGACAGGAGGCCAGGCTCAGCACCACCCTATCGGGGGTCATTCAGGGGCCATAAAAGGCAGCCAGGTTTTCAGCATCAGGAGCAACGGAGTCGTGAACCTCGAGGGAATTACAACCCCAGAGAAAGGCCCTATGAGCACTCGGGTCATGGCATGAAATGCTGGAATGAGGCTGGATCGTTCTCTCATCCACAAAATGGAGATCACGGACCCTCTGGGTCACAGAGAAGCCCCAGAGAGATGCATGGGAGAGGCTCGATGCCAGAGAGGTACAGGAGTGAAGCAGCAATCCCAGCTGGGTAAAATTGTTAAAGAGGAGGCCTGAAGCTGGCCCAGTCCTCCCAGTCACGGGGGTCGTAATGATTACCTCTACTCTGCCCCAGCTCTTATTTGTTAGAGGGGATTAATGTGGGTCTGATGTAAATGTGGTTTCACCTGCCATTGAGAGGAGTGTTACATCTGTAATTGCTTTACTTCTCCTACCTGTTTCATTCTGTCATGGCATTATGAAGGGGCCGCATTGAGATAAAAGTTAAAAGTTCCGCCTCCCACTTAACATGGCAATGGATCTGTCATTGTAATGATTTCTCTATTGTTTGATGGATATGCAGGTGGTCATCTGAGCAAGACTCCAGGCGGCAGCGTGGCCCAGGAGAGAGGCAGGCCAGCAGGTCCCACAGTAGAGAGAGGGCACAAGATGTCCTTCACCTGCCCTCTTTCAGGTCCCCCTCATGGAAGGGAGGTCCATCACCTTCATCCTCCTACCACAGGAGCCCACAGGAGAGGCAAGTGGCAGGACCCCACAAGAGGAGGATATCCGAGATCAGCATGCCCTCCTCAGACCATTCACTGGAGCTTGGCAATCCAAAACAACCCAGGAGAGGGAGACCCCAGCTGCTCAGTATTCCCAGGCCATTTGGTGGTAAACCTATGTCTTTCAGGGATAAACCCTACCAGGCGAGGAGTGGACAAATCCAAGCGGAGTCTCTCATGAGACTGAAAATACCCCCATCTGTAAAACCCAGGCTTCGCCTGGGCGACCCTGCATCACGGGGAAATGTCAGCTCTGTTCTCGCTATCAGGAAGAAACGCTTCCAGTCAAATACAGCTCCCCTGAAAAAGCTGGAGCCAAGGAGCCCAGAACAGTCACCCTCAAGAGAAGAAAGCAGTACCAGCAAGTCTTCAAGAGACTCTGATACAAGCAAAGAACAGGTGGAGTCTCGCCGGTCCTTAAACACTCACAGGTACGGTATTTTCCTTCTAACTGTTCGCAGGGGCTTGATGATGATGATGATGATTAGGAGGTCAAGAAAGAATGTCTCTATGTGGTGCCAGCTGTGGAAAATGGAGATGTCGTGATGAGCTAAATGTGAAAACACTGATTCAGTTCATGAAAAGTTTTCAAATCCGTCCATGTCTGCGTGCTGCCAATTTTTCCAAATATCTTCCTATGAAACGGGCCGAAGAGAACGTATTTAAGTTATACACAATATCAGTCAAGGCAAACTTTTAAAACCTGACATATGTTTAACGCCCTTGATGAGGAGCATGGGGTGAAAAAGGTCCTTGTTCTTCAACATTGAAAGCTTATAACAGCGCTCTGCGCCATGTAGTGAAGACCCCATCATCCTTGATAGAAAGCTGAAGTTACATGAAGTGTCTCTAAGTAAAATGAGGACATGAAGAGGACTGCACTTCACATGACCCAATCTGAAATTGCCCCATGAAATTGTTGGCAACATGTTGGCATACACTATCCTTGGGGAAAAGCGATGTATCAAATGAACGTCCAGTGATGAATGGTGACCGCCCAGAGCACGACCTAGAACAGCAGGCAGCAAAGTTACAAGAAAAGTGGCATGTTTTCTCATGGAATTTCCCCAGTGCCGTGACACTTGTTTTACTGTGCCTGTAATGACTGTCAAGATGGATGTCGGCAACAATTTTTGACGGACGCCATAAAACAAAGAATAATTTCTGCTGCTGGAGGACACTACTAACCACCATCCGTTAGTCGACTTTTTTTACTGATAGTTGCTATTCCAGACTCCCTTGTTTAGGCACATTAAATGACCGATATATTTTTATTATAAAGTTCTAAAGTAGTTAGACTTTAAACAACATTTAAAAGAAGTTAAAGTCCAAGCAGTTTTTTGACAGCACACCAGTCCCCATATTCAGGAATTTGTATCTTCATGCTTTCATCAGACCAGACCTGGAATAATGCCCAATTCATATCCACAGAAGTGGAATCTGGAAGAGGAAATGGTGTTCTTGCATTCTGCAAAGTGAACAAATTAATGCCGGAGGGATTGGATTATCAAAACCAATGCACAACTCTGCAACACTTGAAGTGTGAAACCGTCTAAATGGTGCTTCATTCGCGTTCAGCAGAACAAAGAGGAGCCAAACTGCTACTACTTTCACTCCACACAATGTATCTGAGCGCTGGAATTTTTTGCTAAACATCGGCCACAAGAACATATTGAGACTTCATCGAGCATCAAGTATGTCAAAGTTGGAGAATTCTCAAAAGAAATGCATCAAGGATGATAACATTAACTTCTACAGGAGTTGAATCTGCAACCACAGAGCTGCAATATGGCCACCTCTAATTTAATCATAACAACGATGCGTGCACTGAAACATGCCCTAATTTGCCATTTTAAATGGCTGGAAAAGATAGTGTATGATGTGCCTGAGAAAACAACACATCAAACCGTAAATGGACAAGACACAAACGATGAAACAAGATAGATAATGGATTTAAACTAGACAAAACAAGGTGAAAAGAGATTGCATCAGTGGTCAAACTTCCAACTTGATACTACTTGGGGACTGAAGCAAGATCAGTTTGGTCTTAACATAACATTATCCATGTGAATGCATTTTGGCTGGATCCACCGGTCAGCATGTGCTGTGGTCCGTTATCCCGATATCTAATCTGCCGTGTGACCTAAACGTTGACGTGTGACATAAATGTAGACGTGTACCATCAACCTAAGGAGCTCAGAATATTCAGTAGTTGCTTAAAAAAGGCTAATGCAACTCCATGGTACCAAAAGTGTCTAACCCAAACTTGTGCATGTCAACACTGAAGCCATTGACGTGCGATGGACCGTAATTTCAGACTACCATACAAAGAAGAAAAGGAGCACTGTGCTAGCTCCTCGACCGTTTGAACCAATCAGATGATTATCTCTTAAATTCCTGTCCCATATTTTAAGAAGAGATCTTGTGGGCACTGCAAATCTTTGAATTAACTTTCCTTGGAACGTGGACTTCATCGACGGGCACGCTGGATCGTCTCTCAAAACTACCGCTGAGCTGTGGAAGCTGTTAAGCTGACGTAATCGCCAACTTCGTCATGTTAAGCCATTCACTCCAGCACTACGGTCTCCAAGATTCAAATCTCCATCTGCTCTCTGATGTGCACCTCATCATACCGTTGGCAAGATTGACTGAAGATAACTGAAGAGCAAAACCCGTGCTGAGAGAGGGATGATGGAAGATTTGATGATGTGATCTAGACCGATATCTATCTAAAGTTCTCTCCAAGATTTGCCCATCTAACAATTACCGAGTAAATGAAGAGAGCTCAGATTGAATCAGGGTACAAAATAGGAGTAAAGAAGCATGGACATTCCATGGTTTTTGTAAGTACACATATGTGAGCTTTCTGATCATTTGTCTGCCTGCCACACAGTGCTGTTCATTTCTGCTTTATATTGCATTGCTACATTGACTGGGTAAATGTATTTCTTTAAACCCTGATATTTTAAACAATGTGTTGACGTATTCCAGCCATGACGAGCCTCACATAAAGTTTGGACATGAATGCTGATTAACACTCTCCCCTTGCTCATCTTTCTGCAGATCTTCTCCCATAGAGAAACGTGACCTGGTAGTCTTGTCCCACTGGCCACCTGGGCCGAGCACCTCCTCGAGGGATGACTCGTCTCCGAAAGCTTATAGTCCAAAACCAAAGACCGGTAAGTGGAATTATTGTTTTTTGGTCATCTCTTGTATTGTCATGGCAGTTGAGGCAGTATCTATCATTTTAGATCGCTTGATTTTTCTGCATGTTTTTAAAAATGTTTGTTTAGACATTTTTAAAGCTTCAGCTATAAAGATTATTACATCCTCTCCCCCTTTTTCTAGAACACTGTTCAGATGATGATAGTGTAGCGAACAGCAGACTGTCAAGGATGAATGACAGATCATCACCCGAAGACCGAAAACGGGACTATTTGGATAAGAGGATGTTCAGGTACAAGTCTGAGAAAGAAGGTTTTAATCTTTAGAAGTGCAGGCTAATATTTTTGTGCACAATGTCCTTTTTCTGATTTTCTTTATTTATTTTTTTTCAGGCCGTTTAATAATATGATGCAGGACAACCACAGGCCTTGGAGACCATTCAGAAGGCCAGGACCTGGACCCGGACCTGGACCCATGCAGGTGAGGGGAAACATGTACAGCCCAAGAAAGACTGTGCAGGACTGAGCTTGTTCAATTCATATAAATAGAAAAGCAAACACAGTATGTAAGACGGAGCTCTCAGAAGAGGTTTGCTGCTGAGTCGTGACATAGATCAACACTCAATTATTGCTCTCAAAAATTGGAGCCACATGATCAGAGTTGAAATCTGTACTGTGTCAGCTGGCTTGTTTTGGAAGCATGTTTTCTGTACTTAGACTTCACCATTGTTTTACAGAGACCAAGGTTCACTGGTGGTCCGAGGAATATGGGCCCTGATCTGTCTGTTAGAAGACCGCTCATGGTATGCATACCGTTTTCAGAGATCGCTTTGTTCCCCTTTGAAATGTTAAATGGGTCATTGTCTCTGCTTTGACAATAACTTCTATTTGTATTTCTTGTTTTATCAGGAGAGCTTAGTGCCACGTCCCTTCCCAAAGAGACCGATGTTCAGAAAAAGCTATAGCATCATGTCCAAGTACCGCACCATGAGAGTGATGCGCCAGCGTCCCCCGTTCAACCGAGGACCCAACCAGCCACGCTAGGGATGTTCTCTGGTAGGTTATCCACAAGGTTTGGCTGTTAGGGGACAAAATGGCAATTTCTTTATTGTGACTATCACAACAAAGCAACGTATAATTTATTGTGTGTTCTCTTGATCGCAGCACAGGACTCGCATTCTGCAGACGCAAACTGAAAAATCTCCAGATGTTTGCTGCTGCGTGTACTGCACAAACTCCTCCTTTCACTACAGTCCCAGCCTGCCTATATATCGTGAAAGTGCTGTTGCTTAACTTTGATCTACTACAAGTGTTTGAGTCGTACCTTTTTGAAGTACTGCAGTGCTTTTTATATTTGGACATTCGTAACATGACTTTACATTATATTGTCCTCTTTTTTTTTCTTTTTTTTGTCTTTGTTGCAGCAGCAGCATTTGATTTTAAGTTCATGAAATGTTTACTTTAATATATCTTATTTTTTGTAAAGACTTATCACATGATTTTGGTTAGAACCCGCTGCTTGTCGAATGGCGCAACTACTTGTATGATCCTGTTTAGTTTGTTGTTTGACACTTGAAATAAAACTGGACTTAACAAGCTCTCGTGAGGCATTTTTGATTGTCTTGTAGATTTGTTCAAAGGACAGAATCATTTCATCAGGACTACTCGCTTTTAGGAGTTATGAACCTATAATTCAGTATGTTTGTCTGTTTATTCAATAGCATATTTTCTGAATACCATTTCTTTCAAACCCCACCCCCCCATACCTCCAGTTTGTAAATACAACCTGATCACATTATCGGGGTATCATACAACTGATCTCCAAGGGTAAATAATACCATATCATTTTAAGCGACTAAGACATGTTAGATGAGTTCAGAAAATGACATGACTAACTTTGAAACACAGAGATGAATTTCTGCCCCCCCCCCCCCCCCAAAAAAAAAACTGGTGACAAACTGTTTAAACCTCTAACTCCACATTTCAGTAATATCAGCAACTATTTTCCAACATTTTCAATGTATTGGCTTTACACAGATTCAGTAAGATTCAGTACTCTATCCAAACTGAGCTTTCACAATAGATCCAAATCATCAGCCTTTTTCCTGCCCACTTTGAACATCCGTTCTTGTATAACCTCGCTCCGGTTTGGCTCTGGTAAACACGACACTCGCCCTTCACTCTGTGACTCCCACGCCTCTGCCCCCGCTGATATTTGTGAGCAGAGTGGCGCCCCTCTTTGCCCCGGCTAAACATAGACCGTATCGCTCTTCATCACAACATGCTCCGGGTTACAATGGACGGTGTCGTGTTACCGCAGATGCTGCTGTATCTCACCAGTGACGCCGACCAAACAAGGTGAGTGTGCACCAGATCCCTGACTGTAACTGACAATAATGTCATTGCTTTATTCCAGTTTTCTTCTGGCTGTATGATCTGTCGCTGTGATCCTTTCTGTGCGTCGGTGTCTGGCATGTGTTGCTCATTTGTTCACTGCTGTGGCATGAGAGACAGCTGCTTCTACTGTACCAGTACCAGTTCAGTGCCTCGCTTTGATAAGGCATTATCTCAGTCTAAAGTGCAAGCTGAAATAGCTGTTGTGTTATGACAGGCACAGGTAATAATTAAACATATAATTACTGTTTTTTTTCTGTTCCTTAATGGCATGACGTGAGACTGCACTGAGCCTGTCCTTGTTGATTTCCCCTCTACTAATTTGCTCCAATCTGTCATTTGTAGATGACAGATTTTTCTGTCTTTCACTTGTGTGCCTTTCTGTTGTGATGGGCAGCTATAGCTCAGTCCTCGTCCCCGGTAAGCCTTGCAACTATTGCCGTCTGTTGTCTGTCACAACGCAATACCACCAAAGTACCACCATTACTGCTATTTATTCTCCATTTCTTTCAAAGAGACCGAAGAGTTTGATTCAATCGTGTCAATCGCGGAGAAGCTGAATGAGCAGGTAGCTCATGCTTCAGACTCTGGGAAGTATGCACTCTTTATAATAGAATTAAGTGTGCTACTGCTGTTTGAAAAAGAGTGTGTGGTTGGCTCTGTTTGTGTCCCATCTGACCTTGGGATAAATTTAACTTGTCTAAGCTGCCTCGTACAAACACGGAGAGCAGAAAAAGATATCTACTCAAACTCCTTACTTGCAAGGTTAAAAGAGAGAAATAAAAGGTATATTTTCTGAAATTTACCGACCTAAATGTCACGTCTTAGGAGACACCAACAAAAGTTGACTTTTTCCGTCCTTACAATGGATAAAGCAGCCTTTAAATGTCTCAAACAAACTTGCAGGTAACGCTCATGATGGAGGAGGAAAGAAGAGAAAACCAGCAGGAGGAGCTGAATTCTTCAGCACTGGAAGAAAACTGCCAGGAAACAAGTCAAAATGAGTCCGCCACGCCTGTAAGTGTGAGAGTAAGAGCTTCAAATTCAGATGAATATCGCAAACTTTAGTTGTGTTGTCAGCCGAGCCGTGTTGGATCTCCGCAGGCCGCGGTCCCCCAAAGCTTGCCCGCGCAGTCCTTCTCCCATCTGCTACCAAAGGCTCTCTCTGCCGTGCTGCACCCAAAGCTGCCATCAGGCCCTGACCTCGACCCCCAGCACAGCAGAGATCCAGCTAAACACACTCGACCGAACCTGGAGCAACTGCAGACAGAGCTGAGAGACCTGAGGGACCAGTTTGATCAAATAAAGAGTCAGCACAAGTACGGCTTTGTTAATGTTTTCTCTGTTGTGGGTGACCTCACTGCCTCTGAGTCTTTCGCTGCACTAATTTGGCAACTATTTTGTGTTCCAGCAAAGAAATTAAACTGCTGATGAATGAGCTCGATGAGGAGAAAAGGATTCGCTTGACTTTACAGGTGCGGCATGAATCCTATTTGAAATAATAATAGTTTTTAAACTGAGCAAATGACTTTAAGGTAAGAATATGAGACCGATGGTTTGACTGTTCTGTTTCAGATGGAGATCCAGCGTATGAAGAAGCACATGTATAAATGAGTGGAGTCGAGACGCTCATCATCAAGAGATCCTGATTTGACAAGATGTACACATCTCTGATAAATCATTCATGCTCAAGTTATGATATTTTTAGATTTTTCTTACACTTTATATACTTTTTTTTTTGTTGGACTGCCAAATGTGCTGGCCAAGTGGACTGAGACACTGTTGGAAGTGCAAAGGTGAGGCAGAGTGGGAGCGACTGAGAGGACTATCTGTTGACCGGTGTGCGGCCATGTTATACATTCAGTTTGTTTTATTTATTTCTGTAGATGAACTCTGGCATCTGAAGAATAGAAACATCCACTGTTTTAAAAAAAGTGAATAAAAAGTGAACTTTTCCTACAAGTGAAATGTAAAACTTTCCTTAAAAAAAACCCCAAAATAGATTCTCATATAAACAGAACACATATAAACATAATATATCACATATCATTTTTAGATCACCAATGATCACAATGCTGCCAGCGTGCACCACTAGAGGAACTAAAGAGTCAGCTGAGTCTCTTCCAGCACCAGCGGTGAAATCTAATTTGGTCTCAGAAGTTGGATTCTTCACAGGGGATGGGCCTGAAGGTGACCTCTTTGCTCTCCTCGAGAATGACATCATAGCGACAGAGAGGCCTGGGAGGGACGAAGTCAGTATTATTTTAAATCTACGAGAAAGTGCTAAAGCGATGAGTCAGATAGATCAAACTGCGGGAGTCTGCATACCTCTTCTTTTCCTCCAGGTGTGTTAGACGGAGTCGGAGAACGCGGAGCTTATATCTGGGCTTGAGCGCGTTCCCAGTGGAGAATTTAAAGGAGACTTTCTTCACCAACTGGATATCTTTGTCAAACTGGGCAAACAACTTGGTTTCTGTGAATCTTTTAAACTTCAACGCTTTGCTGGTAAGAAAAAGAAACACACATTACTGAGAGATGAATCACAGACGGACAAAGAGAAGTCATGGAGCGACATGACAAATAAATGACTTACTGGTCAATGTTTGCCACTGCTTCTTGACCATCATCACCATGAAGTTTAACAGTAATGTATCCCCAGCGCACGTCTTCATTCCATATGACCACATCCACCATGTAGCCTGTCACTGAGAGAGGACGTTCACATTAAAGTGAATTCACAAGTCACATCAGAATCACTGCGTGTTTCTGATTGGGATGTGTAGTTTTCGCTTACTTACTGCAGAATGGAGAAACTGAATTTGTGGTGAAGAAAGTTTTTGTTTGGCCGAATTTCAGCAGGACCTCTCTCCACTTTGTGATATCATAACCTGGATTTGAGTGAAACAACATCAACATTTCATAAGTGTCCATCAGCTTGAGAGAAAAGTGTGTGAAGCGAAAACTGAAACAATGTGCTCACTACTACGAGATAATTAAAGTACCAACCAAAGACAGGACATCCAACAGAACCAAACAAGTCGCAGTTCAAACAGTTCCCGTCCAGAAACTCTTTGTAAGAGGAGCAGGGGAAGGCCTTCTTAGCACAAGTTTGATTCACAGTGTCAAGGTAGAGGAACACTGATCTCTGGTGGTCGCATTTAAAATAGGCTCCTCCTGTAAAGGGGTCAGACAGAGAGGGGGCTGTTACCGTACACTTCCACTTCTTATCCACTAAGATAAACAGCCAGCAATCTGATGGTGGTATTTCTTAATTTTCTCATCATCATTTTAAAGACCTTACCAGAAAGGATGGTATTTGGGCAGCCAGGTTGGTCTGCTCCTCCATTAGCATAGAAATCAATGTGACCTAAAGGTTCTCTGAAGCCCAGGGCTGTGAACATAATCAGCACATGACAATAATAAGAATTTTACACATACGAATCCTCCATCTGTGTACTTTTATATATTCATATAACACATTTGAAACAAGGTCTATGAGTACATAAAGTATTTCAGTTTTACTGACTGTCCATGTCCGTGTGCAGGACATCCACAAACTGGGCATCTGTGGGGTCCAGTCGGTTCTCTTTAGAAGTGCCAGTGAACTGTGGCCCAGCAGGATCCAGAGCTGCAAACACACATCAGTAAATCACATCAGTCGGGTTTCAAGCTTATTCCAAAAATACAACATTAACAATGCAAATTAATTAATTAAATTAATTATCTTCTCTTAATTTTCTTACACATTCATTTTTGGATTCATCTGACTCGTAATGGTGACTCCTTGGCTGAACTGTGATATGTTACTGCACCTCAACCATGACCAACATGCTTCATACACTCAATCACATTAGCCAAAGTCTGCATTATTAGTTACTTTTTTGTGATAAACGTTGACTTTGCTGCTACTGACGATAAAAGTGCTCTGAATCTCTCACCTGTAATTCTTCCAATGGACCCATTCAGGTTGGCACCTACAAAGCCTGATATATGAGCACCGAGGCTGACTCCGATCATGTGGATGGAGCTCAGGGAGGCGCCGTGCTCCTGAAAAGATCAGTCATTAACGTTGTTACACACAACACAGTCTGTACGCCATTTCTGTCCAAAAACAGCAGAGGTGGTCACAGAGAGGTGTTGGAAACATCTCCTACCTGCATCTTCTGAATGAAGGCAGTGAGGTTGTCAGCTGTCTTGTGCGTGTTCTCCACTGCCTTAAAATAATTCACATTTGCAGCCCCACGGTTCCAGTCCACTACTATGAGATTAACGTCTTCCCTAAACAGGACCATCTCCGTGATGCTCTGTAACCAGTTTGGTGGGGATCCAGTGGGCCGGTACCCATGAATAATAAAGGTGGTCGGTCTGGATAAGTTAAATTGGGGGTGGGCATGTAGGTTGGTGTGGGACATCAGGGCACCACAGGTGACATTATCCCTGGTGTACAGCAGCAGCCTAACTTTGAGGGTGGTTCCAATGATCGCATGACTGAGATCTAAATCTGTAAATTCATCACATCCCTGAGCTGAGAGTAAGGGCAAGGGGGGAAAAAAGGAGGAACAGAAAGGTGTGGTTAGTGTTAGGATGACAAAAAGGATATGGCCATTTTTTTTATTTTTTTTTGTTTTAACAAGCATTGCTCAAGAAAGTTCCTTAGAAACCTTTGTATATTTATTATCCAGCTGTTCTGCAGTGGCATAATGCCCATATGACTAAGTGTGGGAGTTTTACAAATATTAAGTTAAAACTGTCACAACTCAAAAGACAAATCATGAGCAAGTTTGACAGTGTAGCAAAAAATGAGATTTAGTGAGTGAGTGAGACAAAAAACCTTGGCAAGTTTTCAGCCAAGATATATATATATAAATCAGACATCTGACATCAAGTAAACCAGTGACACATTAAGTCTTATACTAGCAGAAGTTGTAGTTATGACAACCAGTAAGTATGAAAACAATGACAATGAAAATGAAAATAATGACAGACTATGGTGTTTCACTTCATTTCGTAATATTAGACAATCTGATCGTTAGGAAACAGACACTGCTACTACATGACACTTGAGAAAAAAGGGAATTATAGTTAAGACCTTCAAAAGCAAACACTTAGCTCTGTTTCTACTGAGAGTTAAAGAAGAGCATGAGGTTGTGTTTACAAGAAGGTGATGATTCCGATCTGAACTGGCCGTGACACCTAGATCGATTTTTCCCTCTCGCTATCTTCTTGACATTGTGTAAACATTTTCACTCACAGAGTTTTTATCGCCGAATACAGAAAAAGAAACAAGCGTGTTCACTCAGTGAACTTCATGTTCTGCTGAGATGGTAGATTTATAGTTTTGTATTTAAGAAATGTCATCAGCTGTTATCAGCGAAATCAAACCATAGATGTAAATTTCCATAGCATGTACAGTCTATCAGCTGAGAGCCTTGCCAGTAGTGCCACCGTCCTTGTAAACCACAACGCAGGCTGTACAAATATCAGTTTCTCAACTGTTGCTCAACTGTCTTTTTTTTTTCTCAGTACATTTGCTATACCTGATGCCAAAACTGTGTTTGTGTGGGTGTGTGTTTACAGACAGCATATTCACATTTCAGCGTATGTTTTTGCATTTACCTTTGCATATTTGAACAGTTATCAGCAGCGGTAGTGCCAGATAGTAGTGCCACAGGAACATACTTTACACCCGCTCGCGTGAAATGATCTGTAAGGACAAAGATCATAGTGAGACCATAAAACTACATTAGTCAGACAAAAAAAACAAACATAACATAGCACATTACACAGATGACACAGCAAAAGGAGGAAGCCGTCCTAACCTCAGTTTCTCTGACACAACAATGATGAAAATCTCACTGGTCTGAAGCAAAGCAAAGAAATCAGTTACTCATCTACTGAAACTGGTCATAGTTGTGACCATATGGGTAACTTGAAGACTGACGAGATCTGTTTCTGTCTCCACCCACTATTATTCATGTCAACCAATGACATTGTGTTTATAAGCGAAAGTGAAATCTGATATCTGCAGAAATCTGGTCGACTAAGTTCTTCTGCTACAGTAGATTCCTCATGTTACTTTTCAGAGTCCGCCTTAGGTTTAACCTTAACACATTTGACAACACTGAGAAAGTACGTTGTGTCTTCATTGTTTTTAGCGTCTTACCTTGGCCGTGGGATATTATTGTCCGGTCAGTTCCTGTGTGAAAGGTCCAGAATGTTACGGGTTGTCCTGTGTTTGTGGCTCCACATATTTAGGCAGTGTTCAGGAAGTGAGAGGAGGAATACCAAAGCAATCCTCATCGTCAATCCTCCCGCCCCGCGTGTTCTCACCGAGATAACCACACCCCTTGCCCCAGGTCATTGTGTTCACAGGTGAAACATTCCTCTGAAGTCACTCCTGAACCGGTTATGTCTGTTTCACGCATTTCCACTAAACTTGACTTGGATTTCCACCAAAAAATGGTTTCTGTTATTGAACCAGTTCTTATTCATATGCAAGAAATCAGAGTGAAACATGAATGGACTGTTTGGGGAATGTGATAAACGTTTCAGAGCTTTGGAGTTTTACTTGATAGGATAGGTTTGACTATGTTATATCATGCATTGATTAGATTTATTTTTAGTTAAAGTCTGCCCATGATAGATGGTGATGCACAGTTTATTCATCTAATCCCCTCATCTATATGTTTTTTTTTTGGAAATGCCTGCCCTTTCCCAAACATTTTCCATCGAAGACTTCCCAGGTGGAGCTGTGTTACAAACCTTCTGGGCTGTGGGGGTCATCTGGCACAGTCAGGTTACAAATGTCATGTGGCATCAGAACAAAACATCCTCTGGGGACCATGAATGTCAAGTCATATCAAGATATTCCAGTTTGAACTAACTATGGTATATTTAGCAGCTAGTGTGGCTAAAAATTCTTACATTTATACATAAATATTATAACAAAGCGGTTTATGACATGTGCTTCATTTGTTGAACATTGAATATAATCGGTACGGTGGTGCAGTGGGTAGCACTGTCCTGATGTGTGGAGTTTGCAGGTTCTCCCTGTGTCTGCATGGGTTTTCTGCGGGTTCTCCAGCTTCCTCCCACAGTCCAAAGACATGCACTTAACAGGTTAATTGGTGTGTGTGTGAGTGTGAATGGTTGTTTGTCTCTATGCGCCCTTGTGATAGGCTTTCTTGTCCATGGTGTACCCAGCCTCTCACCAAAAGTCAGCTGATAGGCTCCAGCCCCACCGTGACCCTGATGAGGATAACGGTTACATGTAACTTTTGTGTAAATGTTTTAGACAGTACTTGTGTGTATAATTCATATTGTGTCGATGTGAACAATCTGCATATAAGTAGCAGGTGGTGTCAAAAACTAAATGTAAGAGCAAGTAGGCAAGGACTTTAGGTTGTAAGGGTCTGTGACTAGTCTGGGTGCTGGTTGAGAATCATAACGACTTAACTTCCTATGAGAGCAAGAAAAGATGGACATAATTTCACTCCAGACAGAAGTGGTGTTATGAGACTTGCGAAGTTTTGTAATGTAATGTAATGTAATGTAATCCATTACTGCCCATGCCTGCAGGTTCAACTGACATTTCTTCATTTTAATAAACTTTCTGTATATTTGAGTATTTTCTTTGAAAGAAAACTGGCAGCATAGAATTATTTAATGAGCCAATAGGCTGCATGAGGCATGATTCAGCAAAAAAAAAAAAAGGTTAAGCTAAATTAATAATCAGTTATATACACTGCCAATAAATATACAACCAGGTCCAACATTTTATGTTCTATGATGCAATTATGTCTGTCTATCACTGCAGTTATGTCTCCACATAATGATCATTACATGAAACAAAAACAGCCTATAGTCTGTATTGGAGGCTAGACAGCATTGTGTTACTCAGTTTGCATTAAAGTTAGATGATTATCATGATTTTTATTCATTGAAGAGGTAAATGTGTATTTAAGTTTAAGATAAGATGGACTCCATTGATTCATAGGGGGAAATGTACTTGTAGTAAGTCAAGACGCATAAGATAGAGAAAAATAGCACTCATAAATAAAAGCACAACAGAAAAATCAAAGCTACATTCAAGTAGTGGACTGCAAAGTTAGAGGTGTTTAAGGTTTGAATGGGTTAATCAGGTGCTGGAAGTGTGGTTACAGCAACTGGGCTTGGGGGGGGGTGGTGTTGCCCAATGTGATATCTTATCATCAAACCTGAAATCCCTGCCAGTGAGAAAGAAAGCATTGCACCCAAACTATCTTGGCAACAGGCATTACATAATAGCATAGGGGTGCTGTGGGAAACAGCTTTGTGACATGTTGGAACACATGGTCCCTCTGTGTTTGGTTCCAAAGGCTGCCAGTGTAAAGGTGGCTCTGCACATACTCACTTTATACATGATCCTATTTAGGTTCCATAGGCATAAAATGTTACACTATTAGCAGCCTCTCTTCTTGTGTGGATCCTTTTAAAACAAAAGCGTTTTCACCTGTAGATACTTTGCGAATGTTTTGCTAACTGTAACATTGCATACAACATCCTATTGCCACAAGCGTCTGTGTACACCAAGAAACAGAAAGTCGTCACAAGCACTGATAACAAATGCAATCTACATTTCTGAATACATTTACCAGGCTGTCTTGAACTTTGATCGTTACAGTCTTCCGTCATCAGGGTCAGGCAGGTTGGTGGGATGTACACTTAACAAACACACACAAGCTTAGACATCCCCCCTGTGCAGCAGTCAGGCCGGCTGAGAGGAGCAGGAGACAAGGAGGCAAGCAGGACATCCACAATGGCTGGAAGGAGACGAGGTCGAGGCAGCAACCAACAGCAACAACAGGCAGCCTCCCAAAGCCAAAAAAGAGTCTCCCGCAGGGTAAGTCCTCTGTCAACATGACACATGGCCACCACGGTCATTCTTCACTACACTACCTTTCATATCTTATAAAAAACTCTGCACTTCTCTTCTCAAACCTTTGTCTTTTGGGCATTATTTAGTGGAGACACTGGATGTGAGAACACAAGTGCAATGTATCAAGACTTCAATGGTGTTTTTAAGTGACACGTTTTGATTAGAAACTTCTCTGGTGTGGCTATTTGTCCTGTGTGTGGGAGTGGAGACGTAACTGATTAGCTGGGTGAGGCGATGAGGCGATATGACTCATGTTTTAAAGGGATAGTTCTGATTTCTTTAAAGAGGGGTTGTATGAGATACTTATCCAAAGTCAGTGTGTTACCTACAATCAGTCCAACGCTCCCAGCTGTGAAAAGCAAACAGTAGTAGAACAAAGCACTGCAGAGGACAGCAAAATAATTAGAATGTATCAGACATCACTGTCCTCAAGTGTACGTTTTAGAGAGCATATTCCCACTGTGTTCAGTTACAGCCTTTTATCTTGAAGCACGTCTGTTGTAGCCAGCTTTTATTGCGTATCAGGATCTAAGACAAGAACGTCTAACATTTATGCCTTCATTATGGCAAAATACGAAGGCTTGCAAAAGTATATTATAAACGTGGTAGCAAACTGAAATTGTTAGCATTCAAAAAATTCTGCAATATTATACAATATTGTAACACAGCACGAGAAACATCGGACGTTCGAGCAGACTCAGAGTTCAAAGTACAACTTACAACACAGCAGATAAAGCTGCGTTTTTTTATCTGCACATAAAACAAAGTCCATGACATAACGAGATGCTCATTACTTTAAGTGCTGAGATTATTCACGTCTGTATTGAAGATTTTATCAAAGCTTATCAATATTTGATCATAATTATATTAAATTAAAGCTTATAACAGCAGTTCTGCTGTAACACTGTCACTGTACCTGCACTGTTTGTTTTCCTCCCATGGATATATGCAGGTTAGGTAAATCTGAAAGCTGCTGCAGCATGCTGAGACCCTGAACAGGATACGTGGTTTGGAAGATGGATGAGCTGAATTGGAAAAATGCATCGTTTGATCAAACTCAGCGTGTGTTTTTTGCCTCCTCTGGTCTCTCTGTCTCGTTTCTGCATTCAGGCTCTGCGGGAGCCAGCTGATTTTGCCAAGACGACTGGTTATGAATCAGACATCCCTCATGAAAAGCTGACCATTGCCCAAGCTCGGAGGGGCACACCAGGTCAGCTAGTCAGGTCACCAGACTCAGCTAGTGGCAGCAAGAAATAAGGGAAGACTAGTGGGAGGATTACTAACTCAAGTATGCTGGTATCAGCTGATATCAACTGTAAAAAGTGATTTACATGTCAGTACAACGTTGTTTTATTGCTAGTTATTTGACTGATGACTGGAGTATGTCATGCCATTTGTTTAAAAAATGAGCAAGAATAAAAGTATTTCAGCAAATCTTTATAAATAACAAAACAAAGAAATGTATGTTTTGTAATGTTATGTTGGTATTGAAAGACTTTTTTTTCATATATTTCTTATCTTAGCTCATCGTCCTGTGCGAGTCTACGCTGATGGAATCTTTGATCTTTTCCATTCGGGGCACGCTCGAGCTCTGATGCAGGCCAAGAATGTATTCCCCAACACACACCTGATTGTAGGAGGTATGAAAACCTGCAGTAAAACACACTAAAAAAGCTGGTGCTTAAAAATGGCCTTTAAAGGACCAAAATCTTACAGCGCTTTGGGCTAAATCTGAATGAACTCTTCTTGATTAGTCTGAACAACGTCCGTGTGACAGGTAATCTCTGTCCCCGTGTCCCTAGTCTGCAGTGACGAACTCACCCACAAGTTTAAGGGCTACACGGTGATGACCGAGGATGAGCGCTATGATGCCCTGAGACACTGCCGCTACGTTGACGAGGTGGTGCGGGATGCTCCCTGGACTCTTACCACAGAGTTCCTTCAGAAACATAAGGTTAAAGGTCACACAGCTTCTTACAAGTGTCGTACAGCAAAGATACCTGGTGTTCAGTCTGTGTGAACACTGTAATCTTTTGCTCACAGATTGACTTTGTGGCCCATGACGATATCCCATACACCTCTGCTGGATCAGAGGATGTTTATAAACACATCAAGGAAGCAGGTGAAGATATGAATGTTTATTAAAAAGTACCCATCATAATGAAGTTTAATTATGTCATTTCTCATATCACATGGATTAATCATTTATGTTTTAACATCAGGGATGTTTGTGGCCACTCAGAGGACAGAGGGCATCTCCACATCTGATCTGATCACCCGCATTGTCCGAGATTATGACATCTATGTACGACGCAACCTGCAAAGAGGCTACACAGCTCGAGAACTGAACGTTGGATTCATTAATGTCTGTGATATTATATTTAATTGATTTTTTTCCTTTTAAACAGAATATTGATATTTTTTTAAAAAAAATTCTAAATAGTAATGGTCACTTCATTTGTATTTTACCGACAGGAGAAGAAATACCGGCTCCAGAACCAGGTGGACAAGATGAAAGAGACCGTCCGTACGGTGGAGGAAAAGTCCAAACACTTTGTTTACAGAGTGGAGGAAAAGAGTCAAGACCTCATCCACAAGTGGGAGGAGAAGTCGCGAGAATTCATCAGCAACTTCCTGGAGCTTTTTGGACCGGAAGGAGCCTGGGCACGTTTACTTTTGCTTTCATCCATAAAAGTGTTTTGTAGTGTATTTATATTATTTTGATTAACATGTAGAAAATAATTTTTGTGTGTTTTATCATAACCAGTGGGGACTCAAATGGCCCCTTTTTACACTTTTATACTAGATGTTGTTTTGTGAACTACAGAGGTGGTAGTAGGAGGAATTTTTTTCAACTTCCAGGTAGCCGTTTCCCTCACTTTCTAATCTTCACACTAAACTAATCAAACCAGCTGCTCACTCCGGCTTCAGATAGACATGAGAATAGAAATATTTCCCTTAAGCTCAAAGAGCTGAATCAAAGAACTTTCACGCGTGGATCATTATGTAGAAAGAAGAAAAAAAATAACATGGTGCCATAACTCAACTCATAATCAAGTAAAACATAGAAACTGACTGGATACTCACAACAATGTGTACTGTACAGAGACATATCCATAAATACCATTCATCATCACTCCTCATAATCATCACTTTTAGAGGTCTTCTTCAGCATCAAAACTGTCATCCATAGTTTCAGTGCACCCAGGACCACCCAAAAATCTGCCTTTGATATAAACTCAACACAAGAAAATGATAACCTTTAATCAGAAATATTTTATGAAACCATCGTAAGCATAACATGACAACACAGTAAAACTCTTCTGTCTCTGTTTCTGTTCAGCATGTGATCCAGGAGCGGAGTGGCCGTATGCTGCAGGCTCTGTCCCCTTACTCTTCACCCCGTGGCTCTCCCAGCAGCAGTCCTACCAGAAGACGTTCAGTCTCTCCCGACTCGTCACCTGCATCTGCCTCCGCCTCTGCCTCCCCCTCTTCTCTCTCCCCTCCTTCCTCTCCATCCCCACCTAAAAGAGAGTCACGCTCTCCTCGCAAAGCTTCCTCCAAACGCAGTGCACAATAATCTCATCATGTTTTGGTCATATTTATTGGCCTTACAGACTTTGATTAATCTGGCATTAATCTCGTACATAACATATCTCAGGGTGCTATTCATTAAAATGAACAAATAAAAAAGAAAAACAGGTTTATTCAAGTGTAACATACATAGATGAACATAGTGTACATGATGTTTGCTGAAAAAGAACATTGAAATATTGCTTGGATTTCTTTTGTCTCCTGTCATTTGTTACTGAGGACATACGCATAGTAGGGCAGGATAACAAGACACATTATTATTTGTTATGATTAGATTACTTATGATCAAAAACCTGCGTTGCAGCCAGGCGGAAACCTCTGTGGTGGCCAAAAACTGCAATGCCTCGAGTGTCCACTTGAGGCTGGCTACAGAACATTTCAATCTCCACAAGCCCCCATGTTAAAAATCCAACTTGACAGCAGAAATAAACTTGTTTACAGCCTGGTACAAAAAAACGTTTTGGTCTCTATAGCTAATTTTGTAGTTGTACTGAGGGTGAATTTTCTCACCCATTTAAACTATTTTAAGGTAGGTGCCATTACAGGTGTCTTCTTAGAGCACCCAGGCGTCATTTCCCTTCAGTTCCACTGATGATCCACGTCTTTGGCCATTTTTAGGACAGGTAGGACAGTCAACATGGTGGGGGGCCAGCGCCACATATTTTTAGGTTAAATAGTCTATTTTGTTGATTATTAATCATCCATCTTTTTGCCATAACTTACTAATATGCCTATATATGAGTGGACAGGAGCATGTGTGTGAGCGTCCATTTTCACTGGGACAAACACTTTTTTTTTCATGTTTGTGACAGGTCGACAATACTCTTACTTTATTATTCCAAATCTGATCTCGATAATGAAGTCATATTTTTCACCGAGGTGTCTACGTTTATTTATTTTCCTGCATAAAGAACGCACGTGCAGAAATATCTCAGATGCGCGTTTTGTAGTCCATCCTGAACTTTGTAGTTTTATCAGAAACGCGTCGATAACCTCCGCCGTCGCATTATGACGTGTCAGAGCGGTTGAGTTGTCTGAGCACTGTGGAGGTCTTTTCCTAAGTCCTCATGAACTCTCCTTCACATCTTTCCTTGGTCTCATGAGGTTATGGAAAGGACATAGGAGGTTTATTATTATTATTATTATTCGACCATATCGCTAGCTTCAAAACGACTCTCTGAAAATACGCATGCTGTCTACTCTGTCATCTGTTGCTGAGTTGCTGCAACCAGGCATTGCGGTGGTGCAGGTGGTTGGAGCGCTGGGTGTGTGTGTGTTTGTGACAAACGCCGTGTATCCACCTGGATACGTAACGTAACACACGACACAAACAAGTGACGTGTTGCGGAGCGAGCGTGTAAAACTTGAGTTACAGTACTGTAATACTGCAGCGAGCCGCACGAAGGAGGAAGCAGTAACTAACAAATGCTAACATGAATATCATGCTTTCTATGAAACTACACCCGTGACCCGGTCAACACACAGTCCTCACGCGGACATTTAAAGAAAAGTCCGGACAAAATAAAGCGCCTCTGCCTCAGAGCGCCAAAAAATAATCTTAAATCACATACGGGACTGCGTGAGAACTACAAAACCTATCTGCGCATGCGCCAGTGTGCCCGTGCTCTGCGCTCCGGTGCAGTCTTTGGCTCGTTTGTTTTAAAACCTTTTGGATGTGACGTTGCCAGCAGCTAATGTCTTACACGGATTAAAGATGGCGCCTTCTCACGCACTGAGGTGGTGTAAGCGGGCTCTGAACTGGGTGCCTGTGCTCTTCATAAACCTGGTTGTAGGTTGGTCCTACTACGCGTACGTCGTGGAGCTCTGTGTCTGTAAGTACTCGGACTTTCAGAGGGATACGGCTGCTGTCGACTCGTTTCTGGGTCTGCTTGCATTGACATGGCTGGAGCTGATGAGATGCGTTTACAGCATGGTTTAAACACTGACATGCATGTCAGAGTATGCAGTGTAACTTTGTTTTAGTCACACTGGGAGACTGGAATATAACTTTGTGATGCAGAGGTCAACATGACATGACAGGAGCTTTCATGTGTTTTATCTTCATAGACTGACAAATCACTTTCACCCAAACATGTGTAATAACAGTGTGCAATGCTTGCTGTGGTCATCAAGCTGTAACTGAAGTCATTTGATGCAACAGGAGCTCAGAAGAGATGTTAAAGTCCAAAAGCGTGGAGACGAATTATTGACTCAGGCGAAGAGACGAGGCTGATTATGAAATAATCTGCTTTCCAACTGTACACAGAGTCATCACCCAGCAGAGGATATGAACTCCTACATGTATGCCATGATCAGACGTGATCATTCAAAGCCGAAACCGGTCTGAAAGAAGTTCGGCTCGATGGCCTTAATGTATTTTTTTTTTCAACAGATACATATTGATCAATTGTGCGTGCCACGTTTCAGCCTGGAACTGATGATACCATTCTCGGCATGTAGAGGGACTGTAGTTATGCCTGTAAGTCAGAGGCCGTGGTCAGGATCAGGACAGGGACCTCCTTGCTGCTTAAACAAAGCTCTCTGTCATGGGTGGGTCACTGCTGGCCGTGCCAGGCTGCTGCCGCATGGTGTGAGAAAGGGGTTGGTGTGTGTGTGTGATGGGGTATGTATAGTAATGCATTCAGGCCTGTCGTTACTGCTCACTAATATATTCTTTTTCTTTGTCTTATCTAGATACTATCCCAAATAATGCAGAACGGAGTAAGTGATGCTCTAATTACTCTCATGTTATTTAATCACACCAAAGCTCATACAACTGCAAATAAAACTTTATTTTTCTCAACAGTCAGCTACTTGGTGGTCTTTCATGTTTTCCTCACCATGTTCATATGGTCCTACTGGACAACGATCGGGTCTAAACCAGCCGGACCCTCAAAAGCAGTAAGTCAGGAGTGTGTGTGTGGAGTCCGACTCCATGCTTTCCTATGAATATTTCTTATGTTCATATACATGCATACAAAACTCACAATAAAATTTAATCCGTTTTAACTTTCTTCGACTCCGGTCTTTTCTCTCCTCCCGTCAGTTCAGTCTGCCGAGCGCAGAGAAGGAGCTGTACGAGCGAGAGGAGCAAGCTGAGACACAACAAGAGATCTTGAAGAAAGTGGCGAGGAATTTACCCGTGTACACGCGGACGGCAGGCGGAGGTGAGCCTGTCACCGTGGTTCCCTTATTAATATTTTTTTCACACCCAGCAGTTGCTTTAAAGCCCACCATCGGGGAAAACCCTGTCAAGGAACCGCTTCACTCTTGTCACCTCTTGCATGCCGTTAAGAAAGGCCGCTGTTGCAACTCGTGTTTGTCATTCACGCACAGCCTCAAATAAGCAATGACAATACAATTGTGTAAACGTATTGCTACATTGCCTCTTCCCCTTTTTTGGCTAAAAGTGCAGCACTGTCTGCTCTGTGTTTACTGAACTGCATGTGTTAAGAGGGTTAATTGGACTCAGGTGCACCTTGTTATCTCTACAAGCCACATCTCTACTCATCAACAATTCTCACCTCATCTCCTTGGCGACATTTGCACACTTTCTAAAAATAATCCCTTCGTTAAATGGACCTAATAATAAATGAGACAGATAGTCATTTTGTGGTTTAAACATTGAAAAGAGCGGGGCATGCTACCAGATGGTGCTCAGGTCTGTGATGGTGCTCAGGTCTTTCATATAAGAGCACTGTGTGTGTGAGGGGGCAATAGTTATACACTAGTATTTTAATAATTCTGCTTTCATTTTGTATAAATAGCTATCCGATACTGCGACCACTGCCAGCTGATCAAACCTGACCGCTGCCATCACTGCTCAACCTGTGAGATGTGAGTGTTTTCAGCCCTATATTTAAGTCATCAATTCTACTTTTCTCACAGCGACTTTGAAAACATTTAAAAACTATATTAGTTATAATTTATATATTATTGTGTTATTCCTGACTGCGAGAAAACATGAGCTGCAGCTTCTGGTCACTGAAAGTGAAGAAAATAGCACATGTGTTGTTAACTGCTGATATAAGACATAAAAACACATTGCCTTTTTAAAATATTGACCTCTATGAATTATTATCTACAGTACTAGATTTTACTAATAGGATGCATGTTTTCCTTACTCTCACTCTTAAAGGTGTGTGCTGAAAATGGATCATCACTGCCCCTGGTAGGATTTTCTTCAGCTATACATTAAAGCTGATTTTCTTTCAAATTTTTTGGAGAGAAAAAAAAGCACATTTCATTTTCTGCCTCATGTTATCCATTGTGTTTCATTTCAGGGTGAATAACTGTGTTGGATTCTCAAACTACAAGTACTTTATCCTGTTCTTGGCCTATGCCTCGCTCTACTGTGTAGTAATTTGTGCTACAGTCATCCAGTATTTCATCAAATTCTGGACCGTAAGTCTTCCTAACTCCCTTCCTTCCTTTTTTTTTGTTGTTGTTGTAATTTTAAATCTGCACACTCAGAAGATCAGCCGTCAGCAGCTTTGGTTTTTAAAAACTTTGAAGATGCTTTGTTTTAAAGCTTCTATATAAAAAAAATATTTCTTGATGCACTTGGACTATGACAAGGCATGTGATCAGCCACTAGTCTGCATCTTCGTGGCACTGCGGTTCCAAAGTGTGTGATGAGATCAGGTGATCCTCTTCAGCATGCTGCTTTGCATGAGACAATGGCTCCTGTTCATGTGGTACAGCAGTAAAGAAGTATATTGTGCTCGACAAAAAATACTAAGACAATCATGGATTTACATTTACGTCCAGTCATTTAGCAGAAACTTTTATCCAAAGCGACTTACAGAGAAGGGAACAATCAAGGAACTGTCCGTTCCAGTCACTTGTTGGATACAGATGATTTGATATGAGGAGAAGAAAATATCTTTTTCTATGATTGACAAGACTTCTGTTCTTTTTTTTCCCTCCTGTGAAGAAACAACTGCCTGACACGCATGCCAAATTCCACATCTTGTTTCTGTTTTTTGTGGCGGCCCTGTTTTTCATCAGCATCCTATCACTTCTCAGCTATCATCTGTGGCTTGTGGGAAAGAACAGAACCACTATAGGTAGCTATAAATAAATGTGCCTTTTAATTCAACCTGTGTCCTTTTAAAGTCACTACTGACTCTCTACATTTTTATGTTTTCAGAGGCATTTAGGGCTCCTGTCTTCATGAATGGTCCAGACAAAAGTGGGTTTTCTCTCGGCTTTAGACGTAATGTAGCTGAGGTGTTTGGGTCCGAAGCAAAGTACTGGATAGTTCCTGTTTTCTCATCGTGAGTCTGCCATGAACCTTTGTATAACATCCGCTCTTTTAGTGGAGTAGAGAAAATAAGATGAGACAATTAACCCCGAATTCATCCATTCAAACTAACGCCGTCTTTGTCTCTATTCTATCAGTCTAGGAGATGGACATTCTTTTGTTACTAGATCGGTGCACATAGATCCTGAACAAGCTAACAGCATCCTCCAGCAAAATGGCAAAAGGTGAATACTGTTTTGTTTGGGTTTTTTTATTGTTGTTCCAAATATCGGTTTTGTGTTAATCTCTAATGTGACTTCAGTCAAAGCCCTTCTGATGGGGAGCCCCACCCTGTACACACAGCCGACGACAGCAAAGAAAAAACAGGTATGTTGTTGATCCCTTTGCTTACATTCTTTTACCCCTGCACTGGCAATGGTCGCAGCTGGAGGCATTATGATTTCAGAGTGTATGTCTTGTTCTTGTGAACATTTTAATTTTCTTTTTGGCACGATCGTGCACTTGGACTCGAGGATGAACTGATTAGTATTTGGTGGTCAAAGGTCGAGAACACTGTGACCTCACACACACCTCACACTCAGATGGGTCATGTCGTCAGATACTGAATTGGCACCCTAATTTTGGGTGCCTAATTTGGAACTGTGGTGATGGTATAAACCTTCTGCTCTATATACATTCACTCCATACATTTAGATTTAGATAGACACACATGGATGTTGACTTGGCTGAGGTACACATAACACATAACTCCAGGGCAGAAAGTCTGGTTTTTACATTGCATCACAACCTGTATTTTAAATGTTTTTTGTGATGATTTTCCTAAAACTTCTCTTTTGTTTCCCTTCAGACGGAGGCCAGATAGTCTCAGTGACTATGGAGAGTGAGCCTTAGCAGGTTTGTGGAAACGACTTGAAACTGTAGACCGTTTGCTGGTTTGTCCTCCTCCTGTGTTTATTTGAACTTTGTTGGCTGTTGCTGCAGGTACACCAGTAATGATCTCATCAGTTACGATGCCTTAAACCAGGAGCTTCAGCACCTCCGCAGGGGCCATCCTCCATCTTCATCCTTCATCTATAGTGTGCTTTAAATAGCACCGCAACAATTCTGTTATCACATCATACGAGACTGTACAGTGACCTCATAGACTGCACCAGTCTGAAGCAGAGGTGATTCATAGTTTGTCTTGAGTCAAAGACATTCAGACATTTTGTTATTATTTCATCTCAAAAAACTCTGGGACTGCTTTTTCACCCTTGAGCCAACATATGTCTTCATTGTCTACATACGTTTACCTACATGGATTAATCACATTCTAAATGTAAATAATTATTGTTTGTCAGTATTAATCAAGCTTTAATAACTAAGCCTGATCAGGTTTGATGAAGAGCAGTAACTCCACAAAAAGGTGAAACATTTCAACCCGGTCAACAGTTTGTGTTCAAGATCTCAGTTTTAAACTCAGTGCAATTATTAAGACCAGTAGTCAGTTATCAGATGGTTTCATTTTGTTAACATGACATTTAAAAATCTTTGTGTTTACAATTTTAATATATTTATTTTTTACATTATAAATTTACACTCTGGTTAAACATACAGTTGATGTAAGCTTAAAATGTGAGGACCAAATCCAGATTGCATTCAATACAAAGTTATTATCAATGAGATTTTTCATTTTACTATAAATATTTGTAATTTATTCGTTTGCAAGGTTTTTATAATTGCATTGTCTTTCAGTGTTTAATGATTTTATTATAGTGGCTTATTTGTTTCAATCTATTTATTTTGCTTTTTATGAAGTCCACAGAGTGTTTTCACTTTTCACTCATGATCAATCCTTTGCTACAGTATGGGTTTGTTTTTCAGTTAATCTTGAGTGTTAATGCCAAGGATTCAATCTGGGTTGTGTTTTTTTTCTCCAATTTGGTGATGATCCTGATTTGAAAGCTGGAAAGTAAGAGCACAAAATAAAACTAGAATGAAAACCATTTTAAAATATTGCCACCAAGATCAGTGACATTTGATCCACTGTGTCCTGAAGCAGGATAGATGAAGCAGTGATTAAAGAGTAGGCTAGGGTCCTATTGTTCATGTCACATTGTTTTTAGTGGAAATTATGCACAGCGCAGTGTGACATTTGCCTGAGTAATCAGTAGATGATAATGATGTGTAGATATACTGATACTGGCTGAGTGAAAGCGCATGTGAATGTACTCATGAAACCTCACCGTAGTTTAATAACTAACTTCACTGACTGAAATGAGCAGCTAGAGCTGCTAACGCTAACGGGAAGTTCTGCTGTTGGGGGATGTGTAACAGTAAATGTGATGTGTGATTCTTCATCTGAAACAACTGTTGCACTGTTTGTAACAAATTAGACAAATTAAAAATGTTTACCCGACTGTGGAACAACGCTTTATGCTTTATGGATTACACACATTTTCAGATGTTCATCATAAACAGTTTAAGGTCCAGAAATGGGTTTTGATATAAGATCCTCTATGAAGTCTGGGGGGCAGTCTTGGCCCTTTTTGACCAGGTTGTTGAGTCTCTGCCTGTCCCTCACCGTGCTCTCCCCTCCCCAGCAGATGACCGCATAGAATAATGCAGATGCTACCGCTCCTGCACACTCCAAAGGACCTCATTCTCCTCATTAAGTGGAGACGACTTTGGCCTTTCTTGTACAGGAAGTCTGTGTGTCCGACCAGACCAGTTTGTTGTTGAGGTGAGCACCCGGGCATTTGTATGCTCCCACACGGGAAGACCCCTCAGACCACATCAGTGACGTCCGACGATGGCTGTGCCATCAGAGAGCTTCAGAAGGTGACAGTCTGTCAGTGTTGTATGGTTGGTGATGTAGTTGATAGTCCTTGCAGCCAGGTGGCAGTCAACTCCTCTGCTTCATTATATTGTTTTATTGTCGTGGTCTGTATCCGTGCATTTATAATACACTGTGCTGAATTGATTCAGTTCAGCTCGTATACAGATGACAGGTACTTCTGCGAGCTCCTACCAGAACCTGAAAGAGCACTTACATGTCTTGGGGAAGGGGGAGTTGTAGTGAATGTCACAGTTATAGCTGTATTGTTAATGATTTGTTAGACCGCAACTCATTGCTCTCATCCCATAGTGAAAACAATCATATAGGTGGTATTTGGCTTTTTTACACAATAATTGCTTACGACGCAGCACAGGTTATTTTAAATGCATGAAATAAGACACTTTCAGAGCTTTCTGAAATGTGAGCAGCCATAATACACCTGGAGTTAGAATTCATTTTAAGTCCCATCTATTATCTATATTATTATATTGTCTATTGATTTAGTGCATCAGAAAGCATTATTATATGTGTTTATGAGTGTAGTCATAACTGTAGTCAGTTATAAATTAATTATAATTCACTATGAATGGGATCTTCATGCTAAGTGTTACCCGATACTCTCTCGGTTTTCAATAAAGACGGTGCAACACTTCTTTGAAAATGAACCCAAGAGTTACAACTTCAATCATAGAGGTCACAAGTATATAACCCCCCCGCCATAAGCGGTTGTGACGCACCGCTGTGGCGTAACTCACAGAGATAGTTGTGACATGAGAATGCACGTTCAAGATCATCAAAGACGCTGATGACATGCTCAGCAGACGAGTGAGTGACCCTTGCTTACCATTCGTCTGGCATAGGAACAATATAACCAAGGAACAAGATAAGCAGATTAGGTGGGAAGAAGTTGAACAACCTCAGTGTCAATCACCTCTCCATTAATAACCTAACAGGTAAACAGATAAAGTCGTGTGTCAACACACTCAGCTTTTCAAACTTTCATTTCATTCAACTTCTGATTCGATATTTTATACACAGCATCGGAAGAAGTCTTCAGACCCTTTGCTTGAGTAAAAGTACCATAATGTAAAAATACTAATAAAAGTAGTAGATACCTTATTAACGTACTGTTTATTGTAATAATCCTACATAATTCAGTCATCATATCCTGAAAAGAGAACTGGGGGGACACAAAATGATGACAAACTGATGTTGAGAAAATAATGTCATTTCAACCTTAATGAAAATACCTTTATCTTTTTACACCCTTTGAGATTTACTGAGAAGGAAATAACACACCCTGTCAAAGTTCATCTCTCCTGACACACTCACCGGGTCTAACGCTTTTAATGAAAACTCTGACCTTGGTGTTATTTTAATTACTGTGACTTCAGTCTGTGAATGAATGAGCCGCAGTTGCTCTCATAAACATCTGAACTCTTAACTTGTCATACCACCTTCCCTCCTTAAAAGACACCTAAAGGGTAAAGTACACAGGGCTGTTGAATCTACTGCTGGAATCTGCTGGCTGACACTGCGATGCAAAGGGACTACGCTGATTTAACAGTCACAGCAAGAGAAAGCAGGGATCAGTTCAGATTTTCTAGACTTTTTTTGTGTTCAAACTTTATTTTTTTAGTCAATTTTTCAAGAGGAAGTGGAAGAGGAATCTGCATGCAATGGACGAAGCCTCCAACAGCACCATTCATCCAGCTTGTTTACAAGAGCCGCCACTGGCTATTGATGTGATCAGGCGTAAGTGTGTTACCACATCCTGCTAATAATGTTTCCAATGCGGCTGCGCTATTGACTTAGCATACAGTCTCTCTCTCTCTCTCTCTCTCTCTCTCTCTCTCTCTCTCTCTCTCTCTCTCTCTCTCTATATATATATATATATATATATATATATATATATATGTGTGTGTGTGTGTGTGTGTGTGTGTGTGTGTGTGTGTGTAATAATGTAATAATAATCCCAACCATTGTCTCTCCCTCTGATTGTTTTAATTCAGAGCTAAATGTGCTTGACTTTTGTCTGTACTCCATGCTGACCCTCATGTCCTGCATCTCCCTGCTGCTGTACCTGGAGCAATGTGTCTATATTTATAAAAAACTGCCCTACCCCAAGAAGACAACCATCATTTGGATAAATGGTGCAGCACCAGTAAGCGTTCAGCCCTTTTTTGTTATTAGAGTATGTTGCTATTTCTAAAAGCAACCGAAATCTGATTATTTCAACCCCACGAAACATGAAAAGAACATAAAACAAACCATGCCATTTAACATTAATCACTGGTACTGCTGGTACTCTCATTTTGCACACTATTGTATTCTTCTATTTCAGGTCATTGCCACCATGTCCTGTTTCGGGATGTGGATCCCGAGGGCAGTCATGTTCACGGACATGACATCTAACTGGTGCGTTTTCTCTCAACTCTACTTAAAATCATACACGGTGCAAAGTATTTAGTCAGCGGGGTTTCTTTCATTGATATAACAAGATAAATTGTCATTTTAGTATGATAGAATTCTCGAATGAACTTGGCCAGAGGATGAAAGCCTGATGGGAGCTCTGTTATTACAGATCTTCTCTAGTTTCTGAACATTCATCCTTTTTTCACCTTAAACACTAAAAACTACCACTGTCCAGTGTCTGTTTCATGTCTCTTATCTAATAGCTGTAACCAGTAGCTAGATCCCAATCAGCAGTGAACTCATTATCAACTAGTATCTTGTTTGGCATATCAGCTTCCAGATTATAACAGAAATCCCTATCTTCCTGTATTATATCTATGTATGTAATTTTATGTAATAATATTTAGCTCAACAAACTTGTCCAGGCTGTCATTGTAGGATAAATCATCCCTAATCTAAGCTTGCTTTATTCACCTTCCAGCTAAATGACTACAGAAAAAAACATCACAGCTTAAAAGCTTTGTATGAACTAGCTGAAGATCACTGTAGTTAAACTGCCCGGCCATCATGAATCATTACACACACAAGGAACGTGCTCGACTGCAATAAAATGAAGGAGATCTTTATCGCTTTTGCCAGTGATGTACAGTGATAAATTTTATGTGCTTTCTATGTACAGTACATAGAGTACATACAGTATACGTTTAACTGCCGGGTCATTCACCCCCACTATGAAAATACGGTTTATTACTCCATCCTCATCCTGATTTATATCTGCTCTTTATAAACAGACCAGAATTACTTCTTTCTCTTTACCTCTGTAGTTACTTTGCAGTCGTGGTGTATAAGGTCTTAAGTCTGATGATCGAGGAGTTGGGAGGTAGCAATGCTTTTCTGCAGAGGTTTTCTGGTAAAACCTTCAGGATCAATACAGGACCGTGCTGCTGCTGTTGCCTCTGTTTACCCCGGGTGCCCATGTCACGGTATTTATATCTGTTTAAACACTCATTTTCTCATATTCTCTTCTTGTTCAAATGTGTCTTGTGACTGTACACATTTCCAATGTGCATCTTTCCCCCCCCCCCTTTTTTTTAATGCCATGATTCAGGCGATTGCTATTCTGGTTAAAGTTGGGTGCTCTCCAGTATGCAATCCTAAAGACGGTGCTCTCTGTCCTCGCCATAGTGTTGTGGACAAACGGCAACTTTGACCTCTCAGATGTAAGTTATCTGAATTGTTGCTTTACATGTGGGATTGTGTTGAAAATGGCATGAAAGTGGATTAAATACTCCTTTGCTTCCCTTCCAGCTAGAGATCACCGGTACAGCGATTTGGATTAACCCATTCATCGGCGTTCTCACAATCACCTCCCTTTGGCCTGTTGCCATCGTCTTCATGAACACGAACAGCTTTCTACGTAGCCTCAATATAGTACCCAAGTATGCCATGTACCAAGTGAGTCGACACAACCAATATTAAAACAAACTGGATATTTTCTGTTTATCCTGCATTGCTTCACCCAACATGGGAAACTATGAATATATTTTGACATTAAATAAAACATCGACACAAGCTACTTTGTGTCGAGAAACGAAAGCACTACCAGCTGATGTGAAATCACAGTAGACTAGAGGTGATACACTGACTATGGATAATGTCACTGACCAAGTATTGCTTTTCTCTTTAGCTAGTACTTGTATTGAGTCAGCTTCAGACATCAATTATTAACATCCTGGCCTTGGATGGAACCATCGCCTGCGCCCCTCCTTTCTCTTCTCAAGCACGTGGATCCAGTAAGAAACTTCTTCCTGCATGCACTACTTACATGAGAAGTGAAATAATCCATCTCACACCCTCATTTCTCATTTCTCTCTCCCTCTCTCTCTCTCTCTCTCTCTCTCTCTCTGTCCTGCAGTGCTCAGTCAGCAGATGATGATCATGGAGATGTTCATCATCACTCTGGTCAATCGTTTTTTTGTTCCGTCGTACATATGAGGCACTTCCCACTGAGACATGTGACAATGACCACAATGCCAAAGCTGACTTGCAGGCTGCTCACGTGGAGCATGACGTCTAAAAAAATGACATAGTGATCTTTAATTATGCAAGATATTCTAAGTTAAGAGACCATCACATTGTCGAACTTGAGTCTGAACTGTTTTCATTTGATTTGAAGGGAAGGGAACATCCCTATTTAGGTAACTATCAAATTTCTTTGTACATTTCACACAGCACTCATTGATATTTGTGAATATCTGTATCTGTATAGCTGGGTTGATTTCTGCCTACACAGAGAGGTGTACGGTGTATCCAGAGTAAACAGAGTAGGACATTGATTCTGGAAAGAGATGTTGTTTTTTTGTTTGTTTTTTTTACTGCCATTTTTCTTAGCTTTCATAAACACTGGAAACCGAGGGAAACAGCTAACCTAGCTCTGTCCAAAGAAAACAAAACCCACCTGCCAACACCTCTAAAGCTCACTAATTAACACGTCTCATTTGTTGTCTATGCAAAAAAAAATGTTGGTGCAGGAGCTTTTCATAAATTTTCCACATACATGTACAGAACTTACTATACAATTCAGAGTGGTATTGTCTTCTCATCTACTCTACTCTCATAAAACCAAACTATTAGTTGAAGCTGAACTGGTTTAAAAAAATAAATAAATAAATAAATATTGGAAACATTTGAGTGATAGCATTTTCTTTTGAAACTGTGTCCATCCATCCCTGCTGCAGTCATTAATGCTGCCTGCAATAATAGACCAATTTCTTTGTTCCTTTGTCGCAGCTGCATACCAGTGTGAGCCTGTACCCTTAAACCTCATACTGTGTCTTAACATAGCCTGAAAAAACAGCCAGATTTGTTCAAAGATAGATGACCCACTTACTCAGACTTATTTGGGCGAAGGAATACATGCAGATGAGACAGCAGCTTTATTTCTACGGCAGCCAAACACGTGTTGTTTCCACAGCAACCACAAGAGGCCATACTTGCTCCATCCCAAACCTTCATTAACCCTAGTGATAATTTCTAAAAAAAACAAAACAAAAACAAAAAACACTTCAGACAAACAAAATGGCTACATATCAAATTCGATCCAAAATCTGGATTTTTGGATTCAACACTTATTTTAAAAGGAGAAATCCTCCGCTTGTACATAATATCAAGCAGAAAATGCATTAAACTGATAACACTTGGTGATTGTGCTAAGATGATGCACATGATTGACCTGGCTTTAATTTGTATAACTTCACAGATAATCAGTTTGGAAAATAAGATTCATGTCAATGTTTTTTGTGTCACAATCCCTGCAAAAGTGTGAAGATGCTCAAATTCTGTGTCAGTTAGAGGAAGCATCTGATCATTATTTTATTTTATTTATTTATTTATTTTTCATAAAATTCTATATGTTTTTTTTTTTTTTTTTAACTGGGGTGTGTGTTTCCTGGCTGTGAATAAAGTCAGTTTATTTAGAATAAAAGCAAATTATTTAGAATAAAAGCAAATCTGTTCCATTAGGCTGCATATAGAGGTACATTGTATTAATCTGGATGAGCTGTTTATACAAGACCAGATCATCCAGAATTCAAAATTTGGCCCTATTAATGGGGCATTTGTCTTTGCTGTTTATGTAAACAGTCATCAGACAGATAGCAAGAGAGAGAGAAAGAGAGAGCCGCGTTCATGGTGGGTGGATGACAGCCTCTGGCTCTGCATTGCTGACGAAAGCTGCTTAGCTCCTCAGTTGCTATGGCAACCGGAGAGAGCACCCAGACCAAAAAAAAAAAAATGAGGCAAAGGGGAGGGGCTTTCAAGAGAGAAATAGAGGAGAAAGGGCTGGATAGGAGAGAGAGGGAGAGAGAGAGAGAGAGAGAGAGAGAGAGAGAGAGAGAGAGAGAGAGAGAGAGAGAGAGAGAGAGAGAGAGAGAGGGAGGGATAGACAGCCGATAAAGAAACGCACCAAGAGCAAAGGAAGTAAAGCAAGGCTACAGACAGAGATAAAGATAAGGTCTGGATATAAATGCTTCAACCACTGGTTGGAGAATAGCAACTGTAGCAAGTGACAGGAGGATACAGAGAAAGGGGGAAGCAGAGAGAAGATGGATGTACAAATGGAGAACATGGACCCCTCGCCTTGTGAATCCCAGTCGAGTGGAAAAATCAGAAAAGGATTCAAGCTGTTTGGCAAACGCAAACCAGGTAACATCTTTTCTATTCGAAGTAAAGGAGATGGGAACAACAAGTCACCTGTTAACAGGAGCAAAACCCAAGATGGATTATCAGAGAGCGCTGCACCAGAATCGGAGCACGAGTCAGACAAAGAGAAGGGACAGGAGGTGAGTCAAGGAGAGATGGAGCAGGCGGAGGAAACGCTTGGCGAAGATGGCGTTCTGGCTGCCTCCCATGCTCGCACCTCCATTTCTTCTGCCAGCTCAGCCAAATCCCTCAGCTTCTTGTCGTTACTGAGGGGTGGTCGGAGAGGAGCAGGGGACCGCCGAGTCCACACCGTGTCCCAGCCAGTCGGTCGGCAACGTCGTGGCCTGAAGGGTCTCTTTGGCAATGTTAAGTTCCGATCAAAGGATAAGGAGGACAAGGAGGAAGCACCTCCGAGCCCACTTCTCATGTCGTCCCGTGCCAACAGTGTGGAAATCATCAAAGAGGACCTCACCCTCACCCCCAAACCCCAGCCTCGTTCGCTGGACAGCCCAGAGACAGAGAGCGGCGAGCCCATCACGAGCTTAACATCACAGGACAGTACAGCCACGACCCCATCAGAGACTGTAACTCCTAAGGTGACAGCGGGCAGTGTGAGTAAAACTAACGAGCATGTGCCACCTTTACGCGCCTCTGAACCACCCTTGGTGCCCGGCGATAACAGCCTGAGCTGCTTGCTGGCAGACATCTCCTCTCTCCTGACCTTTGATTCAATCACAGGGGGTGGAGACATCATGGCTGATGTGGAGGCAGAGTGGGGGAAAGCCAGCAGTAGTATCAGTGCTGCTGTGACTGAAGTCATGCCATCATCCACGTCTCTCTTCTCCAAGCCTACCATCTCTTTACCCCTGACTTCTACCTTTGTCAGCATTACTGCTACTCCTGTAGCCATCCCTACAACAAGCTCTACCAAATCCTTTACTCCTCTAAAGACTTCAGACTTTTCCACTTTCACTACTCGCTCAGTCAAACTAAGCTCAGACTCTACTCCAGCCTCTGAGCCTTCTACCAGCATTAAAATTCAATCAACTCCTCCAAAACCTTCAACCCCTCCTGTAACGATGACAAGCTTTTCGTCTACAGTAAAGCCGTCTCCTTTGATGACAATTAAATCCACACCGAGCTCCACCTTTGCTACTACCACAGCTCCTCTGAACACCTTGGTCACTACAGTCGAGACTCCCTCAATTAATCCAGCTCTTACCTCTACAGTTAGTAAAATGCCTTCAGAGATTGCAGCGCCTCCTCAAATGATTCCTTTAGTAAGTAAACCTAGTCCTGTAGCTACTCCACCTCCCGCACCAGCTAAACCTCCTCCAGTAACCCATAGCCTCCCTACCCCTGTTGCTTTTACCCAACCTCCACCTGCTAAATTGGAGCCAGATAACAATTTGAACCTGCAAACGTTCTCTTCATACAAACCTTCCCAAAGTTCAGCTGCAAGAGAATCTCATGCCCCAGTAACAGTATCACCAGCTTGTTCTGTTACAACTAAGACTTCCTCTTCTGCACTGGATATCCCCTCCAAAATGACTACAAACTTGGAATCTGTAGCCCTTTCCAAGTCAATACTAACCCCTAGCCCAATGGACTCAAAACAGAGCCCTTCCTCCCTTGTAACTGTTTCACATCCTTGTCCTTCACCCACCCTGACTGCCACATCGAAAACCCAAGCCAGCCCTGCACCTGTCCCAACCCCACTGTCAAATTCTTTAGATAAGATTCCTCCTACAACTAAACCCGCTCCTGCACCAGTCTCTTTAGATAAGATGCCGCCTGCTCCCACAACGGATCCAACCCCTCCCAGTCATGCTGTTCTTTCTCCAGCACCTCATGCTTTGGGTCAGATCCCAGTGTCTGACTCTAAAGCCCCGATTATTGTATCTAAAGATCTGCCTGGTCCTGTTCAAGGACAAGATTTTCAATCTAAAGCTCCTTCTGCCCCTGCTCAGATCCCAGTTTCTGTGTCTAAAGCTCCACCCTCTCCTGCTCAGATTCAAGTTTCTCAGTCTAAAGCTCCTTCTGCCCCTGCTCAGATCCCAGTTTCTGTGTCAAAAGGTTCCCCCTCTCCTGCTCAGATTCAAGTTTCTCAGTCTAAAGCTCTTCCTGCCCCTGCTCAGATTCCATTTTCTGTATCTACTGACCGTCCTGCTCTTGCTGAGATCCCGGTTTCTCTACCTAAAGCCCCTCTTGCACCTACCTCTGCCCTTGCCCCTTGTTCTGTCAGTTCTCTTCCTTCTACTCCTGCACCTTCGACAGGTGAGGCCTCAGCCTCTGCTGAAATGAGAGGAAGCGGACAAACATCAGTGCATGGCCAAATGGCTAGTCCGAGTAGCATGGGTGACCAAGGGGCCCAAACAATGTCATCCAAAATGGATGAACGACATATTGAGTCAGGACTGAGCCTCCAGGGCCCCTCCAGAGAAAGGAGGATACCACAAGCAAAGGCATCAGGACTTAGTAAAATACCTGTGGTTGGAGGGGGCAGAGCAGGCAGGCTACCTGTCCGGGAAAATCAACACGCTGATGACGACGCAAGCAGGGAGCAAACTACACCTGTGCTAGAAGAAGAGAGGCGCCATTTCAACTCACATGATGAAGGGAGCAAAGATAAAATCAATGATGTTGGGGTTATTGTGCCCACCTCAAAACGCACCCAGGAGGAGAGTCAGCAGCCTCCCCAGCTGAAAGCCCTCACCAGTTTACCGCGTGACTCAAAGATCCCTGTGAAGCACGGTGCACAGCCTCACACTGCCTCCCAAATCCCTCAAGCTAAAGAACCCCCTCGCACCAAGATACCCGTGTCCAAGGTTCCTGTCCGCAGGATTGGTAACAAACCTGCAGCTGCAGGTGGCAGCGCCCAGATAAGAAAATAAAACAACAGACTGAATCAATTCACAATACAGAATATGGCTTTGACTGCAACTTTTTTTCCAAAACATGGCCACCATTTTTTAATTCATATTTCTATACTGTAATTCTTGGCTTGCCTCTGTCATCTCTTGGCTTCACTACACCATAAGCAACAATAACATGCAACTTGACTCAGAGAGTCAAGAAGGCTGACAGCACTCAAGCACAAAACATCACCACAGGGAGCCAAAGCAACAAGCCTGGCTCTATGGTGCTGAGCCAACTGGACATGCTCTCAGGAAAGGGTTCAGGGTCACACCTGGACACACAGCAGCATAGGTAACTAAGGAAAAGCAAGGTCTTCTGGGAACACCACACACACAACATGGGCGAGTGCCTTTTCAAGGGTGCTTTTCCTACAGACTTTCAGAATTTGTTCAGTCTTTTCTACAGTACTTTTAACTTTTGTTACTTCCACTTTTTGTAGGCAACGTCAGATCTTTTTGTCTTTCTTTCCAGTGAGTATCTTTGATAATAACCAGTCTCTTTACGGTTTTATTTATGTCAGGAGAAGAACATCAGGAGCTCGATAAATGAATGCAAAACAACCAAATTTACATTCCACACCTATCTCTGGATGTATGTAGCAGAAAATGTGCCATTAATTTTTTGCACAAGATGTTGAACTGTACGGCATCTCTGTGTCTGCCTGCTTAAATGTAACATGATCTGATCTCACTGTGAGCTATGGGACAGACTGGTTTTGAGGAAGGACAAAAAAAAAAACAAACAAAAAAAAGACTCCTTCCACTGGACAGTGGACTGAAGCCATTATGAATGGCACCGTGGACATTAGAGTGAGACAGAGAAGACACTGAGATGAGATCTCCAGCTCATACACTGGCACATCCTTATTCTTACCCCACTTATACCCAGATGAGAACAATATCTGTGTGTATAGTCTCATCTATGTTGTTCTGTTTCCTATTTAATCAATAAAACAAGAGTACTTAGCGAGATGAGATCTGTTAAGGTTGTGAATCATATCCTGTTTCTGATATTGTGGCAGTTTGCAAACAGATTAGAAATGTGGGCACATATAAAGACTTACTGGCACCGTCTTAAATGGGAATACATCATCATCTGAGTAACTCGCATGTGGAAGAAAATGACATAACTCTGTGAAAGCTAAATCAGAGGAATGTCAAACATTTTTGATTTTCACTGACAGTGGCTCAGCATATTTCTACGGCCGGGATTCAGTGTCCTCAAAGGAACATGATTCTGACAACATCCATGCTCAAAGCTCACTGACCTGAATAGCAAGCACATGAATGTCAGCAGAGCCCGGCCAATCAGCCGCGAGTGAAAACGCTTGCATGCATACCTTATTATCAGGAAAAGGGTTAGGGAATGTGTCATCGCTATTCTTAGTGTCAAATACACCCGATGCATTCACTGAATAATGCCTCTGAGACTGCGTGGATCATTTGATTTGAACCAGAACAAACTGCAGATAACTATTTGAAGGCTTGAAAGAGTATCTAAATATTACATAAAGGCAGAAAATTCAGGGGGGAAAATGAGCAACCTTAGTTAGAGAACAAAACCTCAGGTTAAGGATGGGAAGCTGATCTGAGTCATGGGGTAATGTTAAGAGGAGTCTGGTGTTAGGAATAAGAAGTTAAGGACAGAGGGTCATTTTTTTTTTTGACAAATAAAGCATTGCAGAGATGACACAAAAGACCTCTGTTTACTTTAAGAGGCCGGGGGCTGCAAGCTAAGAAGAGAGGACCATCGTTCGCCGGAGAAAAACACGAGGATTTCAGCACATCAGGTGCAGAGGGTAAAACTATCTCCCTGGGAAAAGAATAGTTTCCCCCTGAGGCTCTGACACAACACAGGTTTGCTTCTCGGCAACGCCTGCAATTTGGACATCAAAATGGGTTTAGACAGCATGTAGTTTTATAAGCAGGCCTGTTAGGGCAGTGACCATGCCGGTTATGAGGACCCTCATCACACCGCGGTGTGATAAATTACATTACATAAAACAGCGGCTGTGTTTCCTGCAGTTTTAAAGAGGAAACAGAAACATAAACATTCAATGAATGCTGCCTTTTGTCAACATCCATTCACATGATGTTCCCAGTAATGTGGCTTTCATGCTTGTACTGTAAGTGGTAGCGTCAGCCTTAAGTGAAGTACAACAGGAGAACCTGATAGAATAAACGTCTGAGCTATATTGCCTGATCTGTCTCATATTTATCTGTTTCAAAGCTGTTTGTGTGCCATTAAAGCTAGCCCTTATGTAGCCCCAAATGTAGAATACAGTACCCATAATGACTACAGAGGCCACAGTGGCTTTCTATGTTCTATATGTGTTTTGTCTGCTTCTGCCTCTGCAGAGATAGTGTGCCTCTTAAGGACCTAATTTAGCACGCTTCATTCTGTGTTTCCATGCCAACCCCACTGGGTCAACCAATGAACGGCTGCAGGCGTCAGGAGGTGGGGGGGGTTTAAAAACAAGAGGGCTTTAACAAGAACACAGTAGACATGTTAATGAGATCAGTTATTACTTCAAACACAATTTGATGTGCAGCTACTGAATTATAAGTTTATGGTTTTAAAAAAAAACTTCCATAAATTTGTCAATTTTAAGACATAATTTACATACATTAACAATTTACTTCTAAACTCCAAAAACCAATAGGATGGAGGCTCAAAGAACTAGTATAGTGTTTACTGAATATGCCGTCAAAATGCTCTAAAGTGCATTGTGCAGCCACATGTGAGACGCCGTTGATTCCTACGGTGATAGATAGCATAGCAGTGTGAAAACACCTCATCTTGCCATGCTGGGATTTGCTGCTCAAACCACATGATGGTTTTTGACAGCCCGCGAAACATGATAAGAATATAACATTTCATAGATTTCATAATCAAAATGATTTATTCTCATTTATATTGAAAAACATCAATTATAAAACTGTAGCATAGTTTCCACTAACATTATGATTGCTTACACACAATATATATATATATATATAATACTGAGTTTATTAAAAATGTATATAAATGTGGCCATTTGTTTGGTTTCAAGGCTTGTGTCTCATACAGTGCATGTGATGCTAACATGACAGACCTGTACACTGAAAAGCATCCAGCAAAGGCAAAAAGTCCTCTGCAATACTGATCTGTAGTCTGTAAACAAACAGCTGGTCCCTTTGTGTTACAGTCATCTTTCATTATCAAATACAGTCAGACTGACGCGATTAGTCAAAGAATACACAGATGAAATATATGGATTTTTATAACACATGACACATAAAATTAACCAAATGATTTTGTGTTCATAATAATTTATGTTTTACTTAAGCTTAAGCTATAAGCGTGCTTTATATATGCACATGCTTGATGTATAAGCATTACACACTGCACATTAATTTGAGTATGGGCTGACCAGCTGGAGCATTACATCATTTCAGTGCAATAACTGAGCACTGAGGACCTCTGCTGGTGAAAAGACATAATGAAATGCTGAGGACTGTGTGGGTGACACAGAACATGTGACACTGCACAACATGGCCTCGTCATACCTGTTATACAGAAAGAAGGAGCTGGCTGCACAGTGGTAGGCATAAAATACAGTACCATTGGCCAGAAGTTAAAAAAAACAAAAAAAACAATCATAATAAAATGTAAAAAGTGCCTGTAATCATCTCCTTTGCATATGCCAAGAAAAGCCCAAATAAAGACTCATCGGAATGAAAGTGATGCAAACAGAGAGGTTTGAAGGAATACTGATGACGGACATTCAGCCCTGCTTTAAATAAGCGGACAAGACCGGTTTATGCTGGTAATCTGGCAGCAGTAATCAAAATGCCTGAGCTAAAAATGCAAAATAAGACACACACACACACACACACACACACACACACACACACACACACACACACACACACACACACACACACACACACACACACACACACACACACACACACACACATACCAGTCTCTCTGGATATTAGCGATAATACAGAAATAGAAATGATGTGTGCTATTGTAACCACAAAACAGCTGGTGACCAACTGATGCAGCTGACTGAGATGTAGGGACAGTGAAAAGGTGGAGTCCAACCAGAAACAGAGAGGAAAAAGAAACAGAGACTGATCAGTAGAAGCTTCCCTGATCCCTGAAGTTTTAACTGCCAAACATAGCACGGAGAGTGTGAGACAAGCAGAGTCTCGTAAATGTAACAGCTTAAAGATTTAGTGATCCTTCAGCCACTCACGGCACATAAAGAAATAAAAAAATAAGTAAATAGCTTAATTATGGAACTTATATATCATTTTTTAAAACTCTTATACATGGTTAGAATATAAAAGTATGCTTCTGAGCATGAGTCATAGGCTACATATGCCACTAATGTAAACAGAAGTCCATTTTTGGTGACCTGATCCATCCACCTCAGCTCTACACAACCTGTTTCTTACATTGCTGCACGCAGACCTCAGTAAACCTTCTCCTGGGAGTGTGGATCCCGATCTGTTGGGACCAGTTACACCATGAAATGCATGTGTCCTTCAGCACCTGTAACCATAACATCCATCCAGATACGCATAGCCTCGGGCGACGGAGCCACCATGTAGTACACCCGGTCGTGGGTCTTCACACTGAAGGTCAGCGAGGGGTTGGGGCTCTTGGAGCGTGAAGTGAGCGCATTTGAGGGGACGGCGAGGGGGGGGTGAGGTTGTGCATGTGCGGGAGGGAGAAAGACAAATGAGGGAGGAGGAACAGACGTCAGCAATATTCACAGAGAATGTGGCATGCGTAGGCAACATGCAGACAGGCAGGTGCGCATGGACTGACTTACTTTGTGAGCATTCTTTAAATGGTCATAGTACACCTCCTCTATGGCTTGGAAGTAAATGACTCCTTTCATCTTGGTCTCGTGTTTATCTGCAGTGGAGAATGTAAACAGGACTGTTTATGGACATGGCGATTAAAGCTTGTTCTTCTCAGCATTCCGGCATGACTGAAACGTGACGTCGCTGTTGCAGTAAGGAAGAGGAAGAGTTCCTCACCAGCATAGTAGGTGAGTGTCCTGCGGTTCTGGTCAAAGACGAACCAGCGTTTCTTCCACGTCTTGATCTTGCCGCCCATTTTGACCAGAAAGCCTCGGCAAGTTTTGTCAGTGATGGCAAGATGGAAGCACGCGTCTGGGTTGTGTCCAGCTGCCTCGATATGGCCGTGAAGATCAAAGTCATCTTTCCTCACGGGGAGGTAGCGGGTCAACAGCCGGGACTATGGAAACATTGAAATTAAACAACAGAAGCAAACATTGCATGTTATGTCTTTTAATGGTGAAAAAAAACCCCATCAGATTTGAACCTCTTTTCCGAAAATTGTCTCAATACCTGAGATCTTTGTTTCTCCCTGAGCTTCACCTCTCTCTCTACAAGTCTCTGCCTCCTATTTGTCTCCTCCTGCAGTCGTTTCTCCAGTTCCTCCCTTCTTCTTCGCTCCTCTTCAAGAGCCTGCCTGCGCATCTCCAGCTCATGCTCCTACACAGGCACAGCACCGTGTAAAAATCTTCCACCGTCAAACACACATATCCATGTACTCAGTGAGTTTGGGCATATTACCCGATGCTCGAGGAGCCTCTGCTTTTCAACTCGGGCCTCTTTGAGTAAACGCTCCATCTCCTCGATCTTTGCCATATTGGACATGCTGGCACTGATGGGAGACACGAGAAGAACCGGATAAGGAAAAATAAAAAAACATAGGTTTTTAAGTTTTGCTGAAAAAAGGTGACTCTAACAGCACCGTGAGGTATCACTTCCCTGATAACAAATGTGTACAGTACAGTAAGTTCCCCTTTAAATACAACAATATACATCAATTTCTGCCATAAACTCTGCTTTTATGAAGCTTATCTTTCAGATTTTCAGATTTTGTTGACACAGTCAGAGATGATGCAGTGTCGCCTGAGGGCCTGAAGATTTTGACCTTATCACTTGTGTAAAGATTTGATTTATGATTCTCTGAATCTTTAATGATGTTATCACCTGTAGAGAATGAGATCCACAGATTCTTGACAATGCTACATTGAGAAATTATTCTGTAATTGTTGCACTATTTACCAGTGCTGTCTTTCAAAGACAAACAAAGACTCAGTCAACCTGTCTGTCCAACTTTTTTTTCAAACGTGATGCACATTTTACAAAAACAATCAAATTTCTCTGTTATCAACTAAGTATGGAGTTTGACTGTTCAATGTTCATCATCACATTTTGCTTCTATTTATGTTTTGCACAGTGTGACAACCTTTTTGTTGAAATGGGATTGGAGAGACATTTGTCTCTGACAAGAACCCAAACACTGCAGCCTCTTCAAAGGCATTTCCTCTTCCTGCTCAGTGTGCTCTTCAGAATATCTGCAGCCTTCATGCTCCGACGCCTCTTCTAAAAATACAGCCCCTTTTCTCCTGATTCACACATATTCACTCTGTCTACACTTTTCAAAGTAAACTTTCATCTGCACGTCTCTAACCTAGACATGTTGTCTGGGGAGCAGGCTGAGAAGCTGGTCTCCAGGCTGTCAGAGCTGTCCACACTGACAGTATCCGAGGCCTGGCTGTTGTCCGGGTAGGAGGAGTCCAAGAACATGCTGGGCTCGGGGACCATCCTGCTGCAAAAATCACTTCTTCTCTGTCTGTCTTCATTTATATGCGCGTGGCTGTTGCTGGCTGACAGAAGAGAATACGAAGTTAACAAAGTGGAAATACTCTCAGCGTGCATGATCTAATGTTGAAGCGGCAAATAACAGAGTAGTTGGCCGTGTGGGATGGCGTCATGTGATTGGAATTTTGCAAAACGTGGCTCCCTTTGTGCATCACTACATTTCCCGCCCTGATACGTGCATAATCCCTGAGTTTCAAAGCTGGTCACACATTATAGAGTTGATGCAAACAAGATGCGACAGTCTAGTATTCTGACTCACTCTTGGGCATGCGTCGAATGTTCAGGTCCCGAGGGGAGAAGCTGAAGCCTTGTGGGATGACACTGCCACAACTGGAACTTTGGGACAGAGGCAGATGGGCCTGATGGAGGAAACATGCACACATGCTGTTAAGGAACTATAAAACCTCTCTCATTCGCAAACCTACTGCATGAGCTCTACTGGTGTTGCAAGCCAGAGTGAAACTGAGAATTCCTGTTTGGGTGGATCATTCTCTTGGGACAAAAAGTTCCTGGATAAAAATAATGAGGGCAATGAAATCCCCTCGTCTACACTCCAGAAATGCTGTAGTCAAGTATCCCAAGATCTAGCTCTTGAAATCTGAGCTATTCTCGTTTGAAATAAAATGAATGTCCAAAGATCAATGGGTCTGTGGAGCAGATCAGAAGCACTCAGTTTAATCCCACTGTATCCAACATTTAATGTCTGCCAAGGTGAAAAAAAGTAAACCTTGGGAGGAAGCGTGCGTCCCAGGGATCTGCCATAAGAGGCAAGGAGCTGTTGGCTCCTCTTATGAGGTAGGCTGTCACTGGGGTGGGAGGAGCTTTCTTTGCTGCTTCTTCTCCTTTCCTTCAGAGAGTGCAAGTGCTGCAGATGTCAAAGAAATCGGAGCAATCGCAAAGTTAAAAAACACAACAGGACTTCTCAGTGGAAAGACTGAGATTCACTATGTGGTAGTTATGTTAAAAACCAGAGCGCAGGGAGCACTCTGCTGGTGGAAATATGAACTAATATTGTGACTGTAACTGACACCTACCTCCGTGATGGCAACGGGGTTGTTTGTGAAGGTCTGCCCCTCAGACAACTCTGCATATTTTCCTTCCAAAGACACCAGTTTCTCTCTTTCCTGCAGACATCAAAAATGGTGTTCAGCTACATCAAATTATATGTTTTCGGCATGCATTTCATCAGATTTCATCGGCACGCAGGAGATTTTCTTACCTTCTGAAGCATGACGAGCAAATTGTTTTTCTCTCTCTGGAAATTCTCTCTTTCTTGCTGAGCCTGTAAAGTGATCTGTGAAGACTGTTTCTTCAGGGTCATCAGTCTTTCCTGAGGAAAAAAAAAGTAGCACAGTTTCACTACACAGGATCCTGCAACTTTACACAACCCGCTGTGTAGAAAAGTTGTCATGCTGGGCTAAATGTAAATAGAGTGCTCAATATTCATCGTATCATTTTGTTTAAATTTATATTTTATATAGTGTGACAACTTTTTTGGACACTAGGTTGTAGGAAGCAACGTAATGCTGTAACATTAGCAGAGGTGTTTTATTATGAAGCAGCAGCAGAGTGAACAAGAGAAAATCCTCATTTGGGGATGGGAAATTTATTTTTTTCTCCTTCTGCAACTACTTCTTGTTTACTCATTAATGTCCTCGCCCTGTCTTTATTTCTATACAAATAGTATTTCACGCTTACCATTATTGGTACTGTTATATCTTGTAATTAGTGCCTGCTTTCTGCTTTTTTTCATGCACAACCTGTAGTAAGATTAACAAAAAAACAATATAAAATTAGGAACTTAAAGTTCCAAACTCTGCAAACGTTGGTTTTTAAAGTGTAGTGACAGTTGGAACAGGAAGACTTCTGTGGGCCTGCTACTTAAAGCTGAGAGCAAAAAAAGGAGCCTGGGCTTCTGGAGCCATCAACTAAATATCTATTTCATCTATCATCATGAATCAGAACACATTTGATTTGATAGCGATGTGGTGCCAGCCCTAATTGCAGCGTTAAACATGCACTTCATGCTACATGCACGCACACTCCATGACTCACTCGCTGTACCTTGCGCGTGACAGCAAGACGCTGATACTCTGCGATCTCTCGCAGCAGCTCTTGGCTCTGATTCGGTTTTTCCTCGCCCTGATTACTTTCTTTCTCCAACTTCTGAAACTCCAAATCCTCCAGATTTTTTGTCTGTTCCTCAGCCTCCTGAAATACAGCACAGACACGGGAAAGTAAAAGAAGGCATCCAGGACTACAGTGAACAAAGGTCAAGAATGATATGATGACCCTGTTTCACAGGGTGAAATCAAGAACTGAGGTATTTGGTTTTTCTTTGGCTCTTGGCACTCAGAGAGAGCTAATTCCAGAGAGAACACATTAAAGTGCCATGTATTGTTCAGTGAAGTTGGTTTAGGTGGTCTGCACACTGGTTGATCAGAAGAATACTGTAGAGAAGGTCAGACAACAAATCGAGATGCAGAAACACAAAATCATTTGAATACTTTGGCTGGAGATGCCTTTCTTTGCAGATCTCATCTGTGATGAAGCCCGTTGGTCTGGTATTTCCTCTTGGAAACATAATTTGTTTGTTTTAAAAGGAAATGGAACTGAACAGGATTAAAGGAAGCTCTGGTTGAACTAAACTGACTGCTGAGAGTTTACTCGAGCGGTGGTCACTTCCCCTTGTGCACCTATGCCCAATGTGTGCTGAACTCCTATTGAAGGACAAACTAGTAAAGGTGTGTTTTTCTTTTATATATTTCTCACCTGTGACTTCTCAGCGTGGCTCTTCTTCTCACTACTATGAATCTTCTCCTTAAGTTGGTCCAGAAGCTCCTTTTCCCTCTGCAGCTGGGCCATCTCTGACTCTTGCTCCCCATCCAGCAGAGCACACTCCACCTCCATCTGTGTGAATTGAATCTATCAGTAGCAGTTTCGTGAGCAGGTCCACATCTCAACCATGTAACTTCTGACATTCCTATGAATACCCCCCACAACCTTTCCATTCCATGTTCAAAGTCTCCATCAACCCACGCCAGCAGACCCAGCATCATAAACTAAAAACTCGGACTGCCCTGTGCAGAGTAGCATATACCTGCAGTAGCGGAGGCTGCATGTGCAGGACCACAATCCTGAGTGTGACTGAAATAACTGAAAGAAAAAAGTTTTATTTGTTTGAATCTGGTTGTCTCGAATTGGACAGTGAAGTGAACATTAGCCGAGGTACCACTCATGTCAGGCACATATCTAATTCACCCATTTATACTGTCGTAGAGCGTGGTAGAGCAAGGTGCCAACTGCTCAATAGAAAGGAGCTAATCATTCATCCACCAATGGCACAGCCTTTAGGAGCAATTTAGGGTTCAGTATCTTACCCAAGGACACCTCGACAGCAGCTGTGGCTCAGGAGGTCGTCCAATGACCAGATGATCGGTGGTTAGATCCCTGGTGTCCTTGAGTAAGAAATGAATCCCTGATGCGCCATCAGTATGTGAGTGTGCATGAAAAGTTACTTCCCAAAAACTGATAAGCAGCTGGCACCTTGCATGGCTTGAATGGTAAACCTGCCATCAAGATGTCAGTTTCCCCTGCCGCACGTTTCCAGCAACCACAGCAGCTTGCTCTAGCCAGGGCATCTGGCAGTGGGATAGCAAGATCTTCAATCTTCCAGGCCCTACAGCTCATGTTAGCTGGAGTTTTCAGGACTGGGATGCATGCTTACCTCTGATATTCCCTCTCAACCCATTCCAGCTTAGCAAGCAACCAAAAAATCCTCGAAAGACACAGAGGAAGAACACCCACATGTTCCAGAGAGCTTACTCTGACAGTTTGCTTATGTTTTCTCTCTCTTGGGAGCACACACCCAAGTTCTATCACCACTGAATCATTTCAGGAGCATTCATCTCTGAGTCCAGACAAGGGGCTAGTCTGGTTCCATCTGGATTTCTGCACGTACCCCCTTTTGCACATTCCGTACGTACTATCATTTCCCCTACTAATCAGAGCTGTCGATTCCGATTCTTGCAGTGGCATCACTGAGCACTTCATACAATCATGAACGGCTAGTCCCCTACAAAGCTTCCCCACAATGCAGCAACCCAAAAAAGAACTCAGTTCGCCTTCACTTACAATCAGGATAAAAAAAATCAGATCTGTAACACTACTGAGCACTGAGCAACTGACTCCTTCAGCTGTGTAATAAACTTGAGCGATAAACGTCTGCACTATGCTCCAGTGTCATCAAGAAGTCATCAGTTCAACATCTGACACTCAATGAGAACAAACACCAGCAAGGTGCTCAGGCGCTGTGTTTTTATACTGCAGTGTGCTGTCTACCTCTCGGACAGACTCCTCCATCTGGTTGTCCAGGTCTTTGATCTTCTGCTCCAGCTCTTCTATGTTGTTCAGCACTTGAATCCTCTCTTCCTCGATATGGGTCACTTCCTTTTTCAGCTGCATGCTCTCCAGAGCCTGTAATGACAGCAGGAATGCATATCAATACTTGGCTCCACAGGAGACTTCAAGTTTTATGAATGGCCACACAAGATACATTTAAGAAATGCACAGACATGCTGCATCTCTTCCCGGGTGTATACTCAAAGCTTCAGAGAGCTTTTATAACATGGGAAAATGATTCTTTCCATGCATCCAGTATGTCTAATTTTCCCGTCAGTAGATTTGGTTTTTCTGAATTAGATGACAGCAGCTGCTGTTTTAACTCAAAGCTCGATCCCTGACAACAGGATTCTTTTCCACTTGGTGTAATGGAAATCTATCTGTGCGCTCCACTGCCAGCCATGCCAAAGCACTCCCACATCTTTCACCGGTTACCGATATCCTACAAACGTTCACTGTTGAAACGTTCAACGATGCTGATAGACACGGGTGAATTTTAGAGATTCTGTATTATCAGGTTTTTTTTAAAAATTGGAGTCAGGAGGATTGCTTTTGAGGCCAGAGCCTCATGTGGCCAACAGCTCTAGGATTTATAGTTTCCCTGGCGAGTTCTGAGCGCTCTTTCTTCCTGCACACACTGCTCTGCGGAATGCAGGAGATGGAAAGGGGTATTTAGAGTCTGTTAAACCCTATCCCAGTTGACACATCACAGACATGATGGTCTCAACTTGGAAATCTAATTTCTATTAACTCTAGGTGTGCTTGAAAAGTGTGTCTGGCTGATTATCTGCGTTAACGTGTTAACTACCTTTTTTTTATTTTCACAAGGTCTCTCATCCATTTAGCCTCACTGTGTAGTTCACGACATCTGGAAAAACACACGCCTTTGCCATGCATATACATTCTTCCATTCGCACCCACCCACCCCACAGTTGTGCATGCGCGCAAACACACGTGCACAGACACAAATTCTCAGTGGGTTAAAGTCATTTCCTGCCCCCCCCCAGCCTCCAGTAAGAGTTTGAATGGCTGAGTGCTGAAACAAAACTAGGGCCTCTTCATTAAAACCAGACACACCGCTAAGAAGTCGTTACTGCTCTGGAGTGGAAAAAAGCTGCTCTGAGACAGTAACAGAGCGGTACAGGGACTGAGACAATGGACGAGGTGGCCTGCCTTGGAGCTAAAATCACAGTATTTGACACATTTGTTGATTGATTCATCTCTAAAAATTAAACATGTTTCCTCAGAATTCTTCCCACTTCAACATGTTCAAAGAGTTGAGAGGAAAGATGAGGTCAAACCCGAGTAACATCAAAGCTATGAAGAGACTTTGCGTTACTGTGATTTCCCTGTTTACGTGTCTCGACAACCTCATAAACAGGAAATGTACAAACTGCCAACTGCACTTACAGTACTTCTGACTAAAAGCCCAATGATGCTGAGGAATCAGTCTCAACCAAACAGTGGAAAATATAAACCAGCATGCGACGGAGGTGCACACGAGTCAGAGTCTGCGCAAGAACTTCATGCTACACATGTTTGCACTTTTCATCTACAGCGTGTATTATTATTCCGCTTTATCCATCCACTGTTTTATCCACATTTATGTCCACATTAATCCTTTCAACCCTGCTGGTTGTCTTTTGAAAACTGGGGGGAAATATGGTTGCATCGACATAGAAATGTGTAAAACTATAAATCTCTTGTACATTATTTTATCTCAGGAAATTGTGTAATTTGCACTAGATTTTTAAAACTTCTCTGGAAATGTGGAAAGGGAAATGAGAGCATTTACCCTGATGTCATCATGACAGACATTCCACTGGAGGGGTGTGTCTGCTGATAACTGGATTTGCATCCGTCAAGTGGCAAGAAAAGACTCCAGATGAATGCTAATGTTGCTCTCTATTTGAACAATATGTAACTGTTTGCTAACACACTAGCTAATAGGTTAGCACTTAGCTTATAATGGTCATGTTCTTCTGTCCCAAAGTGGCCAAAACAATCGACACAGCTCTGTTACAAAATGCCACTATGCAGTGTATTCTATATCTAAACCATTCATTCAGTTGAAATGAAAATTCAGTGTTTTTGTTTTGTTTTTATTACTTTGAAGATCATTTGTGATTCATAATTTTGTTTTATATAAATCAGTTTTACATGATACATTGTTCTTATACAAACACCTAATTTTATTCGAATTTCAATTTTTATTTTCACTTCCTCACCAGATGATGAGATGAAAATCTGCATGAATTCAGGCAAAACTTACTTTGACCCTGTGGTGCGTCGAGGGCGAAGGGGCACTGCTGTTGAGGCTGATAGCAGGTGAATGGGACCTGGCCTCTCTGTAGCCGCTCTGTTGACGCTGGCTGACCTGCTGCTCCTCAGCCAGTTGGAAGTCTCTTGCTTTGACCCCAAAGCAGCTCTCTGGAGCGGTGCTGCTGGGGGAGTCAGAGAACACCGACTCATCGTCTGACACCTGCAGCTTCTCCAACTCCTTATTGATCTTTTGCAGGTCAGAAACAGCTGAGCCGGCTGGTTCTCGCTCCACATGGCCCAACTCTGTGCACAGGTTCAAGATGGTCTCTAGACGCTGGCACTCCTGTAGACAGATGATCCATATTTGATTTAAATCTTTGACATTTTTTACGTTGACTGAAGGAGGAATATAAAATTGGATGAATCTGGTTCAAATAGAAACTCACCAATCTCTGCACTTTCTGCTCCCTGAGTCGTTCATCTCTCTGGTGCTGATGATAGTCTCTCAGCTCCTCTTTGCCATTCAAAGAGCTGATGCTGCCCACCCTCTGTCCCGGACCGAGCCCACCCTTCCCAAAGGATAACCTCCTCTCTCCGAAACCCAGATCCAAACCTGTTGCATCAATGTCTACACCCAAAGAGCTCAGAGAGGCCAGACTGGCCCTCCTTGGAGTGCTGGGCATGCTGGCTGGTACAGTCACATCCGGTGGCTGCTCTAGGGAAGAGAGACTGCGTCGTGGCCCTGCTGAGCCCACTCCTCTGTGGGAACCTACTGAATGACGTGATGGTAGCGACAGAGCAGGGGGCTCTCCTGAGTTGTGAAGCCGTGGCAGAGAGCGGCTGTGCATCCCCAGGTTGTTGAGGGAGCCAGTGGAGTATTTTCTCTGCCGGGAGTCTCCTCCAGCTTTGCCCTGAGAGTAGAGCCTACGGCCCATGTGAGGGCTGGACGGCACACTGGCTGCTCCACTTTTGACCCTGGGAGAACGAGGTATGGACTGCTCATAGGAGGAGAGCAGAGAGCTTCCATCCGCCGCGTTAGAGAGGAGTAGACTGTCTTGTGATTGGTGACGAGAGTGGGGATGGCGCAGCAGGCCATTAGAGCTCAGCTGGCGTTCACCTTGGCGAGGTGATGGAGGCACACTGCTACTTGTCATGTAGGAGAAGGTTCTGGAGGATGATGTATTGCTGAGGACTGACAGTGGCCTTGTGGACTGGGATCCAGGAGATGAAGGCACACTGAGGTACTTGCGGCTGCACTCAGCTGCCCTCAAGCTGGCTTCCAGGGCACTCTTCCTGCGCTGCAGTGTCTCCATCAGCTCTTGCAGCTCTGCCTTCGAGCGGGAACCCCTCAGCAATGTCCCACTAACTGAGCCACTGCCGCTGTGCTCAATCTTCACACAGTCTGTAATAAAGAGAGTTGTCGGGACATGAAATCCTGTCTTTTTTTGATGAGGTCTTCAATGAGGTTTTATGTGTCCTATGATGTTTAACGTGAGCACCAGCTAACCTAGACGCTATCACATTTGTGCTGAGTGAAGGGGGGAATGTCCTGAAGAATGTACACTCACAGTTCAGAGCCCAGTACAACAACACTGGCTCAACCAGCTTCTTCTAAAAATGGAATAAAGCTGGACTGCAAGAGAAATCCGAAGGACAACCTCCACTACCCACCCAAATATCTGAGCAAGCAAGATGGTGCCCTGAGTGTCTGAATGTCTGCCTGAACACTGAATCACACTTTGTTGGGCTGAGTAAGACTTAATGTTAAGATGACAGTGGTCTAACCTCGTAGTCAGACATCATGAAGGCTAGCTGTATAGTGACTGTGCTCTTCAGTTTGAGCTACAGTTCCCAGCGCTATGTGATCATTATTATATATAGGTCAGAAGCCTGTTCCAAGTGGAAAGTTAAATGACAACACATAAGCCTTTAAAGTTTTGAGCATGGATTGATGCAAAACAAGTTTCCACATTATCCAAATAACTCAATAAACCTGCTTCATGAGCATTCAAGCAGGACAACACAAGGGTCCAACTCAAAAACAGGGTATACTTTCATGTAAACAAAGTCTTTTGGCCCTAAATTCCAAAATGAAGTGAAAAATTTGTGTTGGTAATGTGGTGGACTGAAGTGTAACACAAAATTGATAGACAATTTATACTATATGCTTTAATTAAAAGGTAAAACCAGGTGGGGTCATTTTGACACCAGAGGTCAAAAGTTGTATGGCAATCGGAAAGACATTATGAGGCTTAATTAATCCAGACTTACATGATGTTAGAAAGCTAAAGTGAGGTTTGCTGCTGAACAACCCAATTCAACTATTTAGATTCTTCTAAACATTAGAAAACTAAAACTTCTGTTGAACGTTGTCTTACCTGAGCCATAGCCCAGAGTGGTGACAGCACTCCTCTGGGGAAGCATGCTGTTCATCACACTGACGGGCTCTTTCCAATTCAGTCTGATGATGGAGGATTCGGCTGGACCTATGTGCTTTGTTCCCAGAGAAGAGGAAATCAATATGAAACATACAAAATGTATAAAACAGATTCATCCCAATCTTACCCACTGGAATGCAAATATATACTGTATGTGACACTATGGCATTACACAGTAGAATCTTTCAAACTAGAACCAGAGATTTAAGATTTAAAATCACAGGAGTCAATGCCTTGTTTTCCCTCAACTCTTCTCCTAAAAGCTCGACAACAATACCTCAGTTCAGGCAGATATTTCAGATGTGCATATTAAATGGAATGAAAAAAAAAACTTTCCTAAAGACTAAGTAGGAAAACAGGTCCAGAGGAAACGTTTTATGTCTGGCTCCATGTTCCAAATTAAAAAAAAGCTAGCCTGAAAAGCAGCACCTTAATTGATCTTTTACCCCCAAACTCATGACCAGTCTGCAAAAGTATTCCCTTCAAGGCTCACTTAGACAGCAGCCAAAGGTAGAGGTTCAGGCTGCGTAAATGTGGACCGATGTTTTCTGTGGCTTAAAGGTCCAGTGTGAAGATCTATTCGCAGGACTGGAATACAATATTCATTAGTGTGTTTTCATTTATGTATAATCACCTGAAAACAATAATATTACAGTTTTGTTGTCTCAAAATGAACCCTTATCTACAAATATCTATAGTAAGAGCAGGTCCACTTCCATGGAAGCATGTTGAACTGCTATTTTACTACAGTGTTCCAGAACAGACAAACCAAACACTGATTTAGACATGGCCTTTTGCTTTTTATGTGAATTTTGCAGCCAGAGATTTTTCCCCACGCTTGGAAGAAGAGGATGAAGAGTGGGAGAGGATTCATTTGGTTGCAAACTGTAATTTCACCACTAGGTGCCACTAAATCCTACACACTGGACCTTTAAGTTGAAATTGCTAGTCTATTGATTGAAAACTAATTAAAAATTTAAATAATAACCAACATTCTGTCATTTATTGTGAAAATAATCACTATTTGTTGCTATTTGTTATTGCTTCCTTTACACTATTTGGTATTAAATATTTTTTAATTTTGGGAGACCTTTTTTTGAGTAAATAATGAGTCATCATACACATAAGGAATAGATTGGGTAATGATGAAAACATCATCTTCCTGTGAAGATGCTGAGCGATAATAGAAATTCTTACTTTCTCCTTTAGGAAAACAAAAGCTATTCAGGTCCACACTTAATGTGTTTAAGAACTTACAACAACAATCTGATATAATAGATTTCAGTGATGCAACAGAGGGAGTTTAGAGTCCACAGACAGCACACAGACACACACACACACACTGCAGACATAGCTGATCCAAGAGTTTTTGGGTCTTGCTGTCTGGAGAGAAGGCCTACAGGAAGTAGGGTATCCTTTTACACAGTCACACAATCAATCAGCATGAGTTCATTCTCCAGACCTCCTGGAAAAAAAGGGGGGAAAAATCCCATCCCCACATCAGTATTAAGGGTTTCTACAGCATGAGGCAGACTTCAGGCCAGCCGGTAGTGTAGATTATAAACACAGAGAGGGGTAAACAGTTTGAGGAATGCCTACTGATAACATGCAAGATTTGTAAAGCTCAAACTCAAACTTGTTGTAGTGTTTCTCACTCACTGTCCAGAAACACATGAATCAGGCCAGTGGCTAAGAATTATTTTCAATTACAGTTAATCTTCCAAATATTTTCTTCATAAATCATTAGCTTTGTAAAGTAGTGGAAATCGTATAAAAACAGAAATGTTTGTCTTTTGTTACTTATAAGCTTTTTACTGATCAGCTCATTGATTAAACAACTCATCATTTCAGCTCTAAACTCACTTTTTTCCACATCAGGCATTAATAACTCACACACTGCGCATACAGACACAGAGGGATGTAGCCAATAGTTTGAAGAGTCATTTATAACCACTGTTGGCTGCCGTCAACCTTTCTTTTAATTGGCTGTGTCATTATTCAGTTATTGAAGATTCCATGACATTAAGTGTGACCCGCCGCTTAAGAGAGCCAACTCTGACAGCTCACTTGACTTTTTGACGTTTTAAGCAACAAAAACATAATCAATTATTTTCCAGCATTTTAGTAAGTGTATGTATATGATAACAGCTCCACATCTGGAAACAACAGTGCATGCAGGAGTATGAGATAAACGACATACTTACTTAAACTTCACTTCAAAGTTAGGTCTGACATAGCCGTATAAATGAGACAAAATGCAGCCATGTGATTTTCCCCGAGCATCACTGTTTGTACCATCCAGGACATTTAGGAGCTGACTAAAAGCGGAGGAGAAGACAAAAAGAACCTTTCTGCCTCATTCACATAGTTGCGGCTCCGTTTTTTGGTGTGTCTGCTGTTCCTGAAGTTGAAGTCTCTCTCTCTCTCTCTCTCTCTCTCTCTCTCTCTCTCTCTCTCTCACTCTCTCTCTCTCTCTCTCTCTCCCTCTGTATGAAACAGCAGAGTAAAGTCTTCCCATGACAAAGGATCAGACAGGAGACCCTCTCCCCTCCCACCTCAACTCCCTGCTCAGATTCTCCTCCCCAGGAGAGAGGGAGGGGGGGACAGTGTGTTTACTTTGCAGCATCAGGCTCAGTTGCTGCCGCTGTCTGGTTAGATAGAGAACTGTTCTTATGCAGAAAGAGGCAAAGGGCAGGAATGAAGGAAGCATTATTACCGTTTGTTTTAAGTGCATAAAGGGAATCAGTATGTTAAGTCCCTTCTAGCTCCAGAGACTTCTTTCCTGTCTGTAGCTGATTCCGACCTTTCACCTCGCGATGATCAATAAGCTCCAGTATCATGTTATCATTATGTCATATTCCAGCATTGACACACAGTGAGTTACTGCAAATCTGTTCTCGTCATGTGACATCTAATCTCACGTCTTAAAGCTTTTATAGGCTCTAGTGGCTGCACAATTACAATGGCAACAGTTTTCCTGCTGTCTAGCCAATTTGTTCACACACACACACACACACACACACACAAGAACACCTCTTCTCAGTTTTCACTCTGCTTGCAATGTGTGTTTTCTGTGGGAGAAAAGCACGCATTGGTGTTGAAAGTTGTAAAAAATAAAATGTTGACTTTTAAATTGTTGTTTCAGCAGTAATGTGGGGGCGGGAGGAGGCCCCATGGCTGTGTTTGAAAAGGAGCCAACCTCACTCCCCCTCTTAGCTGTGCAGGCAAGGGCTGAAAAGCCCCTCACGGTCAGAAAACATCACACACTACAGCAACATGGAGCATATTCAATGCCCTGATCAGTCTTTGGTCTAATACATTCATTTCATGATTCAATTCGTCAACCTTTGCGTTTAAAGCAAATGATAAAATTGCAGAGGATAAAGCAGAAAGTTTCAGAGAGTAGAATGAATGGAAAAAAATCCCCTGATTCTCACTGAAATCTTGAACCATCATGCAAAAAAAACTCCAATTACATCATAGGGAGGGGGTGGTGGAGTGGAGCCTGGACGAGATGATTACTTCCAGACACAGAGCTGGGGTCTTTGTCATAAAAACACACACAGATACACACACGCGCGCACACACACACGCACACACACACACACACACACACACACACACAGATGTCTGTCTGCCTTTCTCTTTGTCTCTCTTAAAGTAACCACACAACATTTGCTGAAAACTGTTCTGTGTGTGCGTATGCATTTTTTGAAACTGTTGTCAATGTTTCTGACGAAATTGGCCAGTCCCAAAGCAATTTTGGGGAGTTACCCCAGAGTTCTCTCCATAAACGTTTCAGTCACAATGGAGAAAGCTAGTTGATTGTTGAATCCCGTTCCCAGGATGTCAAATATCGGTGCAAATGGGAAACAAAGTCACTTGGGCATAAATTTGGTCTTTCTTGTAATGTATTTTGTTGGTGTATTCATGATGGTGAGTATCTTGCTAAAAATAAACATTGCAGAGTTTGTGGCAAAATAAATCACTCTGCAAGACAATGCCGCTCAATATCTAGAGACACAAAGTGACTGGAAAACAAAACAAAGTTAACCAGCATCCTAGGAAGGTCCATCACATGACAAAGACTGCACCGGGTGAGAAAACAGACCACAATTCTTCCAGCAGTGCTGATGCATACGGTTTTGTAACTGATAACAACATTTCAGTTACCACAGATCGATCTACATCAAGCTAAACAGCCATAGCATGCTAGTTTTAAATGATCCAGGGTCAAACTACACCACCTGATGGTAGTGCATATATGCAGCAAGGGTAAGACAGTGTACCGTGCCAGTATTAAGCAGGGCGACTAAACCATGTCTCTCATCAACATGCCATTGTTTTCCTGGTGCATACTACCCAGCAGAAACATTACAATGTCAATGAGGAGTAAAGGAACAGACACACAAAGAAGCAACATGGACACCAGTTGAGGTGAAAGAAGAGGTGAAAGACGGAAAAGTGAACTAGCAGAGAGAAGTTAAGTGAGCTAACACAAGAAAAATGGCGGTCATCGCATCATCAGCAGTAAACACCCATTTCCGGTTGGTTTCACCTGGCTTGATCAATAAATATAATAGGGTATCATCGGCAAAACAATGAAAGTTAAAGGAGTGATTTTGAATTTTCCAAGCACAGAACCTTGTAGAACTCTATCACTAACTTCAGAGTGCATGGAGGTGTCATCAGTGACACATACAAATGAATTATTAATCTGATAAATAGGACTGAAACCAGCTTAATGAACTTCATTCAATGTCAATTGGATGTTCAAGTCTTTGTAATAGGATTTGACCATGTCTTGCTCTGAAATATTGGGAGAAGTGATGTTCTTGATCATAATAATGCACCAACTGCAAAGGTGTGTTTGGCTGATTTTGACAATGTTGATGAGGAATTCAGTGTCCGCTTGTATTTATTAAAGCTGGAGTATATTGATAAGACTAAATATTGAAGCGCCAATGAGGAGAGAGAAAGTGAGAGAGAGGCAACGGGCAGAACAGGTTCACAATTCATTGCCCATATAGACCTTTTGTGAATTAACCTTGGCAAGCAAACAAGGGAACAAAGTCATGGCAAAGTCATGTTGCTTCTGTTGTTACTCTAACAAAGGTGCATGCTGGTCTTATACTCATCCTCCAGAGAAAAGATGAGAACTGCTGAGCCAAGTGTTGCTCTCTGTAAGAAAAAATCAAACTAAAACAGACAAAACAGCCATGAGTTTCTTTTCATTTTTTTATTTTAAAGGCAGGAAAACAAGTTCACTCAGTGTTAATAATAGTTCTTCTAGAGTAATCTCCAGAGAATCCCATTTCTAATGTTGGATGGATGAAACATGAATGTTCCAATGCTTTGTCCTTCCAGTCCTTCCAAATCCCCCCCTCTCTAGACTCTACTCTACTCTACTGCAGCCCATCATTTCCTTCCAGGTGGTCCTACTGGTTTTTCTTCCTGTTCTATTTTAGTACCTGGTTGTAAAGCCACACTACACTCCTCTGCTGTGAGTTTAGTGTCTGCCAGTTCACCCTGTGCTTCAATTTGTAGTTGTCTGTTGCATTCAACGTCGTGTTGTCCGTTTATGTATGAAGGTGTGTTGTTTAGATCTTTGTGAAGCCCACCTCCAACAAAAGCTGCTCCATTGTATCTGTGTGATGCAGTTCTGGCCTCCATCGCTGTACCAGTAAGAGAAAGTCAAAATGGTCAGTCAAAACAGTAACAGTAGACAGACACAGATATTGGATGTGAGCTTTCCAGACAGACACACAGAGACTCGGCCTCTCTGAGTTGCTAGCTCACACAGATGCCCAGTGACCCCAGCAGACTATCTGTTTGTGTCCACATAGAGCCTGACAGCAGACGCTCATGACTGATAAGTTCTGTTACCTCTGACTACCGGCAGCTGTACACTCACACTGAGCTACACCAAGGAATGGTTAGTCTGTCACTCCCACATTACAGACTACTTAGCTCAGGCGTGGGCAAACTGTTCCACAAAGGGCCGGTGTGGCTGCAGGTTTTTGTTCCAACCAACCAAGAGCACACAGTTTGACCAATCAACTCTCTGAAGACTGAGATCAGTTCATTAAATGAGTCAAGTCTGGTGTGCCGCTGCTTGGTTGGAAAGAAAACCTGCAGCCCCACCGGCCCTTTGTGGAACAGTTTGCCCATGCCTGACTTAGCTCCTCACAGAGACTGTCTACTGCTGTGTTTTTTGTTTTTTTTTATTTGCTGGGAGAGAGGGGGCTAGCAAAATGTGGTGCACTATTTTAACTCATAACTAGACTGTGGTGCATAAAATGTTTTTTCTGCCATTGTGATTAGTCCTGCAAAATTATATGCTATACAGCAAAAGGATCAATTCAAATGAGGAAATGAATATACAACCTTCCAGTTAATAGACTACCCACTCTACCACCCTAGTCACATGCACAAAAGGCTTGAATAGACTGAAAATCTTACATACCTCTTAGCTTTATGAATTGAGGAACAGCTATGATGACGGTGAAGAAGAAAAAAGCTGCAGAAGCTGCAGTGCTCCACCATGACCTCTGCACACTCTGCTCATCCACACCTGTAAAGCAGACATACCATATTTCTCTTAGCAAATTGTTCCTATTTTGCTTTCTGGAGTTTATACAGTTCACATCTCCACAGAAGAATACTCACTTATTGATGAAATCGTTATGTTTACGTTGGTCTCAACAATGTATCTGCTCTGCAGGCCTGAGAAGGTGCAAGTATACATCCCAGAGTGTTCCTCAATGTCTGGCTTGGGAAGCTGAAGAGATCCGTCTCCCATAAGAAGCAGGTCCTGGTCCAGTTCAGCTTGACCTTCCCACAGGTTAAAGGTGAGTCTGGTTTTTGTGTCATATCTCAAGATGACTGTGGGCTCGCTGGACGAGGTGAAGGTCCAGGTGAAGGAGAAATTCTGGAGACTGTGCGGGGCGATGCATGGGATGGACAGTGCAAGACCCTCTTCATGTGTTATATCTGAAATATATCATAGATGTTTGCATTTATTTGTCCTATAAGGCTTCCTCTTCATGAAATCTGTCATTATGTAACCAAAACTCACCTTGCTTTTTCCGAGACGCAGTCCACACCTGGGTCTTGTCAGCCGATATAAAAGAGCAGAAGTATGTATAGTTGGAGAAATTACCAAGAATCTTCAGCGTGCTCACCACAGTGAACAGACCCTTGTGGTCTGTGGTTTTGATGGTTGAGTTTTCCAGAGCTCCCTGGGCAGACGGCGGGTCCGTGGCCCATGTCACCTGAGGGACAGGGTAGATGTTGTGAGAGGAGCAGGTGACCATCTCGTCAGTCATCTCCATAATCACCGACTGGATGAGAGCTAGAAGAGAAGCAGGCAGACAAGACAACACAATGAGGATGTGGTTCTGATGTGGAAGTGACTAGCTGCTCTTTCGAATAAATCTCCCGCAGATGGTGCTTCGGCTGCACTTCAGTGCACATCCTGTCCTCTGGCTATACTGCTCTACAATGCAAAATGGCAGAACTTTGTAAAAAAAAAAATGTGCAATTTATTTGAAAGGAATGTTTAACATTTACAGTAACTAACACAAAACTAAAATCTGCACTTTGATTGTGTAGCACACCTTGGTTTGAGGGCTATGTCAAGCGAAGCTAGCTTGTGAGATGGCCACAGTTAGCCCCCCCCCCCAAAAAAAAAGCTAGTTGCTATCCATAAATTAAAAAATATCCATTTCAGTGAAAGAACATTTTAGTTATCAGCAGAGAAGTCTACATCAACTACAACTACATCATCTGCATTATTATTATTATTTTTTTTTGTATTGTATTCATTTATTTTGTTTTTCTGCATGATCATTAACCATCAATAGTTCAGCTCTTGTCTGCTCTCTGAATGCTTTTCTATTAACATGCAAGCAAGAGCCTGTCTGCGGGGCTGGAGTGGAAAAATAGTGCCAAGTGTTCCACCTTGTTGTCACGTCCTCAAGGGTAATTCATGAATGGAGACGCTTCAGCACTCAAAGCCTCATCAGTGCCGAAGTCATCAATTTTTGACCAGTGAAGAAAGCCAAAAACAAACCCTGGTTCTGAAAAGGGAAAACATAATGCTGTGAACTTGTACTGACCTTTCACCTCCAGGTTGACAAAGATCTCCTGGTTGCCCTTTCGTGTGCTTGTGTAACACTTGTATCTGCCCTTGTCTTGAACTTTGACCCTCTTGAGGAGCAGGGAGGCATTGCCATGAGGGATGTGGGAGTTGAACAAGCAAGTCCTTCCGCTGAAGTGTTTGTTCTGGAGTCCAAACTGGTCCTTGTTGTAGTAGTAGCTGTGAACAGGGATTTGCTGCTTGTACCAGTGGATCACCACGGTGCCAGTGGGTTTGAAGCTACAGGGCAGGATGCAGTCGTCAAAGATGATACAGGTGACATTGGTATCTGGTAAAAAGACTTTGAGATGATTAATCCTCTGTCAAAACTCAAGAGCACTGCATTGTTCATATGAGTATAATTAAAGTGTTTCTACATCTGTGCCAGTTTCATTGTCATTTTCTTACAACACTTGATCATCTTATTTCTGTGTTTAGTTGTCTAATAAACAGTCTAAGCTATTCGTTTTACTAGATTCTCTGTCACACTGCAACCCTAATATGTGCTCAGTGCTTTCCCACAGATGTGTGCAGCTGTCACAGCTGGTTAACACTCTCAGTGTTCCGAGGACAGTGCAGCTGAGTTTACTGCTGCACTGTAAATATGAGAATCAGAATCAGTTTAATGCCAAGGAGAATTCCACATATAAGGAATTTGCCCTGGTGTCCGGGTCCATGACATGCATAATAAGTGGAAAAAATTAAAGAAGATAAAGAACAAGTACTGTTATTAAGTCAAGAAGCACACATAGCTTGCCTGGCCCTTAAATATTACATACTAGTAAATAAATAACTGTATATCATTAATGGTTGTATCATAGCTTTGTGCTTTCTACAGTTAAATGCATTTCTGTGTTCAAAAGTGTGTGTATTGTGCAAAAAAGAAGTCTCACCAGCATCTGACTGAATTTGCAAAGTGAAAACATTGATGGATCATAATGATACCAAAATATGTGAAATTTACCACAACAGCTAAGCATTTTCCTACATACTGCAGAAAGATTATACAGGGCATCTATATAATTCACTTTGTTGAGAAACAATGACTCTCATGAATTGTAGGATCAGAAGTTGAGTATTACGATACCTTTTGAGTTTGCCAGTAACAATTTCTCTGAGAAAAAAAGCAGCGTAATCAAAAGTCCATGAGTCTCTGCCATGCCAGACAGCCTGCCCCGAGTTGCTGATCCTGTAATAGTATTTGGCATGCGTGCGAAACACAGTGGTGTGCAGTGAACTGTTTCTGTGTGATTCCACTTTACATCCTTCTTAACACTCATGAAACACTGACTAATTAACCAGGCAGGTAAAAGTTTAACCAACCTCCTTGCGAATGCTTCACAAGACCTCTACTGGAAACAGTTCAGAAGCATGCATCTTCTTTGAGATTCACAAAATGTCATCACAGATATCGAAAAGAAAAAGTGTGAAAGACAAATGTAGTTTTCATCAACCTGATGAGAAGGTTTCCACAGTTGGTAACTCTATTATGTCTAAACATCTAAAACTCGCTACACTGAGTTTACTTCTCACATCCAGATCAGTATCTCTGTTTATTTTATATAAATATGTAGCACAACAAAAACGAGGCCACTCTTTATTATACGGATGGTGCTACCTTACAGTATATGTAGCAGAAGTGCACAAAAATGAAACTTTGAAATGGAAATTTAAAAAGCAACAACGCAAAATTACACATATTCAACACACATATTTGGACAGGAGAGCTACAGTTATACAACAAATCAGTCTTTTGCGTTTGGCAGTTCTCATTTCCATCGCACTTATGTCCTCTCTTATAACACACCTGGGCAAGAATCTTTCTGCATGTCTGATTCAGCTGGTAATCTTCTTGTGGGTTGGGGAATGGGGAATAATGTGGAGGGAAAAGTGGGTTGTTAACTGGTCTGTGACTGGACAGGCACAGTGAAATCCCACTTTGTCCCATACTCTCTTCACCTTGCAATTGTCTTTCAATTCATCAAGGAACGATAACAGGCACTCAGCATTATATTTTCCAGTTAGGAGTTGCAGTATGCAGTTTTATTGTATTTGTTTTTTTGATATAGATGTAGCAGAATATTGCAAAATGTAGTAATCTTAATTTATAGAGTATAGAAAATGGACGACAGATGCAATGACATTAGTGATTTCAATGTAGCTCAAAATCTAGTTCAGTAATGGTAGAGGTAAAATTCTGATCTACATATGTTAATGTTTCATTTTGATATGCTAGCATAAGCACAATGTGTGCTGCTTAAATGTGGCTGCTCATGAATAATACATCTCGACATTAGTTCTTAACATATTTTGACAGATGATGACCTCTAGAGGCCACAGATGAGATATCACTTCCACATGTGAAGGGCGGATTTCTGTCCAGCAGCTGTGGGATCACATGGACAAGAGAACCAAGGTCCACGTGCGTGATTCTTTAAGATGCCACTGCTCATGTCTGTCCTCAATCAACTTTAATCCCAGATTAAAGGGACCATGCCACTAGAGTGGAGTCATGCTGTCCATGTTTTGATTTCATCATTGAATCTCATCAAGTTTTTCTTTCTCGGTTCCAGGTTTTCATTCCATCCTTGATTTAATACAGCATCATTAAATATGCTTGTTTCTAAAGGTCGATTGTATTCCACATGTTGCTGAGATGTCCCATTGCCTCACTGGCACATTTCATATGAGGTTATAATCTAATTTAGTCGCAGTCAGTGCACTTCACTTGCTTGCTTCCATGGGTGCAGCACACAGCCATGTGTTTGCAAATTAGTTTCTTATCTGGCTACCTGAGATGTAAACCCACACAGGATGTTCAGGACAGGAATACAAATTTCAAAAGGAGAACATTCTGGCTTTAGTATTATATATCATTATCAACATCAACGTGAATATTAAAATTGCCTATAATAATTACTTTATTTGTTTTAAGGATTAAACCTGATAAAGATTTGTCTCTCTAACCCTAATTCTAGATCAGCAGTGGGATTTAAAAACTGTTTTGAAACTGACCTGAAAGAACTCTGAAGAAGAGTTCACAGTAGCTTGTGATCACAACATTTTAAATCTCCAACCTGCAAAAGTCTACGTGGGGGGAATGGTAGATTTCCCATTTCTCATCACTACTGAGAATCTGCTCCATTCAGAACAAAATGACTTTGGGTTTATCTGAAATTAATGTGGGTGAACTAGTAGCTACAATGAAAATGAAAAATAGTGTAGGTGTTAATTGGCCCCGAGAATGGTACCTAATAAAGATTATGCTGGAACACAGCTGGACAAAAGTTGACAATTGTAAGTGAATATAGCATACTTTTCAGCCACTTTATTTATAATGGTTCCTCAGAAGCATTATATTTAGTCCAGTTACATATAATAATATATTGCGGTCTAATTTTAATTTTCTGGAGCAAAATAAAGTTTGGTTTACTACTGCCCAGAGTCCATTCAGCTTGATATACTAATGAACAATTACAGATACACATCAGTTTCATTCACTATGACCACCGTTTTCTTATTAAAAACAGGGACAAAGTGTTAGGAGTGAGGCTGTTTTGGCACCTAGTGGTGAAATTGCAGATTGCAACCAAATGAATACTCTCCCACGTCACACACTCTTCTTTTAGGCATGTAGGAAAAACTCTGGCTGCAAAATTCACATAAAAAGCAAAAGGCCACATCTAGATCAGTGTTTAGTTTGTCTGTTCTGGGCTACTGTAGAAAATGTGGGTTCAACGTGGCAGACTCCATGGAAGAGGACCCACTCTCACTGTAGAAATAAAGGACTCATTATAAAACAACAAAAAAAATACAATGATTCCTTCCTTCCTTTCTGGTTATTATACACTAATGACAACATACTAATGAATGTTTAAAAAGTGAAAGTATAAATACTCCTTACATACTGGACCTTTAAAAATGCTACTTTTGAGAAATCTGAATTTTGTCATTGGATTGTGTTTAACTGCAAAGCATTGCTTTTATTTATTGTCCAAAATGCACACGGCCTGAGGTCTTTAAACAAGATTTAAACCACAGTGCTGGATTAAAAAGAGGAAACCTTTCATGTCTAAGTGTACTAAGTGTATGAGCTGATGATCATGTTACATTTATAGAAACAAAGCAAACACGGACTTTAATCTTTTTCCCTTTTTTTTCTGACGTCTGATAACGGTACGTCACTGCCATTGGGGAATCACATCCCCTGTATGATAGCTGCTCAAAAGCTGTAAGCGCAACGTTTGCAGACGTGCTGCTGACATATGGCTGCATCTGTCTCTCCTTGATGGGATCTTTTGCATCCTCCCACCACCACAGTGGACAACTTAAGGGAAAATCCTGCAATGCATAAAAGTAGGCTACAGGCGCTTTATTTTTATCTGGCCAGAATGATGAAACTGTCGGTTGTATTATCCCCCACCCCTCCCAACCCCACCCGCTGCGGACTCCAGTTTGTAGGTTACAGAAAGATTTCACCAACCACAGATAAGAAGATTAGAGAGGAATTAATGGTAGGCCTATTCCTTTGTCATTATAGGAATAAATTGATATTTGGTTTTAAATCAGCGGGTGGGGACAGTGGGGAGTTGGAGCAACATGTTTTGTCGGGAGATGTAAGCAGAGGGATGGCACAGTGACAAGCAAGCTCAACCAGGGGGGATGCCTGTGCACCGGAGCTAAGCACTGGATATCTCAAACTGATGTTCATCATGTTGCAGGAGATGAAAGAGCACGATAATGAAGAAGTAGCTGAGTGGATGCATGGTGGGGCATAATGAGTGCTGCTGGGACATGGACTTGCCAGTAGAGGACAGGGACAGCCGTGGCATTCCCTGGGTGAGACGCTGACACACAGGGAGGAACATTTGGGTTCCTCTCGCCTTTCTAGTCCCAGCTTAATCATGAGAGTAGTCCTCCTGGCCTTAAGACTGATGTGCTTGGCCTGGTTGTGGCCTGTCACACAGCTCAACAGCAGCCAGTTCCCGAACAAGAGGAGACACAAGGAACTGTATGTCGGAGAGAACACCAAACAAAAGCATGGCGGGTGAGCCAAAGTGGAATTTTTCCTATTACATATAATTGTGGCGATGCTTCTGCTGTTAAGAGAGCTATATTTTATTGCTTTATGGAATGCTATTTTACCAGTGTCATCACAGATGTGGTTAGAAGTTAAGCGCAGGTGATTGGAGATGTGAGATTTAAAAAAAACAAATCTGTGTATTTGACTGATTTTCTCTTTTATGGTGATTTATAATATTCAGACGTTTTTAAGTACACATTTATTTTGAAAAAGGTGGTCATTTACATGACATAACTAAATTCTGGATTCATATTAAGCGCTTCATTAAGATTTCTAGGAAGACAGAAGACAGATGGGGCCCTAAGAGCAAAAAAACAATTCTGGTGTCAACTTATGCATGGCCTAGTTTATCCTGTTAGATCACTGTCGATACCCTGAAATTCCAAGAACTTTCATTTTCATTTAGACCGAGGCCTTCTGAGTATGAAAGTCCAATCAACCATCACTAACCCCCTTGACCAGCTGTCAGTCCTGTTTCCAGTGTGTGTCTCTGGAAACAGAAAGCTGGTGACAGAGTAAAAGTTTCCATGAATGCTGTTATTTGTTGTTTTTGCTTGTCAGACGAGTGGATCTTAAGTTAAAAAAGATGGACAGCACCAAGTCTATGTTAATCAAATCTGAGCAGCTGCTTCGGATTGAAGACCATGACTTTGCAATGAGGCCAGGCTTTGGAGGTAAGACAAGCATCTAATATATCTTATCAACTTAATTTGAATTCTTCTTCTTTCTCTTCCTTTTCTTTGTTATTCTGGATAACCATGTGCTTTCCAGGCAACCTAGTAAGGTTAATGTAGGTTACTGTGCTGTCTTTGGTATTACGCCTCCCAAAAAAACCTTTAGTGACCCAGATTGTCTGCCATCTGAGACAATGACTGCAGCCGGTAGTACAGATAAAATAATCTGAACTGCATACCTAATTCTGGCGGGGATGCGCTTTAGTTTTTTGGGTTTTTTTTTAGTTTGCAAACACTGCATGTTGACATGTTCAAGATCCTTTCCATTATTATGTTTTTAAGTGTCAAATTCTAACATTATCTCATGACACTTTTATATAGTCGTACTCATTACAATATTATTTACAGAGACCCAACAATGAGCAAGCATGAGCAAGCATTTGACAATGGTGGCGGTGCGGTGCTATGATTGTGTATACCATATGACAGAGCAAACATGTGTTCCTGCACTAAGATCATTACATAAAACATCTGTCAGCATACATTGTGGGGGTGGGGATGACGGTAGCAGACTTCCTGTAATGGCTGTGTCACACTGTGTCAACTCTTCATTGTGGTATTGTCTACTTTGTCAAATGCTGTTTTGTTTCTGTCCAGGTGTGCGTGTGGTTGGATTGTTCCGCAGTGTCTTGAATCTTGTAGCTGATCGGTTTCCTCTATATTGCATTTACAGTCTCGTCCCTTTGACTTTTTATCAGATACTTTACTCTTCGTTGGTACTGGAGTTTCAAACAGTCAAATAGTTGATAGAGCCTCAGTGACCTAACATGAACAGGCCTTCCAGGACCCTACTTACCCAATATAATCCCTCTCCCTTCACAACTCTATTGTTATTGTAGACTGATGCTTTTGAGGGCTTACCTTCATTAGATAATGGCAGAGAGTTTGTAGGTACACATTGTACATTTACAACATTCTGCCACTGGACGATGACATAAGGAATGGTAGATGGTAAATGGATTGTACTTATATAGTATTATAGTCTTCCAACCACTCAACGTGCTTTTATACTACTTATCTCATTCACCCATTCACCCATACTTATGTTGCAGTCATCAACTGCTCATCAGTTTTTGAACTAACTTTGGAACTAACTATTCATGCACAATGGCACCCAAATCTTGCTCAAGGACAGACTGGAAGAGCCAGGAATTGAACCTCTGTTTATCTAATTAGTGGAGCTCTCTTCCCTGAGCATCAGCCACCCCTAGGGACATTTCACTTTCACATATGCATTATATTGTTATGTCATTGTAATAATTTGATTGATGGAGCAGAGGTTTGAGTTTATCTATGCAGGCAGCTGCACTGGCATGTGTGCTTGCAGTCAAAGTTGAACCTCTTTGTTGCATAATTCATGATGGGTTTTTTTTTTGGTCATTAATCTAAACACAGCTACGTGTAGCAAGAAAAGAGACCTACTGTACATTTTCTCACAGCCTTTGAGTGGATCAGGTCATGTGAACTGAAATACTCACTGATAGGATTGTTGCTGTCAGTAATTGCATGCTAGGGTAGACGACAGACTGTTATCGAAATAGGCAGTTAAACAAACATGATCTAATGAATGAATGAGTTTTCACACAGGGTGTGAAATAAGTAGCACAAAGAAAACTGTTTCCTTGTATGTTGCTGTGTTGAGTCAGAGTTATTCCCACAGACCAGATTTCACAAATACGATAAAATCAACTTTGGATCTATTGCCTGTCTGATACAGTCTTATTCAGAAAGAACTTGTTAGTGTTTTGTCAGTGTTACACAACCCTTCTCAATCTATACGGTTTGACCTTTTTTAGGTTCAGCTATTCCTGTCGGAATTGACGTCCAGGTGGAGAGCATTGACAGCATATCTGAAGTAAACATGGTAGGTGCTTCTAAGGTTGTCTGACCACTACACAGTGGGTGCATCCCAGGTCTTTTAAATTGCATCCACGTTCCCCTCAACGTTCCTTGCATCTTAGTCCCTGCAACAAGAGAAGAACATGTTTTTAGCGAAATGAGACACCCTTTCCTCGAGGGTCAAGTGAAGCGACATCTGCTTCTTATGACCGGGTCAGCTGATCACAGCAGAATCAGTTGTCATTCGGCTTTAACAGCTGTTAAGACTTTTGATGGAGTTTGCGTGCACTGTGCTGATACCAATGAAGTCAAATTATCAATGTTTTCTCTCTGTAGCCTGATAACTGTTCGACAAACACAAAGAACAACCCGAACAATCTATCTTGATACTGTGTCCTGCTATTTGTGCTGCAGAATCATTTCTACTGGCAGAAAGGGTTTATATTTTTTATTTTGTGAATTTGAAAAGTGATTGGGGAAAATAAATAGATGAAGATTTCTAATAAATGACAAATGTTGTTTGTGGTCATTTTGTTGTTAACCTCAAGTTAACAGATTTTTTTTCCATGGTGAATCAAAATATAAAAATTGTAAGCCTTAATCTGTAATCTGTTGTTTGAAATCCAGTTATGCTGTTATACATCAGATCAGTCCGATCAGCTACAGTGTCCAATCAGTAACTGACATAAGGGGACATGTCGGGAATTCAAAGGTTTCCCTGAAGGCTGCTCTCATGTATCCTTGCTCATGGCACCTCAGAGAACCCTCCTCTGAGGGAGCGAGGAAATATCAAATAAGAGACCTAGGCTGCATTTAAGTCTCCTTTTCAATGGTTCTGTTCGTTGGTTCTGTTTTCCAGGACTTCACCATGACTTTGTACCTGAGGCATTACTGGCAGGATGATCGTCTGGCCTTCCCCTCCAGCAGCAACAAGAGTCGTACCTTCGATGCGCGTCTGGTGAAGAAGATTTGGGTTCCTGACGTGTTCTTTGTCCACTCTAAGCGTTCTTTTATACATGACACAACCATGGAGAACATCATGCTGAGGGTTTATCCTGATGGCAATATCCTCTACAGTGTCAGGTAAAAAAATATGTTACTTATAAAGAAATTACCATCATCAATCTAGGAATAAATGAACAGGAAATGACATCTTACTAGTTGGTTGACTGATATTAATCTATGCAGCCACACTCTTGAAGTCAGCTTAGTTCAACTATTACATGTTTTTGTGAACACACATGCTCATGTTGAATGATTCCTTGAGTTATGTGGGTGATTCTTTAACTCTGAACTTTGTTTTAGGATCACCGTGACGGCACTTTGCTCAATGGACTTCAGTAGTTTCCCTCTGGACACACAGAATTGCTCTCTGGAGCTGGAGAGCTGTGAGTATCAAACTTGCAACACTGCTCTCTGTGAATGCCTGGTAGGATATCCAAAGCAGATTTTTTTAATGGTAATTTTGTTACATTGAATTTGTAAAACTAAATACACTTCACACAAGCTGCTTGCTTGACATGATGTTTCGCTGGAAAACATGTTATGCAACCTTTGTATTGATTTATAATTTAAAGGCACTGGCTGGTGATGCTGTTGTGGTCACTGAATTATAAAACACTATCTATGTTGCTAAGTGTCAAAAACGCTACTGCAGTCAAAAACACTATTTGATATATTATGTAGTTATGGGATAGACATACATACAGTTCAAAGTGAATTACAGACAGTATTGCCATCTTCGTTCAGTATTGAGTAAACAAGTCATAATCCTCAACCAGGTCACTTAAATGCCAGTCTTTCTTTTTTCATTCAGTTCTGCTCTGAAGTTAGAGTCCTGTTTACTTTTGTGTATTCTGAGATTTATGTCTTCTTGGCTTGCTTCTCTTGGACTGCTAATCTCATAAAGCATAGATGTTGATCTCAGAGGAGAGTCGGGAGCTCCATTTCAGTGCTCTCTCCTCTCCTCCGAGAAAACCAGTCAACATGTGAAGCTGTCACCTCCCTCTCCTTCTTACCCCCCATTCTCTCCTCTCTCGAAGATGCTTACAATGAGAACGACCTAATGCTCTACTGGAAGAACGGGAACGATTCATTAAGGACTGACGAGATTGTGCTCTCTCAGTTTTTTATTGAAGACTTCCAGCCTTCCTTTGGGCTTGCCTTCTACAGCAGCACTGGTATGTGAGGTTGGAGCCTCGGGGGCCCTGTGAGCTGTACCCAGTTTGGGAACAATCACAGAGTTCCTGACGTTACCAGAAACCACTATTTTATAGAAGTAGTTACTTTCAGTAAAAGTATCAGTCACACTCGAAGGCCCCTTTAAAGGAATTCCACTCTCATATTTCTCAATATGAAGCTAAAGCAGTGTAGAGGTGGAAGCAGGGGGGAGCAGCTGGTCTGGTTCTGTCCAAAGGTATCAAAAACTAATAGCATCTCTGAAGCTCACTAATTAAGAGGTTCATTTGTTACACTGGAACAGAGACTGTTCCCCTCTGTTTCAAGTCTTGGTCAAGGTGACGCAGTAGACAGGTGAAATGCTGAACAAGGACAAATCATGCAGAAGAACTGGAGGACCAGGCATGGGGGAACTGGAGAGTATGAAGTAAAGAAGGCTGTAACTGATTGGATTTATGGTTTTGGTTCACTTTAGGAAGAATCCTATTTTGACCGAGAAATAAGACAAGTCAGAAATGCAAGCGTGACAAAGTAGTTTGAAGTGAAAGGTCAATTTTTGTTGCTGGCCTCTTTGAGCTGTAGGATATGGAAAACTGTCCAATAAACTATCTAATGTTCGGTGTTGTGCGGTCAAAGTTGTCAGGACGATGGCGAGAGACATGAGTTGACCTCGGAGGCCATGGAGCCTTTCCTTAAACTGTCCTCTGTTTCTCTTCGTGAAGACTGAGGTGAGCTGGGAGACACAACTGATCCAACAGGTAAATTAAAGTTGCCTTGCATATTGATGAGTGGTACTGGAATGTTATTGGATTACAGAAAACGGGGCCTCAGGTACAGAGGAGGTGTAGAAGTTTTCAGTTTCTGTTGCTGGGTCTGCTGGGGTAGGTTGATGCAAACTTTGAACACGGTCATTTTCATTTATCTAAATAATTAATTGTCTGATGGAGATAATGAGATGAAGTTCATATACTAGATGAGGTGTGTGGATGGATGAAGTTGCTCGTAGGATGAACTGCTAGCTCACTTTTCTGAATGTGCTCGAGGTGATGCTTTGTGGTTCCAGTTCTAGGACCTAAGAGAGCAAACAGAAGGTTAGGAGGGTCTCGGATTCTCAGAAGTGGCATGATTGAGGTGTGGTGTCAAGAAACTCTGCTGAGAGCGTCAGTAAAGGGACAGATATGAGAGCAGTATCAATATACTGACCAATTTTTTAGCAAGAAAAAGAATAAGGTCAGTTCCCCAAATATGCCTGTGAATACATCATAAGAGCAGTAAAAGAAATTGTTACTTTCTCATTGGAGATTTAGGTTCCATCTCAACATTCTGTGTGATTGTCTTGTTTTCTGCCTCAGTTTACTGTTATTGTGTCGTACTCCCCACCCTGCTCGCCCCACCTGCACTATATCTGTTTATTTCTGTTTCAGGTTGGTACAATCGGCTCTACATAAACTTCATTCTCAGGAGGCATATCTTCTTCTTCATGCTTCAGACTTACTTTCCCACCATGCTGATGGTGATGCTATCCTGGGTGTCTTTTTGGATAGACAGGAGGGCGGTACCTGCCCGCGTCTCTCTGGGTACTGAGACCACATGTCAATGTGACCATTAACACATGTTGTACATATAGTATCCAACAAAATACACACATTTTGTGTTATGCACAAAATGCGAAATTAGAAATGTACTTAATACTGGAAATACTGTATGCTCATTTGCTTTCTTAAAGAAATTTATATACTAAATATTAAGAGGCAGCCCATTAGCTTAGCTTTAGCATTGAAACCGAAAACAGGAAAACACCAAAAACTGTCAACCAGAACCTCTAAATCACTCACTAATCACTAATTAATTAATGTATAATATCTCTTTAGTCTGTACTGATATTGCAGTGTAAGAATTACAGTTTGTGGTTCATGTGCAGGACTATTTCTTGGCCTGGTGCAGTGATTTTCCTTGTCATCATAGTGAGGTTACTAAACGACCAGTAGATTATTCCGTCTGCTATGACTCTCCTTTATATTTAGGAACTTTTCTAAACCCTCTTAGCAACTAATGACCCTAAAGCAACTAACTTCTCTTGTAGACGTTCAGCATATTTTCCAAAATAATTTGCTATCCTTTGAGATCTTTGGTGGCTTAAATTAGGTTTGTTAGACATTAAATATCAAATTAATTTGAACTTGTTTCCCTGAGACAAACAGATTAAAGGTCTGAAAGATCTTTAAAACACACAATTCCACAAAATATAATATTCATGTGGTGTTTTCACCATGCTGTGCCTATTGGTTACCAATCTACCAACTACTGTGGTGGTGTGTCTGGGGATTTGCGTTACTACTAGTATAATACACAAAAACAATGAATGTTATTTATGAGACAACATAATTAATACTCATGATGTGTTGTACTGGTGCTCTCTGTATCCAGGTATCACCACGGTTTTGACAATGTCCACCATCATCACTGGCGTCTCAGCCTCTATGCCACAGGTGTCTTACGTCAAGGCCGTAGACATCTACTTGTGGGCGAGCTTCCTGTTTGTCTTTCTGTCAGTCATCGAGTATGCTGCTGTCAACTATTTCACCACAGTGGAGGAGATGAAGAAGCTCAAGGCAGCAAAGGTGTGCCCTCAAATGTCTACTTTAACGTCATGGTTGACTCGGGAGCTCGCTGACCTCACAGCCTCACTCTCCTCTCTTCCCTCTGTTACCACAGATCCCCAACTACAATGCCACCCAGGCTATGGCGTTCGATGGCTGTTTCCATGACAATGAAATGGACTTGACTTCTTTTCCTGAGGTCTCCAGCTCCCCAAACACAGAGGGGAACCCCCAGTCTCGAAACTCTACTGTCTCTCCACCCACGGAAGGCACCAGGCTACGCCGAAAGCATCCTTTAAAACAAAACCTCAGCTTCATAATGAGCAACAGCTACATGATCGACTCCTATTCCCGAGTCATATTTCCCCTGGCTTACCTGCTCTTCAACATCATTTACTGGAGTTTGTATGCATAGTATGCAGAGGAATAAACAGGATTCGTTTTGACTGTCATTTACCATTTTGTCAGTGTAACACCCACAGGCTGTAATAAGCTCTAGTTTATGAGCATGGATATCTTACATTATGTCTTCTTCTCAGTCATAACTTGGAGAAAATCAGTTGGATTGAATGGCTTTGTTTTTGCAGATGTTTTATGTGTGTTTTTGGCATGCCTGTTTTATAAAAGAACAAATATAATCAAACCAATATATTCACATTTTTATGATTTATTTTATTGCTTGATTGGACACAAAACATTGTGTAATTACTGTACAATGTCTTGAAAAATAAATATAGGCTCTTAAAGACGTGTGAAGCTAAACATTTTCTGATAAGATAAGAAATTACACATAAATAAGAAATATATAGGAAAAGGTAAATGCTGAAGGAAGTCATTAGTAAAGTCAAGCAGGTGTTAAAGAGGGCATCTGTGTTGTCCAATCAGTCCGGTTTGTTGTTGAGATGAACACCTGGGTATCTGATCTGCTCCCACCATCTCATATCCATCATCAGAGGTGCCTTCCTCCTGAAGTAGATCACCATCTCCTTCATCTTGCTGGTGTTGATGTGAAGGTTGTTATCACACCAGTTCATGAAGTCTGCGATGACCCCCATCTACTCTTGCTCATTTCCTTTTGATACATGTCCAAAGATGGCTGTGTCTGCTGTGCCTGAAGTCTGAGGTGCAGAGTCTAAGAGAAAAAGAAATCACCACATCAGGCGAGCAGTCATGGAGCCTCACATACTGTGGTCTGTCGGTGATGTAGTGCACACAGCCAGGTACCGGTCAACTCCAACCACTTCTAGCTTCTCCATTAGCTGGCTAATGGCTGCATTGTGCTGAAAGCACTTAAAAAGTCAATCAATCCATCTGTAACCGCTGGGGCTGGAGCCTTTCCCAGCTGACTTTGGGCAAGAGGCGGGGTACACCCTGGGCAAGTCGTCAGCATATCACGGGGCGCATAGATGCATGTTTTGATAGTAAGTCATACATGAGGATTGGAGAGTAGGTACAAATATGGAGAGAGGGGATTACATGTCACTTATACTTGGTTACATAAGCTTGTGCCGCGGTATATGAAGTGACTAGGATGTCAGATTCATCAGAGGTGATTGATGGATAATGTGATGAATAACTACAATGTAAAAGTGATGAAACATGCCCTGTTCAAAAGGGTCAGAAGGGGACACCACAGGATCAAAATAAGGCCATAAGTGACCATTATATATTCAAACATTCAGGCTTGAACTTTGTACACCAGTTATCTAGTATTACGGATTAAAAACAAATCTCTGTGTGTATTAGAAATTAGCCAGGGACAGGTCCAGGCCGAGGCATTTAGTGGCCCTAGTGGCAAGATTTCTGACTGAACGCACACACACACGACAGAGATGGACAACTCATTCAACATCAAATCTCTTACTGTATTTCAGGTTTGACAATTAGCTACAGACAGAAACATGCGAACAGTAAACACAAATTGTTCAAAGATCATGCAGGATCATTTGGTCCAGAAACTAGTTGTAGTAGTACTAGTAGTTATTAAACAAGACTGAGAAATGAGAGCATTAGAAAATAGTTTGTGTACAGACAATCTTGAGATTTTGGGAAATAGTGTCTGAAAACATGTGAAAACACCTTTTGACACCTAATTTCATAAACTTGTCGATATTTTTAATCATTCAAATGTGTCTGGGTGGTTAATAACACTTTCTTCTTTGGTCTGACAAATTCAGGACACATTTTTATATTTACTTTACATGGACTTTCAATAAATCAATAAATTAATTGCATAAAATAAATAAATGTATTAATAATAACAATATTTCAATAAAACTCTGAAAGAGTTGTGTTTTGTTTAGTTCACTTTACTACAGAACTTTATACAGCACGATGTGTGTCTCTTATTCAAGTCAGACTAACAATGGGCCCTTTTATAATACATAAAGGCTGTGACTGCACTCAGTGGGTAAAGTCTGGGTAAAGTTGCAAATGCTGCTGTATGTGACTGAAACATCATGTCCAATGATCAGCAGACATTAAAGACAGACAGATAGATTAGAGACAGATTCTCACACACCACGAGAAGTGGATCAGTGTAGCTGATCTTGAAAGAAATGTGTCTGTCGTCACTGTGTCTCTCAACCCCCCTCCGTGCCACCCTCTGGTGTCCAGATACAGAACTACACCTTTTGGTCTTTTGTTTTTTTGCAGCTTTTCATACTGATTCAACTTTCGGCTCGTCAAAATCATGAATTCGTATCAAAAAGCTATTATAATGTATAAATAACACTTCTCTAGATTAGCAGGTTATGAATGATAAAATTCAGGATCCCCTTGTTTATGTCCTTGGTCAGTTCTTTAATTAATGACAGTTATTAGTTATTAGTTATTTTCTTTGACAGTGTACTCACTTTCTGTTCTTGATATAACCTTTGCCTCTGTGTTAAGTCATCCACAAACACTCCCAGGTGAGTGTGTGCGAACTGGTCAGGGTGTAACTGTGTTAAATATGGTATTTACCATGTTAAAGAACAACAACAAGGTGCGTGACAGACAATGCACTCCCATTCAGAGCCCTGAAAAGCAGGTGCGTAACAGGGCAGATAATGCTGCAGGCTTCTGACGTAAGAATAAATGCCTCAGAGCCAGGGCTCTTTTAACTCTGTAGCGTTAGCCTGGAAATACTTGTTCGCAGTCATGTCTGTTACTAAGAACACTCGCAGGGTTAGGACACACCCTGAGGCACAGCATTGCTGACAAAAATAGAAAAAGATAAATCTCTTCCCTTCAAAACAATGTCTGGGAAATTGGTGGAGGGAGGAATTGTTTTGAATGATAGTACAGTACAGCAATCTCCTGTCCAGTGGGGCAAGACTTATGCAGTTGAGTGTGACCTGCCCACGCTTATGTGAATGTATGAAACGTTCACCTGTCCAGGTTGACGTTTCAGGGGCGTGCCACATATGTCACCTATTAATCCTGTGTGAAAAGCACACACTCAGAAAACTTCCACAGCAGCCTGCCTACAACAATAGCGTTAGTTAAGTGTTAGTTAAGAGAAGAAAATGCAAGTCTAGTGTGTGTAGTTTAGCTTTGCTTTTCAAGTTTGGATTTAAACCCCGGGAAGTTATGTTCCATGAAAATGAGAAAGAAAAAGACAAAGTCATGAGAGTTTGTCTTCGATCGTGTGTTGGTTCTGATGGATCATGGTGTCGGCACAAGTTTGTCCCCTGTGACAGGTAAAGTTGGGGTGATGGCGTGTCTCGTTTTGCTTAATTAGAATCACACGATCATTATTCAGAATTACTTATTAGGCTTTGTTCTTTTTGTTGTTTTTGTTTCTTTTCTTTTTTATGTTTATATTTCTGTAATTTTGTGGCTCTGTTTGTGAATATACCACTTAATCTCACTAACTTCAAGTGTTAAATGATAATCTGTCTAAGAATATGAGGATGTACCTGTTGATATGCAGGTCACACAGTATTAAAGGGCTGAACAGAAACCTTCTAAGGATCATCCATTGATTTGTGCTTTGGAAAAACCTTCATCTATCGATATCTTCTTGTTCTTGCCTGCCGGGACTGACTTCAGCTGTCGTTTGATCATCTCACTGCATAGAATTTTCACTCCCTGAGCAGTGATTTTTATTTTCATTCACTCTATTCTCCCTCTTTCTCTGTCACCACAAACATTTCTCACCATTACCTTCTGGACGAAGTGTCCAAATCCTATACCCAGTGCTATATGTACAGTACTACTTTATACATATTACTGTTTGCAGTTTCCAAAAGCTTTGATAAAGGAATGTGTTTGTTCTGTTGTATTGTTCTCGGATGAAACACAAAGGTGTATCTGAACATGAATGCATTCAGTTGTTTGCTGAATGATCAGAAGCAAAGATAAAACCTTTCACGCATACCATTACAGTAAAGGCTAATGAAACTATTCATTAGAGTGGGTGTGAAAGGAAAATGTTTGCATATGACTCACTCTGTCACCATTTTGAACTGTTGTTCAACAGTATTGAAGGCGTCGCTGCAATGGAGATTAAAACTACTTATTAATAACCATGATTGTATATGTTACATTACAGAGCGACGAAGCCGGCCTCATGTGCCAAACAGTTACGCTGGTTGCACATACAGCTGCTGGTCGTCCTATTGGCAGGTAAGGTATCTGACGTCAGCTGTGACGCCTTAGAATAGAGCAGCAGTTTCTATCACCTAACCTGGACCAACAACTCTGCACCCCTATTTATAAACCGTCTGGTATTTCTGACATGCTAGTCATTCTGCATTCACCATGTAACACGTGCACACACTCCAACGTGGAATTTCACCCTCCTAATTTACACAGTAGCTCATTATTTTAGCCTGATAGCTGTCTGTGATCAGACAGAACCTCAACCTTTTTGATGGTTGATGAAAGATTCAAAATGATTGCCTGGGTTGCATCTTATATACACTGATGACATGATATATTATTATAATATTATTATTATTTATTAAGTTAAGTTGAAGCTTGAATTTCCTCTGGCTAGAATTAATTCTCTGGAAACTAAAAATAATTATTCTTTGCCCCCCATCAGGTCAGGCTTCCTCTCAGACCACCGCTGCTCCTTCCACTCTTTCTGCTACAACAAATGCACAGACTTCAGGTAAACTTGAAAAAGCTGACAGTATCGTCCTTTCTTTTCATCACCGCACTGCTGCTGCTGGTGTTCTCACCCATCTGTTATGATGAATGCAAGCCTGTTCAACCAAAACCTCCCATTGTCTATTCTAGTATTCAGTAACAGATAAACACTGATGACAGAGATCTGACAAAATATGTCACACAGATAAATGGTTGTCACTGGAATGTGGAATATAGGAGCAGTGGAGAAGAAGTAATTTGGATAAAAGGTTTGAGACTCCTTTAAAGGCTGTGCAGTCAATATAAAGCTTCCTTAGATAAGCTTAACACAAAGACTGAAAACGTGGGGGAAACAGTCCGGAAACAGTCTATCCAAAGGTAACAAAACCCGTCTAACAGCAACTCTGACACTCACTAATTAACAGGTTTCATCTTGTGTTTAAAAAACAACTAGGCTGTTTCTCCTCGTTTGTCTTCCTGTAATTCCTTTAGGTAAAAGAAGAACATTCAAAACGTATTCAAGTAAAACTACTACTGCTGTTAGCAAGATATATTCTACAGCATCAGAGTACAAGAAATAGTCCTCTAGGTCAAAGAGATGGATGAAACCTTTGCTTCCAGTGGCAACGCAGATTTGCACCTCTGCTTCACATGGAGTCCAACACTGGTGAACTTTTCCCAGGGAAGGTCCAAATCCTGAGGACCTGAGGTGGTTTGTTCAGACGTGCCTGGTCTGGCTTGGATGCTGCACCGATGCAGAAGGAATAGCTAGAATAGGGTTATGAAGACATGTCTGAGATACAGGACTAGATAGATACGCAGGACTTTGTGTCTATGCTTCTGGAACCAGAATTCTGCGACCATGATTCCTGTTTTACTGAGGGAGGAGTGGGTGTTGCGGTGATGCCTTGTTGGCACACCTGTAGCTGATTGGTCAGTGGTTTATATGGGCTGAGGTGTTAAGGCAAAAAATGTAGATGGGCAAGGAAACGCTTTGCTAATCTGTCTTTCTCCATCTGAGCATAAATGCAAGAGAGTAATAAACTGGATGGAAATGTCAGATAAACCTGGATGATGAGCCAGTTTAGAAACTGTTTATCTGAAAGGTTTTGTAAGGTAATGCAAGGGACGTCTACCTTGACTGATATCCTTTGGGCCTGTGCTAGTCTGCAGGTGTCATTGAATTGTGGGGGCACGTGGTCCTGGCATGAGCCAGAAGGAGCAGAAGAGTGCAGCCCTGGTGATTAAAATTGTTGCAGACCACTCTGCCTTCTTGATAGTGTATCGGCCTTCCCCATTTGTCAACACGCTTTGGCATGAGGACAGTAACTGAAGGACATATGTCTAGTGGCTTGGAATGGTGGGAGCTGGGGGTGACCTTGAAGGTAAAGAATGATGTTGATGGCATTGTACTGAAACAAGACTGGCCTACATTTCCCTGGGCTGGTTGGTGTCAATAACAGATGGTTTGAGAAGACCAGAGAGAATGCTGCCAGTTTAATGCAGGGTAAACAGAAGACGGGTAATACATTGATGAATCAGGCTGGATTTGGTGGTGCTGCTGCCTAGAATGTTGTTAATGATACAAGGAGAAAAGATAGCCGGGTCTTGCTGATGGGAGGGGGTGGGTAGGTTTGGGGTGAGGGTCATACCAATTGGAAATGGAGGAGGCAAGTCACCAACTTGATTAACCTGTGCTGGGTCATTGAGTTGCTGTATGGGGGAAATGAGGATGACTTTAAAGGAGAACTCCACCTAATAGGTTCAAATATTATCTGTCTTAGAACAACATCGACAACATATCTGTCCCCTTAATGCTCTTCTTTCGTTCTTTCAAACAGCAGTATACTTCATGGATGTTAATGTGGATGTCAGTGGAGAGTTGGAGAAGGATGAATCAGAAATCGAGACCTGGGTATGTAGGGAAACTGGTTATGGACTAGTTTCTAAATAAAATACAAGATATATTATGTTTGTGTGTGTGTGTATAATATATATGATCAAATGTAATATCCTGTTCTTTTTCTCAGCTTATTAACGTCTTCCAAACCAAACTAGAGAGCTGTGTGTCTTCAAGCCACCTCCAAACTACAACTTCAAGCACAATGGCAACATCCATCATGGCAACATTACAAAGCAACAACACTACAGCTGCAACATCAACGGCTTTAATAGGCAACAACACAACTACAGCTGCAACATCAACAGCTTTAAAAGGCAACAACACAACTATGGCTGCAACATCAAGAGCTTTAATAGGCAACAACACAACTACAGCTGCAACATCAACAGCTTTAAAAGGCAACAACACAACTATGGCTGCAACATCAAGAGCTTTAATAGGCAACAACACAACTACAGCTGCAACATCAACAGCTTTAAAAGGCAACAACACAACTACAGCTGCAACATCAAGAGCTTTAATAGGCAACAACACAACTACAGCTGGAACATCAAGAGCTTTAATAGGCAACAACACAACTACAGCTGGAACATCAAGAGCTTTAATAGGCAACAACACAACTACAGTTGCAACATCACCAACTTCAATAAGCCACAGCACAGCTGCAACAAATGCATTTACCACAGTGGCTACGACACACAGCCCAACATCCTCTTCCTCAGCCTCCAGCACAACGACAACAAACAGTGGTGGACCCGTCAAACCAACGAAGAAGCCAAACCCCAATTCAAACAAGCTGCGCATAGCTCGTGAAATTCATAGCCGTGCGGCACAAATCAGGTATCACTGCATTTCTCATCATTTCGAGGAATAAACGATATCATGGGCGGCTGAAGGTTTAAGCATTTTCTCTGTAGCTTCATAGAATACTTACCAGAGAGTATTTTTTTCATGATGTTACCAATGGTTTTATTCAAAAATCCTTGCACCCTCTGTGCTGTGAAGAGGAGGAGAAAATCATTAGTATGAATTTTAATGTAGCATCTTTTGTTTTTGGCATCTCTTGGTGTAATTGTGCTCCAAATTAAAGTAAACTTCAAGTGTGTTAGCAACAGGTTCCAGAGTCCAAAGTCCATACAGGGAAGTTATTGTATTTAGGATTTAAAGCCACATTATGTAAGGCTTGTTTTTATTGTGAGCTGTGTGAGCAGCTACAGGTGGCAGCACTTTGATTTACTGTCCATCAGGAAACTGAGAAATCATAAAATGTTGAGGCAGAGCAGCCGATGGACATCAGATGGTTTTATCTGTAAGAGGAAAAATGAACTCTTTCAGAAGTCATAAACTTGCTTAAAATCAATGTTTGCCTCCTCTTCTCATTAATCTTGTCTCATTTCATATTACAGTGGGATCAGTAATGACACAACTGGCTTATATCAAGTAAGTTAGAATTTAAATGTGTCTGCTGGTTACGCTACGTGAATAGAGGGATTGTCTAAAAGATGTATGTTTTTTGAAAGGGAATCGAAGTGAGCTGCACAATGAAGACTGCAATAAAGTAGGTGGCATAGGAAAGTGTTTTAAAAGAACTGAAACGTGTGTAAAGAATGAATTTTGTTAACACTGACCTCTTACTTCAGAAAAACCAACTGTTCTGTGACACTGCAACTGAAGCAGAGTGTGCCTCCATGTTGTATCCTCCGCACACTCTGTGTGGCCAGTAAAACCTCAGACATCCACGTGGTGGGAAAAAAAGCAGATAGATCGCGTGAGTGCTACATACTACAAAATACTTAATTACATACAGTAACTAATTAGTTCCTTATAATTCAATTAGCCATCTGTGTCATTGAACAGATAAGCTACAGAGTGAGTGCAATAGCAATCTACAAGAGGAAGAAAGCTGCATTTACACTGGTCAAGTCGGTCCATTATGGTAAGAAATATGGTATTTGTTTTTACACTTTTTACCCTCCCAATTTATTTATTAAATTCATGACAAAAAACAGCCCGTGTGTGAAATACATATTGTCCTGTGCTACACACAATTTCTTTAATTTAATATGGCTATTTTTTGACAGTGAAGATTCTGGGTCTGCATACGTGCCTCAACAAAGTAACTCAACTAACTGTACCACAGGTGAGCTCTGAACATTTCCTTGAACATCTTCAAAGTGCACAACATTACAAATTTTGCACATTGCCACATTTTACTGGGGGAACCACCCGGCAGCTCCAGCTAGGTCACTGTCTTCTTCCATCAAAGCAGTAACCTGCGTGACTGTGAGGTGAAGCCAGCACAGGAAGTGCCAAAAACATCATCATATCAGACTGATGTTAGGAGGATGAGCCATCTTGCTTCCTTCTCCTCTGTTGCTCATGTGACGGGCTCCCCTTACCTCCACCATACAGTTAACCCACATGTTTTGACTTTGTTTCAGACAAGCAGAACAACTGCAGCTGCTCCGATTACTGCAGTGGAAGCAGTGAGTATTTCATCACCTCAAGAAAAGCACCAGATTATTTAAATAGACCTAGTTTGAAGGCTAACTTAATATTATTGGCTTTATTTTTTATTTTTAGATGCGTACTACACTTTACAGTTCATAATAACCGATCGGACGATGAGCGATTCAGAGGTCTCGTCCCTGGTAAGTTCACATGCACACATAGACCATGCATACATGTGTAGGTATATGTTTAGCTATTTGTCTTTAGTTATCCATTTTGCCTCAGTTAGTTTAGCATAAATTATAATGTCTTTGATCCTTACAGATTTCTAAGATAAAAGAATTAAAATGTTCTTCGAGCAAGTAAGTGTGCCCATTATACAAGCAAATCCAAATAGACGCTCACGCTCCATACATACCCTGTCATCAAAATGAATCATTCTTTCTTTGTTGCTTTGCAGTGATTCCTGTTCATTGGTCACTGTTGCATCGGAATACAAGGTAATAATGTGACCTTTTTTTAATGTTATCTTTCATTCTGGTGTACAACTGACTTAACTGATTAAATAGCATTTTCAGTGAGAGATCCAGATATGTAGCAATTCTTTAGTTCAAATGTCATGTAATGTAAGGGTTTGACACCGAGGGCAACATATTCAGTCAGGGCAATCGGGAATCTTTTGCACTGGGATCACTATACCATTATCCACTGTGATGTAAACAAGGCAAATACCTGCAAAGTTTGTTCATTTCACATTTGGCCAGCTTCACTAACGTGTCCAAACAGCAACTTCTAACATTTTGTTATTTCTCAAGGCACAGGTGTACATTTTGTACACAAAGCATACAAAACACATAAACTATTGCTCTTGTTTTACATGTTGCTATTATTACTTGAGAAAGTTTGATTAAAAATGGAAATCTTTACTCAGAATGCCAAAGTGACCTGTAGAAGCACTGCTGAAGAGTGAGTCTAATCGTATTAGTACCCTTGAAGAAAAAATTCTAATCATACATGTGATATGTTTGACCTATGACTAAAACTTCTCATCTTCTGATATTTTTTAAACTCTAGTTCTCAGAACTGCAACGTGATTTTAGGCTTCGCCAGTGAGGTTAATATCTGTGATGTGCACAAGGCCGTGCAGACTGTGATTCAGTCTGACAAACAAATCAGTTTCAAATCAGTGACCCGAGCAGGTATGTATATTAACTAGAGGGTCACAAGTCAAGTCAATTCAACATCGATACAGTCAAGAAAATAACTGCTGGTGTGTCCTGTAAAACTTCTAATTTGTGTTTTGTCTCATATGCGACACAGCAATTTGTGGAAATTTACTGGACAGCGACGATCCACTACAACCCCAGTTCACTGTGATAGAATTTAACCTAACGCCTGCTCTCTTTTGCATGGCAGTAGACAATTCTGACAAGATTACCTGGTTTGTATTGCACCCTAATTTATCTTCACAAAGTCAGTCAGCCAGATAGTAGTTTTTGATTATTTCACCCAATATCTTAATTTGTCCCTTTCTTTATAGTCAAAATGGAAAAAATGTGGTTGTATTGCTAAACGAGCAGTGTGTTCAGGCGACAACCACACCCAGCCCAAATGTGACCACCACACGACCAAACAACACCACCTCGTTTGTAAATGTAACATCACCCCCTCTGAACGCGACAACTGAAGCCCCGAATGCCACAACCACTGCTGGTAACGTCACAGTGACAGCAACGCTCAACACAACTGCAACCACCACAAATGAGTCCGTTACAGAGAGCCCAACGCCTACACAGTCAGGTTTGTAATCATCTCAGCTCTGCGTACAGCTCTGGGTGCAACATGCACGTCAGTTATAGCATCTGTTTTACATGTTGACTATAGCTGAGAGCCAAGCCAACGCATTGCTCGAGATGACGAGGGACGTGTCCAAACTGAACTCCAGCCAGGTGGATCAGCTGGTGTCTCAGCTGGAGAGTCTCTTGTCAGGCCCGACCGTCAGCCTGGCGCTGGGAAACACTTCTGTCCACATTGTCAGCAATCTGCTGGGTGCTTCTCCCGAGACACTGTCCGACTCCTCCGATAGGTAAAAACTTATTTGCCGTTCTTCATCTTATCTTTATATTATTGTTGTTATTGTTTTCATGACCTATTCGTTTCATTTCTCATCAGGATTATAGGGATTGTTGATACGGTGGCGTTCAAGCTTGTCCTTGAGCAGAAGCCTGTGACCCTCTTGTCTCCAGCTGTGGCTCTGTCTGTTAAACCAGCAGATGGCACCAACTTTCAGGAAACATTTTTTTCCATCTCAGACCCCAATGATGTGCAGGTATGTGACATGAATTATATCCGTATGCATTGTTAATAGATCACAACATTTACATACACATTGTTAATGACTGCAATAGCGACTTCATTTTGGTTCACCTCCAAAGAGAGAACCATCTGAAATTTTCAGTTTCATTTGTCGCAAGATCCTAAAAGGCCAAACAAAGGAATACAGATTTGTGTAGCAGAACTTTTATTATTATTATTATTGTTCTTTCACCTTCCTAACTAACTCACAACCACTCAGATTTACCTTGATCCTTCAGAGAGTGTCTGACATCTAGGTTCAGCTAGGTCCAGCAAACAGATGCTTTTCCCAGCAGACACCTACATTATCCTGCCACAGCATGAAACAACATGTGCAGTTAATGACATGAGCGATGATGAATAGCTGCTTTGGATTTACGTAGGTGCATCAGTGTTTCATCTTTTACCTGCTATGACAAGTCAAATTGTTGCACCTCCTAATGAGCACAAATAGTTCAATATAACTTCTACATGTGCATTTATACACAGAAATCACTGTAAACAGTCAATGACTTTTACCTGTACGGATAATACCGTCACAATCACCATATAGTGATCACTGACAGACCCCAAAATAAAAATGTTTAAATGTATGTATTAAAAGTCTATGATGATGAAAAAAAAAGTAATAATCTAGTGTGTGTGTGTGTATTGTAGGTCCGTGGGAACGCCAGGCTCGGAAGGAGTGTGAGATCAGACTCCTCCATCCCTCAGGGCTCCATTAGGCTGCCCCCTTCTCTCACTGAGGATCTCACCTCTGAGGAACAGCAGCTGGCCTCCAGAGTCCAGTTCAACTTTTACCAGAAAAGCACAGTGTTTCAGGTCTGTACATTCAACACACATCCTATTCAAAGCAAGATACGGAGGAGCAGAAGTCTGAGACTCTGTGAAATATTGTCTTTGCTAACATATTTTTCCTATGTGTGTCTGTAAATGGCCATGCAGGACAAATCAATGGGAGAACGCAGACTTAATAGTGGGATCCTGGGAGCGAGTGTGGCCAACCTGTCAATCACGGAACTGCAGGATGATGTTGTAATCCATCTGAGGAACACAGAGCCCGTTCCTGTAAGTCTGTTTTCGAACTACAAACTGCAGCTGCAAGCACGGCTGTCACTCTCAACTGATACATGACTTTGCCTTTTCCCAAACTACAGGGTAACTTTGTGGCTAAATGTGTCTTCTGGGACTTTACATTAAACGGTAAGAGTTCCAACAAGATCTAACACAATGAATTGAACATGAACAAAAGCGAAAACATGGCTCATGTGTGCTTTCTACTGGCAGACGGATCGGGTGGCTGGAATTCACGTGGCTGTTTTGTCCGAAACAGCACAGACAATGAGACCATATGTGCCTGCAACCATTTAACCAGTTTTGCTATCCTTCTGGTAAAAATATTCATGCATCCCAAATATAGTTTCAATCAATAATTGTAAACACTATTCCTCGTCTGCTGTAACTCTGCTTTTTTGTTTCCTTTCTTTTTTTCTTCCAGGACCTCGCCAGAGACCCTCTAACCAGTCGCCTCCAGGCCACCATCCTTACCTTCATCACATATATCGGCTGCGGGGTCTCTGCCATCTTCTTGTCTATCACCCTCCTCACCTACTTGTCCTTTGGGTGAGAAACAATGAGATACACACATTCAACATCTAATAATTACCACAGAAGTAGCATCTATTGCATCTACCACTAGGAGTCACCGTGTTATAATACCTTGGTTTCAGGCCTTGTTATGATGGGAGTTCACAAAAGTGCATTTATCGCAGCATTTTTCTTTACAGCCCATTGATGTTGTCTAAACCATTTAAACACATAAACAGGAAGTTGCGTAAGGACATTCCATCCAAGATCCTAATCCAGCTGTGCCTGGCTCTGCTCCTGTTGAACCTGGTCTTCCTGGTGGATGCATGGCTGGCGCTCTACCCGGATGCCGTGGGCCTCTGTATCTCCACTGCTTGGTTTCTTCACTACTTCCTGCTGGTTTCCTTCACCTGGATGGGACTCGAGGCCGTCCACATGTACCTGGCACTCGTGAAAGTCTTTAATACGTACATATCACGCTACATGGTGAAGTTCTCACTGGTCGGCTGGGGTGTCCCGATGATTGTGGTCATTATTGTCATAGCCATTGACAAGAATAACTACGGTCTGGTCTCCTATGGAAGGTTTCCTGATGGCACCAGTGATGACTTGTGAGTTTTAGGACACTGCACTTCCATTCACATTATTCAACACAATCCAGAAATATTCCACAGACACTTTAATCCCCTCTAATTCTCGTCCTGTCCCACAGCTGCTGGCTGAGGAATGACATTGCCTTCTACGTGGCCGTGGTAGCCTACTTCTGTGTCATTTTTCTGTTCAACGTCGTCATGTTCATTGTGGTGTTGGTGCAGCTGTGTCGGATAAAGAGGCAGAACCCGCACAACGCGCATCACCGCACCACACTGCAGGATGCGCGCAGTGTGGCAGGGATAACCATCCTTTTGGGCCTTACTTGGGGCTTTGCCTTTTTTGCCTGGGGGCCCGTTAACCTGGCGTTCATGTACCTCTTTGCCATCTTTAACTCTTTACAAGGTGAGATTAGTTATTTGGGTCTGGGAAGAGTAGGTCCAGTTCACTGCATGATACAATACTGGGTTAACTTTAAACAGAAGAGGGTTTGTTTTGACCCGGTGCTAGTGTTATTTATCCAAAATTATGATATGGTTACCAACTGTTCTAATCTATTATATATGTCTTTTTTTATAAACTCATAGCACAGTTTGTTTGTGATTGTTAATAATACAGTTTTAAATGTTACATTCACATCGTTTTGTCCAACTGTCACACATTTGTGACAGTTTTAAGGTTAAACTTGTGATTGTCCTTCCAACACCGAGCCAAAGTTGAAAGAAGCTGGCCAGTAAGAAATATAGCTAATCCAGTGTATGAATTGTGTATTAGTGACTTTCAAGTTAGTCTTTCAAGTGTTCACTGATGTGTTCACTGTGAAATATCTGGCTTGTAATCGAAATATGCTGTTTTGCAGGATTCTTCATATTTGTGTTCCACTGCGCGGTGAAGGAAAATGTGAGGAAGCAGTGGAGGACCTACCTGTGCTGCGGCAGAATGAGACTAGCAGAGAACTCAGGTTAGAGATTTCTGTCATTACCAGTTTGGCTGGAGGCATGTATGTATGATTGTATTTAGTTTCTCATTCCTTGGAATATGGACATCTATTCCTTCAAAATAAAAAATAATAAAAATAATAATAAAAGTAAAAGATTCATTAGAGGAATGACAGTGGTGATTAATTTTACATTATTCTGCCTTTATCTTGTGTATTTCACAGAATGGAGTCGCACTGCAACACAGAAGACAGCGAAGAAGTCGTCAGTGTCCAGACTAACATCTCTTCATTCCTCAAAGTCCTCCAAGTCCAACAACTCATCAAGTTCCTCATCTTTCCTTGTCAGTGACTCTTCAGAGCAGATTAACGGCATTGGTGAGTGAAGACAGTCAGACGTCTGCCACTGGTAGTCACAGCCACCCTCATAACTCATAACAAACTTGATGATTAGTCTACTGATTCAGACACACACACATAAGCCCAACTGCAAGTCAGTCAGTGGACTGCAACACATTCCTCATGATTTCTTAATATTAATTAGTTGTTCCATCACATATGCGTCATTACAATGAGATACACTGTCATCAAGTTTGTGTTGACAGTGGCCACTCGTTTTTCATTAGATTTAAGATACAAATATAATATATGATATGCTACACTAAATTTGGGGTTACTCTAAGAATATAGTTACTAAAATATTTTTTCCGCACATTTTATCTATTAGAAATAACACTGTAGTTCTGCGTTACAGGTAGCCCATTTGAGGACAGAGCAATCACAGCTGATGAAGGCCACAGTACAGATGTGATCCTCAACGAGATCAACAGCCAGTACAGAAACCAACAAGCCACTTGATCCAAAAAGGACATAACAGACCATTTAAAAGCTCTTATTTTGAAATGCTTGTATACTACATATATAATGTAAATAAGAGTAAGTTATATTCCGTCCATCTTCTTTTTTTAAAAACACTTTTTTATATACATGCTCTTTAGGGTTAGGGGTTAGCTCTCTGTACATATTCCTGAGGTACGTTGCATACTCTGATGTTGACCCAACAGACTGGTACTGGTCCAGTCTAACATGTTGGATTCAATAATATCGGGAATTAGGTAAGGATGTTTGCCCAGTATTGCCTATATTAGGCCAACAAATGGGCTACAAATACAAAGCAGAGATCTCAATCACCATGTGTTTAAATGCTGCAGCTATATGTCAAGTCAAATACTATAAAATAAAAAGTAAATAATAGCTGAATAGCATTTTGTTTTTATTCTGCTAAGTGCTCAGATTTCGACTGTACATTCAGCACAACTTATCGGAGCAACAGACTTAGCATATGCAAATGTTGATCTGGAAAGACTACATACTGTAAACTGGGTGCAGAGTCCTGATGAAATGCTGTACATTCATTCCTCAAACACCAGCAAGCAATTTGAACTGCTCAGTAATCCTTTAGTTCATGACCTCTCTTTTCTTTTCAGCTTTGCCTTAAGGTACTTAAGGTAAGGTACAATTATCGGTCTTGTGCCGGCACAGTATTTACCACTTTGGGCTGCTGCATCTTGCTTGTTTGTGAGGTCTGTGAACTTAAACCCAGATCAAAACAGTTGCTGTAATTTATCCTACAATGCAGTGTTTTTAAGCTCGATTTGAAATTTGAAAAATAATATGAAGACTAGTTTTACAGTCAGTCCACTAATAACACAAAAACATTCAATCTTAGTTAAATGCCGTGCACAACTCTGCAGCTTTCTTGAGTTATTCCTCGCTGAAGCTGTGCTAGGGAATAACAGGTGTCCTATTTAATATGACAGTGTGATACCAGGACCCAGAAACTTTTTCTGCATATGTATTATATAGCCAGGCTTTCTTAAAATACTGCAAAGGTGTCCTTGATTAATATGCAAGGATGCAATTGCTTTCGGAAAGAAGACAAAAATGTTTCCCCCAAAAACACTTTAATTGCAGATGGTCACAAAAATGATCTCAAGTAGAACAGAACAGCATTTGGTGAAATAATATTGAATAAATAAATGTAACTCAGTCCCACAGGGTGGATCACGTGTAGACGTGCTGTGTACTATATATGCAAGCTACATTCATTGTCCTTTACATGCACCTATTACAGTCTTAAAAAACTTAAAATATATCAGGAGGAACCAAAAGGTGCTAATAAAACATGACATATAAACAGCACGAGCACAGAGGTGGCATTAAAGTGGTGGAATCATTTCCCTTTTAAAACACATTTGGACTCAAACTTACTGGACATGATAGGACATGATCACATTGTCTCAATACAACCTGAAGGAATCGATCACATTTGAGAGGCAGTAACATAAACAGTGCTTAAAAGCGCCAATAGATTGCCCTATCACACAACATGAGCTCATGAGTCAAAGAAAAGGCTGCGAGGAAACAAGAGAACACACGCCTGTTGTAAGGAGCTACACCACATTATCAGTGTATCAACTCACTGTTTCAACATCCAACATGCAAATGGACATTCAAAATCAAGTAAAACCAACAAAACACAACTGAGAACACAGGAAGAATGGGAAGAATGGGAAGAAGGAAGAGGAGGAGGGTAGAATGGAGGTAATAGAGAGGGGGTAATAAACTTGTTGCACCTTAATTTATGTTCAGACTGAGCACAACGTGAATTCCCATCTTGATTTCTTCACCCTAACTTCACTGACCACTGGAGTGTTTTCAAATGCATGCTTGTCAACCAAAAACAGCCAATTATAGTACAGATGTCAGCTGTAGCTCATGTTATAATAGGCTGTGTCTGTGAAAGTATGACAGCTGGATTTCCAGATACACTCGTTTTGCGTTGTTTTCTTGTAAAGCCACCACAACATGCATCTACACATACTTTGTGTATTTGTCATGTCCAGTCCGAACACAACTTTAAGTCTACAGCAGAAACACAGAAATGGGAAGAGCAACATTCGAGCCGCTGGGGATTCAAGCAGAGAAAACTGGAAGTCTTTATTTCTTCCATACGGTGTAGAAGACCCACCTGACACAGAGCAGTTAAGGATTGTACCCAATATGACGGCATAATAATTAATAAATCATTTTCAATAACGCTGACACCAAAGGGTGCTCTGAAATGAGGATGTGGTAACATCGCTGTAACAAAATATGGTTGTAAGGTTGTACAAAGGCCAACGGATCATAGCAATTGGTGAGTAAGGACAAAAAACAGCTATCACAGCTAAAACAGCTATGAGAGGCGGGGACAAGACGCCAGCTCATCACAGGGCACACAGTGACAAACAGTTAGAGTTAGTATGTATAGTCACCAATTAGTACCCACAGGGAACACAATGAGCCACGGGGAGAACATGCAAACTCTACCTGCATTACAACATTAGCATTACCTCTGATAAAACAAAAAGGATACAGCTCATTGTAGGAGGGGACGCACACCACCTCTTTGGAAAAGTCCACGCAACACGAGAGCTTTCCCAGCTGCTCCTCATACAGACTCAGTGCCTCTGTTAGATTTACACTGTTACCCTGAAGAGTGTCACACATACATACATATACATGTGATATACATACTACCATACTACATATAGTTGTTTTCTCAACATATGTGTGTGTGTCTATCTATCTATCTATCTATCTATCTATCTATCTATAAATAAAAAAAAATATAAAAGAAGAAGAATTAAAGAAGTAAAGAGCATGTCTGTCTCATCTCTCTGAACAAATGTGTACTGATGTGTAACTATGTTAACATTTCCTAAAAAGAAAAGACTCACCTGTGTGAAATATTTCCCGGAGGGATGCAGGACTTTCATTGACAGATCTAAGATGAGACGCAGGAACTCCCATGTGGAGTCTACAAACAAACAAGCGGGTTAGACAGGTTCAGACACACGCTGCAGAATGACATCTCTGCACTGCATTTATATGTAATATAGAATATTATATAAAAATACAGACACCTTCTTCTGGCTCCGTAGATATTGGGACTGCAGTGAGGTCATTAATTACATAATCAAACGTCCTTCCTTCCTGGACGTACTTCTTTAGCACAGGAACACAGTCCTCTACTAGTATCTGTATTGAGACAAAGAGAAGCCACCAAACCGTCCTCTTAAGGTGTCATTTGGAACATAACAAGTGTATTCAAGATGCACGCGTATATTGAACTGTAAACATGTGTAATGGCCCTTTCAGACAAAGCAAGACAATGGCAGCACTGTGCTCTGTAACCCATGATTTCCAGGGTCCAAGCTGACCAGTCTAAACTGCTCCACAGTTGGCCTGAAATACTGCTGAAACAGAGTGCAATCAAAGTGGAGGTCATGAACTTATTAAGTAATGTTCAGAGAGGAACAGGCAAGCCGGACGCCGATGCTGTTTTTTAATTCATTTCAGGGGGGGTTGTGTGTTTCCACACTGGCAGCCCGCAACACAGACGTTGCTGCATAAAAAATGAGCTAGAGAAGTTGAGTCAGATTCAATTTTTGGGAAAACGTCACCTCCGCGTCACGCTCCGGCCGCCGATCAGACACTCAGATCGGTCAAACCTCCACAGTGAACCTGAAATGTCTCTGAAACAGAGACTATCCAGGTGGATTCATGGACTAAACTCTGATAATCTACCTGGGTGTGTGTTCTCACTTTGTATATTTCATGTACCAGCTTCTAAATCCGAGTCTGATCCACAATTTACGCCACAAAATATGGTGATGACACGAAGATGTTTGGGAGAGAGGGGGAGAGATAGTGAGTGAGCGCTTTGGTAGACATAGAGTAACAACACAGAGAGCGAGTGCTGGCCTCGATAAAGCCGTCATTATCAGAGAAATAAAACATTATTTCCTGATTGTTTCACAGCGGTTACATTCAGCAGGTATAATCACACCCACAGCAACACACCTCCCCCTTCCCTGTCCCTGTCTGAATGTGGCCTTATACTCTCTTATTATAATCTCACGGTTGCCTAGCTTAGCTTATATTGTGAAACCGGCTTCTACGTCTGTGTCCGACTTGCACCGACGTGCAGCTACGTAACGATACCATGTTTGTTTTGAGACCGAAAGACAGCTGAGGTCGAGGAACACCAACAATAAAAGTTTCTGATTGCTTCACATAGGATATGTTCAGCAAAACGAACACACCCACGCAACAATGCATGCCTGATTTAGTCTGAATACATCCTTACTGCAGGCTAGTAAGCAGAGCTGTAAGCAATGACACTTTAAAAAAACAACTATGCAAATATTTAACGAGGAAGGTTCCACGTGTTTGTTTGAACGTGAAGATACCTTTTCGTGGAAAACTCTGAACTCAAACATGTTTTACATAAAACCCCACAGGGCACTTTTATCATAACAGCGTCATGAAACGTTTAAAAAAAATTTTTTTTTCCAGGATCACCAACGTTAAAACATTTTCTGGCACTAACATATGAACATTTATTTAAGCACTCACTTGGTAACAGTCTCCCTTCAGGTTGTCAAGGATATTGCCGCAAGTTCCTCTCATGTGTGTTTTGCATCCATCAATCACCTTCTGGTCAATGTACACACTCTGTTAAGGGATGATCGGTCAGGCACAGATGTAAAATTATCGGCATTAGTAAAATACTGTGAGAATAAAATCTGACGCGGACAGAACTCAAAAAGGATATCTCCAACATGGTGATCATCTTTGGTTTCTGTTTGACCAACTCAGCTAGGATGCCTCCATCACCTCCTCCTAATATCAGCACTTCTTTTCCAGCATAATTCTCCTTTCCGCCACCCATGATGGCTTGGGTGTAGGCCAAATCACTCTCTGCCAGGTCTGCAGGGCAAACACACCACAATAGTTGATCAATTTTATATAACAGTTCCGTCTGGTACATTACATCATATTGTGAGATTAACAAGCTTGTTAAGAGCACACTTACTAATGTCTCCATTAAGTACTAGGATATTTCCATACTGCCGTGAGTGTAATATTTTTATGTTTTGGTAAGCAGAATCTTCTTCATACACCACCCGGTCAATGTCGTACTCGGACATTCTGCCGTCAGTTGTGGGCCAGTATCGATCAACTTTGGCTCCTCGTACGAGGGCTGGGAGCCTTGGGATGAATGATGAACCACACAGTTAATCAATATTACCGCAACATGCAGGCTGCATGAAATACGACGGTCGCTCTTCACCAACATGGACCTGCGGATACGTACCTTTTAATCCTCGTAATATTGCCATTTAAGAGAACCTTTAGCTTCTTTTCCAGTGCATTTAAAAGCTGTGGAGAAACAACTGAGTCTGAAACGCCACCAAAGCTTAAGTGCACAACAATTTGCATCAGCTAGTGGGATACTCTTTATACCAAAACACATAGAACAATGCTGCCTTGCAATATTTTTGGCACAGATATTTTGAGTCTCCAGGAAACACTGTACAAGGTAGTTTACAGTTTGTATAGCTAAAAGATATAAAACTAAATATTATGAGTGATGAAAAGACAAGTTAAATCCCATGACATATTGTACTGTGGGATCGGGTCATGGATAAAGTAGTTTTAAGTCACCTACATTGTCTATCTGTGCAAGGTTATCGTCTTCATAACACTGTAGATCAATGGTGACCAACCCATGGGAGTGCACACGCAGGATAGCAAGCCTGAGAAGATAAAAAGAATGGGTGTAAAGCAATAAAGTGAGCACAACATTTAAAGTTTCTAAATCAAAAATTAGGGATGCATCAGCTGAACATTGAGAGACTTGCTCAGATTTGGCCCTTTTCCTGGTATATGTTCTTCTAAACATGCTTATACATGTCTAAATATGCTACGTAGTTAATTAGTTTTGCTTTTTCTGTTTTTACGACCAGCAGTTTGCAGCGTCAAAAATAGAACAGGCGCGTACTAAACGCGTAGCCGAGTGTAGAGACACTTCTGGGATGCTTCAAGAAAGATCCACGTTAAGCAGTTTGCAAAGCATGTGACAAAGAAAAAATATCGGCATCTGGCAAGTTGTTCTTTTAAAAATCAGTATCGATACCAGCCCAGAATTTCACAATTGGTGCATCCCTATCAGAAACTCACACCATCCTGTCGTCTTGAAAGGAGGCAAGACAAGTATATACTTAACTTATAATTAACTTTACCCAAATAGGGCTAAAGAGCATTGATTTGATCATGAATTATTATAACTGGTGCCCATTGGGAGTCATTCTTTCTTCAAGCAGGACACCTTCAGTGAGCTGTATGACATGTCTAACCTGCTCAGCAGGGGATAGCAAACAGTCAAAAGCTTGATCATAACATAGCTGTGCGGTGAGTTATGGACAAGAGCACTACTAGCTTGAAAATCTTTGCATTTACATATGTTACATTTATTCAGTTTAGTGTTTTATATGTGGTAATTAGTCAATTACTTCTGCAATGTATAACTTAATTATATGAGAGGATAAGCTGACTAAAACCACCTCCGTCTAGGCTCCATGTGGTCGTATTAAAATCTAATATGTACGTTCAAGCAAAATGTAAAACTAATATTATGTCATCTAATATTATGTAATTAACTACACGACTTGGACCTGTACCACGGGCCAAAGAAATCTGCCAGATAAATAATGTGGCATGTACAAAAATGTTGCTCTTACCGGCCATTCTTGCCCACTAGAGTAGCGAGGTATCCATGCCCAGATGTGTCATGGACAGTCACTGTCATTTCCTGCTCTTCAAATATGGACAGCAGACTCGGAACTATCGCAGCAGAGTCGACTGAGAGAAGACAGGAGGTGGAACAATGGTTAATAATAAATATTATTTTGGTGAAAGGAGTTTTAGACCTTATATTGTATTCATATAAAAGTAATAACATGATGTAAAATGCTGCTGCAAGCCTGAAAGAAGCCCAACGGGTCATTTATGCTATGAAATATGTTATTATTGTTTATTTATTGACAAATTAATATTTTACATAGAAAAGATGATTAAAGCAGTTTATACTACCACATGAATACTGTCATAATAACATATGAATAAAATGACTTGATATTAATAATACTTACCAGATACATGAATGCAGAATCTTTATTATTTTATTATTTCCACAGTGTGATATTGCTGCCTTTACATCATTATCTCAGTGACAGTATATATATCTGCATGCTTCCTACACTGCCTATTATACCAAAAGGGGGGGGGGACTACAAAAATGGCCGAATTTGCGCCATTTCCTGTGTGACAGCACTGGCTTGAACATTCTTGATTCAATGGGACCGAATAGACGACAAGTTCAAAAAAAGTGTACCGTCTAACAACACACGTCCATGCAAATAACATTCAAATTTATTTTTTTTTAAATTAAGTTCGAGCTAAAACACCAACTACTCCAAATATACACGCGTGTGCTCATATGAGACTTGTTTTATCCAAATCAATATCGCGTTACTGCTTTGAAGGGCAGTGACAGAAAAGCAGGTTCACATTAGCAGGCTAGCCAGCTAGCTAGCATGCAGCGCTGATGCAGTGGCTGTTTACCTGAATGCACCGAGTCTACTGAGCCGCTTCAACGCGCCCGTCTTACCTGCCGTAGAGAGGTTGAGGTCGAGAGTATAATGTCGCAGTGCCATGTCTGAGTGCAACCGTCATCCATGCCTGGCATAGGCAGGCTGCGAGTATTTATCTGCAGAGACAGAGGGAGGGCCCTGCTACCACTGCTGCTGCTACCACTACCTACTACACTCACCGAACCAGGCGTGGTTTGTTCCAATGGAGGATGCGGTGACAGAGCAGAGAGTAAAACACGACGCGAGAGAGAAATCTCCCTTCCTCGTCTGTGCTCTGATACACAAAGTCGGAGACAAGTAGAATAAATTCTAGGCTATTTCTATCTCCTTCTCATTTACATCTTAACTTTGTCAAACTTATCATTTATGTTTTTGTTTTTTTTAATCAAATGTTAACAATTTTGTATTTAGTTTGTGTTTTCTTTGGTATAGGTTTTAGAAATGATTTTTGAGCATCTGTTTGTTTATTTGTTTTTCACTGTTCATCTTGAACCGGGAAGTTGCATCCAAGTAGAATTGTACGACAGTTAGGCCTCATATCTGAAAGACATTTACTTTATCATACAGCTCAAACCATCGTAACTCAACAATGAATTCATTAGTTTTATTCTGATTATGTATGTGATGAATGATTGTGATTATTGTGATATCGATTACAACTGATTGTGGGTATATCACAGCAAAATTGCCTCTATTACACTCACACACACGCTTCAGCTAAGCATTAAGTAGTCGGTTAATCTCTCTCCGTCTCACACACACTCACACGCACACACACACACGTAATGTCTCTTACAAGGCCTGAGATGTGAGAGACTTTCTTTGCAGAATGAATATCTACTTTAATGATCCCCTAACTTTTCTAGCACCACCACACCAGTGTGTGTGTGTATGTGTGTGTGTGTGTGTGTGTATAATAATTATTAAACTGACCTTTGTGTTGTGCTAAATAGTGCAATTGTAATTGTAAGCATGTCATAATACTGACATTAAAGCATCACTGTGCCTGTGAGTGCAGCCTCACAGAGCAAGCTCCACTTTACACAATTTAAAAGCGACCTTAATGTCTCATTAACTCATGAAATTTACTTTTCTCAGCCAGTCGACAAAGTGATGAAAATTTATTTTGTAATTACCTCCATACAAATCATTTATCCAATACATCAAGTGAAGTGCATTCCAATAAAATAATGCCAGCAACTTCCCTCTTAACATAACTATTTGCACCTATCCTGTTCAACTGACTTCTTATCATGTGGTTTTGACGCCTACTGCCTTGGCAAAGCTCACCTTAACTGCAACTAGTTCAAGGATTGTGAGAACACCACAGCTATGCATATCTATATCAACATATTCCACATATTCTAAAATCACCAAGAAAACTGTGCCGCACAACATTATTCAGCATAATCACATTTTAGTGATGCAGGATCCTGTTAAGATGATTTAATGCTTAAAAATATAAACAAGGTGAGCATTTATAAAAAAAACAAACATCCAGAGACATCCAGTTTGGAAATGAATCTAGAATCTACACAACTATTATATAACTGTTTAACTGTCGAAGATCAACTGACCATCCATCCTGAGTATCCTATAGCCTATCCCTGTCATGTTCATGTTAACAGCTGATGTCTTGTTGTTTAGTTTGAAGACAGCAGGTTTTTTTTGATTAAATATTTCTCTACAATACTACAATATTGAGTACTATTAACATACCTTTATTGTTCTAAATCTAAATTAAAATCTCCTCTGACCGCCAGTTATCATTGAACTTTTTCAGTGATAATGTATCATTATTATGCTATCATAATGTACCATGATTGTTGCATACAGGGCACTGTAGTCGCATCACTACGGATCACATGCATACATGATAGATGTATGTTGAGTACAAGATCAAATCAGTCACATGGCAATGAAGCTTCGTATACAGAATTTATTCATAATCACAGACTTTAGCTTGTCTTGAAAAACAATAAATAAAGTCATTTCAATTCAAACAAAAGCTACAATTCCTGAAGGAAACGAAACAGACCGAAACACCACTCACTGAAACAAATATGCTGAAGTGAAAATGACACAATCATCACAAAAGGAAATAATAAATCTGAATCAAACTATTGATTACATATAAAGACAGAAATATGTAAGCAACTAAATTCAAAATCAATTGTCTTCGTCACATTCTCTCACAAACAGTAGTTTCATCGTCTCCTCCTCAACTGACAACAAGTTAAGTTACTTAAATTAAATTGTATGCATTTAATTAAATATATGACAACACTTTGTGTGAAACCCATTTGCATGTAAAAAGTAGCTTTCTTCACTGGCAGCTTCTGGCCATCTGCTATAAATGACATTTTTGCAAGAAGAAAATTTGCTCTGCTTGTTACCAAAGACTTCATGCCGGTAATTGTTCCAATCTGTGGCGAGTTTTGTCAGGAATGGTGAGCACAAATGCTTTAACAGTTAGCATTTATCGTTCGGCTAGGAAAGTTGATCCTCATACTGCTTTCTGAAACAGTCTCCAGCAGGGAAGAAGTCCCAGCAACGCTCCTGGTACATCTTCCACACATATGACTCCTAGAGGACAAGAATGGGATCAAAGGGGGACACAGCATGAGGCGCGAAGCTGAAAGGAGCGGTGACAAAACTGTATTAAGACTATTCAGACTGACCTGCCCGGTGTGCTCTGTCTCATCTTTGTTGATAAGGTACATTAGGAAGAACCTGCAAAGGAATCAAATGTTAATATTTTCTCATTTGTACACACACGCAGTGAAAGAAAGAGGAGGTACACTCACATGTAATTGGCCAGGTTGTGTTCATCTAAAGTGTGGGTCTCAAAGCCATGTGGCGTTGTATCAAAGTAGTCACTTCCAATGCCACATATGAAGCATTTTGTCTGCACAGAACAACAACAAACAGTGATAAGAATTAGAACCACACTGTGCATACGTGACAGCAGGTACAAGTATCAACTTAAAGGATTACACTGTACCTCCATGTCTTCCTTGACCTGCTCTTGTTGGTCTCTGAGCTCTCCAAAGGCATCAATAATCAGACCTGCAGTAACATTATGATTAAAGGTGTCAAGCATAGTTTAAAATCCGTTTTCTATGTCAAGAGTTTCAAGTAAGTCTCCAAAATTTTGAAAATTTGAAAAGCATTCCAGGCCAACATTGGCTTTACCTTGAATAATAGCCAGTAGAATGACAATGACAAAGAAGAAGAACGTTATGTCAAAGACCACTCGATAAAGCTCGTATTCATCTCCAGCAGGATCCTCGATCTCATCCCCGATGCCTCCACCAGCACGCACACCCACGTACATGTGGAACAGGTAACACTGCAAGTAAAGAAATCACACACATCAGATGGGAAGTGCTGGGAACATGAATGCATCACCGTGCACATTCACAGGCCACCAGTGACTTACCGTCATCATGTCGTCACATTTCATGTCCGGTTCATCCTCATCCTCGCTCTTGTTATAAAACTTGCGGAAGAAATTGAAGGCAACTACGGTGTAAAGGTACACCACCACAGCTAGCAAGCCCACTGTCATCATGAGCTACCACAGACAAGAAATAAACTGGGTTAGTGCATTCAAAAAGAAAGCAAAATGAACACTATAAACCTTTTTTTTTATTTGGCACTTGCCTGTTTGCCATTGTGTGTGACTGACGACAGGATAGTGCGCAGGGTCTTGACACCCATGGCAATATCCAGCAAGTGGCAGGCGAAGAAGAAGTTGTTATAATGCCCAAGTAGAGACATTATTGTGTACCAGCAGAGATATAAGAAAGTCTGAAAAGAGGCGACAAGGAAGGTTGTTTCAGGTCTTAGAGGTAACGTTGTGTTCATGTACTGTCATACAGTATAGTGTATATAAATATAGGATTGCTTACACCATCTGTGAACACAACGCCAAATTTCCAGATCTGGTACTTGATGTCAATGGAGGTTATCCTAAAAAGATGCAATATTGGTCAATATCCATTTTAAAGGAACAATATAACTGGTAATCTTTGTCAGTTAAACTGTTAAATTAAATTAAATTATACCATGCAAACACGGAGTTGTCTGGTTCCTCCTGTTTCTTCTCATGTTGTTGACTCACATCCAGTGAGGCTAAATCAACACCCAGGAGCTCAGCAATTCTTTCTCTGCCATAGATGTCTCCATACTTATCCAGAACCTGGACACAGACATAACACACCACATGAACCTGTTCTACACAGCCCGTCGGTGGCGTAGTGGGTGAAGCGGCCGCCCCATGTGTGGAGGCTACAGTCCTCGCTGCAGCTGCCCCCGATTCGACTCCCGCATCGGACGGCTATTTACTGCGCGTCACTCCCCCTCTCTCTGCCCCCTGCTTCCTGTCTATCTTCAGCTGTACTATCATTAAAGGCATAAAAAGGCCAAAAAAATAATCAAAAAAAAAAAAAACCCACCAAATTTAAATATGACTCACCTTTCGTTTGACAAACTTATCCCAGTAGTTGTTTGGGAAGGAGCTGTGGAAAAAACGGTGCGATTCAATTAGATAATAAAACCTGTTGGTGTTTGAAATTGTTTGTGTGTGTGTGTGTGTGTGTGTGTGTGTGTGTGTGTGTCTGTCCACTTAATCTTGACACTATCAAAAAGCATCCTAGGATTCTGCACATACGGTGTATTCAGGACCAGTCTGTCCCACTGGCCCTTAATGTCATCATCCTCAGGCTGCTCAGTGATGTAGAGGCCATCAAACTCCAGCTTTCTTGCAAGTTCTTTCTCCCTTTTAAAGATCACCAGTGGAATCTGGCAAAAAAAAAAAAAACAACACCCCAATTAACACTCTCTCACCTCATTGGTTTGTTGCCTGCACAGGTTAATGTCACTTACAGACAACCACACCCAGAAGATCACATTTTCTTCTGGTTTGGAATCTGCTTTTAACTTTGCATTGTTTGATGGAGTGTACATATTATAAAGTAATGAATGTTCCGTCTATATACATAAGGCAAACGTCAATTTTCTGCATTAAATCAACAGTTTTTACAGTGTGTCCATCACACCTTGAGGCAGTTGTAGCCAATAATGCAGATGAATGAGATGACTGTGTGCAGGGCAGCGAGGAAGGCCAGTGTGGGCTGCATGTAACCAGTGCTCTCCTCTAAATAGAAATAAATTGGGACGTCTTCCTCGTCCTCGTCTCCCCCGTCACTCATTCCAGATCCCTCTGCCTCTTCCCCTGAGCCTTCAAACAACCCAGAGCCTTCGAACAGCCCACTTCCCTCCGACAGTCCAGATCCTTCCACCTCCTCGCCATCAGGCGGGGTGTCAGACACCTGAACAGAAAATAACAATGTAGAGACAATTTAGCATAGCAGAGCTTGTATATAGAGATATCATTAAATAAAAAACTCAATTATGGTCATTTTCTTTGACACAAGCACATAACCCAAGAGTGCAAACTTGTCACAGTGCTCCATGGCATGCGCCCACAGGAAGAAAAATCAAATGTCAGCTTTATTATGTGAATTTACAGATGATTTTAACATGAGGACAAAGAAAAGCAGATCCTAGAATTATTGTAATATTACTTCTAAAATATGAGTGTAAAACTGAGTATCCAAATGAAACATAATCATTCAAATCCAAAATGATCTTTTTACCTTGTAGAACAGCAGAATGAAGTTCAAGGCAAATGCGAGGAACAGAGCCAAGAAACGCAGGTTGTAGAAGTTTCTCGAGAGGTAGTTCTACAAAAGAGAGGTGAATATTTCTTTAAGCCGGTTAATGAGTTGGTGACATTAAAATTATTCCGGCAATATACAATACAAATGAACAACCATAAATTTGTTTCTTTGGGTTTCCAGCTCGGTCCAGATCTGAAAGCCTCCTTTGCGCTTTGACTTCTTATCTTTCTTTTTCGCAGATTTGCTCAGCTCTTTAAGCTGCTCTTGCTCTTGGCTTGGGGATTCCTTTTCCGCTTTCTCTCCAGATTCATCGCTGACAATCAAACACAACAGGATTATTGTTTCATTTAGTCAATATCAAAAATCATTATGCAAGATTATGATGCATTTGTCATCTGTCTGCCTTTTGCCTCTCAGCCCATATAGAGCAACACACACCCGTATATGTGTACTGCACATTATGCATGGGTAGTTATATTGTTAGTATAGTATTTCAGCAGTTAGCACAAGAAATTGCTGCATGGAAGATCCAAGCCCGGAAAACCAAAGCCAGGAATCCAAAATACACATGTTAAACCAAATTCGAGTATTATTATATAGTATTATTATAATATTATATAATATTATCTAAAGTATATTGCCTTGGCAATGAGAGAAACTCGAGACTCTTACTCAGCCTTTTCAGGTTCGGGAGGAGTTTCTTCTACAGGAGGAGGTTCGGGCGGTTTTTGGCTGGCATCAGCCTCTTCTGGCGGCTGTAACAAACCAAAAACAACACACGCGATAGCAACCAACATTCCCACTTTATCTGTGCCCTCTGTCCCCCACACTTTTTACGCCCATTACACCCACTCAATTCATTTTGTGGAAACGGGTTCTTCCAAACTGCCTCTCAACGCATCAGGAGCAGGCAAACAAACACACCTATCTGTGTGATCAGAGACCTATTTTTGGTGCGATTCAGATCTGGGCAGTGCTTCTGTATGAACATGTTCAGCAAACCAGCCAAGAGGCAAAAGTTGAGTAATGCCGTTGAATGCAGATAATGTTCAGCCAAAAGATGACATATAGATATCACTTTAGTTAGTTAAGCTAGCTAGTTAAGGTAGAGGTGGTAGTAACTAGTTACATTTACTCCGTTACATTAACTTGAGTAACTTTTTGGATAAATTGTACTCTTAAGAGTGTTTTTGTTGCAAAATACTTTTTACTTTTACTTGAGTAATATTATTCTAAAGTAACAATAGACTTGAGTAACATTACTATTTTGGCTTTGACTTCTAGGTAGAAAATATGAAAATGTATTTGTGTTCCTTTGACTGTTGGTTGTTGTAAAGATTGAATTTATTGTTGTGGTAGTTAATGAGTTTGCTGATTGCAGATTATTATTTTGACTGAATGACTGCATTATGATGATAAGATAAATGATAAAATAGCTCCATCTTAATGCTGATGTGTTTATTGTAGTGTCACTTCCACTTCTCTTCTTGCCATTACATTCAATGATGTGGCTTATTGCCCTCTTACCTTGTCACTTCCATTCAATTTTGGTGCTGATCATTTTAAACAGGATTGGTGTTTTACAGAGCTTTTGGTGTTCAGTGTTGTCATTTGGCACTTAATTATCTGGCTACTCACCCCGTAGAGACCCCTCCAGGGTCATTCTATGTCAACTCAAACAGAGTTTGGCAGCTTTACATTTTATATTTTGATAGTATATCATTTTAAAGAACTAAAGTCAGCTCCCTGGTGCTGTGCTGTTTGTGGTTCTGTGGTTCTTTAGCTGCTAAGGAGAGGTGCAATTGAATGCAAGAGGATGATGATTCACTCAGTAGACCTCTGAACAATTTGTCCCCCTCACTTCTAAAATGATGGCTACTCCCCCGTTCATTTATATACTGAACAAAGTTGGGAGATGTCACATGGATCGCTAACCATTTAGGAACTCGATTTAGAATGAGCTTGTTCTGTATTTACATATTCATATTCACTCACCATTTTCCTCTTTGTTATGGGGGTTCCTTCAGGAGTTGGAGGTTCAACAGGTGACTCTACACCCATGTCTCCAAGTCCGCCTGGAGTATCAATACCTGGTATTCTCCCACCCTCTTTTTCCTGAGTATCCTCCTCTTCCTCCTCCCCACTCCCAGTCTCCCCAGTGTCCGTTACACCTCCCGTTTCTTGTTCTTCCCCTGTCCTTGGTTCCCCTGGTCCATCTCCATGCACATCATCCTGTGTGGGGTCTGGCATGCTTGCTAAAATCTCAGTCACCGTGATATTCTTAGCTCCCTCCACTAAGCCACCTCCAAACAGTGTTTGCCAGATCATCATGAAGAAGCCTTTGCACACATTGTAGATGAAGTGCAGTATACTCATCAGGATGGTCCAGAAGAAAGTGGACAGAGCTATTACGATTTCCTTGATGGTCATCTTTCTCACTCTGCGATATTGTCTGCGGAAGTTACGGAAGGTAAAAATGCCAAGGAAGCTTATCGTGCTGTTTATGAAGTCGGCAAAGGCAGAGCTCGATTCAGGTTGTATTTCCTCTCCGTTGCTGTCTTCATCACCTCCTCCGCTTGCCCCCCCCCCTTGTCCTCCCTCACCACCGCCTACATCTCCTTCATCATCCTCTTCCCCCTTCTCCTCTTCCTCCTGCTCTGAAATTTGGGAGGCTATATTCATCTCAAAAATGGTGTCCTCACAGAAGTTGACAAACATTTCCATCTTCTCCGATTCACCGCCCTCGTTGACAACATCAAAGATGAACTGTCGTTTGGACTCTCTGACCTGGGGCATCTCCCACTGTCGGCGGTTTACCTCACTGATTTCAAAGTAGATGCGCTCAATCTTTCTGCTGGCACCCATTATCTCAATACGGCCCAGGAAGGGGCGGAAGTAGTTGAGCACACTCTCTGCTTGTTCTAGGAAGTTCTGTAGCCTGGTGTCATGGGGGACGTGCTCAGACAGGTTGGTGAGCAGCACTGCGATGTTGAATCCGATGTCCTTGGCAGGTTCCTGGAAGCGACTGGCAAACTCCTCATAATGGATCATGTCATTTTCATCTGCTTCTGAGCAGGACAAAAGAAACTGGATCTCAGAAGGGGTGTACTGTTTCTGACTGTCCATGGCCTTCTGGAAGTCCTTCTTTGAGATCAGCCCTCGCGGGTCTGTGACGTAATCCCGGAAAGCGTCCGAAGCCACGATGTCTTTCAGTTTGAGGAACATGTCAAAGAACTTGAGGATCATCTCCACGTTGCTGGAAGACTCTACCAACATGTCTACCATCTGGCGTGCAATTGTACCATTTACCACGTTTCCTGAATAATACAGAGTGAAATTTTAACAGAGGTTTAAAAAGAATAAGACAGGAGGTGATGAAAGCTGCACAAACAGATAACGACTCTTACCCTCTAATAGCGAGAGCAACATAACAACCATGTCTTTTTGTAGGTCAAGAAGCTCCTTCAGCAGACCGATCTGGCTGGAGTCCTGTGACCGTGAAAGATGCACAAGATCTTAGCAGAAAAGACGACGGCCTTATATTGTTTGAAAACATTAGAGGTTTACACAGATTTATAGAGATGCAGTAGTCACTGGTGAAGTGTCAACAGTTATCACACAAAATTATTTGAATACATTGTAACCCAAATACTTGTTATGATATGAGGTGTACATTCACAATAGTGTGTTGCATACAGTCACATTCACAACAAAGAAGGTGCTGCAAAAAGAAGTTAAATAACCAAACCCTCATGCCAAAATGTGAACCAGTAAACACCAGTTAAAATGTCAGCTCTGTCTATCCCTACTGATGATGGTGACCATTAGATTTTAAGTTGAAGCTTCTGTGACACAAAAGATACACCTTGGCTTGTAACAACCCATCAGTAAAAGTTCTGTCTGCAACTCTGCTGTTGTACAAGAAGAAAAGGCAACAAACCCTACCCCACCGGCTAAATCATGATTCACTTCATTATTCTTCATCAAGCAAAAACATGAACTCAGCATATACAGTATAGAGTATACAGTATATGTAAGATCAGAATAGACTTTGATGCCACTAGCCTGATCTTATTCTCTTCATATTGTGTGTGCTCGGACATACATAGCCTCATAATACTGCAGTTTTGTTTAAAGGGTATATTAATGCTTAGATAGTGTTATAAACAAAGCAACACAGAAGCCACAAAGCAACACAACACAAATGAAAAAAAAAGCATATTCCTTCAGATTAATCTTATTAGTGAATGGAAGTTGGCAACAGAATTGTAACCCTTGTTAAATGTGTGCACACAAAGTGTCACATTAAAATGTATATTCCAACACCAAATAATCTCATATTAAAGTGTAAACTCCAACAGTGGAGGTTAAACATTGGTCCCTCTCTCAGGATGTTTTGTAGTCACCTGCTTATTTGTTATGAATGAACTGATTCCACAGAAAGAAAATGTTTGTTGTTAATATTGGCAGAATAATGTATTATATTGTTGATTTTAAAATTCATGGTGATGTACATACTGCTGCTAATTGTTCAATAAGGTATAAGACTATTGCTGGAAATTCATATTATTTTTTTTATTTATTTATTTTCATAGATTTTTTTTGGCCTTTTCAAGTTTTATTTTTCTGTAACAGCTGAAGAGTGACAGGAAATGTGGGGAGAGAGCGATGGGGAATGACACACGGGAAGCCTTTGCACATGAGGCGGCTGCTCTACCGACTGAGCTAGGCGCCACCGAGCTAACGACCGAGCCTTCTCACTTCCTTGCCATCTTTGTTGAGAGTCGCTCATGTACTACTACATGCACTACCGATCAGGCAGGAGTTTACAGAATTAGCGCACTGGGAATAATATCTATCATAAACTAAGGCTTTCTGATCACGTGTTAAAGTCGGGAAATTGTATTATGTATGCATTTGTTTTTTTAAATGTCCTTGGTTATGAGAGGACTTTCTATTTATTTCTTTTTAAAAATATTTTTTAAAAGTGTCCAGACCATGTACGTTATAACTGATCTAAGGTAAGGTAGGTATAACTGTTCTAAGGTAATAAAATTACCTTCTTACCTATCTACCTACCTACCTAATAAAAATAGCTCTATTGCAGCCATATAATGTAAATAAATCCTTAACTTTGTTTGGTTTGTTTCATTTTAGACATTTGAAATGTTCCAGTGAGAGCCAGCCGATGTTTTAAGGTACCTTGTACAACCACACCCCATTTCATGTCAACAATTTTATCTTCAATCGTATTCAACGCCTAAGTAAGACATTTCAAATCAAGTATTCTAATTTCGTCTTTAAAAGCAGGTGAATATAAAACAACCTGATAAGGGAAACGAAGACGGAATAAATTACAAACTAGTAAACACAATATCACATCAATAGATAAATAAAATGAATACATACTTTACCCTGCATTGACCATGTGGAAGACAGTTTAAATAATAAATTATTAAGTTGTTAAAAACATTGAATTAAAAAAAAAAAGAGCATTATTACATTTTCAATGCATTATCATTTGCAATACATTAAGTGTATGCTGAGCTGGGAATGATGAAGTATGGCTCGGCTCTTAACTTCAATGTATGATTAAAGGGTTATGCATGCATAAAGCTGTGCCATTAACCTCAGTCATCCACATAGGATGACTGCACTGTATAGAGTGGAAAAGTCACGTGATTGCCCTCAGAGTTTTGACTTTTCATCTGAAGCAAAAAAGTTGCCCCATATGACCTGAAACCATGATGTAAACAGCACAGAACTGAAGTTATGTCATGGTGTGTAATACATAAATGCATTCTACAGCAGACATTTTGATTTGACATAGGAGGAAGGAAAGGCACAGGTGTCACTAGGAGATTAACGTCTTATTAATCCCTCAATGGGGAAATTATTTTTTCATTTAAGTTTCACATATACAGTACAGGACCCCGGAATACAATCACAACACACAACACCGCGCCCCGGAGCAGTTAGGTATTCGGTATCTTGCTCAAGGGCAAAAGAGATAAACTGACACCTCTCCAGGGGCTCCATACTGCGGTCTGTGGTGGATTTGTACCGGCCACTCTCCGGTTTCCAAGCCAAGTCCCTATGGACTGATATACTGCCCTCTTAAAATTAATGATGACTCCGTTTAATGCAAGTATCCCAGTAAAAGCCAAAGCAGTGTGAAAAACACCAGGGCCATGATACTGAAACAGCTAAGCGGAATTCAGCCATCATTAATGTTGTACATCTGTGCTTTTCCTGCTGTGACCTGTCAACGTTCTGTCCATTTAGAATGATAACTTGTTCAAATCCAAAGTGTCTTTGCTCTCTAAAAGTAATCTGCAGGTGTATTATATGCAGCATATGCCGGCCACCTATTAAAGATTGCAAGCGTGTTTACTAGCAGGCTTGTGCCAATATAGCTCTTCATGCACATGTAAGGACATTGTATTTGTGTATATGTATGCAGCATAGAGGTAAACCCCACTGAACATCCACAGGAAGAAATTCCTAAAGACTTTGATTGTGAACTTTGTGAACACATTGACCCACATGATAAACTACAGAGAGCCACGATCAAACTGAAATAGAACCAGGATAACACTTTTAAAAGCAATGTGCCTTTAATGGTTACCATCAATTGCAGGCCACTGAAAATAAAACGTGTCACGAGGAGGTCAAAGTTGCGTAACACATTTATTCTGTCAATATGGATCATAGGAGTGTGGATTGGAAATCAATCCACACACGAAGCTGCAGAAAGGCAACACTGAATGTATGTTTATTTCAAACTGAATATTTTTTCATTTGGAAAGTACAATCATATGTGCATACCTGTGCCAGCTTCATCATCATGTGGGCAAAGACATGAAGGAACCCGACAATGGCATCCCACAGCCTGCTGTGGGCCAGGGACTGCTGGTTGCCAGTGCATGGGCCCTGAAGAGAGAAACTATGTGTTACACACACACATACAAACAACGGGTGGTATAAAAACATGACTTGTTTCAGTCTTACCTGAATGTATTCAGTTAGACTGTTGAAAATCTGCTTTGCTACTGTCATAGCTTTGGAGAAATTCTTTTTGCCTGGGTCATCAATGACGTCCTTGCCAGAGTAATACCAGTAGAAGTCACTGATAGACTCCTTTATGGGAAAAAAGTGAGAGGTAAGTACAATATTCCTATACTATAAAAACACTTAATACTTAAATAGATTATTCATCAAGGGTAAAGGTCTACTCTCGTTTATAAAGTACTTACAGCGTCCAGATCATCTGATTTTCTTGATTATCTGAGCTATCAAATAAAAAAACCTTTGGGACTGAAAATCCATGATTGAAGGCACAGCTGTACAGCAAAGTTGGACGTGTGCAACCAACCAATCGGCCACACATTCAATAGCACATCCTGCATAGCAGATGAGGTTTGCGCAACAAAATAATTCCTTTAAATCTCGTATTTGTATTCTTTTTTTCTAACGGCACCATTTTTACGTTAGCAGTCGCACCTGGAGTCGGAGGAGGTAATCTACGGTACAGATGATGATGTTGATGGTAGTGGTGCTGCCTGTCTGTGTCCGCAAGTAGTTCTGAAAATCTGCAGCAACACAGGGATCATTTTTGAAAAGTGGCAACGTTTGAACGTTTAAAAATTCTGTATGAGTTGTGTTCTAATCCCATTTGAAACATGAGTCGCCCTCACCGTTATTGTGACCCTCACAAAGCAGCTGCAAGAAACGGAAGAGGTCGCAGGTGAACTCATCATCTGCCATCACTTTCTCATCTAAAAAAGAAATCAACACAGGTTCGAAATGACTCCCTAATATCGGCACGGTATCAGGCTTCAAACAATGCTAGACAATGACTGATGATGAAGCAGCTTGCCGGAGTAGAAGCAGCGCGAGGAGAGTAGACACATGTACTGCGCAACTCACCGTCATCTCTCAATGAATTTTAGTGACAAGACAACACAACAGCCACCTCTGCCTGGGCGTTGCGTTTTTGCGATAAATTAAAGAATGAGTCACACTACGTTGTATGAATAATAGCAATAAAAGAAATACAAATGACTGCATGTGGCAGCAGAAACACATGCATGGAGTTAGCTTGAACTTAGACGTTGCTGTGAAAAATGAGCTCAGACACGTACAGGACACACACAGTCTGCTACAGTCACATGAGCATGTTTAAATGAAGCTGACAAAAATAATGTGCGGTTGTACAGATGAGAAGACAGCATTAAAACAGTTAAATGATTGCCGTACTCAGGGGTGGACTGGTCATCTGAAGTTTACAGGCAGTCTGATTAATCAATCAATTAATCTTTAATGTTTTTAAATTTTGCGTAAACGACATACAAAACGAGGATATAAGGGAAAATCAGGATTTTGAATCCATGATCAAATGATTGCACCACTTTGAAATAGTCTGCAAAAATAGCATGTATTCTGGTCATGTACTTTTTGGAAACCCAGTCTACTACCAGTCCCAATGAAAACACGCACAGACACAGAATCATGCAGCACACCAGCAACTTTGCTCTAATGCAGCGGAGTTAAATGCCGGAGAGGTTGGGGCATTGTCCATCAAAATTCTGAAAGGAATCCAGCGCACGACATAATATATTAGAAAAAAAGGACAGTAGATTCTTTAGGTAATGACTTTTCCAAGAGACCTGCACTCATCTTTCAGACTAAACAGTTAATCTCAAGAGTTGGTCTACTTAAATCTACCAGAATATTTAAAATCATATTCCGATAGATGCGTGCCAAGTCTTTTCAAGTTTGATACATATGGACATATTACAAGAATCATTTTGAATGTGAAATGAAGTTCCATCACTGTTTCTAACAAATATTTTTCATGAAGGCTTTACCCAGTTTAGCAGTTGTTTTTTTTTTATGAGCAGAAAAGACCAGATTCCATTCATTGGCTTTTGAAATGAACATGAAATATGAGGAGGGACCCGAGATATGAACATGAAAGATGGACAGGGGCATCCAATCCTCTCTTGGTGGAATTTCCGTGTTAGAAAAAAAAAAAGAAGTAGATGGAGCAAGAGGGACAGGGGATAGAAAGAGGAACAAGAGAACAGAGAGGCAGATGGACAGAAACATGATTTACCCCGATCTAGGTTCATGTCTGAGGACCATGAAAGGAGGGACAGGGGAGAGGTGGCAGTGATCATGGGGAAGGGAGAGAGGATCAGTGTGTTGACAACAGTAGAGGACTAAGAGATGAGGAGGGGGAGATTAACAACATTCCATGGCAAATTCATTCATTTAGAAATTTAAATGACCCTCCAGAATTAGATGACAGAGTAGGTGAAGGCTAATCAACAAGTCAAACTAATGAACATACTAAGGAGAGTGACTTAATAACTAATTCCAGTTAAATTACATAATTACATATAACCATTTAACAGTTATCAAGTGTTAATAAAATTTATTGTTAGAAAACTAATCATTCAATTTCATTCAATTCATATGGTAAATGTTGCAGATGGAAGATGAATTAATAGATGTTCAGACTGTCTCGAATTGATCCATTAATTCATGACTTATTTTGATTGAATCATATTTTTATGTTAATAGTGTTGAAATACCTGATTTACAGTCATTAATAAAAACATCAATTTCAGAGAGAACCTTTTTTTTTTTTTAGATTTCTGAACATTCACAACATTCAATCCAATGAAGACACTCAGATCTCTTGCACATTTTTTCAGCCATATTAAATAAACAAGATTCCATTTAGTTCTTTTGGTACACAGTTGCCAATCCTGAATCACCAAATGTTGCAGTAGTAAGAAATTACAATTATATTACTTTAAACTAAAAAAACTTAAAAAAAAAAAAATGTGTTGACTTTGTTGTTGTGGCATAAAAGGTACAGCAAAGTAGAACACCTATCTACAGAATATGCATTTGATTCTTCATTCAGATTCAAATGTGTGCTATCGTGCAGGTGATTGTGTAACTATTCTGTAATGAGATTGGTGAGCATAGTGTATTCAACAATGTAATCTGTGCCCTTTAACAATGCATGATCACATTGAACATGATCATATTGAACAATGGCTGCAGTGTGATGTTTGCCTGCTGTAAGAGTACAGAGACTTACTAGTGCCCTCTTCTGAAACCATGCCGAGTCCCTCGGCCTTGTTCTGCCTCTCAAAGGCATTTAGATCCAGGACACTGCAGAGAAAACAAACCCAGTTTTAGGTAGGCATTCCCCACTCTTCAAATGAACACACTTAAGTTGTTTTACCATTCAAAGGTTGGAAAGAGTCACTTAAAAAACTGACCAGCAAGTCTGCATCAATGCTTGGACACTCAAAAAGAAGCCTACATCCTTCTTATCCTTTAAGTACTCCAGCATTTTCTGACAAAAACAGAGGGGGTAATCCAAAAAAAAGCTCATTTAAAAGGTGACTTCAAAATGTCAAAATGACATCTAAAAGGATTAAAGGTTTGTTTTCAGAACACATACCCGCTGAACCTCGCTGTTACCACCGTTAAGGATAGAGATACCCAGCTTCAGGGTTGTAGTCACCATTGGGCCCGTCTCACCTGCGGGAAAAATACAGTCATGTGTGAACTGAATCACAGTTCAGGCAGGTTTGCAGGCAAAAAGTGAAGAGCAAAGCTACCTTTACAGGCACTGATCATCTGCAAGACCATCTCTGCAGCGCCACGATTATGAAGTCTGGACTGCTGATACAGGAGCCTTTGTTTCTCCATTTCTTTCTCCTGTGGTGGACACCAACATTATGAGCATTTGCTGATGTTAAATTTTGAATAACAAATGATAAATGGATAGAGTGGACTCTTTCAGATCAGATATTTGATTAAATATTCAGTGGTAGTCTTAATTACAGCAGGAATGGCTGCAGAACCTAAAGTCCCTCTAAGTTTAGCTAATTGAAGCTAATTTAATAATCAAAATAATTCTTAGCTGTGTGTGAGTACAAATCTGTCTTTTAAACTAAGAGTATTCCTATACGTCTATTATTGTTGCACCATTAAAATGCCTTAGCTAGTAAAGATTTTAGGAATGTGTAAATCGGTGTCTATCCAATCCAAGAGTAAAGATAACTGTAAACAGCATGTCTGTGGCATCCTAACAGGGCATGACTAGATGTATCAAAACATGTATCTTTTGTAAATGGAACTGTGTTGGATTTATGGATATGGAGAAGATGTATGCTGTGTTCTACACAAATGTATTAAATTAAATCTCCAACACTTACTTAGCAGCATTTATCAAGTTTGTGATCTGATTTGATGATCATATTCCAATATATCTATTCTTTGTGTCACTTGGTTAAGTTAGCTACACAACAGTTACTGTTTCCCTTTCTGTTAATATTCAAAACTCGTTTTTGAGGTGCAACTACACTCAGTGAACACAACACTGGGACTAAGCTATCTTTGAACTCCTGAACAGCCTGTGCAACTGGCGCTAGTGTAAATATAATTAATGATCATTAGAGAGTCCACTCTATCCATTCATATTCTCAATTTAAATTTCCATTCACTCTCCTTTCACTCAAGTCCCTAACTTTTCACCTTATTACTGTTTCATCTACTTACCATTTCTTTTCTCTAATGTCCCCAGCATTACACATCTATGCATGAAGTGAACTTAAAAGACATTCTACGTCATGTTTTTTCTCTTTGTTTTATATCAAAATACTCTACTTCTTCCTTGGTTTGTCTGTTTACAAGCACTTGTATTATGGATTGCTCCTATCTATTTAGTAGACCTGTTCTTGCACACATTTTATTAGTCATGGAGTTGTTATACTACTTCTTCACGTTTGCTGGCTGGAGCAAGCGTTAGACTACAGGAAACAGCCTCATTGGCTTTGCCTTTTAGCCGCACAGCTCACCATAGTGTCTTCATTGCAGCAGCCCTGCAAATAAGACACTTTGGATAAGAGCTGTAAACCCTTTGTATCTGAGATTATTCTTGAAGAAATTATTTCAAATATTAATATGTAATAGAATTTAATAACCAATTCTTTATTGATAATACTGTGCCATCTGGGAACAAAATGCTGTTTATGGAAAGACAAAGACAAACTGGCATTCCTCTGTTCAGCCACATCACAAATCAACTTGTAGCAGCCCACATCCTAATCCTAAAGCAACACCCACTTGCCACTTGCCTCCCTCCCTCCCTCCCTCCCACACCCAACCCCCCTCCCACCCACCCACGTATGCCTGGCCGTGCTCTACCCACTATGTGTCCTGCCGTTGGACCTACACTGTAGTCCCTGACTATCTATTGAAACCCGACTATGAATTATGCACTATTTGATCTTTTTGAATTTACTTTTAAAACTATGACTATGTGTATGAATACATAGCTTTTAGTTTTGTATGCTCTATGCTGCCTTTCACTGTAGTCTGTCAGTATTCTATGTGAGTGAGGGAAGGGCACATTGATCAGCAGCATTCAGTTAATGAAGACTGGTGTTATGAGGGTGAGAGGGATTACATGGAATGATGGGAAAGAGACAGAGAGAACAACAGAAAAATGGGGCAGCTATATAATCTTGGAGGAAAGACATCACTAGTCAATAAGTTTGCATTAAATCACATCCACATGGAGATTTGAATTTGAATGGCCTTTTAGCATGTCTAACCCCCCAGTTTGATATACGCCCTTACAATTTTTTGACTTCATGAATATTTAGTAGTTTAGAGCAACAATACATGTTGACAAAACACATAAATTGGTTATGGTCAAACAAACCATAAATCTAACTGGGCCACTGGAAAGTAATAACTTTAATGGTCCAGCTCCAGTTGCTTCTAACAGCAAAGTCAGCACTGGCTGACGATCAATGACTGCAGTGTGTGAGACACATAAGCCTGCACGGTGGCAGCTGGTGTTGCATTTCAAAGAATAGCAAGTATACAAATCCCTGTCAGTCCACTCACATTAAACTGAAGGATTACAGAGTGTAGTGGGCTACGTGATTTTCAGAACTTTATCCTCATTTATTCAGAAGTGAAAACTGATTTTAAAAAGTTAATTATTATAATTGTGATGATTATTATTTTGACCATTCTCGTTGTTAATATTGTTGTTGTTGGAGTTTAATAACATTAAATTAATCCAATCTAATCAGACCCAATCCAGATTCAAGGCTTAAAAAGTCTAAAGAGTAATAGTAAACAGTATTTTTAGATAATAATTCAAACAATTGAACAATCACTTTTTGTTTCAGGTTTTCTCAAGGGTTGTAAAAAGATTAGGGTACTTATAATAATTGACAGTAAAAACAAAAAAACTAACTCTGGATTGGAGCTTCAGTTTCTAAATCAAGCAACTCACAACGAAGAGAGCACAACACGCAGACAGAAGAGACAGATCATACACCAAACAGACAAAGGAAATGAAACCAAACAAAGAAAGACAGAGAAGAGAGAGAGAGAGATGGATGTGGTTGTGAAGTAATGTGCCGATGATGAGGTCACTCAATGCGTTGAGAGCTACCGCTCCACTGTGTTCCTGGTCCCTAGCCCCTGGTCGCCCATTACCAGTTCTGACTGTCGCACCTCAAAGGACATCTCATCCTCAGGTTTTTCCACTATTTCCTCTCCTCCCTCTTCTTCCTCACCAATATGGCAACTCTAAATAAATGGAAAGGACACGAGAAAAATATGAGCGTTTCAAAGCACATTAAGTACACATCAAACCCAAAACCAAAACAGTCTGCAGTAACTCACCTTTGCCATAATGTCGGCATATGCCATATAAAGATGATCTGTATCAAGTTTACTGAGATGGGGACAAGAGAAGACAGTTCAGTGTAATTCCGGGTCACATATAATCATACAGGTCCAATCACAGTGAAATGTCTTTCCTTAAGCTCTTACAACTTTTAGACATAATAATGGTAGGCAGTGTCCTCATTAAGGATCCTCGTGGCCAGAGGGTAGGAGCTCTTCCTGAACTTCTCAAAGTTGGCTTAGTAAACGAGGACAATAACAATAAAAGCAGCCTTTTGGGGCAGTTCAGTTCATTGGATCGTATCAGTGAGTGCGTGTCTAACCTCTTTTCTGTCAAAGCGGTGCGACTGAAATGCAGAATAAGCTGGTGGAGGGGATCTGGCTTTGTTTCCTTCTCCTCCTCCTCATCTCCTTCCTCTTGCTCCATTGCTTTCTGGGATGCACAGGGAGACGGAGGGTGAGAAAAGTCACAGACAAAACATGAAACAGATGCGACAGGACACTCACGGATAGGTCATCTATCATCCTGTCTTCAAAAGAGTAACCCTCGGAGTGAAGCCAGTTGCGTTTGTATCCCTCAAGAAACATGTTGGAAGCTCTGTGTCTGCAATCCAAGAAACAAAACAGGATTTAAAAAAAATATGCATCATATGCATACATTTTCTGTGATTTATTTTGTTGTTCCGTTCTGCCAGTTTTCTCACCTTGGAATGTTGTATAATGGTGTCATCCTAAAGCAAGCGACCACAGCCCTGCGTCTCTGCTTGGACAACAGTTTGTGCCACACCATCTTCTTGGATTTGAATGGATGCTCTGTCTATACCAAAGATACCAAAAGAGTTTAATACAGTATGGCAACTTTTTATGTACAGCAGTAAAGGCCTGAAGTTGGAGAAGCTGTTGATTTTTCCACTTGAGAATCACCACTCACCACTTCAAGGTGGTAAAGGACAGCAGAAACCTCCTGCACTCTCTTGACAACTTTGACTGGCGCGTCAGCATCCTCAGCCTTCCCTGCCATCTCCTTGTACAGGGCCATCTGCCAGCGCATGGATGGATTGTCCACCTTTCCACAACACAGGGATACAGAGCTTTCTGAAATGTATTTTGACTGATGATCTATTGTTAGAAGTACAGTGCCAGTTAAAAGTTTGGATATCTTCTAATTTAATGTTTGTCTTGATATTTTCTGCATTGTAGATCAACACGGAAGACGTCCAAATGTGTTTTTAGATTCTTTTGCTTTGGTGACAGCTTTGCACATTCTTCTCTCAATCAGTTTCATGAGGTTGTCACCTGGAATGGTTTTCCAACTGACTTGAAGGAGTTCTCTAACATGCTGAGCACCTGTTGGACGCTTTTCCTTCACTCTGCGGTCCAACTCATCCCAAACCATCTCAGTTGGGTTTAGGTTGGGTGACTATGGAGACCATGATATCTGATGCAGCACTCCATCACTCTCCTTCTTGGTCATAAAGCCCTTACAGAGTCTAGAAGTGTGTGCTAGGTATTTGTCTTGTTGAAAAGAAATGATGGTCCCACTAAGCTCAAACCAGATAAGATGTCCATCCTTACATCCATTTCATGTAATGGCTTATTCATATCAGGGTCGCAGCAACAACAGCAACATAAGTGATGGTCTAAAACAGTTTACAACTTCATTACGTGTTATTTCATAGTTTTGATGTCTTCAGTGTTAATCGCCAAGGTATAAAGTGACAAAAATAAATACACAAATACAGAATAAGAAGGTGTGTCCACATTTTTGACTCATAGTGTACATAATTACATACTATTGGATTAACAGTCCGGGAGTTACAGGAATTATACCTTGCCTTGAAGATGAAGGTTGTTCTGCAGGAACTCTCTTACTTCCTCATCAGTATCTCTCTGTAAAGTGAAACAGTTTATCATCCATTGACCTCCTAAAAGCGATGTGGAATCATGACTATACTACAGTATTTAACATGTTACAAATCAGAGAACAGATGTTTATCTGAATCATTCAAAGTCAAAAACAAAACAACAAAAACTACCAAAGAGTATCTGATCTTGGCCAGGTTGATAAGCTCCTGATCAGCGGGAGAGCACATGTTGAGACCTATGGGGAGCATCTTTTTCAAGGCAGCCACAATAAGTGAAGTCTGCACAGAGTAACGATCTCCCCGTCTCTTCTTCTTGGTACGTTCAGTATCTGAGCCTCCGCCCTGAGAAAAAGGACAACAAACCAGAAAGCATTCACAGTATCTCAAAAAATGCTGACGTAATGACACCACAGTCTACAGGGCTTTATATCAAATGCTTTACAGCCTTCATTCAGCACCAGGCAGTCCCTTTAATTGATATAAGCCCCCACTAACAATGACCTATTTTTCCTAAAATGCTAGGAATGACTCCAAACCGCAAGAGCAAAAATGCAACTGATTCTGTTCAGTATGCAACCATTATCCTACCTTTTAGTAAACACTGACTGCCAGCTGTGTATTGTGCAATAACAGTATATCTCTCCACTTTAGAAATACCCAGCAACAGGCACCGGGGAACATGTTATAACATGTTATTACAGTAGACAATGTGTAAATAAAACATGAGAGTATGTGAGTGTGTGAGTGTGTGTGAGAGAGAATGTCTATTTCCTGTTATTTCCCCAAGTGTGAAGGTCATTGTTTCTCTGAGTTCAGACTGGTAAGTAGAGGGTACAGTGAAGATGTGAGGGCAAAGTCAGGATATGGCTGGCTTTGGGGAAGGGAAGCTGAAAGGAATGGGTCTTGTAAGAAAGTAAATCATTGAAATTGCATTTACATAACATGCAAACAGAAAACAGATTTCATTCAAGTGACAACCCATTCAGCATTCTTTGAACAGGATACATAGCGAAAAACAAACGCATGTTGTTTTTTTTTCTCTATAATTTGAACTCAGTTTTGTAACAACTGCAGCCCTTGGTGAAAAATTTAAAGGTTAGATGAAGTTACAGAACAAAACGCGGGTTAGACTGATAATTAGCAGGCTGTTAAAATCACACAACTACTACTACCACTACAACAAACTGTCTGTGGGATACATCCCTGTGCCCGCCTCCTGAACTTCTGTTCAGTCCTTCTGTTAACTGCTCTTTCTAGAGTCCTCCAAAATGTATGTGAGAACTTGCGGTAATGTATTTTTGTGATATGAATGTTTAGTCTATTAAATGCATGCCCAGTGAATAGGTCACATGGTAATGCTATTTGAGCCACGGAAGTATAGATACCAGCATCACACATGAAGCGTAGGGTGCAAAGTTACCGGACAAATTCAGAAATAAGTAAATCTAACTAGGTGAATTCATGAGTCATATTGATACTACGCATCTAATATGGTCCACAAAATCTGAAGTCGGTTAATATGATGTTGCTTAAAGTGGCTCAAGTGCATAAACCTTTAACCTGCTTTGTGAAATAATGGATAAATCTACAGGTAGGTCTGTTAATTAATTGCTAATTGCCTTTTCACACACATAAGGTTGAAATGGAGAGACAAACAGAAGAGGCCAGTTACGCCCTTTCTTATGGCAATGTTTTCATTATTGGTGTTGGGATGTCATTGAGATGAACAATGAAGTTAATCCCAGAGGCTGTACACCCCCCTATCCAAGTTAAATAACAAACAATATCAGTGCCAGATGTACATTATAAGCCTTCGCTTACTACAGATGCAAGTGTGTTATAGAAGACTAGTTTAGAGGAAACAGGGTGCAAAGCATTTCGGGGAATAATTTAGATAATAAGAGTGAATCAATGAATTGGTTAGGTTCATGGTCACTTTGAGCACATTCTAAAGAGGGAACAAAAGTTTTTTTCAGAAATTTGCTTCAGTGATGTTAAGCATCAAGTCTTGTGTTAGTGCGGACTAGGCTTTACTACGGTAGTGAAAAGGAAACTAAACCATGATGTGAAATTGCATGTTCAGAGAGGAGAGAAGAAAGAGCACAGAGAAGACTAACATCACCCCCTACTGGCAAAAAGCTGCATTACAAAAGCTACAGGTCAACCATCCTTCAACGAACAGAAACAAAAAAAACATTCTAGAAGACTCCAACTCAACTATGATCAAAAAAAAAAAAAAAAAAGAGCAAACTCAGTGACAGGATGATGGCACTGTTCTCGCACTGCCACCTTGGGCTTGGTGTAAAGCCCAGTGCCATGAGCCCAACTCTACAGCTGAGTACTTTCATCAAGCGCCTCCAGACTCCCCCCTCACACACTGGCAGGACTCGGGATGGCCCGCAGGTGGGGCCTGCCCTTTTGTCCAATGATCCTTTATTAGAATAATGTGAATGTCTCTCACTAGTGCATATTCATTCAAGTTGTTTTTTTTCCATATGTATAAAGCTGTTAAATTAGTTTACAGTATGTAAACATTGTGTTAGACATAGAGTGATCTAATCTAAGACTGTGTGTCACTGCACAGACTTGTACACTGTGGTACAGCCAATGCTAATAGCAGTGTAAGTGGATCCAAATTCTATCTGTTGCTCCTTTGATGTAACTTCTGGCTAGGATTTTCGTGTGCTATTAATACAAATAACTTTATATTTATAGCAATGACAAATTCTCAAATGAGTTTTGTTCCACTCCTGATAAGCTGGAAATTATTCATGACTAAGCAGATACAGCTGCGTGTACAGAAAAAGCATTTGTCACTGGCACTAAACAAGTTGTCCAGTTGTCATGTCTCTCCGAATGGAATGTGGACGTCTGTGCGTCTTGCTGTGCGCTCAAGTAAGTACACTGTGTGTGTGTATGTGTGTGTGTGTGTGTGTGTGTGTGTGTGTTTGGGCATGTGAATGGATCAGATGTGCCAGTGTGCTGGAGAGGTTGATGAAAAGCTCCCTCAAAAGTGAGGTGCCATGCGGTCAGCACAGCGGTCGTGCAGGAACAAAGTCTAACCTCTGAGTCCCCGCCCTGGAAACCCAGCCGCAACCCAAAAGAAGAGGACAAGGGACAGCCAAAGAGAGAATATTGTTAACACAGCTGCTATTGTTCTCAAATTTGTGAATTAAAATCAAACCTCCAACAGGTATTTCAGGCTTGGCTATATTTAACCAAGATCAATAAACAAGAACATTAAACCAACAGAACATGTACAAAAGCAGAAAGTACCATCAAATCCTGCATGTGTTGTATTAAGTGCCTTTCTGTTTTAGACTGTTGTTATGGATTATAGCCAGTTATAAAACATTTTGCAAAACTAAGGTGAGTTTCATAAATGACCATTTAAAATTGGCTAAAAAAACAAGGGCACAAAGAAAGGAACACCAACAATATTGGAGATCTGACACTATGGCAGCTTCACCGCAGCACCGGCACTGCCTTCGATGAACTCACCTTGGTCATTTTGCTCTTGCTGTCAGCGGTGAGGAACGACATGTTATTGATCTCATTCATCACCACAAAGTTTTGCTCCTCTCGCTTGAAGTTCTACGGGACAGAACAGAGAGTGAAATGGGATACGTGCAGTAAAGGAAGCCGCTACAAATAGCGGCGTTCGAAGGCCAAATGAATGTACTCACATGAGATTTGGACCAGAAAATAAACACCTCTCCAACCATTCGGAAGAGCTCCTCTGCATCAGGGTCTGGGCATGTCAGCCATCTTGCCCTGTAAGCAGAATAAATGACTTCCTGTCAGTGCCAGGTATGATTCATGCTTCAAAATCTATTTGTAATTTCATTGTACCTGTTGTTGTCTACATAGCGGATAAGCAGAGGGTAGAGGGCATATAAGTCTCTGCAGAGGACAGCAAACTCATCTCGTATAGTGCCATCTTCCTCATCCCCCTCTGATTTCCCCTCCATCCGCAAATGGTCCTCTTCAGCCACCACCTTCGAGGTGCGTTTCTTCAACTTCTCCATTGTCGGGATGAAGTGGGATTTGAGCATTTCTGGCTTTGCCCTGCTGACAATGGGCTGTGCGAACACTAGAGAGAGAAAACAAGCGGTGTCATCTCCCCTGTACAAAAACTCACTCCGGTGACACATTAGTAGAGTTTGAAAGGGTGCTCACCGGCCAACCTCTTCATCCAAGAGGCCTCATCGATACCCAGGTTGTTGACTACAATTTTCATGATGCTGCCCAGCAGCTGATTGAGGTGCTCTGATGTAACATCAGTGCAGAGCTGGTTTTCCAGCTCGGGGAAGTTTTCAAGCCCTCTCTCCCACCAGCGTGGCAAGTAGTTACACAGCATGGGCAAAGTGATTTCAATCACATGAGGCATCTCAGTATAGCGAGCACCTGACTCTGCCAAGTCCCCAATGTCCTTCAACAGAACATCCAGCTCTGGAATGTCTGGACATAATTCCTGGACCTCGTTGGGAAGGCCCAAAACTTTGGCATAGAGAAGAGAAGTATTGAAAAGTCAGAAACAAGAGACAGAAAACAGAAAACAAATCAATAGTAATGCACTCACTGGCTCTCTCCCTGGGTGTCTTTGTGGTGTAGACAGAGAAAGCATTGAATTCATTTAGATGGGGCTCTACGTAAGCCACTGGCATAGCTGCTGCGAGGTGAGCCAAACACTCTCCGAGAGCCGGCCTCTGCCTGTAAATGTAAAGCACAAGGGCAAAAAATGCTCCCAGGTGTCTACTTTGAAATCATCTTACACACTGTGATGTATGCAGCTGTGAGGTCACCTCTCAACGTGTGGATTTTTGACAGTCCCCAGGGAGTAGATGCTACACATGATGCGATAGCACGACATCTGTAGATCATCCACTGTACGCGAGCAGCAGTGACAGGGAAAGTGTCAGGATAAATGTATGCAGAACCATCGTGTAAAATAAAAAAAAAAGCACTCGTGAAAGCACTCACAAATGACATCGTCTCCAAACTGGTGCTGAGCGATGTGATCAAACAGCGAGGTAAGCACTGGGAGCAGGACAATGGTCGTGTAGTTGATGTTCTGGGACACGCCTTTCACTTGCTAAAGAGAGCAGCATAGGTTTATGGACTCAAGATATATACTTAAGGATATATATGGATATATATTTAAATTAATATTTCAAATATGATGTCCTTCTGTTACCTGATTGCCTTTGGATACTTTGCCAAGTTTGAGGTTCTCTACCATCTTCTCTATGTCATCAGCAGCGCTCTCAAAGAACGAGCGCAGCCCTGCTTTCACAATCTCAGGCCCAGATTTCATTACTGTCCTAATGAATGAAATATGAAAGATTGTAATGGAAAATGAAAACAAAACAAAATATGTTCATTTTGACAGTGGCGTGTGAGAATAGGAAAAATGACTAAACCTCGCGTCTAAAGACCGCGCCAGAATGTGAAGACAGTTAACAATTGCCGGAGCGTCGGTTCCTGCGCGTAAAAATACAAATACAATTCAGCTCAGCACACACTGTTTATGCATACAAAACAAGAGTGCCTGCACTTGTTTTAACCACGGAAGGACAACGCAGAAAAGAGTGAAAAGATTCAGAAAGAAACAGACATCTTACCAAAAAGGGAAACTCTGTGTCTCACGAGAGCGGACATTTTACAGAAGATACTATGATGGGAAAGAAAGGGAAGAAAAGGTAAATGCTTATAGAAGAGTGGAAGAGAGATATGAAAGGTATACATAACATGGTGTGTCATATCTGTTCACCTTGCAATCATCTCCTTCTCCTTATTGGAAGAATGCCCACCACTACCCAGAACTTTTGCGGGTGTCGACAAGAAGTAGAGGCAGTGGTTTTTGAAATACTGGTTGATAAGAGGCATCAGGATCTGTGAGGGAGAGTTTTCACACTTAGTACAGCGATGAGGATGAGTTGGGTTTTCAAAATCGTGACCTCTCTAAGCTTTAGTTTCACCTTGGCAAAGAATTTGATTTCCTGCTCATGAGGAGACTTTTCCACTCGTCCACTGCTTACCACAGCCTCTGTACAACACACAATGATAGTCACAATAACAAAGGCAACAAATACCTACTTTAAGTACTGCTACTTTAGGTTACACAATTCTATCAGATGTTAAAGAATCTGTTCTTCATCGCTGCACGATAATACCAAGATGAGCGATGAACTCCTGGGCGATTTCCATCCATTTCAACAGCTTCTGCAGGAAACCATAAGCAAATCTCTTCTCAATGGATGAGATGTCAGACTCCATATCTTTGAGGCCCCTTAAGAGAAACAGAGTTTAACTCTTTGTACATCATAAAACACAACTTCAGGAGGCATCTTTCAAACAATTATGTTCAATTCTGGTTCTTTTATATAACACTGTTTTCCTAAAAAGTTGTTCACAATGAAGAACAGAAACATAGCAGGCAAAGTATTTTTAGTTTTTGTTTATGATCATAGAGTCTATACTTACTAATTTGATTCTTACTTGATGTAGGATTTCAGCTGCTCAACAATTCAATGTTTCCTTTGTGTAATGCACCAAACATTTACAACAGGTGACAAGTCAGAACTGCTGGTCAGTTTAGCACTCAGACTCTTTGACTACAGAGCCTCGCTGTTTGAATACAAGCAGTATGTGGTTTGACATCGTCCTGCTTGAAATAAGCAAGACCGTCCCTGAAAATTTGGAATCCGTACCTTGTGACAGCATATCCATTGAGCTGCAGGAACTTGAGCAGCTCGTGAGCCTTCTCTCTATCTCGTGCCTTCTCTTTGGCTGTCAGAGTATCGTAGGGCACCAGCAGAGGATGTGTTCCACCTCCTACGCAAACGGAAGTTCTCTTAAAAAAAGGTCAAAAGCCAAATCGCTCATTCTCCATATGCCCAGGCTCCCTTCTCTAAAAATGAAATATTACCCTTAGACTGCAGCTCCAACTTTTTCTTCCGTCCCCAGGTGTTATGGTAATTTTCTGCCAGTTGCTCTGCCATGGACTGTAAACAGATGAAGCTATGAATACTGAGCAGATGCTAAGATTATAGCACAGAAGGTTTAAGTATTTACTGCCATACGTGCAGGTCTCTTGATAGAGCCATGTGTGTGATGTCAATGGGCTGAGGACTGTAGCCATGGCTTGGGTCATAGGTTGCCTAGAACAGAAAGACTTCATCAGATCAGTATATACTACGCAATAAATAACACTGCTGTTATAACACTATGAAGTATAAGTGCATGAATCCATCTCCTCTGTACCTGAGCAGTCTGTGAGATTTTCCGTGACGCCGCCTTCTTCTTATCTGACTCGTCTTCTTCTCTTGCTTTATCTATGTTCCACTCCCATGCAATCATGGCTTTGATTGACTCTTTGATTGGCCAACGGTAGATCTCTTTGTCCTGCCGGAAGAAAAATCAGAGTGATCAGAAGCAGGGACTGATGGGGTACAGGAAGATTCAATGCACAGCGTGACGGTGAGTTTACCTTCTCCGAGAAGGTTTTGTATGGCCTGAGCATGGGATGAGTTTTTGCATTTTCATCCAACACTTCGCCATATGACCAGTTATTCTGGATCTGAAACATACACGGATACACAAGTGTTATTCATGCTTACAATGGGCTTTCTTCTTACCTGCAGTATGTCTATGCTTTCCAATACAGAATGTTTAGCTGTTCTGATCAAACTAACCCTGCATGCTAATCCTGTATTGGCTGTAGAACAGTATTAGACAATTGTGAGTGATTACAATCAGTTCGAATGAAAGCTCTACCTTTTCAAAGGCCCATTTGTCATGTGTATATTCCGCATATTTGTTGATAAAGGGATCCAGTCTCTCAGGGATGATAGTGCTGAAAAAGAAAAAGAGTTCTTTTAGATTTCAGTTTTTTTTTTACAGAGTATGTCTTAAAAAGACAAAAATCCTCTTACTTTGTGGTCTCTACTGGTTTTGGATCAAAGTTTCCCTCTGCGTCTACCGACGCTTTTTTCTCGGTTTTGGAGGAATAGCTGGCGTCTACGTAGTCGGGAGGAATGGCTCCAGCAATGGAGCAGATGCATGGCATTGAAATTTTGAAAATCTCAGCATCAAATTTCTGGAATCACAGTATTCAGACATTACAATGTGCCCAAATACCATCAAATATACTGGAAAAGAAATAGCTCATATTGCTCCACCTTATGTGCGAGTGATTCAAAGATCCCCCAAAACAGTTTGCGGGTCAGATGCAGTTCCTCTTCTGATGCCACTCCAAAGTTAGCCCAACCATTAGGGAGGCAATAATATTTCCAACAGCGTTCATAGTGGTTGGTCAAAAGCTGAAGTAAAATAAAGGTGAAAGTAAAAAATTAGAAGACAAACATGTGAACTCAAAGACAAGGTTTGTTTTTAAATTTCCTCATACCTTCAGTGGCATTTTGGCGTACTCGTTGAGAATTGGCACATCAAACACCAGCCGCCTCAGCAGGTGCTGGAGCATTGATGGACGGAGGTGTCTGAAAGAAAGACAAAGTTAACTTCAACTATGAACCCGGCCTTACTAATAACCAATAAAGTTTGCCAAGTGATTAAACTGACTTGCACAAGGCCATGAGGCACTCTTCAATGATGTCTCTTTGGGCCTTCGTGAAGGCTCGTCCACGAGACAGCCGGTAGATTGTGTGCAACATGGAGTCGATCATTATGGCTCGGTGGTCACTACCAGCAAAGAGTGGGGCGCACTTGGTGATGAGTGGCAGCACAGCAGAACACAGGTAACGGTTCAAAGCGAGGGCCATCTCTGTGGTGCTGAAAGCAACCTGTTGGACAGAAGTTCAACACTATGGTGATAACTATGGTCCGCACTACTCAACGAGGACCATACAGGGCAATCTGTGTAAGGCTCACCGTGTCCAGAGAGGCAGCAGCCCTCATGTCAGGTAGAAAGCCCACCTCGAGCACATGGAGCAGGAAATCCTGGTTGTCAATACCGTACACTCTGTCCAGGAATAGAACCATGGGAGCCTTGTGATCCGGTACGAAGCTAGCTGACATCTTTGGTTCTATAATGCTGTTGTCTAAGAAAACATTTTGCAAGAATCATTAACAATGTGTAAAGTTGGACGACAGTGGAAGCTTTCAACATGCAGTACAATGTATGTAGCTGAGCTTTGAATGAGCCTAAGGTGTTTACCTTTTCCAAAAGAAGGAATCTGAACAGGAAGGCTGATGACTCCCACCAGATCCTCAATGGGGACCAGAGACCTCAGGATGGCCCTAATCCTCAGAGCCTCACCTTTGCCAGCCTGGATCAGCTGCAGAGACAAATGTGCATTTAAATATATACTGCTAAATTTACTACTCTGTCTTTGTAGCTGATAAGTCCAGCATGGTGGCTTACATGCATCTCAGGAGCGCAGCGTCCCAGCAAGTCAATGAGGGCTGAGTAGAATGACATGATGGCGTTTCCCAGGTGCACCCTGTTCTCCTCATGCTGCTCCTCTCCTCCAAACCTACCAGAAAAGGATAGTGGCTCTAAATAGAGACAATCGACTCTTTGGTGCTCCCTTAAATACAGTCTGAAAGCCTTTGTACCAAAGCTGAGGGCTCTTACATTGGAAAGCGTCTGTCTTTCTTAACACTGGGGCCATCTCTTGCAGGGTCCTCTGATATTTTGATGGCTTCTTCTATTGCGGCCAACAGACCATTACCCCCCTCCCCTCTCAGGGCTGGACCAAAGCACTCAGGTCTGCGAATGAGGAGGCGTACCACAACATTGGCATTCTCTTCTACGCTCTCTCCTGCAGGAGGGATGGAAGAAAACATATTAATAAGAGAGAAAAGCTGAAACAATATGGACATTAAATAAAAAATTGCATTGTGTAACAGACCATTGACAAACACAGCAAAGCGAAGAAAGTCAAGGTATTTCTCTCCGCCACAAGGATTCCAGCCAATGTCAGGGTAGCCTTTGGCCAGTAGCATTGGACAGCTCTGGAGTCCACATCCAGCTAAATACTTCACCACCTGGAAAGATATCAGTGTTCTCAAGTGTCTCCATCACTTTTTGTATAATGCTGCAATATGTTTCGTGCCTATTGTTTCTATCGTACCATTTCCAGGTCCTGTTCCTGAAGGGCCAACGCTAGCTCATTGTTGTCGATACAAGAGGCTGCAGCCACATCCAACGGGGTGGAGCCTCGCATTCCTAAAGCAAAACATAACATTTGTAGCTTTATCACATTTCACACATTAAGACTAATGTTGTAACTAAATAAAGATAATTACCAAGGCCGATGCCACTGTTCTGGAGAAGGTAGCTGAGATGATCAAACATAGAACGCTGATTTTGACGACTGATACGACAGAAGTAGCAGAGAAAGCGGCAACAGTTTGTCACCACTCGAGGGAATCTAATCTCCTGTTGGAAGAAAGTATGTTACAAATGTAAATTTAAGTTAAGTTATTTGTAAATTGCAATGTAGTTGAGTGGAATAAAAAACATACCTTTGAGTCCCCACCACCCAGTACATTAACCATGACCTCCATGACTGTTTCGTGCATGCCCAGAGCTCTCATCAAGTTGGGGTGCTGATAGAAAACCTTGTTACTCATGATGTTCCTACAGAAGGCAAAAATTTGTTTTTTTTTATTTATAGCTTCTGTCACAGTAAACAATCAAAAACTTTCCTTTAAAGGAAGAACTACAGAATAAATGAATTGTTATATTAACCCAATGCTTTGAATCATAAGCCTCTCCTCCTCGGGACCCATCTGGACAATAAGCAGTGAGCGGATCTGACCCAAACACTCCAGCAAGTCCATGGTGTCGTGAATGGAGACTGCATTGATGGTGTAGGCCTTGGGAAGGGCACGCATGAGCTCACCCAACCCATCGTACTGCCTGTGAAGGAGGCTGAACATCATGCGCACTAGCTCGGGATTCTGGATAAATGACTCCTGAGCCCAGTGGATCATAGTGTGGGAAATCAGCTCCTGCAATGTGCCTGGTAAACAGAATGCATATAGTTACATAATATACACATATATAGAAAATATACTGTACTGTTGTGATTATAGATGAGGTTTGCGATGAGTGGCAAACCTTATTGCAAGGCACCAACATCTCCAAGTGGCATGACCCAATGTGGCTACTGGGTCATCATGGGCCAACCATGTATTATTACTAATTTGACAGCTTATTTATAAGACAATATTTTTGTGTTGTTATTGTTATGTTTCCAATGTTGCTTTGTTTACAGGGATTTAAATGTATGCATCGGATAGTGGTCCTGCTGAGGAGGGTGCCAGCCTTGCCCCCAAGATGCCTAGGGGCCTCCCAGTCTACCCAGTACCTTCAGCGAGTACCTCCTCTCCTAGCACTGCCAACAAATGAACATGCTAAATCTACCGCCTCTAGAGCTGTCACTTTTTTTCTATGCAAGTAGTACTTATTGCGGCACAAAATGGGCTACTGATGCTTATAAAATATTTTCAGATTTTCTCCAAAGAAAAGTTGATCTACAAAAGCCACAGGCTGATTGCAGTTGCAAGACATGCAAAAGATGAGACACTCACTTGGTTTTTTATCCTCTTGTGGTTCAGGCTCCATCTCTACCTTCTTCTCACGGAACTTCTTCACCTTTACCAACAAACGGAGCAGCCGTCCTCGGACAGAGTTATCCACTTCTTCCTCTTGCTCTTCTTCTTCAATATGAACACCTGAGAGAGAGTTTTAAATAAGATACTGTAGCAAGCAACCATCCACGGTGTCAATTCTAAATGCTGAAGTTGGTAGCCTTGATACTGTAGATGAAGACTTACCACAGTGTGCCAGCAGAGCATTGTGAAAGGTCAGCATGGATTCGCGGACCTCGTCAGGAACGGGACAGTCTTCATCTTCAGCACAGTTCTTGAAGTTCATGAGCATGTTGACCTACATTTAAAAAGAAAATACAAACTCATCCCAAATGCTAACTGAGCAATTGAGAGGAAGTGACATTTGTTCTGTCGAGGAGTATATTGTGGGTGTACCTGCTCCTGTGGCGGGGAGCGAAATTCACGGGTCTTGCGGGCGGTCTCAGCTGCACTCATGGTGAAGGCCATCATGAGTTCATTGTAGCGCTGCCTCTGGTTGGACTGTATCTGGTTAACAAACTCGTCTGAAAAGGCAGTGATGGCCTCCACTCTGTGACGTAGCTCACAGTCACAGAAATACTGCAGCAGAGTACACATCTGAAGGACAAAAACAAATATTATATGAACAGTATTATGAGATAGTTTGGGGTTTTTTTGTATATTCTAAGAAGACCAGTGTTACCTGCAGTTTGACAGCTTCTGGTAGCTTCATCTGGAAAAGACCTTGCTCTAGATGTTCTTTTTTGTTCTCTCCACCTGTCTCTGCATGTTTCTCTTTCTCGGTTTCCTCAGCTCCCTTTTCGCCATTTACTTGTTCTTTCTCCTCCACTGTTTCTTCGTGTGGCATGCAGTCTTCTGTGTTCTCTAATTCTTCCTCCATTTCTTCCTCCTCCTCCCTCTCCTCGTCTTCACCCAACCCATCATCCTCAAATTCCTCCTCCTCTTCCCACTCAGTTTCCTGCACTTCCCTCTCTGCTGCTTTTGGGGGTGGTTTTCGCTCCTTCTCTTCCTTCACGTTGGCAAGCTCCTCGATGGGCTCTTCTGGTTTCTTGCCACTGAAGACTGTGGGCTCAAGCATCTTCAGAATGTGTGTGACATCTTCATCGTCAAACACACCCATGATGAGGAGAGTACTAATGAGTTTTAGGATTGGAACAAAATGAAACTCAACACTGCCTCCTACAGGATCTCTCATGGCTTGACCGCCATCTTGCACGGCCTCCGTTAGCATATTCAGGGCCTTCGTCTTTAGCACCTGGAAACACAAGCAAACGTATGATTATCAGTGACTTTTGAGTTTCCAAATACAAAATGTCAAATATGTTCAACCTCACCTGTAAGGGAATGACTGGACTCAGTGTGTAGATGTCTGGATCTGTTCCCACAAACCCAACAGAGGAGAAATGGAGTTTGGGACGCAGACATGTGGTGAGGCCAACCCCGGGTAAAGCATGAGATTTGTCAGTGTACAGAGTGATGCTGCGCGTTTCGTCTGTCATTGGAATGATGAATTCCTTGTTGGTTCCCAGCCGGTTCCTCTTGGCAGACTCCAGGTGCATGCTGATGAGCAAGTCATAGAAGCCGCTCCTCATTGGTCCAGGAAGGTAGGTGTTTTCTATGGCGTAGAAGAGCTGGGATTCATCTACATGGCTGCACAGGGCATGAGCTACCCGGTTGTTTCCCAAAGCACACACCGAGCCATACAGCTTCAGAGTATGATAGTGGAACTTTAGTAGGTCCATCCGCTCTGACAGCTCCAAGATGTCAATACACCTAGAGGATGCAAAGGGGTTCATTTGGTTAAAAAAAAAAAAAAAAGCAGCAGATTTTTCATGAATGCAGAATGCAGCAGTTCTGACCTGTTCTCCTCCGGGATATGGAGGGCCATCATGGTAAGCGTCTCCTGACACTGCACCACCCAGCCCATTCTCTCACTAACACGCCCTGTCTCTGGAGCCAGGAAGTGGTTGGGCATGCGGCTCCATATAACTGGGGTTAACATCTGGACATCCAGTCTCGGGGGGCATTGGGGGACAGGGTTCTTGCGTTCACTCCGGAACATGGCGGCTGAGATCGGCATAATGTTCTGGCAAGACAGTAGAAGAAAAGGAAGATTCTACAAGTTCTACAACAAAGGTAGTAATGTGAAATTGTATTCTCGATTTTGAGATTCATTGGGACTGACCTTGAGCTTGCCAAGTTCAAATTGAATCATATTCTGACTGGAAGGAAGGACAAAGGCGGCTGGAAACAGTTTTGTGTTGGGCTCCACCTGCAAGAAGGGAATATAATATTGGTTTCATTAAATGGCCTATTCTTTATAAGGAACTGTATAAATAGAACATTGAAGCTCATTTGACCTGGTAAAACGTGTTGATCTCTTTTCCATTGGCAGTGAAAGTCATGAGTCCTGTGTCCAAATCAATAAGACAGCCGATCACAAAATCCTCTTGACTGACTCGCGTCTGCTGGGAGCTGCTGAACTCTCCTCCCCATACCATGTAGCAGTTACTGCGTTTTATACTGAGCAAGACAGAAAAAATGATTGCATGTTCAACTCAGATCTCAAGTTATTTAGGTCATTATCTTACAATAGGAAATGTTCTGAGATCTTGAGATAACAAAATGTGTTTTTCTCGAGATAATGACATAATTAATTTGAGAAAAGGATAGTCTAGTATATTAAATCATTGCAGGAAACATCAAGCATCATGCCATGGAGAGGTCACATGTGTGATGGAAATCTCAGACCTATCACATTTGATTCATTATCTCGTATTAATTGTGTTGTTATCTGGGGAAAACAAAGGATCTCTTGTTTTGAGATAATGGTATAAGTATAAGAGATATCAAGAAAACAAATGAAATCAACTCATTATCACGAGATAATTGAAGAAATTTATGCGTTTAAATGAAAGCGTTTCCTTTTTGCTTAAACATACCTGTCATGAATGTTGCCTTTATCATCACCGACAGTGACTGTTACATTTCTCACTTTGCTCATGTCAAAGTGAGGGTCATACTGGTGATAGTCAGGTGTGATCCAGCCCACCCACACACCACTGGGCTCCTGCCCCGCAAACACTCGCACAGAATAATAGTACTGGTAAAAAGAAAAGGAGATGGGTGGGAGATAAACATAAGTACTGTTTCAGGTAAATATGATTCAACACGATCAAGATGAAACTAATAAAAGTAACACTGTTTACACTGTATGTTGATTGTTGTATCTACAAACTGTGAATAGATTTTATATGGTTATGATAACCATATATAAAAGTTCTGGACCTACTGTGGTAGTGTTGAGGATGATGTCAACGTCGTCCCTATCATCTGGTACGACATCCTCCATTAAGCGGGGCAGAGTCGGAACAACAGGGGGTGGAGTTATTAATGCAGCCTTCTTAGCCTTGAAGAGGAATCTGTAAATAACAGCACAAATTATTCACTATACATGTATGTAAATGGGGTATGCCAGCCGCAGCCTCCTCAAAGCTGTACACCCTTTCTCAAGTCACTCCACATGAATCTATACAGTACAAACCCTTTCTTCTTGCTTTTCTCGGTAGAGGCGTCCTTCTCATTCTCTCCATTTTTGATGGCAGGGATCTCTTTAGGCACAGACGGTTCTTTCTTTTCCTCCTCCTGCTCTTTGCGAGTAGCTGACTTCTTGAGTATTTCAAAGTCAGAGTCTGGGTCCACTTCTAACACCTCATCCTCGGGGATGGTCAGGGCACGAGTGAGAAGGGTGGTCCCCGCTGGGACTTTGAAGCTCTCGTGAAACTCAACGGGCATGCTGAGTCTGAAGAAGAGCAAATCAGTGTTGGCATTCTGGGATCCAAATGTCTTGTGGGTCACTTTGAGACAAGGGGCAGTTTCCACTGTGCCATCAACCCGGGACACCTAGAGTTTAAATGAAAGGGGGGGGGCAGACACTTAACTTAACTATAACACAATAATACTATAACTCAGGATGGGAACATCAAAAGAATGCAAGAGGCCAATCATAGTACCTCCATGTGTGGATGATCAGTTGGTGCAATGATGAACTGTGGAAGGCTCTTGCTGAACCACATGGTAATGTCTCTTTTCATGTTTATAGCAAAAGGTTCAAATCCCTCCTGCAGGCCACAGATGGTAAAGTAACGAAGACTGCTGACGTTCTGACCCAAGTTGATCCTGCCGACCTGGGACAGGCCCAGACTGCACACGGGTATGAAACCTAGGGATGTTTGATACACTCATGAACACACACAAACACAAACCCACAAGTGTCTATGTGGAAACTTATTTGTTGTTAAAGTACTTACCTTCTCCTATCTCGATATCCTTAAAGGCCATCTCCGAGCCTGAGTCACTGATCAACATTTCTCCATTCAGTGTAAACATGATGTTCATCTCTGTGAGATCAATCATACAACCCACCACATCACCAGATTGCCACTGACGACCAAACGGCTCATTCCCCATATGCCAGCGTTGGGCCTGGAAAAGAAAACTCATTTTAGAGCTTTGTATGACAGAGACTCCTCACAACCACGTAAACTAGGTCTCACACCCACCTTGAAGCCATTGAAGACGTACGCCAAATCATCTGCACCAAGTTCAGTGTCTGCATGAACACTTGGTCTGGCCCAGCCCACTCTCATCTCCCCAATTGTCACAGCCTCAAACTCAAAGTACCACTTCCCCTGAGTGATGGCATAAGATTTCTCTGCTCTGAACACTCTGATTTTATCTCCACGGGGGCTGCCATGTCCATCACCACCTAAATAAACAAATACAGGAATGATTTCATAAAAACAAATTTACAAAAACTACAAAAAGAATTCCTGCCCTGCTTGTAGATAACAGAAACTTACTGCTCTCCTGGTCAGGCGGTTCTATGTTGTACCCATATCCAATCAGAGTGCGAACAGCTGCACAAACTGTCTCTCTGTTGGTCTTTTTCGTCTTTTCGTCCAGCAGGTTGTAGGGAACCAGACGGGGATTGCGCTTGTTCAATATATCCTATATAAAAAAATAATATCAAACAAGAAACATTATTATAATAAACATATTTTAATGTTATTGATATTACAGGGACCTCTCCATAATAATGATGGTGCTACCTGCACAATACTGTAAGTCCAGCCCTGGCGAACCCGGTCTCTTGCCCACACATTGTGTCCATTTTCTGCCAATCTCTCCACTAGAGTGTTCTGATTAGGAGTCAGCTTGACATGGTTGAGGTCCAGAGGTGCTGGCTTATATCCATTACTCTGTATGTAACTAACAAACAATGCTTTATGATCAGGATGGGTGACAGGTACCGTTTATAAGGCCATTAGCAGTATACATGATAAAAGAGAAGGGGGTGCCACAAAATGAAACAGAATAAATGAAATGCCATGCAGCTCACGTTTTTGGGAGCTTGATCCTTTTCAAATTCTCCTCTGCTTTCTCATCTCCCATTCCTACATGACAGCCCAGTGCCAGCAGTGTCCTTTGAAATGAATCACACCAGGCATTAGAAATACAAAGAGACAGAAAGCACAGTGCTGTTAGTTAAGTGAAGGACTTACTTGAGTGTCTCTCCTGACATTGCCAAATTGTAGTTCTTCTCTGGTTCGGGCAGACTTTGGAAATCTACCAGGCAGGGGTGCAGCTTCTTGTTGTCATCACGAAACTTGACATTGATTTTAAAAAAAGTACAAACATTTTTGAAACTGTCAGTGTACGCCACATTTTTCATGCAGGAAATTACCAAACATTGACACTCACTGCGCCAAAGGTCCACCCTTGCTCAATGCGAGTAACAGCCCATAACTCATGGCTATTTTCTGCAAGCTTCTCTCGAACTCGTTCCAAATGAGGAGGAAGTACAATCTGAAATAATAGTAAATTCAGTGCAGCGGAAGAGATGAAGATGAGAATGATGATGGAATATGATTTTACCTGTATGGTGTCCACAGGGCAAGGAGTAAAAGCTGTATGTGAGAGGGACTGAGTTGGACCCAACAGGTTGCGGACACCATTGAAATCGTGCTTATACTCCTTGATAGGCTCGATCCGTAAACGGTCCCTGGGGAGCACTGCTTCATAGCACGGAGCATAGCCTGGAGGTGGGAGGAACTTGAAATCTCCATGACGCCCTCCAAGAAGAAACCGCAACCTTGTAGTTAGAGTGGAAATCGATATTAGCCTAATATGCCATAACTGTGCTGCAAATATGAAATAAAACATTAAAAAGATTCATTGAAATGTCCTACGTAACGCCTGCAGAGAAGCTGACGACAGGGAAGAACAGGCCATCAAGGTTGAAGTTCTCAAACATGCCCTGAACAGGATGCCCATTGATACGGAAGGAAATACTGGGCACACTCAGATCCAGACAGCAGCTGACCACGTCCTCCGCCGCCAGGATGTGCTGATTGGGTGTAGCAACATGACTTGGAACACGTCCTGTGGACACATTGAGCATATGAAGTGATGTCTGCCAATGTACAGAGAAGATATGTCCAAACCTTTGGTACCATACATGAAATCTTAGTTTCTGACTTTATCTTTATAACTTGTAGGCATCATATAGGAAAACTTAAGTGGTATGTACACAAAAGCACATTCCTAAAGATGAGGATAAAAAGAGTTCAAAGGTATTCAAAATTGTCTAATTCTCAGCCAGTGCATGCAAAAGACTACTTCTCATACCGTGTTCACTTTACCTGACCAAAGGTGAAGCCCGTCAAAACCATAGGAGTAGAGGTCATCCCCAACTCCATTGCCCCCCCAGCCTTCCCCTCCGCCAGGATATGGACTGTATCCCTCTGTCAAAGCCCAACCCACTCGTAGGTGATATGGCTGAGCTGTAAGGAATGGCTCCACATGGTCCACCATCACCTCAAAATACCACTTCTTATACTGAGTGGATCCTTCACAAGTTCCAAGGAAAATGTTGGGTCTCATGCTAAAGGAGGACAAAACAAATATCTAGCTCAGAGCATGTTTATATAATTGAGCTGTATGTAACCAGGAGTGTTCATACAAATTGACCCACCTGGTTACATAATTGATGATGTTGGTTTGAAGGAGGAGGTCACGACCTGGAAGCAGATTCTCTGTGATGAGATTCTGGTTTGACCTGACAGCCACCCCGTTACACACACACAGAGAACAGAGCACGTCCAAAACCTGAGGAGAGAATCCATGAGTTGCTCTGGTGCTGCCTTCAGATGTTATGCATTATGATATTTTGCATATTAAAGAATATATGAACTGTAATCAGAAGTTTCAGGTTTTTCCATCACGCTCAGCAAAGTGTCCAGTGTTCCTGACCTTATGATTGCGTCCATGTTTATCCAGCAGAGAGATGATTGATTTGATGTGATTCTCCTGGATGATATTCAGCACCTCAGGACTCTCAATCAGAACACAATACAACACCTCTAGGATTCCTGTAATAATTTGACAGTATAGAAATACATTAACATTAGCAGTACGTGTTTATATAGTATGTTTAAAAATACACTATAATACACTCCCTCAAACCATCCAGGTAACGACCCTTTCTATTTCTCTTTCTATTTTAAACTGCATCATATTGCCTCGTGTTGTTATTTTGATACCCCTGTGCACACTGTCTGTAATATATTGAATTCAAATTGCAGACAAAAAATAAGGTACCTATTTATAGAAATGAGTAACACATAATGCACATACTATTTTATCATTCGTTAGTTATATAGTCAGTAAGTTTTGGAATGAACAAACTATTTATACCTGAAGATGCCTCCAAACGATCCAGTTTACTGACCAGCCAGTCAAGGTTGTCACAGAACAGGGCACAGTTGGCACGATTGCCTCTGATCAAAGAAGCTTCACAAAAAAAGAGCACCAGAAAAGATTGTTGGTAAGTCACATTCTCAAAAAAGACAGGTGGCTGGATATGAGGAACATAAATAACTCATTCGAAATGATCATGAATACATAGAACAAATCAACAGATAGGCATACCTAGCAATTCATACAGTAAATTTACTATCTCCTTCCATGACTCTGCAGCTTCTTCCCCAGCGTACTCTGAGAAGTGGGCTGCTGTGTTGTAGACATTGAGCCGATCGACGCAGTCCAGGACATGAGTAATCATCCCCTGTGAAAAACAATACAAACTTGGAGAAATCCAAATATATAATGGAAATAAATGTACATCCAAACATGCAGCTTTTATATATTTGCACGTTATTAATCAGTGGAAGACCAACCTCTTCCTGGAAGAGATTTTGTCTGTTCTTGAGGGAGCGAAGCTTGAACTGTTTGTCTTCATGTTCCAGCTCCTCATCGGGGGGTCGGAAGTAGAAAATGAGATCCTGCAGGGAGAGCACCACTGCATCCATGGGCAGAGACGGGGGGTTGGGAGATTTGTTTTTCCCGCTCAGGGCATCTAGACCTCTGGACACATGAGAAAATACCACAACAATGAACATGTTGTGTATAAAAAACAAAAACTTGAATTTGAAATGTAAGTGAAGTAGAGCTACTTGATGAACTGGTTGAAGAGGCCTGTTGTGCTGTAAATCATTCTAGCAGCTTGGGACTCTTCGGTCTGGGATCGAGCTACAGTGAGTGCATCATCCATGTGACCTTCTTTATGGAGTATGGCCTAAGTATTGAACACAAACACTCTTAAAATACAAGTACATGCACACACTTCAAGAACTCATTGGTGATTTATATTTTGCTGACCGTCTCAATGAATGAATTTGCTTTACCTTTCTCTTAAGAGGGCCTAGACGGGCAGATTTGGCATCAACAGCAGCATATGTAAGCCAGAGGCCGGATGAAACATGTTGCACAAAGCACATGGACTCTCCATACTTAATCTCAGGTATGCCCATGCCTTCCACATCTCGCTTCTGGACCAATTCAATTTTCTCCTGTAGTTTCAATAAAAAAGTGCGCTCTTCATTAAGAGTCTCTATATTTTGCACAACAATGTCTCAAACACAATTCTGGCACAGCTGACTTTGCATGACAATGACCTTTGATATTCTGAAGCAAAAGGCTGACATCTTGGAATTCGCCTTCTCTGCATCCACCAACAGCAGTCCTTTCTCTTCATCCAGACAAAGGTATCTGCCAGTTGTTATGTGACGTATCCGGAAAGACTGGCCCCATTTTATGTGACCTCCACTCCAACTATCAACAGGTACAAACGAATGAGCATCAGCATACTGTGAAATGACTAAAAGTGAATGACTGTAATACGCATGTTGTTAAATGCAATGAATCGAGGCACTTACGCAATACGTAGTGGCTCAAGTCTCCACAAGGATCGAGCATGACTGCATACAGCCCCTCCTTCATAATGGGCAACTCTGGAAAAAACAACAAGCCAGTCAATGATCTGAAACAAGTGTCAGCCCGCAGACACGCACTGAACATTTTAGTTATTCCAGGTGGCAGGGTTGAGCAGTGGTTAGCATTTTCACCTCAAAACAGGAAGGTATGAACAGAACCTTGGTTCAATCCTCAGCCTCGAGTTGGGCTGTCTTGTTCATTAAAACTGGACACTCGTTGCTCCTTAAGCTCTTTGTTTGTGTGCGCTTGACTGCAGGAGTAAAGTCAAGTGTGTGGATGTCAGGCGATAAGTCGTAACTTTGTCGATCACCTTTGTTTTCCTGTGCCCATAACCTCACCCCTGCTTCCACTGTTCTCCTAATCCACCTGATGCACACTCTTCCTGGATCCCCATGCCCAAGGCCCAGTCTCTTTGGCTCTCCTACCCAGACTATACGCTTTCATGTGTTTGTATGTTACATTTGGGTTCACGCCATTAGTACTGCACTACATCACCATTCATCACAAGACATGCAACACCAGAAGTGTGCTTTATAATGGAGGAAATGCACAGGGAAACACATGGTGCAGTGATCTACTGGTGTATTGGTCACCTGCGCTGGTCATCCCCTTGGTCAGCTCCTGGGATTGCCAAACATTCATCCATGTGACCATGGAACAGCCTGAGAACATATCCTCCAGTCAGAAAACCTGGAGGGAAAGAGTCATGTTGCTAAGAGAGAGTAGACAGGTATATAGACCAAATCAATTTTTCTTTTTAGCAATCACAAAATGACATACCTTCAGCTAGTTCACATCCAGACATCACTGGGGTCATTGTCCACAGTGTTTGCATGAAGGAGGCATCTACCATCAAGTCACCACTGGCATAGGACAGATGCTGAAAATAGCACAGGTTGTAAGACCAGTAAAATGAATTGCCAACAAATCATGAGTTATGGTGCGACTAAATAAATCATAGTTACCAGATATCGCTCCGAAGAAACAGAGACAAGAATGAGGTCATCTCCCACCCTGACCTTCTCGCCTTCAGACCTCTGCTTGGAGGCTGGATGGATGGTCCACCAGCAGGCCTCACCTGTGACGGACAAACAGATTTAGAATACAGGACTAGATCGGCATGTGTACGTATTGATGTTTCAGTAAAGTGCATATCCACCTGTGGAGTCTTCCTGCAAGCCCACATCAAAAGCCAACTTGTCTGTCAGTGAGCGGGAAGTAGTCAAACAGCTCAAGTACTGCAGCATAAAGAGAAGGATAACAAGTTAGTGCTGTGAGATGACCTGCTCCATACAATTCAGAGAATAATAGACCGTGAAGAGAACTGCCACTTCAAGATAGAGCAGCAGTAGCCACATTTTGACTGTAAATGTGCTCACCATGCTTGAATGTGTGTGTTTCAGGAGGATGGCATGTCCGTACAGCAGGGTTCGGTGACCCCCTCCTTGTGACGACTGAGAGAAGGACGTAGAGGCAGTCAGTTAAAAGTACAAAGCATGACAGGAGGTTATCGTAATGTATGCAGGGCAAGTCTACAGACTCCATGCTTCAGGCAATAGGAGGAATAAAACACGTGTTAGAACAGTCAAGGTAGATGAGGTTTATCAAAGACATGAATCAGTGGGGGTAAGTTAAGTTAAGCTAAGTAGGTCTGTAATAATGCTAATGAAGTTGTGAAAAGTATCTACAATGAAGTTATAACACAGAATCTGACAAACTTTCTCACAAATTTCCATGTGACAGGAGAGAATGAGTAAACATACCCATTTGTCCAGATCAACAGCCTGTGGTTGACAGGTGGTAGAGTAAATAAAAGAAATGAGGTATAGGTAAATACAGCCATTGAATGAACAATACGCAGCACCTGATTAATAAATAATGGGTACATCCCATGGAAAAGAAGCATCTTCAACCAAAGAGCCTCCTAATTGTGTTTTACCTCATCCACAGAAGAGTTGGACAGCATCTCCTGTAACGCCCGAACGGACAGGGACTGCTCCAAAATGAAGCAGCAGATAGCAAGGTCTGGAGGGACATTCTAAAACACAGAACAGGCAGTAAACCTGGTGACTGGTAACAATTTCCTACTGACATTAAATAAAAGGTATAAGGCACAATGTCTTTTCGTTACCTGAGCATTTGAGGTTGTCTCAAGAAAACAAAGACGATTCCCAAATCCTTCACATGACAGACACAGCTTGATCTGTTCCTTGAGAATGGATGCAGTGCACTGTAGCACCACCTGGTCATCCTACAAAGATGAAACATATCCAAAAACAACATTAAAGTGACATTGTGTAATGTTTCTATCATACAAATAACAGATTTTAAATCATTTTGATGCTACACTGACTTGTAATCAGGTGAATGGTGTCTCTGTTACTCATATGTCTGTTCTCACACTATGTGAATTTGGGCTCTGGGGCGAAAGAAGTACGTAAAACTTTCACACACCACCAGCTATTTCTCTGATTTTGGTGAAAATGGGTCATATTTTATGTAGAAAATGTTTCTGGTTTTCCCTCTAATGTTCTCTGGCTCTGCCTCAACTCTTTGTGATTTACAGAGTTTCCCAATGGACAGTAAACTGCTACCAACTGTAACTGCTGTTAGCTAATGTTAGCTCAGTTTGTTAGCCAGGCTCCGAGCTGTGAGCTCAGAGCATCGGGGAGTTTTGGGTTGTACCACTGGCGTTTTAGGCCAGTAGGAAGAAGAGGTTTTCAGGCCCGGGGAATGCAGGAATTGTGTTGGTGGAGTGGAGTGGCCAGAATCCGAGTTGGATTTCTTGCTGCTGGGCTAATAAGTAATATTAGCTGACTGCTATATCTTGTGTTGTTGCACTTGCTTGATGTTTAGCTGTTAGCAAAGTTGTCGACTCAAGTTGAGTTTTTGACCATGAATAATGTAATCAAAACAAATACGCATGTACAGCTGTTTAGGGTCACTAAAGTAGAAAAATAGTATTATCTATGTCACTTTAACTCTATAACATATATAAGAAAGAAAAATTACTTTGGTTTTCTTACACAACTCCTAGCCTTCACTTGTTTTTGTTTTATTCATGTATTTCTATCTGTCAGTGACTGGCCCAGCTGTAATCTCCCCGCCCTTCTGGCTCCATGACACCTGCCACTACCCCCTCACACCCACCCCCTTAACTATCTATTTCAGGATGCTGCACCTGCTGTTCACACATCCCTTTCTGGAAAGAGACAGATATTTAGGATTTGACGGCCAGGACCCCCACCCCCCTCCTTCCTTGCACTGAGAAGAGAAATTTTCAGAAATAGGTTGAGCAATTATATATTTTCTGTATATTTTCTAGTTTATTTTGGGTCTTATTGTAGATGTTTCTGAGACTATGAAGAGGCATTAAACTGCTGAGGTTTGAAGACTTGAACTTTGCTCTTATAACAAAAGTACAACAAAGTAAATAAATGGCAGTATGACAATGTGACATTTCTTAATTTACGATGTACAGGTATGTACAAAGTTACAACACTGTGATGTGAACACTCTAATGCACAGTGCAGCGACTGCCATGAACACATTGCTAATATGATTTAATTTTCACCCAAGAGCTATGCAATGATGGTGAAAGTATGCAAACTCCAGACCAGAGCTGGTGGACTGGAAGTGCTGCCACTGGGAGCCTTTTTTCTTGCTTTGCTATAGAGTTTAAGACTTTGTATTGTGCCTATGTGACATATTGTGAGTTTGCCATGTTGTAAAGGGGAGCTGATGCAGTCTGTTTCTCATGTCCTGAACACACAGACTACTGAAATATAGACACACTACAACAGGATACTAAGCAGCTGTTTATGAATATCAGTATCAATATCAGTTTGTTTTTTTTCCAGAAGATTTGTCATGTCCGATAAAATATAAAGAAATGTTTTGAAACCAGCATCTAATAATAAACATTGCTCATACTACTTTAGTAGTAAAGTTCCCACCTAGACTGAAGTAAGCAGGTGCTGAAATGGGCCAAGCTTTGAACCTGTTAATCCTCACACAATATATATAGAACTCAGCCCAGTGAGCAGAGACAGACTGACAGTAACTTTGCGGCGCAGTCTTGACATATTTTATTTTAGTGTTGTATTTCAAGACATGACGTGATGACAAACTGAAAACGTGTGTATTAGATTTATGTAGCTGTGAGATTAAATGTGTAAAAATTTTAAAACATTTAAATATGAATGAACCTGTGTTTATGAAGATATGAAGTAAATGTTCCCTCAAGCTAAAAGACTGCAGTCAAGATCCAGAATTTACAATCTATAGCTACAAGGGACAGAGTTTCACATGATCCGTATAATCCAGCCTACAAATAATCAGCGTCTTGCTCACACTAACACCGGGGCTAGAGTTACCAGGGTCAAGAGAAACTCAAGTGACAAGTAGAACATCTACAATAGCTGAGTATCAATGCTGACTATCCAAATAGAGTGTTACATACATCAGACAGCTTGCAAGGCCACAACGCCCTTCTGCAGTCCTTGGACAAGACATCCATAAATACATGATAGCTGAGCTGTGAGTAGTGCACTTCAAAGTAAAACTTAAACTGAAACCTTCCTAATGAAGATGTTTATATTTAGTACACGCATGATCTAAATCATAAATTGGGGCTGCAGCAGAACAAGGACCTGAACTGAGGCAACTTGTGGATTAATCTGATATGCCCGAATTAAATGTTGGCCAAATAAGTTCCTAATAAATTGCCTATCGCTATCACACAGAAATGTGTCAGCTGTCATTGTTTTCTAAAAAAGGTAGCTGAAGATAGGTGGTTATTCTTTAAGATGAGGACAAGTCAAAGTATGGCCCACTAGCTAGAATTTGTTGTACATATTTTCATTCTCTCAGCAAAAGAACAAAGTATTCAACCTGAAATAACAGAATTACACATTGCTATTACCATAATTAAATGATTAGTTCTAGCATTTGTCATCAGATGAGTGGCTATCACCTTGACCCAAATATAAACTACACATAATAAAGCATGATTATCATTTTAAAGAAATGTCTTGTGGCAATTAAATTAATTACTGTCCATCAAAGTAAACACGGTGGTGTCAGTGCCTCCTGTAAGTTTTAGTATTTAATGTACGGTAATAGTATTTGGTAATCTGTTACACGTCTACGTGTTAACTGGCAACAGAAGTTCCCCTCTCTGTGACAAAACAGTAACATGTCAAGTACCCGAAGGGATATAAATAGATAACAATGCCAACAAAACCAGCCACCTGTCCCAGTCGATCAGTCTATGTAAAGAAGGCAAGTCAACACAGTAAATGTCTGTCTATCATCTATAATGAAGCAACGATTCGGCATACAAAAAGTTCATTCTTGTACGTTGTGACTTAACAAGTTGACTGAGAGTTTCAAACGACTTGAGAAGAAGCAGTCAGCATCACTTACCGTACGCAGGAACTGAATCTCTTCCTCTCCATCTGCACCTTCTGCCATAGTTCAAAGGCATTAACAGCAAAACCTAGAGAGAAATGGGAAAATGTTCGTCCCTGTCAGTTCTGTAACTCCTGGTGCCTGTATGCCCCGCCACATAAGGCGAGACAATGTTGGTAAAGGTTACTGAAGGGCACAGTGGGTCTCTCTCTGTGCCTCTCTCTGACTGTGTTATGAGGCAGAGGGATTGACTGTTCATTCCAGTTCACATCAAAAAGAGGTGGAGCAAGCTGACAAAGCTGCAGCAATCATTCACATGTTCCCTGGTTGTAGTATTTATTGTTTTGCACAGAATTTAAGTTTCATTCTAGATATCTGCTTCTCGCAACGCCAGGTGCCGATTTAGGTTAATCAAATGAACTGACAGTTTTGTTGATTTTTTTTATTATTATTAATATTATTTTATTATTATTCACATTATTTGTTTTGTTTGTTAAATTAAACGGAGCCATTCTTTACAGGGGCTGAATGGTACCTGGACGATAGTATTAGATTTATTTGCCTGCTAGAATCTCTCCTAGGCTTTCTGATTGGAATGACTGCCTCCTTCAGCTCATAGTGACTTGCCCCTCCTTCCAAATATATTGAATAGTGACAAAACCTTATTTAGTCCTCCAGGACTTCTCCCAATGTGAGTGGTGCTCCCATATGAACTTTAGCCTGTGCTGAAAATTATGGGATAGGGTCTTATTTAACACAATAAATTATCATGTTTAATGTGAAACGTTTCACATTGTTTTACAAGTTTTTAGATTTTAGACTGAATGTGGTAAATAAACTTATGAATAAATACAAAAATACAGTGTGTAAGATTTGCCGTTCGGTAGATTGTGTAATTTCCAATTGTTATGAATGCAACACTCTTTGCTGCGGAGCTACTTTGTGCGGGCTAATAAAAGCTAATATTAGCGACGTAAAGCTAACAAACTAATCTATTGTCAGAGTTTAGTCTGATAGCGAGATAGCGTTAGCAGGCAACACGTTTTTGCACGTTTTCAGAAAAAATAAGAAATAAACCGGTAACAGAGTGACAGAAGGAGGTGGGGTCTGGGCCAGGTGAGCGGGGGAAAGCCACCGGGGAGACCAGGAGGAGGAGGCCCTCCAAAGGGGCCAGGTGAAGAGGTCAGCGGCGGGGATGCAGCGACACTAGAGCAGGAGGAGGAGGCCGTTAGGAGCCGAAGCTCAGTGACCGATTTATGTTTCTAAACTTACTGTAAAGTTACTATAATCTGACCAACACCAATAAAACAAAACATTGTATTTACGGAGCAGCTCCGCGCTTTGTCACCGTGACGTTAGTTTGCGGTTTGATGTGTTACCATGGTTACACCTTGATTGACATCATTGTTAGCAAATAGCTGAGCTCCGTAACCGTCCCCTCACCCTGTTTGTTTCAAGGATGAACGATAATCTACAGTGACTGTGAAACTGGCAAGAAACGTCAAAGTATCTAAAGACAGGGTTTGGGTTGTGCCTGGCTTACTGTGAACGTGTTCAACATGACGGACTCTTATTTTCAGGTGATTATACACCAATGAAAACATAGTTATGAATATTATATTCCATTTCTGTCATTAGACCACCTTAAATGTTGCACACTGGACCTTTAAGTGTGACATTAGGTGAATGAACAAAGCATGCACTGCATGCTGTTGCCTTTTGCTTTTCCAGCATTAAAGAAGATTTTGAAGAAATGTTAGAAACCAAACTGAGATGATTTTATTGTTTTTGTGTTTTTATTATTCACAAAATTTACTAAACATTTCTGGACTTTCCAAAAATCATTGTCACAGAAGTTTTTGGAGTAGCTGCTCTGTTTCTCCACTTTGGTCAACTCTTCAAATAAAGAACAAGTGAACATTGATGACATGCTGTGTATGCTCAGAGGAAGGTGAAGCTGCCTAATACAAATACAAATTATTGATCACTACATGAATGTTGAAATTCATAAAGTCCTCCACCACCACCACCTCTTTCTCCTCCACCTCCTCCTCCTCCCCTGAAACAACAGATACAAAAGTTGAACTTCACATAATTTAGACAAATACAAATTATTGATCACTGCATGAATGTTGAAATTCATAAAAACATTTGATATTTACCTGTAAAAAGAGAGAGTGTAGACTCCTTGTTGCCCTCCCACCCTCTCCCTCCTCCTCCTCCTCCTCCTCCTCCTCCTCCTCCTCCTCCTCCTCCTCCACTACCACCTCCTCCTCCTCCACCACCACCACCTCCTCTCCACCAGCACCACCACCTCCACCTCCTCCTCCTCCTCCCCTGAAACAACAGATAGAAAAGTTGAACTTCACATAATTTAGACAAATACAAATTATTGATCACTACATGAATGTTGAAATTCATAAAAACATTTGATATTTACCTGGGGCCGTTATTGGCCCCCGGACTATACTTTGTTCTTTGGTTTTGTTTTAAGGTAACAGAGTAAGGTTTAAGGTAACCAAAATATAATTACATTTTTTGATATTCCGTAAATAGATTTTACTGAATATGCCCTGACACACCTGACCTTTAACAAAACTGTAAAATAATGCACAGAACTTCAGAAAAGTTAAGAAATGAACTTTGTTTCTTTTAACATGAACGGCAAGATGCATTTACGCTTTGACGCCCTTTAGGGGGCAGCAACGAGCTGCGCCCATGTCGGGCCTACCATCCACTCTCAGTAGAAGAAGAACACGGTGCGTCGGGGAAACAGTTCCCTGTTGATTTCTGACACACAAAGCAGTGGCAGGTAAGAGCTGTTCACCTTTTAGCTTCGTCGTAGCGCGAGCATTTGTTAATATCCCGCGCAGAACTAGTATGTTTGCCTTCAAAGTTGAAACAGCAGCCGGGACTTCACAACCGGCTCGTTTGCTAATGTAGCCGTTAGCTCGCGAAGCTGCGCTGCGTTACTGCACACAGTGGCTAATGTTTTGACATTGACTCTTCCATGACCATACAAACCCTGCGTTACTGTAGACTGTAAGCTGGCTGTATGTCATACTGGTGCCAGCCCGCAGGTCGAAGCGAGTGTGAGCCTGTTGTTGTGTTTTTCTGTGTGAAACACTTAAAGGTTGGAGGATGGATGCCCTCACCCAGATGCTGACAGACCCTCTGGACACCAAAGAAGAAAACTATGGACAAATAACAGAAGAGTGCATGCTGGGGAACTGTACAGTCAACCTGCCAGAGGACCTACTGGAGGACGTGAGTTACTTACCCAGAGATGAAGCGCTAAGCTGCATTGCTGTGTTGTTTACACATCGCAGATGACGCATGATTCATCTTTGCTGTTTCCCTTTGTTTGCATCAGCCTGAAATCTTCTTCTCCGTGATGAGCGAAAGCACCTGGAGTGAGGTGCTGTCGGATTCCCAGAGGCAACACCTCCGTCAGTTTTTGCCACAGTTTCCCAGCACCAACATCGCGGAGCAGGACAGCACCGTCAGCGACTTGTTCAACAACAGAGACTTTAACTTTGGAAATCCCCTTCATCTCGCACAAAAGCTATTCAGAGGTGCGTCCCAGCTGTCTGCTTATGTAGCCAACGACTCACAGTTATCATGTCAAGTCATGTCATGTCAGGCCTGTGATCGTGACTCTCTTTATCTCAACCCAGATGGTTACTTCAATCCAGAGGTGGTCAAGTACAGACAGCTGTGCGGCAAGTCTCAGAGAAAGCGACAGTTGTATTGCCTCCAGCAGTATTGCCACAGATTGTTGAAGCAGATCCTTGTCTCCAGAAAGGTATTTTTGTACAGGTTTGCAAGATGCACGGCCGCTCGCATGTTATCTTAATGTGTCTTCTTATTGTAGGAGCTGCTGGAGTTTGCGGTTCACAACGGTCTGGACTTTCCACCCAAAAAAAAGCCTCCATCCAAGACTCATGCTGAAATGCGGGAAACGAGGGTGAGAAGGAGACTGAGTCGTATATTGAAGGAGGTCAAATCAGAGTGTGGAGACGGCAATGCTTCATCTGACGATGACGGTCAGTTTTCAACTCGAATAAGATGATCGGTGTGGAATTAAAGCGCATGTTCCCCGTCATTATCATTGTTATTTCATATGCTTGTAGACATATCGTTGTGGACTCCAGGACCGCAGTCGCCTTCCTCTCCGACACCCACTGTCTCGCTTAGAGTTCTTCCCAGCCTCTCCACCCAAGACATGAAGACTAATGGTCAGTGGTTTCTGCAACATCCAGAGAACGTTCCACAACGTTTGCACAGCAAATAAGATGTTCTTGTTTCTTCACAGAAAAAATAGAACTGGGGGAGCAGGATTTGAAAGTCATGCTGCAAAACCACCGGGAAAAGAGAAAGCGACAACCAGTAAGTAAAAAAACAGAAAAAAGAGATATAGTTTAGTCTTAATTTGTGCAGTGTTCAATCATCAACATCAATCATTGATGGTTCATTTACTCAGGACCATCCAGACATGATGACCTCTGACATCCACCTTGGAGATATACTCTCAAGAACTAATATTGGTCGGAAGGGGACAGTGCGTGAGTAAATAGATTATAAAAGTGTTCAATCTTAAGCTGAAGTCTTTGCATTGATTTGATGATGACACACTCTCGATATGTTCCTTTCACATTTTCTCCCAGCGCTGTTTGATCTGTCTCTGCCTAAGAGGAAGATAAAAGACGAGAGAAGGAAAAAGAAAATGAGGACAATAAAAGTGGAATCTGAAGATCCCTGCGAAAGTCTCACGCCTTCAGACACTCCATCAGCCCCGCCAGCGAACATCATCAACTCCTTGCCGGACCCACCATCTGCTCCACTGCCCAACATCAAGGAGGAGTGAGTCTAGTGCCACGCCGATGTCAAGAATATTTACATAATTCTGTGTTTGGGTCTGTAATTTAAAGAATCACCATTGTTGCAGGATTGTGGAGGAGTCTCAGAGCAGCCCGGGTGTAGTTGAGGAAATGGCTGTGAGTTTTTTCAGCTTGTTGGAGACCATCCTAAAGGCAGAAAACCTCTCCAGTACTTCGATGGTATGCACTCATTCCTGTGACTCATGCATATTCTAAAACTGATGAGAGTCCTGACCCCATGCTGCGCTCTCTACTGAATTTTGATCTCTTAGTTGGAGGATAAAGTTCACATGTGGCAGTCATCACCAGCCAGCTCACTCAACATGTGGTTTTCATCCGTCCCCTGTTGGTCTGACTTGGTTCTTCAAGCGCTGCAGTTTCTCGCGGGAGAGACTAAAGGTACGCGGTGGTGACTCGCACAGAAATATCACACACATTTTCTGCTCGTGTATTTTAACCCCCATACACTCTGTGTTTGTTAACCAGATGGCATGATGGCACTTCCTAGTGGCTTTTCACCATTTGTGGAATTTGCTGATGAGTCTCAGCAGTGGAGGTGGATCGGTAAGAGGACCAACCGATGAAAATGATGCTTGGCATTCAGACTGATTGTATTCTTAAAGCCGAACGCTTTTATTTTAGGTCCCACTCAGGATACAGAGAAAGATCTCAGCGCACTCTGTCAGCTGTGGCTGGACTCCAAAGATTTAGTTGTCAAGGTAGTATTATATTGTATTATATCGCACTTTTGGCTCTGAACCTCCTCTGTTAATATGTTCACCACTGTTTGATTTGTCTGACTTTGTGTTCCACAGACAGAAAATGAAGACATGTTAGAGATTACTTCTCCCACACCAAGAGTGTAAGATTCAGTGATTTCTAAAGTATTGTAAATATGATGATAATAACGTTTTTTTATTATTTATTATTTAATTGTAAATAAATATGAGTCATTTGTGGTCCTCAATTAATATATTGAAGGAGTGTGAGTTGCTTGGTTGTTAACAGTTTAATATCTCTAATCAAGCAGTTCTACTGATTATGTGGTGCGGCCCAGCACTGGAGACGAGAGACAAGTCTTTCAAATCCAGGTACGTTTGTTCTGTCGCAGTGACTTTTTCTTATTTCTTGGACATGAACTCTGAGCTGACATGCTTTTATTTTGTTTGTTTGTTTATTAGGAGCAGCAGCGATACAACCAGCCACATAAAGCCTTCACCTTCAGGATGCACGGCTTTGAGTCTGTGGTCGGGCCCGTTAAAGGAGTGTTCGACAAGGAGATGTCTCTCAACAAAGCCAGGGAGCACACGCTGCTCCGCTCGGACCGGCCGCCATACGTCACCATTCTCTCTCTGGGTCAGACCTTGAGTCTCTCGACTCCATTCTCAGACTGTGCACCTGTGCCTTAAGTGTGTGCAGTCCCATGACTGTGGCTGTTGTGACTCTCTTTCTTCTGTAGTGCGGGACGCTGCAGCCAGGTTACCCAATGGAGAAGGAACAAGAGCAGAGATCTGTGAACTCTTGAAGGACTCACAGTTTCTTGCTCCAGACGTGACCAGTGCACAGGTGTGATGTATTTGATATGTTTTTCTTTTCCCGCTATCTGGCAGAGTGATTTAGTTTTCTTGTGTATCTTATGTTGGCCTGTGTAAACGCTGCCTTTTAAGTTGGTTGCTTTGCCATTTTAGGTGAACACGGTTGTCAGCGGGGCCCTGGATAGACTTCACTATGAGAAAGACCCCTGTGTGAAGTATGACATTGGCCGCAAACTCTGGATTTACCTGCACCGCAGTCGCAGTCAGGAGGAGTTTGGTAAGCAACCGCGCGCTTTCTTCAAGCGCTGTCCACCCCCGGTGTTTGTGCAGTGTAAACATCTCTAATCCTCACTGATGATTGCACTCATATGTTGAGCATGTGTCTCATAGCATGTATTACAAATGTTTTTTTTCTTTCCCCCATCCAGAGCGGATCCACCAGGCTCAAGCTGCTGCTGCGAAAGCAAGAAAAGCCCTACAGCTGAAACCTAAACCTGCATCCAAGCCTGTGAGTCCAGAGCTGGTTATTACTGTTCAATAAAAAACACATCAGCTGTTTAGCTAATTAATCTCAAGCCTTCTTTATGTTTTAGAAGTCTGGAAGTAAAGACGGGGGTAGTAAAATCCCTGGATGTCTGGAGGCAGGACAGGATATAGGTTCTAATCCCATGTCACCAACCCCTACGACACCCACCATAAACACACCTGGAACCCCTAAATCACCTTTACCCTGCACAGTCACCACACCAACAAAGACTGGAGTCCCGGATACAATCAAGTCCAGCCCAGGGTCAGCGTTCTTATTAATACTGTACAATACATACGCCCGCGTTTCATCTATGTAATCTGAAACATACTCGTCTCTTATCTCTTGCTTCTGCCCTTTCTCCCTCTTCCAGCGTTCTCCTTGTGTCTCCCCCCTCATTGCCCCAGCTCGGAGCCATCCTACCCAGCAGTCAGGCCGGTCCACCGGCCTCGCAGCCAGTCACGTCCCAAAACACGGCCCGCATAGTGAGTCACCTGGCGGCAGGCTCCCTCCCTCAGGTGCGCGTTGTCTCTTCACACCCTGGTTTGAGTTCTTTGGCGGGAGGTCAGCAGGCCACGCTGGTACATCAGACCCCTCACCAGATCAGGATGCCTGTGTCTGTAGCAGCCAAGGGGATTTCACAGGTAACAAGACAAAGTGCAGCCTTTGTCATCTTATTGTGACATGCACATGCATATTAATTCTGTCTTCGTTTATTGTGCATCAATAGGCAGTGGTTTCTGTGCCGCTGAGGAGTCAGTCTGCCAGTAGTCCACTCCAGGTGACAACCACCCAGTCTGTGTCTGCTGTAGCCAAGCCACAAACTGGATCACCTGGTAGCCCGGCTAACAACCCGGCTTCCCCTGCTGTGCTGCAAGGAGTCACCAGCCCGAGTATCAAACAGGTGAAGCAGCTTCTGTTCAGTTAGGTTGACTATTGACTAATATTTTATTCTTAAATGGGTAACAAATGTGATTTATCATGTTACTGATCACAAGATGTATCTGTTGCCACGTTACTTGTTTTCTTTAAAGGTGTCCATCACAGGCCAGTTGGGAATGAAGACTTCAGGAGGAGCAGGAATTCCAATAACGGCTACAAATCTGCGCATCCAGGGTAAAGACGTCCTGCGTCTTCCGCCATCCTCCATCACCACAGACGCTAAAGGTCAAACTGTGCTGCGGATCACCCCAGACATGATGGCAACGCTCGCCAAGTCCCCAGTTGCGACCGTCAAACTCACCCCGGACTTCCTCAGCACCGCCACCACAGGCAGCAAGAGCATATCAGCCACTCTCCACGTGACGCCGCCCCACCCTTCACCTTCCTCGGCCTCCAGTGCTACGTCAGGGGAAGTGCAGACCACCAAGGCAGGCTCCACCTTGCTGAAGGCCGCGGGAGACACGGCCATACGCCTGATGCCCACGTTGGCCGTCACTGTGGGCGACCAGAAATCTAGGAACTTCACTACCGTGTCCTCCCCGGACAAGAGCGGAGCCACCATCCGGATAATGCCGGGCCTCGGCGTCATTCCACAGAAACAGGGTCAGACCATCACAATGACGACCACCACCGGCAGCAAGACGCTCACGGCGTCTACGTGTGCTAACGTAGTGACAATGGCCGCCAGTGTTGTGGCTGGTGCCAAGGGGATCACAGTGGCTCCTGGAGTCTCAGGTTCACCTCTGACATTAGGAACGGCTACAGCCACTGTGCGGCAGGTCCCTGCTACAGTGGTTACTACACAAACGGTAAGAGGACTGTTCAGTGTTCAGCATAGTCTATGCAATCATAGAATACACCAGCGTTTTTAATATTTTGATGTTATGTAACTCTAAGAATGTCAGTTTTAGGCCAGTTTCAGGATGTAAAAAGCAGCATGGCCTCTAGAGGCCGCTGTTGGACTGTTAGACTCTTGTGTCATTTCTTTTGGTTCCTGTGGGAATATTGTTTCATGTGGTCCTTCTGTACCAAACCCTAACCCTGCTCAGTGGCACATGAAGCCAAAAAAAAAGGATAAAAATGACTTTTAAGCATACATTTATCTGGATCTTCTGCATTGAGTGACCAAGTCAAAGAAAAGGACAGAAGGCAAAAAGGATCACATGTACCATGGGCAGAACAAGCCCCCAGGAAATGCACTGGGCTTTGAGTATAGTGGTCAGACTGTGTAATAGCAGCAGTGACGTCCATCACAGACTTGAACTGGCCACCCTCTGGTTCTCAAGCCAAGTCCCTGCGGACTGAGCTACTGCCAATGTCCAGTCATCCAGCTAGAAGGAGTAGCCTATATCAAAGTGTGGCGTACTTCCTGTTGAGTTTAGTACATTTAGATTTTAGAAGTTTACATTTAGAAGTCTAGACTTGATATATGTGCCAACCGAATTTAGTGGATGTGGGTGAATCGAGCTGCGGGGGCTGCTCTCTTTTGTATTTTCTAGTATTGATCTCTCCTGCACTGTTTATTTAAGAAACTCCCCTCAAACATGCCTCTTTAGTTAACCACACATTCTCAAGGTCACACGGGACTCAGGAACAACCTTTTGTTTTTCGAATTGTAGGGGAAGTTACCTGCACGGATCACTGTGCCCCTCTCTGTCCTCAACCAACCACTGAAGAGTAAGAGTGTTGTGACCTCGCCGCTAGTAAAAGGAAGCCTCAACACAAAGTAAGTGTCGTCGTCCGCGCTGCCAATTCTCCCGTTAAAACATGTTGTCAGCCAAAACGAATGGAGAATCCAATTTTCTGACATGTTGATGTGCCATTTTCCCTCTTTTCTGAGCAGTATCAGCAGTCTGGGCAGGAACATCATCCTGACTACTATGCCTGCCGGCACCAAACTGATTGCAGGGAACAAACCTGTCAGTTTTGTCACAGCACAACAGTTCCAGCAGCTTCAGCAGCAAGGACAGGCCACACAGGTGACATTAGGTTTCACTTTGAGGTCGCAAATGAGTCTATGGCACGATCTGTGGTTGTATAAGACATAGATGCATGTTTGCTATAAGGAGTTTTTTTGTTTGTTTTTTAATTTCTCGTTTCCTTTTCTTTAGGTTCGCATCCAGACTGTTCAGGCGCAGCAGCTCCAGCAGCACATGGCAACAGGCTCCCCGAAATCTGTTTCCACGGTAGTAGTCACAACAGCGCCTTCGCCCAAATGTGCACCTGATCCCCCGCCCGCACCTCAACAGTGATCCCGTGTAATCAGCCAGTCCGGTGTACACGTACAGTACTTTCGTTCTGAAGCTTTTTCCATTGTAGTTTGACTCCTTTCCACCCTCAAGTGAAGTTGTTGTTTATTCCTTTTCAGTTTGGATGACGAAAACCTGAAACATAATTCCTCTCCAGGGCTCAGATTACAGATTACAGATTACAGCTTTGCTCTCTGTAAAATACCAGTATCACCGATCTGTTGGAAAACTGTTCAGTCCAGTTTTATCCTGCACATTGTTGGAATGTAACCAGCTAACCAGGCTGTTAGCATCTACAAACACGTTTAGGCAGTTTGCATTCAAATCCTTGTTTACTTTTTTCTTTCAGCAGTTGACAGACTTGATCTGTTCTGTTGATATTTCACCACAAATATAACTGAAGTTGCCAACTCATTAAACTATGAATTCAAATTGTCTACACGACCGTCAGTAGGATGTTTTTGTCACTTCTGTAAATGTTAGATGGAATATTTGCAAATGTGAAGTGAGCTTGACTTGAGTCAGTCTTAATAATTTGAATGTTGTGACATGTAGACTTTTTTATTACATTATTATTATTGTTATGATACACATTATTTGTTCAGTTAGCCGGTGTTTAATTTAGTTAAACAGCAGACAGGCCATAAACACTTTATGTAACTTTAACACACAGAACAGTTCATATTTTCACTTTATTTTCTTTCAAAAAAAATAATCAAAGTACACTGTGCAAAACGGCAGACAAATTAAAAATGAAATCAAAACCTTGCATTCACTCTTCGTCCGACTCTTCAAGCAAAGCTTTCTGGGAACTTGTTTTGGAGGATGTATTTCGCATTCCGATCTCGATGTCGTGTCCCCTGCCCGATAACCGCTTCACTGTGCTGTTGGAAGAGGAGAAAGAAAAGGCTTGAGGAAGCACGTATACATCCACGCAAGAAGCGTCCAGCCTACTCGAGGTTAACCAAATGTGAGGAACTAACCTGTGGGGGTAACGTGATACGCATTTTCTGTTGACTAGTAATACACTGATAAAAAAGGACAACAGCCTGAAGGGGAAAAAAACAGTAGCTTTGAAAATATTTGTAGGGCCTAAATACTGTAAACAGTCGCTCAGCATGTGTCGTAGGCCTTTGAAGGTCACCAACTGAATAAAGCTCGCCTCACCCTCCCCAAGGAGAAACTATGGTGGCCATAAAACTTGCGAAAAAAAAAGAAAGAAAATAGTTCAACATGGCTGACTACCTCTGTAGATAAAAGTGGCTCATTCTCAGTTAACAAAAACACTATGATCTATATTTTTCACTAATGAAAACACAAATATATATCTCATTTCTGCCATATTCTGCCCCAAATTTCACACACTGGAACTTTAAACATACAGTGCATCCCGGTAAAAGTTGTTGAATGTACCGCATAAATCATGTTGACTATTAAAAACATCAGAGTGTATCTTAAAATGCAGCTTCAGATACCAGAATTAAACTCTGGGTATTTCTTTAATAGCTGCTTTAGGGAGGTTTTAGGAAGTGGACACGATAGATTTATTGACTGATTTATGAATTTTCTGTTTGTTCATTTAGGCTGTATGCAGTGATCTTTGCACCAGGAAGGACACTAAAATAGAACATGTTTTTTTTTTTTTATTGTTTTCTTTGGCAACAGTCCAAGAGCTTGCTTTGTGAATTCAACTGACTTTTGCTTCTGACACCTAAAGGCAACAGGTAGGGTCCGTCCCATCTTTTGTTTTGGTTGATTGTCTCTGCTTTGCCAAGCGACAGACAAGACCAAACTGTTGCTCCATTCAGTAATGGTTTAGTCGCCATGTTACGCTGAAAACATCATCCACCCATCTTACCCAAAATATGCTGGCTGCTCAATAAGTTAGAAATGCACAACAAACAGGGTAAAATGTGCTGCATTATTCAAATGTTTTACATGTTTGCATTAATTTACTTGATGTGTTCCCCCTATTCTGTGTCAACACTGAGCTATGGCTCATCCAACAACTACTGAAAACGTGTGTAGGTAAAAGGAGGGATACTTACCACCAAACCACAGAGGAGGTGCAGGCAACTAAAATCAGGGCCACGGATAGATGCCAGCAGAAGCACATTGTGATGAACATAATGTTGTCATGAAGCTTCAGGTCCCACTCCGGTCCGCTTAATGGGTAAAGTACGAATCCGATCTGAAATGACAATTTTTATCATAAAAGATGTTCTGTTCAATTTTGGGCATTTATAGTGAAGGGGGTTTGAAAAGACATGGTAGTGTTGAAAAAGCTATCAAAAATCTATGAGCTGCTAACACATCATTAACATTCACATTGTTCTGTTCCACACATTTAACACATTATGGTGTCTCAGTTTAGCTCATCACCTGGTAGAACCACGAGCCCTGCAGGATGAACATGCATGCTTTGAACAGCTCCAAAATAACGTTGTCCTTTATGAACACCTCCAACATGGTGCTGAACGAACCGCTAAACACGGGCACAAGCAGCAGGGTGTGGATGTGAGCGTCCAGAGGGGGGCGAGTGTGCACGTGGTAATAGAACAGAAATCCTGCATGATGTGGACACAAAACACGACTTAAATACACATCAGAGGGACAATATGGAACGAAAAACCAAAGCTTCCTCACAACTTACCTTCAACAAAAAGAGCCAAGGAGAGAGCGAGGCGGTCCACACCAGTCGGCGCCTTTTTGGTTGCAGTGACAACCAGTGCTATTCCAGAGAGCCCAAAGAACAGATACATGGTGCTGTGCTGCCAGTTCATCAGCTTGACCCATGAGCTAGTCTTGTTGTCGTAGAGGTGGGCATGTGGCCCATCCACCACAAACTGTTCAACCATAATACCTGAAGACAGGACAACATCGAACCAAATGGTGTGAGTCAAGAACAGCTTTCAGAGAGTTTAAGTGTACATGCAGATGGACTGAGGGTACGACTGACCAACAAATGAAGCAAAGATTTGAAATCCTCCTTCCAAACAGTCCATTTTTTTAAAGAAAGGTGGCATGATCGGTCTTCCTTTAGGCTGGTTTGTCCTCCAGTAGTGCTGGAGAATGTGTTTCACTGTTAGCCAAAAGCCAAAGAACAGGAAAAAACTGCCAGGAATGGCATGTCCTCCAAAGTTTGCCATCGTGAGGTCTGTGAAGATAAGAAATACAGTCAACAACGTACCTTTTAGAGAAAACAAAAATGTTTTATCATTTGGTCTCAGTGCTCTTTAAAAGTGAGAGACCTCCACATTGAGCTTAAAGTACAGGCTCAGAGCTTTATTTTATGGTGTATTATAGTGTGGCAAGCCATGTGATGATTATGAGCAATAAAGTGTAATGTAAAGAAAAAGCAGCTGACACTGAGACACACAACCACAGGAAGGTAGATAGTTTGAATATAGAAGCTCCAAGGTAAAGTGTCATTATAGTTATTTAAACAATATATAGTGTAATCCTGGCAAATATTTCTGAAAAGAATGAACAAAAAGGCTGTGTATATTCTCAAATGAATGCATCACTAATACTGGTCAGTTTAATTCCACATTAATCTCACTCATCCTAAAATGCAATCAACCCTAAAATGTAAATAAGGGAGCATTTATTTCTACTTTGTATTTTATCTGAGCAGGGCAGGTTGGTAGAGTTAAGCCCTCTGGCCTTGATGAGAGCTGCTCATTTGCCTTGCAAAACTGAAATTCCAACCAGACAGGAGTGTTTGGTGAATACTAGTTAGTTAGTTATTTGTGTCTCAGTTTTAGCAACGCAGGCATTAAAGTTCAGTGACTGCGGGCACGAGGCACGGGGTGTGTTCAAGACCTGTATTCAGTAAGACAAGTTTTTCTTGACTATCCCTGTTTGACCTGATGACTCCTCACGTGTCTGTTTCATGTTTTAACAGTCTCATACGTTTTCATTTAAACTATCAGGAGGTGCAGGCCTCTAGGTGGATAGTAGTTTTTTATCCAATAGTAGTATTTCAGTATACTAATAGTATAGTAAAGTAGTTTTTGCGCATTGGTAAACAGTCCCAGAGCAGTCCCTGTGCTGGTACTAAATAAGAAAGTAAGGCTTGCCCGTCACAGTTCTAACAGATGATGAACAGACTGTACATACCTTATTCTCTGCTGCTTATTCCAAAAGGCCAAGGAGTTTTAGAGAAGTCTGTGAACGTCGGCAGCTGTCACCGGCAGACCACACTGCTCTGTGTAAACTGTGCACACCTGCTGTATGAACTTCTAACCTGCATTGACATCACCACATGGCCCCACCCATCATTTGCATTGGTTTCTGTGACCAAGGGAAATACTCCTGGGAAACAGCGCAACATCCAGGCAGAAAAACAATACCAGACTAAAGATCGTGTTGTTTATTCAGGCATTAAACCATATGAAGAGTAGGGTTTGATCAGAGATGAAAAAAGTGGAGCACAAAAGACAGTTAGTGAGTACTTACTATTACTTACTAAAGAGTTGAGTTAATGTATAAGCTCAGATACAAACAGTGTGTACAAGGAGAGGCAGCAGTACTTTGCACCCATTTTCAAGAAATCTTTATTGCTGTCATTATCATGTTCAAATGTGGATCACTCCTCATGTAAAGTTCATCAGCAGAGAGCTACTTTAATTACAAAACTGAACTGAAAAAAGTATCACGTTTGCCATTGAATGAACACATTAAAGCTATAAGGTGTAGTTAAGGTGTGGTTAAGGTGGTAAGGTGTTAAGGTGTACACGGGGGGAGAGGGGGGGGGGGTTATAGTATCACACAGAATAGTTTCTTCTCACGAAATGGGTTCTCAGAAGGCACAGGTGTGACTAGAGGGTCCTCTTTGGCGTGACTTTCACAGTAGGCCATCAGTTCAGCTGCTGCTTTGGATACCTGTACCAAAAGGATGTGTTAGTGTGTCTGTTCGTTCATTATAGATTTTAAAGGTCCAGTGTGTAGGATTTAGATGCATCTAGTGGCGCAATGGCTGGATTTCAATTTCCTCACCTCACCGTCGCCTTCCCAACACTGAAAAGGCTGTGTGCAGAGTTATGAATATTATAATCTTTGTCTGCCTTATTCTGAAAATAGAGGCCCTCAATCTCACACACTGGACCCTCAGCCATTGATGAAATCATCCAAAGAACCTCCTACATCACTCATATGTGTAATAGTGATATCAGAAAATGAAAGATTTCATTTTATTTAACTGGAATGACTCTTTAACAAGTTAAGTTAAGTTTAAAATGTGACTGTATTTCATTTTAAGAGATGTTGCCATACTCTAAACTATTATTGGCTCTGTAGTTCCATAATGTGCTGACTCACCATCATCCGCTCTGTGTTCACTTCCAGTTTCAATTGTTCTACCGTCTTTCGAGCATCTGCAATTTTGGCCATGTTGTTGGACATGCTGCGTCGTTCCTTCTAAAGTCAGTCAGCCTGCAGGAATGAAAAATCAGATGTGGAGTTAATTGCAAACATGTTGACGCGTCTGAAGTGCACACACTGCAAACACAGTGTGTGACAATTTATTGAAGGTATCTGTGCCATGGTTGGAATCTGTTTCAATTTGCTCATTAATTTTGTTCCCTGGGTCTCAGCTGCAAGTGGCACAGGGAGGGTCTCAAAGGAGGAGGAGGGCAGGGGAGGAGAGGCAGAGCAGCTTCCCCAGGGGAGGGCATCCGCTAGCTGTAAATACACCTAACATTAACATTAACTTGTTGCTCTTTCAGAATATGTTTGTGAAAAATGTAGAGATTTGATGCTATTATCCTCCACGCTGTTGTTTCTGCACTGCTAATATTATGCTGCTTAGCTTCATAGACAAGGTACAAGATATCAATCTTTTTAAATCTCTCAGCGAAGAGTGAATGAACAGCATCATCAGTCAACAACAAAAGATTTCTATATGTGTGAAATCAATTTGTCAATTCTATCAACATAAATCATGTCTACTGATATAATTTACATAGAGCAGACATGTTGAGATATATGGAGAGGTTTTAATGAATCTTTACAAAATTATTATGATCATTATTTTTAAATAAATGAATTTCCCAAAACTTATCTTAACTCAGAATAATTCACAACATCACTCACCACAAGACGGGCAGCAACCGTTGGGCTCCTGGAATGAAAGTCTGCCTTGTCTTCCACGCACCAACTTACAGTAACAAATGCAGTGAGATTAATGGCAAGGATGAGGAGGAGGAAGGCTTCAATAGGTTCCCTCCTTCAAATAATAAGCTGTGGTTCTGCCCCCAGGATGGGCTCAGTAAAGCATTTAAAGGCAACATGTGGTGTGACCTTCATCTCTTGAGTTTCCATTACTCGCCTATTACAGGTGAGAGATAATACAGGAGCTCAAGTATGAAATATTAAATAGTGTTCTTAAGAACCCAAAATGATATTTTATTTATCTAATAAAGTATTTAATATCAAGACATTTCCCCCCAAAACACCTTATAGAAAAAGACATGATGAGGATGCTTTCATGGCTTGAATTCATGTTTCTAATTCATCCTGACACAAATATCAAAGCTTTAATATTTCTCCATATAAATATACACTCAGTGGTCATGTCATTAGACCTATGTAATCCAATGTGATTGAAAACATTCTGAAACATTCTGCCATGTATTCTATTTTTTTTTACAAAGCTTTCAGAAATGTTCAGTTTTTGTTGACACTGTCAGAGAGGTAATAATTCTGTAATATACTGTAATATATTTCTAATATTATGTCCCTCTCATGTAAATGGGCAAAAAGTTACAAACACATCTCAATATAACTGCAGCCCAGTTCAACGCCGCTGCAAACTACAACGTCAGTGATAAACCTCAATTATAAACACAGCTGACAGCGTCAATCAGGGCTGTTGTTTGTACAGGCGGGATTTATAGCAGAGCTGCATTGAATGTATTGACTGTACTGGATCACATTACGCTGTACTGATGTGCCTAATGAAGTGGCTGGTGAGTGCGTGTCTAACGAGTGAATTCATGTTGTGCTTGGGATCATTACATAAAAATTCACTCACATTGATTATATATATATATATATATACACACACATACTGTATGTATACACAGACTCTGAACACACAATGGTTCACAAGTAATATACTACTTTAAAAAGGGTCTGTCAATATCAAAACAAATATCAACAAATACATAAGATACATAAGATCCATAAGATTGGATGTATTGCAAGTTTGTGAGGTAGATGATTGAGTTTTTGCCACAGTGTCAGTTTTCTTAGACGGCAGAATTATTTGTCGCACAGGTCGCAGCTATCCTCTGCACCGCTGCCAGTCTTTCCCGTTGAGTTTACAGTTATTCCACCTAGCAGCAGGAGGCAAAGTGGCAGTGTCGCAGAGTTAAATGTCAAGTGCCTCATTAACATTTGTTTCCCTGTAGTAATTGGTCTCTCTCTCTCTCTCTGTAGAAAGTGTGGGAACATATGAGGAGAAAGAGTTGCCGCCTCACCTTACCAACCATCTCCAAGGATCCAAAAATATAATTTGCCCAGTGTTGCAAAGCGAAGGGAACCTAGGTGTGCTGATTCCTGGTCCTAGCAGACTCATTCTAAGGAGATGGAACATCACAGGGTTTAGAACAGATACTCTTTTCACAACATCAGTTGCTTATTTGATCACCTTCATCTTCTAATACCTAAGAATTCATTGTAATGGATGCTGTGAAGGCATATAACCTTGTCATATGGTTCTGTTTTATGCTTAAGGAATCCCCCCAAGTTTGTGTCCACACAAACAATGATTACTTGGATTTCTTTCCCCTCAAATGTGGAACTCAGTAGGGCTGCCCACCTCATCCATTACTGTTTGCTATTGAACCTCTGGCCATGGGTGAGGCACCCCCAACTGCTCTCAGGGTGCCGCTCTGGATGGCTCCTCATCACTCCACCCTTTTTCTCCACATTTGCATGTCTGTAAGCCCCTTGTGTGTGTAGTTGTATATCAGGTATATCATTCTATTCTATTTATCATCCACAGAGACCGGTATATCCACCACGTGTCAGGCGTGCAGAAGGATTTTCGTGAATTTGAGATTACAAATAGAATTTTCAGACAAGTGAACTTATGGTGTGGGGGAAGAGGGAGTTGAGCAAAGGCAAAGCTCTCAATTTTCCAATCTGTCTACATTTCAACCCTCACCTATGGCCATGAACTTCGAGTAATGACCAAAAGAATGTAATTGCTGATACCAGCAGATGAAATGAGTTTCCTCCATGGGTTGCCTGGGTGGACATTCGGGCTGAAAGGAGGCACCTGGTGTTTCGGCATTTGATCAGGATCCTCCTGAGTGCCTTCTTTTTGAGGTGCTCCAGGCATGTCCAACTAACAGGAGACCCTGGGGAGGACCCAGAACTTGTTGGACGGCCTATATATCCCAATTGGCCTGGAACACCTCGTGATCCCCCAGGAGGAGTGGAGTGTTCCTGGGAAGAGGGAAGTTTGCATTGCTTTGCTAAACCTACTGCCATAGGTATGTGACCCCAAATAAGCAGATATGGATGAATGAATAAATATTCCCCTGTGGATAGACCATTGGCTAACAGATAGTAATGCAGGGTTACAAACAAGGAAAGAACAGGCACTCCCACAGCTCTTGTTCAGCCTCCAGTCCCACTGGACGCCGGTTGCTTATTTTGTCATCATAATGTTCACAAACCAGTTTTACTAGTCTGTAGCTCCTACAGTACACTGCATAACAGACTCATTGGCATTCCATGTAAAGCCCCACTCAGCATTTACACGTGTTTACTAGAAATATTATTTATATAACTTTCTATTTTCTGATTTATATTTAACGAGGTGTTGAAAAGTAAAACAATGAACTTATTTTGTTTATCATTGAAAACTAAAATCTAGATAGATGTCCTTTCAACATGTTTTGAATTCAGTCATGACACAGCAAATATTAAAAATATGTCATGTAAGAATTTTTTATTGTATTTCACAATTTCATTCTTCCATATATTTGTAGGCCACCTGGAATTTGCTGTTAAATACATGTAGTACCATAGTATACCCCAATGTATTATTACTAAATATAAGTATATATAACCGAGCTGATTGTCTGGCAAACAAGTATACACACTTACTGGTTCAGGTTTTTCACTCTATATTATATTTTTGCCTCGATGGTACAAATGCTGTCGATCTAATATTTACACATGTATTCTTCGTCATTATTGATTAATTATAGTTAATCACAGGGCACAGGGAATTATAATTATTATTATTAACATTATTGTTATGATTATTATTAGGATTATGATGCTTATTGTTATTATTCGTTATACGATTGTTATTATGATGATTATTGTTATTATTATTGTCCATCCATCTATTTTCTGTAACAGAGTCTATCCCAGCTATGACCCTGGACAAGTCACCAGTTAATTAATTAATTATTATTATTATATTGTTGTTGTTGCATCATTTTCTGAAAGTCCAAAACTAATAAGTTAGGTAAGTTATGAATATTCAACAGCGTCAGGACTGTACCACCGTGAAGCTGCCGCGGTGGGCGTGACGAACACTTGTACTAGCTAAAAATGATGAATAACGATAAAGACTGCTGTGAGCTAAATGTTGGAGTCTGCCGGTTCTTTTATTCGGTAAACGTTGTCCCCCGTGAGGCTAACGCGCATTTTCCAGTCGTTTGTCTGTACGGGGAAAGCCTCGTGTAGCATTTGAGCTAGTTCATCCTCAAGTTCCCAGTAGCTGAGACACACACGGGAGACTTTAACGGACAGCGGTGATTCAGCTCGAGACCGAATAGCACACGGAGCGGGACGCTGTTTGATGTTAGCGTCCATCACTGCGTGCGTGTCGTCCTCGGCTCTCCCCGGCTCGGATAAGCTGCTTTGTGTCTGTCACAGGATGTATGGGATGTCGGGATGACAGGAAGATGGCAAACGGGGTTGGAAGTGAGTAACGGCGGTAATGAGCGAATGTCATGACACGCTATCAGTTAGCAGCGAGTGTGTCGTACTGTTGATGTTATCACTACTAACTTCCTGCATGGCAGCCTCGGCTCCCCCGCGGGGGACCCTGCGCTGCTTAACGGCTGTCATCCCGAGTTTGACGCCTCTGCTTGCAGTGGCTCTTGCTCTCTTGTTTACCTCTAACGTTTTAACCGAATAAACGGCACGGCTTTTTGTGTGTCCGTTACAACCGCTCACTGTCTATGTGCGTAGTGAACTGCTACTGCTGCTGCTGGCATGGTGGGCAGCTTTTAGGTGGCATGAAGATGAAGCCAAGCTCAAGAGATTAACAATTCACCACCACCAGGCCTGAAAGCGGCAGCGTGCAAGTCAGTTGCAGCATGTGTGACATTTTAGACGTCGTTACATGTCAAGTAAAGCATGTATCATCTTTTTCTCAGAACACAAGCTGCTTGTCATTGGACCAACGGAGCCGTGGTCAGTGAGGGAGAAGCTGTGTTTGGCCACATCTGTCATGAAGAGCGGAGACCAGAACTGGTACTGTGCTGCTGGTTTCGCTACTTTAATCCAAAGCCGGTGTGCAAAATGGTCCGTGTCACAGGTCTATGATATAGTCATATGCACCGTCTATGCACAAGGACTTTTTGCATATATCTGGCCTTAGTTTATAACTAAAGTAATGACAAACGCATCAGCACTTTAGAAGAAGTTAGACTGGAGAGGTTAGCAAGAAGGTTCCTGGTTCGAACCCCAGCTGGGGCCTTTCTGTGTGGAGTCTGCATGTTCTCCCCATGGGTTCTCTCCGGGTACTCCGGCTTCCTCCCACAGTCCAAAGACATGCACTTAGCTTAGGTTAATTGGTGACTCTAAATTCCCCGTCGAGGTGAATGGTTGTTTGTCTCTGCTTGTCCAGGGTGTACCCCACCTCTTGCTCTAAGTCAGTAACAGAAAATGGATGGGTGGATAGACAGGGGGCTGGAAATAGTCGTCTGTTTTTGGGCTTGAAGCCTTTACTATGTGTTTAATGTCAACAGGGTGTCTGTCAGTCGAACCATCAAACCGTTTGCAGAATCTGGGCGACCCCCTGACTGGTTCTCCCAAAAGGTAAGACGACATCCGAGCTCGCTCTGCTGCAGGACACAAAAAACAAAATTCCTGAACTCTGCAGCACATGATATTTTGTCCTGTCACGGAGCTGTTCCTCACTCTCCTTTGACTCTTCTCAGCACTGTGCCTCCAAGTACTCCGAGCTCCTGCAAACAACAGAAACCCCAAAGTGAGTTCACCTCAACGCTGCTTCTGTATACTAGCAAACTTAAGTAGATTACATAGCTTTATACTGTTTGACTTATGCATATACCGGAATTTCCATGAACTCATGGTGCGTTTGTTGCCTTCAGGCGAAAGCGTGGAGAGAAGGGTGAAGTGGTGGAGACGGTGGAGGACGTGATAGTACGCAGGCTCACGGCGGAGAGGATCGACGAGCTAAAAAAGCTGATCAAAGACACGCAGGAGAAGCACAGGTACGCCAGCGTGAACGAAATATAGCAGCTCCGTCTTAAAGAGAGCATCGAGGAGACTGGCTGATGTCATGCTGTTTTTTTCGTAGGAAGCTGAAGAGGGAGGCCGAACTGATTCAGGCAGGATATCTTGACTCCAAACTCGAGGAGTTATGGGAAGAGATCCTGCAGTAAGAAGCAGCAAACTTTCTACGTGACCTGTTTACACAATCGCGCAGTGCATCGTATTTGCAAAGCTCAGACGTGGTCTCATGTGTTTCTGTCAGGAAGAAGAAACTGGAAGAGGAGGAAGCAGAGTTGAAAAGAAAACACACCGATGCTGCTTATCAGGGTATCTCCTTCCTGTCTAGTCTGGGAGAAAACGTCAATATAGTGTCATTGATGCTCCATGAATGGCATGCTTATTCCTGTTTAGCAGATACGGTTAAGTGAAATCTACAATCTCTTGGCCTGTTTGCTGTTTACATTCTCCAATATTCAGCCTCCGCCGAATAAGAGAGAGCCGAGTGCGAGCGGCGGCAGATTGATTGAGAGCGCCGTAAAGTGAAGCAGCTCCTACTGATGTTCTGTAGCACGCTAAAAATAACTTCTGAGACATTTCTTACTCATTGAACAGAACAATCACCTTGATTCTACCCTTTCATAAATCAGCGCCCAAGGGTACATTCTCCGCACGGTGGCCATTTTAGGACTTTTCCGAATTAGCCGTCAAACGTGGCTCACTGCTGCTGGTTTGAGCTCTCACACCATTACACGTATATGTTAACATGCTAAAGTTTAGCACAGTACTTTGTTAAATGAATCACACGCTAATGCCATGTATGAGCGGTTCATTGATGAAAGAGGATGATGAGGTTTAGTCAGTCAAGAGAAAAAATGTGACCTGCTGGTGGCTGGTGATGGAGTATCCCGGTTGCTCACCTGAGTGTGCCATGTACCATGACATGGCCCTGCATGCCATGTTATGGTACGGTCATATTTGCCATATTTTCAGTAAAAAATATTGCGCCAACTTTTGTGGCGGTCTCTCTCGACATGGAGGAACCGTGCAGCGAGCATGTGTGAACGCAGGATTTCAGGGCAACTTTGTCTTGTTTAAGAAAGAAGAAAGTCAAACATCAGCTTTTGTGCGACTGATAAGAAAATATTCTCCGTTCTGCACCTCCCTCTTCCAGCCAGACAGGTGGCAAAGAACACACCCAAACGAGTGATCGGCATCACCACGCATACGCCCTCAGGCTGCCACTCCCCAAGCCAGGAGTTCTCACCAGGTGACCCACTCAAGTGCTTGACTCTGGATCTCGAATCTACAAAGAACGTAAGTCACCGAAAGTTCAACGGGACTTTCGTGTATAAAAACAGCCACGGTCAGGCCAAAGACGGTCCGAAACATTCTGCTAACTGAATAAAAATATTACTTTATTAATCATCTTTAGAAAAAAAAGGGCTCTGATATTCCTGACTACTGCCAGACTCACATTAAGATAGTTGACCTAGATCTCCTCCTGGACGCCGGGATGTCACTTCACATTCCCCTCTCTCTGCCTTTAGGCTTCAGGGTCAGCCAGATTAATGACAATCCCCGAGTCTTCTGGACCCGGGAGTGATGACGCGATCCACGGGTCACTTTTGGATGACCCCACCCAAAAAAAACTGCTGGGCCAGAAAGCCACACCACCACCATCTCCACTCCTGTCAGAGTTACTGAAAAAAGGCAGTATCTTGGCCACAAATTCCAGACTGGTATGTGGAGGGAACTTCCTGTATTATGTCAACAGTTTATTTAGGAAGTATGTCAAGATTTAGTCTTTCTTTGTTTTGTATTAAGATTGAAATCATTTCTGTGGATGTATTTGATTATGGGTTTTTTTTTTATGTGTTTCCATTTCTTCATATCTGCCCTTCATAGTGCTGTTTGAGGCCGTCGCAGTGCAGCTTAGTCATTGCCCTGTTATTGCTTCTATCTGCGATCACGTGCACTCTGAAGCCTGTACTTAACAAGTTAGCTGTTTTTGGACACACTAGTTGTTAAAGTCTTTAGAGGCTGCGCCACAGAAACAGCACATTCGTTCAGGAAGTCACTAACCCCGCAGAAATGAAGACATTTAACAGCTAACACATCACATTTTTGCATCTGTTTTGATGAATTTGAGGCCGTAATTGTGTCTCTGTGTGACGCGTTCTGTTCATTTCTTTTTACTGCAACACTTACAAGTCAAGCAGGCTGCTGTCATGTACTTTAGTTTTTTTTACCTCCGAGCCTTTCTGTCATGATCAGTTCCTGCATAGCGTGATTTCCCATCGCAGCCAAGCAGCTCGTTCTTCCCGTCCCTGACCAAGGTTCTTCTCGAACAGTTACCTGCTGGAATTGGCTTATTTCGTGTTGTTTTCATTTCCGTCTGATGAAGCCCACTGTGTTCTGGTGTCAGAAGAAGCCTCCTCACTGCAGTGTATGAACTAAAATATATAATATAAACATACACACAGTCTGTCAAACTGTCATCCACATTATTATTTATAAAAATGATGTAGGGGACATGTAAAAGTGGCTCTGACATAATGGATACAGGCTGGGACGTGAAGCGCGATTTGCACTTTATGTACAAGAAAATAGACAAAATACGAGTTTGTGTTTGACATACGTGTACGTGTTCTTGTCCCAGATTGGCGACGGCGACGCTGGTAACATGACAGGCGCGCTTGACTTGCAGCTGGCTCCACCTAGCCAACCTCTCTCTCAGGCAACAGGTACAGTGCTCATGACTCATGAAACATATTAATAAGTAAGAAGTATAATATAATATGTAAGTATATAGTATTTTAGGTTTTTGTGTATGTAATATGTAAAAAGGTTTTGTGTCTTAATTAGTATTGTTTTGTATTCATGAGTTACTTCCTGAATCCTGACTGCTCGTATGCTCTCCGTACAACAGTGCTCACACTTTGGCTCCTGGGCTTTGTCTGCACCCATCACTCTGTGTGTCATGTCATGTGTATGAATACTTGCATGCTAGGTGCCCCAATGTTGTCTCGTCTCCTGGAGGCGGGACCCGCCCAGTTTTCTGCCCCGCTAGGTTTCATGGTCGGCGCCGACTCTGCCTCCCGCGCCCCTCTCTCTGCTGCCACTCCTGTTCCTGTTGACGCCACCGTCTCAGCGAGCACAGGTCTGTCAGCTTAGCGCTCAGTCTGATGAATTTAAGTTTGGATCCTTACTTTGTCGACCGCCTACAACTGACAAAGGTAACAGGCAGACTTAAAATTGAAGCACAAGCTCATTTTAAAGCCTGAGCTAAGTGTGCGATGCAGAAAATGGATGTTTTCACTAACCGCTGCAGCCACTAATGTTCATTTCAAAAATAAAATCTTGTTGAAATCGAGTTGCCGTCTGTTTGCAGAGATGGATGTCATGGTGCCGTCTGTGCCCCCTGCGTGCCAGCCTGTCTCTGCAGAGGATAAAGTGTCAGAGCTCAGTGAGGAGGACGTGAGCGTGTCCTACATGGGAGACGAGCTGGACCTGAAGACGGTGGGGGACATAATCGCCATCATCGAAGACAAGGTGCAGAACAGGCGGATATATATAGAGTATAGAGTATATATAAAGTATAGAAATCTTAGATCAGCTGTGGATAAGTGAAAACATCTTTGTAGCATCGTTTTGTTTGATACTCGATTCTTGTTTGTCAATTATGGAATCGTGTTTTCTGTTATTTTCGTATAGCAGCAGCTGCGATGAATAACAGGCCGCTGCTATAAATGCACAACAGTGGATGTTGTTTTTAAATGAATAGAATCATTATTAAATCAGTAATTTGACACAAAATATTGATTTCTGTAGTACATAGCTGTGTAATAAGCGGGTTAATGTACAGTGAGCTGTTCGTTATTGCAAAATAAACCCTGACAAGGTAACATTTTTGGAACAGTGACCCATACGTAATGTCAGCTTGAGGTTTGAAAGGGAACCTAGCTTCTTTTAAAAATGTGTGTGTCACCAACCTCACGGCTAAGATTTAGGGACGTGGCAGAGTATGAAAAACAAACCCAGACTCGCGTCTCTCGTTCTACAGGCAGATGAGGCTGCAGAGGCCTTGGATGCAGCTGCGGTCGAGGCTGCGCTGTCACTGTGCGAGGAGAACGGCCACGCTATGTCTGCTGCTTGGGAGGCTGGGCCTTTCCAGCCCCACGAGCCTCGCCCAGCGGTGCCCACAGAGGTCCCGCAGTCCTTAAGGTCGTTGTCTCTTCACGGTAGCGTCGAGGGGAAGACAGAACTCTCCTCTCTGTGCAGCACTCAACACAACTGTCTCACAGCATTACCCATGGGACTGCGGGCCCTTCCTCCCACCTCCTCATCCTCACGCAACTCAAAGAGTTTGGAACACTGCCACACTGGACCTCCTCCACAGCCCGAGGCAGTGAGACAGAGTGGAGAGAGGGTGCAGCAAAAGAGCCAAATTTCATTGGACGGCACCATAAAATGTGAGAGTGAGAAGTGGGCACAGCAAAGACCTGATAGACCCTATGGAGGTATGCACAGCCAAGCATGATTTACTTGCATCATAACATGCATTTTGCATAACCCTTTCCTTCTTATTATGTTGGCAGACTCAGTATTAGAAGATAGCCCACTGACAGAAAGGCATCCCAAGGTATAGCACCCAATGAGGACAGCGAACATGCTTGTAAACGCTGTACCAAAATGCTAAATGCACAGCTCTACAGTTTTCCTGCCAGCGATGTTTGAATCTCCCTGCATCTTCCTCCGTCTTCTCAGGGCATGAAGGCGGAGGATGGGACGTGCACCAAGCGAGGGCCGAGCGTCTCAGGGACCAAAGTGCACAATGAGATCAACGAGCCAGAGGTGTGCGGAGAAGAAGAGGGCGACGGGGTGGAGGGATTCCTGTCCGAGCCGGACGGGGAGATGGAGCTGGAACCCGCGGCCAGCGAGAGCGAGGACGGATACAGCCTGCACACGGCCTCCTCGTCTCTGCAGCTCCACACGGCCGCGGACTCCATCCCCAGCAGCCCCGCCTCGTCACAGTTGTGAGTGAAACCTGCTCAGGCACACGCCGCACGGAAAAGAAACTAGATATTGGTTATGGCGTTATGACAGCTTGTTTTTCATTCCCGTCAACAAGCATGGTGCAGAACAGGTTCCGCTTATTAACGCCTCCTCTTTACATGCCGCGATTGTGCAGCTCCGTGTGCAGCGAGGACCTGGAAGCTCTACAGGCTCACAAGATCTGGAAGAAAGCCATTATGCTGGTGTGGCGTGCAGCGGCCAATCACAGGTCAGAATGTGACTCTGAACAGTGACATTATCCACTGACATGGTGGCATGATTTAAATTTATTTGTATAAATACGGGTCATTACTTTAACCTCTTGTAGGTATGCAAATGTCTTCCTGCAGCCAGTAACAGATGAAATTGCACCTGGGTACCACAGTATTGTGCACAGGTAATACACATGTACATACAGGATCTACAGTGGTTACTGGTCATATTGCTCATGCAGAACTGAAATCTCACCTCCCCCCTGTCTCTGCTCTACATTTCTACAGGCCCATGGACCTGGCCACCATAAAAAAGAACATTGAGACCGGTCTGATCCGGACCACCGCAGAGTTCCAGAGGGACATCATGCTGATGTTTCAGAACGCGGTCATGTACAACGGCCTGGATCACGACGTGTACCACATGGCCCTGGAGATGCAGCGCGACGTCCTGGAGCAGATCCAGCAGTTTTTAGCCACGCAGCTCATCATGGAGACATCAGAGTCTGGTATCAGCGCCAAGAGCCTGAGGGGCCGTGAGAGCACACGCAAACAGGACTCTACTGACAAGGTGCTTCACTAGAATTTTGACAAAAGCAGAGAGTACAGAAGAAGAGACAAGGGTGAGACAACAGGCTGACTTAAAGGTAGAAGAAAGTGATGCTGAAGTAGCTCCTGCCTGCCATTTCCCAAAGCATGACCTTAGTTTGTAGAATGACGCCCTTTCACGTGGCCATTGGTCTCGTTTGCTGTCAAAGTAAACTGACAGAGAACATTCACGTAATATAAAAATCTGAATCAGGATCCACCAAAATCATCCTTGGTGTTGACCATCGAATGGCTATTAAATAAATAAATGATGATCTCATCTTGACGGAACAAACATCTTTGAACGCATTAATACACGAGAACATTGCTGACTGCTCAAACAAACCAATGGTTGACTGAAACGAGAGATTTATTTTAAATATGTTCACTGTGCTTTGATAAAAGGTAGGCAACAATGTAATGAAGAACCTTACTGACTATTTACCGAAGCTTTTTACACTGATGTTCTACCTTCAAGAAAGCTATTGTTTTTCATTCATTCATTCACGACAGTGTGAGAATGAACGGGCAGATACTGTAATTGGCCCGACGAGGATTCGTGGCCCCCGTAGTTTCTCCTACGCACTCGGAAGGGGCGAGCTGTATTCAGTTGGTTGCACTGTATGCCACTAAACCCGAAGCAGCGGACCTTTAAGCTCATGGTTGGCAGGTGTAGTAGCCACGTCACACTCCTCTTAAATATTTTAGTGACAAATGAAGCAAGTGCTCAGTGTTGCCTTGAAGGTAGGAGATGAGTGTAAAGCATAATGCTACACGTTGAAGAATGGTAGGTAGGACTGTGTGTCTGTAGTCCACGCTGTATGTAGGTAACGAGCTGAACGTGCTGGAGACGTAGCTCAAGGCCGCACATCTCACTGCCGCGGAGGAGGCGATCCACGCGCTGGCGGTCAAACTGGAACACGGTGCATCGTTTTGTCTCTTGCTTGATATTCATCTGTGCTTGCTTGCAGCGTAGTGAGGAAGTGAGTGGTGAACTGTCTAAACTGGCCTCTCGTGCGTCTTCTCCTGACGCTCACTTCAACCTTTGCTTGTGCTGAATATTCTGTGTGTTGCCGCCTCTTGCAGGACTCTGTCTCCATGTCCTCTCCTGCCTTCCTCCTTTCTCTTTTTGTGAGTACTCTCCCTTTCTTTCTTGTCTTTTTTCCCCCTGAATACACTAAATAAAAACTACAAAAACCAAGAATGAATGAATGAATATCGAGCTAAGTCAGTCAAATCGGATAAAATGTTGATACCTTACAGCCTAACTTGTCTGTCCAGTGGAGTCTTAACAGCTCGTGTCTCTCTCTGTTGTGACTGTAGGATGGTGGCACTAGAGGTCGCCGTTGTGCCATAGAAGCTGACCTCAAGATGAAGAAATGACCATACTGTATGAAAACCATCCGCCAGTGTTCCCAGAGCCGAGGGGAAAGCGTCACACCGCGAGACTGAACTTATTCTCTGTCATTTGCACAGATTCTCATCCTGCACACGGTGCAGCGTCATCTTCACCCAATGGTAGCCTGTAATGCGGAGCAGCTCATTTCTTGTGAGACAGCCATGCAGAGATGGATTACATACTGTGTAATCCCAGATTACCACGGGACATTCAGAAAGACTAGGTCGCACCTCTCTCATAGGCAGCCCAAGATGGTTGAGACTTGACCTGCTCTGAATTACATGAACTGTAGAAACTGAATATCAGATTAGTGTCGTTGGAAAAATCTACAACGAGGCCAAAGAGTCCTCAGATGAACCTAGTTTTCCTGAATGATCAGAGGACCATGTTCATTTCAGAAATATTTTCATGGCTGGTATCAAATCAGTTTTGGATTGTTTAAACTTTTAGACCACTTTCAAATATGGCTGTATTGTTTGTGATGAGTTACTTCACTTCCTGTGAACCAGTACCTGCGTCCGTGTTCGGCATCGGTTTCAGTATTTTTGAAAACATCATGTTAATCAACTGTTTTGTGGACTTAATAAAGAGCCCTCAACCCATTATGTAATTTTTTTTTTTTAAAGATTATTTTTTAGGGTTGTTGTGCCTTTATTTGATCGTGGCAGCTGAAGAGAAGTGACAGGAAGTTGGAGCGAGAGACAGAGAGAGAGAGAGCGAGAGAGACGAGGACATACAGCAAAGGGCCATGTGTTGGAATTGAACCGAGGCTGCTGCGGTTAAGGGCTGAGCCCGTGTGCGCGGAGTACACGCTCTACCGGGTCTTTCTATGGGGGATTTAAATAGCCGGCATTTCATATCCTTATTTTTTTAAATCAAAGTCTGCGTTACCTAACTCATGACACTGACGTAAGTAAGGAAAAACAAGATTTCTCAGGAACGGTAGACTGTAGTGTCCACATGGCACCAAACTGTTAAAAGTTCTGTGAGCATTTCACTCTGCTATAAGACCAGTGATGAAGATTTTTGCATTTGTTAAGGCATGTTCAGTGTTATCGTAATCCATCATTACCAACTATCAGTTACACTCATTCATAGCCAAATACAGGATGCTGTTAAACCGTGCAAATACAGTGCTCACGTTTTCATTCGGTCCACCTCCACAGATGCTGCAAAGTCAAAGGATGAAGTGGGGTTTTTTTTGTATTTCTGTTAAAAGGTGTTTCAGTTTGACAACTTCAAGGATACACATCACTGTTTCTAAGATAGTATCTTAAGTTGTACATCTAGCCTGTGAAATAAGTCAGACATCTTAGACCAGCATTTATGATCTGTCTGATTCTCTCCTTAAACGTGTTCAAATGTACAGAAATATTCATGCTTTACTGTGCGTGTGGTAGTGTAGTAGTGAGTGGGTCAGTAAATATGTTTGGTTAAAGTCCAGCTTTTGTTGTGATATTTTAAAAGTTTTTTTCCAATAATCCAAATATTTGATGTTCACTCTCAAGTGTCGGTGCCTGACCACCCTGAAATAAAGACACCTTAAGACCAGTTTGTGATTATCAGCCTACATAACTTGAATACACAGTCCAACCTTAAACATGTAGTCTGCTAATGATGGTACTCAAATGCAACATGACCAGAGTCAAACCACAGATGAATAAATCACACAGGCCCAAACACATTCGACTTCGATCTTTAATGTGAGAGTATTTTTGGCTGAAAACATGTTGCTGAAGTGTACTACCACACCGACTGATACCAAAACCTGATTTTTGTGGATCACAGTAAAGGCTTGACATGATTGTTAGTTACAGAGCAGTCCTGAATATTCTAATTATTTAGTGTCAGTAGTCATGAAGATGTGTTCACACAAAATAAACATGTAACTAATAAACACACTCTCACTAGGGTGCATGCAACAGTAACGATATGGAACACAGGGTTAAACGTCAACTTAAAAGTGCTTGAGATGAACCTGAATATTTCACAAAAGTAGAACAGCTAAGGCAGTTAGGCAGTCTTAGTGCACAGCAACAAGTAGAAGATCTGTGTATGGGGTTTGACTGATCTCCAGTTGGTATAAAGAATTAAAAGTTAACAACAAGTTAGCATCCTGCTCATGCCAAGACTTGACAAGAAAAAAAGTCACAATTCTGGTTTCTAGCTGTGGGAGAAATAGAAATAGAATTTCACTAAACAGTTTTGTTTAAGATTTTCAAAACAGAATGTCTTTATAAAACATTAGTAGAGATTAAAAGTTACAGGATTTATTAAAAAGTTCCAAAATGTGGGTCAAAGAGCAGTTTCCTGACAACAAAACGATTGAAGCTTGTGCAGTTTAGGAAGGTTTACAAAGTATTGCATGCCTCATGGTTACAGAACACGAATGAGCGAATGGACTTTTTCACTGACTACCTGCTTGTGACGAATGAAAAGGACTTCTTCTCAACGTGGCCTTCAATCACACTTAAACCTCAAACATATCCTGGCTCCTCAATGGTGGAAGCTTCGTGACCAGTCATCATAAAAACCTATGCAAGCAGTAGTGCAGGGAGCGGGAAGCTCTACTGTAGGAGACCACTCGTTTTTTGGCAAGAATAATAATGAGAATGGTAATCAGAAAATGTTTTTTTGACTCTACTGTGGATGCTTTTCATCCAGTGCTGCAAATTATATCACCAACCACAGTTTAACCAAGTCCCTAATCTCGGTTCCTCCTATGTCAAAGGTCATTTCACTGTACAGATGCGCTCTGATTTGTCCAAACTCAACAATATTATTTAAATATTATTTCTATTAAATTAGTTCCTACAGGGAAAAAAAAAACAGATGAGCCAAGTTGCTTCAGTAACATTCGCTCTACTAACTATTAAATAAATACAGCGGAAAGGTCTACGAGGACACAGAAACATTCAAGAAAATAAATAAGGACAAAACCTAAACATGTATGTATGAACATACAACTGCCTTCAGAACCCCGAAGGGAAACCCCGTATGTAAATGCCATTTCTATAAGAAAGTTTAACGGCTCTGACACATGAATACGCACTGCCGCAGTGAGCTTGCACTTGATGCCGCAGCCAGGTTTGGCAGCAAACACGCAACTCTTATTTTTCAACCATCGAAGAGGAGAGAAGGCACATTGTTTCCCGGTGCATAATCTCCCGCTGCCTGCGCTGTATCTAAAAGACATCTTCTACAGAGTGGCCAGATTGGATAAATGACACTTCCTATAAATACATTAGTGTAAAGTCAGTCAGGAAGCTGCGTTCTCCTCTCTCAAACAGTCCTCATTTGCCTCTCTGGCGGCCGACCAATCGATGCAGTTTATCACAGTTGTCCAACCTCATTGACTCCGCCTTCTGCTTTAGCCGCTCGTCTCGGTACAGTTGTCCGAGGTTTGCCAAGTCCGATTCTGAAAAGGACGACAGAATGAGTGATGCACGCTTTTTACACCTGAAGGAACAGTTGATGTTGTCGGGGTAGTTAGCTTAGCTTAGCATAAGGACTGGAAACAGCCAGACAATCGGCCGGCTTCTCTAAAGATCACAACACAATGTATCATGTGAAAAACCATCAATTTCCTTTTTTACTGGGGGTTATGTGCTGGAATATTTCTTGGGTGGGACCAGTTGCCAGGCAACCAGTGGAGACTCCAGCTAACTACTGCCAACAGCCCCTGGCTGCAGCAATGTTTAACCTACATATATGAGAGCAGTATCGCTCTTATCAGGCAGCTCTCCATCAGAAAGCAGATTCCCACACGTGCACGTTTGCCAAAATGTTGCACTGCAGTGAATGCAGTATAAATCTGTGTGCTTGTGACAGACTCCCCCGTCAAAGGCGGACGAGCGGCTCGCTTACTTTGCTGTTTCTCCTTCCAGCAGCTGTTCTGTAGGTGTTCGATGTAGTCGCTCTCGATGGTTTTCTCCAGCTCGCCCAGCGCCGCTCCGCGGTACTCCTTCTCGAAGCTTTTATCCACGTAGTACGGTACGCCCATGTGCTGCGTTTCCCTGGACACCACCAGCCCCATCGCCCTAACACCGTTAAACACACCATTAGAGCGTACTGCGATGTCTCGTCGCTGTGTTTAAGGCTGATGGTACGACACACTCACGGCTTATAGAAGAGACTGTAGGGAGGGTTAGTGGCCATCATCTGAGTAAACACTGATATGAGGATTAGCACCAGCACGGGGAGAAGCTGCAGGAACGCTGTGAAGGTATTCTGTGGGAAGATTACAAAGCATAAAACTGTATGTAGGCAGCACTGATACACTGTGCTCATGCCAGCACAGGACTGTTGAGTCTTTGAAGCCATGACAAAGGAAATGAATAGCATGAAATCAAAACAGAGCTGTTAAAAATGCTCATTTTGCCACAGTTCTCTGTGCATGGTAAAGATTAAAACACTAAAAGGTGATTACAGCAGAGCACTGTGGCTGGTTAACGGGGATTTCTCTTAATGTTTTGTGAGTCACTGACCTGACTCTGGTTCTCTTCCACCACCTCCTCACGCCTCTCATAGGCACGTCGACGACGAGGCTGATAGAACTGAGAGTAGGAGGCTCCCTGGGGGGTGTACACGTGGATATTTCCTGGAGATAATAATAATAATGTGAGTTATTATAGTGATCTTGCAGTCTGTGGAGCTCCTGCACCTAATGTCACCGTTGACCAACAAAATGCTCACCCGTGGGGAACCTTCCTCCGAAGAAGATGTTAAAGAGTTCTTCGGGGGATATGTCGGCCTCGAAGTCTCTGTGGAAACTTCGGTGGTATCCATGGCGACTGTGGCTGGATTGTTGGGGTGTATTCACAGATGCGGATTGATCTCCATATTGATCATACTGCTGCCTCTTCTCTGGATTGCTGAGTACCGCATAAGCATTGCCTATCGCTGTTGAGAGAAAGGGGAAACATTTAATCACAGCGGGTATTAAATGCATACTGGGATATATCAAATATACACTTTCCCCATCCCCCCTTTCTCCTCATACCTTTGAAAGCATCGGTGGCTCCTGGAGCAAAGTTCTTGTCGGGGTGAAACTTGAGGGCCAGCTTCCTGTACGCCTTCTTCAAATCCTCATCGCTGGCGCTTTTGGGTACGCTGAGGATTTCATAAAAGTCTTTGCAATTCTTTATCCTGCAAAAACAAAAAGCATCATCCACGTGAAACACGCTTCAAAAAAACTCTCTCAAGCTCAGCAGGTTTGTGTACAATTCATACAATAGTTAGTTCCATGTACATTTACAAATATACTGACCTGACCTATCACAGACACACTGGCATCTGCCTGTATGTTGTCCAATATGTGCAGATATGAAAACTGTTTTTTTCTGATATATAATGCAGAACAAAAAGCAGATAACTGATATACAATATCATGAGATGTCATACAGAGTGTGAGAGAGAAGAAGCAGCTCTCAGTAAAATAAACGTATTTGCTTAAGGCCTAAAGCCCCCCACGTGGCAAAGTCACAAAAAACACGATGAAAGATGATTAACTAGTCAATAGTAATAATATGATGATTATCAATCTCATACTTTAATGCAAACATCAAGGCGTACATTTGTACATCTCGTAAATATTACACTATATAATACATTTAAGGCCAGGCCACAACAACATAAATAGGAACAGCCAGAGCTAGAAATTCCGAGTTTTTCAGTGACCCCAAACGCACCTAGACTGCAAGCACACAAACACAGCGGCTGTTTGAGGCAAACTTCACGCGCGACAGTCACACTGACACAAATCCACGTTTTATGGCAGAGTATGCCACCGAAAGCTTCTGCTCCCGGCCAACAGGAGCCTTCGGCTGCTCATGTTTCTGTCCTGGAGTCCGTCAGAGGGGAGTCAGCAGCCATTTTAATGCAGACACACAGAGTCCCTGTGAGAGCTCAGAGCTGCGGCTCTTTGTCACCATCTAGTGGCCGTACCAAAGTACTGACACTAACAAGCCGATCAACACATTGTGTTATTTGGATGTTTTTTTTTTTTTTGAAGATTTATGTGATATGTAACATGGCTACATGAAAATATAGTGTTTAGTCAGATGAATGCAGAGTGAAGGAAAAGCAGCCAAGTGCTCAGTGTCCAGTCCAGGTCACCAAATCATGAAGCTGACTGAGAGAAGAGTGCAAAGTTGCCATTAGAGCAAAAATATGTAAAATATAAAACGGATTTTGCGTGTTTATCACGTGTTCTGTCATAGTTTGGATGTCTTTGGCGTTTCTACACTTTAGAAAAATCTTAAAAATAAAAGAAAACACATTGAATGAGGAGATGTGTCCAAACTTTGGGACTGCTGCAGAGCTGCTCCCAGTTCATTGTGCTTTTCCTGAGACACGGTGCAGGTGTAGCAGGGTTAAGGAAGCAGCCTTCTGGGTACCTCTGCATAGTTGTACTGGCACACAACCCGCACAGAAAAGTCCTGTCTCATTGTAAAAAAAAAAACCTCATGTCAAAGACGTAAAAAACGTGTGTGCACCTGAGAACACCCTGCCGCTGATCCTCAGTGTAGCTCTTCTTTTCGTCGCCACTCGCGTTGCTCGTTTCGTTGTGCCCAGTGTCCTCGTCTCTCCAGCCTGCTGGCGGGGGCACGTGGTTCGCCTCTGACGCAGTGCTACCTCCATTCCTTAATATGGCATCTATTAGCACTACAAACAAGAGCAGAGAGTCTCAGATTCGACCGTCGGTTCAGTCATGATCACAAACAAAGTCATTGGCAGGTACAAAGAACAGCCCAACATGGATTATGTGACTAAGATGTCTGACCACCACGTTAAGAGCTTCAGTGCTCTCTGACAGAGTGTGCAAACATACAGCTCTGAAAGTCAACTGCATGAACGACATTGATCCAAACGCCTTCATTTGGTGTTTATGGTGGTGGAGAATTAACTCTGCTAGTTCATGTTTCACCAGGTGTTTCTTCCTACATGTCATCTACCTGCACACACACACACACACACACATGTACAGCAACGTCTGGACCCGCCGTCTCATTCTATGGTTTGATTTTGTTGCCTTCTACATTGCAGATTAACACTAATCACATCAAAACTGTCAAATCATGAGAATTAAATGGTTAACAAAGTTCTCCCCGTGGCAGCTCTGGGGTCTCTCTGGGTACTCTGACTTCCTCCCAGAGTCCAAAGACATGAAGTTAATAATAACTTGACAGTTCAGTTAATTGGTGACTGAACTGGCGACCTGTCCAGGGTGCACCTCCGGCCCTCCCGTGAACCTGCCGAGGACGGGCGCTTACAGACAATGGATGTTTCAGATCTTTGATTCTTCAAAGTAGCCACAGGAAGAAGCGTTTCTCTCCTTCTTGTTGCCCTCGGTCGTCGTTTCTTTGCAGCATTTCAGCCATGATGGCCTGATTCACACGCTCTCCTCTGAACAGCTGATGCTGAGATGTGTCTGCTGCTTGCACTGAACTGTGAGGCTCTAATCTGAGGTGCTGCTGGTGACTGTAATGAACCCTCGCTCTTCCCTTTTTGCTCCATCGGAGTGTTTGATGCCCTTTTGTGACTGCACACATTCAAAGTTGCTGAAATGCTCTGGACTGACTGACTGACTGACCTCCATGCCATAAAGTAATGATGCAATCAGAGTAACATGACAACTGAATCGTGGTTATGATGTCATGGCTGCAAAAGCAATTGAGTAAAGTAAGCCAGCCGTCAGGTTTGTGCAGCCTGGAGACACTTCAATATGAAAAAGTTCGCTCACACTTCATTTACGTCCTCAGGTATAAATAATAAATCTCTGCACCATCCTCTGATGTGAACATGCACTACCACAGATTACAGATGGATACGTTAGCCAACGTTAGCTAGTCAAACTGCCATTGCAGAATGTGCGTAGTCTAATTTTACCTCTGGCCCGGGTGCTGGGGTAAATATTCTGGGCTTCATATAGCAGCTGCAGCGCCCGATCTTTCCATCCGGACCGTAAACACAGCTTCGCCTTCTCTATCAGCCGGTCTGCTTCGTCTTTGTCCATGTCAGCGCCCCGGGTTCGTTTTGCCGGTCCACTTGGCGTCTATAGAGGTCGGTACCTGTTCAAAGTGCGTCAATAATAATATGGCAAGGAGAGCCTCCCCAGCTCCAGCTAACGGCGGACAGCACGATTATCTTCGGTTTCAGACAGCTGCGTAACATTAGCTAACTCCGAGCAGCGCGGTCACTCACAGCCCTCCGCAGTATCCGGTTCGCACGCGACGGCGGCTGTTGTCAGGCTGCGAACGAGCCCGCAGCTCGAGCATTTTAAAGTCTGAACGGTGTTTTAACGTTAGGTTAACGTTTAAAGCGAGAGAGGGCCACCCCGGTTATATTATACTGGACTCCCTTTGGGCAAGAGGTGGAGGCAAGGCAGGAGGCGACGACGTCACATCCGGTGAGGTGAGCTCTCTGAGATGTGCCGAAGCGGTCAAAATGTTCCGGACTGTTTGTTTCTGACTGTTTCTGAGCAGGTCAGCCTCATTTTTATTGATTTCCTGTCGTGTTCCGTCTGTCACAGGACGGCGCTTATTCAACCGAGGCTGAGTTACATCAGCAGGTGTACTTCACTGACAGTATGCGGCTGCTGCATTCACGGGACCTCGGATTCTTGCTCTTGACGCGTTCAATAATGACTTGAATAGTGTACAAAATGATTTATTTAGGCTGTTATCGGCACATTGCCGCCTTTGACGGGATGAGAAACAAGCAGGAACTTAACAGAAAAAAAACAACAACAACCAAACAAGCATATTTAGCTGATAACTGTCTTCATTAAACAAGTATCGTTGACGCGATTACACATTTTCCCGGGACAGGTTTAGGCAGGTAGAAGATGCTGCAGTGTAACAGAAATCGTCTTTGTTGCAACTCTTCTTGTTTTGGCTCCAATGCACACAAGGAAGACGCTCACCTGATGTGAGCCAGGGTGAAAGTTCAAATTTGCATCCATTCTTCCATCAGTGAATTAGAAACGATGCAGTTTTGTTCATGCATATTTTATTCAAGAGTAAAAAATGTGATTTGTCCCATAGGGCATGCTTACAATGTGTTCATCATTTAGGAAGTCAAATGCAAAAAACAGATTTCCATAGATAATAAAAAAATGTTGCAAGATAAGATCCATTATATTTGTCTGTTGAAATATGCATGTCGACTTTACAAGAACCAGAAACAGAGGAAGGAAAATAACCATAAGCTAACCTGTAACAATAATAATAATAATAATAATAACAATAATGATAATAATATCAGCAGTAAATCTAACCATAATACAATGTTTCCTTTTAAATCAAAGTGTGACACATGATTTTCTTTGTGTCCACTTGGTTTACGTCTGAAAACCATGCTATCATGCTTTGGCAGCCTGAAAGTTGCTTTTCACTGAGATTATATTCATTCATACCATTGAACATTTTCTGTACATCAGTACAAAACAAAAAAAGAAACACAAGTTTTCATCTCCGCGTCCAGTAAATGAACAGAAAATGAAAAGCAGTGGTAACAAACAACGGAATATAAAAAAACGCAGAAAAAAAAACAAAACAATCAAAGGAAGCCTATTTATAAAAGTTATAAAACAAGACAAATCAAACTACAATTATAATTCAAAAATGAAAGAATTCAACTTTACTATTTGAAACACAACTATCACAAGTATAATCTCACATAACAATTAGGAACTTCATTGCATGCATTGATGCGTTCCATACCATAGATGCTGTGTTAAAAATCACTTTTTGTCCATCCGTATTTCACATACCTTTAGCAATAAATAGAAAGAACAAATATAAAGTAGAAAAAATATTCATGTATGAAAGGAAATTCTAGAAATTTATGTGATAGCATGTTTTGCTCGATGTTGGGGCTTCACTGATTTCGACTTTCCCAAATGATTTTATTTTGAAAGAACCAGAATGTTTCCTGTTTTAATTTAGTTTCTTCTCCTCCTGCCTTCTCTCAGTCCGCTTCAGTGCGACACAAATGAGCTTTTCATAAAAGTATTACGCAAGATTTGGACATGGTAATTGATGTTTAATCTGGATCACAGTGTGGGTTCACTTTAGAATTAGATTAGAAAATTTGATATAAAAATATAGAAATGATATATGATTGACACACTTAGATGCAATATGGATAGATTCATAAACCAAATGTCTGGTCATAAGTACTTATCAGAACATTAAATTCTTTCTTTTAAGTGTATAGTAGCATAAATTCTCTATTCAGGGCACATTTTTCAAATCCCTTAAATTTCAGGATGATTGTTTTTTTTCTCCAAATGACACAGTGGTGTGTGTTTGTTAAATACTCTACTGTTTCATTTGTATGCATTAACAAATTTGTAGAATTTCCTTCTCACTCTGATATAGTACTTTGTGTAGCTCTTAAACGTGATATCTCACTGAATTGACAGCACAGCAAAATGTGCAAAAACTCAGAGGGCACTGATGTACACTTGAGTGACAGCACGTGGTGTTCAACTTTCTCTTTAGCGACAAGCAGGTGAGAAATAATCAGGTAGTGTGTGACAGCGGGGTGTGTCCCATGGTTCAAAATCTCCAGAATCCAGAATCATGTCAAGTGTCCACTTTCCATGACACGTGTGAGGTATAGCTTGATAAAATGCCATGCTTCTCTGGTGGTGGACGTTGAACGGAAGGGAAGAAAATAACCGTAGGAGTATCCGAATAAAAATATAACCCTTTGAGATTCGCACAGGCGTGATGATGAAGTTGCCTCTTCGTGTAAGATAATTTTCAGATGTTAAATATTGATGTTTCATCTGTGATACTGAGGTACCACCTGTGGAACTTGCAAGGGGAAGACTGAGAGCAGTCCTGGACAGCAGTGAAACTTACCGTAGGTGGTGTCTGCAGTGCAGTGGGCATACTGACCTCTTTCTCTCCTTCAACTGGTAAGACTGCACTGCTAGCACTGCAAGCTTTCAGGTTTTTATGCTTATTACTAGTAATACATGTAGGTAAACATGTAAGATCAGTTTCCTCGTAAGGGGAATTTGCGAGTGATTCATAATAACCACTTTATGAAAATGATTTTTGTGCCGTGGATACTGCAGCTATGCCTTCTGTGAGACCCTGTAATAAAGGAGCAGACGTTTGTCAGCCCTCAGAACAACAACAACCGCCAACAAATCAGTCTGTACACTACTTTCACCCAGTCAAGCTGCAGGCCGCTGGCCTCTCCTCATCCCCGGCTCCCCACCCCGCCCCCAAACTGTGCGATAACATACTGTCATGAAAAAAAACGCCCTGTTTTAGATTTGCTGCAGATTTCATGTTCTGTCTGTGGCCCTTGGTTTATTTCCATGCTCTGAGGCCTGAATTTGGCAATGTCTTTCTGCACGGCGCACCAGCTGCAACGGCTCTGAGGCTCGCAGACAGCACATCACTGGATGTTGCTGTTGTCATCCGTGCCGTTTGCCTCTGACATATTCATATTTCCGATGGAGAGACCCACATGGTTCACCCCGTCCTTGCGAGGCGGCATGCGCTCGTTGATGCGGTCTAGGCCCTTAGCCTCCTCGAAGCTGGTGATCTTGTGTTGGGGTGAAAACCCACGGATGGCTGAAAAGATAAAACACACATTAAGGGAACGGACCTTCTTTGTAATGGCACACACACTCAGACTGTTCCTGATTTCAGATTGTGTATTTCCTTCAAAATATTAAATACTGTTGGGATTTCCCAGGCTATGTAACCAAAAAACACACTTCAATCAATCAGTGGATACACTTGCAACATCTGTAGATATAAAGGTCTCATTCCAATGAACTAAACTTAAATGCATGAACTGAAAACATAGTTATTCGTATTATATTCAATTTCTGCCATATTTAGTAAATAGAGCCTAAAACCGACAGACTGGATCTTTCAAATGTCACTGTCAGCTACAATTTAACACTTCAGAGATTCCTTGTGCTCCCTTGCACCCAACCCAGTATCCAGTTCATACAGAAAATACATCAGATTAAGGAAGAAAGATGTTCACATTAACACACCATCAGTGTGAAATACATTTCTAAACAATCCGTGAAAATATCTGCAGTCCTGCTGCTTATCTCAGATAAGATGTGCGTTAGAATAAAATGTGTATTCATGCTGGTGTTATGAGTTTTCTTGGTTAGTGAGCCTCGCCTCGCCACATATCACGAGCAAACTAAGTATTCACAATGCATATTTCATGTTGATGCTCCGGCCTGTTTCTTCTGTTCTCATGCATGCAACACTTTTAAGGACAAAATGGAGGCCATTTGCAAGCCAAAATTAAAAAACGATGACGTATTTTAGTCATGCATGTCTTGGCAGCACATGACTTAGCAGTGCTTTAATTTATCATAAACATGCCTTGATGCCTTTAAAAAAAAAAAAAGCTACTCATTTTTTATTGAGCTTTCGTCCTAGTTTATAACGACCACTTCCAGATATGTGCTACAGCAGTATGTGATTGTTGGTGGAGTGTTGAGAGCTAGGAGAAGACTGACTGGCATGGAGGAACCTTGGATCTCTTTTGACCTGAACAGGAGTGCACCAAGTGTGCAACAGTCCTGGAGTCTCAGTCAGCCTCTGACTGACAGTCTCTGGAGCAGGAAACCCTGACAATATGTTGAGAGGGGTGGGATGTGGAGCACACGTTTACCTTCTCTGTCCTCATCATGCAGCTCGATGGCTTCAATGGCTTCAATTGTGGCTGAGGGGGGGAGGAGGGGAGCAGGTTACTCCTGATAAAGCCATGCAAATGTAAAACGCAGCCCTCCAGCAAAACGGCGGTTCACGTCAGGCCAGATGAGATATTCATGTTCACTGGCAATGCAGCCAAACTCAGAGCAATGTCATGCATTAATACTGAGAGAATTAGTGTTAATACAGAATAGTGTCATGATAGATGCACAGAGAGAGTGACAGGGATCATGAGAAGGAAAGAGCAAAGTAAAGTGGACAGAAATGACCCGTTCTGGCTTTGCACTAGATATCGCATCAGGTAGAAGAGAGACTTGTCTTGTAAGTGGATTGTCACGGGCTCAATTTCCAGCTTTGACAATTTTTAAATCAGTCAGGAAGCAGAAGACCAACATGGTGGCTGTCCATTCTTTATACTGTAATTGGTAGCTAAGCCCTAACCCTAACGCTGGGTGTGGTGAGCATCTTCTCATCAGTTTAGCTTGCCATCAGATCTGCAGCGTAATATGGCACAGTAGGGCTAAGGTGTTGGGTTTACGTTCTATAGTTGAGACAATGAAGCGCCAAAGAAAAGGACTGTCTGACAGCAAGATTTATGTCGGCTGGCCTGTCCTCAGCACTGCTTTGCTTTCCTATTTCCATGTTGAGATTTCTGTTTGTGTTTTAGAGCCATGAGCATGCTGACCACCACCTCATCATTAAGTATCTCGTATAACCCCAATAGCCATTTAAGGCATGGATATGGGAGGACTCCTTTCTTTCTCTGGCACTGGGATAGGACCTACAAGGCAGTAGAAACACTGTTACGCTGCATCATAAGACTGATGCTGCTGTTTCTGTCTGTAACATTAGCTTCTTCGATCTTAAATATGATGAGAGCCTCACTAAGAGACTCCAGCAAAGCTTGCTGGCTGCGCTACGTTTAAGTCAAGTCGAACAGGAGAGCGAAAGAGAGAGGTAAGACCAACGGCAGAGCTGAGAAGGACGATGAAGAAATGAAACAAACAAGATGGAGCAAAGGGGAGAGGAAAGGCTGCGCCTTGTACTCACCACTCTGCAGTGTCTGTTTGCCTCCAGAGAGAACCCCGCTCGGCAACATGCCAGTGGGCGTCAGGCCCTTAAGCGTCAACACATTTTCACTCTCCTCTCTGTGGGGAACACACAGACAGGCAGACAGGTGAGAAAACTTCCCTGAAATCTGATCAAAGCGGAAAAAGAACTTTGTGTACACATACAATGTGTGACTTGACACACACTCACTCTACACCCACAGAAACACCTCATACATTTTTTAGTTTGGGAAAACAACACAGTCATACTCACATTCAGATGCACAGAAATAAAGTCTATACCTGAGAACTGAAAACATTTTGGCCATTTTCCCAATAGCGCGGATCTTGTTTTTGATCACCTCTTTGCGGGCTGCAGCTGCATTGGCTGGAAAGAAATGAATATACACGAGTCACTTGAACTTTTTTGACCTCATCATTTTTTTTAAAATCAAAGATGTGGTTTAACTTCAGAATTCTATTTCACACAAGACCTGGTTCAGTGTGTATAGCTTGAATTGAACCAAAGACCCACTCATAAAAGACACAAATTAACTATTAAATCATAATTCACAGGACGTCTTACCATCAAAGATCTCATCTTCATCATTCATGAGCTCATCATCGGAGCAGATGCTCAGCACATTCACTAGCATTTCTGTGACTGGGGAAGAAATAGAGTGGAAGCAAAAGCATGAAGCCACTGAGCAGTGAGCCACAGAGATAACACATTAGGATGTGGTGTTAAAACACCTGACATGAAACACAAGACTTCATACCTTTCTCTCCAACAAATGGCAGAGACCAGGTGAAGACATCCATGAAGTTGGGCAGCCAGTAGGGATGAGGTGAGCAGTTGAACTGTCGGATGTTCATGACATTATTTTCATATTTCAGTACAGCAGCTGTTAGGGAAGAGGAAGAGAGAGAGAGTTTCCTCTTAAATCTCAAAGAGTCTTCTAACCTGATGAACATTTGCATATATACATATACAACAAGTAGTTTTTAAGTGCAATTATAAAATGTTGAAGAACGGAGCATGTGGTGAGAACGGTTAAATGACAGCAATGTCGCCTGATTTACAGATGGACCATAAAGTAAACTGCTGTCAGCTGTAGCTACTGTTAGCTACTGTTAGCGTCATTTGTTAGCTGGGCTCTCTAGACTACTTTCTACACAGAGTTATTCAGTGTACGTCATGCATTCACCCTCTGAACGAGCAGAGCAGGTACATTTTTGGTTAATAGCCTCCAAAATAATTTTAAGATGACTTTAAGATGACTTTAAGTAAATGATGTGGTGAACAAATCTAAACTTACATGACAAAACACATTTAAAGTGATCGCAGACTGCACAGTGCACAAAAAACGTTTTGCCTCTGTCTGTCATAGCCATATGCATGTTTTCCGTATGCTATCTTATGTTATGTATTCACGGTGTTATCTTTATTTTATTTTTTTGAACAGCCTCATCTGTAACATGCAGTCTGAGAACAGAGCCGGAGGGGGAAAAAATGAATGAGGATTTTCAACCACTAGATGGCCTAGCTGAGGTCAAGGATTGCTGACACTGTTACATCGAGAGGGATAAACACACATGGAGATAGTCAGCGATGCTGACAGTCCCTCCCACACTCCCCATCTCCCAAAGCCCATAGCAACCAAGACACAGATGAGAACACAAACAAGCAGGGTCTCCCTGATGCCTGCTCACAAGCTCAGTGCTGTTACATTACCCCGTGCACTCCAGTTTGTGCTGCTGAAGCCATTTTAATAGGAGAGTTGGAATCAGGCCATAGTGGTGGTTAGTTATGCCAGAGCTGCAGGTGGATACTGGAACTGACCCACTTCTGTTTGAGTGTTTATTGTAGTAATATCAAATTTAACACTATAATCTTCTCAAGATGTGCCTACTTTATAGCTCTAAAAATGGTGGATATTGTTATTTATATGATATAATTATTTCAATGATGTGATTGGGAAAACATGTATTTCTACCAAAACAAGATTTTCTGACCTTTGTTGTTGTACACATCCAGGTAGTTTGGTGCTGAAAAGATGGTAATGAGTGATGGGAATCCAGTGGTCTGACTTTTACGGTACATCCGGTAGCTTCATTGTGGTCAGGTGGAGGTAAAGCCAAGAAAAAAGAGCAGAGCTTGTTCTTTAATATGTAAACATCAATCTATTATTATTTGTGCGGGTCTTTTTTTTTTTTATGTGCGTTGTCGGGATAACATACCCTGCATCCTGTGCTTCGTGCGCTCGGATGATTGATAATAGGTTATTGCTCTGTAGAAACTCGCACACAGCTGGGTAACTGGAAAAGAGTAAGAGGCGTCACTGAAACTGATTTCGGTGGTCTGTAAAATAAAAGAGCAGAGTTAGCAAATCTCGCCATGAATTTTTCAGGGGATTTTAAACCAATTTTCCCATCACACCACAGATCTACATTAAAGCTGCAGGTTGCTAATTTCACATTCAGTTTTTACCACACCAGAGAATGAAGATTTATCACTCATAAATGCATTCATGAAAGCCTTTCTGTGGGTGACGCAAGGCTGTGAAAACACAATCCAACAGCTACCTGTTGCAATAAAAAAAAAAAAAAAACTAACCCTGCAAGTTGAAGTCAGCCCACTGACTTCAACTTGACAGGAGAAGTGCCTCAGGCGGGCACTCACACATTGCATTGTAGCACTGCATTGTTGCTACATACATATTTATTCAATACACAGTGCATCCTTTGCAATAAAGGTGTCCATTTAGGTGTCCATTCTTTTGAGTTTGCGTGTTCTCCCCGTGTCTTTGTGATGTCCTGACAGATGAAGCGTGCTGCGGTCTTGATTTAATTATAATACCACATCTCTGGTGCTTCTTATAACTGAACCATTTCCCAAAGACTAATTAGAAATGTGGTATTGTTATCCTCTACTGGCTACATGCCATAGCTGTCTTCCATGCTTTTCTGGCCAGATGGACAACGAGCTGTCTCAAAAAAAAAACACTTCACTATGTGACAAACTAGAGTGACATATACAGCTATGGATCAGATATGGAGCAGATTTAATGACCAAAATCTGTTTCCAATTTAAAATGAAAATACAAGATTGCACAGTGCACAGGAAACCTGACCCGTGTCACGCGGTAATGACAAGGAATCAGAATTGGGACACTTCCAGCTGCAGTGTGAATGTAGCCTTCCATTTAGCAGCTCTCATCACAGTTGTTATGCAATATCTAGAAGGTCATTCATTATGTCATTCAGAAACTGTAACATCCCTTCAAACGGTGTCTCCTGGGTCCTCAAAAAGGAGATTACAGTTTGATTAGCCCTTTTAAAGTGCAACAACGAACGCCCTCAATTCAGCTGCACCTCAAGGTAAATTTGGATTTGTTCCCCACTACAAATGATCAAAATGATTTATCACTGAACAAAACGGTTATTGTTACTTTTCTTTTTCTGAACATGAATTGATAGAGCGACACCGGTCATTTTATATTTTCTGCACCTGCGGCAACAACAGCATCCTCCCCAGCAACAATCCTTTCATCCGGCACTGTCTTTTAGTGGCTGCCATCCACCGAGCCATCAAACTTTCAGAAGCGCTTCAAATATTTATGAGCTCAAAAGTAAAAAAGAAAAACAAGGAGACTGCTGTGGCCTGAGCACCTGGTGAAACCGTGCCATCCTCACATTATCTAGGTCACATTTCTAACATTCCCTTTGCGGCCGCTATATAAATGGCACGAATAGCTACATGAATATGCTGTAACTCCTTCCACTATGGCTGACAGCGCACCCTTCAAAAATGCTGCTCTCTTATATTAAAAACACATCCACGATGTATTTATAACTTTGCATTCTTTACATCAGCCTTATTATCAGCTGCAAAATAGTATTTTAAAATCACAAGTGTAATAGAAAAAATAAATATCCCAATATACATTGTGTACCCATTTATTTTTTGTCTGCGCCAACAATATGTGTTGATTAGTGCGAAGGAACAGAGTACACACACAGCCGCTCGCATTCCTTCTCTCTCCGTTGTGAAAACACACAATTATGTGTTGGTGAGCCTGTGAGTGAGAGAGAGCGAGACATCTGACAAGTGAGTCTGAGCAAAAGGGACAGAGAGCGATGGGAGCGCTGCGTTGTGTGTTTTCCTTCAGGAAAATCCATTTTTTTCAGGCTGCTAGTCATCACATTCATGTTCCAACAAGATAAAACCAGATTCCTGATCACTAAGCAGAATCACATTTTTGCAATTGATGCAAAGCAAATTCAGCTTGGTTAGCAGCTGGTCGATCAACGTAGCATGAGGTGTAGCCAGCATTATGTAACAGCAGACTTAGTGCATCATTACAACATCACGACACTGCGAAATCCAAATGTCTACAGTTGTGCTGTGCCTCCAACAGAGGCACGTTTTTTTCACAGGTGCTTGAGAGCGCTTCGAGTTCTCTGGAGAACCTTTTTATCCTTCACAACCTTTTTTTGCTGTTTAAAGCTCGAATGCATAAAACAAGTTCTCCAAGTCACAATTTCAGCACTTTTTGTGCTTTGAAGAAACTTTTTATCTTTATTAATCTTTTTTTCTCCTTCTAAACGTTCTTTAGAGTACACGTGTGATTTTGTTAACTTGTCGGTTATCGTCGTGGTGACATTTCTAGTTGTTAAGGGCAATAATATAAATTACATTTTAGCGACAGCAGTTAGTAATGTGATTTACTAAATGTGCCATTTACTCAGTGTTGCATGGAAAACTAAAGACTGTAATTCAAATTAAGATTTATTTTGAATGAACTCAGGGACAAAAGTGATTTACACTAAATTCTGGAAAGAACATTTTCAGATTCTAATTCAATCCTTTATTTCTAAGGGTTTATATGTTGATGTGTCTAAAACCTCTTTCAAATACTAGGGTATTTATTTCATTAAAACAATGTTTCAATAAATCAATAAACAATTAACAATATTTTATTTCATCAAACAAGGAGGCACAACAATTTCATAATATAAGTGACTTGGTGTTCTGCAATACATCACAGTAGAACATAGAGCAGGCATGCCTGGCATTTACTTAACCCCCCCCCCCCAGCTCTGTAGAGTAAGCAATTGTATGTCAGCTTGTGAAAAACGCTCCATATTGATTCCATGGAACCATGTTTGGGGAGTCCAGTAACACCGCTCAATGCATCAGTGTGTGTGTTTGCATGTACAGTTCATTCAGTTCAGGTCAATTCTTATTTATAAAGCGCCAGATTATAATCGATGCTATCAGGGGACACTTTCCATATAGAGAATATCATTTGTTCAGCCGATGGACCACCTAAATATCCCCAAAACAATACAAGCCCACTTCAACAGTACATTACACGGCCTAACTGTAGAGTTTTATTCTGACATCGGAGTCCACGTTGATCCTGTTGCACTGCTTTGTATTCAGACCAATCAGTGTGGAAAATTTAACTTCACACTGGTCACAGGTGGTCGGTAAGTGCATCGATTCAGTCAGCATGGGATGCTTCGGTTGGAGGTGGACCAAAAAGTCTATCAAACCTTCCTCTTAAAGTCCCATCAGATCCAGTGCCCACAAGGCTGTCAACCTCTCTTGTCGGGAGCTTTGAACTGACATGTTTGATGTGTGTTTTATCCCCAAATGGATTTCTAATCCACTTAAAGCTTGTGTCTGATTCTGGGAAATATCTTCCCAGTTCCGAGTAGAGGCCTTAAAAATGTTCCTTGAAGGGTGCAACTGTGTCCTGTCTTGAAGCAAGGACAAAATCTACCAGCGTTGGGGAAACAATCAAATTCTCGGTGATCGAGACAGCCACACCACAGTTCCATCTTGAAGTGTGCAACTTAAATTTTGTTCTGAACATTTCAGATGCTGACAGCTTTTCCTTGCGATGCTAAATTCAAATAATTGAGAAACATCAACTGAAGACATGAGCCACGTATGCCACTTTTTTTGCACCACTGGAAATGATGAAATCTGGTGTGTTTGTTTACTTTTAAAAGATGTGTTCAACGAAAAAACTACCTCTCCTAAACCTTCAGTCCTCCCAATTCATGGGAGGAAGGCTGCATGACACATGGATGTAAGCCGGCCCTACCAGACCACTGGTTTCTGATCCAGAGCCGTCTACGATCCTGACACCAACAATGCTATGGACCAGAATGATGGATCCGACTTCCACCCCACACAGCGATTTCAATATTAGACCACTATAAGCAACAGAGGAAGCATATCCAGTGTCTTGCTGACACACTGTGGAAGCGCCGGGGGCAAGAATATCTGGCCACCCTCCAAACTTGCAGAAAATAGACTGAAGGGAGATGCAGTGTCCAAGTGGGAGATATTGTGTTGAGCAATCCTACATCAAGTAAGAATGGGAAAGCATTCCACGTACAGCAAGTATCCTCAATTAACAGATGCTTACAGTGTTGGTAAAAGAAGAGCTGATGAACAGAGTGGTAAACATGACCCGTCCCTGGGGTGGTATATAGGGATAGACCTTTTTTTTATCCCTGCTATCCAAGTATGGCCCAAGATAGTCAGTGTGGGGACTCAGACAGAAATGTTTGAGAAACGGACATTAACTCTGCTGCCGAGTCCTGCATGCAGTGAAGTTGAATCATCCTCTTTTTCATGCACTGACCTGGTGATGTGTCACGGAACCCAGAGGACAAGGAAATGCTGAGCAAGTCATCTGACGAGGACCCTTCAAATGAGCCACAGCAGAAATCTCACCCTGACCTCAGGTAAGAGGACCTTTTTTATTTATACATCATGTGCATCACAAATATGTGTCACAGTGTGAAACAGGTGCTTTTTTTCCTTTTCTTTTTTTAGTGCTGTATTGATATGTTTCTACTATTGATATACAGTGCATCTCTTATGCCACATGTGGTGCTCATAACCACGTGCGAGTTATTGGAAGAACCAGCAAATGTTTCACGGAACACGCTGGCCTACAATCTCTTACTGAGTAGTGCCATTCACGAGTCAATTATAATATCACTGAATGTGATCCAAACATTCTTTGCTTTGCCGGCACATACATCTGCCCACACGGAGTCTCTGAGAGAGGGCTACTTCTGGTCACTACAGGCTCTACAGGAAAGAAGTGCTGTCTTGTCCACCACTGCACCTGCCCATCTTTTCCACATCCTGCCAGAAGATCACCAAGATTCAGATGTGCTTGGCAGAGCTGGTACCTTGCTTGTTCACACTATGCTGTTTAGTTAGCAACACCCTGCACAAGTTCACTTGCCTACATGGAAGCACTGTATTTCATTGTTTCGTGTTTTTTACTGTTATTTTCTTTGACAATGTAGTTGCTATAGAATCCTTGTCAGAGTGTAGCTTTAAGTCAAATAATGCCACTATATTTGATTGCATTTTAATGTACCTTCTTTTTTCTCAACCTGCTGATACCTATTTCTATTACAGATAGAGGTTGTCTCGCATCTCCCAGAAATCCCCAGGAGAACGAGGTTCTCTGCGCTGCATACTTATTGTACAATTGGCAAGAGTCATAATGATGGAGAGGTAAGTTTGGGAGTTAAAGCAGAACAAAGCTATGGGGAGATAGATGACTATTATAGCAACATCCTCCACACACCCATATAACAATCCTCTCGAAGCTCCTGTCTCACATATATAGATACAATTCTCTAATGTCCACAGATTCTCCACAAATTGTCCGAGACATGGTATCTTATCCACTGTAGCAGCTTCTATTGTCCCTGGCACAACCTTAAGTTTGGCCACTATAATGGGACACAGAGGCTAACCTGAAGCGGACTGGAAGTTTACCTTTGAGCTGATTGTTGAGGACTTTGCAGTGCACAGGGCTCAGGAATGATGTACAGACAGGTAATGTTAAGCAGTATGTACAAACTTTAACTCTTTTTGCGTGTGTGTCTGAAGTTGCAGCCACAGTGGATGTTTTACACAAGTACTTATACTTGAGTATAATTTTTTAGTACTCTTTCCACCTCTGCCAATACATGATTCATCAGTTCATCCAATGAATCAGTTGAGGTTTTGCTTGTTGATAACTTTCCAAAGGATAATATGTTCTAGGTTTTTGGATGGTTCAGGCAATCAGTGGTTTCAGCTTGTTTGAGTTCATCTGGTAATAAAATTAACTTTCAGACTTTCAGGCTACAGCGCTACAGAGATGCCCGAGCCTAAAATTCATATTCTCCAGACGTGAGGAAACATGCTTGTTTAATGTTTGTTACTATGTGAAGTCAGCATCATTTTTTGTTTTCCAGCGAAAATAGAATGCAAAAAAAATCCATAACCTCCAAATATCTCAATAACTCATAATAAATCATATCATAATCACAGTATTTTGCAATTCTCTTTGCAGCCCTAACAGAAAACGATGAACGATGGAGCAAAACAAAAAACTTATTCAAAAATGTTATGATCAGAAATTCTTCTATGAAAAGAAGCCAAAGGGTCACTATGATTTTAAATTTCCTGTCAAGGTCTGCACTAAACAGCAGAACTGCTTCACCTGATATCACACCTTTGACACAACTCCATGTACCCGCAGACACAACACATTGAGAATTAGAGCTGGGTTATAGTGTGAATCTGAACTGCAATTATTCTGCACACATTGTCCAAAATGTAATTTCCCCTTTGGTGGAGGAATAAATCTTCCTGCTTTTATGTTTTGTGAGTTCAGCAGACCTGCGGCTCCCACGCAGTGCTCTGTCCTGAACCTTCAATAAGAAATCTCTCACCAGAACTGCCACCTAATCTCTTTTCCTCACCACCACCTACTTCCACAGCTCCCTTCTATCTCACAACAATATTAGGACGGTGCTCACTCCTCCTTCTTTTACATGCTCTGTCACAGTGGTTGAATAGTTGCATGACAAACACAATCCCATTTTGCCTCTATTATGTCTATTATGTTTTAGATTTGATTTTTCTCTCTCTGCCTCTATTTTAATTTGACTGCAGGTTCAGGTCCACGAGCTAATCTGCTGCTTATCAGACACAAGGTAATATAACCCATTTACTCATAGACACAGGAACTATCTACAAGCCATAACATTATAGGGTGTTATGGGTCATGTTTATGTTCACTGAAAAACATAAAAATGATGCTGACTTTACATAAATACATGGCTTCTGTGTCAAATGTCACCCTGTTCTTCAGTACTTCTCTGTAAAACAGAGGAATGATAATTGTATGTGCAGTCCTCTGATGCATGTCATTACCTTTCTCCCGCCTTCTTCTATCTCGTACATACTCTGCCTAATGAAGCAGAATAGCTGTGTCTTAGCTTGTCGGGTTCCCTTTTTTAAGCATTTGAGCCATGCTGTATTATTTTGAGATTCACACTGTGACTGAAAAATTGTGCATCTTCTGATCGTTCAAGGCGCTTTAAGACTTAATGTCACATTCACCAATATTCATACACTGATGTATGCTCATCCGTTTAGGAACTAATCATTCACACATTCACATTCAGAAGAAATTAGGGGTTCGGTGTTGTGTCCAAGGATTAGTGGACAGCCTGCTCTATATTCTGAGCCACAGCCCGCCTGAGTATGGACACCAACATTGTTCATCCTAATAACCCAGATGGTCCAGAGTACTGGAGTTGCTGCAGGGAAATAGAAGAACAGCTCACCTGTAGAAGTAGGAGCAACCTCGCACTGTGTTGTGGCTGAAATATTCCTGTGTTTTCTCGTTACCAAAATCCTCCAGAGGATCAGACCACAGCAGGTCACACATGGGCCCAAAAGCCGGTGGCTCCTTGAACCGATCCAACTTAACATGAAGAAGCACAAATGCAGTTTTTACAAAAACTCAGCCAATATACAGTCAGATCTGTTAGTGCAAAGGTAGCGCATCATTACCTTTTTAATGTCGTCTAAAGTGTGTATCTCAGGTGAGAGCCCACCATGGACACACAGAAACTGTTGATTCATGAGTGCAGCCAGGGGAAGGCAGTCAAATGCATCCATACACGAGTCATACACTTGCTCTGAGTACTTGATTTTACCTGACAGGAGACAGAGATGTATTTAGTAAATTTGAAACAACATGTTTTAGCTGATTAATCAAATATTAATGAACATTTTGTGGATCAAACACCTAACTGAAAATTATGTACGTATAGTATGTACCAAAATAACTCAGTTGTTCACAGACAATTTCTGCCTTTTTTTGTGCTGCCATACAAAATTAACAGTCCTGACAGGTGCATTAACTGTAATCTCTACCAGTAGCGCTCCGGGGTACACATGGCATTAGCAAGACGGAGAGAGGAAGAAAAAAGACAAAAACAAACATGACTCACATTCTTGTTTGAAGGTGAAATATTCCGTCAAATGTCTACATTCATGATTTCCACGAAGTAAAAACAGCGTCTTTGGATAGAGGATTTTCAGTGACCAGAGATACAAAACACACTGTCGGAACAAAGACATAAACATAAAGTGTTATTCTTTTTTCGAAGGGCCACAAAATCTGTATGAAGCTTTCTGCAGTTTGTTTCCCTTGGGAATTACTTAACGAGACTCTGATAGTACCTCAATACTGAAGTAGCCGCGGTCAACATAGTCCCCAAGAAACAGGTACCGTGTTGTGGCTGGTGATCCTCCCACTTCAAAGAGTTTCATAAGATCGAAGAATTGCCCATGGATGTCACCACACACTGGAAAACAATGAAAGAGCAGCAAATGTTACACAATCAAAGAATTAAAGTCAATATCTATAAGTGTGTTGGTGTGTTTCAGTGCGCATCCATCATTTTTTGCACACTCCTTACGGTCAGCACAGGCGAATTCCATTCAGTGAAACAACTGATGATTTGTGCGTTTACAGCAAACGCAAAAAACTGTAATTCTGAGGTCACTTGATGCTTGCAACCTCCATAAGCCTCCAATAAAATGTCTAAAACTTCACAGCAGAAATAAACATGTTTACAGCCTGGTACAAAATACAGTTTTGGTCTCTATAGCTGATTTCCCCGTTTGTGACAACTGTACAGATTTTTTTTTTTAACTCGTCCATTCAAATTATATTTAAATGGTGCATAATTAACAGAGCGACCGCTTTGATTGACAGGCTGATGGCTTGTTTGAGCACCCAGGTGTCTTTTGGCTCACATCAGCTCCACCGCTGATCTACGTCTTTGTTGCTTTTTAAATTAGCGGAGGAGGAGGCGGAAGTTGCAGGACAGCCAAGATGGCGGCAGCCAAAGACGCATATTTTGAGCTCCAAAACCGCTCTTCAGAAACCTACGGGTGATAACACACATACGCTGTCCATTCTTTACGCTGTCATTGGTTGACACTGATGTGTAACGCCCGCGTTTGTGGGCAGAGCAGGGGATCCTCTCCTCTTTACTGGCTCTGAAGGTTCGATGAGAGAAAACATGAGACAGTGGAGAACATTCAGGGAGGATCTCATGTCAGTACAGAGTACTACACTTTGTATCAGAGGTGTGCATCTTCTTTCTTTGCTCAAGGGTTAGCCAAATAAACCGACATACAGGCAGGCAGAATGGAGATGCTGCAGTTTGTGTTTATCTGTATATCAACAGTTTCAATTATTCATACTTGATAAAGATGATGCTGTTTCATTTGTCATTGCTGCTTAAGATATCAAAGCAATAAACCTACAGTAGGCTGTCATTAATAATGAAGTATGGATGTTATGTAACCATAAACACCTCTGCAACACAATATAATATATATATATATATATATATATATATATATATATATATATATATATATATATATATATATATATATATATATATATATATATATATATATATATATATATATATATATATATGCTATGTGAAAGTCTGTCGCCTCTCAGATGTCTATAGAAGAGTGTCATTAGAAACCAGCTTTAACAGTCAGTAGAGCAGCAGTTCTGCAAATTATATTAGTGCATATTTCTGCAGCAAAATATATGTATTCCATTTGTTATTACAGCCATACTGTCACTGTTAAGTTACTACTAAGTACTTTGACTGCTTGGATTTGAGAATATGATGATGTTTAAATTTCTCCTGTCCTTAAATCATCATCGTGCTGAGATACTTCTACGGCTGAAAGGCCTTTGTCCTCCACAGAGAAATGAGAAGCTCTTGCCTCAAAGAGGTAGAAAGAGATCAAACCCCCAGGGGGTATACTTTTTCGCAGCGAATGCTATGGCTCTGGAGTGCAAACCTACGTCTCATTTCCTCACTGCTTTAAATTTTTCATTATCATCTTCCTCTGTCTCCTTCTCTCCTACTCATCCTCCATCTCCTCCTCTCTATTTTCCGTCTTCCCTATCAGATCCACAGTGGCCTTCGCCCACTCAAAGCTTAGAGCAATGTGAGTGGGAGACTAAAGCAGTCAAACACACACATGCGCACAGACACACACAAACACCCCGTAGAACAAATCCATGCAAGTGGATAACCGCTTCACACACACACAAATACTCCCTCTCTCAATTCAATTCAGGTCAATTCAAAGTCCATAGTATTGAAACAGAGCTGATAGACCAACAGACAGTGCACTAGTTAATGGCTGAGAAAGAGACAACACCACTGTGGAATCATTTAGGTCATCATGTTAAGTTTGTCATATTATATACGGATATTATATATTAGACGGATTATATACAGAAGGCTATCTGGTATTCAATTTGAAAATAGCTCCATATGAAAGCCCTGATAACAATTTGATTTGATTTGTTTTGTTTTGAGTTATTTAGGTCATTATCTTGAAATAACAAATCCCGAGATAACTGAATCATTTTCTTGAGATCTTGAGATAACAGGACTTTGTTTTCCAAGATAACACCATAATTAATTTGACCTCTAAAGACAATGAATCAAAGGTGATCGAAGGCCTGAGATTTCCATTTCATGCCAAGCTGGCTGATGAAACTGACGCACTAGTCGATGTACAGTATTCCTTTTGACACTGCTGCACTGAATAACGTGTCCTGCTATTATTTGATATACTAGGTCATCCTTTTGTTTTCTCAAGCTCTTGTATGAATTATGTCATTACCTTGAGAAAACAATGTTTTGTTCATTTTGCGCTAACGTTACTGCATCAGAAATGTCTGGCCCCAATAGAAAAGCTTCATAAACTTCTACTCCCAAATGACACCGTGGTAAGAAACATCCACCCACAGGTTAAAATCTGTTGTGTGCACAGCTGACACACTGACGTCACAGAAAATAAATTCATCTGTTTAAATCACTTAAGTTTTTTAGCTTTCTGCAATGTCTACGTACCATATCAAATCTCTATGCAGCTGCACGACTATCTGTATCCATCCTATATCTATGTGGAGCAAGGCAGCACTTTAGGCTGTGAATAAAACTTTACAAACTCTAAACAGAGTTACAATAACACATTATCTCATCAATGGTAGTGCTTCTACTTCGGCCTGAGCCCTATGACAACAAGTCAGTTAGAAAACCCCTCAACCTCACATATATTCATACATTGACATAGAAACTTCCTAAATTTAAACATTAAAATTAAGTTTTAAACATTTACAGTTTCAAATTTATGTAATGTCACAATACCTGTGACTGGCGCCTCTATGTCCAGTATAGTCTTCTCCTGACGCAAGATAGCTGCTCCCTCACTGATGATCCGAAGTGCCACCGCTTCCTCTACGCGGCCCTCCTTGGTGAGGTGAGCCTTCAGGAGATCCACTCGGGGTTTCCCTTCACAGTCAAACACTTCCTTCAGTGTAAGTCGGTGACTCAAGGGGAAGGGGACAGCTGAGGACAGAGCACAGACACATGGAGACATTTGAACGGGGTGGACAGTATGCCGACTGTAAGAACAATTCGTGACACAATTCTTGTTTCGCATCGTTGTGAGAGAATAGTGGCAAGCACGACTCGGGAACGACACAAACAACACATCATCAAGGAATGAATGCAGAAATCCTATTTGAGCAAACCCCTTCCATCTGCAGGCATTATTTTGCAGCTGCATGAATACTTTATAAACATAGCTTTCCTTAATATGCATAGCGACCATAAAGTGTGAGAAGCTATTTACAGATTTAAATTAAACAGGAAATAGAATTATTTAAAATGATTCTGAAGTGTATGTCAAACACCGTCATCCTTCACAGATGTGATTTCATTTTCACTTTCCATATTATGGAAATAACCACTCAGTGAGTAAAGAGAAACATCAGTCCATCATTACTTTAAGAGTGAATGTCAGTCGCAAAGACGCCACTACTGAGGGAGACACAAAGAATGGACAAGTGGAAATTTGGACTTTGTTCTGATGAGTCCAGTTTTGAGATTTTTGGCTCCAACCAGCACGTCTTTGGGAGACACAGCGAAGGTGGACGGATGGTATCTGCATGTGTGGTTCCCACCGTGAAGCATGGAGGAGGTAGGTATAATAGGTATAATGCTGTGGGGGGCTTTGCTGGTGACACTGTTGGTGATTTATTCAATGTTCAAGGCACACTTAAAGGTAAAACCACAAAACCACTTTGGAAACTTTCAAAACGTGACTACACATAGCAAGATCAATAATAAGCTTTGTTTAGTTGATTTTGCTTTAAAAATGCCAAAAAACCCCCAATTTTTTTTACATTCGTTTAATATCATATTTACAGTGGATCGATGTGTCATGTTGAAAGTAAAGTCTTGAAGTCTTGAAGTTTTGAATACAATGGTGCCAATCATTTGATATAAAGCCTTATAATTTTTGAGATACAGACAATCACACTATATTTAGATATTTGTCACTAAGGTTTGTTCATTTTATCCCATAGGATCAATCTACAATCCAGTTTTCCTGCAAAATCCCTCCAAAAACCATTCCCTGTGTGTTTAACAGCTAAAAAAATGATGCTATGAAAAGTCTTATACTTTAACCAATGCAAATAATATCAGTGGATTTGTGCTCAGCTCAGATCACAGGGACTAACTCTAACACTAACTCTGTGATAAGTGTAAGATCAGTAACTGGAGCAGATGATGCACGAAAGTTAATAATGTTTTTTTCTAGTAGTGATGTGGTGGATAAAGCTCAGCTAACATTTAAACAATTTATTCTATAAAGCTAAAGCCTGTGGTCATTAAAATGCACCAGTCACCTACCCGGCAGACAGCCTGTGAAACTGAAATCCAACCACAGATCATTACTTCAGCGGCAGCTGAAGATTATTCATTCGATCTGGTGCTCGTCTGTGTGTGCTGTCACCACAAGCTTTCATGGCTCCAAGTATTGACATTAATTTACAGGTCACGTGACGACTTAACACAGAAAACTGTGAACGGTGAACAGTGAATCATTCAGACGAAGCGTCACATAAAATCCAGCTGCAAAAAAAACATTACACACTCACATCTGCAGAGTGGAAGTAATGGATTACATTTACTCTCATTACTGTGACAAAAATTCAACACACCCATGATGTTGCATGACCAACAGGTGCATGCTGAGTCTCGCTAAAATACCAAATGCTAATATGCTTGCGGCGGATCCTCTTGTGGTAACTTATGTTTGTTTCATTTGTACCTCCAGTGAGGTGTGTGGGGACCTTTCTCCTGTCATAGTAGTGACATACATGCAGCTCAGCTACAGTGTACAAGACCTGCAGAGTGATGGTCAGACAGGCAAGTACAACAACAAACTCACTGATAGACACAACTCACTGTACTGAGGAGGATGTCAATGATGAAACATTGTGTGTGTGCATGTGTGTGTGTTCCACTGAGTGTAGGAATGTGTCTTTATGCTTTAATGTGTGTGCTTATGGGCTGTAGCCATCAAGTTTATACAGTGTTTCATTGTCGGTGATACTTTTTAGCTGTTATAGTAGCAGGTTACATCATTTATGTAGCCTAATATTGTTGCCGTATTGGTGTCCATAGCTCTTTTTATTTATTGTTGATCATTTTTTTTGTCCTTTTTAGTTTTGCTCTCTTTCCTGATTAATTCTTCTACTGATACACTGAGGTTACATAATTGTAATTGTTAATCTGATGTGTGCACAGGCTACAAGTATCAGTTTACAGAAAATGTATTTATTGTTTCTTTGGACATCAGGGTAAACTTACACCCATGAACTGGATAAGTTGACATGTCTCTGCACTGCATCTTGTAGCCTATGGATGATCGTTAATATATATATCAAAAAGCGTGACATCATCATATACCAAACGTGCCCATTTAAAAATGTAACTTTGACTCCAATTAAATTTGAACTGACCTACTTTTTTACTTTTATCCATGTCCAATTTTACTTTTACTTGAGTACATTCTAGTACTCTTTCCATCCCTGTACATATGCACACACAAGCTGTCAGCAGTAATGTATTCAGGAGTAAGGGTATGCCTGCCAGATTTGTGCAGCGCATAGCAAACAGGGCCACTCAACAGTGCCAAATGAAGGGACGACAAAGGAACAGTCTTAAAGCTCGGGCTTAAAGCGAACATGATCAACATGCTCTTTAATAATGAACGCTTGACTAGAGAGAAGTCAAAAGAACTCAAAGTCGCTGCTCATGGGATAATGAGGCGAGCCCCAGCCAGTGAATTTAATGGACTGAAAATTTTTCACAGTGTGCAGTGTGTATCTCTGATGCCGATGTGTGCTTTGACACTTTACCAGATAGAACAAACTCAGCACAGTCACCACTCGGGTTTTAGTTTAGTTAACGCCAGTGTGCACTGATGAATCTGCAGTGCTTTTCCTTCATACAGACATTAACATAAGCAGTACAGTGACAGTCTGACACTACGACTTGCAAAATCCATGTCATACAGTGAACTCCCTTCAGTGAGTGAGTTCTGGGGGAATTGAGAGGAAGTAAATGAGCCCATTAACTCTAATAACACTATCTAAAGGTAAAACTGGAGTACATTTGCCAAAATATATTGGTGTAGGTTCACTTAAATCGCAGGAACTGATTTTTCTTTTTAACACACAACGACGACACTGTTTTTTAAACTGCTGGGACTTTTTTTTAACAGAAAGATGAGCAATGTAAATGGTATTACACCATTACACTTATCTATGTAGACTAATTGCTTACTTTTTTGGGCAGAAAAGAGGCTGCTAATAACAAAAAACTAAATAAGAATAAATGAATCTACCTCAAAACTTCAGATGATCTTCAACAACACATTTCAGAGACGCACATGTAGACCCTGGCGTACAAGCACAAAGATGTATGGTGAGATAAAAAGCTGACTTCTGCTCAGCACCCGAGTTGAACTATGAAATACTGTATGTTGCCGGGCAACAGCAGCAGCAGCAGTTGACTGTTGTAGTACAACCTGTGCAGCCGCGGAAAACTGCAATTTGCATTGGCGGTTTACAGAGATGGTCTTGGAAATAATGCAAAAAAACATACATCAAAAAGACCCAGTACGAGTCTGAAATGCACACCATGTTATGCTCGAAAAGGATAAAGCAAATGTAGGATTGTGTTGCTAATGAGATAACCTCATCAGTCAGGAAATGCTGAACAGCTTCTTCTGAGTGGACTAACACTAGACCGTGTGCATTTGACAGAAGGTCCAGGTAAAGTGCTTATCAATCAAGACTGAGTCCTTGCCGCAGAATTTCGGGTTCAAATCCAACCCTGTGCTACATATCACTATACTCTCTACCCCTTAGCATCCCTGTCTCTTTCTTGTTAAATACAGCTACTGCATGTGTGGTGATGCTATGTTTTGGTTCTTTTGGAAAAATAATGATGGCCTGGTCACCTACATTCTGGTATTACAGCTAAACAGTAACCAAAATCTGTTTGCAATGAAGAGATATAGTCAGCGCAGGAACAGAATCTCGATGCATATTTGATCAGCACTGCCTAGTTTGACAGTTTGATCTGAGATTTGTGAGCCGCCCCTCACTCGATCCGACTGTTCGTGGAGGCGGGCATGTAAAAATGAGTACAGGCTAGGGAATGAGGGAGCTCTGGATGCAGGCAGCACATGCTATTTGCATAACCACGCTGTAATGATATGCTGGTGGAAAATGGGTTCCCTTTAAAGCTGACATATTATATCTCAGTAGAACACTTCTCATATTGTTGCATAATTACTTATTAAAGGAAACTTTTTATAACACCATTAGAAGAGACGGTTACAGAGTCACATCTTGCATTTCTTTTGGAATACTGTGATATAAATGCTCGGTTATTGTCCAAGGTGCTATAATAAAGTAAGACAGTTCACATGTGTACTAAAGGCCTCATCCCTGAAATAACTGACCTGAATATGCCTCCTGACGTCCACAGCACAGTGGTGACAGTGCTTTGGAAAACAAACTGCACAGACCAGCACTTTTTGTATCTCTCGCAGAGGTTTAAGTTAGAGATACGTATACAGTGATAAGAAATAACTTGGAGAACCTTGTAGTCTGCTACATGCATCACTCACAATGACTATAAGAAGTCAGCGTCAACTCATCACCATCAAAAAAAGTTTTTTTTTTTTTTACTGCTTTAAGATTGGATGCAGCAAAGAGAGTGAAAACAGGTCACAAAAGGAATAATCATTCAAGCAATGTCAAACCTTTTGTCGTGACACAACAATAATAAGACAAAAATGAAGATTTGATGAAATGACTGAATCCAAGATCAATTGAATATTTGGAAAAACTTAATATAATATATTATCACACAGCCTGAGGCTTCGTGAACAGAAAAATAAAACACGACTTTAACCAACATTCCTAAACGTTACATGACCATGTTACAAAAGCAAGAAAGTGAGTCAGAATTCTTGGCTGTGTTGCAACTACTGATATAAACCTCTTGTTTGATGTACTTTTCAATGTAACCACAATAGCTTTATCTATAACTGCTTATCCTCATCAGGGTCACGGTGGGGCTGGAGCCTTGTAGCACCCTATAATGTAATAATTTCCTGAAAATGTAAAAAGATTTGCTTAACGCGATCGAAAATGTATAAATAATGTAATAACTTTACCAATAATGTAATAAGATATCCTGACTGATATTGTAATAACATTTTTACTGATAATGTAATACCTTATTACATTATTGGGAATTTATTACATTTTCAGGAGGGTTTTTTTTTTTTTCAAAACTGATTATGTAATACTTGACAGATAATGTAATACACAAGTTCATTTTCAGTCCAGAGTTCTACATGTTGTGTTTTGAGAAACTAAGAATGTCATATTCAATGGATTTGAAACAACAGAAAGACAATGGAGTACGATACAGCCATATAGACATGTGCAGATACGCAGGGACATGCGACTACATCCTGGTCTTACTGAGTGGGTGATGGACTTACCTCCTTGGGAGACCAGAATTTCAGCTCAGATAAGCTTCTGAGCAGCACTAGAGAGCGCAGGCAACTCTTCCCTAAACGTACCTCTTCACAGGTTTCCAACAAATCACTACCTCATGAGAACAACCACAAACCAACAAAACGACTTTCAGTAACACTTCATTTGAATTTAACCCAATAGTCGTTCTGGTATTACATTATCGGTAAAAATGTTATTACAATATTAGTCATGATATTTTATTACATTATTTATAAAGTTATTACATTATTGGGTTATATTACATTTTCAGGCGTTATTACATTTTTTAGGAAATTATTACATTATAGGGCGCTACAAGGCTGTCCCAGCTGACTTTGAGGAGAGGCAGTCACACATACAACAATGTCATTTTGGACCAACTTCCTTCTCTTATTGTGGACATAAGGGTTGACAAATGACTGACTGTGCAGCAATTAGATGCCCTGTTTTGATAAAATGTCTCAGCAAAACAATGAAATGCATCACGATGTGCTAAAAGGGCAAATATAATGAGATGTGTCAGCAGCATAATAGAATGGATGAGTTTCAGAAATTGGGGCGCACAGTGCGTTATTTGTTCCACTTCAGTATCTGATTGTAATCTGAAACTATTCAGCGATGATGTCTGTTATTCATTATGACACACTGATGAAGTGAAAACGAGTCTGAAAAAACATTGTTATGGTCCTACGGGAGGGCTGATGTTGGGATAAGGAGTTCATTTGAGGACCTGATAGTACTGGTCCAGCTCTGTCCTGGACTGCCCCCTAGACTCCATAGAGGAAGTTGGGGAAAGCTGATCATGAACAGCTCCTCTCACCCCCTGCATGTGACTGTGGAGGCCTTAAACAGCTTCCTCAGCAACAGACTACTACTTCCACCATGTAAGAAGGAGCTCTACCACAGGTCCTTCATTCCAACAGCTGTCAGACTCTTTAACACCAGCATGACTTCACGACTTTCTTCTATAGATTTCTTATTTATGAGTCATTTCTTATTAACCTTGTCTATATGAGCTGCTGTGACAAGTGAATTTCCACAGTGATGGATCATTTAAGCCGATCTTATCTTATCTTATCTTAAAGCTTTTTCAGTTGTAACAGTGCATAGATATGGGACATTAATTGTGCCTGCACTCTGTCACGAGTGTGTCTCTCAGTTCAGATTGCTCTGTTTCTACAACTCTGGAAGCTTAAAGGACAAAGTTGTCAATGCTGACTGAGCTGCTCTGACATTACAGTGTTTTAAATGGGAATATAATCAGGCACTGTGCTGACTGTGAGCTGATCCATAGCCAGAATGAGCTGAGCTTAAATGAATGATGGCACAACTGTGAGCACTTCATCATCCTCCATCGATTCAAGTTGTGTCTTTCCTCTCTACATACTGATGTGTCTTTCAGGGGATTCCTTATAGACCCGATGAAATATGCCCCATTAAAAGTCAATTTCATGCCAAGATCTTCTTCTTCTTCTTCTTCTTCCACTGACCCTGTCAAAGCCTGTGAAATCCTGCTGCATCACTGCTCCAGCTTCTACCTTAAGCTCGACAATTCAGCTGTTTTTTTCCCTCCCCGTCCGTCTCTCATCTCATGCCTACTGTGAGCCAAAGCTAAGACACAGTCAAATCGTGACAGCAAAGATTAAAAAAAAATAATAATAACATCTGTGCCATGTAAAAATCCATATTTTCTGCTTCACTGCTGCTGCCTCTGCGCGTTCTGGCCGCTCTTCGCGGGGGATGTGCACCAAAGAAAACCGGATTGTTTATCAACATCAAAGCTCCGGTAGCCCACTACCATCACCGTGAACGCAACTTGATGAGCCACATACACACGATTAATGCACGACATGAAAATAAGAGGCCACACTCTGCAAAAAAAAAAAAAAATAAATAAAAACAGCAGGAAAGCCAAACACTTGAGATGTTATATAATATCTACTGCCACAACCAAGCGCTGAATGCAGGCTAACTTACATTTCACCATCCGATCGGTGGCGTTTAAGACGATGTCAGCGTTAGACATCTTCATGGGCAGTTTGCTGTCTTCGTGGCTGAAGCGGTTTCTGTCTCTCTCCTTCCTGTACGATCCACTATTTGTTGGAGAAATGCGACTGATGATGCTGTGGCATCACTTAGATGATGTGCGCCCCCTCGATGGTGCTGCTGCGCCGGGTAGGACTGCTGCTCCCCAGGCAGGCAGGGATGGATGGATGCTGGATGCTGTAGGAGCTGCTGCTAAGCTGTTAATGTGTGTGTGTGTGTGGAGGGGGGGGGGCGGCTCGGGGTTGCACTGATAGAGAGAGAGAGAGAGAGAGAGAGAGAGAGAGAGAGAGAGAGAGAGAGAGAGAGAGAGAGATGTGCAGTATTCTGACATGGCGGTGGAGGGAACTCCCACGCAAATGTTTCACGGGACTGCCTGCCGCTACCATCAGGCATCAGATGGAGGCTGAGACGGGGTTGCCCCCTCGCACGCACGGTGCACTGTGTGCATGTTTCGGTGTTCGGTGCGAGATGCAGACTCGTGTTAACGTGTGCAACATGCATGAAATTATTATTTAAAAAAAAAAGTATTATTATTTATTGCGAACACGTTTGGATTGTTGCGATGTTGACAGAGAAATTTCACTTGGTGGCGACAAATCGTCAGAGTTTATGCACACTCACATGCTCTGACTGTAGCACACTTTTTTTTTCTTTCCAGGAAATATATTTGATCAGTTTAGAGGTTTGGAGACGTGACCTCGTGTTCCTGTTTGAGCCTCCAACCAAAATGATTTATTTTAAAAACAATTTATTCATCAAAGCTGGACTCAAGCGTGTTTCAGTGACCTCCATTTGATGAATAATAACATCAAAAAATATGAATTCACATATGTTATAGGTATTATTAATCCCTGAGCAGTGACTGCAAGGCAAATGCCTGTCTAGTCCTAGAGCTAAACCATGAGACACACACAGCTCTGCATCTTATTTATATTTTCAGACAGTGATGCCAACCCAGCACACTTAATCTGTAGAACCTTTACACAAACTACAGCCATGACCTTTCATATAGTGTATTTGAACCAATTAATACTGTTTTGGAACATGACATGAAAGTTGAGAAATCAAATGAACAACGGGCATAGCTGCCAGAAACAAGTCACAATTTAAAATGAGTTTAAAGGTCTGGTGTCTGGACTCAGAGAATTCATGGTTTGTAATAAATAATAATAACATACACAGACAGCTTAGCTCTGAGGCTGTTGTAGTTTCTACGAGCCACCAATAGAGGCGCTGTAACGCTGAATCATTTAATGTTCATGCAATATGTAAGCACATTTTCAAACAGATGACTTCATGCCCTTAAGAAAAGTAGCCTGTAATTTATTTATATAATAAACCTATGTATGTCTCTCGACTTTTAATTTAACATTTAACAATTGGTAAAATATTTCTGTATTTTGGTTTCTTTTGCACAATAGAGCTGTGTGCACACACTATGTGCAGTTTATTGCCGTAAAGTTAACATGTTATATTAATGTTTTTAAGAAAAATAATGACAACTAAACCAGACAAACAGACAAAACCTAGACTAAGCACCTGCTCAATCCCCTAAATACTAAATGTCACCTCGCCCAGCAGACATCTATTCAGCACTATCGCAAGTGTTCCAAGCCAAAGAGTCAGTGTGCTGAGTCAGAGGTGAAAATGAAAAAAAAAAAAAAAGAAAAAATGCTGGCTCATCTTTCCATGCTTTTTTCTCAGCTTTCATGACTCATAATTGTTTCATATTTAAAGATGAAGTCAGAATTGATGTCTAAGTGGTTTTATGTTTATCTGTTACCTCTACTTCAGTCTCTGGACCAACAAGGACAAAAAGTTATGCTTTTAGTATTTTCAGATATCCTTCATGGTACTTTAGAGTTTGTCATTTCCTGATAAACCATAAAAAGTTGTTGATGACTCATCCTGTACTCGGGGCGTATACTAATTTTTCATCCAATGAGGCACTTTCTCTCGCCGCCAGAGCAGAGTGCTTCCTGTTCGATAGTTCAACTCTGATTTACAGAGTTTTTACTGATGGACAGATTGCGAAACAGCAACCTGCTGACTGTTGTTAGCTTGGTCATGCGGGTAACTAAACAAACTGACTCAGCCCAGGGATGCCTGGAGCCAAACGCAGCAAGAATGAATGTCCAGGTCCAACTGTGTTCACTGGACAATTAATACTAGCACTAGTGTATAGCGCTAGCTGCAGTGCAGGCCAATCAGTATCTGCGACAAGATGTTTGTACAGGAAACATGTAAACTGAGGAAGCAAACCGCACTCTTCCTGTTTCATGGGAATTTTAAGGAAATGTTTCATCACTTTATTTTTCTGTTTAATAATATCCGAAAGATGTAACTGCATCTACCTGAGTGAGGCTTGGTCTGAAACACCAGATGACACGTCTCAGTTCTTGTGAACCGGAATAAAAATGCAAACTGCCACCAGATGTTTACCCCGAAAACACACATGCAGTGCAATGCAAAATGAACACAGCCTGATTCTTCAGCCTGACCCTGAAAGGTTGACTTTCAGATTCCTTCTTACTGTCCTAAATCTATACCCAAGATACTGTATGTCAACAATATATTGTTCAGGCTATCATAAATTTAGGTTGGATGCATTGATATTTTGATGGAAACCAACATTAGCACAGGATGGTGAATGTCTAGGTGAAGGTGAAGTTCACTGTTGACAGGCTGAACTACAAGTTTGAGTTGAATTTATAACCAAAACTTTAGTGAACACATTTATTATGAACATGAAAGAGCTCATTTCAAAAGAACATTCCTGAATGCAGCAGCACGTGATAGGAGTACCATTTCCTATATTTTGAGTTTTTAAGAAGTAGCATGGGGTAAATGCTGCAGGAGCAAGTCATTTCTCACTTCTGTTCTGTGACGACTTGCCACTAGATGGCGCCACAAGCCTTATTTTAACAACAGTGACAGCTGGCAGGCTGCTTTTCCTACAGGCGGGGGCAGTGTTTTCTTCTCCTAACAACTACAGACATGATCATTTGAGAAAGCAATGACACTACTTATTTAGTGGCACAAGCTAAACAAGTTGTTGATGTACTTTTGTCATGCTTTTTTGTGCTCACACTGTCAGTCGACACAATAGAGCCACTTGCATCCTGTCAGAGGAGGCTGAGCATGTGATTAGTGGCGGGATGAGTAATAAATCTTTTGTAATGGAGCCAGCGTTGCTCATTAGGTAAGCGGCGTCTCTGCGGCGTCGAGCTGTGAGGCTCCCGAGCCGTGACTGACTGACTTAGGCCTGGTCAGTGGAACACGCCACAAAATCTTTCACACTTTATTGATAGCGCAGAGTGTGTCCTAGGTGCACACAGTGTGTCCTTGAAGTTGCCAATATTGCTGGGAGAGATAAACCAGAGTGCGGTGATGAAAGCAGAAGAAAACTGTTCTGGATTTTGTGCTGGTGCTCTGGTTCACAGTTTGGTATTGAGAGCAAAATGAAATATATTCGTGGGCCATATTTTAGCATGTAATATAGGCTAAATGCATGTTCTAAAAAAAGACCTACATTCTCCTGAACTGAAGTGACTAACCAACTATCACACTGTGGAAGTGTGTAAACCAAACTTCCTTTAAAAAAAAATACTGGTCCTTAAGTGTAGAGTATTTCTGTAGTGGCAATAACTGGTTGGCAGGTACATTTGTTGACCCCTCCTTAAATACTGTTATTGCTGGCATGTTGCGCTGGCACAATGGCTGGAGAAAATGGCACTAACACATCTTGTTCCAACATCACATGCTGAAGCTTATCCAGCTGTTCGTCCCCACATAATTAACTCGCAGTTACTTACTCACGGCCCTGTCAACGGCACAAGCCATTTATTAAATCACAAGCCATGTTGTATGATTCAATTACATTATAAGCTAAATGTCTTGGCTCATAATAGTAGTAACAATACACAAGTGTATTGAGCATGAATGCATTAATCTCAAGCGCTTATGTGCTCTCGAAGGGCAGAAAGTTCTTTCCACAGCATAAGAATGTCATTACTTTAATGACTTTGTTAAACAATTACCTTTGATTAACATAGTTGACTTTTTTTTTTTTTTTTTTAGCAAACTTACACTTCTTATTGAAGATTATATGAGAAGATTCTCTCATATCTGTGCATTAACTATGAACTACTATGGCTTTGGATAGCATAGTTTAGCGTGGAGGAAATGAGAAGGGGTAAACATCTGGCTGTCTCTATTTGCTAACAAATACGCCTACCTTCACCGCTAAAGCTCACTAATTAACATGTTCTAACCCTTTCTGTTTGATTTGTACTGAAATTGTAATCCGAAAGCAACACGTCGTGGTTTCACATGCTGGAACTATTTCTCTACGGGCACTCACTTCCTGGAGTTTGTGAAAAGAAACAGCAACTGGAGCACGTTGCTTTAACAGCTGGTAAAGCACGGTGACAGATGATCTGTGGTATTCTATGGGAAGTGACATCACCTGGCACCAAAAACCAGCCAATTAGAGAGCGAGGACCTTGACTGTTGCCAGTAGATGTCATGTTTTCACACACGTCTTTTGGATCACATGGGTCCATTTAGAAAATGTCAAAGGAGACAAGACAACAAAGGTTAAATCATATATTTTTTTTATCATAATTTCATAGATGCCTAATGTTAGGGTGGCCTGATGATGTGTTTTGATGCAGACACGGGTTACTGGTTAAGGAATGAATGTCTGTGTTTGTGCTGTTGAACAATGGAAGAAAAGAGGAACATTTTTAAGCTGGGGGAGAGACGCTGTAGAAACAACTGGCAGAGGAAGACGGCAGCCATTCCAAAATAAAGGGGATGTTGAAAGTGTATTACACTGATCATTTGGAGAGTTTACAGGTCTTGCAACATGTCTCTCTATTGGAGAAAGCTGATGTTCATGTCTCGCCCTGCTCCCGTCGTCCCTTACGTACCTCTTTTTGGGCCGTCTTCAGGGGTTTTCCTATGGTGTTGGTCATGTGTGCAGCTGGGGATGGAGGCCATGCAACGCTAATCCTCCTCCTCAGCTCAGGAAAGTACCCTGCCTCCCTGTGCAGAACGAAAACAACAAAGAGCTGAGTGTGGCTGCAGCCTCCGGGGTTCAGTGCACCCACCAGAACATGTCCAAGAGTCACAGCTTGCTGCGTCCTCCTACCCATCTATCCATGCATGACTCTCCTCTCTCTCATGCTTTTTCTCTTTGACCCTCTTTTCAACCTATGAAAGACACGTATGATTGCAGACTACATTGTAATATTCCTCTGCTTCATAGCCGGAGATAGAGGACTTTAGAAGGTCAAAAGAGAGGACACGGAGAACGCTACAAAAGAGCAAAAGAATGTGTCTCAGGGTGGATTTTATGGAGGAAAAATGATTCCCGCTCGTGTTATATCATTTCATCTGACTACAATTACAGTGAAGTAGCCCACAATCCTGAACGGAAACATATGAAAACAAAAGTGAAACTCTATCAATGTCACCAGAATAACAAATATATAGTTAAAGGAAAACCAAAAGCATTGACATGGCACATAGAACCACATACATGGTAATTGATACGTGGTTCCAGCACTGCACACGCCAGGATAAGTGGTTATGTAAAATGAATGAATGAATATAATATACTTAAGCAATATCACATGATCGGGAATGATGTACTGAATATCAGCACGGCTGCGATTTCATCAGATAATAACAGCCGGGCTGATATTCAGTATAGTAACATCACATAACGTAACAGCTTTTATACAACAATTCTACAGGTGCCATTTAGTTAACAGTAATAAGACAGATTATGATTTGTTTGTTTATTCAATCATTTATTTGACTGTGCCAATACAAATAGTTTGGGAAATGAACTGGGACTGCTCTTTTGCCAAGCAACATATCAACATCACATAGCTTGCTAGCTTTGCTCTACAGTCTATAAGTCTATATACGTTTGCGCAGATGTTATTTGTGGAAAAAATGTTCATCTCTGTGGTGTAAAGTTTGTTATTATTGCCTAAGATTCATTATAGAAAACAACAACAACAACAACAACAAAAAACTGGCAGCTGCCATGGCCAGGATTTTACTGTAATAAATACAGAATAACTTTATCTAATATAATAAAATATAGCATTAAATATTACAGTGTTTTACTGTATAATTAACAGTCTCTAGTATAAAATACTACTTTATTCTGTATAAATTCCCATAAAAATGCCATGTAAATGAAAATTCTTAAATTGGCAGCTGGTTTGCAGAATTTTACTCTCATAAATAAGGTATAACCTTTTCTAATATTACAGTAATAGGCTATTAGTACAGTTGATTCTATGTATAGGGTTGGCCTTTTAGATTTTAAAATTCATTTTACAGTGAAAACCCATCAAACCATGACAGTAAAAGACCGTAAAATATCTGTTTAAATATTACAGTGTATGCATGTATACACGCATTTATCTGTGCCAGATAATGTAACCTGCTAACTCTATTGCACCCCTGGTCATTGCTCTAGCGCCACCATGAGGTTGATATTTGTGGTTTTGCATGAAATGTCTCAACAACTACTGGATGGAATGCCATGAGATTTGGTACGCACATTGATGGCCCCTTCATATTAAACCGTGATAACACTGGTGATCCTAGAACTTTTCATCTCATGTCATCAGCTGGTCAGAATTTGAGAATCTCCTGTCAGCCTCACCCGCAATCATCAAATTAGTAGATCCCAGCAAACTGCATTTTTACAGGATTTTAAATGATTAGGTTACGAATGCCAACGCAAAGTAAAGGTTTGGACTGTGAGGTCATGTTTGACTCCAGTACCAGTTTTACAGCCGGTGTAATTGCACACAGTGTTCCACATCCTTATTTAACCAAAACTATATTTCCAAAACCTTCAGCAATGACCTGAATCATGCTTCGCGCGTGTACGTGTGGAAACAGGATGGTTAGGAGAAGTGAAGGTTTTGCAGATACGGCATGAACATTTTGTCCAATGTACTGAAGAAAAACTGTGCAGCATCACATTTTTCAACTTTCAATTTTCACTTTCAAGTGTACTGTTAGATCAAATTCACACCCCACACCACGTCACTTATTTTGATTAGTCTGTTTGAAAAGTCTGCGACTGAAGGGATAAAACAATCCAACACAGGTGTGAACATGGACAGAGAGTAGCTGCTTGATAAAAAAAAGGATAATTTCTGCTAAACGTTTCTCTTTGTTGGTCCAATATTCTTCTGTTGTTGTTGTGGTTAGTCCACTATATATATTGCAAATGTTTTCCAATCTACAATGCAACAGGTGTGAGAAAATAGATGTTGAATTATGTTATGATGAAGCTTATAATAAAAATGACATCTTCCCATTTTTTTTTTTTCATTTTGCTGGAGGCTCCACGAGGTGTCAGAGTAACCCATGTAGATTTACTAAACGTATCCAAGGATTTAATCTGGATTCTAAACAATAACTGTGTAACTAAGGAGTTACGCTCCTAAATGAGACACCCGTGATTTGAATAGACGCACCCACTCTTTCATACTGACTGATGGGATGAAAGTTAGAGAACATTATTGCTCGGTGTTCAAAATAACTGTCATCTGAAGACATTTTCTTATATTTTGGGGCAGAATAGGGATGCTCTCTCAATATTTCAGGAGGAATTTGAAGTATTTGGCCAAATAAAGATAATCCACATTGCATATTAACTTCAAAATCATGATTATAGATGATGTGTTGTACTGAATTTTGGCTTTAATAGTGCTCTGCTTAATTACTCATGCAGAGTACAGTCATTAACCTCATGTGAGATATCCCAACCAGCTTTTTCCAGCTTTAAGAAAATGGTGAAATTTCACGACTTTCCAGGGTTCATGAAACAACTGCAAAAACACGTGGTGTTCCAGCCTTATGTTCACTAGCTGATTTATTTTAAATTTGTTATAAGTCATTTATGTCACTTTCACACTGAATCAAATATAAGAACGTGTTTGGGTGGATCTCTTTGCCGTTTGGAACAGAAATCCCGTGCGTAATCACACATTTGGGTGGGTTTTAACTTTAGTATTTACTAAGTGAGTGTCATTTTTATGAGAGCCAGAGCATATTTGTTTGTAGGGAGCTTGGCTGGCTACTGACAGAGTTGGTTGATCACCCCCTCCTCTTTCTGTCTCTCTCACACTCTCTCTCTCTCTCCCTCTCTTCAGCTGCCGCGATATTTTCCAGCTCTGGAGCCTCAACCGCACAGCTCGATCGATTCGCATTGATTGTCCCTGACGAGCTGCTCCACTTTCTAGCCAATGTCAGCCAGTCTGCGATCGGGAAGGAGAGAAATGAAGGAAAATCTCTGCCGCCCTGGCGGTGTCATTTCCACACACTTGGGTTGGCCGCCTGCCAGCAGACAGGTCAGTCGAAAGAGGTGGAGTGGACTCTCGGGCTGAGGGAGAGGAGGAGCAGCCGGGGATGAGACTGCTTTCAGTCGGCCTTCTATAGTTCATAACCTCTGTTCTTCACAATAGACTGATGGGTGAATGAGTTCATATAGATATTGCTTTCTTTTTTTAATCACTATTATATATATATATATATATATATATATATATATATATATATATATAGCATTATATTATTATTATTATACATGTTTTGAATTTTAAATCACTAATGGACACTGATCATCTATATATCTATATATTGAGGCCCATATGTGTGGGAATATAGAAAATGTTTATACAATGTTTATACAATGTTTCAGTTACCTATGGATTCTGGTCATCTATATAATATATAATATTGAGGCATATTTATAGTTGTTATATATGTACCTATCGAGTCTGATCATCCATATAATATATCTATATATTCAGCCCTATATATGTGGATATATAGATAATTATACGATGTATAAACAATGTTGTTAATCACTTATGGACTCTGATCATCTATATAATATATAATATTGAGGCATATTCATAGTTGTTACAGCATCATTGCAGGCAGATTTTTGACTGAGCCCACAAACAGCTCTTCTCCCATCATGCACCTTGAACGCCGTGAACCCTCTCGGCCTCTCGCGCTTTATTATTGCCTGAGCCGAAGAGCGCGCGCGCCGCACAAGAAGTCCAGTTCGGTTTTTCCGCGAAGCTCCAAAAATCTATGAAATGTGTTTGCATGTTCCTCTCTGCAAGCGGGGATGTAGAGGTGGAATTGCAAGGACCGAGAAAGCTGGGGGAACCCACGCGTTCAGCCTCAGAGAAAGTACGCTTTTTTTCCAAAAGAACTGCCGGTGAATATTTTTTTTTCTTTTCACATTTGTCATTAACAGGCAGACACTCAGTAGGACTGTGTTCTCGGAGAATAAGCTTTTTTCCCCCCCTGCCCTTTTTTTTTGTCACCATTCTGCACGGCAGGCTGAGAGACGGACCGTTCGGACTGTGGGAGCCCTCCCCTCTGCTCGGATCTGCTTTGGTAGGTGCGAATAAAATGGGCCCGTGTTTGCAAATATGCAGATACATGGAAGGGGAGGGAGGAGGTGGTGGGGTGGGTGGGGGGTGATGATGTGCGTGTGTGTGTGTGTGTGTGAGGGGGGGTCATACTTTGTAGAAGTCTGCTGAAAGTTGGGATGTCATCCTCTTATAGGATCAAGTTGTAGCGAGGGGGGAGCCGGGGCTCTTCTCTAATATCCTCAAATGTGCGACTGCAGACCATATGCTGGTACCGCAGATAGACCACCGAGCTCACAGATCACTGAGCCGAGACAAAAGAGCTCTTCTGATCTGCTGATACTCAAAAACAATAACAAAAGGTTCGATTAGCTAACCCGTGATTGGTGTGTGATGGTGCTGAAGGGAGTTTTCATTTTTTTCCCAACAACAATCGTCACCTTTCTCTCTCTCCCTCTGTGTGTGTGTGTGTGTGTGTGTTAGAGAAGTCTCCGTCGGGGCTGATCCGGATCGGTTTGTTGTGGATCAGCTGTTAATGATGCGCACTAACTTGACTCTTCCAGTTAAGAAATGATGAGCGCGCACTGGAGCGGATCGTTCGCTCAAACTTTGATTGAATCCTCGAGCACAAACTGAATAATCGTCACGCGCGGAGGAGCGAGGATCGTTTCTTTATTCCTCACTTGTTTTTCTGCCATCACGAGAAAGTTGCAGGTACACCAGCTCTCACCGGGAGATTCACAGCCACACACACACACACACACACACACACGCATGCACACACACTGTGTCCGCAGCTCCAAATGCTCCATATGTTTGCCAATAATCACTCGCGCTCTCGGAATGAACGTGGTTGTTTTTCTCCGAACTTTTGTTTTGTGTGTGTGTGTGTGTGTGTGTGCGCGCGCGCGCACGGAAGAGGGAGAGATAGAGAGAGTGTGAAAAAAAAAAAGACGCAGACGCACGTCTGGACGGAGCCTTCCGTGGGATTCTTGTCACCAGGCTGTTTGAGTCCCCTCTGCGTTTTGTGCGTCAGTCGACAGGAGGTGGGAGGAATAGACAATGTGAAGCCGCTCACCGTAGACGAGCACAGAGTCCGCAGATAGGGGATGGGTGGGGGTGCTGGTCGTGGTGGTGATGGTGGTGGCGGTGGTGAGGGGGGTTGGGGTGTGCTGGTGCATCGGCTGGACTCTAATGCATTAAGTGTTCTCGCATCTCTCGCGATGTAAGTCAGCAGCTGCTCCAAACTTCACGGCTGATCAAACCCTACCGGAAATCACACACTATATATATATATTGTATAATATATATATGTATATCTATTTATATATATATTTTACCGCCACTGTTAAAGAGCTGACTTGGATTACCTGGGGCCTGCGCATGCAGTGACGTCAGCGAAGGAAACTTATTGAAGAGTTGCTCGAAGGCACGTGACACTTGATGTGTGATTTAAACAGCAGAGCAGTGTGTGTATTTATTTAAATAATCCAAGAACTCTCACTGAAAGAGTAACACACACACACACACACACTTCACAGGCACAATCTAAATGAATGAATGAGCTTCAGAGCTGTTGGTAGAGAGGCACGGGCTGATAGCTTCCACTCTTTTCAGCCTTTATACAAAGCTAAGCTAAGCTAAGCTAAGCTAAGCTAGACACACGCGCACAGACAGTGATGTCGATATTCTCATCTGTCTGTCACTGATACTCAGCTCCAAGTTTCATGCAAATGATTCCCTATTAACAAACAAACACACACGCACGCACGTGCGCGCGCACACACACAGGCCTCTGTGTAAACTCTTTTCAGACCTCATGGTCAAGAGGCAAAAACTGAATTTCTCTGAGAGGATCAATATGTTACTCTATAGAGCCGGAATATCTAGATTTAAAAAAAAAAACAAAAAACATTTCATACTGTCAACAGTGTGTGTGAAGTTCAATGTTTGCTGCAAAATGTGCTCTGCATGCTCACTGACAAAGCAGCTATACCGCATTTAACCCAGACTCATTTATAAAGCCATTAGATGATGAGATGAAATTAATGCTCATATGTTATGTCACATTAAACGTTTAAAAATGTGCGTACGCTCTGCAGATCGGCTGTCGCTGACACAGTGTCCGCAAAGTGACAAACATCACTTTTCCACTAAGTGTACCGAGTGAAGAGCAATATTTAGAATCACATCAACGTCGTGTCATGCGTCCTCAGGCTCAGTCAATATTTTGTTGGCCACGCTGAACAATTTATTGACCATTAAAAGTCGAGTAATTGTCCAGCACTCTGATTATGGTGTAAGTGTGAAATCATAAAACAGATTCAGATCAGCCATCAAAGAAACAGTTGACTTAGTCGCACGAATACAAAGCTGCTGTCCCCACTGCACTTTCGAATTTACTCAAACAAGAAACCACCAATTCTTTCTGTGGAAGCTCCAGTTGCGGGTTCACGGCTGGGAGCTCATTGGCTGATCTGAGAAACGTGTACTCGTTGCACTGTATTGATCACTTGGATCATTTATATCCAGATCTCTATCTCCGTCGGCTAATCCTGTGCAGCGTGTTGTGCGCAGATAGATTAACAAAGAACAAGAAGGACTGAGTAGAAGGGTAGCTGATATTTACACCTATTTTTGTGCTGACGCAGCTTGAGGTGCAAGAACGTGTCTCTCATAGGCTTTAATATGTAACCGGTAATTATAGTGCTCCTGTCAGGCCAGTTCACAGAGACCTGAGGCGGGAACCGCAGCATTAAGTCTGTAACATCACAGGAAATTGAGTAAACATGCTTAAAGGACAAAACAACACCAAATATCTGCTCTCAGCAGTACGGCACCGACTCCCAGCACAGAGGCAGTTGTGGTTTTAGGAGGCGGTTCACATGAGGGCATAAACCTCTTTTGTAAATGATGTGGTGAAGGGATGGGTGAAGAGCCATGACGCTGGAAGTTGGTGATAAGCCAAAGACTATACACCACGGTCAGGGTTGATGATGATGGAAAGAGTGTGACTGATAGGCAGAGGAGGACGAGTGTGAGGCTGAAATAGGTGCCTCTGCTTTCATTGGCTACACAAAATGGTACGCTAAAGTTTTGGCTGCAGCCTGAGCACAACCTGTTAACATATAAAATACAAACGCAGACTAGTTTGGTCTGTTTTCTTTTGTAAGGTCATGTGGAGTATGAAAAACAATCACTGTCTCCATACAAGTATTATAGCGCTGGTCCCTCATAGCATTAACTATTAACTTGACTGTTACTGGGTTAAATTTGTTACAGGCTGTGGGTCAAGCAAGCGCACAGCGATATGCACATATAACATTAATACTTTAATGTGCGCTTCAGTTGTAGGACAACTGAACACTGACCACCGTCTCTTCAGATGAGAGAACTATCTTACGGTAGTTATTTGTACAAATCATAGGATAGCTGTTGGTCATCAAATACTTTAACTCTGAAAGGCATTTGCACTCAGAGTCACATGCTTGTCACATTGTTCACCTATAATACATATGTAAGGTGTTTGCCTAAAATCACACTAATTTGACAAATTATTAATATTTTACTGATGAAACAGGAAGCGTATGCATCGCTGCATTATCGTCATGCACAGTAGGTATTGACGCAGCGTGAAAAGTACTGTCTCACATAAATACGGTGAAGATCATCGACACTTTGCTGTTTTTAAAAAAGAAAAAACGGACGTGTATTTCAGCCTCATCGTTTTTGTCAGCGGGTCAGCTGTTGTCGGGCCGCTGAGATAATCTTTTCCTGGCTGTGAATTATTATGTTGCAGACGATCAGTGATATTTCTGAAACTGTTTTCATTAGCACTGATTGCCAACTTTGTAGACGACTTGAGAACTAATTTATTTTAGCTATTGATAATACGCCAGTTCATTAATTATGTGCAGTACTCGAGTCTTTTAGCACACGTACTGTAGAGCGTCGATGAAGCAGTTGAATCGGAGCGGGATAAGATCAACATATAGTGTTGTTGTACAAGTAGATTATACTTTTGTAAATGTGCAGCTGCAGTACAGCTAATTACACACACTGACATTCAAATCTCACAAATAACTTGAACAACATGAATTGAATGGTTCATAACTGACCATTCAAAACAGACTTTTTTCAGGTCCAGTGCCTTTAAGGCTACAAAAATCCCCATGTATTACTCTGATGATCTGCAGTGCTGTTAAGCATTCAACCACAACTAAGCAAAAATCCAGTTAGTTTGAGTAGCTTTTGGGAAACCGGACCCAGGTCTGTGCTGTAGTAGGAGAAACTGAAACTATAGGGCTGAGGGGCTGCAGAGCTGGCTCTGGTTCGCTGGCGCCACATCCCCCTGAGCTGGTGAGAATGTGGGGGCTGTGCTCTTGCCTTTGAAGCTTTACCTCCCACTAATTCTGGCCTTCCAATTTCCACACACTGCACAGACACCCCCCTCCATCCTCTTTCCCTCCCTTTCCCTTTGTTTCCCTTATAAGGCCTGGCCCGGCCATTTCCTCAGCTTTTCTGTGGGAGGTGGTAGGCTTGTTTGTGAACATGGACAGGTCAGGAGAATAACAGCATAGTTTTTCTTTTCATGGATGAGCAGTCACAGGAATCTTATGCGAAAAGCCGGTGGGTGCATGCATCTCTGTCCAGTGGGGAGTCTCCCATTACTAGCCTAGTGAACCCTCTTCATAAGCCACACCACTCCGTTTGATATATGTCTCTACAGGTTTGGTCCTTCAAACTAATACATAGACAATAACATCGGGACAAATAGCTCATTGACAATGCCAAATTATAGCAACCAAAAGTTAATAAAAGAAGATCAACTTCATCTGTTCTGTTTCTGGGCTTTGGCCTACATTTTTGGCACATCAGAGAGATTAGAGGTTATACTTTCAGAACAATGGGAATGTAACCGTTAGTCAATAAATGACTCAACTGCAGCCATTTTTTTTATATTGACCCTATTAACTTGAATAACTTTGGTTCAACAAGCTCCATTTAAAAATATCGAAACAGACTGATATGTGCACACTCTCATAGGTCAAAGAGAGCTGATGAGTGTTCATCTGGGCACCATTTCCAAGCAGGTAACAAGGTAACAGATCAGGACGGTGACTTTTATTTATGTATGAGTGGCTGCATCTCCAATTACAGCCCCAAATTTGTATGTTCATGAAAATATAGCTCACAAAATGACACATATATGCACAAGAGATGTGCATATATCTGTAGTTAGCTGCAGAGGGTTTTGTCTCAGGAATATCAGTAATACTAATAGTTTTTTTAATTTAATTTTTTTTTTTTTAATTATTTAAATTTTTCAGCTGTCTCTGGTGTCATTTTAATTGAATAGGTATTAAAGATCATGTAAACTAACAACATTCAATTTAACTTAATTGTATGCATGATTATGACAAACTTAATTTAAAAGCATGGAATCGTGGATTTGATGATTTGGAAACTCTGATCACGGGCTGTAAGTTACTTAATAATCTTTAAGGCTTCCCATGAAAACAATGTAACAACGTGAAAGGGGTCACTTGTAGTGATGAACCTCCGGAATACTGTCACCTGAATATACAGGTCAAGTCAGCCTTATGCAGCTTTCTAGTGAATTTGGCCTCATTGTTCAGCTGTCCAGGCAGCAGCTTCACTCTTTTTTGGCTCACTCTTATCACTCACACTCACATAGAGTTGTTTTTGTGGCTACACAAGGCAGCTCTTTTCAACGAGAAAGGTCTAAAAATCCACTGTACGCTGCCTGTTAGCACCAAACGCCATTAGTGGGGAACAAACAGAGTGGAGCATTTAGTTGGTAGAGAGCAAACAGAGCTAAAAGAGAGTGAATACTGGGTTTAGGTTAGCCTGGTGGCCAGAAACAGACCTCCAAATGAATGATAAAGTTGCTTCAAAACTGTCTGCCAGATCAACTCTAAACGTGATGATATTCCAGTGCTGTTTCTGATGACCAAAAAATCTTTGCAGGCTGAAGATACTATTTTGTTACTCTTTTTTTTATTTGCCCATGTTGACCCCAACTTAACTAGAAAATGTCTCTCTTCAGTGCTTCAGTGTTTTAGTGAAGTGGTCATTGATCAGTAATTTACCTCTCTTCTCTCCCTGTGTAAAGTTTCCAGATGGCCCATAGAACAACTTGGATGAGGGCTGAGCTGTAGTGCGGGCAGAAGGCTCCGGGGCCTGCCTGTTGTCGGCCGGCTGATTGGTTCAATTTGGTGAGGCACTACTCTCACCGGAGCACAGGACGAACCGAGAAAAGGTCTTTGCTCCCCCTCCTCGCTCACCCCTGCCCCCTTTCCACCCTCACCCCCAACCCAGGCACGTACGCTCTGGACCATGTCTAGCGGGCTGTCGGATGGGGGCCGGACAGAGGACCAGGAGCGGAGTAGCTGCAAACAGGACTCTCCTGTTGTAGAGCGCAGGAACCGCAGTGGCATCATCAGCGAGCCCCTCAGTAAGAGCCTTAAGAACTCCCGTACCCTCTCCCAGTATACAGCAGTCTCCTCTGGCACCACCAATGGACACAGGAACAACAATGAGCCTAAGAGCCAATCGGCCAAGCCTCAGCCACCCCCGCAGCCCCAGCCCACTGTCTCAGCACTGACAGCATCCAAGTTGGACCGGACCCTAGAACAGGCTCTGGAGGGACAGAATGGCCTGCTACACTTTGCCCAGGCAGCAGCACTGTTAAAACGGGCTGGTATGGAGCACATGCTCCTGCCTGGGGGCATGGGAGTGGGAGTCGGTGGTGGAGACGCAGGCTCAGGGGCTAGCGATTTGGAGGGTACGTCTGTCACGGACACCATAGGTGGTCCTGTTGACTTCCCATATGGAGTAGGGGGTGGTTTTCCCTTCAACCCGGGGCTTTTCATTATGACACCGGCTGGAGTGTTTCTGGCGGACAGCGCGCTACACATGGCCGGCCTGGCCGAGTACCCGGCACAAAGCGAGCTGGCCTCTGCTATCAACTCCGGTAAAAAGAAACGAAAACGTTGTGGCATGTGCCCACCTTGCCGACGGCGGATTAACTGCGAGCAATGCAGCAGCTGCCGGAATCGCAAAACAGGCCACCAGATCTGCAAGTTTCGCAAATGTGAGGAACTGAAGAAGAAGCCCTCTGCTGCTCTGGAGGTAAGAGGGTGGTGGTTACCATGTGCCATTGCTTTGTCGGTCAATGCACAGACTTTCTGTGAAACTAACAGTATTTGAGTGCAAAAGTGAAGTGATAAAAGTCACAAGTTTGTATTCGGGGCATTTAAAATTTGGAGTAGAGAGAGTGTAGAGAAATTTCAGCCTCACACTTGAAAGCACAAAGATCTTTTGGTCTGATTCCTGTCAGGGAAATATTACAGGGGGGCTTTTTCGGTGGAGTGATGGCTCCATAAGCAGGGAAATGACAGGTAGCGAAGAGTGGGTATGTGCAGGGAAAGCATGTACCATACAAGCACCCAGTCTTTCAATCGTAAGGCTAATTCACTGAAACACATGGTATCTTTTCTTCGAAATACAGAAAGTAGCCCCTTCAGCATTTGTGTTGTCAAGCGACATCCTCCTTGTGCAAGCTTGTGTGTATTGGAATCGTAAGGTGATGTAAAACGCACTTAAGGCGAAGGCATTAAGTGGCGGTAACTGTGGATATATACAGTGTGTATGTGTGTAATTGTACATGTGTGGGTATGTTTGTGTATGTGTGTGTACATAACACATTCCATCTGGCCACAGAGATGTCATCTGGAGCGCCAGGTGTCAGTGTGACACATGTGTCCCCCCCCACACCCCACCACCTTTTTGCTGCCGCTGTCCTTCTCTCCGGTGACATCTAAACGCCCCCTCCAAACTTCCTGTCTGTTATCTTCATCACACTCAGCGGCCTAACTAACCTCGGCTGTGATGACAGAATGACCAGTCATGAAATCCATTCCAGCAGATGTTCCACCTCAAAGGAAATAAACTTTTGTGATCAATGGATAATAGTGTCACTTTGGCGTTACATAATAAATTGATAAATATGTAACACAGTGTGAACGAGAAATCAGTGGAAAGGCCTCTGGTCTAATCGACACAAACTGGATCTGCACTTCAAACTGCTAATGGCTTTACTTCTCGCTTTCTGACGGTGATTGAGGGTGACAGCTTTGCTCCTAGTTTGCAGGCTGAACTGTTGGTTGTTCAATTCTACCCATTACCCCCCGACTATCACCCCCTTTTTTATTTTTTTACTTAATATTATATCTTTAACTATTTCAACATAGGGCCCCTAACTTTAACCAAGTAGTAAACTATGATGTTTCCTTAAGCTAAACCCAGTTGTTTTAATGCTTAAAGCTAACCAAACCTTAATTATAATCATTAAAATACACACCATAAAATAAATGAATCCGTTAATGTCATCCTGCCGACAGCTGTATATGCTTTTACGTGACTCCTAACTGATAGACAACATATTTTGTTGTGTAATTTAGAGGACATGTTGGCTTGTCTCAGGTAGACCATCCCAATGAAGATCACGTCTGATTTACTCACTGTCAGAATCATGTTGTCATTGGGTTGTAAGCACAGGCTGCTGTGATGAGTCTGCACGACAATCATTTGTACTTTGTTCGCCATAGATTTCAAATGGTTAAAATACGGTAAGCTTACATAAAGCCTACATGATTTGTATAAAGAGTTAAAACACTGAGGAACTGTGGTGGAATTCTGTAGTGTCCTCGCTCTCTGTGGCTCACAGGATGCAGAGGATACGGGTAATTTTATGCCCCGAAATTGAACTTTTTTGGCTTAATGCGCCACTGAGCAGCTTGCATAAGAAGAAGATGTCCAGTTCTCTTCACACATCTGTGCTGTAGATACAGGAGGCCCATAATATAACATAAAACACAATCATTCTTATTTTTATTTGATTATACACTAATAAACATAGTTGTGCATATTATATTCAACTTCTGCCACATTCTATAAAAAGAGCCTCCTAAATCTGACACACTTAGACCTTGAAAAAAAAAAAGACTTTCTCATAAGTTGAAAATCAGATTGATGCGTCTTGAATATCAGCATGTTGAATTTCAGTCTTCTATTGTTCATTTGCAAATTAATGAGAGGCTTCATTTGCTTCTGTTGATGATTCACCGAAATGGTGAAATGTGTCAGCTTGCTATGTAGGTGGCTCAACACAATGTCGGAACAGAAAATAATTTATTTTCATTTATGATTTGCAATTGATGCTGTCGTGGCACTTCATTCCAGTCGTTCACACTAGTTCTGCCAAACCCAAGGGCCCATGAATTCACATGAATATTCATGAGCGATGATGTTGATATAGGTCATCATGCCGATCGTAGCGTCACGGTCTGCTGATATTGCCAGTGGCCACCTCATATGAAAGAACCTCTGCATACCAAGTATAATATCAGTCTGATTATTGACGTTCTGAGTAATTCAGTGTATTGTACCTTGACTGCACACATTTTATTTAATCTGTCTGTCAAGCACTTCTTTTCACACCATAAATGAGGAGGCTAATCTCTGCTTCGTTTACACAGTGTGACAGAATGAGACTAATGAATGTTATTAAAGGATAATATCAGTGTTTTTAATTATGGCTGTGATTGTCGTGTGGTAACATTTCTCCATTACATCAGCATTAGTGCGGTAGACAGCGTGGAAAACCAGCTCCCTCTCTCTTACACATAGCTTGAACTAGTACATCACAGTCAACATAAAATTTTAATGTGTTTCATTTTGCCCAAATGTGGATTATGTTACACTAAAGTCTGCTCGTTCATCAAATACAAACGGATGTGAATACATTAATGATCAGGGTCTCATCAACTGCTGAAACAACAGGTGCACTGTAGGCGCGCAGCAGCAGATGAAATGTGACATTATATGAGAAATATTCAGCGTCTATTTTAAAGAGGTGAAAGTTTTCTGCCGTTAGGGAAAGGAAAGAAGCATTTGTGCCAGAGTGTGCACATCTAGCCACACAGAGAGCATAAATCAAACCATTGCCTGACAACTCACAGTGTGAAGAAAAAAAAATCTTTGTGACAAGGTAATCCCTGTAATATTCCTCTGATGTCGCCTTATAAACCTAATGGTCTTATTCATGTTCCTTAGAGCGCATTTTGGACATTCTTTGTCACATGATGCAGTCAGTTTCAACCCTGCAAAGTATGTATTTTAAGAGCAACTTAAAGCAGCCAAACATGAATGCATTGCAGCATAGACAAAATGCATAACACCTTGATAGTAGCTCAAAATGAGACCAGTATTTTCATTCAGTCAGGAAACCGCCAAAGAGGTCTGCAACCTGTTACCTCTTTGTCCCAAACAGGATTTTTCACAGTACCACCGTATCAACGTGTTCCCCGCTGCGCGGAGCCCTGACAGGGGTACAGCATTTTCAATTGCTGCTTTTTATTTGTCCTCATGCAGTCACACATTTCCCATTAGCAGTCTACTAGTTGTCTCAAATGGCTTTGTTATTAAGTCAACAGCTCTTGTTCAGCAGGTGATTAGATCAGAGAATACAGCCTGGGCCGCACTGTCAGTGAGCGTGATGTCATGAGTACAAGCTAAATGTCAGAGGGAGAGATTCATGGAGGATGTGCTGCGTCAGGAGGGAAAGTGGAGAGCAGAGAGTCAACAGTAAATCCCAAATGTCAATAATGAGTAGATGATGTAATATTGTCAATAACTGTTTAAAGGTTTCTGTAAGAGAAATCGCTGCTTCCCCCTTAATGCGTTCAATGTATATTCAGGGTGACCAGGGCAACACCGGTGCCAGAAGTGAAGATCATCCAAAGTGAACTGCAGTGAGCCTCAGCTGTTGCTCAAACAGCCTCGGAGTGTCACATTCCCCTCCAATCAAAGGCAGAGCGGCACATCCCCGTCTGCTGTGGCTGTAACAGTCTCTAAAGGGGAATGACGTCTTATTTAACATGTGTCTCGCAGTCAGTTTGTCAGGCGGTTTTTGACTCCTTCTCGGCACGTCCGCGTGTGTGCGCACGCACACGTGAGCAAAAAAACACTGGAAGAAATGTCTCTTTGTTTTACCGCATTTGCATTGAAGGTTGCGTTCGTACGTGTGTGTGTGTGCGCACGAGCCCGCGAGCGTACGCACGCACGCACGCACGCACACACACGTCAGTACACAAGTGCAGTCCAGCAGTGTGCTTATTTTAAGGGTGTTGACGGTTTCCATTGAAATCTCATGGCAGCTCAAAGAGGAGCGTAAAATTGGCAAGTGAGGGGGAGTTAGCATGCTGAGGCCTTTGCCACCTCATAGCTCACTGGCTGAAGATGTCTGGATTTATTCTGGGAATGTTACATTTGAGAGAAATAAGTGGGAAGGCAGTTCCTTTCTGCTCTATGTCTGAATACCCTCCAGTGGTGTCAGTCTCAGCGATGTTGTTCAACACCGAGAGAAAGAAGGAGAGTCAGGGTTAGGAAGTTGTAGTGTACCTTGTTTTTACTTATATGTCACTGCACGCTCAGGATGTACTGTACCGCTGGGGTGGGTTGAAAATAGCCAAGACAGGAGCTGATTTTTGTCTTTGTCCTCTTATAGAATAATATATCTGGTCGTGAAAATAATCATCAGTCACAGCTAATACCTGAACATACTTTAGGGCGTCCATTGGGGCCAGTATCAGACGTTGATATGGGAGAGAAGCGTATTCCCGTGTGGTCTTTCCTGCCTTCCAGACACCGTACACCAGACAGCCAGGACAGAAGAGCCTCATGCAAACTGACAGACATGCAGACTGACACAGAGACACATGGATGTGTGGGCAGGTTGCTGGGCAGACAGACGGAGAAGTTGGAGTGGACGGAGGAGGCTCGGGAAGACAGAAAGGTGTCGTACTGTAGACTGACATCTGGATTAGGCAACAGGCTTTTCACTCAAGGAGAGACGGAGATCAGGTTCTAGTGCACACAGTAAGAGCTGAACTGGTAATGTGCAGGTCAAACAATATCTGGACGTCTATAAAGCTGGCATTTAAATGGATCGACATCATATTTACAACTGCCGCTGCAACAATTAGTTCGTCAAATAAAATTAATCAGCAGCTATTATTATAATCACTAGACGCAGCCCCTTTTACACCAGCAACCTGGACATGTGTAATTAACTACATGTAGCACTTGTGTGTTGAGCTAATAGATCAGATTGTGTGTGTTAATGTTCCAGCCCTGGTCACCAGATGCATGCATTCATCCAGTCAGAGAAATCCTATCAATATATTTACATAAGATTCACATTTGACTCATGGAGGGCGCGCAGGCTGAGGGGGGGGATGCCTCGCACTCAGCCTGACAAACATTTTAATGTTCCCGCCTGCTGGAGGTCGTTTGACTTTATGTGGAGATGCTTTGCGTTCAGTGTGTCAGTTTGTGCTTCTTCTCTCTTTTTTTTTTTTGCCCTCGCCGGCGTCCATAAGGGAATTCTCACAACATAGTGTAACAATTGTTGATGTAGCCGTGAAAACAATAAGCGGAATGCTCAGCGGCGCTCTTTGCATCCATAACACCTAACAACACGTAATGTGCTCTGAGGCAGTTAGTCTGAAAGGTAAAGGATGCTTCCTTCTATTTCTTTTGTGGCATGCTGCACACAAATTGCCGGGCCGGCGCTAAGACAAATGTGCTGGCCCTGTTTGAGAAAAAAAAAAAAAAAACACACACATCCATTGATTTCAGTGATTGGCCACTTCACGCCCACAGATCCCATCTGTTTGAACCTGTGCAATCAGGAAGGGTTTTTCTATTCCTGAACTGCTGCCATTTTTCCATTGATTGCTCATGTTTGATAATGAAGAAAAACAGCACTTAACAGTTAAATCGAAGGACGCGTTATTCTTCTTCCCACACATTACGTCACGGTCAGCACATCCCTCACCAGGTTTCTGACATCTGTGGCAGCGCCAGATGTTGCTGTCCTCTGACTGTCTTCTTAACAGCTGAGTGCTGCTGTGGAAAGGTCATCACAGAGATGGATGACAGGCTAACAATATTTAACACGCAGACCATGAAAATATGTTGGCAGTGTGTTAGACGTTAACCTCCAGGTTTATGGTTCTTATTAATATTCATTTTTCACCAAAGGATTTTATTGGTAAATTGAGGTGAAAAGAGAAATCAGCAGCGGCAGAAACATACATTGGATCCAAACAAAAAGTAAAATTGACGTGATTAATAAAGAGTTTGATGTGAACTGGCACATGCATACGTGGGCTGTGAAAAAGCAGTGCGGTTGATGTCAGATTATTCCTGATTGAGTCAATTTAACAAATAAGGCACAGTGTGGGCTATATTTGGCTGAGATCACCAGAGTAATTACCTTGTTTGAAGTCTTTTTACCCAACCTAAATGTCATTTTTGTCAGCAGGATTTAACTTTCAAAATGAAAGTAAATGAAACCTGCGGAGCAACGAACCCCGCTGTCACTCAGTCTCACGTCCAGATATGGAGAAGCAAAAGAAAAAAAAAGAAGCTGATTCAAGGGTGGAGGAATGGTTTAAGTGGGTCTGAAAAGTAATTAGGGCTGGTATTGTTTTTGGTTTCAAACAAACTTCTGTGAACTAATGGACCGTTTGCCTCTGAGTCGTCCTTGTTTAAAAAAACTCGACTTTCACTGCTGTGCAGTGAGATGCAATTCTTACTTGTGATGTTCAGGTGACACGTTCTTTAGAATTCAGACAGAATTTTGAAGTTTCTTCAGAGGACCACACAAATATCAAAACGTGACGCGTGCATGCGGCACATCTTCACTTTTCTTTATACGTGTGATTGTTTGCACGGGTGTTTGTCTTGTCACAGTATGTACGATTCCTTATTAAACCTTCTGCTGTCGATAGCTGCTGGAAAAGTGAATCTGAATCAATCGTGAATGAGAATTTTATTTTAACAGTCTCACTGTTTGGTGTGATTTCGGGGGTGTATTGTGAGTGTCGGTTAACGTGCCACTGTGTGCGGAGGTGTGTGACTGTACTTGAATACATATTGGCTTGGTGTGAGAGTGTGTGTGGGTGCATAAATGTTTGCCTAGCTCCTCTTGCCTCACTCCAGGCAGACAGAGCTGGCTAACGGAAGAATCCGTGCTGCAGAATGGAGTTGCACTTTGCAGGACGCCAGCTGTGCTGCAGCTCCGGGGACCCGAGCGCCTCTCTCTAGCTCCTGACTGGCAGGCCCCGCTGCTGAGCCCTGCAGCTGCATGCATGTGTGCCACTCCTGCTTGATGCACTCAGACACACACAGATAACCACAGTGAGAGAGGGGTGAGGGAGAGAAAGTGGCATAATCATTGGTGTGGGAGAGCAATGTGTGTGGTGGCTAAATAATAAATGTGGCATATCGGGTTTTGTGTGAAGCCAGGACTGAAGCCGCTCCCGTGGTGGTGCTGAGGGGAGAAGGGGAGGATGTCGAGATTTCACACATGCTACTCAGAAGTTTAGCTGAGAAACGATTAGCTATTCCACGTTTAGATCATTTGTTAGATAAAAATACTAAACCTTCATTTTGCTTTTGTCTGTGGAATATTGCAAATTAAATATATTTGTATCTTTTATTGGTTGGACAAAACACTATCTGAAGATTCCACCCTGGGCTCTGATAATTAAATGTATCTTACTTTAAATATTTCAAGCATTAAGCAGTCAACCGAAAAACCTTTAAAACAACTGATTGTTAGTTGCAGCCATAAATTGAAGAAACTGCAAAGAATGTAGAAGCAGGAGGGCAAAAAGAAGTGTTTCTGTCTGTCAAGGTGTGAAGGAATTGTAGCTTTTCAGTGAAGTCTTTGATTTGAAATTATATTTGCAAAATGTGCTGCTTCTCATTAACAACTACAACTTCCTATTCCCCCCCCCAACTTCTTTGTCTGTTTCTCCAAGAAGGTGATGCTGCCTACAGGAGCCGCGTTCCGTTGGTTCCAGTAGGACTCCTCCTCCTCCTCCTCCACTCCCTACCCAAAGCTCTGCCATCAAGTGCAATGCCAACTCCTGGATTGTCTCCGGAACTGACACTGGCTAATAAAGAAACAAGCAACAAATAAAATTCTAAAAAACAAAAAAAACAAAAAAACAAAAACAAAACGACAACAACAAAACACCAACAAGAAAAAAAAAATCAATCGGGTAATGGGTGCGCCTACTTATTCCTTGAACCAAAAATGAAGCGTAAAGAAAAGCATCTATGGCAATTTTCATTCCCTTTTCTATGTTTCCATTTTGGTACCTTTTGTCCTTTTTCCAGCAGGTTTTTTTCTGTTGCTTAAACATGGAACTGTTCATTGTCAGAAACAGAAATGACGGACTGAGTGTGGACAATCAACTAATTTCTGTGTTTGGTGTTAATGTTGTTCATGTGTGGAAAGATACAGTACTTGTGTAGAGAATGTAAATTTACAGCTATATTTCAAAACTAGTGGCTAATGGCAAACATTGTAATTCTTCACCATTACGTTACTGAAACCCTTGTCTATTTTATGATTCATTTTGTCAAAGAGGACGGTTTTCAGACAGGTCAGTGGTTGTCTTTGAAAGACAAGGAAAATGTTTCAAATTGTGACGCCGTGGATTTCAGATTTAAACAAAACTGAGAAAGTCATGTTATAGGGCGGATCTCCAGAGACTCTTCACTGGGTTGAAGATGCTGTTCGCCAGAGCCGTGCACTACTGTAATCTCCTCAATCAGCCCTTCTCTGCATTTCCAAACTTTTCCTTTAGTGAAACTGGCAGCCTTATGTTACTGGGGCCCTACTGAGCATGTGCCAATACTGCTCAGGGCAATAGCATTAAGAGACAGCACTTGCTCTGAGTCTACCCGACTGAACGCACTGAGACAAGATTACATTTTTTATTTGTTTATTTGTTATATTTTCATGATTTTGTTATGTTGCTGGGTAGCTACAGCTTTTAAAAATAACCAATCTTTGTATTCGTTTAGAAAATTGGACCGGTTTTGTGAATAAAAAGGAATGCATGTATTCGTGTCAAAATTTACAATTCTGATGTTTGTCTACTTGTCTATTTGCATGTTTTTTTCTAAAAACAGCTGGTTTGACAAAAAAAACAAAAACTGTAACTATACATTTTCCATGAACAGAAAAAAAGTCCCTTTACTTTTATAATTGGCTCGTGTAGGAACATTGTCTAAGATTCTGACACAAGCAGAACTCATTAAAAGTAAATCAGGTGGTTGTATGGATCACCGTGATGTCTTTGGTTTGACTGAGATATTTCTCTCACTGCCTATGTAATATCTTCCTATAGTGGAATGACTGATGGAGCCTTGCTATGCTAAAATGTAATCAAAATGATTTAAAAGATGTTTGAATAAGAACAATTTCTGGTCGCAGTGTTTCTTCAAAATGCATGAAACCTCTTGAAAATCCTCCCAAATGTAATTCGCCAAAACACACAGAATTCAGAAAAAATAAATAGAGATAAAAAACGAAATGCAGAAACGGACGGCAATGGAAACTGTTTCCAGGGTCACTGAAAAACATGCCTATTGTCTCACCAAAAAATTCAGATACAGACCATTAATAACTTCATGAGTCCCAAACAATGACAGTTTAAAGAATGGACAGTGCAGTGAGTGAGTGAGGTTTCCAAAGCACCATTTTGCAGTTGAAACTATGGGGCGCTGGCCGCTGTCATGTTGCCTGTAATGCCTCTTCCACCACCTGAATCTAAATATTGGCAAAGCGGTGGATTATTGGCAGACCTAAGGCGGACCAAATGATGCCTGGGTGCTTTAATAAGCCGTTACCTGCCTGTCAATCAAAGCGGCTATGCTGTTAATTATGCATAACTTTGATATAATTAGCTTTAATATAATTTGTACGGATGGGTTAAAGAAAATTCACCCTCAGTACAGTTGTCATGAACAGGGAATTTAGCTATAGAGTCCAAAACAGTTTTTTGTACCAGGCTGTAAACATGTTTATTTCTGCTGTGAAGGTTGACATTTTAACATAGGTGCTTATGGAGGCTGATATGTTCTATAGCCAGCCTCAAGTGGCTGCTCGGGGAATTACAGTTTTTAGCACTTACGCATTGGCCTCATTTTCGAAACATGGAGGTTGCCGCTTGGTCCCAAACCTTAGTGACAACAAGAGTGTCTTATCTGTGTGCATCACTTTATAGTGTCCCCTGGAAACAACTTCTGTTGTGTCATTTATGTTACTTGAAGTGTGTTTCTGTATTTGGCTTGGTCTTTTATCTGTTTGCAGCTTTTTTCTAAATGCATATGCTTGTTTGTCCGTCAGCTGGATTACAGCCCGATTTTTATGAAACTTGGTGGACGGGTGTTGATGGTAAAATGAACTAAATTTGATACACACACGGACCCTTTGTAATTAAAGTCAATTCTATGCTGTTACTTAACACACAACAAGATGTAACAGCCACCACAAACGTCACTGTACAAACATCTCGGTGGAGGCCTGCTCCCCATGCTTCTGCTCACCTTTAAAAACATATAGAGATAAAACAAAATGCAGAAACGGACGGCAACGGAAACTGAAAAAATACAAAGGTCTCACCAAAAAATACAGGTACAGACCAACTTTAATAACTTCATGAGTCCCAAACAATGACAGTATAAAGAATGGTGTCAGTGCAGTGAGTGATGTCACCCACAGGTTTCCGAAGCACCATTTTGCATGTGTTAGTTTTTAAATGTGAACTTCAGATGGAGACATGGATAAGTGAAAGTAGTGCTGGTTTTAAAATCTTTCCAAAATGTGCTCAATCTCACATAGGCCTTAGTGTAATTACTGACTCTAATGCCTCAGGTCTGTGACACTAGAGTGAATTTCCATTTTCTACTTCCTTTTCACAGCTTCATAGTCACCCTTTCATATGCACGTGGGGAAGTAGATGCAGATTTCTGCTGCAGCCGTAGAGCTGAGTGTTTTTAATTAGTGAATATCCACAGTGGAAGGCCCAGTATGGTGGGCTTGTGTACAAGCTCGTGATCAGCTTGGCGAGCGGAGGGTTGGAGAGTGTAGCTATATTCCCAGCTTCCCCCCCGGTGACAGTGCTGGGCTAGTGCCATCGCCATGGCGATGTGGGGAGTGTGTGCATGAGTGTGTGCGTGCCTGGGGGGGACATGGGGGTGGGGGTGAGGGGGGGGGGGGGCGAAGCGGTGGTGGCTGAGGCCTTTCATTATTAATGTGCACCGCGGCGTCCTTACCTCCTCTGAGCCCGCACAGCTCACTGCCTGACCTGCCATCCAAGGGAGAGGGAATGGGGAGGGGGGACTGAGGAGGCAGGGATAAAGAAAGTGAAGTGAGCCGGAGAGAAAGAAAGAGACAGCACGACCCGTGTATAGTAACTGTAAAATATAAATTCATTCATGTACTTTTGTGTCACATTTACACCTGAAAAAATCATCACGTTAAGATTTTCAGTTCAGAGTGAGGAGATCTTGGGTGTGGCTGCAGGTGACTGGGGCTCATGCCTGCTTAGGTGTAGCAGCCTAGGGGTTGGGGTTGGGAGGAGGGGTCACGTTTTGGTAGTAGTCTTCATGCAGAGGGGTGTAGGTCTTGGTGAGCAGGCCTGTCACGCTGGGAAAATCCTGGAATCTTATCACCACCTCACAGACACTGAGCAGCACTGATCTACTCACCCTCATTGCCAGCAGACATGCCCTTCCCCCATCCAAATGCCCCTGCACAGTCTGGCCCCTTCTCAGCTCGCTCACCACCTTCTTCGAACGGGGAGATAGAAGGAACTGATGCAGTCCGATCCTTGTGAAGGGAGGAATGTAGCTTGTACAATGTGACTAACAGGAAGAAAAACACGAGCTTTGCAACTGAGTACACAGGCCAGTGTGACTAGCAGCGGCCATTGTTTTACTGAATTTAAGTCAAGTCACAGTGTGATTTTCACTAACCTCTCACTAAAACATAATTTATATTAATATAATTTAATATTTCAGAGTTTGTGGGAATCTGACATGTTATTAGTAAATGCGGCTCTCTATGGAAATCACATGTATTTCTGTGAAATGAGGTAAAATAAGTGAAATTTTTGCCTCATTTCATAATTTCTCTCAGTGTAGTCGAAATTACAGCAGTGAACATATATGGTCATATATGATGTGACAGTGCTAAACTTTTTATTTTCCAATGTACATTATAGGTTGTACATATAGTTGCTATGCCATCTATTATAGCAAAGGTAGCCAGAAATCTTCCTCATTTGATCATTTCCTTTTTCTAAGAAAAAGTGATATATTATAAATGGTGGCTTTTTTAAAATTATTATTATACAAGCCCTAGAATATAGTATGCCAATATCTATGACCAAAGATAAAGATATGCTACAGCTTACAGATACCAGTATTTACTAGTAAATAGGTACTATGTGGATTGTAGACAACACATTATACTAATACACACTTTAGTAATGTCCATGTTATGTTACAATAATACTATTAGAAACTAAATCTGTGAAATCCAAACACTTGATGTGACAGAATTTATTCAGAAGCAAAAAATATCTCAGATTACAGCAGGTCAAGTTTTCATGTCATTCTGAAATACATAGCCTAATCTGCTAACCTGAAGTGACACTTTCCCAGAATGCTCCACTTGCGTGAATGATGTCACAAGCTGGAACACTGAGCCACAGAAATCAATGTCACCAATACTCCTGTTGAGTATTGATGTTTTGAAATTGGTGCATCCTCTGTTCAAAGAAAAGAAGCATACCCAGCTTCCACTACATTTACCAGACCAGATGCATGGGTGTGTTTGAGAAAGCTCGAAACTAAATAAACTACAGCAGATTTTTTTTGCTTTGCGATGTTGATCACATATGTGACTGTTTGTTAATAATTAATGCACAGGCTGGACTAATACTAATGGATATCAAGAAGGACCACAGCAGTAGGCTCGACCAATCGCCGGTCAAGCCATAGCCACGATCCATGAGAACCTGCGAAAAGAGGAAGCAGTAAAACTCAGAGGAAGATGAAAAGTTAGTAATACAATATAGGACATGGATGTGCACTGATGGAGGGAACATAAGACAGAAGAAGAGAAAACCTCAGTACATCATGGGAAGTCCTCCAGCAGTCTAGGCCTATAGCAGCACAACATAGTTCAGGACTCACTCGAGCTAGCCCTAACTATAAGCTCTATCAAAAAGGAAAGTCTTAAATGTGGAGAGGGTGTCTGGATCCAGAATCAGAACTGGGAGTTTGTTCCACAGAAGAGGACCTCGATAGCTGAAGGCTTTGACTCCCAATCTACTTTCGGAAACTATAGGAACCACAAGGAACCCTGCATTTCGGGAGCACATTGTTGGGGTAAAAGGGTACTGTGAGCTATTAAGATATGATGGTGCCTGACCATGAAGAGCTTTGTAGGTAAGGAGAAGGACAATTGTATTCTGGATTTTACAGGTAGCCAGTGCAAAGAAGCTAAAATAGGAGAAATATGATCTCTGATCCTGGTTCTTGTCGATACATGTGCTGCAGCATTCTGGATCAACTGTGGAGCGCTAAGGGACTTATTGGACCAACCTGATAACAAGGAGACACAATAATTCACCCTAGGAGGTACACAGACTATTTTTTCTGCATCAGCTTAAGACAGGATGCACCTTATTTTTTGAGCTATTATGTAGGTGAAAAAAAGCATTCCTTAAAGGTTTGTTTTATGTGAACGTTAGATAAAGAGTTTGGGAGACAACCAAGAAAAGAACTTCAGTCTTGTTTGAGTAAAACACCAGAATTAGTTAACTGACCAAGAGTTTCATCTTGCTTGATCGATAAATATAATAAGGCATCATCAGCATAACAATGAACGTTAATAGAGTGATTGATTGAATAATGCCTAACGGAAGCATATATAAGGTGCATAGAATGTGTGCATGGAGGAGTCATGGTTAACATGTACAAATGATCTGATAAATAGGACTGAAACCAGTGTGGTTCCCTTAATGCCAATTACATCTTCAAGTTTTTGTAATAGGATGTGATAGTCAATAGTAGCAAATGCAGACAAGTGCAGAGACGAGTCATTATCTGATGCCATTAGAAGGTCATTTTTAACTTTGACTAGTGATGTCTCTGTGGTGTGATGTAGTCTAAATCCTGAATGAATCCTCAGATAAACTTCTTCTTATGGAGAAAGTCACATAACTGGTTGACTACGGCTTTCTCAAGTATCTTAGAGAGAAAGGGAAGGTTAGAAATCGGTCTGTAATTGGCTAAAACCTCTGGATCAAGAATGTTTTTTTTTTAAAGAAGAGGTTTAATTACAGCTACTTTAGAGGACTTTGGAACATATCCTGAGATTAATCATATTTTGTAAAGAAGTGTTTACTAAAGCTATAACTTCTTTGAGCGGCCTAATTGGGATGAGGTCTGCTGGGCTGATGGCTGAAGAAATCATTGTAGGTAGTTTGTGAAGGTCAATGGGAGAAAAGCAGTCGAAATACGTACATAGAGGTTTTTGTTTCTTTCTTTTTCTTGTGTCTGAAGATAAATTGGTGTGTGTTAGGGGCAGGAAGTGGTGAATTTTGTTATTAAAGAGACCCAAGTCATCACCACTGTGGGCTCGGACAGCCTGGCTACAGTGCTGAAAAGAAACCTGAGGTTGTTCTTATTTTTGTGTATTAATGATGAGTAATAGGCTGCTATGGCCTTGCAGAGAGCCTAATTATGTTTTTTTATAGGGGCAAGTTGAGTTGAGTGTCATTCACAGTGAGCCTGCAGCACTATCAACAAGATGATCTGCTCGGTAGCGGCTGAAGGTAGCAGATGAGTCCTCTGTTATATTGACACACAGCACTGAATTAAATCCTGATGCAATCGCTCCGTTAAACACTCAACACACTCGAAGTTTTTAGCCTGATTACTATATAGCATATATAACATATAGCATGTAGCTGACATCTGATTTACTATCTGTGTGCTGTGCTGTGTTTTTAAGAAATCATCTGTGCCATAGTTTTAATTAGTTTTAATAATAATAGTTTTAATTATTTTAGATCTCATTGTTGCCACAATAGTAACATCAGTTTGTATGAAAATGCTTCCTAAAACAGTGCAAATGCCAACACCATAACTAAATTCATCATTTAAATTTGTGACAAGCAGATTTGTGCTTTCATTCAAATGTCATACTGCAGATATGTAAATCCACAGTGACCGTGAAGATTTTTATCAGCGTTGTTCCTTTGTCACACAACATTAGAGTGTGATACATACATTTTAACATAAAATAGTAAAGAACTTGCTATTAGATCATCTTACACGACAGAAATTCAGAAGTGAAATAAAAGTTACATCTGGCAGACTTCCTTCAACATCACTTTTAGTATTTGAATATATTATTGATAAGCAGCAGTGCTTTAGGGATGTCTGAGGGCATGTTCATCAGAAAGGAAATTACAGAGGATCAGCACAATTTACTTAGTGACCTTGCTCAGAGGGCCCTTTAAGCCATTTTGTACTTTTTTTACCTGTCGTGCACACACTCAAACACAATTTAGACTTCATTCAAACCTCAGATGCGATCAGAATCAGTATCAGTGATAATAGCTGGTGATGACTTCATAATCTTAGTTAATCCTTGACACGTTATAATTTATATTTGAATTCAAAATGAACACTTTATTATTCTATTATAAAAATCACGATTCCCTGCTATAGACTACCAAACCAGGGTCCAAGCACCTGATGCAACTCTGAACCAAGGCACACTGCAAGCAGGAGGACGAGGCCATCACTGAATAACACTGGTTTAATAATCATTTGTTTGTATGCTTGGGCAGAGTGAGACACTCTGCCAAGATCTGCTCCAGCCTTGGACTGTAAGGGGTACTGAATCTGTGTCTGCCCTTAAACTAAATACATTTCAACAAATAATTCTCAACCTCCAGAGTATTGAAGTCTCTTCTAGTTTGGGTAACGTTCCCTGCAAATAGACTTTAAGCTTAAAAGGCAAAAATTAAATGTAAGTATTAAGTCCTCTTTCCCTTTACTGATTTGTTCTTTATTTATTTATCACCCGTGGTTCGATTATGAAGCAGACACACATTCACGCGCGCACACACATACATGCGCACACACCGTAAATAGAGCAACACACAAGGTTTGCAATTCACTCATGCACTAAATCATACACGAAAATAAACACATGCACCCTTTCTTCTTGCTCTCTCTCTCTCTCTCTCTCTCTCTCTCTCTCTCTCTGTCTCACACACACACTCACGCAAACACACCCACGAGGACACGTGGGAACAGATTAAGTCCAAATCAATGGCTGTGGCTGGACTGGGAGAGAGATTTCACCCAGGGTTCTCGTTAAGGTCTGACACATGCGGCAAAGGCTGGAGGGAGTGTTATTACCAGGGTGATGGTTGATAAGACACTCGTTTCTCCATGGTGCGTCCCGCGGGAAAATGCATTGTGCAGCCATGGAAACCATAAGGCTAGGTGTTATGCTATAATTGGGCCAGCGTTTTGAACGGTGCAGCTGCACTGCCAGGTATGCCACTGTCTTCAAATGAGAAATTATAGTGGAGCCACAGCAGAGAAGATGTGGCTGATTTTCAACAGAGTTTTCTTCCTGTGCGGTTTCTTTTTTGATTTGTTGTAATCAAACAGACTTATTGGTCCGCAGAAACGATATGAGACAAGTTGTAATCAGCAAAATGAAACAATGAAGCAAAAAAAAAAAAACTTGAATGAAGACTTGTTTGTGCGACTGCATGAGCAACGCATACACACCTGTCACTGCATGTTCTGATGTTATGTATCCCTTTTTTTAATTGCTCACTTACAGTTTTTTTTTTCCGCTTCTGTCTGGATGAAAACTGCATCAGGAAACACGGCATAAGATGGAGGAAGAAGACGAGGGAAAAAAAAAAGAAAAGAAGGAGGAGGAGGGAGTAGGAGGAGAAGAGGGGAAAGACAGTTGTCGGCCAATCCCTGCTCAGTCTCTGTAACTTGGTTGATTGCGATCAATTTCCCTGGTATCGATGGCCTCCCTGGCCCTGAGCTGCACTCCCTCCTGCACTTTGCATGGTACGTGCTTTGTGTACCATGACATGACTCACACTCCACAACACCATCCCCAACCCCTGGCACTCCCACCCGCAGTTCTCCGATCCTGGCCTTGAGAAATATCAACAGCTGGGTAACTGTGTGTTGGAGGAGGGATATAAACCAAATTGAAAAACACAAATGTTTCCACTTCCACATTCTCAGAGTGGGTTTAAAATCTGGGTTAATGCAGTATTTTTAACTGATTGTGAGTGTGGTAGTTGTAAAAGGTTTGTGTGGTGTTACTGCAGCAGTGCAGGAGGATGGTGGAGAGTTTTTTTTTTTTTTTTCTGTCAGGGCGGCTGAAGGAGTGAGTGCTTGCTGAAAAACTCCGAGAGACAAGGTGGAAATGATGAGATGAAGTTTGGTCACGACGTGCTGGACCGAAAACCCCAAATCTGTATTTGTTCTGGGGAATGCGAAACTGTCCTCCCTCCGGCATGTGCGAGGGCACATCGCGATCGCTCTATCTCTGCACACTTGGCACGCTCTATCCCAATTAATTGCATCTCCGCGCGCGAGAGAGAGAGCGAGATGGATGGAGATAGAGGGAGAGAGGTTTAGTCCTTCTGTTGGACTGGTCTTGCTACAAGGGCAGTCTTTAAAATTCTGCCTCCCATGTGGCTCCTGGTTTTCACTTTAATGACCCCCCTCCTCTACTCCAGCTTTTCACCCCATGATTTTCCCGGGTTTGGAACCGCACGCAGAGTTTCCTACGGCTTGGTGGTGCTGATACAGATCTTATTTATGAATGTAATTACCAGCATTAAGACCAATAGTGACAAAAAAAGAACCATCAATCTCCTGCCTCTTCTCCTTGCTTCCACCTCCACCGCCGAAATCAACCACGCTGCCGTCAACAATCCAACTCTCACTGCCTATGTTTGCTTGCCAATTACGGCAAGCGTGCCACCGTTTTTTCTGGGAAAATAGCCGGTAGACGAGTTGTCATCTTTAAATTAGTCTTTGCATCGACCAAAAAAGTTTCGTTTTTTATTTACCACATGGAAACAGGTGTCTACTCAGCATCATAACCAATATATTGATCTGTTCCAATTCTACATATGAAAGTGTCTGGGACTTTGTAGCTTGCGCGTGTGTGTACACGTGTGTGTGTGTGAGACGCCGGAGAAGGCCCTGTGGATGGTTAACTGCTGCAGTGTTTACTGGCAGTACACTGCAAGCTTCGGAAGAGGCATGATAGGAAATGGCCTCAATAAGATAAAGCTGCACTTTCTGCATAGTTCTCTGCAGGGGTCTCTCTCTCTCTCTCTCTCTCTCTCTCTCTCTCTCTCTCTCTCTCACACACACACACACACACACACACACGCACACACACGTCTCTGTGTGAGGTGGGGGTTGTGGTGTGGGCTGTAGGACAGCGATGGCCCACAAGGTCAGAGTAGGCAGCGTATATGGTTGTTTTTCTCTGTTTTTTCTCTCTCTCAGCGGTGGAGCTGTGTGCTGCCTCCCCAGGTCTCTCCTCTATCTGGTCAATACCACCACGCAGCTTCTGACGATCAATTGAGGGTCAATACCTCTCAGACGCCTGCCTCTTTGTGCTCTCACTGATTTAGCTACCACCTAACCAGGCCTTATTTTCTTTCTACTTTTTTTTCTCTCTCTCTCCCTGTTTTTTTTATGACCCTGGCTCTCACTTAAATACGTGAACCTGCTGAAATTAGAGACACAACAGTAAATCTGACGAGCCGAGTACACGCTTTCTGCCAAACGGCATAAACCTTATCCCTTCATCCGGTATGCGCACGACTGTGGTGGCCTATTGTCTGCAGAAATGTCTTTTCACTCTTTTCATTAGCTGAAAGGAAAACAAAAAAATCCATTCATGTGAGAGAGGGAAGCTATGAATCACGTGAGCTTGAAGAAGATATCAATTAAATGTTGGAGTTATGCAGGCTGCCTCCATGATAACACTATTTTAATGAATAGTTTCCAGTTTCAGGCCGACTCCATAATGAAGTCAGTCTGATTCACCTGTAGATGGGGCTAGATTAAGTCGAAAAAGTCCAAACTCTGACATGATGGAGCATGCAGCACTTCATAAAGGACACTCAGTCATGCATGCTGTCAGCTGACCCATGAGCACGCACGTTACAATCAGACTGACAATACTTTGGCCTGTTCGCGCCAAAGTGACTCACACCCATTCCTGTGGCACAATCACGCTGCTGCTGCTGCTGGTGATGATGATGATGATGATTGGTGTTTGTGAAGCTTTCCTGCATCACTCCTCAGTCTGTCCACACTGATCCTGGTCTTTACAGAATGAATTAACTCTAACGCCTGGCTGAATCTTATATATTATTTCATAAAAAATAAAGGCCCTAGACATAATGATCCATATTTTCTTTGGATCCTCCCCTTAAGAATGACAATAATATTTTTGGCAAAAGATTCTGTTCTGAATAAGTAGCTGCCTAAATACAATAAAACAAATATTATAATCTTACAAATTAAAAAAGTAAAAAATAAAAAGACATTCAACCACCTATTTCTTTTTTTCCTTTTTTTGTACATTCTCTCAGCTCACTTTGAATTTGACTTTGGCTTCGGTGAAAGCTGAGAAGCAGAGCCTTTAATGCCAAATTTAAATCTATTAGCTCGTGTTACATTAAACTGGCTAGTCTTCACAAAAAGAGTGCTCGTCTTTATAAAAAGCACTTTATTAGCCTTTTACCACCCACTGTCCTTCACATGAGACGTGTTCACAGACTGCTGGACGTTAGATTAGATCTTTTTGGTCATCATTAGAACAAATAAGTACGAATAAATATATGTACACATCAAAGTGCAATAAAAACCTTGTGATGGATTCTCTTACCTACAAAACTGTCCAGCTCTGTAACTGTAACTATTATGGCTATAACACTGTATATCAGCATGTGAAGGAGGATTCATGTCTTATATGTGCAGGGAGCAGCTGTAGAGAATGCATTGTGTTTACTTCACCGGTCCACCAATAACAAGCCTTAATTTGGTCTTAATGCTTGATGACATTATTTAAAGAAATTTGAAATGAAAAAACAAAAAACAAAACAGATGAGAAGATACAGAACATTCAGAATGGAGTATTTTCACTGCATTTTATTCAAAACGTAAATGTTTTTTTTCATTCGAAAGCAAAATGAATAATCATGATGCACAGTAAGGCACAAATGAAGAACAACATTGATTTTAAACAGTAACTGATTAGCAAACACAAGGAAAATGCAGGAGGCCATTAAAAACACCCACAGAGCCGTTTGGCATCGTTCTACTGTAAACCCAATATTCTTTACTGAGGAGTATTCAAACTGTACGTCGACCAAATAGTGCCCCTCAGTGAGATCTTTAGCTTCTGAATTCATCATTAGCTTGATTTAGCCAAATATCATTAAGAGTAATGAAACAAAACAGCATGTGACGAGACACAGCTGTACAGGAACAACAGAGGCGTCAAGTTGCCTGTAATAACTTATTAGCTCTCTCCGTTAATAGTCAAAATGTCACATTTATGTGTCAGAAACCTCAGATCTATTTCACAACGTTTTGAGCCAATTACTTCTCCCTCTGACTCATACAAACTCGTGTCAGTGGCGAGTTGAGGCCTCTGATCTACACTGTCAGTGGTACACACACTCCATTCCAAAAAGACTACTACTTTTCACATCCCAGTGTAATCACCAATAGCACATATTGATGTGTGCGTCATATACTATACGTCAATCACTGTGCATTCTGTAATATCTTGCACCTGATCAGTGAGCTACAGATTTTATTTTTTATGCCTGTACCATGAACATGTATCTCTGTGTATGTGTGTGTTCTGGACTAATGAGACAGTATTAAAGTAAGGACACATTTAATTATTACATTAAAGCCTTCAAAATATATTAGTCTGGAGCGGGAGATTTCAAAGGCAAAACATTCAGAAGATTCTATCCAGCTTTGTATCACAGCCATTATCTTTGTGCTCTTACAAACAGCAGATAGCTAAAACACTAGCAACCTGCTAATTCATAACACGTGTTGATTCCACAAGTATTTATAAAATAACCCCCAAAAATATAACTTGCATTAGATTGGAGGGAACTAACTTTTATAGAAGCATGAAGGATAAAAGCGTATTTTTGTTACCAATGTGCACTCCAAGTGTTTCAAGTGGTAAATCACAATCAAAGCAACTTCACATATCAACCTCATATTCAGGAACCTTCAGCTCTTTCATGATCTTTCAGCAGTTGCACGATACTCTTCACTGTTCAGTGAGAATGCCCTTTTGTTGTTTTATTGTTGTTTTTTAAATCTCCCATTCAGCAATATCGGCACATGGTAATTAAAGTTTAGTGTTAAGAAGCAATGTGTAATTCTTGGCCACATATTCAAAAAATAGTAGGGCAGTATTTCAATTCCTCCCATCCTTAATACCATAACAGCAATGCCAAATAGAATACAGGAACAGAATATTACCACAGGATCATTTCTTTGAACCCCCTTACTGTACTAGTGTTAGAGTTGAAACCAAGTTAGACAGATTTTGCAGTGATTTCATTGCAATAAACAATAACTACAGCATCATGCGAGTACAGTACAACCAATACGTGGAATCAAGGAACAGACAAACATTTTCAGCAGTTAACAGACAGTCCAACTTGCTTACTTTTGAATGAAATGCATGCCGCACGCACCCCATTCGCCAACCTGACCTCACCAGCCTGACTTTCTGCTTTGCTACATAAAGGGCGCCCTGCTTCCTATTCCTGTTGGCCCTGAATGGTGGGATTAGACGTAAATCATGAGGTGCAGAATTGTTCAGTGTGGTCATACAGATACTGGACTATAGTCTGAATCTGTTGGACACATTCAAATTGCTCCAATGTGACATTTCTAGCTAGCTGCCAAAAGGCTTTGCAATCTGAAGTAATCCAGAGCCAACACAGATGTGGTCAAAGAGACTGATCACATATCTTTTTTAAATGTAAAATGTTACATGTAATTCAGCAGCTAAATCTCAATTGTCAATATCTAATAATTATCCTGAATGAGCCAAAGTGTGTTTTTAAAACAATTTCTGTCAAGGTTTTGTAAGGCTGAAGTGGCAAGTGGCCTGAGAGCTGATGAATAAAAAGCTGGACAGGGGTAGGACAGGAGACCTCAGGCGGGTGTCATGGGGGCTGGACCAGGGCAGAGCAAGAGACCTCAGGCTGACGGCCAGAGGCTGGACAAGGACATGCTCTGTAGGCAAGGCAGATGGGTGAAACAGGTCTGGAGGGTGACCAGAGATATAGGCGGGACTGGTCTGGAGCCCCAGCAATAGATGGACCAATCTGGAGGCCGGTAAAGACAGAACCACTCAAGAGGCCAGTGGGGAAGGTAGGACCAGTTGAGAGGTCTGCCAGTCTGGAGGCAGAAGATCAGAGGCCACTGACTGGAGTGTGGCGACAAGACTGCTGGGCATGAGGAGCCAGGAAGGCTGCTGAAGCTCAACCACTGGAGACGCATGGTGAAGCACAGGAACTGAGAACAGCCGCAGCTTAGGGATTAGAGGCTGCCGTGGCACAGGGTCTGTTGTTGGCTGGACGGTCGACAGAGAATCAGGGACACAGTTGGGCAGTGAGGACTGGCAGTTTGTCCAGAGCTCTTGTAGGCAGATGTGATGATGAGATGGCAGACAGGTGTGCTGACTGCTGGTGATGGGCAGGTGTGTAGAGAGCAGAGCGAGGAATCACAGACTCTGTCGATTAATCAAAAATATTGAAGTCCTAAGCCCTTTCCTTTCCTGTACACTTTTTCTTGACCTCAAAGGAAAACGTGATGTCAAGGAAAGACATGAAGGAGAATTCATAAAGATTTAGGACTAAGGACTGCACAGTCTTTTTCTCTGGCATCTGTCTCCTGCCCCTCTCTACTTATCTCCATCTCCTGACCCACAGATGCCACAGATTTGCCACGGATGCAGCACCCTTACTCTTCCTAGTAATAAAATGCAGGTGCTGAATCTGCAGCAGCAGCTGCTTCAAGTCTTACACACACACTGTTGTTCACACTTCCAGCTAGTTTGAGATCCACAATTATTACCATCTGATCAAAGTTGATATTGTGTCGAATATGGTGTTGCACCTTTGAATCTCTAACAGCAGTTGACCAACATCCCCTCTCCCAAAGTGACTGATGATTGGTAGGCCCCTGTGGAGCCCATTGACATTATGGTAATTGTCATTACTGGGGTTGGAGTACGTGCGTGACTGACGCCATTAGAGAAAGTGCAATTACAGTAGGCTTTGGTGACCTTGCTGACGAGTGGAGGTCAGGGCTTCTCATTAGAGTGTGGTGGAAGGCAGCCCAGTGTCTTCACAGTGCCAATCAATAAGACCGTAGCTTGGTCGGCGCTAATCATAGCTTTGACGCAGCCTCATGCCCTGCCACCCCCATCACCACACATTCCCACCAGCCTCCCTCTCTTCCACCTTTTAGCTCCTTTATTACCGGAGCAAGAGCACCTTTAAAATAGCTTTAAACACACTGTATAATATATATGTGGCAAAGCATGCACAGTACAGTACAAGAAAAGCTGGGGAGAACAGTACAGTAGGACTTGGCTTAGTATTTCTGTGATTTGCAAATAACTTTTATACACAATTAATTACTAGAGGTTTATATGTGATGGTAAACCCCTGAGACACTACTTACAGGATATAAAGCTGAGTAAAAGTTGAGCTATCCAGGGTGTGATTTAATACCAATACTGGGTCAGTTCAGGGGCAGCCTATCATTTCCTTCTATTCTTCAGGCTGTTATTAATTGGCCTAGACATTACAACCTGCATGTGATTTCGAAACTTCCTTTCAGATAAGTCTCGGGGGCATTGTGAATGATGTATGATCAACAATTCTGAACACAAGGCTCACTGATCCAAAACCACAAACTGACAGTAAAATATAACATTTTGGAGATGATGCAATCTATAGACATCCATTCTTGACCACCAAGATGCTGTCTACACTTACTACCAGAGATATCTGATACACAACACTCTTTTCACGTTTTAGATAAAAATGGGCATTGACTTAATGTTAGAAGACATCTGAATTGATTTGTGTTCTAATGTCCGATTTGTCTCAGTGTATGAGATATGCTAAACATGGTGCACCATATCCCTTAAATTGCCGCATATTGTTCATTCATTGCTTTGTTGCAATTAGTTTGACTGGTATGTATCAAACTTAGTTAAGATCATTTATTGGACATCAATAATACTGACATAAGGTTGAATAAACCAGCAAATGAATAAAATGTGTCATATGACTGCAAGCCACTTGTAACAGCATCCACCTGCTAATCAATAGTTATGCATCATTTGAAGCCTTAATATAGTTCTATACCAATGAATCCTCAGTACAGTTCTCATGAACCGGGAAATTAGCTATAGAGCCCAAAACTGCTTTTTGTACCAGGCTGTAGACGTGTTTATTTCTGCTGTGAAGTTGGACATTTTAACATAGGTTCTTATGGAGACTGACTTATTTTGTGGCCAGGCTCAGTTTAGAGGACTTCCGTCTTCATTTTACAACCAGAGGTGAAGCTTAGCCCAAAGATGACCAAAGATGTGGTCCACACAACGCATTTCCATTGCCACTGTAACCCAGAGATAAATTCTTGAGGAGTACATCGCAGCATACAGCATATTATATGGTATATCATAGCCTACAGTAGCTACATGCATAGATTACAGCAATTTCATGCATTGACTACACTGTATCACCTTAATACACAAATTTAATACCAGCTCTGATCTGCTGTTGAATATCAAATATAAACAGTTGTGCATGTTTATTTGTTATGATTACTTTATTTATGACCAAAGACGAGTGAGTCAGCCAAACATCAAGCAAGTATGAGAACACAAGACATAGCAGCCAGCTAATATTACTTACTAGTCCAACAACAGTCAACCCAGCTCGGCATCTGTCTTTCAGTCTTTTATTTCACCAAGCTCTCACCAACGACTAAAAGTCAATCCCAGATTTACTCTTGTCTGACTGCTTCTTGCCTGCTCACTCTTTTCTCACTTTTCACTTTTCTCCTCTTATTCCTCTTCGGTCTCTTCACCTTTGCCATTTCCATGGAGGCTGCTACAGCCTGGTCACTCGGCACTGGTGCCCATTTCAGAACCCCTCCAACCAGCATTCCCTGCTGAAAACCTCCTCCTCCTTTCTCTCCAAAGCTTACAGTTAACTTACTTTAGCAACAAGTAAAGCTTTCAGCCCTTCCGGAAACTGTTTAAATGACAGAGTTGAGCAGAGCAGCCAGAGGACATCAGAGGGAAAACACATATAGAGAACACATTTATACAGAACACATTTTCTCCATAATTGGTGATGGGTGCCTTTAAGCGTTCTCCTGACCAGGACACCAAATGACAAAGGCACCATTCACCATTACACTATTACATGTGTAGCATCAAAATGATTTTGAAGCTCAGGAATCAATAACTGGAATGTAGAAATATAACATAGTAATATTTAATAACTATTTTACATTTATAAACAGTGAATAAGTGAATCCAAGCACTGACCATCACAACCAGCTGTTGTGATTCTAGTAATACCCAACAATCAGTAATACTAAGTCTCAGTAAGTTAAACTAAGCTAAAAACAGCAACCAGCATATGGCATGTAAAGGTGTGTGGGTGAAGGTGTGAATGAATGTGGAAAGACAAATAGATGGAGCAAGATGGCGGCATCGCCACTCGAGTGGTCACCTCATGTAACTCAACATGGCAGGTCAAGACAGCAAGGTTTAACAAAGGAATGAGGGATGAGGTGGGGGATGTGTTTCACACACGTAGCTGCAAGATGGTGTGGAACAAAGCAGAGCTATCCTACCGCGCTAGATTTAAATCGATGTTTTTATGTGTGTGTCTGTGTGTGCGTGCGTGCGTGCCTGTGTGTGTGGCTGTGCATAAGGGGTGCAGGGGTGTGCATATATATATATATATATGTGTAGGAGAAGAGAAATCAAACACGGCAGGAAAACTTAGATTAGCCAGCTGTGGTACTGCTCCTTTGACTTATAAAATGCAGTTTACCAGCTTTGCCTTATACATTATAGCTCACAGTGCTAGATAACAGAATCGTTGTGAATCTGTTGAACACAGAGAAACGACAGTAAATGAGTTAACCGTGGTCCGTTAATTCTTAATAACAAGCGTAAACCACTGGTATAACCATAAAATTAATTACTTCATTCATTCCTTCCATTTGTCTTGCTGGTACAGTGATGACTGCACCGTGAGCTCACTGTGATCTCACTCAGGATCTAAACGGTTGCTTGTCCAGCAAGTTCGGGACTTCTTTCTCAGCCAGTCGTTACAGATGTTTGTGTCACCTCCTGTAGCACGCTAACCTTGCAATGGAAAGGCAATGACGAGAGGTGCAGGCTGAATCTTATATACGTGGTGACATCATGGCTACATCACAGAGACTTGAGTTCCTTGAGTCATTCTTCCGGTTTTTGTGGTTACATGTAGATCTGTCCTGTTCACCAATGTGGCTGACCTCAGTATTGGGGTGAGCGCTGTATGTCTCCTGTTGAGCCGCTGGTACCTTGCGTGACAGCCTCTGCCATCAGTGTGTCAATGTGTGTGTATGAACGTATGAATGTGACAAGTGTAAAAGTGCTTTGAGTGGTCAGTAGATCAGAAAGGCACAATATGAATACAAGTCCTTTTACCATTGTGAGTGTGCACCAGTGTGCCGTATCCACGGTGGTGTGAGGTATGCAGTGTGGCCTGGGGGCAAGCAGTCAGGCAAACAGGATGTGAGCCAGTTGTCTGAGAGACAGCTGGCCAGAAACTGTCCAGAAGAGGGTTAGGAACCGGCACGGCTCTTTCCTGGTCTGGTTTAACCACCTGACCTGCCTATTAAATCAAAGGCCTCCTTTGACAAAGACTGCCAGTTATGCCTCGACTTTATGGCCCCCACTCTGCCTGCTTTTGTGTTCCCATTCAGGTTTCGTCATTCTCTGCTCTATTTCATGCTGCTTTCATTCTTCTGTCTTATTTTTGTATGTCTTAGTCAAATGGGAATGTGTCGCATCTGTGACGGTCTCTTGGAGTCTGTGCAACCAACGTTGCCAACTTGGCGACTAGATTTAATGACTTTTGCACCATCTCTATTTCTTAAAACCAATTAATGATGACAAATTTAGCGACATTCAGACCTTTTATTAATTTTCTTTGTTTTGTTTTTCACAGGAATGGTGCACATAATTACTGTACACTGCACTGCACACTGTGTCAGCCATCAGCCAGGATAGAACCAGTGTGATAAATACAAGGCAATCATTGATAGTGACAATTTTGGGCTGACTTTAGCCAGAGTTTGAGACTGGATTTAAACACTGCAAAGCTTTCTGAGTCTCTAATGTTTGTGGGTATAGAATTCTACTTACTCACTACTTTAAGTGAGAAGGAAGACTGACTATTGGCTGTCTTCGTAAACTGCGGTGCCCAATAACCCCTCGTAGATGCTCTAGGAGTCCTGCCAGCATACCACTGCCAGAATTGGCCAGGCATCCGCTAGGAGGGGCGGGTGTGAGACACATCAGAAAAAAAGTCATCAAATGTATATTTAAGTTATAATTTGTGAGACTATTACAGTGATTTTAATAGATTTTTTTGATTTTAATACTACTGATTTATTATCTAACACTTTTAGGATACACTTATAGAGCTTGAGTGTAGTTACACCTGCCCATGATTAGGTTGCAGATGACCCTACTAACATGTTTTTTTAAAGCAGTTTGTGTTGGTTTATCAAATTATATATTTCAATATTTAAAATGTGTCACAGAAGTAATTACTTTATCATTAAGTAAAATGTCAGGATTAATTGAATTACTGATTCCCTTAGTGAAGTGCAGGCAAACTTTTTTTTTTTCATTTAACGGTTAAGCATGAATTAGCGAGCCAATCCAAAGTGCTGTTCATTGCAGGTCAGTTTGGATTCACCATATTCTGTAGATCTTCTATATAAATAACAGTATCATCAGTGTACATTTGGATGCTAACATCTGGACATAGGAGGAACATCATATACTGAATAAAATTGGCTCTAAAATAGACCCTTGTGGGACACCTACTGTACAATTAGCAAATGTCTGCAGTTGTCTGAGAGACAGCTGGCCAGAAACTGTCCAGAAGAGGGTTAGGAACCGGCACGGCTCTTTCCTGGTCTGGTTTAACCACCTGACCTGCCTATTAAATCAAAGGCCTCCTTTGACAAAGACTGCCAGTTATGCCTCGACTTTATGGCCCCCACTCTGCCAATGAGAAAAACTTATCAGAAAGTACTTTATGTAAAATGTTATGATTACACGACTTGACTTTTCGGCAAGAAACTTTTCATTCCCGTTGAGTTTGAAATTTCTTGATCTTACACTACAATTCTTGGCCAAACACTGTACTAAGTACGTAAAAATATTATTAAGATTTCAGCTATTTGTTCTCTATCATCTACCATTTTAAATGTTCCTTCGATTCGAACAGACTACCTGCAAAGTGATTGACACTCAATACTTGATGAAATTGAATTGAATTAAACATCACTATATCACTATTAGCATTGTCATTGTGAGCATGTTGACATTAGCATTTAGCTTTAGCACTGCTGTGACTAATACAGCCTCATAGAGCCACTAGCATTGTTGTAGACTGCTGGTACTCATCTTAAAATATTCAAAATTCAGTGAAAGTAAAAATAGACACAGTAATGATTGAGAGTGAATATCAATGTAGATGAAATCGGACCCATAATTCCTTTCTAGGGAAGCCACAGCCACATTGTGCAATAGTGTATTGTGTAGGGACAATGCAGCCAAACCTTGAACCTTGTGGGGATCAAGTTTGGAGGGAGGGAGTTCATTTAGAGGCAACTGATGTAGCCTCAACTTTTACAGTTCCCGTAACAGTTACAGACAGACTTCCATTGCCTCCCTGGAATGACAAGTTAAGCTTCAAATTTCTTGTTGTGATGTTACTGTAAAGCAATTACTTTTAAAAAGGCAACTCACAGCCTTACAGTTATTCAGAATCTTTCCATCCATGAAGTCAAATCCAAAATGCTTCTAGCAGATGTGGAGTTGAGTCATTGTGACTTGGACTCAAGTCAAATTCAGTGACTGTTATTATGACTTACAAATGACTTGAGACATGATAAACAAGTGTTCATTTTTCAATTAAAAAAATATGAAATTTAACGGTTCAATGTTGTCATTGTTGACAACTGAATTCTGAGCTTTACATGGAAAAACTGCTGAGTGCAAGACTTCATGTGAGAAGCAAGCAGGAAACTGAACACTTTTTCATCTTGAGTGACTCACCTGTTTGTTCCTCTGGCATTCATTGTTTTTCAAATGGACAGATGTTTATGCACTTAAAACTATTTTACTGACTTGGGTACATCTGAGGTACTTAGTAGGTAAGTTAGTCTGGTATTCATGTCACACAGCCTTGAAGGGGTTGATGGACATTATTTTTTATAACCATGGTTTGTGACAGTACACAGAACTTAAATCTATTACAAATCGAGGACTCTATATCAGGTTAATACTATACTAGGATAGTGATTGTGGAACCGACTCAAAATAATCTGCAGTGGCAATGTTCATGTCAATGGTATGTATGATCCATGATGTGTTTTTGGAACGCTCTCTTTCACAGAGGAATAAGACATGTCAGGCTTTGGATAAACTCATTGTTTGTTACAGTAAGAAAAATAAAGCCAGTCATAATCATTGGCCAATACATAGCACTGCAAAATGGTTAATGTTGTTTGCTATATCAAGTGCTATAGTTAATTAGTAATGCTCCTGTTTCACATCCTATCATTACTTTTCGGCTGAGGAATTAAATAATTTGAAAAAATCACTTGAGAACACAACAGAAGAATAAATAGTTATTAGTTTAGAGTTTTTTATGCTTTTTAGTTTAAGAGATTTTTTGGTTCATAAGCAGCTTTTTAGTGTTCGCCTTACTATATGTCAGACCTTCAAACATGCAGAATCTTACCGTTTCTGCTGTACTGACATACACAGCATAGAGGTGGCATTGCTCACAATTGGAATAAATATAGTAAAGTACAACTAAAGTACAACTTTAATTTATTTGCATAGCATTTTAAAGGCAGACAGGATTTTGCACTAAAGTGCTTCACAAAGACAGAACAAACACACAAAAAACACCCCTGAGATAACTTCTGTTATGGTTTGGCCCTATATAAATAAAATGTAATTGTAGGTGGAAAAGGGACTGAGGTTTTGGACAGAACATGTTGCAAGATGTAGGGGGGCAATGAGTCAATCTCTGTCTTGTCCTCATTTAACTGAAGGAAATGATGAGCCAAGCAGTGTTTAATGTCTGGGCAGTTTTGTAATCAAGTTACATTGGCCTGAATTTGGAGATTTGAGGCTGGGTATTGGTTGTGTAGCAGTCAAAAGAGATATTTTGGAAGATTCTTCCTAATGGGAGTATGTAGAGACAAAAGACAAGTAGACCTAAAACTGAACCCTGTAGACCCCCACATGTGAGATGACATGAGATGTTAGCAGAGCTGCCAATGGAAATGTCTGTTTGAAATGAGAGCCAGCGTGTCAAGCGTTCCAGGGGAATAGTGTGGTCGACAGTGTCTAAAGCTCTACAGATATTTAAAAGAATAAAAGTATTCGCTGTCACCTGCAGTACATATTTGGTCATTTGCTGTGCTGTGGTGTACGAAGAGCTGAACTAAGGCATGTTTAAAACTAGACAGGACTGTACCAGTGGCTAGGCTATTGAAACTTGTCAGTATTGCAGGACCAACTGCTTCAAAATGTTTTAAGAGCTTTGAATTATATTAAGCTGACAGCTAGTCAGTTTCATACCTGCAATTATATATCCAAGCAGGGGGAAAGAGACTGGGTGGAAATTATTAAAAGCAGAAAGGTCTTCAATAGCCAGTGATAAATCTTTGATAGGGTGCGAAATGTTTGACCTAATGCTGTCAATATTGTTTAGGAAGAAATCTTTAAATTCCTCACAGCTGATCGGGGAGGGCTCCTAATGGAGCGTGTGGAATCATTCAGCATGGGGTCTGTGTTAGTTTTCCTAGCTCTAGTCTTAACAGGGTTATATAGCATGTATACAGATCTTTAATTTGTTTACCCAGCCTTTCCTTTATGAAACATTTTTAACAAACTATTTCCATAGTAGTTCCATATAGATGATACAAATTACTGTTCCGATAAAGGTTTCCAAGTTTTTCATTCATTTGCTGTGCTGTAGGCCTCATGTAAAGATAATTTATAATACGCACCATTGTACAGGGCCAAACTCAGTGATAACTTTAAGATTTCTTCATGAAGTTTCCATGTTATGAGAGGTAAAACATAAAGGTGCATGTTGAGAGGCCATCACATTTCTTACCTACAACAAGGATGAAACCAGCAAAGGCACAATCACATCTTGGGTAAGATATACACCAACAGAACTGGCCGCTGTCTGTGTTGTTGATGTCTGTGCATCGCTCCATCCACTGGCTGCCTGTGGTTGCTCGTAATAAATTGTAAACCCCGGTGCAGGGGAACAGAGCTGCGGAGGGGCCGCACCCCCACGTACCTCCAGGCGATGCTCCAACCCTGCACGTCGTACTCTACGCTCTGCTTCCCTCTCTTGTTTGCTTCTTCCTTCTCTGATTAGCATGCCACCCAGCCTGAAAATTCCTCTACCCTTTACCTTTCAAATGTTGGTCTTTTATATCTTGAATAGCAGTCACTAACTTTTGATGTTAGAAGATCTATCAAGTAACACTGTAACTTTCCCAAAATTCAGCCTGCATAATCGTTTTTCTAATTATATCTCTCTTTTATCTCGTATCTCACCTTCTTCTCATCATACAGTAGCTCATCATTGTCATTTCATACAATTCAAATTAATATGCCATTTTACTAAAGTATCTATCATCTGGTCCTAAAGTGTCTAAAGTATATGCACATAAATATGCATCAAATTTAGTTTTTCAAACCTTTTTTTCAAAATAAAAGTATACTTTTCAAGACAAAACAGTCCATTTGCCTTAGGGCAACAATTTAAAAAGACTTTCATTGCTGATGCATTGAGGGGGCTCAGAAACATGATGCATATCAGGTGATCAGCAGAGGATACAGAAGGAGCACCACCAAGCCAAAAGCCAGCTCAACAAGGAAATCAAACTGTAGAGTCAGGTTGCCAACAATGACTCATACTACAGGAAAAGACTTCCCCTCACTCACTAACAACCTCAACCCCCTTTATTGTCTTACAGAGCAATTCATCTCCCCCGTTAAGCCTTCCCCCTTACAGAAAGTAGAACTCCACAGAATGTGTAATAATAATTAGATGTAATATCCGTGTCAATAGTGGCGACATTTGTATCACATAGACTTCCATCTTATGATGCAGCAGCCCCCTTCTTTCGCGATCATATGTCAAAATTTTTAAAATATGCACTCCCTTTTCCGCCCACTGACTCTGCGAGACGGGCGGTGTCACTGTGATGCCCAGGTGCAGTGAAAATGATCGTTTTGAAGAGAAACAAACAGCTGCGCAGCTAGCACTGTGGGATACTTCCTGTGGCATTGACAACACCTGCTGACAATATAGAAGAGACTTTCACTGTTATGTATGGTCCTATGTGTTTTTCTTTCTTTTTAGACATATAGGTGAGTCCAAACAGTGATGCAGCATAGCACATAGAACTATTGGAAGGTCTAGTTTACTCACTTTGATTTGTAATGTAATGTTGTTTGGCAGGCGTTTTTGACTCTTTATGAGCATACATACATAGTCGTGAAACATTCCAGACTGCAACATGCCAGGGACAACAGTGAGTAAATAATGACGTTCATAATTATACTTTGTGATTTGATCTATCTGGTTGCTGCAATTGTACAACTAATACTGTTACAGCATTTTGAATGAACTTGGAAGAATGTAAACCTGGAAGTGTGTTCACCAGGACTACAAGAAGTTTACATTGAACTATCCTGCAGGCTCTCTGAATCAAATATAGTCAATTATATTCCTGCTTTGCCACAAATTATTCATCCATAATTTACTGTTTTTCAATCATGGATTTCCAATAGGATTTCAGTTTTGGCATGTGTATCACTTGAAACTGGTGAAGATTATGTAGTTGGATCAAAATGCCTCCCTCTGACCGGGAGAATGGGAATTGTTGATTTTTTTTATTGTTTATTTAATAAACCCAGCCCAGACTGGGCAAAATGGTAGATCCCATGTGGAAACAATGCAAGCAATACTCTTTCTACAAGTGTTGCCCTGCTGATTCTGAGTGATTACTGTAAATGCTCTTAATAACAAATGCCAATAAATAGTGCTTTGTTGATGACAGTTGTGTTGAGTTTAACAGTACCTCATTGTCCAATGTGCATGGATAATATTCAGATCAGTCCCGAAGACTATTGACTAAAACTTCACAGATGGCCGCACAAAAAAATATTAAGTTAATAAACTTTCAATCATTTTCAAGAAATTGTGTTTTTTTTCTTCTTGTGATAACAAGAGAAATCATCTCTTTATTTTAAGAAATTTAAAAAATATTGGCAGGCACATCTGTTCAGACCTTCTGTACTTAACAACACTTGTCCTTTACTGGTTATTAAAAACACAACAAACATCCTTATGAACTTACCACCTTCCATAAGGGAAGGGGTGCAAATGACATTACATGATGTCCATGACTTTCCTTATTTTTCTGGTCACCAGGTCCCTTCTCCCTCATTGTTAAGGTAACAATGAGGGAAGAGGGAAGAGAAATGACCAGGTTTGAGTGGGTTCTCTTTTCAGCGGGGGAGACAGATGCTTGTTTACTGGCCTCATTATGTCAGCAGCTGTCCTGAGCAGGTCACACTGTGGTCTTCTGTCCACCTACTGAGACCCGTAAGTCCAGCACCTGGCAATGGGCAAAACGTAAAGGGCTTCAAGAAAAGCTTGAGAGGCCCTTCATTTAAATTGCTGTGACTTGGCCTCCATGTGCCTGAGCATAATTGCAGCACAGACTAAATAAGGGCCTAACGTAGTAAATCATTCAGAGGTGTAATATGTATTTTTTAAATATATATTACAAGAATATCCACACGTAATTGAATAGTTTGGCTTCTGCTATAGATGAGAACATACTCATCTTTCTATGATTAAGAATTATATTTAAAAATAATTTAAAAGTATTGTTTATCTCCCTCTTATTGTTAAAAAATGTCTTTGGTTTAAACAAACCTTTTTGTTTCACATTTTGATCACACAGCGCCTGCTTTTTAATGGATTCTCTTAATGTGAGAATTCAAGTTGTCCACAGACAGATGTTAGAATTGGTCCAGCAGAGAAAACATTACTATCTTACAAGAACACCTGTGGTTAGTGCAATTAATTGTTTAATAAACCTTCTATAACTGGTAAGAATCTGTAATAGCTGCAAAGTGTCATATTCTGCTTTATTCTTCTGTTCCTGACATCTACAATTTAAAGCACCCCGTGCACATTAAAATAAAACATATTTAATCTAACACCGTAATACTGGTTCTTATGTGTCTAATACATTTGCGGCACAGGCATGATTTTGCCCCCCGAATGAGTACATGAATGCGTTGTTTTTCCTCTCTGCAGTCCCCACGTCTATAATCCCTTTTATTGAAATCCGTGTCACCTGCCGCCTGCGCAGTCCAGCACCCTGAAGCATTAGACGGCTGGCATAGTGACGGGCACTGCAGTGAGAGGAGAGAGAGAGAGAGGCAGAGAGAGAGAGAGGGAGAGAGAGAGAGACATGGCTATAATGTCTTTGGTTTAGTTGTGTTAGTAGGCTTTTGAAATTGAGACAAGTTTTTATTTCATGTGTAAATATAACTGAAAGGCTACACGCAGCTCATCAGCAGGGTCGACATCACAGATATTTGAGCCAGTGAAAGCAACTAAAATTGTGGCCAGTGGTACCAAATTTCACTGTGTGCATGACATCCTCCTCTGTTGTTATGGCAGCACACTGTCACCAGGACAGCCCACACTGTTGGTCAGGAAGACGGAGTCATGGTGGGCATCTTGGCTGGGCGCTTGTTGCCTTTTTCCACAAGTATATTAGCATCCCCCCCCCACCCCCTCTTCCCGTTAGAGCATGCAGCAACACCAGACTGAGCATTGTGTTTGGGGAAAGATCGAGATGGAGAAGGTGAGGTAGCCCGCGCCACGGGGGAGGTGGAGAGAAGACAGAGTGAACAAGAGAAAGGAAAGCCAGAGGGGGAGAGGAAGAAGGCAGGATTGAGCAGAGGGAACGCGAGGCAATTTTGCAAACCTGTGACACATTAATTATTAACAAACTCGGGCTAAATGCGTAAACTCTCCCTCCTTGTTCATTCTCTCATCTCCTTTCTTCACCTCCTGCGCAAAATGACTCGACGTGCGCGCACACACAGACAAAGACAGCGCGGTAACATGTGACGCTCGTAACATGAAGTGGAGCATGTCAAAGGGCTGCGGAAGGTGTCAGGCACAAGGCCCGCAAAGAGTGGGAGACCGGAGCCAGTGAGGGGGACGTAAGACAGAGATTGGAGGAGGTGTAAGCTATAATGTAAAAAAAGAAGGGAGAGGCAGAGTAAAGAGAGAGTAGGACTACAGAGAGAGAGGCAGAGAAAGGTATGAAGAGCAGGACAATGAGAGAGAGTGTGGTAAAAGGGGCTAAAGAGATTGCATGCGCTCTTTTGTTTTTTAAGACCTAATGAGGCTGCCAGCTCTCCTTTCAAACGAAATATGGATAGCAGGAACAAGTGGTCTGACTTTTTTTAAATGGACAAATGATGGATGAATAAGGGAACTGTATTAAAATGTAAAAAAAAAAAAGAAAATTAAAAAGCCAAACTCCACCTTTCTTCGAAGGGCTGCGTCTCTTTCTCTCTCAGCTCGGTTAGCTGCTAATCATTATTAGGTCAGTCCATTTGGCATTCAGTATCTAATCAATTGGCTAGAATGTTGCAACAGCATAAAATGAACGCGCCTCGGTGTGTGTGTGTGTGTGTGTGTGTGTGCGTGCGTGCGTGTGTATGTGTTGAGGCAGGCACTGCTTGAGCGGTCACTCTGCCCCTCAGGCGATGGTGTGTGTTTGGAAGGGAATGGATCCTCCCCGAGGAGTGCAGGGAGGAGATGTGTGTGAATGTCCCTACAATACTTTTGCTGCAGTCTGTCCTCTCACAAAACACTCAGGTATCCATGTGCATACGTATACAGAGACAGCATCCAAAAACAAGGCCAAGACACGGCTGGACAAAGTTGAATAGTATCGTAACATCAGGATCATCGTCATTTTCACTGTAGGAAGGTGTGATTGCTTTTATATGCTTAAAATGAACATCATCCACGTCATCCATGTGTCGTTCAAAGGAGTATTTGATTTAGCATTGCACTCCAATAACAATGTCAGAGTCGTGTTGGACAGTTCTTAAAAAGATCAAAATGGAGGAAGGCAGGAAGCCGAAGATGTAGGACACGACCACATCTTGCTGCTGAGTTAGTGACCAAATCCTTTCCTATTCTATTCAGTCCTGCAAATTCACATGTATTCCTGCCTGGTCACACAGCTGAAGAGCCTCTTTTTTGGTCAAGATTTAAGTGGATGACGACTCCCACTTCCAAAAGTCTTCAAAACATGGGCCATAGCAGGCCTGCACCCTCTTCCGTTTCGCCCTCGTTATCGAGCGCTGCAGCTAACGCTAGTCCCTCGGTAGTACTGACCGTGGAGCTGCTACACTCTGTTTTAGGCTCTCTGGAAGCTGATATCTTCAGTCATTTCGATTCGCTCGCGACCAGCCTCAGGTCAGAGATAACATCAGTCAAGAACGAGCTCAGGAAATCTGTTGAAATTATGCAGAACAAGCTCGACGTGTTACCGTAGCGGAGCTTGAACACGACGCTACAGATCATAGCACTCGCATTAGTGAGCTACTGAGTGAATCGAGTCACATCTGCGAGCGGAAACAACCTCACAGATGTGAGGACCTGAAGAGCAGGAAGCGGATGAACAACATTTGTCTTCTGTCAGTGCTGGGTGGGGAAGAGGGACCCGCTGCTAGATTGGGTCCATCACACCCTCTGTGGGCGACCTTGTGATGGATACCCTCCACGACCACATGTTCTTCTTCTGCCATGTCCACCATGATATTCTGAAGAGGTCTGGGGAAGCTTTTCTTCTTCCCAGTTAAGGGCAGGTGAGTGTCATTATTGGTGGACTGTACGACAAGCTAAGAGGTGGGCTACTTTTGTAGATGAACATAAAGTTTGGCCTCATCTGTCTCACAGTTTTGAGACTGACCCTACTAGATGGCTCCACTTGCAGATTTTAGGACCCTGATTTTGTTAAGTAAGTAAAGAGAGCGGTCTGCATGACAGGAGACAGGTTAATGATTAGTGGACCTAGTTAAATTTTAAAGCCTTTACACTGATATCAACCGTATCTCATCCCTTGACGAGATTACTGTACTTCTACCAATCCATGCAGGTAAGGTTTATCTTGCACATGGGTCATGAATCTCAGGTAGCGGAGAGTTTGGAGGACTTAGTTTGGGAGATGCTTCGGGAAGGGGGTCTTCCCAGTTAATTGGGTTTTTAAAAAAAAAACATTTTATGTGTTTCTGCTTCTGAGACACAAACTTGCTTTGTTAGTGTCAACTTGGGGAAAAAAAAAACAACTTTGTGCTTCTACCCCGGAACACGGGGAGAAGTACAAAGGCTGAACAAAGCAGGACTGGGGAACAGACACAGGCACACTGACAAGTGAACGCAAGGAACACATGGACTAAATACACAAGTGAAGAAAGGACAACAAGACACGGGTGAAAACTCATCAGGATGGAGGAGGCAATAAAAACTGCAGGAAGTAAAGTTACAGACACAAGGAGAGGGGACATCTACAAAGTAAAACAGGAAAGACTAAACAAGAAAACTATAACATCCTAACCTTCTCCTCTTTTTTGCACTTGTATTCGATGCTTCTCACCCCGCTGTATTCAATCTGCTATTTCTCCTTACTTCCTACTCTTGGCAGGGTACTGAGTGATAAGGCGGATTCCCCACTGAAGCTTCCCCACATCACAGCAACAGGCCGAGTAGGTACAAGAGTTCAAGCTTCAAGCTCACAATCTTTTGCTGTTGTTTATATCCTTTAAACACATCTTGTTGAATCCTGTCCTTGCTAGCGAAAAGCCACTACGCACATGAAAAGTAACAAGGTCAAAATGGTGACACAAGACTGGTAGGATGACAGGAAACACTCTCGTCTTTGCTTATGAAAGATTTATTGTGTGAAAAGGTTGATCCACATGTGTTCACTATCTCAGCTGTAGCTGCCATCAAAGCTCAGTGTGTCAGTGCAATGAGTTTGACCACTTGATGATATTCCAGAATGGGAGTTCCTCAAAAAGCATTAATATCAGAAGACAGAAATTTTAGACATGTCATATACATGTCTAAAAGTTTTGTACAGAGCGAAAATATAGATTTTCTTTCTTTTTTTGCCCCTTCAACTTTCAGCTATTACCTGTTCCAGCCAAACTGCACTATTGTGCAGTTGTGCCAATTCTAGCACTAATGCTATGTTGACTCTTACGCATTGATGAGAATTGGTACTAGCCACTTTCTTAATGCTCTTCTAGTAATGATTCTAGTAATGTTCTAGAATGGCATTTTTACCAACTCACACAACAGATCTGTCACAAAAACAGAAAGACTGGAACTTGTTTGATTGAACAACATAGTTTAAAAGCAGCCCATTAAAACAAATAGGCAATTAAACTGTTGTAAATAGCTATTTCCTTCCTAAGAACAAACAGTACAGCTGCAATTTATATGTGTAAAAGTCACAGCGACTGACTCGGGCCTTGCCGACTCTTCAGCAAACCATCCCTTGTGAAAACAACCTCTGTCTGGGCAGTGAGAGCCAGTTCGTTCCTGCTGTTTGTGTTCTGTGATTATGTCATGAAATTGCAAGTAACCCACATTGTTCAAACAAACAACATTAACGTGGTAGTAGGTAGTGCCTTTGGCAACTTATATAAGAAAAGATTTGCGGATTTGTGTGCAACAGCCACCACAACCCAGTCAGTCGTCCCTGCCAACTCTTTGGTGGACTGCCCTCCGGAAAACAGCATCCGCCTCTAACAGTGAGAGTCAGGTAAGTCCCTTTGTTTACTGATGATGAGGATCTCCCTCAAAACACAGTCTGCTTCTATAAGCCTTTAAACCCGAGGATGTTTTGTTGGTGAGCCATTTTTAGATTTACAGAGGAAACCAACGTGACCCCCCCACCACCAAAAAAAAATCTTCTAAACTATCTACAACAACAACATTCTTAATCTTTTGATCCATTGAAATGAATGACAATGGCACTATAATGAAACATGAACTCTGGGTGCTATGGATGGTCACAGGTTGACCAAAAATATCACTGTATATAATATCAGTATTTTTGCAGTGTAAACTGCAAAAATAATTACCAGGAATTTCTCACAGCTCTGTTCTCAGAGAGTCATAATAGGTTACCATGATTTTCTGTGGACAGAAAAGACTGTGTGTGGGGCCATATAAATAAGTTTCCTGTTCTCTTGTTGTTCTGTCTCTGACATGCTCTCCGCTGTCACTCAAGACCAAATGCATGGAGGTGCAGCCTTCCTCTCTCTATCTTGGCCATTAGTTCTGGTTTATATATATCTTACAAAATCAGCACATTTCTGCCACCACCTATGAAGACTGACTTTTTATTGTTATGAGACCGCAAACTACAAATTTAGACAAATAATGTTCAAATTCACACCGCACACATACGATTAAGTAAAGTAAATCTTAATATATTCCAGTTCTCAGAAAATCACAGTTACCGTGGTAACAAATGTTTTTCACTTACTTTAATGTGAAAAAAACACCATGGTTGAGTTGAGAATCATCCATAGAGATGAAAACATGATGTTTAATGTCATATAAATATGACCCTGAAATTCTACCTGCTGTGTACAAATCACCTCTTCAGTAGTAGAAATGCTGACGTGTAACTTTCTCTAACATCTCCAATTTTCACACTCAACATCAGTCTTAATAACACTGACGGGAAAAAAACAAAACAAACAAACATCATCTAGCACTGCTGACAAGAAACAATCCACATTGCAGCTCAGAAACATGATCTGAAGACAACAGAGCCAACTCCATCTGCTGATGACAGCCAACTCTATTGCCCCTCTAAAAGATAATTAAACAAAAGGTGGGTCGAATTGAAAGCAAATGTGTAACAGCTGTGCATGTGTATTTATTATGATTGCATTACTTTTTTACTTAAAACTAGCGAGTCGACGACTCTGCCAACAGCCAAACTTGAAGTGTAACAACACAAGACATAGCAGCCAGCTAATATTACTTACTAGTCCAACAGCAAAAAGCCCAGCTCTGCTTTATTTAATGAAGCTCTCGCCAAAGTCTAAAAGTAAGTCCTAGATTTACTCTTGCCCAGCAGTCTCTTGTTTGGTCACTCTCTCCTTTTCCCTTATTCGCTTCCTCCATAAATATTCTTTGCTTCTCCTAGAGCCTGATTGTATTCCCCACTTGCCCAGCTCCCGTTCTGGCATGACAGTACTAGTGAAAGTTACAAAATCATCTAAGGCATCCTAGGTTTTTTTGTTGGTTTCTTCTGGCTTGATCAGTGAATATAATTGTGTATCATCTGCATAACAATAAAAGTTCATATTTAATAAAGCAACTGCTTTTAGGACTTGAGACCTTGAATGACCTTAAATTCTGATGTCAAACTTACCAAACCATTCTTGCAATTGGACTCAAACACCTCTAAAACTCTTTGTCTAAAAATATAGTTACTCTAGATGGGATCATCCTGGTGGAGGCCTGGATGGCCACTCCTCCATAGTAAGGAATCTTGGCGTGATCTTTGTTCAGGATTTGTCCTTTAACTCCTATATAAAACAAACTTCAAAGACTGCCTTTTTCACCTATGTAACATTGCAGAAATCAGGCACTGCTTGTCTCATACAGATGCAGAAAAAAAATAGTCCATTATTGCAACTCAGTATCAGGCTACCCCAAGAAGAGCAGTATCATAGTGGGATAATAGGGTACTTTTAGACCCTATTATCCCACTACGACACTGCGCTACACTCTAAGAATGCAGGGTTGCAACAGCAAGTCCAAGTGAGTGGTAAGTGCGGGAAAGTCTTGCATAGGATTACCAAAAAAAAAAATCTGGAGGTGAGTGTGTGGAGATCTGGGGTTTAAATAGTGACTGAGTCAATGGAAATCAGGTATGCGTGCAGGTAAGTATAGTAGGTACTGGGAAATTTTTGGGAGATTGTAACACTACCCACCCTACTTGTGGCTTCTTGCCACAACACCCAATTTGGTCTGTAAACAGCCTATAGTCACACTGCATGTAAGTCAGGCCTCCAGCAACCCAAGGACATATACATCCTCTGAAGAGAACATACAATAGATACCCACAAACATACCCCTTCATACATTTGTATGCACATACACAATTACACCAAAACAACTGTTTCATATATTCCATCAAAGAAGAAAAACACAGGTATTACAAGCAGAATATTTCTGTGGAATCATTTTACACATAACATAAAGGTGTTTGGTTAAATTTTTTAGGTGTTTCAGTTTTTTGAATCTCATGAATTCATCTGACCAAAGATGAATGAGAATAGTTCAGTCAATACTTTGTACTTCATTCAAAGTATTTGGGGTCTTTGGTCTGACCTGTGGAGGTAGTAGCTTGACATGACAGACAGCCTTAAGATGCTTGAACATAGTTTCACATATCGTTGCAACAAGTTATGCTCTGTCAATGTATGCTGAAGATCATATTTTGCTGGATCAAACACATCTTTTACTGGCAGTAGAACTGTGTGTAGCAACTCTCTGTTCTCTACTTGGATTAAAACATTTTCTCTGATAAAATCAAGTGAAGAAATTTGACACAGTGGAGTAAAGCCTTTTGTCTTGATCTATAGTAGGCTGCTGGAAACACGAAAATATTATATTACTATGATGAAAATATAGTGATATAGTAGATATGAGATGTATTATAAAAACGTGTTAAATAAGAAAAGTCTTATAAAATGTTGTGGAGTATTATTAATAATGCTAAACTATTTAACCTCTCTGTAATCCAGGCCGGTCAAGAAACGCACAAACGCACTCCGAGCACTTTAGAGACCGAGTGAGTTACTAATGTTGTCATCTCCACATTCATTCCTGCTGTCCTATATGCTACAGTTGATAGTTGTGCTATTTACATTATGCAGCAATCTTCGTATTTTGTTATAATATTTCGTTATTATAGGCTATAACAAGTTCATACTCCTTTTTTGTTGTTGTTCTTTTTGTAAATGCTTGGTGTGATAATTGAGTTCCTCCTGACGTTTAGCACATTCTTCAGGTGCTTTGACAATGTGTTAAATTCCTATATTTCACTGTACAGTATCATCAAATATTCATTTACAGAATACATAGAAATTAATTTTACGGAGTATACAGTGGTGTGCAATTTCAGTACTGTAATTTACAAAATAAACATTTGTATGCAACAATGATCAATATTTACTCGAGGGATTAAATATATGCTACATACATGGATGACTAACAATAACCACTGCTGTATGGACTAAATATGAGCACCGTGCTGGTGTACTGGCTAGTAACCAGACTACAGATCAGGCCATGGTGCATTTTTCATGTCATTTCAAAGAAGGCATGATGTAATGTCATCCACCATAGTGGTGAAATGTAAATTCCAGCTCCAAATCTCAGGCTTGCAGTTTGCGTTTGCATCACTTTGAGTTCATTCTGCCATTTATTGATGAACTATAGGGATGTTTTACTTGTTGCTCAAAGGTTTACAGAGATTTAATTAGACTTGTATATTTTATACAGATAACAAACTGTAATGGCGCTTTGGGAAGTATCACACCAGATTTTATTTATATTTTAACATATTTAATCTACACACAGACTGACTCTGACTGACACATACTGACAATTACAGGAAGGGAACACTTCTGATAATGAACGCAATCATGTCACAAATAATTAACTCAACAAATTTTGAATGAATGCAACACTCAAAAATGCATTTGGAAAAATGCCCTTTAAACTTCACTTCAAATTCCTGATTCAAGTGCAGTTGTACAATATCTAACATTAAATGGGACATATTAAAAGGCTTCTGCCTAACCTTTACTGATCTATAACATCACATAGTCACCACAGTAATCAGAATAGTAATACTCTGATTACTTTTGTATGTTTATTCACCTCTCACATCCTGGTAATTACTGTAGGTGTTTACAGTGTTTACATACTGTGCTACATGCACATGCCAGCATGTTACCTCTGTCAAACAATATATAATAACAGAACATTATGTGACAGAGAGATAACGCTAACAGTATATACCTGTCAGGATTGCAGATGTTCCTTTTTTCTGTGACTTTGGGTCCCACTGACCCACTGTAACCAGTGCAGTGGTAACATGTTTGGCTGTGTGGTTATTGGTGTGATATTCATGCCAGAAGTGCAACGAGACTCAGTTACTGTAATTCTTTGACTGTAAAAGAAAAACAAAAAACATAACACCTGTGGAACTGCTCAGGTCTTTGGTGGCGGACCAATCAGAGCAGAATGGTCTTTATTGGGAGGAGGGCGTAAAGTGATAGGAGCTAAAATGGAGCGCTTCAGACGGAGGGTGAAAAGAGATCCTGCAGCTATGGCCAATGTGAGAAAAAATCATGTGTGCACAATATGTCTCATTTAAGGAAGCGAGATGCTGAGAATAACAGCAGTGTCCCACTGTCACAGTATAAATAGGTACTTTTTTGTAAGTATTTTCAGTTTGCAAGGATTCATGACTTTATTTTTGTGTTTTCTGCTGTCAAGCATGCCTGTGGATCGACCCATGACCCCCCCATATATTGCTTACATTATCAGAGTAGGTTGGACTAATATGGACACAGCATGGAATGTATGGCTTGCATGATTGGTTGGACTTATATACTCTATATACTGCTCTCTCTGTGTGCATCAGATGTCAATACATACCTGCATGACCAACTGCTAAGGTCCTCTTCAAGTAGATCTCTCACACACACACACTGAGGCCCTGGTTTGTCCCCCTGCCCACTTCCTCTGCAGCCTATGGTGTTTCCGCTGGGGTGAGACAGTGCCAGCTCCCTCCCTCTGCTTCCCAGTGGGGTCCTGCCTCCCGGCATCTGTCAGGGCAGCTGTCTCTCTTCTCCACTCTGCACTGCACCACACTATGCCAGGCTTCCATAGAGGATCGTGGAGTTACACACACACACACACACTTTCATTAATACACCAAGACACGAGAGAACATGTCCTCGTAGTTTTATTGTGTGAAGTCAAAAAGATTTTTGCCAAATGAAAAGCTAGATCAATTAATCAATTACTTTAGAGCACTGGATTACCCAAAACTGCAGACATGTCTTACAAAAGACTGCAGTCAAGTGAAATGCATTTGTCAAAATTAAGGGCTCATTCAGTCTTGCTCATGTATGTTTGGGGTTTCTTGAAAATAAAAGCAGCGCCCAATGAGTGCTGCTACGTGTGCTCACAGCTCCATCCTGTCAAACTGACGCACTGCCATACCTTTTTCAAGCTGTATTCAGAAAGTCGGACGTGTGAGAGCAGAGAGTCTTCAAAATATTCAATCAAATAAATCAAAATGAAGACGCAAGGTAAAACCACGTTTGCTCATCCAATCAGACACGGGTAAGAAGAAAAGAAAACAGCAGGAGCTCCGCGCAGGACTTTTCTCCGTGGAAACACTGACTATGCACGGACTGGTCTCGTATTATACAATTTCATTTGTTATTCATATGAATAGGCCTGGAAAGAGACTGGAGACGTAACAGCCAAACAGGGAGGAAAGCAAACCAGAGAGCAGAGATGAAGGAGGGGTATGCACAGGTCCAGGTGTGCCAGAAGCTTCAGGAAGTAAACATACAGGCAGTGCTACACAGGTGCTGAAAAATGATCCTTCCTCGCAAAAGAGAGGGATGAGTGTGTGTGCATATAGGAGGATAGAGGGGGGGTTGGGGAGGGGGTTAGCTCACACTGAAACCAGGAGAATAATGTGAACAAGAAGGACAGTGGACCAGGGAAGGTTGTCTATGACTGTAGTCTTGACTGCGATGCTGGAACAAACCCAACATCAACAACCTCTTCCAGTCTTTGCTGGCAAATGCTCACGAAACACACAAACTCCCTCCCCACCATCTAACACTGTGCACACTGTGCACTCTCACAGGTAGGGCGCGCGCGCAAACACTCATGCTTCACACGCGCGGAAGCACAACGTGTGTGCCCGTACAGACAAAAACACAAACGTCTCTGCTCCACCCCCTCCCCCTGGGGTAGAGGTCCATCCAACACAGATGTAGCCCTGATTAATTGGGCGCAACACAGGGAAGTGGGTCTGGAAACTACCTGGCAATTTCCTTCAGCCTATCCTTCCCCACAACCTTCTCTCCACCTAAACCCCCCGCCCCCCCCCTCCTCCTCCTTCTCCTCCTCCTCACATTTGGATCACGTAAGTCAGCAGGTGGGCTGCTGGGAGGAGTGTCTGCTGTGTGGCGTTGATATTCTGCCTGCGTCCAGCTTGCTGGGCGCCCTACATTGCAGGCACTCCCTCTGGCAATGCTTGCCTTGGCTCTGGGCTGAGTGCTGGAAATGCTGAGAGTCTGACAGACTCCATGGGTGCGTGTACAGGTACACACACACACATACACACGCACACACACACACACATGCATGCCGAGAATGGACTGCTCTCCACTGCCCAGCAGAGCACATCATAGAAAGAGAGAAAGAGGGAGCAACGTAGGGAAAGAGGTTGCAAAACAGCAATGGTAGAGGCAGGGAAATGGATAGACATACTGTATTTACCACACACTTTTTCAGTAAAGCGTGTGGATTACCCAGCGGAGCACGGGAGGCTTTTTAATGAAAGCACAGGAAGGGGGTAGCAGCTGGTGGCATGTGTTTGAGCCGGGAGGATAAGACCCCTTGCGCTTGGTTCGCCAGCCCCCCTCCTGCTCATGCTTTCCTCATCTCCTAACTCCCCCCTTCATCCAACCGTCCTCCCTGCCTCCCCCTCCCCCCCATAGAAAATGAAGTTCTTTGTCCGTTCCACTACTGCCCGTCCTGGAGTTGGGCCCGAGCCGCGGGGGGCTTCTGGTCAGCCAGCACCAGAACCAGAGCAGAACCAAGTTGAGCCCCTCTCAGCCCTGGCTGCAGCCTGCCTCCGCAGACCAACACAACTCCCCAATCACCCTGTGCTGGGAAAGGAAAAAGAAAAATGAGCAAAACAGAGAGAGACATCAACAGAATGGTTGGACAATACCAATGAGAGAGATGGACAAAAAGAAAAACACCGAGCGGTGCAGCCAAAACAGAAAAAGAGGACATTTCACTCTGAAGTCGTGCAGCCACAAGATGTCTTATTTTGAATGGAGAAAATCTCCCCAGAAGAAGAGGAAATTATTGTGTTAAGACATACCAACACAACTTCCTATATTATTAAATCAATAGATGTATTTTCCATGTATTGAAGAAAAAGTGTATTTCTATGTATATGTGTATTCAATTATACAGCACACTTAACTTGAAGGAACTTCTAGTGCACACAGATATAGAAGAAATATTATTAAATACAATACTTAATATCAATACATACAATAATTATTGTAAATAATTAATAATTGTTGTAAATAATTAATAATTATTGTAAATAACTATTGTAGCATTGCAATCTAATGAATTATGAACAACATTAAAACAATTAAGCCAGCTATAAGAGCATATTGCAACATTTCACATCCCTTGTATCCTTCTTCTTCTATTAGTTTCTGAATTTTAGTCCCCAGCAAATGCATGTAAGAAATTAATGAAGGAAATCAATTAAATATAATAAATACAATAATTAAAATATCAAACATAACATTTGATTAATAAAGAGAAATGTTAACCTAGAGCTCTCAAATACTCAAATAGTTGAGAGAAGTAGCAGGAGGTCTAAGTAAGTGAAGAAAACTTTTCTTGTTGGGGTTGTTGAATCAAATAAAATGAAGTGGATGTTGCAGAATCAGTCCAGCACTCCTGGCTGTATCTGTATCAGGTTGCTCTCATAGAGTTGTGTGTTGTGTAAGAGTAGATATGAGGGCCTCCACTAATCAGAAAGACGGTGCACAAAAGATCTTGTGTGCATTTCAGTAATTGGATCTGCATCACCTTGGTGCCCCTCAGAACCTAATCCACTACTTCACCCTCCTGTGGTTCTGAGCACTCACACACACATACTGTAAAAGCGCTGTCACGATGTCTTGTCTTTAACAATGTTACTGCATCTTTATGGATCAGACTTTACTCTTTGTCCCCGCAAAGCTTTCAGGGTTCTTGCTGCTGATTGGCTTTTGAAAGAACATCTGAGAACGTCTCCTCTTAGCCAAAGGTGGCTTTGACCACTCGTGCAAACTGCTGAGGTCTTCTTGTATTGATTTCAAACAAGCTGCTGCTTCTGGTAATGCATCAGAGAGGATTATTCCCAGGAATAAACATCTCATCGTGTACCCACAAGCAGCTGTTCACAATGACAAAAGCACACATCGCTTTACATGATACTCTTTCGTCTCCACATCAGCATCTTAAATGAATAAATGAACGCAGGAGATTTTACAAACCTGTTCCTCGAGGAAGCCAAACTACAGGGTCAGCTGTAGAACAGCAGCCTGGGGCAGGTAGACTGTGAGTCAGTGGAGTGGCTTGAACCTGGTTGCCCATTTTGAAGTACTTGTCTCAATACTTCAGTTCCCGTAAACCTGGGTGAGTGTAAATATTCTTACAACTCTTAGTATATAATGATCTTGTTGCTAACACTGTATCTACATTGCAACAGTATGGTGCACATAGATTAGTACAGCCGGGCTGTGTCCTGCTGTCAAAAGAAGATGAGCACGGCCTCACACCTTATGAGGAAATGCAGACTGGTTCAGTTTCATGTTGAGGTATTCATTTTTTTTTTTTTAAAGATTCACCATTTGAGGTGCAGCATTATGATGAATCATAATTCTAACTCAGTTAGCACATGATAGCTAAGTCATTTCAGTAGCTGGCAATAATGTCAAAATTTTAAGTGGTTCAGACACACTCTCAAGGTCTTTGCTCACTTGGTTATTTGACTGAGTGAACAACCCTCGCCCTTATCTGTCGCTCTGTGTTATCTCTCACTCTGTGTGGACATTTGTGGCCAGGTGCATGTGGGAACATTTCTCTGCAATCTGGCGCCATCGCTGTTTCCTGATCTGTGAACTCTGTGTCGATATTCATGGCTTGGCCCTCCCGTTGAGTCACTGGAAAAAAAAAAAAAATTGGTATTGACTTTCAAACTTTTCTTAGTTATTTTACAGCCAAGCTATTAGTCGTTAGCCAATTTCCAGGCGTTTTAAATGCCTTCAACTCCTCAACTCCTGGTCCTCCACTCCCCTCATGAAACATACTCAGCTCTAAGGAGGCCACACTGACCACCTCCAATCAAGTGCCTGTGACATCTATTCCTGGCAACCACAAATGTTGGATTCGTCACAGTTCCAATGACAAAAATCTGGCTCTATTGGTCCTGTGACTCAGGTGCTGAGGGTGCCCTCTAGAGACAGGCAAAGTCATTACTTAGTCCTTGGTGGTGATGATGATGATTATGACGATGATGACGATGATGTTGTTTATGATTATGATATTTGATGATGATGATGATGACAGATCAGAGTTGTTTTTTCCCCAATTTTTTCCCTCTTAATGTCCTTTCACACATGCTCCCTGAAAGACTATTGAATCCTTGTCCTTTTGCACATCAGAGCATGGCAGGCAACAGCATCCACACATGGCAACACCAGCCCAACAACCATCTCCTAGCAACGCACGTCTTCTGCCCCAGGAGGAATCTGGAGGTCTCTGCTGTAGTCACACCATGCATTTCCTGGAGGGCAATCAGCTTTTTCCTCATCTCTTCTGTAACTCACTCGCTCTTGCCCTACCTCTCTCTGCTTCTCTCATCCCAATACTTCATTCCAGCTGGCTTAGCTGTTTTGGAAGGAGTGTTTCTTGGAATGAAAATAACAAGCCCACAAAATTTTTAAAAAGAGGGAGAGGGCGGGGAGTAAATTAGCCTCAATTCTTAGAAACTGCTTGGCAAAGTGAAAGTATTAGTGAGAACAGGGCAAAGAATATAGAAAGTGAGGATCCAAAGCGCTCTCACTTTCATCTACAAATTAAAAAAAAAATGTTGTCATTCTCTCAGTCTAATTCAGTAGTATTTACATTTTTAAAACATCCATTTAATTTGTGTATATTTCAAAACAAAGAAAGTTTCCCATGACCTTGTATAACCTTTTTCTAAATTCTACTATAACAAAAAAAAAAAATCATCTCAACCAGCCTTTGTGCGACAAAAGGTATCTAATCAAAACAGCCTCTACATGCAGTGCTAACATGCATTTCCCCGTCGTGCTAGTCCCCTTCCTCCCAGCCCCAGCCCCATCACCACAAACCACCGTTCCCACAGTATTCCCATGACTCTCTGCTGCTCCCCCTCTCCTCCCTCCAAGGGCCCAGACTTCACCAAAAGGCAGGAGGGCTGCGTTGGCGAGCAGTGAGCTGCTCTAGCCCACCTTCCTCACATCTGAGAACCTCTGTGAAATCCTAATCCCCAGAGCAGGGTGAAGCGCAGGCCCAGCTTGCCTGACCTCTCTGGTTGCCATGGATACAGCGCACTATAAATAAAACAGAGGGGGCTTTTTTTTCAAGCAGTTTTGCAGGGCTGTGTGGCCTGCTCACTGGTCGGGCTTATTTTCTCTCTCCCTCCCTCATTCTGTCTCACTCTCATTCTACTCTCCTTTTCACTTATTCTCTCAATCATTGAGTGTCCGTCCTCTTTCTCTGTCTTGTGCTTCCTCTCTCTGCTGGCCTCTGTTGCTCATTCAATACTTTCATTCACTCCCTTAAAACAGAACACCTGTGTTAGTACCATACCTGTATTTAGATTGTTTCAGTTAAACATGTGACTTTGACAAGTCTAAATTTAGCGATGAAAAACAAAGAAGGGTGGCTCTTTTTTGGCAAAAAAAACATCTGTCGACTGAACACATGAAAAGACTCGACTCGACAAAGGCCAAGTTGGAAAAAAGAAGATTTGTTTCGTGGCAGAAAGGCATCGAGAGACCAGAGGAGGCTGAGTGTGCTTGCACACTGAATCAGGACTGCGCTGCAGATTTTTGTCTGGCAAGGCAAATCTCGGGAGGCTGGAAAATAATTTGGTCATGGCTGTGGGAGGTTGTTGGGAGTGGGAGGCGTGTGGGTGATGTGGGGGAGCAGGTTTGAGGGGTGACTAGTTGGTGGGAGGAGGAGGACGAGGAGGAGGAGGAGGAGGAGGAGGGGGGGGTTAGGGTTCTGACCGTCTCGCTGTGGTGAAAACATGCTTGACACTTCATTCCTTTCCAGTTAATGTGGAGCGGACTCCAGGATGTTAACCCTCTGCCTGCCTTTTGATGCATGGTCTCCACTGTTGCACAACAGCCAGCCCTCACAACACTTCCTGCTTTTGCAGCAGCAGTCCAAAACATTCCAGGACAGTCCATGAAAGAAATGTGTCCTACATGTTTCGGGTATCATGTCTACATCGGCTGAGTGTATTACTGTGAGACGATATGACAGGCCTCGGTGCTATCCTCAGAACCCTGTTATGATGATTTGAAAGTTTGACCATCACATGCCAGATACTCTTTGTCTGGGAGAATTTTGTAGAGTAAGCCACATTTCCTGGACCGTTTACCTCATATAAATTACACAAAAGACAAGACCGGCACCAGCAAACATCCACAATGTTGCCTGGGAGACAGAGGTCACATGAGAGGATGAGTCACAGAAACCCAGAACTACCTAGAAACCAACACTATTCAGTGGCTTCATGTCATGGTGCTCTTTACAGTTCGGCGACATGCAGAGGGATTAGTGTCATGTCAGTACCTAAATGACAGTGAGACGGTGCCCTTGGTAAAAGACAAGTATACAGTTAAACTTAATGGGGCCACAATCTGATACCTCAATAGGAATCCACTTCAATGCCAGACGCAATTCTTTACTAGCTACATACAAACACATAGCGCTATGTGCTATCAGCCTGTGTCTGACCATTGGTCTACTGCTGGTGTGTGTGTTAGTGTGCGTTCATGTGGACCTGGGGAGTAGGGAGTTAATGCAGGCAGGGCTGTGGCAGTCCTCCTGCCCCTCAGCCAGATTAATCATGCAGGAGAGACACAGCAGGCCCCCGTTCATTCTGCCTGGGGGTGAAGCTGTGCCCGCATGCTCTGCGTATCACATGGCCCTGGCCCCCCTCTCTTCTCTCCTCTGTTGCTCTTTCTCTCTCTACTGGGGGTGCTGGATATGGGGGGGGTTGAGATGGTGTGGTGGAACACAGCACCGTATAGCTTTCTCTCTTCCCCCTTCACTTCCCCTTCTGTGGGTGTGAAGCAAGTGAGGCAGGAGGAGAAAAAAAGAAGAAGAGAGAAACAGGCATCCATATCTCCTGCAAGGAGACAACAACAGCCTCTTTTTTTAATCTCCCATCGGATGGCCCTGACGACAGCAGTGGCCAGGCTCAGTGGATGAAGAGAAGTGTGTGGGGAGGAGGGGTTAGGGGGGCATACCAAGGGACTCGCCACAGATATCTCCTGGAAACTGCTCGACGATGTCTCTGCGCATCAGAGAACAGCCACAGCCATTGTTGGGCTCATTGGGAAACAGAGGCGGCATTTTCAGCATTTTGCAGTGTGTTGCACAAGCATCTACAGCGTTTGTACAGTAGAATCTTAAATGTTTCATGATGTGTTTTTGTTGTAAGTTTTTCGAGATGAGTAGTCTACAGTAAATTCAGTTGTAAATTGTACATGTGTGTATGTGCAGGGCTCCGATTCCCTGCTGTCTGTCAAAGTACAATGCATTTTTTCTTTTTTACACGAGTAAACACGACACTGTTGCGTACCTCTATGTGGGCCTACATGGATACAAGATCCAAATGCATTTCAACAGCAGTGCATTGTTTGCAATGAAAGCTTTAGCGACATACTCTTGCCATGGTGGGAATTGTTGGGTCTCTGTAAATGATATCATGGCTGCGACATGACAAAGACATGTCACCATCATACTTTGTGTTTCCTACATTTTTGAGGAAGCTTCTAACCACAGCTGATGTGGACAAACCAGTGGTTCTGATCATTTCCAAGATGTCAAAAAACATTGCTGACAAGGCTCCTAAAGGTTCCCTCGAGGATAAATGTTTGGCAGCCCTTGAGGTGTCTAAGACAAAGGAGGAAAGAAGAGCTACAGAGTATAGTACAGTACAGCTTTTCTGTTATTCTGTGACTTCTGAGCGACCTCCCTCTACTGGTTGCAACCCAGCTACTGCAGTTGAATTTTGCTATTGGCTGACCTGGAAGCAGGTGACATATAAAGTATGGTGGCAGCTTTCATCACCCACCTAACCCCCCCCTGCTCTGTCCTATAAAATGAACTCCTCAGACTGTGGCCTGCTATGTAGCTGTGCAAACACCATTGAGTTACCTTATGTGCAACATAAACTTTTACATGAAAGTACTTTGAGCTCTCTGCGGACAGTCTGACAGCAGTCAAGGCGATCTCCCTGCAGTGTATATTAGTAATTCCTGGAAAGCAGCATATTGATTTTGCCTTTTCTGTCTACATAGCACGTAACGCTGGCATCTATGCCAGTGTGGCAACAAATATCAATTCAATAATTCTAACAGCAATAGCTATCATATGCAATTTACTGTCAACAGTGCCATCAGTTCACAAAAAACATAATGTGGATGATTGAACTGCAGCTTAAGCTTTGCTTTCTCAAAACCATACACACTTCTTATTCATATTTTCCCTTTGAAGAGTAATATACTTTAATTTTACTCCACATTCATTTAATAAGAAACGGACAACTGTATTCATTCAATATTTTAACTATGCAGGCATGTTGCTACACACGCACGGCAGGAATAGTTAAAACCATATTTATTTTCTTAAAATAATAAGTCTGAGTGCCTCAACATCTTCATAGCATCACGCAGTTTCTGCAGAATTATCGGCTGCAGATCCATGATGCTAATCCCCCATTCCACCACATCCCAAATGTGCTCTATTGGATTGAGATCTGGTGACTGTGGAGGCCATTTGAGTACAGTGAACTCATTGTCATGTTCAAGAAACCAGTCTGAGATGATTCAAGCTTTATGACATGGTGGGTTATCCTGCTGGAAGTAGCCATCAGAAGACTGGTGCACTGTGGTCATAAAGGGATGGACATGGTCAGTAACAGTACTCAGGTAGGCTGTGGCGTTGCAACAATGCTCAATTGGTACTAAAGGGCCCAAAGTGTGCCAAGAAAATTTCCCCCACACCATTACACCACCACCAGCAGCCTGAACCGTTGATACAAGGCAGGATGGATCCATGTTTTCATGTTGTTGACGGCAAATTCTGACCCTACCATCTGAATGTTGCAGCAGAAATCGACACTCATCAGACCAGGCAACGTTTTTTCCAATCTTCTATTGTCCAAGGAGTGGCACCCGGTGTGGTCTTCTGCTGCTGTAGCCCATCTACCTCAAGGTTTGTCGTCTTGTGCGTTCAGAGATGCTCTTCTGCATCGGTTGTAACGAGTGGTTATTTGAGTTACTGTTGCCTTTCTATCAGCTTGAACCAGTCTGGCCATTCTTCTCTGACCTCTGGCATCAACAAGGCATTTTCGCCCACAGAACTGCGGCTCACTGGATATTTTCTCTTTTTCGGACAATTCTCTGTAAACCCTAGAGATGGTTGTGTGTGAAAATCCCAGTAGATCAGCAGTTTCTGAAATACTCAGATCAGCCCGTTTGGCACCAACAACCATGCCACGTTCAAAGTCATTTAAATCACCTTCCTTCCCCATTCTGATGCTTGGTTTGAACTGCAGCAGATCATCTTGACCATGTCTACATGCCTAAATGTATTGAGTTGCTGCCATGTGATTGGCTGATTAGAAATTTGCGTTAACAAGCAGTTGGACAGGTGTGCCTAATAAAGTGGCCAGCGAGTGTACATTTCAATACAAATGTGACCAGGGCCTAATGGTGAGACTGGGTTGCCTCAAGGTTGGATAAAAAGTTTCCCACAAGTGATGATAAAAAGTAATTCAGAGATTTTTACTTTAGTTTTTATTTAACACTAATTAAAACAAAAAAAACATAAAATCCATTAATTCTAAAACAATAAAAAGCAGGCAGTTGTTCATAAAATACCAGATGTCAATGCCAATCAGCCAAAGGGAGATAAAATCAATTTAAAAACCACCACAGTTCTTGTAGACACTGCACCTCTAAAAGCCAAACCACATTTGAGGTCATAAAAACATGCAGAATAAAAGAACTCCACAGTGTAATTCCAGTGAACATGTTCTAGACAATGGCCACCTATAATTCTATAAAATAGTAAATTGTATTTATTGTCATATTGCCCAACCAGTTGCTTAAAATGACTGTAGTAAAACAAAGTACACAGATTGATACAAACAAGTTTTTGAGGAAAGTTCATGAAGATTAAAGGTACAGTGTGTAAGATTTAGTGACATACAAACTATAGGTCATACTGAGTGTCATTGTTACTTCTGCATTGCGTTGGTGTTTGTTGACTTTAGTTAGCTGTTCTGCATGCTGATGAAATGAATAAACCAAAGATTAATGATCTAAGGGTAAGCAGCAAAATGATTGCTTCTTCATGTTGTGGCTTCTCTTGTGATAAGTGGTCCTCCATTTAACCTCTCAAACTTCTAACAAAACACAAAAGCTGTGAGCAGCTGGCAAATACTTCTTCTTCTATGTCTTATTTTTCTGCTGCACACTCTGTAGTACTCAGTTTGACTGCTCTGGGCTACTGTAACAAACATGGCGGCACAAGATGGCCAGCTCCGTGTAAGAAGACCCGCTCCATATGTAGCTATAAAATGCTAATTCTATGGTAATAAAAGATTATTTGTTTTTTTAAGGTGCTTACTGATAATATAGTTATCATGTAATATTCCAGTGTTGTGTTGTTACTTTTGGGGACGGTGAAGCTGGCCTGAGAGCAGAGCCTGTACCTGAAACCACTCCACAGAGGTGCTCTGCAGGCAGGCCCCTCTCACAGCAGCTGCAGCTGACCAGTTAGCCCAGCAGCTGTATTCCTGCTGCACTAAGCGGTGGTCAGTCTGTCACACTGTTCACCTTTCAAATCACACACTACATAGCCACAAGGCCACGTTGCATCCTATGCTAGCCTCTGCTGCATTTTTAAAATGGTGGGGAGGGTACTAGCAGAATCTGGGTCTGTAGTTGCACACACTAATGTTTAATCCCTTGCAAAATGTTTCTTTTGACTCAGGAGAAGTTCACTGATGGAAAGAATGTAATATTCTTTACATTTTTGCTGTTCCTTATCTAATCCATTGATGACAGCAAGAACAATTGAATGTAAAATTTGATTGCTAATTTCTTTACCTTAGCTTACCCTAAGCTGTTTGTCAAGGTAAAATATTCTATGTGATTTGAAGTTGTAAATCCATGCTGTGAAGTGATAGTTTAGGTTGTTACCCATGCTGGGGTAACAGTGGTATTGGCTAAGACATTCGAGTGTGATGGATGCACCAAGGATTGCCTCAAGTCCATCCTTGTAGCAAGAACGAGCACTTCACCAGACGTGTTCGTCTCCAGAATAAAATAGATCTGCCAAATCAACCCAAAGAAGAAATCTTCTTAAAGGATGCACAGTAAAACTAGTCTGTTTACGACTCATTATTGATTCTTTCTTTTTCCAGCCCTCTTGCTGCAAACTGGTGGAAAAGCTTTGTTGTGAAACCTTGTAAATACATTTTTCAGTTTGGGTTATTTAGTTTGCAACTGCTGGACTGCAGGTTGCACTATGACTTAAACATGTATCAAAGATGATTTGAAACCACACATCATGTAGATTTTAGATTCCAAGGATAAGGACTCCAAAAAATCCCCCCCAAAAAGTTGTAATAAATTATAAATCAATATAAATAAGGAAACATAAACACAATTAAGAAGGTGTATGATGGCTCTTCCCCTACCCTGACCCATGTGTGGTCCCCTCAGTTAGAAGTGGCCATTTCCACCACTGTTTTTAGCTGAACTCCCAGGAGACTGGAGATATTGAGTGGCAGCAGTGTAATGGTTATACAACAGTCCCCAGTCTGATTTTGAAATATGTTTCCCCAGCTGGGAAACATGTACTGGAGAGGTGAACAAGACACTTTCACCTCCTGTAATAACTACCGTCAACACATCTTAGTTAACACATATAAAGGATACTTTCAGTATTATTTATTTTATGTTAAAAAAATATTTTTGTGTGCTGTGGATTTTTTGTTTTATGCATTATATTAAGTGTAAATTTCATTATAATCAGATTTATCGTAAGTAATTGAACACGCACATCAAAGAGGGATGCAGGTGGGGTCCAAATTCTTTGACACCTTTGAGCATTTAAAAAATTACTTACTTGAAAGTAACACAATAGTTTCTTTTCAAAGTAACTAGTTACTTTTATAATTTGTAACTCAGTAAGAGAAGTAACTAGCAACTGTAACTAGTTACTTTTTTTGAAGTAACTTGAAAAATGTCCAAACTTTCACATTCACTTTGAATGTCCTGTATATACTTGACTAATTATTGCATTTAATGCTATTATTTCATTTCTTCGTCTCCCATGTCATTTCTTTTCTCAACCACGACGAAGCAAAACAAGACTTGAGGTAGAGTGAAACTATACTTCTCGTACATCTTCAGTTGTGACATTTAAGTTCTAAAGTGTACGCACGCAATTTCAAACAATAGTTACATTCATCACGGATGCAGCAGTTCGTCTCTGCACAGTGTCTCTAACGTCTTAAAAAAACAGATAGAGCCAGAGAAGAATGTCTTAAAAGATCAGAGGGCCGAGTGGGGACACAGCTCCAGATGCAGAACATTTACACATTCAGCTCAACCAAAACAATACCTGGTAATGATACTTGCAAAAGTTTGCCCGAAGGAAAATACAGCGATGATGACGATAGTGTGTTATTGTGTTTGTGGATGCAGCCTGTTGAGAAAAGAAAAAGACTTGATGAATCACTGTCCTCTGAACCTCTGAAATTACTCCACAATTGACTATTGCAGCATAACACACGCTCCGACACAAACACACGTAGTGGATACAGTGACTCCTGCGTGTGGGGTAGAACGCATCCTCCGTAGTGCTGTGCTCTACTGTACTCCATAAGTGTGTTGCTTTACAGGTGTACTGTTGCCACTGTTGTGTGATGAAACACCGTGTTCCCTCTCTGTGCACATGAATGTATGTTTGTGTGTTTATGTGTGTGTATGGATGTGGCTTTCCGGCTCATCTCCTTTGAAACACCAGTCACTGATAGGCCATGTATTATTCTGCAGTTACTCTAAATACACTCTGACTGTTTTAAATGACCACAGTAGTGCTTTAAACATAGACATAGATCTTAATTCTATACCCATAACCAGGTTGATGAAATGGACTTCATTCTGCCAGATACATGACAGGGAAAGACTACTTGTTAAATTTTCATGATACTGCACAGCAGCAGGGCATTTCTCACTTTATCAATAATCACTGAGCGGTGCTTCAACTTATATAATGTCATAGTGCTGCTTTCATTGACCCCCAGTGAACTGACTTGTTACAGTGGGGATTTTCTGCAAACACATTTATCCAGCTGATAAATTTACCAGCAAACTTACTGTACACACTGTATGTCAAAGCAGCCACAGCAACTATACAAGCAGGAGCGCTGGCAGATGCTTGGAAACTGTAAGGCGAGGGGGAGGCAGGTGACGGCACCTAGATATTTCATACAGGAGATGAGCTTATATGTGGATCTGCTGATGCTTATTTAAGCAGTGATGGACGCATTCATATGAGACAGCTGTCACGATTTGCTGATAACTGATAACTGTACAGACCTTATTGTCCAATGCTTAGTTTTTCTCTCATGCTTTCTTTCGTCCTTTCTCGTGATCAAGATTGAACTAAATCACACATCCTGCTGGGGACTCGCCTGAGCCAGCCCTAATTATGAGTTCCATCAAAAAGGAACATCTTCAGCCTACTCTTAAATGTGTTGAGGGTGTCTGCATCCAGAGCTAGAACTGGGTGTTTGTTCCACAGGAGAGGAGCTTGATAGCCAAATGTGACTCGCAGTCTACATTTGGAGACTATAGGAACCACAAGGAACCCTGCACTTTGAGAGCACAGTGTTCTAGTGGGGTAATAGGGTATTATGAACTCTTTCAGATATGATGGTATCTGACCATCTGACTTTCAATCCTGTTCTGGATTGTACAGGCAGCCAGTGCAGAGGAGCCAAAGTGTCAGAAATATGATCTCTGATCCTGGTTCTTGTCGATACACGTGCTGCAGCATTCCAGATCTGGAGAACTGCAAAGGCCTTATTGGGGCCACCTGATAATAAGAAGATGCAGTTGTATAGTCTAGAAGTAACAAATGCATGGACTAGTTTTTTGTTTGTGTTTGATAGATCTGACCTGCCTTGCCTTAATCGGGCTTAGAAAAGAGGTTGTTGATAAACCACAGATAAAAGATGAGATACGTCTACCTGAGGTAGAACAAAGCACAGATGTCTACTTTTAAAATGGATGTTGTATAAAAATACTTTACTGCAAAATGAGATTATTTGGTTGCAACTGAAAACTGTGAAAATTTTGCTTCTCCAAACGGGACAGCATCAGCCTTATATTATATTATATTATATTATATTATATTATATCATATTATATTATATTATATTATATTATGTTTGTTTTATATTTGTTTTATTTGTGTTTCCTGTTTTATTTTGTACTTCTCTGTCTGTGTCTTGCATTTCTACTTCTTGCATTGGTTTCCCACCTGATTTTGCTTATGCACCTGTCCATGATCAGTTTCACTTGTTTCCTTGTCTTTTTGTTTATTGCATTTTCATTTATTTTTGTCTGGACCACAAGCCAGCGTTTAGTTTGTTTCGAGTTCTTTTGTGCTCAACACCTGCCATAATTAGAGATACTTTTTCATATGTCTGCAGTTGGGTCCACTCCTGAACCCAGCCACCGTAACAGAATGTGATCAGAATGTCACCAAACTGGGACTGGATGTTCACAGTACTGGATGTATACAGTTACATGCATACAATAAAGTTAATATTTTATCATATCCTTGGTCCATCTATAAATTTCACACACTTAAACACACACATGAAGTCAAAAATTGAGAAGGACATGCAAAATACAAATTGTATATATACTGTATGTCTATCTGCCAGTATTGAAGTAAGATGACCACCAAAATGAACACCAAAAAAGTAATTTCTCCAAATGATTTAGCTGAAAATATGGACCGAATGAAGAAAAATCATATATACATGTATTGTATACTAAACAAATAATGAATTATATACAGTACCTGTAGATTGTACGTGATACAACGAGATCTGACATTTTAAGTTCTGGGGTGCATTTGCACTTTATAAGGTCACAGGCACATTATTCAATGTGTGGCATGCTAGCTGCAAAACAAGGACATCTCTTCTGTTGACTGTATTGTATGTCCTTGCAGTACAGAGATGTGTTAGATCTTGCACTTCTGCTTTTTCATACATCACTGCGATACCAGACGGTCAGAAATCTCCCTGCCTACCAATTGTCTGGGGATTTCTAAATGCAAGGTAGTAGCTTGGACGGTGGCATGAACAGCCACTAATAAACGTAGTCCCCTTACTTCAAGGACACGCCTCCTCCAATTCTCCTCCAAAGTGATAGTCAAACACTTTGTACAACACTTTTTAAAACACTGAAAATAAGCAATGACTATAACTTCGACCACCATCCATAGCCTTGCAAAAGTGTACAACTCCAACATATGTCTTTGGGTAGTCCATTCTGCAAGGTAGGCTTTTTAAAACTCTCTTAATTGTTTCCACCCAGTTTATTCAACCACAGCTAGGAAACTGTCCTCAGGTTTTATTGAGCTAAATGTCCAGAGACTAGCTTTGTGAGTCTATTGCTTCCATAATTTCTTCCATCAACCTCCAGCCTTTCCTCACAAGACTCCAAAGCTGTTTTGTGGTGATGGCTGGAACCTGGAACGTAATACAAGAGCAACACTTCAGCGTCTTGGCAAGGTTGACAGCATGTAGCGCTACGCTCAAGTGATCAAGAAGTGGCTGACAACTTCTTGATCACTCATCAAATCCACTAGGATTCTCCAAACCCTAGTTTTAAAACCTCTAACCAAGATGGTGATCTGTTCCCAAGTGAATCTACATGTACCTGATGGTTATGTAATTGTAATCAAAGGGAATTTGGTTTAGATTTAGTCTTGATGCACAAAAGCCAAAAAGGCAAAACGTGGTTTGAGCCATACAGTCTGTGAAAATCTAGTGCCTTCCAGCTTGTCATGCACTGACAGGCTGTGATATGAAAATAGGAAAAAAAAAAACAGTTGATTTCTCAAAATCAGAGAAGCACTTGTAGAAGCGGAAAGGCCTAAGTAACTTTGGTTTGACAACAAAATCTTGCTTGGAAATCTTGCTCTTCATTGCCTGAAGCCAGACGTCACACAAACACTCATTTTGTATGGCTAGTAGATAAATGAGAAATGTAATATGAGTATCTCGCTCATGGGTATTTCAGCTGGGTAGCCAGGAAGGAAGCCAGGCATCAAACCAGCGGCCCTCCAATTACAAGGCAACTCTCTCTATCACCTGAGCCACAGCCATCCCCATGACACATTCACATGTAATCAGGTGTATTCTGTTAAAAAGTCACCATCAGGTTACCATCAAGTAATTTATTGTTAGCAGGATTACAATTTTAAAAAAATTCAAAGGATATATATATATATAAAGGATATACTACATGTACATGCACAGTGCGCACACACATTATAAGACACTGTGGTTTCCCCAGTAAAACCATAGCAACCAGCTAATCTTACAGTTGCCAGTTATGCCTATGCCTATGCCTGAAAAAAAATCTTTTACTGGTTGGAAAGTTCTCAGGACCTGTACTTCCCGCATCCGTGAGTCTGGAATCTCTCAGTTAATTTTCGCTTTCCAAGGGGTGTTAACAGGCATAGACCAAAATTCTTCTGGATACAATTAGATCGACTTACAATCAGCCTGAGAGGTGGAGAAGTTGGTCATTTAAATTTGCCTGTTGAAATTACAGCAAACACATCTTTTTCATCAACAAAAGCTAAGTGCAGTGATTTGTTCTTCTTTTATAGTCATGTTTGTTTAAATGAAGCTAATACTGATTGTAGATTCAACAGAATTACAAAAAGAAATACAAAAATGCCTAAATGGCCAATCATCTGTACAGTCACTGTAGCAAACCTCACCCATGATTCTGATTGGCCCAACTAGGACCAGGTCACATCTGCCAGAGCAAATCAAACACGAGCTCAATCATTTATGTGTTCTCAGGCTAACCTTGGAGCGCTTTAATGGAAATTAAGTAAGAAATGCATGAGCACAACACACCAAGTGGATGTGAAGCCCTGCTGAAATTCAAATTTTTGAACTGGCCCCGTGAAGCATGCGGGTCTCTTTGCTGACACTGAACAGTCACTTGTATTCTGCTGATCCCAGTTTTTCATATAAATGAAATATAATTCTTTTAACTACAGCAGTTGAAAGAATTATATCATTGTTATAGAATCTAAAATGTTGTCTTTAAGTGTGTAGCTATGAGGGTGAAAGTTAGCTACACAAACAGAGAGAGTAGAAGAGTGACAAAATTAAAACACAACAGACTTTAAGATACAAGTTGTACACAATTTTATTGTTTCTTTGATTGCACCATACAAAGCTTGACATGAAAAGATAAAAATGGATGAAAAAATGAGTGTTATAGTAATGTTAAATATCCCATTACAAAATCTTTCTCCCTATAAAAAGTGGGGGGAAAAAAGAAGTAAAACACACAAGTACAGCCACACATCTCTAAAATAGTACTAAAAAAAAAAATTGGAGACACAGGGCTGGATTATTTGGCAGCGACTGCTTAACTTGATCCACTGGGAGCGACAGATGAGGCATTTGGCACTGTCATTGGTCCACAACAGGTCGCAGTAAGGCTCTTGCCAGGTGGCAGAGGGAGACATACATTGCATTGTGACAAATAAACAACCCTACACTATTCCCATGGAGGAGACAGCAAAATGAAGGGAGACCCTACTGTGCCTTATTTCACCCCATTACGCCTTCCCATGCCCATTCTTTTGTCCTGAACCACAAATACTGAGCCACACATGTGTCTGCATATAAACTTATGCAAACTGTCTCAAAAGGAATGAAAATAATGTCACTGGTAAGTAAACTATACTGCGTTTGCAGGGTTGGAGGTGGAGTGTACAAAGAAACTTTATGATAGATTGAAGAAGTGTTTTTTAAGGTTAAACAAAGCATCAACAAGTGAATACACGTGATAGTCCTCAATTCCCCGTCAAATATATCTACATTGAGATCAACTGCTTTGGAATCTGCAGGTGGTTAGCATCCAAAAATAAAAGAAAATCATTTAATACATTCAAGCATTTCCATTGCTGTGCTTTGGGAATTAAAAGCAACATTGTGAATGTTTCTGAGATCCACCTTTGCAGTCCTCCATCCCGGTAGCCCGCTGACTGAGGCTGCCACATGAGGTGTCACTGTCAGGCGACATCGTCCACGTTGTGGCTTTATTTGACTCGTGTGAATGCGTGAAAGCTGCGTGGGTATCTGTGGCATCAGTGTGTGAGGATTACCTGACAGTAGGTGTGCTTATTAGACGCAAGTGGCCAGGCTTGTTGGGCAGCGGGGGCTTGATGCCGCGGGGGGGCTGCGTGGGGGTTGTAGTGCTTTCGGTGCTGAAGGTTTTCATCAGCTGAGCCACGCGGCCGCGCCCTGTGCAGATTGGTGCGCTTCCTGATGACCTGGCCTCGTCTGATGTAGGTCTTTGAGATGCTTCTGATGCACCAGTTTCTGCAAAAACAGATTTAGATTCAGATCCCTGTGTCAACGTGACTGCATTACCTATTTACCTATTGAAAACAAATTAAAAACTAATTAAAACGGTCATATTGACTGTGTGCCATGAATGTATCAAAACTGCACAGTTAAAACCTAGTCTTCCAAGGCGCTTTTACGCTATAAATATCATTCACCCATTCACACACTGATGGCACTGGCTGCCATGCAAGGTGCCAAATGTTCCTCATTTTTCGGGAGGTAACCATCCATATGCATTTGCACACACCGATGGCGCAGCCTTCGAGAGCAATCTGGGGTTCAGTATCTTTCCCAAGACCACTCCAATGTGCAGGGTGGAGGAGCTGGGGATCAAACCAGAGCCACAGCTGCCCTGCCATAAACTGTATTAAGATCTTGAAGTAAACTTTTTTTTTTTTTACACTTCGTGTATCAAAATGCAAAGGCCTTTCAATACACAAGCACTTCATCTACATTTCCTGGGCTGTGCCAGGTGTCACAAGGGGGAACTTGTTTACCATAAGACAGTGGGCCTGGGAGCATTAGAACAGGTGTAAATCATGTTAAACTGATGCGCTTCTTATTTTGTGGTGCAAAACAGTAAAGACCATAAATTATCGCAGTTTAGAACACCTTTCTGGGAGCACGAGAACATGAAGTCCAGGTGAAAATTAGTTTAAACCGATGTACTCCTCATTTCTTTGCCGGAAATCAATACAAACCATAAATAATCACAGTTACACATTCAGCACAACTAATCCAGTATTCCCACTCTACTCGATCATTTCCCCTCTCTAAATACTGTGCCACTACATTTTTATTCACTTTTTTCTCCTCTTTTTCACTCGCCTCCCTTTATCCTACTCTGGCTGAGCAGAGGTCATCCTCTGTGGAAGTGTAGTAGGGACACAGCTGGGTGTAGTTGGTGTGTGTGTGTGTGTGTGCTTGCTGAGGTACTGTGTTTGGAAGAGGGTGTAATTTAGGGAGGAATGGAGGGAACAGGAGTAACAGAGGGGAGGGAGGGCCACAGGGACAGCAATGGAGAGCAGACAGACGCTGCTCAGACACCAGAAGGCTTGAGGAGCCACATATTTTTAGCGTCTTCCCTGGGGGACAGAGATATGTGAGAGCGCCGGCGTGCATGGCTACAGACACACACACACACACGCGAGCTCACAGACACACATGCACACACAAATAAAGTGAAGATATGCACAAGCGTACACACACACGCACGCAGTTTCTAACAGTTGAATTTCAAACGACACACGTGCATCCTCATGTTACATTCAGGCCCGTGCATGTTCACGCACACAAATACGAACACGCACCTTTTGCACAGCTCTCCTGCTCTTGGATTCAGTCACGTATGCAGCCATTTCTGACTAACACCATGGCATAGCGCAGTCACATACACACACACACACACACACACACACAGGTGGTACACAGCCAAAACCACACAGGCACTCCTGGGGCCAGGAAACCTTTAAAGCTCTTGATGTCTTGCAGGCATGAAAAGGAGAGACCTAAAGTAGCCTTTAAGGTTGTGTTATTGTTTATTGTTGTTTACTTGCCTCTCTCTCCTCGCCCTCACTCTCTCTTTGCCCCTCTCCTCGTGGCTCTAACACATCCCTCCACCCTTCTCTTCATCTCTTCCTCTCCCCTGTCTTGCCCTGCCTTCCTCTGCCCCCTGACCCGCGGTTCCTGTGTTAATGTCCTCTCGCCACGCTGCGTGGGCTTGCCTCTGATTGTCTCGTTGTGTTGTGTGGTCACCACGGAAACCTTGGATAGGCTCCAACAATTGAGGCTGACACACATTCAGGCACGCACCGAGCACACACGCAGACATACGCAGAGGAACACACGAACACAGACACATACACTCTCATGGTCAGAGAGTTTTTTTGAGCTCAGAGCCTCAGTGCAGGTCTGAGTGGAATTCTTAATAGAGAGACGGAAAGATAGAAGAAAGACGGCGAAGGAGAGCTGGTGTGTTATGGACATGGATGATACAAGTATATGTATATATATACATATATATAAATGTAGAGAAAAAGAGAGAGACAGAGAGAGGGAGAGAGAGAGAGAGATTATTGACGTAAAATTCTAAGTAAAACCTGACTAACCTGTCTTAACACACCCAAGAAAACTCCACGCCTTTCTGCCTGAAACTCTCCTCAGCAGCTGCACTCTTAGCTCTACCAGCAGAAACAGTCATTAAAGCTACCTGCGAAAACACCTATTAAAATGAAAGAGAATCTCGGCATTAAATCACTCGTCGAGATTGATTAATCTCCCATTTGGGCTTTCGCATGCCACGCCTCACATCTCAGTCCAGCTCGTAAATGTACAGGGAGGACAAAGACGAGGGGGCGGGAAGCAGTGTCACTGACCAGGCTAGCACAAAAATTAAAGACCAATCTATCTCTTTAAAGACCTCCACGTCTCTGGCAGAAAGAGAGGTGGGGGGCAGAAGTGGAGCAGAGGGCAGAATTCCCGAGCAGCATGTCTGTGGACTGAAGGGCAGGGAGGAGAGGAGGTGTATGTGGGGGGCTGGGGCCCATGTCACTTATCAGCTCTGGCTGAGCGTCGCCCAGGGCTAGAGTCGGGAAGCAGTGCTGGAATGCGTGTCCTTCCCTCTGAAGGTGAAGAGAGAGAAGAGGAAAGACAACCGACAGAGGAGGGTTTAGAAACATGGACGCATGTGAACGCACGTCGCCAGCTGCTGGAGATTCACTTTCATGTTCAAATCATGTGACACAAACAGAACTGCTAAGACGCAACCCATATGCATGCATATGAGTGAGTGTAAATCTGAACCTGCATCTACACTCACTCTTGCACTGACGCAACACGATCCCCCTATAATAACAGTCACTTTCGTTTTTATGCAGATGACACCCAACTTCAACATAGCACCAAGTGATCTGTTACCAGCAGATTTTACAGATTTTAAATGAAAATTATCCATTTTCTGGACGGTTTAAACTAATTTTCACCCTTGTTCCCAACAGTTATGTTTCCTGTTAATCATTGTTGCAGAAAATTAGGTCCTCTTGTGACTATGCCAAAACAGAAAATGCTTTGGGTAATCAACACTGAAGAGAAAATTATGAGAAAGAGGGATTAGTAATGAGGGAATTATTATTTTTAGCTGAAAATAGTATTTAAATTGTTTTTTACACTGATTTCTTATACTACTTAAATCAGATTTTTACCCCACCGATTCTATTTAATGTGAAGTAAACACAAATGTTGAGATATCTTCTGTATTTGATAAGACAATAATAACTTTGGCTGAGAATGTTTTATCCCATCATCAAGAATAGAATTATAATAGGATTAATAAAAGGATTTGTTTTTTTGTCATGGCGTCCAATCTCATTCTCAAGAGTTAAATTCTGAAAAGTCAGCACTGGTTTAGTCCAGCTCCAATGGGCGCTTACATGGGTAAATACACATGAATGTCACTAAAGCAGATTATTTTAAGTTCATCTTTTACAACTTTTGTGTGGGCCACAGTCTCTGTTTACAGGATGCAGGAATCCTTGTCATTACCCACATTCAAAAGAAAAGAGCTGAGGCATGAGCCTTATCCTAGTCAGCCCCCTCCTCCCCCCCTTGGAACAAGGTTCCTGCCATTGTCAAGGGCAGACAGTCAGTCAGTATTTTTTGTCCAGAGTCAAGACATATTTATCAGCACCGAGTTCGGCACTCCGCAACTCCCACCACACCAGCTGCTCCTTTCCCTTTCCTTTCCCTACATTTGTCTGTTATTCGCTGATCTGGCATTGACCACTGGCCTCATATCCAGCCACTAATGTGAGTGCAGGCAACATTACAATAAACACGCCCATGCAACCGCAATCTATTGGAAATGTGTCTTTTGTTGTTTTTTTCTCTCTATCCAGATTTTTAGTAATGTGTGTTCTGTGAAACTGTTGATCTTACTACACATTAGCAAAGCACAAAACACTGTTTGATTGTGATATTAGTTGAATCAATAAAATAATCACAAATATTTCCAGCATTTGGCTTCTTGATGAAATTACTAAGAGCTTGTTAGCTCTCTCTGGCTTTTAGAGAGACTTGCCCAGACTACAAAAACTACACTGCCAGAATGTTCAGTGACCAGGCACTGAAGAGGAAGAAATATTTAGTAATAACAGATTAATTGAGGCTTATTTATCTCCCTCACAAAATGTTCAAACAAAAGAAACTTAAGAATTTGAGTTTTCCCGTTGATTCCTATCTGAAAAAAAATCACGGCTTCCCAAAACAAAGTAACTTTCAATAACTGTTGCTTTGTTTGGGCTGTGAACGTGCTGTAGGATGAACATGTTTCCAGCAGAGGGACCCTATGGAAATGAATTTTCTATCCAACTGGACTTTTTTTCCCCCTACAGTATCATTGTTTTCCACTGGATGGTGCTAACTTCACTTTTTTTTTTTTTTTTTTTGCATAACTGGGTCATTGTATGCTGAATGAGTGTTTGGTCAATTCATAAAACCGGGTGCTTGTGTTTAGACAGGAAGTCTTGGAGTCACAATGATAAGAAACAAGAAGTGATCTGCACAGCATACTGGAAGACAATGATAGTAATATTCATGTCAAGGCCCAAGATGTCTGTGGTGGAGAAAAAGAAATATGCTCACTATGTACACAGTGAATATCTGCATGGACAAAGACAAACACAAAGAGAGAAACAAAGGGACTGACCAGCATCCCACTGGTTTGTGAAAAATATAGCTGTTTTATAGCTGCGATAAAACTCTCTAAACATAACAACCAAACACTCTTTAAACATAATGCTTGTGAGGGGTGCCACCACTCTCCCAAAATGCTTTAGCGCATCACAGCATTACCTGTTCTTACTGCTTTAATGACCGCAAAGACAACATAAGTTAAGGCCAGCACACATTTGGCGAATGGCGAAACTCTCATGGGACGGCTCAGAAGATCGTTGGTTCTATCCCCGGCTCCTCTGGTCTGCATGTCGAAGTGTCCTCGGGCAAGGTACCGAAATCCAAATTGCTCCTAAAGGTGTGTGTGAATGTGTGTGAATGAGTAGCTTCTTTCTGGTGAAGAGTTGGCACCTTGCATGACAGCCTCTGCCATCAGTGTATGAACGTGTGAAATGTTGAAGATGTTTAGCATAAAAACACCTCGAGCGATCAGAAGACTAGAAAGGTGCTATACCGCTACATTTATGCCATCATGTGCCAATAATGTGTGCATTCATAAAATATAACTAAATCTCAGCCGTATGAATATTACTGCTTCTCAACTAAATTGGGGGTCGATGGGTTCACACTAGGAACATGCTTATCGATTATGCCAAATAACTGAATAGCAGAGAAACATAGATTTTATATTTTAACTGAGCTGAATATTATCATTCAGAAAGAAAAGAAGCATGACTGAAGTTTTAGCGGGTTCTTGCTAATTTCAGCCCACATCAAATACAAAAGGAGTACCAGTCTTCTTATATCTGTTAGCCCTCTTGCATCAGACCTCGTCAGTTTATCTGTTTTTCCGCTGCAGACATGCACATATGACAATAGAGACGCTACCAAAGAAGCAGGTGTGTGGGCGTCATGTGGTACCATGACACCAATCCCAGTCACATAAAGCGTTTCCCCCCTCTAAGCTGGCCTCCTTTTGCTCTGCCAGTCCATAAAGATTCCAGCAGGCTGAGGCACTATTTGGCGAGTGCATTAGGTTTGGAGAAATAAATCCTCCCTTGCTGCAGTGCTGAGAAACCTATCTGGTACGGACTTTGTTCAGACTGGTTCTGCTTAGAACACTGTCAGAGAAGAAGCAGTCGAAATGGGTTCTCCTGCTGGATTGTCGTAATAAGCTGGTTGCAGTATTGTGAACTCAACTTTCGTCCCACATCTGTGTGCAGTCTTTCTCTAATATGTAACATCTGACTAAAAAAAGAACATAACAGAAATTAGAGAGTAGCATTTATGGATAGTGATGTCAGGGCTCTCTATTGGCTGTCCAGTCATCGTTATCTCTTGATTAGCCAGCAAATGAAAGACTGTGGGGCGAGGAAAATGTATTTAGACATGGATGAGGTGTATTATTATTTATTTCTTTATCATGTACTCTCACCCATGATGCTATACTTACTCACCTTTCCCACCCTGTGATTCCTGGGACTTTTGAGGTTCCTGCGCGCACGGGCCAACTTTGGTGGATAATCTTGTTCCAGAGTCTATTTTGACAGTGCTGCTGGGGGACGCTGATGGCGAAGCGGTGGCCAACCTCAGATTTGCAAGGCCGGGTCTTGTGTTGACAGAGCCTGGTGCTGGATTTGCAGAAGCTGGTCTCACATTGACAGGGCTAACTCTCATGGGAGGCCTGGAGCAGATGGAGGGTTGGGGAACCGAGTTCTCCTCGCTCACACTGGCTGACTTCGACTCGGGCTGCGGAAGAGGGGAGACAAAAAGGGACAGAAGAGTGCGATCAGTGTTGACAGCTAATTCACATACAGTGGAATTACTGTCATGTTTGATTAAATCATTGGATAAATGATACACCAAATTACAGCTCTCTGGTAACTACACTGTGCCATAATGAAACACAGAGAACTATGACCACGGAGTTTAAGAATGTGCGGAAAGGAAATTATAAGGCGGCTTGGAAATCAAGGTGCCTCGCTAATCTTACGCCTCCTTAATCAACAATCTCACCCTCTCTGCCTCCCCAGGCTGACTTCTCCCTCTCTAAATCAACTGGAGAAAATCTTCAGTGGCTCTAGCAACAGCCACCGCTACATCTGCAGTACCAAACCAGCCCCCTTCCTGTTTCCAGACACAAATCACTCTATCTACAAACGAGACATTCGACAAAATCATCTTGTAAAGGGAGGCTTAGGCTGTGATTTCGTTGCTGTCAAACCGACTAAACCTCCTAAGGTGTGAATGTTCTACTGCCACATCAGCATGGGTTGGCCAGAGATATGTTGCCTGTCATATAGAGAGCCTGTCATAGATATAAGAAGTGAAGGAGAGACATTTCCTTCTGTGGCAAAGAGTGGGGGAAAACAGAGAACAGAGGAGAGCTCACGCGCCCAAACCTCAAGAGACTATCTCACAATCCCATCCATCTGTGACTGACGCATTCTCTATCTCTGGCGTTTTAATTCCCTGATCAAGTTCATCAACCATCTGTTCTAGGGCAGTCCAGAAATCCTGCCATGCCTCTGTGATTCAGCTGTTCTCGCAGCGCGTGTCACCTGCACACACACACACACACACACACAAAGACACACACACACACACACACACACGTTTGCGTGCGCACATATGCACAGAAAGAAAAAGAAAGCGAGGGAAGATAGAGAGCATACTCCCCAAACAACCCAAGGCTGGAGCGATGATGGAGCCAGTGGGAGGACAGTTCAGTTCAGCTGTTCCCCAGAGAGAGCTACGAGGGGTGTGGGAAGCTCAGACAAGCAGGAGCACAGAGAGGGAGAATGCTGGGAGAAAGATGATCTGGAGAGAGCCTGAGATTGAGGGGACAGCTGGCCTAACCACCATTTCCTGTTACTCAAAGAGGGTGGGACTGCCATGAAAAGACACGCAGGCACTCTGAAACCACATTTGAAAGAGTTGAGGAACGGATCCCTATGCTGTTAATCACACCGTGCTGGGACATGTGATTCTGCGTTTTAAAATGTGTTGTTCAGTGCAGATAAAGATAATTTCATAAACCATCTAAAACACTGGGAGCGGTCCAATGAATTAAATGCTAAAACCGGCTTGCAGCAGACAAAAAAAGAAAAAAAAAACACACTTTAATTCATAAATACCTTTTCTGCTGCTGCTGGAGGTGATGAACACTCTCTCACTGACACCTGTGGGTTTAACAAAGACATTACATGAGCGTTATAGTCTATGATGCAACCCGAGAGCACAGAGCTCAATCACAGCAGGCAGTTGCTTCAACTCACCGGCAGAGGGCGTAAAGTGCTCGTCTCCTCGCATTTCCCCTGTTGTAAGAGACAGTGCCATGTCAGATGATACTAAGAGTCGACACGTCATCGTCTTTAACTGTGACTCACTCACAGTGTTTTGCAATGAGCCCGGGAAAAAAACAGCAGGACTTAAAGAGTCAACCAAGAGTTAAACGGAGCTCACTTCATTTGAGTAAAGCATAGCACAACAGATGAAGTGTTTAAAGGCGTATCTGTGCAGTGGGTGCGGTGATGTGACTGCAGGAAAATCAGTGAGTGGTTGGGATGCTTGAATTTCCACTGAGTGAGCAGTGTGCAGCTCCAGTTCAGAGAACCATCACGGTCAGACCAGATGAGACCGTCCACCCCAGCGCTCGCTCTGGCTCAGTGTGTGCACAGTTGCCATGACAATGCAGCAAATCTCTATTTAAAATAACATTTAAAAAAAAGGAAAAAAAAGTGGACCCTTCCCACCCGACTCCAAAAATCAACAGCTCACACGCTGCCAAGTGGACACACACATAAACTCACACGCACGCACGTACCGCCCTGCAAATGATGCACAGCGTTTGCTTCTTTTAACACGAAATTGAGGCTCAAATTAATTGACATTTTTTGATGGGAAACAACGACTTTCACCAGTTATTCTCAAAAGTCTAGTTTTCACAAACTGCACTGCAGATAGGAGAAGTGAAAATGAAGTGATAGGAGTGTTATGTGAGACGGAGGTGCTGAGGCAAAACCAGGTACAAAGAAAAGACTAAAGGCCAAATGGATAATATACAGTAGGAGCTTGGCATATTTCTATCTTCGCGTTCATATATGCAGTGGTAAAGAGTTCATGCCAAATATTTTATTTGATCAAATAATAAAGGGGGATTTTTTTTTCTGTCATTGCTGTTCCTCGGCTGAGAATCACGATGACAGGCAGGATTTATTTCAAACAGCTACACACCTGTAAATTCAGTGAGATCCCAGGTTCTGTTTTTGGAGGGAAGTTCTCTCTCTCAGCTCTGACAGGTTCTGTGGTTTTTCTGTTCTTCAGAATAGTTTGATGGCTGTAAAACAAATCAAAACAATTCTGTACAGCATACATACTCGTATGTGTAATACTGCATAATTATGGTTATAATACCATCATAATTATACATACAACAGAAACCCCACATAACCTCTCAAATTACAGTCTGTAAACAAGACTACTGCACCGAAATACATTTTTTTCATGTTATATACATGTTATGTTCATGTCATGCATTATGAAGCTGTCCTACTATGCATTGTTCTGAAGACTGGGCGTCTTCTTTTCTCCAAATCCTGCAGAACAGATGAATTTGGAGCTCAGCTCATCCACCTCCCCGATGACAATGACCGCCACATCTCCATCCCGGCCAAGCAGCCAGCTCACATTCTTACTGTTGGCTGGAGGAAACACACACACACAAACACACATTGGCACTGAGTTAAAGTTTGTTCATTTATAACTGTAAATTAGGCCGATATACTTAAAGAAATTAAAGAAGTTTAACTTTAAGAGTTAAAGAAATGAACATGAGAGAAAAAGTGAAACCAGAAGATGACACTGAAGACACTGAAATCACTCAATTAATAATAGAAAGACTTTTGAATGAACCCTTTGCGGTCATTGGCCAGAATTGAACATTTTGTCGTTAATGTTGCCTGTCGTAGCAAACGTGGTACCCTGGTCTGTGCTTGTAACATGAGTGCTGTATTCACATTCATGACAACACAGCACAACATGTGATTGTCAGTAGACTACTTAAAGTAGGAGGAGGTGGAGATTGTCCACTAGCTAATCAATCACAGACGCCATTGTTCTGATTCTTTTGACAACCCTTTCTCTAAAAAACAGAAGCAACTGTATGTAAAGCAACACTTAAAGCATTCCTACGAATTAGTTCTGCACCACAATCCAGATCAGGTCCTCAGTGTTGGGGGCGTAAGTCCTTCCCTGCTTCTTCCCAAAGTCCACTGTCGCATCCTTAGTCTTGCTGATGATGTTTTCAGTGATCAGGCCCACAACAGCTGTGTTATCAGCAAACTTGACATTGTTGTTGGAGTACAGCAGAGGACTCAAAACATGGCCCTGGGGTGCTCCACTGTTAAGGATGATGGTGGATGAGGTGGATATGCTCTCACCACCGGGGGTCTGCCCATCAGGGTGTCAAGGACCCACATGAACAGTGAGGTGTCCTTGAGCTTTGTGACCAGACTGGAGGGAACTCTGGAGTTAAATACTGAAGTGTACGTGAATGAACGGCAATCTCACATAGATCCCGCTCTTGTCCAGATAGGATAGGGTGGTGTGAACAAGTAGACAAACTGTAGTGGGTCCAGCGTGCTGGGTAATGAGGAGAAGATGTAATCCTCATTCAGCCGCTCAAAGCACTTCATTCCAACAGCCACTAGCTGATACTCACTCAGGCAGGCTGGACTTGTTTTCTTGGGCACAGGAATGATGGAGGAACGAGCCAGGGACCGGTTGAAGATTATTGTGAACACCGGCACTAGATGGTCAGCACAAACTTTGAAGGCTCACTTACTGAGACCATCTGGTCTACTTGACAAGGAATCAGTCATAGCTCTTAGACCCTGCCACATGATTCTTGTATTGCCTTCCTGGAAATGTAGTTCCGCTCCTCTTATGTTGTAGGCTGCTGCTTTATAAATGTTGCCAGATTACAGAACTAATCTGTAGGCTGTCCATGATTGTGACCGTGACTGACTGTGATGTGTTTTAAGCGTTGCTTTGGGTACAGTTGCTTCTGTTGCTTCTGTTTTTTTTCCAAATGAATACCTCAGTGACATTGATTGATTGTATCCTGGAACATGTGACACTTCCTGAATGTCAGCAGAGATTCTGTGAATAGCAGATCTTTTCAGGATTGACCCAGTCATAATTAGTACAATAAATGAATAAATAATAACAATAATAATTTTTTTTTAAAATACAGAATTTTGAAATACTGGGATCTCTTAGAATCTAAGAGATCCCAGTATAGCTGGTTATCTAAGACTTAGATAACCAGCTGTAGTCCTGAGTGATGATCGCTTGAGGCTGCTGTTTTGGTTAACAGACAAGAGGCCCAAACAGCAGAGCACAAATGCACTATTTGAGACACATTCTTCACATCGATGATATAAACCGAGCTGACAAGGGGAAAAAAACTGTCCTCATTTTGTATACTTCCATTTATTGTTTTCACTCCCTAGTTTGAACCAGCTTTAACGTGGAACCACCGTTTAATTCACACCTTAAAACCAATCTTTAAACGAGATCTGCTTTTACTATCTCGTTCCTCAAGTGTAGAAGCAAAACGGGTCAAATACACTTTCACAACATAATGCCACTGATTGGGACTATATTTGGAAACATGCACACGTTCGTTCATAGAGATAAACCAGCTCACGTGGACTCATGGCTTGAGAGCTTGTTAAGTTGAAAACAGGACAGCATACTTTCATGGTGAACTGGTTTTGCCAGCTTGCCCTATGGACTGCATTCTTGTGCATACCAGGATGACGACTAAAGCCCAGGTGTCGGAACCTTGGTAAACACACCACAACACTGTTGTCATGAGCAAATCAGATGAATCCTGTCATCTGAGTCTTGGGGCACATATCACATATCTCAGGTCCTACTGTATTAGATAGTGTTTCAAATGTAGTTGAATGTAGTAACAATAATGTTGTGCGATGCCTTGTAAAGCTGAACAGAACAATGTGGCTAAAATGGAAAAACAGGTTTTCCATGTCTGAAGAGCAAGACCAATGTCATTAAACGCGCAATCATACCGTCATGTAGTACTTAAAACACTAAAAATAGCATGAAGTCAGTCTAACCACAGCAAAGGTCCCATGATCAGAAAAGGCTAAAGGCTGAAACTGTTATCGGCAGCTGAGAGACACGCCAGCTTTATTCTGCGCATAAAAACAGCATGTGAGCTCTCCAGCAAGGCCGGCCAGATAAAATCAAACTCGCTCTTTGTTTTTCAAACACGTATATTTCCTGCACGCTTCCTGTTCCACCTCCTGGTAATTGTGTGAAGGATCGAGTCTTGACTCACTTCCTATTTTTACACAGAAACACAAACTATCCACCATTTCCTCGGCACTGTGGATGGGCAGCCTGTGTGGAGGAGCTGTGACCATGTGACCACAGCCTGCAGTCTCCATCCAGCCTTCTAAGGACAGCTGCATTGGTCATTAAGAGATAGGAAGAGCACTGTTCTCTCACTCTGCACCACAGTTCATAAAAAGTGCTTTGTTATTAGCCAAGACGAGACAGATAACATTGCGTCAGTTAATGAACCAACTGAAGCTAATTGGCTAAGTCATATTCAGCTGGCTTTACGGCGGTGGTTTAACAGTATTCAGATCGTTTCTACCACACCGTGAAAATACTCCACTACAAGTAAAAGTCCTGCTTCTGAACCGTAATAAGTACACACATGTAAGTATTCTCAGCAGTACTCGAAGAATCAAAAATAAAAGTACTAATTGAAAAGCAAAATGGTCCCAGTGTGGTCAGAGTGTGTTCTTTCTGATGTTTTTAGATTCATATTCCTACTTTGTTCATGTGTATGTTGCATTTTACTGCGGTAGATGTTTCCTCATAATTTAAAGCAATGCATCATGGTCTATGAGATCATCATGTTTTTCATATCTCTAGACAATCAGCTTCTCCTGGCCTCGGAACAACAGCCCTGTCCTCAGCTTTGTGTATCTTCCAGCTAGCTCAAGACGTTTTTTAAATCATTTATTTATTTCGCTCCAACTCGTGAAGGAAAATTAGTGTAGTGGAGTAGAAAGTTTGCCTCGGAGATGTGATGGAGTGCAAGTATAAAGTTGCATGACATGGAAATATTCCAGTTAAGTACCTTGACTTCCGTGCTTGAGTAAATGTTCTTAGCTTACATTCCACTGCTGGTTTCCAGCAACTGCTGTGTCTTTCCAATCTTTTGTTGTTCGCTTTGTCATCTCGTACAAATAGAGCGATTTGTTTTTCTTGTGCCACTACACCACGCGTTTCACAAGAGAACCTGCTACCACCAAAGAGAAAATGCAGACAGGTAAGATTCTGCAGCATGTGCCAAACCGGTTTCAGGACGGACTTGCGGCCTCCTGAGTTTCTGGTTGCTCTGCTTGGTTTGATTGCTGCGTGTATACTGTATGTATTGTATCCAAATGTCGCTTTCGAGCAGTTAGTGCTTTAAAACACAAAACATTTATCGACAGCACTGCCTCTGCACTTCCCTCTTGGGGAACTACAGTTTCCCTCTTTTTTTTTTCACACGTTCCAGACAGGAGTGACAGCTCTGATCTGGTTTATTCCTCTCTGTAGCTCTTTGGCTCACCTTGCGTGGTATGATTGGGAACAAAATGATCTAAGTGAGAGTCTGAAAGCACAACATGAGCATGTGAACACACATAGTTCACATTCACCATCATAAAAGGTAGCTATAGCACCTCTTGAACACTATTGATATCTGCCTATATATATATATTATTTTACTATGACATCTACTCTGTGCGTAAATCACATGCAAATGACTGTGAGTGTGATGAACGCTAATTTGTATTTCACCCTGTCACACCACATAACAAGAAGAAGGAAAGTTGGGTGAGGTGAGGTGAGGTGGGGTGTTGGTGGTGCGTTCACATGGTTACCTTTTTTTGGCTTTGTTCTCTTGCACTCAGCGCCTCCACCTTCTCTCTCCTGTTTCTCCTCACGCTCCTTCCAGCGCCGCACCTGCTCCTGGCGCATTTTCAGGAACAGGGTCTTTTTCTGGTCTTCGTTGAGGGCGTTCAGCACATCGGGGTCGATGTACATGTCCTTTAAAATCTGCTGCAGCATGATAGCGGCCGAAAGGTGGCGTCAACCTGGTACCACTTAGCCGAGCAGTTGGAGGGAGGAGGCGCTGTCCTTTGGCCCGGCCAGCAGCTTCTTGAGGTGGACAGTGTTGGTCTACAGTGTCATGTCATCACAAGATGGCTTCCATGGCTTCAGGTCCCAGAGTAACTCTTATTTACGCGTGTAAACTCTTCTTCATGAATCGAGGTGCATGCTCATCCTCACACGCCTGTGTACAGTACAATCTGTACTGTACAACAACACACACACACACTCACACAGACACACACACACGCACACACACAAAATCCTGTTTCCTCTTTCTTCTGCGTTGTGCTGACAGCTTCCCCACCCTACTAAGATGTCAGTTTGTTTTGTCTTTGGAGTTCATAATTGGAACAATCTACAAGAAGGAGAAAGAGAACACTTGAGACAAATGTTTGGAAGGTTTTCTCACAGATTCTACATTATATACGTAGGTTTCTTGATCCATACACGTACAGGAACCTTTTTCTTTTACATTCCTTTGGAAAGTTTGTTTCAGTCGGCTGTCTTGTCCCTCCCTTCATGAATACGGAAGAGCCCAAATCCTGTTTCTAAACTGACAGAGCCAAGAATGGGAGGAGATTCTAAAGGAAAAGGACTGTTTCTGTCATCAGTAGCCCACCTCCCTCTTTTCCCCTCCACCACAAATCCTCCAAACTCCCACAAGATAGCGGCTCCATTTTTTTTTTTTTACATGGTCAGTTTCAGGTTGTAAGAGAGAAAAAAAAACCCCAAACAAAACAAAAACAGGGTCATAGCCCGGGACAGCATGAGCCGGTTTATCTAGCAAGGGGATTGCAATGGACTCCTCCAATCACAGTGGGTAGTTAAACAATGGCTACCACATAAGCAGCACTTGGAGGGAAAGAAAGCTTGTCTCAGACAGAACTGTTACACTGGTGGAATACAGATTTGTGCCCACTAAACACATTGTAGGGTGCAGAGAGGTAAAACCCGGGGAATGGGGGAAAGTGGAAAGAGAAAGTAAGTGATACAGAGACAAAGGATTGTAAGAGAAAGGGTAGAATTTGTTGAAGTACTCACAGTGGGATGTAGAGAGCCGCTCCACAGCAGTGTATGCTAACTAAGCTGAGAGAGTCAGAGCGCCTGTGGGTCCTCCTTGTCTTTGTGTGTATGACTAGGCTGATGACATCACAGCATTCCATAATCTCTCGCCCTCCCCTCTCTCTCCCTCCACACACACACACACACACACACACAGACACACAAATGCACACACATACACACACACACACACACCATTTAAAAAAAGGGGAAGAGAGCAGTTCAGGGAGCTGAAGTTAAGTTGAAAAAAAAAGAGACAGGAAAAAAATCGCAAAGCCTAAACGTTGATGCTCTTTCCCACCACTGCTCTCCAAACTTCCAAAATAAAAGCATTAAAAAAAGCAAAAAAAAAAAATGGGACAATACTACATCTTAAATAACCTACCACCACTGTTTGTTTTATTTCTTCACCCTTTCATTTTCACTTTTAATACACATGTATATGTACTTAATTATTGTTTAAGTTAGAATTTAGATTTAGTTTAAGATTAAGTTGGAATCATTTTGTTTTCAGACACATTCCTCTTTTTACTCCTATTTCTACATGTCATGTTAATTCTGGTTTAATTGTCACTGTGAAGAGATTGATCAATAAAGTATATCTATCAAGAATAAATCACATTACATTCCACACAGTATCTGATTTATGGCATGTGACATTATATACACATTTATACATACTGTACATGCATTTTCTTGTATGTTCATTCTTCACTAAATGATTTTAACTTAAGACATTTGAATGATCTTAATATAAGTCCAGGTACTGTCACATTCAAACAAGCTCAGGTAGTGTAGTTGTTTTGTTTGAAGCCTTTTAGCTAGTTTCTAAAGGTCCAGTGTGTAGGATTTAGTGGCACCCAACAGTGAAGTTGGAGATTGCAACCAAATGAATAGTTAGGCCATATCTAGATCAATGTTTGGTTTGTCTGTTCTGAGCTACTGTAAAAAAATGGCAGTTCAAAATGGCAGACTCCATGGAAGAGGACCCGCTGTCACTGTAGATATAAACGGCTCATTTTAAGACAACAAAAACACACTGATTCAACTTATTACACAGTAATGGAAGTATACTAATGAATATGGTATTCCATTTGTGCAAATAAATACTCCTAAGTCTTACACACTGGACCTTTAATTGTTCATAGTGATTCTAAATTGGATGTAGAAATAGGTAGAGCCAGCTCTGTTACACTGTCCATGTGCCTCAGTGCATCTCTTTAAGTAGATGTTTAACTTGTATGCTGTCTAAGACTCCTCTCTCTTCTGTGTCTGAGACGATCATTTATTGGTGAAGAGCATCCTCTAGTGGCCAGAGTCAGAGAAGCTTCCCATGAATTACGTCACCACTAAAGCCAGTGCTGAACTGCTCCAGAACATAACACAAAATTATAAAATTAAATGAAAACAGATGCGGCCTTAGAGCAAAGGAAGCATTTCCAATCATTTGCTGTGCAGTGGAGTAAAACCACAAATAAACAAGCAGGCAGGTGCTCTTCCTCTAATGGTTTAAAGTGTGGCGGGATGTTGTACAGGTCACTCATTCTCTTCAGTGCTGTCAGGGAGTGATCAGATGATGGTGTCTGTGTTGCAGTAGCAATAAAATGTACATTTGATCAAGTAGTTCTTTCACATAGCTGTGTGGCAGCTGGACCAGACTAACCTGCTATTAATCTTCCCAAGCAGCATTCCTGTGAGCAGTTACTGACATGATCCAAATGAAAGGATGTTTATTGCCTGTCATCAGAAGAATACACTGTGCTTCCACAAAAATGGTCTTGGATACGAGATATCACCACTTCTAATGTGCTGCATTAACATGCTTCCAGTGCCGTGATGACCTAAACCAGTCCTCTATGTGGGTTTTTGGATGAAGAGCAAACTGAATGTGAGCTGGCAGCTGGGCTGGAGTCCATCTCAATTTAGCACATCCCCTTCAGTTTTTTCACACCACACAGCCCCCCGAGGCCAGCGGGGGGGCCCAGGAGACCATCGACTTAACAACAAAGCCCAATCATACATATGTCCTGCAGAAATGCCTTTGAGCATGTCGGGACTCTGCACTCTGACCTTCCTGGAGAGTGCAGTGACGAGGGACCTGGTCGAGGACAAGGTAACGAACGTCCACGTTCACACCCCGTCCACGTTCACACCCCTGGCAGGATCTGTGTCATCGACACTGGACCGTGTTTTTAGAGGCTGAAAGAACAGTGAGGCTGCTAATGATCCAGTGAATAATAATGCCTGGCCCATTCTTAATATCTGCACAATAGCATTTTATTAACATGCATTAAACCAGAAATCTAATCCATCTGACTAAAGGAATTAAAGTATTAATAAGTAACCCAAAAAGTGTTATGACCTGCTTTTCTTTGGCTTGTTTGTGCTATCACTCAGAACTCAGACAAAATGGTTCGATGTGCAGGTTCTACTGGGTTGTGATCAATACACTCTCAATTCCTTCTCAGCAGCAACGTTCAGAGAAGAGCGATCACTGCATGCAGATGATCACAAATTTCATAGTCAGGATTATTAGAGAAGAAAGTAATGCTTTATTTTACAGCCTGGTTTTATACATACAGTGCTAATGTAGAAATATCTAAGAAGAAACGAGTCGTCAGGTACTTGTCGTCGCAAGTTTGCATCTTAAAAGGCTGTAAAATGAAGCTTTAGTAATTAGTATCATTGCAAATGTAGAGTCAGACATGGTGGAAAACACTACATCAAAATGAAACACTTTTCAGCAGTGAGTCGTAGACATTTTGGAACATAAAAAAAAAACACATACATTTGGAAAGTAGATTTTCCCTCATGGGTAAATTAAATTTATTTTTAAAATTTGTCAAATGTACATAAATTATATTTAATGCATCAAAACCAAATGAGCAAATCAAATACCCTCTTAAAAAAAAGAAAAGAAAAAAAAAGAACCAACATAAGAGAGAACGACATTCTTTGTTCAGATCATTTTTAAACAAGTATTGGTCAGGCATTTCATTAACCTGGGAAAGCAAAGTGCTACACACAACAACCACTGAAAACAGTTCACCATACACCTTAATGAGGATTGGACTGAAGCACCTTTTCTTAGCTTAAAGCTAAAATGGAGATTTCACTGTTTTTTTTTCTTTTTTTCCTTTTCACAAAAAACACCTTTGTGGGTTTACAGTCTAACCTTCAACAGCCCAGAAGCCATTTTCCTAAAGAGAGGCATACTTGCAGTGACATTGTTATATTTCAAGTTAAAGTACTTATGTGAACTCCTTGACCCAACAGGCTGCTAAGACCTTGGTTTACTATATTTTCCTCTAGGATGGAGCTTTTCGAGTGCAAATAAAGGCATACAACTCCTTCATGAGAAATAAACATGGAATTCAGCCACATGCTTTCAAATAGTAATCATATATTTAATTGATATACATATATTGCCACCATTGGCACATACGATATTGCACACAGTGATGAAATGTTGCACAGAAAAAATAGATATATTTTTTGTGGGCGAAAACATTCCAAAATTACAAATAATGTGGAATAATGCTGAAAAGGTAAAACTATGTAAAACAAAACACAAAACAAGACATGCTTGCTGCTCCCCATTAATTGAGCGACTTACAACTTGCACAGAACTACCCAAGCCATAGTACGAGCATTTCAAAGGGGGCTTGCTGACAAAAAACTCCGATCATTTCCGGCCACTACTGATGTTCCCAAATAGCCCCTGCTCTCCCTGCTAATGCGCTTGGCTAGTGAAGAGCCAACTCTTCTGCATCATCTTGCGTCTAGGTGACCACCCCCTTCCATGTTTACATGTAGGCCGATACCTGGATGGCTGGGGAACCGGGGGGGAAGGCAATAGAGTTGGGGAAGGGAAGGAGGGAAGGGAGGAAGGAAGGAAGGTAGCAGAAAAAAGTTAAGAATTCTGCTCCATTTTTTTTTTTTTTTCTTTCTCAAGAGTTTGTAACAAACCCTTTTAGCACCACGAGTTGTGCGCTAGCACACAAGGGGGCTGAGATACAAGGATGGAAGAAAGAAAGACGGAACGATAACGAAAAAGAAGCCAAACTGCGATCCAAAGCACCAGGCCAGCGTGTAAGCATGCGGAGTGTGTAAGGCACCAGGTTGTTTATATGCTGAAGAGGATGCTCCCAATCAGGTATTGTTTAGGCTATACCAGAGGCTCCAAAAAATAGGTGGTCAAGGACAGTCTAGTTTGCTGGTTTCCAGTCAATCTAAACATGGGAGCAATCATTTAATTCAATGCTGAGGTAAATCTGACATTATCTGATTGTTGCCAGTTTCTCTGGAGTTTACTGACAGAGTTTATAAAACTGCTATCACACATCTATGAGATGCGACTGAACTGGATTAGAACCAGTTGTTTTCCGTGTGGCAGCCCAAATATTTACAATTAGACCAAAACTGAATCTCATCATCCCCGGTTTGATATTTGGGCCTACAAATCTAGAAGTAGAGCTATGAGCACGTATTCCAAAGTCCACATCTTAAACTTGTGGGGATGGGCACGTCCGACAGACGCGCCACCGAGAAGCCCCGCCAACAGGTGAAACTGAACCGTCTTCACCTCAGGTGCGCGCTCCACAGCGGCCCTCCTCGGTGCGATGGCGATATTTTGATTACAGTTTGCAAGGTCACTCTTTCTTTCTTTTTTTTTTTTTTTTACAATCACGCTCTGAAACAACTTCCACTACAACTACACCAAGCCTTTGGATGGAAATCACTCTGTACTCAAACTTGAGATCCGTACACTATAGGCAGATAAAGATACATATGGAAGGGTCCTTGAGCCAATATTTTGGGAGACCAACGAAATCTATCTTAGTGCAGATTAACATGCAGCAACAGCACTCCTTGGCACCATTTGGATTTTTACGACTGAACAAGATCACAAAATGTTTCTCGGGTTTCCGATGGACCAACCAATAATGCTCTGCTTCATTTCGCCTCTTTGTTTTCCTCCTCCTCATCAGACCACTAAAGCTAATCGGCACACTATGTTGGAGGGTGTTTGTCTTGTTAAGTAATCTGCAATTCAGGCCATTTGCTACATGTTGTCACTGCATTTCCTCTATCGAATACACATTTAGTACCTTTAAAATGAACACATTGCATTAACAACGAGACACAAAGGTAGTCTATAATATAACCATCTGCATGGCAACAATTTTCAAATGAAACAAAATTACAATATTAAGATTTCTTTGAATGCCTCTGGCAAATGTCATCATGTCGAGATCCACTGACCACTTCAATAGATTTGATTTTTTTTTTTTTTATGCAATGCATATTGCACAACAAACAGAGCACTTATTTCATTTCATGAAAATGCCTAGATGTTCCTTTTATACTGCGTGACATCTAACCAGTTTTTTTCCGAAGCAGGCCTAGCCCTCATGTGATTCATGTGTAAACACATCTCTACTCACAGGTAAAGGTAAATAGGATGGCATGTACATGTGACAACCTTTAAACAAAGTTTTGGAATTTTGGTTGTTTTTTTTGTTTGTTTTTTTTCTCCTCTTCAAAAATTAAAATATCTGATTTGTGCTGAAGTCATTAGCTCACATGAAAAGGAAACGCTTCTTCCTCGGAACTCGGCAATAATTTCATTTGAACATTGCAAACAACTTTTTTTTCTCTTTTTTTTTTTACAACAGCTTTTAACTGGTACAAAAGTTTTTTTTTTCTGTTAATAAGGGAAATAAACACTCAGTTCAATATTGTTTGTCAAGTAGGAAACAATGTTCAAATATATTGTTATTACTTTGTTTAGCAGCCTGTTACTGTATTAATGGTGGATAAGTGGGGTAACATCCAGCGATGAGTGACAACATGTCATAACTGTCAGGTTGTGGAGGTTTCTTATATTGTGGGTGATGCTCCCTTGGAGTTAAACCATTACAGTTAAATCTTTAGATTTCTTTCTTTATACAGTAGAGTTTTTAATTATAATTCTCTTGTTATTTTCATTACTCTTGCATGGTTTTTGCTCTCTGTATCAATCCTCGTCTCCATCGTCCGCCTGCATCTCCTCTTGTTGCTGCAGCTCAGATGCCCTTTTCTCCCGCTGCTTCTCCTGGATCTTCTTCATCTCCTCGGCATATTTACTGAAAGTATTCCCAAATTTGGACCACACTTTGTAGGGCACCGTAATTGAGTTGCGGTACGTTGGCTTCACCTCGCTTACCCTCATGAACACACCATACTTATTGGATCCGACGTCGAAGAAAAAGCGTTTGTTGTCCACAGTCAATGATGACCCTTCGGGCAACTCTGCAGGTTCGTCCTCTACACCGTAATCGTCAATAAGTTTAGCCAGAGCGTCACGAAACTCAATAAGTCCCTGGGCAGGCAAAGCAATCGTCTGGCCTTGCGTGGATCCCAAACCGGGCCCCCGGTTAACGGTCTGTCGAATCCTCAGAAACCGTCCTCTCTGGTTCTCTTTCAGATCCATATAGTATTTCCGATTTTCTCGGACCAAGAACTCGCTTTTGAGTGCTCGCCTGGGCTCGTCTTGTACCAGTCCAGGGTTACTCGGACCCAGCTGGGCATAATGTTCGATGAAGTCTCCCAAGTAGTCACGGAACTCGACCGCCACGGACATGGAGAGAGTGAGGCGGCTCTTGTTTCCACCGGCCCCGACTTCTGCTATCTTTAAGAAGCGGCCTTTCGCGTTCTGCTTCACGTCTAAATAGAAGCGTTTGTTTTGGATGTCAACCCGCTTCGACGCCAGCTCTTGTGTCTCATGCTGGAGGCCGGAAGCCGAGCCCGCCCCTCCTGTCGCTAGATGCATGGAACCGAAGCCTGGGCCCGTGGCTGCTCCTCCCTGCTCACTTCCACTATCTCTGTCCGCCATGATGCTGCCTGCCTGCCTGCCTTCTCCCTCTGTCTGCTGCAAAGCCACAGCCAACCACAGCCAACGCCGGAGCTCTCGCGAGACCTACGCAGAGGCATAGAAAGGCGACATGAAGAAGAGAGAGACGTTAACAGTGCGAGGGGGTTTTTCCTGTCAGGGCGTAATGTCAGGAGTTTCGTCTACCTGGAAACGAAACCGACGGCTGAGGAAAGACATTTACATCGTTACATTTACTGTTTGACTTTAAAAAAATGACGCTGACACTCTGTTTGAAAGTACGAGGAGGACGCACTTCTTCCTCCCACAGCGTCTCTCACATTGTTTAATGTACTGAAGATCTCAGAGACGACACACTGAGTTACTGACCCGACAGGTGAATAAAAAAGCTCCCTATTTTAAGTGGAAAAAGCATTAGTATTTATACAAAATGAACCCAGACTCGAGGAGAAGAAGAAGAAGAAAGAAGAAGAAGAAGAAATCCAAGTCATGACAATCAAGTTTCATTCTCCATTTCGCGTTTCGAGTCACAAGCAAGTCATTCTGCTTCAACATAAAATACACACACACATATTCATATTTATATAACGAAATAAATGGAGTATTAAGCAGTGATTTATGTTCCCACCACAAGTCACAATGTTTAATAAGTCCTTGTTTTTAACCTTTATTCCCTCTGAGGTAGTACATACACTGAAATGGCATCATTGTTTCAATGATTTATTTCAGTACGACATTCTTCGTGTGTATGAGGCAACAGCCATCTTTTTTGAAACATTACATTGGAGTTTGTTCTCTCGCGCGGGGAAGAGGGCAGAGAGAGTTAAACCTGAGCGCGTGGATTTGAACGCAAACATGACCTCACATCACCATACAACAAAGTTTGCCATGCTGAGCCTCAAGACAAGTTATTTTTGTGGGGTTACATTTATATCATTTATGGCTCAAGCCCATAAAATATGCTCACACATTCATTTTTTTTAATAACCAGTCCTCATCCATGTGACTGAGTGTTGTGTTGCATGGGACTGGCTGTGCTTCTCACAGGCCCCACAGCCTGCCGGCTAGGCTGTGTGCAGCTGAGCAGTCTGGCTGCATGTGCCAGCTGACTGCATGTTGCCACTGCGTTACCTGACTGCGTCAGAGCTGTTTTTCTGTCTGTAGCTGCTTATCAAATCAAATCAAATCAAAATGTCTGTGTTGGTTAGGCCTCCAAATAATACTCTTCATTTCTACAGTATAGACACACATGTCACTGTATAAAAAGAGTAAAGAATGGCCAGGCTTGCCTTTTAGACATATTTCAGAGAATGATGTGCTCTGATCACTGTTCAAATAAGCCTGGCTTATTGCTCACTTGTATTTCTCCACAGTCATTGTTTTGTAATTTTAGTCATTTCTTTTTTGTCTGATTGTAGAGACCTTTCACAGGGCTCATATTCCTATTTTTTCTTTCTTTCCCCAATTGAGCTATATTCCCACACATCATGCCTGAACGTCTTAATATTTCTCTCAAACAACTTCTGTATTCCAGGCATATCATATGCACAAGAAAAGGATTTTTTTAAAGTCTATTGTTATATTCTGAAACTTCAGTTCACTTTGTTCAGTGCTGAGTTGCCATGTTTGCCTAAATAACAAGCATGGCAAGCAGCTTAACTCAGTCTGGAGGCTCACTCAGGAGTCTTTTTTATGCTCTCCATAAATATGATTTTAAAAGGGTGAAGTGATCCTTAACCAATTAAGTATTGTGGCCTGTGATCAGATTTTTCAGGTTTTGTGAACTGAATTATTTCAACATGCATGTTATTTCATTTTTATCATAAAAATCACATTGACACAATGGAAGAAGAATAAAAATGAAGAATAAAAATGAATAAAGAAGAAGAATGAACATGATCTCAGGATGAGCGTCCTGCTGGAAGTCTGAAGGCCTGACTGGAGTTCATTCATGAATCTAAAAGAATTGATTCAGATTTACATACATGTTTTGTTTTTATTTATACATTAAATATAACGCATTTATCCTGATAACTCGTTATTATTGTCATACAATGAAATATAAAGATGTTAAGACGTGCTTCGTGTCAAATGTTGCGTTGCACTCACAGGTAAATGAATTTAAAATAGTGAATGACCCTTTGTAAATAGCAAAGCTCTCCACAAATCATCGGGTTCAACACTGTGGAGTTAATGAGCAAATAAAATCACCAGTAAGCCTTCGTGTTATAAGTCAGAATGCTGAAGAAAGGCAAAGCTGAAGTCATTATTTACATTTAATTCACACGCACGCACGCACACACGGGCAGACAGACAGACAGATGAATTAATAGAAGAACAATCAGCCTAAAAACGCAGTAATACAAAAACCAAATGAGTGAGCTTTATGCTGGAGGAAAGCAGAGTCATTGTTCACATTTGATGGTCGTACTATTTCTATTCTCGCATTGGACAGGTGGTAAAATATTTAAATGGATTACTGGGAGTAAAACAACAACCAGTCTTAAAACGCAGTCATAGAAATGGAAAGAAAATAAGCGAGCTTCGTTTATTGGATCACGGACGCTCGGGCCGAAACATGAAGCCTGCACAGCTCCAGCGTCTGTGGCGAGGCGAGGCGAGAGCGGCGGCCTGGCGGGGTGTAGGCCTCGCGGAGTGCCGGATTTTCTCCTTCTTACCTGCTCAAAATAAACCCGAATTTCTTCTCTAAACTGATGAAACGTGTTCTGCTCTGATTGCCTCACGGCCTCCTGATCAGCTCCACAGCAACCACCAAAAAAAGAAAAAAGAAAGAAAGAAAAAAAACAAACAGATTTCATGTTTAATTGAGACAGACTAATAAACGATTTCAAATTTAAAAATTCCATTCAAAACAAACGGAGATCTTATTTTAGCTTGTAACATTTGAGGATGTCGGCCTACATTCGCTGTTTATGCAGAAACATATTTATTTATTTATTGCTCTCAGGTGTTTGCCTGGTTTATGCTCAGCTTTAATTCTCTCCATTTACGTCGTTCTGCTGCAGCTAAATTTATTGTCTCTTTTACGGGGCGCTCTTTCTTTCTTTCTTTCTTTCTTTCTTCTTTTTCTCAGGCTGTTCACTGTACGTGATGAACACGAGTCTGGATGCAAAGTAATAGGTAATTCCTGTTGTAGTTATTATAATATTATTGGGGTTTTGTGTTGTTCATCCATCGTGCATCCTCGTCTAAGGTCCCCTGTCCTCCCGGGGCCTCTACTGCCCATAAAAATACCCCAATTTATAATTCGTCCGAAATATGACCTGGGGCTCCATGTCTAATGTGCTCCATGTATAATGTACAGGCAGTATGGACCCACCCCCGACACACCACAACGACAACAGTTTAATTCACCTATCATCGATCAGTACTTGCCCCCCCTTTCAGTTTTATTCATGAATATGAGGCTGAGAAAATCACTTCAGTTCGGATGCTGAGGCCACTTCCAAAGCTCATTTCAGCCTCAAAAAGGTGTCGTCGCAGTTTGGAAAACACAGTTTGGACGACACACCACAAACACAACAACAGTTTAATTCACCTATCATCGATCGGTACTTGCCCCCCCTTTTCAGGCCAGTTTTATTCATGAATATGAGGCAGTGAAATCACTTCAGTTCGGATGCAGAGGCCACGTCCAAAGCTCGTTTCAGCCTCAAAAAGGTGTCGTCGCAGCTTGGAAAAGGCAGCCGCTGTGATCACCTCACAAACTTTTGGAGGAATGCGGTGGCGCTGGTCCAAACGCCGCTCCATGATTATTTCAGGTCCGACGCACGGCCGCATGCTGTCTGTTATGCTTCTGTGAACTCTGCCGAGCAAGGACACATGCTTGGCTGCTCTTTAGGACGCTAAAGTTAACGCTGCAGGGGCAGTAACCGTCCGAGTGACACGTAAATAAAGCGTCATTTCGCCAAGCGAGATCCCACAACCTACCTTACAGCGCTCAGTCTGCAGGCGGAGGAGAGCTTAGAGCCTCCACGGCGTGCCGCCAGACACGACACCGGGACAAAGACACATTGAATGCGCTCGGAGGCCTTCGGGACAGCGCGGGGGACTGCTTCTGCGGGCTCCACAAGATGGACAAGAAACGACGAGTCGTGGCACGGAGAAGCGACACACACGCACAAGTTCAATGTTGCACGCTTCACCTCTGATGTCAACACGCACTGTGGGAAAGAAGCGGACGCGCGCCCCCACTCGGTTTTCTGGAGACATTGCAGCTTTGCCTTCTGATGGTAACAGGTAGGGGAAACATTTTTTTTTTTGCACTGTGATGGAGGGCAGTGTCTGGAGGAGGATGTGAGTGTCGCTGCCATCAACGCGGTGTGAGAAATACAATTTACAGCAGGGCCGAGTCTCTCGTGGAGCGAGTGTGTTCCACCGGTGCGCACAGGTGTGCGACCGTTCAGTGTGGCTGTTGGGAGTGCTGCTGCATAAAGCACATGGGCACTGCTCGTCACGGGAAAGAGGACTTTGAGTTCACACAGTGGTATATGGCTGTGAGCCCACGTCACACGTCAACACGGTTTGTTGAAGTTTCAGCACCACGGAGAGCAGCCAGGTCTGCTGGTCCGTCCCAGCCAGGAGAACTTCAGTGCGCGTTTAGCAGGCAACGATCTCCCAGAGTTAGATCATTCTGAGTCTAATGGGCTCCTTGTTTGAGCATAATTCAGTAGAACCGCGCGTTACCTTAACTGTAGTGCCTCCGATAGCGTGCAGGCCGTCCGAGGCCACATTTATTTGAGAGAAACTCAGATTTGCTCCCCCTGTCTCTCCCAGCTTATTTTACATTTGCTGTTTGATTTACAGCAGCGTTTACAGCAAGTGTGTGTCAAAAGTGTTCATAAATACATGGTGGTCAGCAGATGTCGCTATTTGTGAACACTGTCAGTACATCATCCCGCATCCGCATTCTATCTGGCATTTAGACTTAAACCAAAGCAGAGCATTATAATCCCAACTTGACCCAAAATGTGCATGTTGGTGACACACGCCCACACTCTGATGCTTGTTACTCAGCTCCAGTCAAATAGCTATCTCTCTCTATCTCTCTGCGTTATCATGTGAACACATTTAGTTCAAAGTGTGAAAAAAAAGAGAGAGAGAGAAAACAGCAGAGGAGCACACTTCACTCGTTGTTGTGTGATTCACATAGTTTCCCTCCGCTTTGGACTCCAACGTTGCAGCGGTTTGAGCTGTATAGATTTAATGCGGCGCTTCAACATCAGTTTTTTAGAGGCAGAGCAGCGAATGTGACCTGAATGCAGGGCATGACTTAATGGGATGAGACACAAAACTCATTCAAAAACAGTCTCTTGAAGAATCCGAAACGCTTTCGCAGCCTTAGTCATCGCAGCCGTGTGATATTTGTCGGAGCGGCGGACTGTATGCGGCTGTATTTCCTGATGTAAATCTGCTTCATCTCTGGAGTCATGCTTTGGCTACAGTGAGATGCGGCTCTGAGGAGGGACAGTCATGGATTTGGGATTTCGTTTGTTTCATTATAACGTGAGATCACCGCTGACAAAACGCCATGGAGTGATTGACATACAGTAACTGGGTTTTGGGAGTGAGGAGATCGACCTTTTGGTCCATCGGTTGCCTGTATCTCAGCGCTCCAATCCTACGTTTTTTTGTCGACGGAGCCCCCTGGCAATCGGCATTATTTTCTCTCAGTCTGTGGCTAGTGGGGGAGGCGGAGAGAGAACCGCGGTGGAAGGCGCCGTATTAGCGTTATAGCTGCCTGTACCAGAAATCATTTTTGTTTTTTGGAATGAAACGTGGCTTATGTTTTGCGACCGGACTACCAAACTTGTGGTTCACTGCAGCATTTTGCGTCTTTTCCCTCCGCTGCAGATGATACAGAAAACCATCATAGCGGTACCCCACCACTGCAATTTTTGGGCAAAGATAAGAGTGGCGTCGTCTTGCAGTTAAGGCTACTATGGCAGCATAGGGGGCATCTTCTGGAGGGGAGAATCCGTCAATTCCTCGCGTATGCTATCTACAATGCCTTATTATTAGCGGAAAGCAGTGACTGGATTTGAAACCCAGCATCATCCTGCGGTCTCCCCGTTTCAAAGCTGCTGTTTACCCATTGAAAATCACTCAAAAAAGCAGCGGATCCCGATGGCATGGACACTTATGCAAGGTCTGCCGCGCTGCCGTGCTACTGGAGCCTACTTGCTGTCTCTTTATTCAACCCAGCTCCATCGCCATCGCCCCGCAGCCGAAAGAGCCCTGCCGCAACGCGACCAGCGACCACCGAGCCAAAGTAGGCGGCATGAGGCTTGATTCAGTACATTTATCCATGCTGGTCATCGGGGTCTCATTTGCCTGCTACTCCCCGAGTTTGAATTCCCTGCAGGACCAGGTTTACAAATCCGCCGTGGTAATCGAGGGCAAGGTGCAGTCTACGCCTGTGAACGTCTCCGCGGAGCCGTACCGTGTGAATGTCAAAGTGCTGGATGTTTGGCCCCTAAACAGTGGGGGTCTGGAGCGAGAACAGCTCGTCACCGTGGGGGATTTTGGATCTGAGGCTCCGTGCACCAAAGTGAAGAAGAACCACAAATACATTTTTTTCATGGACCCCACTGACGAGCCCTTGGTTTTCAAGGCATCGTTTGCGCCTCTGGACACGAGTGGAAAGAACCTAAAAAAGGATGTTGGGAAGATCTTGTGTGAGGACTGCGGTAAGTTAATGTATTGTGGATTACCGTTGAAGTCCAACCCGGAAGAATGAACGCTCTATTAACAGCCCTCGGCTGACAGGGCTTTTGGTAACAGGCACTCTGGTGAATTGTGGTTATGATGGCCACAGCATGGTTTGGAGTCAGTGGGTACCAGATAGGTGCCTTAGGGGCGTCTATGCAGCAATTTTCGACAACTCTCGCAGGCTCCCATAGCCCACATGATCAATCAAACTCTCTTTCTCTCTCCCATTCTCTTTCCCCTGAACTGCATCAGACATGCGCCTCGCACTGTTGCTTATGAGGAATTGCAGTTTCTGTGTATCGAACTATCTGCATCCTGCAAACCCGCATTGTACTTTCAACGTTTCAGGCACATTTGAATGCATCTCTCACTCCCCTGTAGGCTTCACATGTAGCTTTGCGTTTTATCAAATCTCGTGTCCTCTTCTCGTATGACTCGGAGCACATGCATTTCATGGAGCCGGTACGATTTCAGGACCAGGGACAGCGGCCTGTTTCACCGGTATCACGTGTGGTAAAACCAGGCTACCCTAAGCAAATTGGCTCGGAGGCTATATTTAGGCTCAGGCCATGCTTTAATGCTTTAATACCCAACACGTTATAGCCCGTCAAGTCCAAGTACTGTATGCACACATGCATCATGAGGGCTAGCAGTGGGCATTGTAGTCCAGACCTGGGATTGATTGAAAATATCAAATGATCAACTTTAGCACTCAACACTTGAAGGTTTTCTCCTTTTGTTTGGATTCTGAAGGGACCCTGGTCAGCAGATGCCGCCCTTAGGGGGTGTTTTTAAATTCACATCAGGCATTATTTGTTATATTTTGAGTATATTCACTGTCACTGATGACACCGAAGTGTATTTATATTGTTTCATACACAGCACGCCCTCCCACACGGCTTGAAAGATTTCACAAATGAACATCAAGGCTGATAATTTTGCTCAGGTTGTGGAAGTTATTGATTAGGAACAATGCAGCATCCTGTTGCACTGGTGCAGATGCAACAGCACACAAATACATGCATTAATGTGTGTGTGTGTGTGTGTGCCCGCGTGTAGTGACAGAATTCACAGGCCACTCTTCGACAGCTCAGATGCCACAGAGTGTCTTTCTTTTTTTTTTTGTACAGTTTTACAGCATGTTATGATCAGTTTCTACTAGTTTCATTCTAAAGTAGCGTCAGTGTCTCTAACTGAATCTCAAACACCACTAAGTGCTTGTGTTACTGCTTTATTGGGTCTACAACTAACGTCCCATGCTAGTCGGCGTGCAACACAACTACAAAACGTGAGGCAGCTCATCATCTGTATTTTGAATGTTTTTTGCATCAATAGGATCATATATCACATGTAAAAATCTCTTTTATTCCCATTTGGAATTGCACTCAAGTGCTGTGGCCTACAACATGATACGTGCACTGTACTGCCGCTTTCTTCAATCCTCTTAGCCTGTACTCATGAAACACGAATGCTCCCCTCTCTTCTTGATTTTGCCAGACTCACTCTGGCTTTTAAACTCATCATCCCATCAGAGAAGCGACACAAAATTGACCTTATTACCTCTCGAGTTCCCTAGACGGTCCACACATCCCCCGTCAGTTCTCCTGCCACTTGGCAAAGCTCGTCAGTGACGCGATCAAACCGGCATTACCTGAGAGAGTTGCCACACCCGCTGCCTGGGCCTCTGTAGATCTCTTTTATTTAGTACAAAGTACCTAACTACATGGCTCTGATGGGCCGTTGTAAATGAGGGGCTTCTTATTTAGCGTGATTGATCTCTTCACTGTTTCTTTAGTGACCCTGCTTCCTTCCCAATCATGTCATTTTCAACATAACCTTTCCCAGACAAACAGTCAGTCCCTTGACATCATCTTGTCCCTTTGAGCTCGCTCCTTCATTCATCAGGGACTCAAGATCAATAATGCCTGCTTCTTTCCCTCATATTAAGTTCTCTAATGTTGATTAGCACATATATTAATGGGCCGGTATGTGTTTGCTTGAACCTTGAACTGCTGCATAAGCAGATTTGCCTGAGCCCAAACACTGATTTCACGCCCTCTTAGCACACATCCCAGGCTCGCCCTGAGTCCTTCTCGTGCACAAGCTCCCAAGTGAGCCAGACGACTGAACGTACATACTGTTCAGCTCTCAGAAGTGATGCAGTTGTTGTCTTCTGGTTCCTAAGGGCTGCATGAAATACTAGCTGTGTTCATCGTTTACCACCTGCACCCGTTCCTCAGGCCGAAACCAGCCGCGGGTTTCCTGTCATGGTGATACAGAAAACACCAAGAAACACTGTTCTTCCGATAGATTACAAACAGCATATGCTAACACGGGCTGATGTTAAACTATCCCGTATAGCGGCTGTCAGTGTCACAAGCAGATCATGGTGTATTCGACTGTAACTGCAACATTGTCTTTGACATTATTGTACTGTAATGAGCAGAAAAAGTGCAGTACAAACTGTGTCTAAGTATAAACATCTAAGTCAAGTACTGTATGTTAGCATAAACGCGCCAGCGAGTACTCCAATATATTTTTGTCTACCATTTAATCCATGCTCATGTAGCCAATATTTGATTTGTTTTGTTTCACATAATATAGAATATAGAATTCACATGCGGCGTAATTGCAGACACTATGAGGCCTCTTTGTAGCTCTCTCTTTTCTGACCGTGTTTTTAGCTTGTTGAGCACGTGTCGCCAGGCTTGTACGGAAGTGCTCAACCAGGAGGCCGAAATATGGAGCCCTTGTATATGACAGAAGACTGCCATACCATAGTTAGCATATTATGGTTATCACACTCTGTCCATCTTGTGCTGTTAAATACTGTACTACTTTCTTACCGACTGAGGGTTTGAGGTGACAGAAAACAACAGGACTCCTGCTTCACCGACAGTGGAGTATGTGGGTATGTTTTCAGTTCAGAGCCTGAGACCGCTGTACTAATTTCTAAGTTTTTCACATCTGCCTTTTAGCTCTTGCTATTTAGCATAACAATAGTGTTTTTGTCCTTCATGGCTCAGTCTAAATCAATAGTCAATTAAGTACGATGAAACAAAGGGTGGTAAGCGAGGCCCCCAGCTTTTCGTCTATCCACAGGCCCCGTGGAGGAGACCCAGATAATTGCATTTGTCAGTGTATCAGTAAAACACGTATAAATCGCCTTTCACACACAAAAAGGTCACAAGAGTTGAGGAGTAACACATCAACTTCATACCTCTAATTAACAAACGTGCAAATCATTCTCACTCTTGTGCGCATTTTATTTAGTGCTCATTAAGCAGCTTTATTTCTTTGAAGTAAATGAATGCAACAATGTTGTTGTGAATGCACAATCGCTAATCTGTCACTGTGAAGTATGTAGTCTCGCAGGTCGCAGCTGCTGCATTGAGGTGGTAGACTGGCAGAAGATTGCCCCGAGCTATGCACCTTTCTGTGAAGTGAGAGAGTTCCTTAGAAGAGCTAGACACAGAACATGAATGACAGCTGCTGGTAGATGCTGGATTCTGCTCCTAGCCGCGCAAGTTTGTCTGGCAGCAGTACAAATCAACAAGCATCTACAGGTTGGTCATTATACCGTAATAGCGCATTCAAGGGCAATTTAGCAAAGAGTTGATTGTGACAAATGTGCTCATCTACTGTATTTGACCACCAAGATTATTGTCGTGTACAGGATGTGTGTTTGTTTAGATAGGAATCATTGTTTTCAACTGTCACTGCTGTAGTGTCTCTGGCCCAGGGCAGAGGTACAGGATAATGAGATTGACCAGTACCAAGCATGGATTTATTCCGACAGAGGTTGTAGTGTATGTTTGCGGGAACTATGTTCTGTGGACTTTATGCCCTGCTGAATCTCCACTCGCCTACTCTAGCTTGACAAGACAGCCTGATGTATATTTATAAGATGTATGAAAAAAAGAGGAGGGCCATTTTCTGTAATTGGCCTCTCATTTTCCTCTCCTATAGACGCTTTCTCATTCAGACTTGTACTCCACATTTCTAAAGACATCATTCTACGAGCTATCATTATGACAGAATGGACATACTGGAACACACTCGTGCGTCTACAAAAGTCACAATTCTGCAGCGACAGACCAGTTTTCGTGATTGAGTTGCGGTTTACTGATTCAGGTCAAGGTTGATGTCTGTTTGCAGGGCACAGCTGTTACAAAGTAGATGTGTGAGTAGGCGGTGGGCTTGAAGCCATTCAGGCTTAAAGCTATAAAAACAGGAGGATTTTTTTAAGGTGGCGTTTGTGCCCTGCTGTGTTACGCTACAACACATGAACACCACCTGTAATGTGTGTAAACAAAGACATAGATGAGTTCTCTACAGCTAATACAGTTAATACGGCCCTGTAATATTCACGGTAAAGACATCTGGCCTACTGCAGAGTGAGATGCAGTTGGTTAAGCTGTCTTTTACTGTCTTAACACACCAAACTGTGCCAAAATACTTTGTAGGCACTGTCCAACGTGAGTGCATTTCTAGGCTTTCATGCACATCTTATTTAAATATTACAGTTTTGTCGGTGTGTTCAGATTTCTGTTCTTCCACACATCAAATTGTACGTGCAAGTTCTACCTCAACAATCCTGTATAAGAATGAGATGAAGCTGTGTGTCTGTCAGAATAACATTTGACAAGATGTTTGATTTAATTGGATTTTTGAATGTGGTTAAATGAGCTTATGGCAGCTCTTTACAGAGGAGGCAAATTAATACTCTTTGAAAACATGATGCAGTTATCACTAGTGAAGAGCTTTGGCCTGTGCAAATCTGAGTTTGTTGCGCTAGCTAACATAAAAGCCTGTAAACAGAAACTGTAAACAGACTGACAGATTTACTTACCTGCCAACAGTTACAGTATCTCAGTGGAGTCATCCAGGTCAACACTTTAAATCTTAAGAAGCATTTGGATGACAAAACTTCAAGAATCTCCACAAGTCCACTTGTCTACCTTTGACTTTGCACTTTTAGATAGCTGATAATGTGAACAAACTGTTGCCTTATGCATCCAGCTAACGCGGAGCTGTTAGCTGTCATTAGCTTTCATTTGGAGCCATGTTGTCCAATATTCATTCAAATCCAAAATGATGGTATTTCGGTTTTTGAATTTAGCATCAAACCTACTGAAGTCCAAAGATAGTCATCCATTAGCGACATACTTAATTGATCAGACAAGTCACCTTTATGTCTGCTAATATAAAATCGTATGAATGTATGTCTTGTTGAGAGTAGATTAGAGACTTGTTGTCACAGTGGTTATATAAGAAAGGGCTTTGAGAAAAGAGGACTCCAGCTCTATTTGATACTAATAATAAGAGATAACTATTTGTGGTCAAACAGAGAACTATCTATACGTGCTGCGAGTCATGCCTACCAGTAGAATGAAATGATAAATGTATTCATCTAGCGCCTGTCTGATCCACCGGACACTCAAAGCTCTTTTGCAGCACTTGTCACATTCAGCCATTCACACACACATTCATACACCGATGGCAGAGGCTTATGTGCAAGGTGCCAAATGCTCAACAGGAACCATACAGTGCTTCCTATCCAGAGCGCTCACGCTGATTCTGAGATACCCCCTCTCTATAAATGATGTGTTGTGATGAGCGTAAACCTACCATGTCACACACTGGTTTGTGGACCACCTTAGGTTTGACATCTTGGACGCTGCCACCTTGGTTTTGAGAAGCCAGAAATGATCCTATTTGGATGGAGCTGTTGGGTGATGTACTGCGAGTTGGGCTTTGCTTAATCTCTATAAACAGATATCTGAATATGAATGCTGAAACTTAGGTGAGGGGCAAAGAATTTAGCACTGCCAGTATTCTAGCTTCCATTTGTAGTCCGAGTTTGAGCAGGCTTTGATTGTAATATAGCCCATGTTTCAGTCATCTGTATTCATGTGAGTTTAAAGTGATTAAATCATGATCAGTTGATAGCTGGTGGGTTGCGAGATTGGGCTGTTCTTGGTTATGACTCCATTGTCAAGCAGCCTGCTTAGTTATAAATACACTTGTAATAAAGCTGAGCAGTACACTAAAATGTGTTTCAATGCAGCAACAGAAGCTTGATTCATATTTAATCAACCATGATAGCCACACCTTAAACCACCCCCTGCTTCATTGTCTCTTTTGCCGTTTTGCGATACTATAACTTACAAAATGGACATCCTGCTGTATGAAAGAAGACTGGAACACCGGAAACTGTTCACAAACTCATGAGGAAACAGTTTATTGAGGTCATAAATCAAGTGAGAAGTCTGGCTCATGAGCCTTTTCACATATCTCTTAAGCTTACATACAATCAGACTTTATTTTACCAACTACTCTGCTCCCTGCTGGCCATCAGAAAGAATGCATGTTTAAGACACGAGCACTGGCTTCACTGTTCAGACCTGGAGACTCTGCCCGCTGATTAGAATGTCACATGTGGCATGCCACATTACGTGGTGAAATATCTGCCACGGGTTTCTCAACATGTCTGTAGTGGGACTCGACGTATCCAAGTAAGCAGAGGTGTGACAGGTAACAGGTAATGCTTTGCTCTCATGTTTCAGGGAGCCAGCCACCACATGCAATATCAGAAGACACGCTCACCTAAATGGAATGCAAGCTTTTATTAAGGTTATTAGTTACACAAAATGTCTACCCCGAGAGGTCTAAGCAGCTTGTCTGGCAATTAACAGCAGCAGACCTCTGACGAATATATCCAGAATGTGTTCGCGGCGCAGAGGAGATCATGAGTGCACAAGGGCGACATGGTTCCATAATAATCCTGCCCATGTCCCAATTTAGGAAAATGAAGAGAACATTTACACACAAAAAAAAGAAAAGGAAAATCATAAGTAGCTTTTTAGGTGTAGTAAAAGCAGTGATTATAATTGTTTATTATTTGCTCATTTTAAGAATATATTGCACCAAAGTTCACACTGTGCTGAAGGAACAGATCGGGATCACACTCCAAACACACTTTTGAAAAATGTGAAAGTGAACACAAAGCTGTGTTTTGACAGACTACAGTAAGCCTAACATGTTGGATTAGACTGTAGATACTCTAAGGACAACACAAAGATCCACTCCCTTTGATGAGTTATTATCACTTCCAAATACTGCTCTAATGTGCTGCACCACAGAACTTAAGCACTGCTGCCATTATGGTTTAACATGAGTTTAGTTCTAAATGGGTGGTTTAACCACTGCACTGTGACAGATATTTTGAATGTCTGCTTAGCATGCCCATTGATTTCCGGCACGCCAAAGCAATGCTTTGGACGATTATAAATTTCCATGCTGTAATACAGAATTACGGCCGTGCTCATGGAGAATAATGGGCTTACTAATAATGGGCTGGCTTTTAAGTTCAGCTGGATAAGAACTATGAAGTCTGCAATGCCATGCACTTTAAGGGTTGTGATATTAAATCAAATTAATCTATGCTAACTGCTTGAGCCAGATTTTCAAAGAATTACAAATATTTGCTGGTTGTTGAGACTGGGCAGGTTGGAGAACAAATGGCCGGAAACAATGAGGCGGTAGACACAAGACAGATATTTTGTTTGTTTGTTTTCTTCATTGAGACTAATGAGGGAAAATCTGCAGACATCAATGGATGCATTGTGTTTAAGTTTTTATCGCCTTAAAATATGAAAACTTAGTGTTAATTATCAATAGTTTTTTGTATCCATGGCAGGTTAGTGGTAAGTGTTTTATGCTACAATAATTAGAGGAAAGAGGGAAAGCTATGTTTATGAATATATATTTAGTGATATGCATGAGAACCAGACAGGGCTACATGTAAAAAAAACAAGTCACCATTTTCTTTGTATGATGGCAGCTCTTTCACAGACGTATATAACACTTAACTAAAACCACTGGTACATCAGACAGAGGAGCAGGATTAGGTTGGTTGCCGGTGGTGTGAATGCAGATTAGTCTCACAGTTAGTACATAATGTCACAACCAATAATCTCCATTAATCTCTGGCTTGAATTCATAAAATGGCATGAAAGCTGCTTTTGGAACAGAAAAACTATTTAGGGCAGAGTTTTCAGTCAGGACAGAGTTTGGTTGGCTTGTCTTTCGCTATCAGTATGAAGATATGAGATCAACGTTCCGTATTTGTGTGTGATTCCGCAGTTACATCCACAAGGTCTGAACGAGGAGTATGCCTTATATCAAAGTAATGAGTGACAGGCCTGTCGGCAGAGCAGCTCTTTTTATGTAGACTTTAAGAGATGAGCTTGATATATCTGTCAGACTACTTTGATGTAAACATATTAAAGTATTTATATAACCATGCCACTAAGATCTAAATAACTTGAGGCGTATGTGATATTTCTAGAATAATTGGAGCATCAAACTTTATTTATATCAAGAATTCATTAAACATAACATGAGAAATGCAGAAAACAGAGCAGCAAACACAGCCACAGCACATTCACTGTAATAGTGGATATTTTGCTAATTGCATAACTCTATAACACTGATGGAACCATTCTTAATCCTTCATATAGTCCACTCCTTCTGTTTAACTAAAGGATACTGTCACTGCCGAGTTGTAAGCAGCCGTTTGTTCACTAGCAACAAAACTCATACAGTATTACTATAATCTAAAATGGAAAAAGAAGAACTTACCATAAATGTCACAAGCAGTCTAACTACAGCATTTCAGCTTCAGCCTCTGTGATCACAGTTTACACCGTGCCTGTCTGCTTTTTGAGCAATTAGAACTCTGGATTTTTCAACCCACTGAAGAATGTTGCCTTCACCACAATGAGGCAGTATATGATCAGGATCAGGAAGCAGGAGAAACACCGAAAAGTTGAAAGGGATGAGTCCGTTGGGAATGTCACAGCAGTTGTTAGACTCCCTGCCCCTGCGACTGGAGCTGTGTCAAAAACACTCAAAAGCCCACAGTCACTGCACAGTCCCGGAGATATGTACAGGATAACAACTGTGAAAGTCACTGCCATTTGGATTTGTTCACAAAAGGAGGCCATGTTTCTAGTGTCAGACCTGTGCTGTTAATACTGTAGCCAGCTGTAAGTGAATGTTCTTTTGACTCAGCTAACTGTAATGAAGTCCTTCAGGGAGAAGCAATCATGTATAGTGTTGGACCGAGGTCAAAAAGACAGCCCGTAATAACTGTGAGCAGTTGTCGATAAAGACATCCACGCCTGTCCCCGGAGCTGGACATTCCCAAAACCAAAGAAACAGTAACGTTAAATACGAAGCATTTAAAACAGCTTTTTTTTTTTGTTTAAATCACAACAAGCACTTAAGATACAATCCTGTTTTATAGTACAGTTTATTCATATTTCTGACCTGATAGCACCGTTTCATGTGTTTATATGGGACTGCTCTTCCTCACGTGTATTCACTGCTTTGTGAAGACAGTTTAGGTTTACCCTGCCTTTTGAATCATTCAGTCATTTGCAGCTATCTTGGGCTACTTTTCCGTCACGGGCTGCAGCCAGTGCACGTAATTAAATATTTAAAACCTTTATTTATTTTTTTTTTTTTCCTGTGTGCAGCATGAAAAGTTGTCAACAAAATTAACCCTTTAAGGTCACAAGTATGATCATCATTAAAGATAAACTTGGGGGCCAGGTTTAAAAAAAAAAAAAAGTGCATTAGTAATAGGCAAATATGAGACCTAAGCATACACTATGTACGGTAAAACACATGTAGGTGCTGAGAAAAATAAAGTATTTTAGCATGGAAAGGACCACACCATGAATTTGTCGTTTTGCAACCAGAAAAGAGCAACAGAACAGAAAACAAATGAATCATTCAGCAGCATTAATAAAACATTATTATTATTATTTCACTGTTTGGGCACAGATTCTGGGATGTCTTATATTCATAAAATAATGCAGTTTTTAGGCCCTAAATTTGCACTACACATATGTGGATTGACTACTTTGGAGAAAAGGCTGCCAATAAATAGTCTTCAGAGGCTATTAACTTGATTTCATATGCACTTGGCTTTATTTACATCTATCGACAGCTCCATTATTAACCCTGTTTATTCTGCTAATCCAGCTCTGGATCAATGCATGCAAATGGCATAACTCTAAAAAGCTCAGGAAAGCTCATTTTTCAGTGATTTGAAATCTGATTAAGCTGCTCAGCTCCTTCCAATATGGAACTGGCTACTGTTGCATGTAATATCTTTCTCTCCCCACTTCTGGTGCGTGTTGTGTCTGTAAGCTCACACTGACACAGTGTTACATTCAGATACTTTTTTATGAACACTATAATTGCCTTTAACACCAGGCTTTTTGTCAGGAGTGTCAAGATCACACAAATTACTGCCGAGATCAACATTGTTTTGGCATGTTGTAGAAGTATTCCTTAGTCCAAAAGAGGGAGGGTGAAGCTTGCAGGCATGAATTCACATCTTCTTTTTTTTTTTTTTCACATGTAGATCTTCTGTGGCTTTTGTATTTTCTCTGGAGCTATGCAGAGAAAATACATTCCATAATATTCCATAAATTTGTTTATAGGTGACAACAGGGCTCTTCAATCACAGGGTATCAAAGGTTTGTGTAAACTGCTTAAGGTCTTTAATGTCAACATCAGCTTCACTTTAATTATAGTATGTCAGGCAAAATAAAAAAAATTGAAAAAAAAACGGTGCATTGTCTCGCTGCTAATGTCAGCGGAGGACACGAGATAAAACTTCAGCATTGCTGGAATTTTTGTCTCGTCTTAAGATAAACTGTGGAAAAAAAAAAAAAAAAACAGCATGAAAAGTGTCATATTTATTTGACAAATTGATGACAATGTTCCAGAAAACGACGCCAAAGTGGAAGGAAGCGGTGTCAAAGCTCCTGGCAGAATTGTAGTGTATGCAGCATGTCTACATTTGTTTACAGTCTAAGCTTAGATAAGATAGTACGATAGATAGAACTTTATTAATTAAAGGAAATTCTGCAGCAGAGCTTGTCCAAAAGTTACAAAAGCACGAGAATAAGAACACTGTAAAACGCATATAAAGTGTAGAATGAGGACAAATAAATACACAAAAATAACTAATACTGGTAATATTGGCGATATTTTAAAGTCAGTACTGGAAGCAGCTTGACACTGAAGGACAGTGCAGGAGATAACCTTTGACTGCAGACTCATTTGCTCTCATCCATTTACTCTAGACCCCAGGCCACTGCTTCACTGTCATCATGCCCCAGTTTCTAGTCATAAATTTGAGCGGGTTATGTTGAGGCTTCTGATTTGATGACAGAAACAACAATTTTTTTGGACGGTTTTTAGGTCATGTTATGATCATAAAGTTTGTTATACCAACACAGCAAAGTGGGCATAGACTGGGACTGCCATGCTGCTTTATATTCACTTACAACACCATGTTTATCCATTTTTTTAAAAACATACATATAACTAAACACAGCCTCTTCCACTTTTATTTGTCTGTTTCACTTCAGAGAGTTTTATAAGGAATGCAATGAATATAAGTACATTTCTCCCCGGGTCTGTTTATATGCTTGCCAGTGCTTGGGTGTGTTATTCTTTCGGTAATTGTCTGAATTTCTGTAAAGTGCATTTGCTATAATTCTGTGTCGGCAAGCATATGCATGTTTTCCTGCGTCAGTTGTTGAGATGTCTACTTTCAGAAGCCTGTCTGCATTTGTGTTGTGATTCAAGCATGATTAGTGCCATGTAAACCCTGAAAACAAATCATGCACTGAAGTGAGTGAGTTTGTCCAAAAGTGTAATATAACTGTCAGTTATTATTGTCCACAGAAAGCTGATTGTGTCCATGACAGGAACTTCGATAGGGAACAAAAGGACCATGGGAAGGACAACTGTGTTTGTGTGCAGCGTGCCGAAGTGTTGAAAAGAGGGGCTGCCGGCACTCCCGCTGGGCGCCTCCCGGTGTGTTTAAGGGACGTGTCCGGCCATGTTCACCCCACACACACAGTACATATCCTGAGAGAAGGTTTGTTTCCTCAGGTATGTTGTAGGTGTGGATTGATGTGTGTCTTAACATGAAAAGACTTTAAACAGAATGGAATGACTTGTTAGCTGTGTTTGGAAGTGGACCAAGAGAAAATCATGTTCCCCCTCAGCGGTGAAGGGGTCTACTCTGAGGCAGACGTTTGTTTCGGCAGATTTACAGAAACATGCATTCATAGCAGAAGACGAGATGAATTGCCTAATTCTGTGGTGTGACTGAGTGTCAGTATCCTGAACGTAACACAGAGGAGGAGCTGATAAAAGATTTTGACACCGTTGACTCACGGTGGAATAATGTGTAAACAACCTGACACACTCATTGCATTGAATACTTAGTATTTTGTCTCAGTTCCACATCATCCCACTGTAAGATGACCGGATATTTAACATACACACCCAGAGTGACTCTTGCGTGCCGTCTGTGTTCTTGAGAAAACGGTGACGCCAATGAGTTGTAAATCCTTGAGCTTTTCCAGAATAAATGATTTGGGAAAGACCACAAAAGATAAGTGAGTCATCCATACTTATCCAGGGACACACTTGAAGGGTTAAACTCGCATGCAAAGCACTGTACAAGGGACAAAAAGTTGTAGCGTATTTAGACGATTATTAAATATAAAGCGTGCGTGTCTGTCTGTGATTACTCCTGCATGTATGGTGCGGGGGTGTGTGTTTTGTTACTTGGCTGTTACTCTATCCTTTACCCTTGCTTTCTTCTGACCTTCCACCGGTGCTGCTCATTATTGTGTTGTGCTCTAATCTGGGGGGGACAGGACTGGGTGCAGAAGTGTATTTATCTTCCTGCACAAATAGGACCTCTTTCCGTCTGGTCCCTGCTCAGCTTGTTGTTGAAAGATAGTGAGCAGTGTAAAGCAAGCTTCAATGTGTGTGTGTGTTTTGCGTGTGTGTGTGTGCGTGTGTGTGGGTGCATAGTGTGTGCATGGGTGAACTGAGATGTGTCCCAGCTGGCCCACAGACCAGCACACTCACCATCACCTCAATGCAGCAAAGGCAGACAAAAGAGGAATATATCTTCCCTTGTGATATTGATACCCCTTAACTTCGGGGGTGTTTTACCGTAAATGAGAAAGCAACATTCCTCCCAGAGTCTGTTGCAGTCTGTTGTACTTGTAAAGAGCCAGTAAGATCAGTGTTACAGAATGTCCCTGTAGTGTGAGCCCTGTAGCCCCATTTCCGCTTTTCCTCCATCACATCTGTTGGGATGTGTACTTTTGCTACGCATTGTCTAGGCATGTTTCTTTTCATTCCCTTGTTGTCTCCATGACATTAGGCTTGCAAGCAGGCAGTTATCATACTGCAAATGGCCATGGGCCAGGAAACCACTGCAGGCAAGCCACTATTACACAACAACACACAATGTAGCATGTAAAATAATATAATGTAGTGATGGCTTCTCTCTTTGAATGGATTGGTGACCTCGGTTTTGCACGCCTTTATCCACACCAACATGGTTTAGTATTACACGATTACTGCAACAATTAATACCCCGCTGGCTAAAACTCAACTATTAGTTTTCAGGCTAAAGCTTTGGTGCTGCTCCTCCATCACTAATCTGCTCTTACCCTTTGGAGTTAAAACAGCTTCATCTAGCTTTGACCTCCTTCTTAGTATACCGGCGTTGTCAGTCACTGGCGGTGGAGTTAACAGCTTGGATGGGTGGAGAGGGTTTTTTCGTGGGGCCCGTGCAGTCATCTCGTTGCTCTGAGATGACCCAACCACCATCCTGGCTTCCTGTCAGCTCTGTCTGGCTTGCCAGAGCACAGTGTGAGGCCATCCTGGCACCGTCAACTGGGGCCACTCTCTTGCCCACTTATCAAGCGTCGCTCAATTTGAGACCGCCTTGATCTCGGCTTATGCCGCCAAAAGCATGAGCTAAGCTTACACATGCGTAGTGGCCTGTTTTTCCAGGAAAAGCCTACATTGGTGAAAAACAAACAAAGAGATAAGACAGACTCTTGATAAGCCTATGCTCCAGCCATGAGAGGCCAAAGCCGAAATGCAAATGACTTGACCAAGAAGCTGGTTTCACTCTGTGTGAAACTCCTCACACTGTCCTCATTGTGACATGTTTGTGCTGCTCTAAAATCACATTCTGGAGATAAAGGACAAGTGCAGAGCACAAAAGGAATTTGATTTGATGAGAAGAATGCAAAGCAGAGAACGGATGCACGCATGTTTTCGAAGGGGGGTAGTTGCTGATAAGAGCACAACCTTCCCGTGTTTTCCCTCGTGTGGATTTACATTTCTGCAGTTTAAAGTCATGTATGGAGTGACATGAATCATTCAAATCCACAGTTCACATACCTCTAATACTTCACGTGTGCAGTCATTGCTTTGCTTGGAAATATTTGCGATGATTGGGAAATCTTTTTTTTTTTTTTAAGGCAAAGATTAATATATTGAGATTAACATTATTGTGTCCAAGTGTGCATGTGCAGGAAATGGTGCTGACTAACACCCTGAAAGTTCTATTTTGCGACTTATTTGTTTAAGGGGTTGTTTTTTTTTTTCACACATTCAAAGTGATATGCAAAGATGACAACGTGCGGCGTTTAGTCAGTTGGTTTTACAGTGAAAAATGTGTGCGCAATGGAAAAGTACACGCAGCGATCCTGCTGTTACGCAGTCGTACAGATGTGGTGTCTTAAAAAGTCCATTTCGTAGAAGTACACTTTTATACAGACCAGTGGTTTGTGTTAGCTACACTATGAGTGGAAAACAGGTCCATTTTGAAAGCATCAATGACCCAATGCGCCTCTTCTATTTACATGTGGATGCACCTGTGTGTTTGTATGCGTATGTGCGTGTTTGAGGGGGTATGTTTGTATTTGAGTGTGACAGTGTATACTTTGTCAGCCCAAGGACACTTAGATTGAGTGTGTGTTGTTCTCTCTGGTGAGAGCACACATATGTGTTTGCATGAAGACCTGGTTCTATGTGGGTGTGTGTTTGATAAACTGTGAGAGCATGTGGGAGACTGTTTGTCTATTCATCTGGGTGAGAGCAAGAGAGAAAGAGCAGAATGAGGAGGTGGAAGATATCTGCTTCCAGCCACTATCTTGAAGTCAATCTGTTCGCAGTCACACACAAACCTCTTTATCTCTCCCTTAGACAGAAAGGAGGGAGACGGGCAGAGAGGCAGAGGAAAATAAATATGTTTTAAAAGAGGGAGAAAGAGAGAGAGAGCGCACATCTGTCATTAAGCATTTCTGATATTTCAGTATGACCCCAATAACTATTATCGTCCAACTGAGATGCTCTTTGTTATCAGAGAAGACATAAATAGAAATTTTTATCACCCGTGTCATCAAGCTGAGCATTATTTTACAGTGTTTGGGACTTTTGCCACTGTGGAAACCGACATCATTAACATCCTCTACAGATACTCTTTCAAACTACTACACTGCATCCTCACACACACTCCATCACATGACCACGGCCCGTGCCAAAAAACAGGCGTCAAATTTTCTGTCCTGAAGGTAAAAAGTCTGTCAATTATGTTTGTCTGTCTGTCTGTCTGTCTGCCTGTCTGCCTCTCCGTCTGCCTGTCTGTCTGCCAAGAAGAAAGTAAGGAAGTAAAAAAAAAATCAATCTCAGCTTAATTGTAGGTCTGGCACAAATGTACGGCTGTCATTTACAGTGTAGCTCTGGCAGCCGCCCAGATAAGGAAGACGATCACTAAGAGTTCGGAGGCATAGAGATCACATCTGCTAAAAGGGCTGAGTGTGTGTGTGTGTGTGTGTGTGTGTGTGTGTGTGTGTCTGTGTGTGTGTGTGTGTGTGTGCCAGGCTGCCGTGGTGCTGGCCTGTTATTGCAGTATCATGCCCCATTGGCTGATGAGTTGCTATGCTCATCTCTTGTTCCTCTCAGCCCCAATCAAACCTGTCACATTATGAGTCAGCGTGGCCATAAGTGGGAACGATGTCTCTTACTGTTAGATCAATCAGTTATCAGACACATTAGTCAGATTGTGTCCAGCGCATCTGAAACACACACACACACATAGAGAGAGAGAGAGAGAGAGAGAGAGAGGAGGGAGAGAGGTGGTGTGATGTGCTTGTGGATGCTGTATAGTGACAGATGGAGGCTGGAATAGAGTTAGAGAACTGTATAAACTGAGAGGCTAAAGCGCTAAAATCTCATTTTCTCAGTGGCCTTGAGAGTGGAGCATGCTCAGTGCTGATGTTTGTCATCTCTCCCTCTCTGTGATGCTACTGCAGTGCTTCCCAGCAGGCTTGGCACAGGTTTAGTCATGGACATCTCTCTTACGGAGTGATACAGTGGCCAGGCTGCAGCTGCTTAGTGGATACTTCTCTCTGTGTTTCTTTGTCTTGCTCTCCATTTGTCGGCCGTTGCTCCGTGTCTCTCTCTCTCTCTCTCTCTCTCTCTCTCTCTCTCTCTCTCTCCCTGTCTCTCTCTTTCTGCCGCTCTCCCGTCCATGCCTTCCTTTTATTTCTCTCTCTCTCTGTTCCTCCCATTGTATTCCTTACACATAATCTCCTACTTTCTCGCATCCTTTCTTGTTTCTCTCATCCTCACTTCACCCTTCCGCATCTCTCTCTCTCTCTCTCTCTCACACATACTCTAGTTGCTACCCTTAAGACTGTGGTTACCATGGTGACAGCTATGTTCTGCAGAAACGTCAAAGAGCTGAATCCACCCAGGATCAATTCCTTGTTTAACACTTAAATTCTTTCTTGCTCTTTCTCTTTGATTTCGAGCGGCTCGCTGTGAATGTGTGAATGTGCTTTTGAATTCATCCGGTCATTTGCTCCGTTGTAAATGAGGCAGCGGAGATGATTTTCTGTGATCCTGATCTCAGCTGTTGCCGAGCAGAGTCATTAGCACTCAGATTTGGAATTTCAGTTGACCTTGGCACAGCTGACCTTGAGAAAATAGCCCATTCCTCGGGCCTCCAGATGTCATTGACACTGATTTGTGTCATGCCTCCCTTTAAGGGGGCTTTACTAGCCCACACAGTGACATAAGTCTTCAGTGTCTTGTCACATACTTCTCATCTTTTGCCTGTCATTCTTACAGAGAGAGACACTCACGAGGTAAGAAGCAAGACCGGCGACCAGATTATATTTATTCTCACAATGTGTTTTGTGTGTGCGTGTGTGTTACGCAGTCTCCTTGGTCTGTACTTACTTAAAGGATAGTACAGTTGGATGAGCAGGTTTATATTTCAGTTTCAATACATGTCATCTGAGGAAGCAGATGCCTTGTTAAAAGGTAAATATCAGCAGGTGGGGCTGTTTTCTGTATTCTGATGAGGAGGGAGAATTTCTCCTCCACACTTTTTTTTTATCTTTGCCTTTCTTCCGTCCTTTCCATTAATCCGCTTTTGTTCCTGTTGCTCTTAGAGGTTGTGTCCCCCCACTGCCCTTGCCTTACCTCTCTGAGAGGCAACCCTACAAGTGTGTGTTAAAAGCAGGCACTATACCTTACTTCAAGCCCCCCCACCCCCCCATCCCCCCTCCACAGCCGTATAAACTAGTGAAAAAGCAGACAGATGTAAACAACACAACCTAATGGCTGTTTAAAGCCATTATGTCTAAAAAGATAAACTCATGTGCCTGTGAAAGGGCAGGAGTGCTGTTGAGCAGTATCAATGTGATGATGTGCAGGTATGCTGCTGTTAGGAGCTGCTCAGCTCCATCATACAACAAAGCTGTCTCCCCTTTTCTGGGGGCAGCAAGGAAGGATTAGGAGGCAGGCAGAGATGGGGCCTATAAAGCGTTTATGAGCAGGGCAATACAAAGGGATCCATGTCAGAACTTTTAGGGATTGGCTCCATTTTTTTTCCTGTTTTTTTTTTTTTTTTTGTGCTCCACCCACACTGGCCCACTATGCCCCTCCACCTCCAGACCCTGATCCAAGGACAGCCCACGGCTGTTGAAAAACAGCAGATGCTTTTGAGTAGACTAAAAAAAAAAAAGAGAGAGAGAGAGAGAGAGAGAGAGAGAGAGACGGAGATTTAGATGCACATGTTGTCCATGACCATATTTGTGTCTGGGTGTGAAAAATGGAGTTCATTTCAGACTGTTGTCCGCAAGCTCACATACAAAAGCTCAACTTTGTTCTCGCAGCGTGCACGGACAAACAGCGCGTAGTCTGCCGTGACTCCCTGCCCTGTTCTTGTGCATGCGCTTTTTGAATTTCAGCAAGTGTGACGCCGCGATCATCATCCATGCTGCAACTGTCGGAGTTTGTTCACAGTTAAGCAGCGCTTTCAGCAAGTTTGCAAAAACTTTCAAGGTCCATACTATACCCAAGGTTAATATGGTCGCAATACAATCCGCATTATGTGTGGGTAGCGTTTCATTTGCATCTTGCATGGTTCCGCTTGAAGATAACCAAATCTTATTCTAAATCTAAGCCCTGTCATCCTGAAACATTTCTGACATCATGAATAGTCACTTGTCTGACACATACATAAACCATGTGCCCACCCACAGACACACACACAGGCCTGAGAACGAGTCCCATCTTGTCGAACTGTAGAGAAGGAAGTGAGCGTTGAGGTTGGGGTGGGGGAGACAGGGCAGTGGGGCGGCAGGGGCAGCTCTCTCCGACACACCGTAGCCCCTGCCAGTCCTCAGTTACCCCTGTTGACAGATTAGATCATCGAGAGCAACCGCCGGGAGGCGAGGGGAGGAGAGGAGAGAGCCATTCGTTTCTCAAGTAGGGAAAGCTCTACACTGGACCTGATTGGCATGTCAAACCTTGGCCTGGATTTGACCTCCTCTTGTCCACAGATGAGACTTATGCTATTGAGCGTGCTGACCTGTTAAGACATGACCCTTATGCTGCCCCCTTCCAAGCCCTTCTGCTGCTGCCTCCTCCCAAGATACGTCAAGAATCCTCTGAGAGAAACCCCGGGAGGGCCCTGTAGATGACTCATCTACACTTTTTGTATGCAGGAGTTTCATTGAGAGTCACTCTTTTGTTGTTTCAACATATCTTTTTTTTTTTCTCACTACTTAGCAGGACAGTAGAGTTCAGTCAGCATGAAATTAGAAAACCTTACTTTGATATAGCAGCTTAAGATAATACTAAGATCGTTGTGTAGTCACAGTTTTGGCTATGACAAATGGAGATAAACAGATTAGCCGCGGCGCTGCAGAGGGTATGCTTGTATCAGTGCATGTTTGGGTGAAATCTGCTCTTGTTGCGTTAAAGTCAGGCAGGGAGTTGAGCTCTGTACTTAGATTTTATCCTTCTGGAGCCACACGTGTGCCCCTGCTGGCCTTCACCTCAGGCCTGTCCTACCTTGTGTGTGTCTCTCTCTCTGCCCTGTTTTCCTCTCTGCTTTAAATCTGTCCACTGAATACAAAGAAAATATTAAAGACAAGCAAAGGTGACATGCCCTCACACCTTTTATAAGTATGCATAAAGCTTTTAAAAAAAAATAGTTCTACATCCTTATTGCTGCGTGGACATTGATGACACTGGGCTAACAGCGACAGTGAAAGAGAGAGCTACAACCGCAGACATGCTGGAACTCGCCTGCAGTGGGGCTGAGGACAGACAAGACATGTGAGGAAGGGGAGCAACCGGGGGAAGTCAAACAGGATTTTGTGTAATATTTTCAAGGAGCAGTCTGTCACAGATTGTGATCTGACACTCGGCACCTCACACATCGCTTTCTCTCGCGCTCTCTGACTTGCATGCATCCACGCAATCTGTGCTCTGCAAATCTGAACCAGATGTGAAGTGTGTTTTGGGACCCCTGACATCAACCTGGCAAGGGCAGGTCTCCGGTTTATCTGGGTGGGGTCAAGCAGTGCAGGGGGGGGGGGGGGGGGGGGGGGGGCAACGTTGGGCGGTTTCGCACCACTTTTGCATGGGTCATTCCAAAGAAGATGCTCCAGTGGAGGGGGGGGGGGGGCAGAGGTGACTACAAAGCGGGGGACATGGAGCTTAAATTGGCCAGCTACAGGCTTTTGTGGGGACTCCTTAGGATCGGTCTCTCTCTGACCTCACTTATGGCTGCAGGGCCTGGAAGAGCCACTGCTTATCTGATAGATCCAGTAAGGGAGCGGTTGATTGCCCTAAAGCAATGGGAAATGCCTTCCCTGCTCCCTCCCTCTCTCTTCCCTCCCTTCTTCTCTATTCTCTCCCCACTTAGTTTCTTGAGCAGTGCCTCTACCTTTCTCTCCCTATTTCTTTCCCTGCTCCCTCCCTCCCTCCCTCTCTCTCTCCCTCCCTCTCTCTCTCTCTCTCTCTCTCTCTCCCTCTCCCTCCTTCCTCTCCCTCTGCCCTGCTGTGAGTAGGTGGTTCCTTGCTGTACTTGATTGGTGTCTATATAGGAGGAGAGACGCTCAGGCTCAGAGTCTGGTGGTGCCCACTTGCCACACGTTCCCAATAGGACTACCTGTTTTTTTTTGCTGAGTCTTCTCCTGAGAGGAATTACTTTGTTCTGACAGCATGACGGAGAGCAAGAGGAAAGATAAGAAAGGGAGAAAGAAGGGGGGTAAGAAAGGACAAAAGGAGAAAGAAGGCGATCCCAGTCAAGGTAAAATGAAAGTGTGGTTTCTGTGTTGTCTGTTTTTTATGTATATACATTTACATTTGTGTGTGTGTGTGTGTGAGAGAGAGAGTCAAAGGTAGACAGAGAGAGACTTGGAGAGAAGAGGATTAAGTTTGTGTTACTGTATCACGGAAGTGTGGGACAAAGTAAGTATCCCCTTGGCTTGTCAAAGCTTGCTGCTAGGCAGTGGTGGAATGTAACTAAGTACATTTACTCAAGTACCGCACTGAAGTACAATTTTGACGTACTTGTACTTTACTTAAGTATCTCCATTTTACGTTACTTTGTATTTCTACTCCGTTTTAGTGGAAAATGTTGGACTCTTTATTCAACTACATGTATTTGACACTTATAGTTACACGTTTTTTACCTTACACACAGTATGCTTATACTGTATGATATGATGCAGCACTATATTACTACTCTACTCTGTGGGACACCAAATATCTCAAAAGTCTCCTACAACTTCAAAATGCTCTTACATGTGTTCGTTAGTGGAAAAAAAAAATGAATATAATATTCTATAGCAGCATGAGCTGAAACTTTGAAAGGACAAATTCTGCATGAGTACTTTTACTTTTAATACTTTAAGTACATTTCTTCGATGTTTAATCAAGCACTCTTTGACGCGATGAATCGCAATGACTAAAAGTCTGTTTGCATTTTCACTGGAAGCTGCTTTGACGTTTGTATAGCATGGGAGCTGCTTGTCTTTGCGAGTCACAAACGGAGCAATGTGCTTGCTCAGTGGTGGATCCTGCAAGCCACAGCATGCCGCTGTAGTTTGACCTCAAGTCATAGGGAAGCCCAACCCCTGTTTCAATGACACTTTAAGGACAATAACATTATTATCACCATAGCTACTGTGTATCATTCTTGTTTTCATCTGATACTATATCATAGATAGCATCGCTTGATGGTGGTAGCCATTTTGTATATGCTGATGTCACTTCTGTCAACTTCCAACTCTCTAGGCTGGCTTTGGCATTTTCAAGATGTTTCTTCGAGGTAATAGAATTGTGCCTTTTCCAGCGTAAATGTGCTACCGTAGTGGTCCTTGGCATCTGTGGCTAATTTTCTTGTTATATTACCCATGAAAGTTGAATATATAAATAATTACAGGTTGCTGGTTCCAAGTTTGATTGTGATCTATAAACATGTAAGATAAACAGCTCCCCAAACCGGACTGGACACAGAGTACTTGCAGACTGTTTTCTGGAAGCTTGTTAGAAAGAGAGAGCCCAGCTGCCGCACACGCAGGACAAGAGCTGCGTGTAAAGAGCACACTGTGGTTTATTTTCTCTACTTTTCACAAAACGACACAAATGGTAATAAACTGTACTTGTCTGTTGTTGAGTTTCCTCAATATGCATTCATCATTTTAACTGTGAGTGTCTTTGCTGCTGCTGTTCCTTGATCCATGCGTCGGCTGTCCTGTGCGCCTGTATTCAGAGCATGATAATCGGAACTTCAATCGCTATTTTCCTAATGGAAATGAGGCCTGCTATTGATTGATCACAAAACTGGGTAAATGGGTAACCCATGTAAAACTATGTGCTTACCCCATTGTGAAATGGAGCTGTCAGAGTGGGTGAAATGAAGATGCGCTCATGGGTGATGCTTGTTGTGTCTGCACTAATGGTTCTTCACACGCCACATTCGGTGTATTCTGAGCCCAAGGCTCCATAATGGGGTGATCCGAGATAAAAAGAGAGGGACCGGACAGAACTTTTAGAGATGGATCCTTCACTCAATACTTCAGTTTGATGTGGCTCTTTAATAAATGTCACCAGCTTGTAATTATCCGTGAGCTGAAGGAAGATAATAATACCCACATCATGTAGATACAAGGCTATCATGAACATAACAGCCACGCATTTATTCCGTGGCACAAAAGTTTAATAATGACAGGACAGGTCAGAGTCGAAAGACAGGGCAAGCAGGGCAGTCACACAAAATGCATTGAAAGTTCGGATGATTGTCTTGCTGCATGTTAGTGTGTTTTACATGGGGAATGAGTCCATCCACCAAAATATGGACAGCTTCCTGTTTATCACACAGACACGTGCCTCGAGCATGTGGCGGTCTAAGTAAAGGAAAGGCAATTTGTAAGAGTTTAAGATCAGATATGTGTTCAAGCAACTGTGTTTGCTGGGTGTCCACAGTCGCTCTCACGGCTTCCACCGACATGAGATCACTGGATCACCGCTGATTTTTATTGCAGCTGGTCAAGTTGCTGCAGGAACACGCTATACAATGTACAGTGCCACCGACATCACAGGAGCAAGACAGTGTTGTCTTGTGTACTTTAAGTTCCCTGAAAGTTTTCCACATTTATTCGAGGAGGTTACATCACAGAAGGAATTTCTCAGCTATAACTGCCCTTCAATGACTATGATGTCAGGATTTGGACAACGCAGTGTTGGTTTAGGCATTTCGACTGCTACAATGTTACATGATGATTTCATTTCAGGGCTTTTTTTTTTTTTTTTTTTTTTGAAAGAGACCTGAATGTAGACGTTTGGGCCAAAATGTTGGTCCTCACTGGAAAGAAAAGACACCCAAGAGAGGGAAAAACTGAGCAACTTTGTGTAGTCTTTCTTATGAATAAGACAAGAAGAGCAAAGTGCTACAGGCATTTCATCAAGTCTGTCATCACTTCAATGCAACCTAAATATACAGTATGTCTGTTTTCAAGTAGTAGCTAGAAATGGCTGTAAAGTCTGCCTGACCTACATAAATATGCTTCTGCTAGTGATGACGTTGTAATTCATAAAGTTCTACCTAGAGACAAAACACAACAGGTTTGTTTCTGTATGAATAGGTGTGCGTGTGTAGTGTGGGTGGTAATAATGAGTTAGGGAAGTGAAATTTAGGCTTATTTTGTGCCAGGTGCTTTTTTATCATGTACTGACACCTACCATACCTTTGAAATAGGAGTACTTGATTGAGCAACAAAATAGAGAGCGGTAGTCAGAGGATATGGTGGCAAAGACTCAGACAACCTCAATGTCCAATTCAGGTGCGATCCTGCGTCATATAATTGCTCTTACAAAATGTCTTTTTGGTGGACGGAGGCTTATCAGAAAGCCAGCTAATACAATGTAACTCTTCATCCAGCTGACTTATGCGCACGGCATGTAGTTTGTCTATCGAGGAGCCCCATTTTTTGTGTTCACTGGTCACTGATTAGTTATCAGACAGAAATCTTTTAAAGGATCAAAGACGTCTCGATCTGAAAGCAAGCCTTTATAAGTTTATATACAGTGTTGTGAGTGCATGTTTAGTTTGCTATAGTCTTAAAGCAAGACAGACTTGAAGTGCCCGTCTTGCTTTCATACTTAGTTACTTTACTATACCTATGTAACACATAAAAATGGACACGTTCAATTAATCGCGTCAGAAATTGCTGGATGCGTTCTTTGCTATGGCATCTAGTGTATCTTTCTCCCACTCTCTCTACTTATGCTGTCTTTGTAAATTACAGCAGTATTGAGTGAAATTCCTGCCAGTAGCTTAGGTTAAGAGGAGGACAGATGTAAGTTTACGCTGCTGGTGTGTAATACATTATTACTTTATCTGGTTTTATGAACATCTCACTCTGGCTTGTTCAGTGTTCAACTTTCTTCACCACGTCTGTCTTCACATCCAGTCTCTATGAATTTGTGTGTTGGTAGCTTCGGCTTACAGTGTTATATGATGAAGTCGGCGAGATCTTGAAGGACTCAACTATGGTGAAATGCAGAGGTCTGAGAGCGGCTGAAGGCTGCGTAGATACTGGTGTCATGATTGTCAGTGGAATCGTAAACACATGTTCTTAGTGGAACAAACTTTTAATCTCAGATCTAAATGTTTTGTTGGATTAGGCCATCATTTGTACATTTATTTATCATTTGTACATCATATGGCTGCCACAGGGAGACACACTGCCAAGGAAATGAACATTCTTTTTGTAGCACAGTTGAACACAGTGAATATATTCTGAACGGATCACACACAGACAGCTGCAAACACCATGGACGTGTAGTAGTTGTGTTTATGTTACTTTCAGGACTCCGATTGGAGGACCCGTCCATGGGTGCACAGATGTATTCCATATCTTGTTGTAGTGACTCTATGGACATGTCCACAAATTGGAGGTATATGGATGCCCTCGCAGAGCCTATGCAAATACCCTCTGATGACTAAATACATGTCATGTCGACGCTAAAGGACCCTCACGCTCGGGGATGTGAAAAGTATTTCAGCTAAAGACTATGACAGAGTAGGCAACAAGTTTATTATGCTATCATTTCTTCAGACAACACTCTCCAGGTACAATAAGTTAAAGGTTTTTTTTTAATAAGAAGTCACAACAATGATTATTAAAATAGCAATATAACAGAGATCACTAAATCATTCTAGCTACAGTAAAACCATGGTTTTCCTTCATAGTTTACACTGAAAACAAAATGTATTTGATGTGTTGGGGTGGAATATTAATATTTATATTGCTGTAAAATTATAGATTTTGTGATCTCCGTTTAACGCTTTGTAAATTGTGAAGAAGTGACTCTGGACTCTGGCTTTCTTTGCTTGGTGCTTTTAACACCACGAGACATGGTGATGAGTAAAGATGTTCACACTTTCTTAACTACACTATCATCATCCAGTTGTTATGCGATACTTGAGCACAATTTACAACTGATGTCAGTGATCCAGAAAACTGCGTGGTCAAATTTATAAAACTGTTACATGATCACAGAATCTGGCCTTTTTTAATCGGTTAATTAGCTTTGCAATGTCTCATTGCAGTGTACTGTATGAGGTACAATTTGCATGCTGAGTATATTGTATACAGTACAGCACACATCTATTGTTTGTCACAATGTGCATGAGCCAGAGGTTTATATTATATATAAAACAATATTTAATGTCTTGAATATTCCAGAACCAAAAAAAACAAAACAAAAATGAAACCAACATAGACAAAAGGTTTCTCTGCAGGAGCATAGAAACATTGTAAATGGAGGTTGTTTCTGCTACTCGTAAGCAAAAACTATTGATTTGGCCTCTTTTGGTTCACGGTTTTAGCTTTTCATGTCTTTCTCTTGAGTTCTTTGGTTCTTGGGAGGGTTGACAAGCAGCAACTTTTGGAGATAATAACTGTTTAGAGTGAACCTTCACCTCAGTGTGCTTTACACTCAGTTTTGTTCATCCTTATGTAAGCCTACATAATGTAAACTATTAAAACAAAAAATGTCGGAGTGAGCTGTGCTTTGTGTTTTTTTTTTTTTGTTTTTTTTTTTACATACAGTAAAAAGCAGACTTTCTTGCCAGATAAACAAAACATGTTATTCATATAAAAAAGTCACACATATAGTTTAGTAAGAGAACCGTAGAGCATTTTGAGTCATATGTAAACAATGTAGCAGATAATTATTTGGTGAAAGTGTGTTGGTTGTGGTGGGAGGCTGTTGAAATGATCTCTTTGAACAGATGTTGCAACAGTGACTAGTGTGCAGTGTCTGAAGACCATTCCCACATGCAAAACCCATTTCTCTAGCTGTCGCACCATGTAATTTGTCTTTTGACAACGTGCAGTGAAGTGACATAACACCAGAGTAATCAGGGATACTTTGTCTAGAAGGGAAAACACAAAGGCATGCCTCAGATTCCTTTTCTAAGCTCCTGGAAGTAAAACAGAAATGTTAACCCAAGAATATGAGCAATGCATTGTTAATTCATCAAGTCACTTTGTTTTTGAACCTCATTCTAGGCTGAGGTTTCCTACTGTTACCCAAGGCATGAGCTGTTGACACGGCAGTTAGACTTCTATTCTCAAATTTGGTTTTTATAGTCCATGTCTGCAGCTGCCCGTCTGCTTCAAACAGAAAGAATCAGGCTGTTGTTGAGGCAAAGGTTCATCATTGCTGCCGGACACTTTTTCCACTGATGTAATGGAAAGCCATTTGTCTCGAAGAAATTATCTTAGTTCCAATGATAGTGACTCTATTTCATTGTTTGAAAATGTTCATTGGAATTACTGAAATGAACATGGTTTTATGTCAAATATGGTTTTACATCAAACTGTATTACGCTGTGTTTTTCACATCTGTCATTCCAAACATGAGCAACTGCCATATATCACTGACCAAGCTGTCAGAGTATAAGTCTGTGGATTATAAAGACATTTTTTGGCTGATTTATTTTGTGAGTCGTAGATAAAAGAGCTGCAAAGATGGACATTTCTTTGCATCGATGTGAGGACTAATCTCTCTGCAGTATAATGTTAAACATCTGTACCTCATAGCTAAAGTGTCTGATGAGCTGTGTCTTCATTAGAACTATATCCTGGGGATGGAACAGAACCTCTTGCACATCTGGCTCACTGGGCTGATGAGAAGTGCAGTCCTGTGTTTCTGTAACTTTTCCAGGCAAGGACAAAGCCTGTTTAATTTGCTTGGCAAGGACAAACCTGTGTCCAGGCGAAGTACTAAACATTTTTCTTTATGGTGCAACCTCATTCCTGCTGCTCTCTGACTATGACTGACAAGGCTTTCCTCAGGCAGTGTGCTGGGCTGAGTCTGGCAGAGTCGAGGGTGTATGGAAATCACACAGACTTGGGACTTGTAACTTATGTTCTGTAAGTTTTTCTAAGTCAGCAGTACACAAACAAGCTGCCTATCAAACATGTGCTATTCATCAATGTAGCATGCAGCTGCAAAACACTGTACATACGGTACAACTGATACAGTGTTGGTCATTTTTCATTTGCCAGTGTAATGTGAAAATTAGGGGGATCAGGGCACTGTACAGTCTAATGTTTATTCAACATCAAGTCCCATATAAAACATTACATTTGGTAAATAACAGAAAATGTTTAATGAAGAACATCTGGAGCATCAGGACTCCCATGCTCCGTATATGGCCTTGCTGGAGGCCATCGATAAACCTGCACTGCCTGTAGAGTTGACTTTTAAATGGCGATATACTATATATGTTCAGCCTATATAATGTCATGACAAAACCACATTCATGCCTTGCTGCATAAATGAAGCTTTTATTGTCCCAGCCCCCCTTTTGGAACAGTAAAATCTCACTAATTGCCCGAGCAATTGCTGCACAAAGATCCATCCCGAGAATAAGCTCATTATGGTTACTGAGTACCCCGGTACAAAGGCACATCTGCCTCGTGGTAGAATTTTTAGTTTCCAAATGCCATGAATATTATCACTCACATTTTCCAACAGGAAGCTGTTTGCAGATAAAAGTTCACTGTCTTACCAGCTTTGGACTAATTTTAGTAACAACTACTGAACTAAGAATAGTTGCTTTTTTTCCATTGATCTGTGCTGTTTGTGAGCTATTTTAACTTGACATTTCACTATCTTTGATTCCAGTGGAAATCAGCACGATGCCGAGCGGCGGTGTTCAGTATTGTGAAATAATCATGCCTGCTTGTCACGTGAAATGCCTTTTGTACTAAATTGGGAAAATTCGAGCTGCTTAAGTCATAGACTTATCATCTACAACATTATCCACATCAACTGAGAAGTTGAAGAGGTCCGTGGTTAGAAGTGAGAGTCCTCTGGTTCCCAAAAGGAGACAAGAGGTGGCAGAGCAGACAGGACATACATTGTCCTAGACACAACTCTTTAATATTCAGATTTGTCAGTCAGTCCATCAAAAGACCTCAAAAATAAGTATTACAGTGACTATTTCACAGAAGATTTTTTTTTAAGCCTTTATGATTGTCAGTACACATCACACCGTCAATGGCAGATTTGTTTTAGACGCAAACCTGACTGTATACCCTAGATGCATCGCGACTGTCTACACGAATCCACAAAGAAAATGAAAAATGCAGCATCATTACGGCTTCTCTTTCTGTGCAGACATGTTGCCTTTACCAGGTCAGTGAAGTAGGACAGTCTCTCAAAAAAGAGGACGACAGGGGATAATTTTGGTGCACCTCTATTTCAATGTTTAATTGACGTCGTTACCTATGTACACTTCACTTTGCTTGTCATGCTTTTGTTTGTCTTCATCCCGCCGTCATCCTTCAGAGGTGAGGCGCAGCGTGCAGCTGTAATTCGTAGGTGCTGGCTTTAGCCTATGCATGAAATCGTGAATGTTACACACGGAGGGAGAGTGTTTGTGTAAAAGAGAGAGAGAGGGGGGCATCTTGGCCAGCCCCTGGTTGACCCTTGTTCACCCCTTCTCTCTTGTTCCGCCCTGCATGAGTCTTCTCCTAAACATGTGTGCAGCTGTCAGCTGGCAAGTGTTTGTGTGAGTGTGTGTTGTGTGTGCATGTATACATGCCGTTTGGACAAAGATCATTTTTCATATTTCTTCTTTCTTTTTTTTTTTTTTTTTGCCTGAGGAAAAAGATTGCAAGAACTATATCAAGACAATGGTTATGTTTTTCCTTAAACTTCACATATAATAAACATCGCAGTGTCACAGAATATGAAAGTTATAAAAGGTGACTGAATCTTCGGAATATGTGAGCTGAACTGTACTGTAGGAGATGAAAGGGTTATGATAAAAGCATTTTCTTTTTGATTTTGTCATCACAACAAACTGCTTATTATAATGTCAAAATGTTCTTAGCTTTTCTTGTTTACTGACGGTCTCTAATTGCACCTGAATTTTCTTCATCAGCCTCATGTTTGTTTGCCAAATATTGCTGCAGACATTTTTTAGAGCAACAAAGCCAGAGATAAAGTTGATAATGTCTCTGGTGACAACATTTGTGGTCACATGAGAGAGTTGTCGGCTCACTCCTTGGAGATGATGACTGCTGCCTCTCTGTCCTTTGTCTCGCTGTCCTAAGACACAAACACACAACCATAAACCAACTGTGCAAACCAAACTACAATCAAACTTTGCATTGGTTAATAACCCCGAACTGCTCTCTTTCTCTCTTTTTAGCTGTGGCTCCAAAGTTAAAACCGATGAGGAATCCAATAATAGTGGAAGAGGGAAACAAGCTCACAGTTAAGTGTGAGGCCACAGGGAACCCTTCCCCTACCTACAGATGGTTCAAAGATGGCAATGAGCTGAAGAAAAGCAAAAAATCCGAAGTCCGAATAAGGAGCAACAAGTGAGTACAAGTCAGTGTATGAATGGATGAAAAGAGTTAGATGAAAGTTGGAGTTAGCAGATTTCCAAAATTAAATTATTTCAAAATCAATATAAAAATGAAACAAAACATTTATGTAAAGGCTAATTCCTTCACTCAAATCACGGTGTAATGATTTATACTAAATCAAACCAATCAATCATCTCTCCTATGCTTGTGTATATTTCTCATACACACACCACCTTTTTTAGCCACTCCAAGTTTCACCTGATTGATGTTGTTTGCTAAAGGTGTATAGGACTGATCTTCCAGGGACATTCTGCTGACCGCCAACCATGTGTGCTACTACTGCTGTGGCTATCACATGTTAGCATGTTTACAGTTTGGTGATTTAATGAGAGTAAGAGTGACAAACCATCGAACAAACAAATTGTTCCATGGTTCCGTGGATGTATTATAAGAGCTGCTTACAACTCCAAGATGGTGCCCATTCGTTTCAATTCAAACTGCTCCCCGTCTTCCTCTAGGTCGTGCGTCTCACTGCACATGCTCTCTAGCTCTGCCTGCTCAGTAACCCTGAGCCCGCAGGTTTTATTTGGGATGACATCACACACAAATGGGATTGATTTTTATTTTTTTTACATTTTAACCGCTGACCTCGGTTGCACTTCGAGGAGGTGTCATGTTAAAACTTTTACAGATTTTAATGATATATCTTTTTTTCTGCACTTCTGCAGTCGTCCACTGGGGCATATAATCAGCGAGGCTGACTTACGCCACCATGTGCAGCTCTGCTAACACATCCATGGTCCTGTTTCTCTCTCTCTCAGTCAGGCCTGCTAATGATCACTTAATTAACTCACAGCAAAACAGCTCAGTAGGCAGTATTATAGTAAATCCACCTGATGTAGGACACTGACAGGTGGTGGAGCTGTAAAACCAAGAAGTCCTATGACAATAGAGTATGCTTGGCAGCTGTAACACAAATTTGGCCCCAGAGTAAGTGAGTATGTATCTCTATCGCAGCAGAGACTTGTTGCCATGTTGCTGCTTGCCCTGTTGTCTGCCTCTCTGTCCCCCATGTTTCCACTTGTTGTGTTTCCATGCTATTTCCTCCCTGCCCTGATTCCCCTGACTCAGCTGTGCAAGTGTTGTCTCCCATAGGAAAAACTCTAGAGTCCAGATCAGCAGCGCAAAACTGGAGGATTCTGGGAATTACACATGTGTGGTGGAAAACCCGCTGGGAAAGGACAACTCCACTGGCACTGTTAACGTCCAAAGCTGTGAGTACTGTGAAGTAACAAGTGAAGTGGATGTACATTGTTGTTGTTGTTCAGACTGTTCTCTTGCCAAATGAGAGATCAAACGCCCTCACAAACAGGCATGCAACAATGGTAACATGCATGAAGAACAACTGTCCACACGTGGCTGTGGGGCAATAATCCGTGGAACGGTGCATTGTACTTGGTGGTTAATGGAATTTAAATGCACTGTATGGTGGGATCGCTCAGTTCGCCATTCATGGCGGCCTCCTGGCAATGTGAAATCCTCCAAAAAAACAAAAAAAACTACACCGCACAGTGCCTTTGACTGTCACTAGCACACAACAAAAGCAGCAGACTATAGAGTATTAAATCTAAAACACACAGCTCAACAGAATATGAAAGTTGGAGCCTAAATGTTCAGAGTGTGTGACAGAATCTAACAGGCTTGTTCAGTAGTGGTGTGTGTGTGTGCGTGTGTGTGTGTGTGTGTGCAAAGTACTGTAGTAGATGAAAGAGGTTCAATAACAGCTGCTTCCATTTGGTGGGATGGCGAGTTTGTGTTTGTTCCAAGCCGTGCACGTAGTGAGCGCAAGGCTGCTGTGGTTAGCTTGTTGTCTAAATGGATGGAGCCAGTGTAAAAGAACTGCGAGGAGACACAGCTCATGTAGGTTTGTCTCGATGATATCCGGTTATGGGCTGTCAAAGAACTATGCGACAGGTTGTCTGGCAGACTGGCTGAGGTGGCGTGCAGGCGAGGGATGTGATGGTGAACAGTGTCAGAGCAGATAGCGCGTTTTTTTTTTTTTTTTTTTGTGCATGACGACATATCCATACTTTTGATATTTTCACCATACTTTCAATGTTTTTCGGAGTTACAAAACATCATACTGCACCACACTCATTGTCGTCGCTGACCTTGACAGCTAGGCGATTCCTGCAGACAACCCATACTGGTGGATAGGTATAGCTGGTAAAGGAAAAGGGAGGGAACGGAGTTTAGCCATCACTCAGTGTCCTTGTATTCACTTTCAGGCACAGAAATCACTCCCCCCTTCCCTCTTTATATTTGTCAAGGCCACCTTTTAGGGCTATTGTTTGCGGTTAGCAGATTTAAGCTGAGCTGTGTTATTAGAGTAGCAGCTCTTTTCAGATGAAGAAAGGGCCCATTGTGTTTGAAAACACAGAGATTCTCAGTGGTTCCAACATGCAAGTTTCATTTCCAGCAAACAATTGTGCTGCAAAGAAGTCATCCATCTTGTATTTAAATGGGGCCGCACATTACCTCTTTTTATTTTCTGACATCTAAAACGCTTCATTGAATCTTAGAGGCAGATCATGTGACTTGTACTGTACGTGTTATGACACTTGGCTTCGTTCCAGTGCAATGATACACTTCTTTTGTACTCACACGCTACCATTTAACGGATCAGTGTCACAATATTCCAAGATTCAGACATATGATGTTGTCTGAAAAATGAATGCGATGACCGGTAATCACTGCGTGACAATCATGCATGATGCCAATTAAATAAAACAGGTCAGACGGTGCTCTAGACCCGCAAAGGTCAGGGGAATCCCTGGTGGTAACACCTGTTTGCCTGAGTGTTTAATAAAGGCTTATGAACATGTGACTGGTGGCCGTGAAACTCGATATGGTGATCTTAGCAGGCAAAAGTGCCTGCAACGAAGCAAAATCAAAGAAAATATCCTATTACAAAGCAATGAACGAATGAAGAGGGCTGAGACGTACAGTAGCCAAAATGGATAAAACATGACCGAGCAATGATACGGTACACTAGACAGTGTTCCCTAACAGCACGCCCTGTTCAAAACATTGAAACATTTAAAACATGATATCCCTACATCTGGTGCAAATAACAGTTATCGTTAAAACACATGTATATTTAATGCATGTCACCCGCTCGTACACATTTGTGCATTTTTCGGGCTTGCAATGGTGCAAACACATCGCCGCGTCTTTGCATAGCTGTCTGTCAGCGCTGATATTCCCTTAAATCACCGCTGGATGTTCTAACAATGGCATCACTGTATGTCCTATCATGTGCCAGGATCATCAGATGTCTGTCTTTTGTGTGTTTTTGTTTGTGCGTGCGCGTATGTGTTTGTTCGCTGTGTTCCCCATTGTGTTACAACAGCACGCCTAGTTCCGTCATGCTTCAGGGGAGAAAGGCAAGACAGGGCGAATCAAGGGTGGTATGTCCATAGGCAGGGGGAGGGCGCCGCTGAAACTACATACGTCAATAAAAAGGAAACAGGCGCACGTTGCCGTGATTATCATATGCTGATGAAAGGCTGAAATCAGCAGATGTTAAGGGGGGGAAAAAAGAACGTTTGACAGTAAAAGGCTTACCCTAGCTATCAAACAGGTTGGATTTAAAAACATCTGTTTGAGGTAAATGGGCTATTTGCTTGATTTTGATGTAGAAGAAATGTAATTCACTCGGATCGAGAGCTGTTTTTTCTTTTCTTTTTTCTTTTTTTTTTTTATCTTAAGGTCATAAGAGGAATGGCTATTGTGTGAAAGGGCTGCAGTGGAGTATGCTTGCCTGCTGCAGTATGTTGCCAAAGCAGCATGTAGCCGCAGTATTATCTGTGTATGTGTGCCTTCTAGGGAGGGAGAGCGAGGGGAGGGGTGCAGATATAGATGGACAGAGAGAGAGAGAGAGGGAGAGAGGAAAAGAAGAAGAGAGCATGAATGGGAGGAGGAGGAGGTGGTGGTGGTGGTAGGGGGGGGTTACAAAATGAGGGAATGCATGACAGAGAGCAGACAAAGACATTATGGGGAGCGAGTGTGAAGGGGATACAGCTAGAGGAAAAGAGAGGCAGACAGTGAGAATGAAAAAGTATGAAGGGAAGGAAGACATTGTTGCAGAGGAGACTTTCACACCCATTTTAGAAAGCAGTTAGTGCTCGTCAGCTTTGTCTGAGGGACCTTCCTACTGTATGTGATGTCTGCAGTCAGGTGCTATAGAGCACGGCTTTTTCCTACCACCTCTTTTTTTTTCTTTTTCTTCACTCAGTATTTGGCATTCAAGCACGCTAACGCAGCTGGATCCCGCTTCATGGGCGCGGATTCTCTGTGGAAAATGCAGTTGTTTGAACCGTCAGCCGTCACCCAGACAGAAAGTGAAAGCTAACGATCACAGATGATAAAGTCAAACAGCAGCTCGGCACAGGAGCATCATTGTAACCCTCACAGCAAGACAGAGAGAGAGAGAGAGAGAGAGAGAGAGAGAGAGAGAGAGAGAGAGAGAGAGAGAGAGAGAGAGAGAGAGAGAGAGAGAGAGAGGGAGAACGTAGCACATGGCTGTGCCTGCCTGTTCTGGTGAAGGCAGACTTTGGGAAACCATCACTCAGCTCCACCACATGGTGAATACAGGCCACCACAAGCTCAGCAGCTCACACACACACCAGACATGGACTTGACTCATTGTTGTGTTATGTTTGACGTGCATGCACGAATTAGCTCTTGACTATTCTCCTTCATTTGGGGGTTAGGTGCGTGAATTCTACCGCCAGCTCGGTGCATTTACAACTCTGCAGCGCTTGCTGCTCATCACGGGTGACACAAAGGCTTCCTCGCGCTGAAACCAAGCTCACCTGTACACACACGTGACGTCGCAGCCATCAGGAGCAATTTGGGGTTCAGTGACTTGAGAAATGACACTTCAGCCACGCGGCCCTCTGATTACAAGATGACCCGCTCCGCCACCTGAACCACAGCTGCAGGATTGTTGCAACTGTTCAACTTGTTCGCACAACCAAACAGTAGAACCTTAAAAAAAAAACAGAGTCAAAAAAAAATCCTAGCAGCGAGTTTGAACATAGATCCCCTATGTTGATATGCATAGCATCAATTACGCAAGGAGTGCCAGATAAACCTGCCCCGAGGTGTGATTAAATTGGAGGTACTCAAACATTCCTGAAATAAAACAGTGACTGATTGAGTTCAATGATCGTAAAAAAAAGCATATGTATGTAGAAAGGAGGAATCACTCCCACTTGCTGTAAATACACATCAACCCTTATTATTGATAACTGCACATAACAGCTGGTCATTACTCAGCCCAGCCGACCCATATCAATATTTGTGCAGCAGGACCAACGCGACACCCTTGTAACTCTGAGCCTGAGATGTGGACCGTGGTGAGCAAATTGCCTTGGGTGGGAAAAAATAAGCAGTGTGCTCAAGGCTGGAATCCCTCGTGCATTTTAAAGCACGCACTACATTTTGGCTCGGCGCCAGCCATGCAGTTTGCCAATATCACTGAATGATTGGACCTGTGTGGGGATTTTACTCATGTCTTTGACCAGTGGAAGAGAAACACACACTGTCAGCTGATTAAGTGCCAATTTTTTTGTATCATTTCTCAGCACAGATGGTTGGATGTTCCTCTGAGTGGAATGTTTAAGTTGCTCGTCGTCAGTGTTTCGGCCTTAAGACTCATTTAATTCTCTCTCGCTCGCTCGCTCGCTCTCTGTCTCGCTCCCTGTCTGTCACTGCATTGTAGCTGCTCCGAAGAAACATGGCATCAATCAGCGGAGCAATTTTGACATTCTTTTCTGAATCCACAAGACTCTCCTCCGCGTCTTATTGCTTGTATTTTGCCAACTTTGGCACCGTGGCAGAAAGCATAAGAGTACACAGCATGTGTGTGTCTCCTGACTGTCTGGTATATTGCATGTTCTTTTAGCTAGTTTCTGTAACAATTGCTGCTTTTTCTAGAGTGGTGTTTTCAGCCTTATGCCCAGCCCCCAGTGTAGAGGACCAGGGACCATTTGTTGTCCATTTGGTCTGACCTCTACCCTGTAATCAGTCTGGCACGGTAAGACCTGCTGGCCTTCTGCAGAACGGTGTAGTATATCATCGACTGTTTTCTATAAGGCTAGTGTGAAGGAGCAACACAAGTCAAAGTTTGCTTGGCTCCACGTGGCTTCAGATTAAGGCCTCCCATTATCCTACAGGCTGCTGTGTTGTGATAACCGCTTGTGAGGCAGCCATGTGTCTGCAGGCTGCGGGTCACATCCTTGGGGAGTGCTGTGCACAGCTCCACTGAGAGAGTGTGTGAGCGTCCAGGAATGTGTTGATGGAAATCACAGCTGAACATATGATTGCTCCAACCTCAGCAGTCATGCTGGGGCCCACCAGCAACAATTTTGTACATGCACACACGCAGGCCCACCTACACACACACGCACGCACCCACGTACACATACCTTTACATGTTTTCAATCCCCATCCTGACGGCAAAAACACACTCCTCTCTGTGTCACTGATCTAACGCTCAAGTCGTTTAAAAATGACCTTGTAACTTTTACAACCGAGCGGACAGAGCGCCACGTTAGCATCTCTGCAGCATCGTGCTGTGTTCATTAAGTTGAGATGCAGGTGTTGCAGCTGTTGATCACCGTTCACATCACACACCATGGTCGCATGTTCGCTTCTTTTTACATCAGACGTCGGTGACTTCAGACCAGTGCAGAGAGCTCAATTCACCGTGATCTATTAATTTATCGGTTACAAATATATGTCGAAGCATTCCTTCAAAGAATAAACGGATGCTTCTGATTGGTAGTGGTTTGGCACCACAGTGTCGATCTACTGGGGTGTGCCAGTAAACTAGAGCAACAGCAGATAAACATCGTAAAAGTTTTCCAATAAAATATATAGATGGTTGTTGTGCTGTGCTGCGCATGCACGTCTGCAATCATGCTGCTAAAGCAGATGTTTTACACTTCAAGCGTCCTGGACCATTTTACATTCATTTATCTCATTTAAGGTCCTACGGTTCATCGTTCCTCATCCTCGCCGGATGTAAAGCAAGTGACTTTTCTGGGGTTTGTTAAATGTTAAATGTCACAGAGAAGCCTCACAAATAAACACTATATAAAAAAAACAGCACTTTTCTGTTTTCTTCCAGTAAGTTTTCATATCTGTTTTACGTAAGTGAAACATTACAGTAAGTACTACTTTGAAGTGGATAAACAACAACTTCCTTTGCTCCCCCTATGACTCTAGTCTGAGTAGTAAAAACAAAACTTACTCACTCTTAGTGCGTAAGCGACAAGATAAACTCGCATCTAATGACGCTAGAGGATGTCAGTTGTTGCCGTGGGTGAATGTGGAGTATCTGTACACCAGTCAGTTATATTGATTTGTGCGGGTAAGCAACAGCAACAGCAACAGCAGCGGCAGCGGCCATGTCTGAGAGGACCAGGCCTTCCTATCTGCCAAGTGTTCTGCATTTACAGCCCACTGGAAAACAGCTTGTCGAGTTCTGTGGACGGAGCTGCTGCGCTATTAGTCATGCCCACTTTTTCAAAATTATCTTCACTCCTGAGGTCTGGACAGGCATTCCTCCGAGGTGGCCGTCTGATTGCACCACTATCTCAGGTCTTGTCAGTTGGCAGGTTTCGGACACAAAATCAGGATCCAGGTTTTACTCTTTAGAGCAAACATGATGTAATCTGAAAGGTACACATAGCAAAGAATAAATTGTTGTTAAGACATGTAGTGTGGTTTTATAATGATGCCGAATGTCTGCTAATGATGCGAGTGATCCTCATTTTGTTGAAACATCAAAGTATCTTAACAAGTTGCAGTCACACTCATCGCCACAAAAATCCTTAGCTCTGTATGGTATTCATAACAGCCTACGGGCACATTTACAACCCCAGAACTGTAGGCAGAAACCTTCAATCTCTGCTCTAACTAAAAAAAATAAGCATATGTACATAACATATGTCTACACCAGCACCAGAAAATTATGAAATACCCTTTATGTAAAGGTCAAAATGTGTTAAAATACCCAACGCCGAGCAAAGAAAATCAAGTCTTCTACGATTTTCAGTGAAATTCAATTTGTTCATTATTTTCACAGCTCGTGCTAAACTTTTATCAACTGAAGAGAGACTGTTTGTTATTCCGCCTGACATCACCTCTTTCCTCACGACAGCTGGAGTGTGTCAGAGTTTAGTCCTTGTTTTGAAGTTCACCCACCCCAATAATGTTTAGGTCCAAGGCAGGCAGTCACAAAATCATCACTTCGCCCACACTGCACGTTGTTTTTGTTTATCGTCGGGGCCTTTCTGTATTAGTGGGCAGCATCCGGTACAGTGGGAAGATCCAGAGTAAACGGAAGAGTTTATGTCATGAGTAGATGAACACCCACCACAGCATCAGAAGCACACATCATGCGGTTTTGCAAGCATGACTGAGCCATCAAGGCACGGCATGTGATGTTACAAATGGACTAGTGAGGATTTAAACTGTGCTTTGAATAGGATCCATAGGATTAATAAATCAAAGGGAAATACTTGCATACGTACAGAAATAAAAATAGAAGTAGCTGTGTGGTTGTAATGCCTGTAAGAAAGCCTCCATGTTTTGGCATCTCGGTGAACATATTTTCTTAAGTATTTAAGCCTGGACAAATGTTTTTCATCATGCATGTAATAATTATTGTTTGGTAACACTCATACCTTAATGCACCTCAGAGAAATCTAGGTGGAACATTCTTAGGCTCTTCTCCAGATCTTCTACTACAGATTTAGTGCGTGTGTGCTTCCAGACATAGCAATGGGAACCCAGTTTACTGAGCGGCCCTTCAACTTGAACGACCTCCAGTTAACGTTCAAGACGATAAATTATGTTAGGTGCTTAACACTTATCAAATCATCTTAATATGTCCATAATTCATCACTTTTCTGACAAAGACGTGCAGTATGACTTATGAGCTTTGACATGTATGTGCTCACGTGTTGGAGAAGAGGCAGCTGTCGCATCTTATCATTATCAGAATCGCCCGAAAATGAGCAAAGTATATTAAATGAAATGAAACCACTCAGAGCGTCATTACGTTCCGCCTGCTCTATCGATTCGCTTTAATCCCGTCGATCCAGTGCGATAAGTGGGCGCCCTCAATAAAATCTCCGCAAAAGCAACTAAGTTATCGAAAATCACAACACATCTTAGGATGTCCAGTAATCTCACTGTGTTATGCGGGACAGTTAAGCCCTCAGTGTGAATGAGTGAGGATATTGCTATGTGTGTGGAAGGAAGCAGCTGTTACACTTGAAGAGCTGAGTGATGTGAGCAGGAGGTGACATGAGGTTTTGCTGTGTGCAGGGCTTTGTTAACTCATCCAGGGCCTGGGACACAAACATATCTGAGACTTAATTTAATAGCTTAATAAAAGATTGACTTCCAGGTCCCTACCCAGCTGTCCCGGTGGTCTTTCCCTGATGGTGACCCCAACTGTCCTGACTATACAGGACTTACTAATAAACACTGCGTTTGTTAAAAGGGATGAAAAAACACTTTTTCAGGGTGATAAACTAAATAAGATAAACCAGTCAGTATTCCAGGGCCGTCTTGAGGATCTCTACTCATAATTTGAGAACTCATTTCACAAAGGTCGCCATTTTTCCCATACAAGTGCCGGACCCCTAACTTTAGGATTATGTCAAAGCTAAGAGCAAAATAAAATAGCTGTTCTGCTGTGGACTGCACAAACCATCACAAAGGATTCATATCCTCCCACATCTGAGGAAGAAAACAACTGGCTGAAGCATTTTATTGTCGATGGAAATTTGACCGAAATTCCAGCACAACGACTTGAGAACTGTGGATCTGCTTTATCAAGGAGGGCCAGCTCATGGACGGATCAGTACCGGCTGCTTGTGACCTGATTTCAAACATAGAAGCTGTAAGTTTTCCCATGTTTTATCTTGTTTTACTGTTTATTTTACAAGTTAGCCTGTTGAACTCGCTCTTAGCATGTTAGTTGTACCGCTAATGTGGCTAGCATTGTATTCACACAGGCTGTGGCAATGTTGAACTAAGTAAATATCATATATTGAAATGTATTGTAATATTGAGGGACAGTCAGAATCTTTGTGGACAGTCAAATTTAAAACCAACTGAATAACAACAGTAGTTTGGATGCAGGTAAATACTTTGAGCTCCAATGAGCTGTGGTGAGTTCTACTATAGTTATAGTTACTATAGTAGTTTAACTGTAACATTGCTATATATTTGTCTTACAGCTAACTCTGAAACTGTTTTACAGAGTGACATGATGAAGCTCAGATGTTTCCGGATGGAGGTTATTGCTTGTCGTGCCTCAGTCAAGAGAAACCTGAACAGTGGACAGCAGCGCCAGGAAAGTCTTGATATCCACAGGAAGACGTGTCAGTGAGCGGAAAGTTCTAAAAGCAGCTGAAACCTCAGTATACCACAAACCATTGACCTCAATGGAAGACAATGGAAGACACAATATAGACAGTTAACAAGAAAGTTATGGCTTTATTACTGTTTCAGTTTAAAATGAACATAAATATGAATAAAGTGCTTTATTTATAAGAAGAGTTTGGGTTTACATTTAATGTTGTAGTGTTGTGTTAAATAAATATATTGTGTACTTGTGTACTCACAAAGGTTTCATGAAAAACTTTTGATTTCCTGTATGCAGAAGACTCCATTGAACTGACTATGAAAATATGAGTTTGCTAATAATCCTTTACAGTAAATCCTGGTAAATAATGACTGCAAGCAACACATCCCTGTTTCACAGTCAGACTTTATTATGGCGTCATAAAAAATCATTATAAATCGGCAGCTTTGGGAAGCATAAATTTGACTATGAAAAAGTATAAATATTATATTAAGTTACTATATTAAGTAACACATGGGTAGCTAGAGTAATTATTATACTAGTACTCCAATTACTTTTGTACATTTTTATATGAGAAATGTTTAGGCCTGTGGTGGTGACCAATCAGAGCAGAATGGCATTTATTGGGAGTGGGGCCCTAAAGAGACAGGCGCTAAAACAGAGTGCTTCAAACAGACGGTGAAAAGAGGTGCTGCAGTTACGACAACAATTTTTTAAAATTTTGAATGATTCTAATAATCAAATAAAAAAATAATAAAAATATAAACCTGAAAATTAGCACAATATTCTTCTTTAACTCTTTGAAACAAACATAAAAGGAACGTAAAAGTAAAGAATTCTCTCCTATTACTTCTCTACATTTTTTCAGAAGTCTGTTTGGGCTTTCGTGGGTGTCTTTACACTCTTTCAAAGTTTTTTCTGTTGAGCACAACAGAAACATATACTTACCATTCCACTGCAGCGTAGTACTGTAGTTTGGTTCACACAGCTGTCTCTTATCCTAAACCTCCCATTACTTCATCACACCGCTTCCTTCCCTTTTGTTGCTCATTTTACAACTGTATTCATCACGTCGCATGTCGGTTGAGGGATACTGCATGAGTAGAGGGTATACAGAGTCAAAGAGTGGGAGCCTGTCACACTCACCTTAAATACCAGTACACTCACAGTAAACTCATCCTTTAGTATACAGAGAGCTGGCAGCCTAACAAAACAGCAGTGCTCCATTGCCCATTTTTTAAGGACACACACACATATACACAGGCACAGACTGTGTGCTTTCGGGCTTTCAGGGGAAAACCTTTAGTCCTAACAGCTGGCTTACTCCTGTGGCTGTGAGCACAGACCCAAATATGGAGCCATTGTATATGTCTGTATGTGGTACATTGCAAAGCCTGCACTTCCTCAGAAATGAGGGCCAGCTGGTGCAGGTGATGGAGCGATGTTAAATCCTGACATTGGGGCCTTTCAAAGAAATAATAATCATATTGCGATAAAAATATATTTTTTACATCAATATATTGTCATTAGTGAAGTCTCTGTAGGTGACTAGTCTTTTCTTTGTCATGGTAGCTCTCACTGCTCATTAAATTTAAAGAGTTCTTCTCTTCGTTTGTCTTTTCCAAACCAGCTACTTTTACTGCTTTGAGTGTCTTAAAGGTGCAGTGTGTAGGATTTAGTGGCCTCTTGTGGTGAAGTTAGAGATTGCAACCAACTGAATACCGCCTGCCTCACCCTCCTGTTATCCTGGGGTTTTTTTTATGACCTGCTTCCTCTGTAGATATTAAAGGCTCATTGTGAGGGAGCAAAAACATAATGATTCCTATTTTTTAGGTGACTATACACTAATAAAAACATAGTTCTGAATATTACATATTATATTTCCGCCAATGGATCCCCTTAAATGTTGCGCATTGTACTTTTAACTTTCGTATCCTGCAGTTGAATTCGAGTTTGAGTTAAATATCAAGTTAATTTCTAAACTTAAATTTATAATTCCCACTGCCTTCACTTAGCTTTTCCTCATAGCTCTTTCACTGCCAGACACAAAAAATCTGTGACATAACCAATTTCAGACTAGTGCTTTGATATTCAATAACTCTTTTACGTACACATCTGTTTGAGGGAGTGACACACCATTGGGCTATTGACGTCTCATTGGGCTAGCTTCATGAAAAGAACTTGATGTGTGTTTTTCACAGATTATTCCTCCTGGCCCTCAGGTTCAGGTGTTCCGCCTTAAAGTCACACATCTGCTCCGCTCACCTTTACCATCAGTGCTGCTGTCTGTCTATCTACCTAAAAGATGACACCAAGTTTGCGTGGCTCTGAAGTGGATGAACATGTGTCCTGGAAACATGTACTGGATTTTTCCTTTTGCACAAAGTGCTTTAGTGATTTGAATCTTTGGCAACGGAGCATATGTTAACCTTGTGAGGCACCCAGACTCACCAGTTCACAAAACCATGAGATAACACAAAAATCTTCTTCTGGATCATTTAGGGCCCTTTGAGGAACCGCCGGCATCAACAGCCTGAGCTACAAGCATGGTTTAACTCTAGGTGTGTGTGAGACGATGTGTGACTGTTTGCTGGAATAACAACAATGACAGCTGTTAAAGAGGTTAGGGTATATGTTGCAGGCATCATTTCCATCAGAACTGGAGAGTTCAGTTCATTGAACTGAGACCAAAGAAGAGCACTGAAGGCTTTGGATTGGATTTAGACGATGTTTTTCGCTCTTCTTCCGACTGACTTTGGAGTTTGTTTAGTTACGGAGTACAGATTCTTCACATGTTTGGTTTGCCCATGATAGACGATGATAGACAAATGGTTCATCCAATCACTACCAAGACTTTCCAGATGGTTCTGTGTAATAAATCACTTGACAAAATCAGGTAAAGCACTCCCCGAGGATCAAATTGACAGCGTCACTGAAAGTCTTCTGGTGTCCTTTCTGCTCATCCGTGACTGTAGTGGGCATACCTACCAGTTGTGATGGAAGATGCAAGCACCAGGATGCAGTAAACAATATTTTCTCGGGTCAGACTGTGAAAATGAAAGCAACAGTCATCCTGAAGACTCCACACTAAGCCCGAGCTGCTTCTGAAAAGACTCAGCCCTGTCTGGAACTGCGCCATGGAACACAACATGTGTCGCTTTGTTGCCAACTGCACACATTCTGGTGCTCGCCAGTGGCCATACCAGCACCCGTTTATGCGCCCGCACCATACCCTGCCCTTCCTAAGTGCACTTTGCTTCTGCAGTGCATGAGCAGCTGTTGTGCAATCGCACACACTGGGCTGCTCTTTGATTTCACTTCAGTGCTGAGACGATTGAGGCAGGCAAGACCAGGCATATCAGCTATGTGACTGAAAAATGGTGATAGGAGACAAGAATATAAAAGAAGACACACTGGTTGTGGCAGTGGTAGTCTTGCTTGAGAGTGGGTGGTAGATTAATGTTGGCAGGCTCCATTTTGTTCATTTCTAAACATTCCTGTTTCATACTGAAGGTGTTTGAATTGTGGATAATTTTCTATTGAAAAAAAGCTTTGAGTGCACTCTCATTCATAATGGGTTCTTTGGTGCGTCCTACCTACAGTAAATAGTAATTTAATTCCTCTTTGGGTATTTGACATGAAATCTCTTTCGCTCACTTTGAACTCTGTACAAAATGCTTGAAGACACAGATGCTGGATGCTGCCACTGGTTGGGTGTGCCCATATTGTATGTGTGGAAGAAGGTGCGTGCTTGTTTTTTGTTGGCTTTGGCAAGCCGAAATATTTTCCAACTTAAGATCCTGTTGATAAACTTTTTTTTTTTCCAGACCTTCCTCTTCTCTGCATATCATCTTTTTTAAGTTTTCTTTTTTTTATCGCTGCTCTATTTGCAAATGTCTAAATGTAGCAGATTTCCTTGTAGCAATGCAATGTCTGCAAGCAAAGTGAAGACATTTATCTTGCTTTGTTATTGGTGTAATTTGTCTCCGGCTCTGCTCTCTATTGAAACTGTAATACCACTATTCAATACCAGAACTCCCACAACATAAATAGCATTAAAAAAAAAAGCACCACACAAAGTCCTTTTTTCTTTTCTTTCATGAATGCATCATCTTAACTGTCGCTGAACATCTTCTTTCACCACATCAGGTATTGCTGTCAACAACTTTATACTGAACCAAAACCACATTCACCAATATGATCTTATCTGTTTACCTTATTTATCCTTTCAGAATTACAGAAAGGAACATAATTCAGTCCACATTGGTGTAGAAAGAATGCATGCAATATGAATTGGGCTGTAGTATAGAGATAAAAGATCTTAGTCCCAGCTGTAACAGGAGACATGTCAGACATTCCCTGCCAGGAGTCGGGGAGGGGAGGGCGGGGGGGCGATTTGGGGTACATAAAACTGACTTGTGGAAAAGCATGTCTGTGTGGCAGCGCTATTACAGATACCATCCTCTTTTTTTCTTTCCCAAAGACATTTATGAGTTTTCCATCTGAGCGATTTTTAAGAATCAAGTCAAATATTTGTCTGGATTGTGATGATTTATGTGTCTGATTAAGTTAAAGACACTGTGTGGTACTACAGTAGGGTGCCACCTGCTGCCCAGCTAGCACTTTGTCTAGTTTTTATATTAATTTATTCAATTGTTGTGTGTGCCAAACATGCACAAGTTTTGCATGCACAAGTTCGACGTTCTATAAGTTTGACTTTCACGTTATGGCTTTTAATTTTTGGTGCTTCGTGTCCCGTCGCCTACCTCAGTGCAGAAATGTAGTACTGTCAGCGATAGACTCGGTCTGCACACTGTTCCCGCTCACTGACATACTCCCTAATAGGCTGCATAATTTATACTTTTTATCCTGATAACATTGCTTTTAAGAGTGAAAACACAAAGCCATAACAAACTCCAGATGGAACTGATCCACTGCTGGTTGAATAACTGCCTTGGCTTTCTCCCTGAGCAGAATCTGACTCTGTCTTGTGTTTTTGAGATGACTTTCTGTTCAATCGCAGCGCAGAAGTGAAAAAGATTAAACCAAGCTGCAGTAAATTATCAACATTTGTCATAAATTAGGGGGACATGTATATAACTCTGCGCCATAGGCAGGGCAATTGAAAATGTATTTCATTACACAATTCAACATCTTGGGTTGGGTTGTGAGGTGCAGTGCAGGGCTAGGATTCAGCGTGAGTGCTTTTCTGTTTGCTGCATATGCACGGGGTGCCTCAAGAGGAAAAAGCTGTGCTATGGGGACCTCTCTTTTCATTTTTACGATTTTCCTAGAATCCTTTGGAGAGCGTGGAAAGACAGGCATGTTTATGAAGGTTTCCAGATGGTCCTGCTTGCACCCCCAGCTTTTCTTTTCAGTTCTTGGGCCATGAAGGATTAATCAAAGTCAGTGGCAAGGGCTGATGGCTAAACACTGTGGTTCTCGCTAACCTAGGGGAAACCTCTCGTCAACTCCAACTCAGATTAAGCCCCTGGGCTAAAGAACCGTGGAAAGTTGAAACCTGAGGTTAAAAAACCAAGCAAACTTAACTAAACCCCGACCACATGAGTGCAGATAAATGAAGTCTGTTTAGGCCGATTTCCTCCTTTGGTTAAAGGAATTTGTCTCCGACATCCAACCAGCCAAGCAGAGTCAACCATAACGAATACACCTGAACTCCCTTTTGTGATGTGGGGGATTGTGCTGCGTGATATTTATGGAGTCTACATAGAAAGTCTTGACATGTCTGTTCTCTGACTCGAACGGTCTGTTCTCAGTGATTAAATGCATTGTCACTGTAATGCAAGATGAGTAAGAAGCCAAATTGCTATGACAAGGCTCTCTTTTATCAGACATTTATAGCCTCAGCATTACCATCTTTTCTCTTGAGGATCGATGCAGATTAAGTGCTGTGTCTGCAAAGAGGATGACAACCAATATAACAGAAGCACAAACAAACAGTTACAACAAAACTGTTTGTTTAATTTTCAAATAATACAAAGCTCTTTTTGTTGTTTCTGGGTTTCTGTGTGTGTGTGTGTGTGTGTGTGTGTGTGTGTGCTGCTCGCCACGGCCCTTCCCTTAATTATCACTTTGAATACTAAACAGAGAAAACAATCCTGCGGTTGACAGGGCTAACTGGAGCACGTGGAACGGATGAGCTCTCGAGTGACAAATATCGATTGGTCTGTGAAATACATTATACCAATAACACTGCGGCTTGCAGCTTGTATATTACTAACTCCTGACAGTGCAGTGTACTTTCTTTGTGCGCGTAAAAATGTGCTGCCGCTTTAACTCGCCTGAACAGCTGCGCTGCATGGCAATGATGAACACATACAGCATTCGCTACACATGTTACTATACCGACTGTCAACGGAAATTGCTGTGGTCTGTTCACGGCGGCCTCACTGGACCATTATAAAGTCTCCCTCACATCAGCTATTCGAATTCAACACTACATAATATAATGTAATACAAAAGCAGAGTGACGTATAAACCTCGTGTCATCACATCGGTCATGCTGCTTCGCAGTATGCGAGCACAGGTTCCTCCCCAGACGACAGATGACTGGTATAAAAACAGCGAAATCTAATATTTTAAACAAATAGAATGACTTTTAATGACTCAAAAAAAAACATCTACTGAGCAATATGACCCATCTCAAATGACACAGGCAAGAGTAGGAATCATTCCAGGATCCCTCAGAAACATTGTTAAACTCCAAAGTTGTTCAGAGTCAATGGGAAATAATACTGAAATAATACTTGCTCCTATCAAATGGAAAAATGCACTGGCCTGCTTGCAAATATGATTATATATATGATAAATCACCACTAAGTCGACACTTACAAGCCGCACTACAACCACACCAGTAATTCAGACATCTATTTTTTTGTCATCCACATGCAGCGCTAAATGAGTCGCTCCCCTGCTGTTTGTATGTGTATCTCGAACCATGTCAATAAATTTTTAGGCCTTGTCATTAGTTTTAATCTCAAGTAAACATGTGGCGCAGCTTGAGTAAACACTGTATTGGCTGAACGAGATCACCTCAGAACGAGAACACTGTTGTTGTCACTGGGACGGGGTCCGTATGTACTTCTCCTTGTATGGGTTTTCCAGTATGTGAGAAAAGTACTTCCAGCAATGTCTGCTGTGAGTCGTTCTTCCAGTCTTTGTGGTTTGTGGCGAGACTCGGAGAGAACAAATTAGACTGATCAGTCAGTTCAACTTATTACACAATGATGTGTTTGCTGAATGAGGATTTTGGACGAGGTATTTGGATGGTGCTAAAATCCAGACAACAATGGATGAGTCTTGAATCCAAGTTTTTATAAGTTTTAAGCTTCATGTGGATTGGACACATGTTTCTGCGTAAGAAGTGCTACATTTATGAGAGGACGTGTTGAATGGCGTGCAAAAAGGGTTTGACAAGACCGGGACTTGTATCGTGAATCCTGTGGTTTGTCTGTTTTCTGTTTAGGGAAACAGACATTTTTCGGTCAAAGTTAGACAAAGATTGTGGATTTTGCTAAAAGTTAATAAAATAAACACATCTTATTCTCAAAGAAACTTCTGACATGCAATCTGTACACATTATTTCCAGGACACAGACTTGCACAATACTGATATTGTTATCTACTGATGGAATTATCGGCAAACGAATTGGTTGCTGCTTCATCTCATGGCAACACATGTAGACGTTTTTGAAATCTCCGTCCTGATATCTGGGCTTTTCTGGTTAACTGCAGTATTTATCGGGCTTGACGCTACCGCTGGCTGCAGGTGGAGATGAGAAGCATTCGGTGTGTGGCATCTCAAGGTCCTGCCTGGAAATTTTTACTGCTGCTCAGCAGGCTTCTACATACTTTTGTCAAGTTTTACATGTTTATTATAAAATGTGAAGTGGGTGCACGTGTGTGATTTATAGATGCTCTGTGCTTTGTCCTCCAGCTGTTTGAATCGAAGCAGCCGTACGTTAAAAAACAAATATTGACAAAATAATCAGAACTGTGTTGAATCTCTACTCGTCTAGCTACAAATGAGATGAGTATGGTCGGTATTTGATTGCATTTACTTCACAGATCAGAGTTGATGTATTGCTTTTGTGCATATGAAGTATTTCTAAGCTTGGGACAGGAACTAAGTTCTTCATGCAAGCATGAAAGCAGAACATTTCCTCACTCTGCGGGAGTAATTGGAAGACACAAAAGAAAGAAGGGAGGCCAGTGGAGAAAAGGGTTAGAGGAGAGGAGAAGAAAGTTGGGACACTCTGTGCAACATCATAGTTTGGATGTCAGTTGATGACTGCGGGCCAATAACTGTTTTCAAATGGATTGTTTTTGTTAGTGTCGGGATGGATGCCATCTTTGAAGCCACCGAAAGCTAGTTGCAGCTGTTAGTTGACTCGAAGTGAGTTGAAATGATCGTGTGCTTGGAAAGCCGTGCAGCACCCTATATCTGTAATTATCACTTTGTCAAAGTAATGAAATCCTTTGACATATTTCACATATATAAAGCTAATTGACATATTGTTGGCATTAAACCAAGGCTGTTAACATCACACAGGTGGAGGTTTCTGCAAGACATTTCAGGAAGTCTGACTTTTAAGCCCTTGCGCAATACCCTTGTTTTTAATATTGCTTGTAGAGCTACTGAATCTTTTCACTTGAGAAGATTTAGGAAGATTATGAGTGAATGGGACAGACAATACATCTTTTCTTAAAAAGAGAGATACAGCTGTTTGGCTCTAAAACCAAGTCTGTAGCTCTGACTACAGATGAAACAGTGTACAAGTTATCTATCTGTCTTAAAGTGGTGAGAATGAGTGAGTGCAGTGAGACAGATTTGGTTATGAGCAGTAGCCAAATAAACTTTGACAGCGGAACTTGTCGGGTTTTGATCCTTACTGTGTGAATTGACATGTTCTCCACCTCCTCGTGTGGGTTCTTCTTCGGGTCGTCTGTTTCCCACCCACAGTCCACCCACATGTAAGCCAGGTGGACTGGAGATTATGTGTGTGTGTGTGTGTGTTAGCCCACCCTGCAGAGGATTGATGATTTGTCCAGGACGTTTCCCTCCCTGCCACAGTGCATTATGGGATTGGCTGCTGCCCCAGATAGAGATTCATGCATCATGCCTGTTTTTGCCGTCTTTTGTTTCTCACATTTTACGGTCCTAGGCTGCACAAGGCTTCTATTTTGAGCGTTTTTTTTTACAATGTTTTCAGGTTCCTTCCCCCTAACAGCATTGTCTGATCTTTTTTACGAAGCGTTTTACACACCAGAACTCCAAGTGAGAGGTCAGGTGTGAAGATGAGGTAGTCCTGATTAACTGGTGAAGCTGAAAATGTTTTTGGAAAATTTTCGGTGACAGCGATTGGGTGTTGTGGTGTCTTTTAAAACATGAAATCATTTGTCGAACTTCAGCAGAATAGTGATGTGACAGCTTATGACTTTAGCCCAAATGCACAACCTTTTTAACTAAAAATGAAAGGTCGGCTATAAATCACAACTCATATCAGCACGTCTCATCAGATTATAGCAGCTGAAGGGTTCATATGTTCGGATTTGGTTTGATGTTTGTGAAGGTAAACCCAGAGCACAAACACAGTAGCAGCAGTAGCTTTTTGCAGAGAGATGAAATCCCATTTTTGTAATAAACTATATTTCTGAACATGGCTGAAGTCATCCATGTGCTTTGTTCTGCTAACTGGCATGGGGCCTCTGTTGTTTTAGCTAAAGCAGAAGTGTGCTTTCGAACAAGGCAGCTCACACTTCTCCGTGCAGCGCACTGTCAAACTGCCTCTCCAACAGTGTAACAAATGGGAGTTGTGAAATCTAGTCCTGGTGGCAAACAGCCTACTATATGTCAGAGTCAGTGGCCCAGCTGATACAAATCCTGGTGCAATTTCTTGTCACAACACTTCGACATAGCATGACTGCTGAAGCTGATGTATTGGAGTTGTAAAGGTCTTCCAAATGGAAACTTCTGTATTCCTACCAACAAAGTGTCACATTTTGTGAAGGCGCTAATAGTATCTGACAGCAGGTACACGCTTGCAATCACGCGTCAACATCTGTGACATGCCAAGCGCGCTCCTCCCTTCTCAAGCCCAATCCTGCCACCGTGCATCCCACTCAGCACTTCCCTTCCTTCGAAACATCCCTGCGTTCATCTTCATATGCAAACTTCATCTCAAATATATAACATATCTATTCAGCCAGGAGGATTAAGTGCAGATACATGACATTTTGGGCCATTCCAAGAACCTTAGTCAACGCATAAACTACTCCTACGCTATTTCAGGGAAATATTTATCTTTGCTCATAGAACTTCTTGAGATAGTGTCAACACTGCTTAGGGACACAATTACATTTGTGGATTGAGAACTCTGAAGAGTTCTCGTGGAAATACAAGTGTATAATATGAGCAAAGCTGAGAACTGTTAAGATGTGAGACTATCCTACTACTGATAAAAATAACAACCAAATTGATATTAAATGATGATCCTGAGTGTGGTCATGTATCATGATGCCTCCTTATTTCATTTGAAATCATTTAGTCATCTTATTGCTGCAATAAAAATGATCAATTGTGATAAGATGAATATAACTGATGGTATTTTTTTTGTTTTTTGTTTTCTCTCTTTTGTACTGCTCAGGATTAGTCAAAACATAAAGACAGAAATGTGGATCTGCATTGAAAAAATGGGAACCTGCACCATCAAGACAATAATTTTCTCTCTCTCTCTCTCTCTCTCTCTCTTTTTTTTTCTCACAGCATCCCCACCTCAAGGCTCAGGCCACGCCAGAAAATGCAACGACACAGAGAAGGCCTACTGTGTGAATGGCGGCGACTGTTACTTCATACATGGTATAAATCAGCTCTCTTGCAAGTGAGTTATCTCCTTTGTTTCCTCGTAAAATGACATGTTCATTGTCAACCTTTCTTCCTATAGAGATTCCCGCAGTCTTTGTGTAAACTTTTTTCATGATGATGAATTTACGCTGTGATATTCTTATACGTCTCCTAACCACAATTCTTTGGTCCTGCTGTTTATTTTCCTGATCGTGCTTGATTTCTGTTCTTTTTCCCAGCAGCAGCAGCAACAGCAGCAGCAGCAGCAGCAACACATCACAGGGAAATGTTGCCAGTCTGCCTAACTACCCACCTGTTGTGTATTTTAACACTAATAATGGAGTGAGGCGGCGGTGCGCTCATCCTTTTAAGTCATGTTTAGTGTACAAGGGGGCTGCACATTAAAAGCCCTTTCAAAATGTCATGAGTCACTGGTTTAGTAGTGAGCAAATATTTATTCCTGTTAGAGGCCCCCAGTGAGGTAAATAGAATCATTGCTTACATTTGAGGTCCTTGGAAGAGGGGATTAAGACACATGTGTAAAGTGTGCTGGAGGAACCACGTATCTCAGCTTTTCAGGAAGAAAACTGGTTGACATTATCGAAGAAACAACCCTTTTTTTTATTTCTTTGATGTTTATGTTTTAGTTTGTGTTTGAGGTTAAGGTCGAGAAACATCATTTGGCTCAATCTTCAGGAGGAGATTCAAATAAACAGTTTTTTCTATGCGTCACAAAGTTCATAGGCAGCTATTGTGATAATCAGTTAAATGTAGACATTTATTTGAAAGATAATGCTTTTCCATTGAGAATTGAATTGAATCAATATTTATATTTATATTTATAGTCATATCATATAATAGTATAATAGTCATATCTTAATTTGGCAGTTTTTTCTTCTTGAAAATTGTGGTGGACATTTTAAAACATATACACTTTATTATTTACAAAAAGATACATCAGTTAATCAAGACAAGAATCGTTTCTTGTTTGTCCAAAGTGTCATCATAGCATAGGTCCTTTGGCTGTATAGAGCTGAAACATTGGTGAGGCTCCTGTGCCCAGTTGGCCTAAGGAAGAATGCTTGATAAGCAATGAGGACATGGCTGCAACAGCCGTTCAATACACTGTGTACAAATTGGAGGTAGCAATAACTCAATTGCTGCAGCTAATTCACTCACAGCTGGGGCATGGGTCCAGAAAAGTTGGATAATGCAGTGAAGGCCTGCAGGGATTTGTTGCCCCACAGCCATCTCATTCAATATAGGCCAGGCTTCAGTGGGTATTACTCACTGGCTAAACAAGTCCTGCAGACAGCTAGCCCTACTTTTATGTCCAGCTCCTTCACTTTGAGGTTTAAACTTTGTTTTTTGGGAGAGGAAAGGTTAATAAATGACCCAAAGTAAGTAACTCACTGATGGTTTCCTTTCCAAAAAAAGAAGAAATTTGGCTCTTTTGAACACGTAAATCATAAATAGAAGTAAAAATAGAACAAGTAATTGTCATTATGACACAATATAGATGTTTTATAGATATAGAGATATTCAGTCTACAGTGATAGAGATCAGAGAAAAGGCAACCTCACGTTGGAGTTGCAGATTCATTTTCTGCCAAGTGACTAATTGATTGAGCGAAAGTTTCAGATTCATAAAAATGTATAAAAGTACATTAGCAGTCTTGTTTTATTATTTCTTTCTGCAGCAGAACAAAATCAGAATTATCAACAAGGTGAAACCAAATCAGTTCTGTGTGGGACTTAAAGAGGGGGACATCTAATGTATATAGAGTATGTAGAAGACACATAGGATAACACATGGTAAAACATTCATTTTTTGGTCTCATAAATGTTTATTTTTGCTCAAATCATAATGAGCAATGACAATGATTTATTTCCCCTTTTTTTCAACTAAAGATAAAAAAGTCGTAATAGACTTTGCAGCTGTACCACGGTGGATATTTGCACACTCATCTGATTTTTATACCTGTAGTGACAGTTTATTTCTTTCATCCTTCAGCCAAGTTTCCTTGGTCTAGATGGTGATATCCCCCAGTTAAACACCATCACTCAGGATAAGTAATTTAACACTGAATGTTATGGTGCTCCTGGGAGGCATTGTGTGAAACCAGTAAATCATGAGCAATGACCTTTGTTGGACTGGTGGTCTAGTTGTGACTGTGAGTGGAATGTTGGTGCCCCTAAAAAGCTGGCTGCTCATCCTAATGGAGTTATAATCGGGAAATATGGTTTGGTCCAACACACTTGATGGTGACACAGTAGTCTGTGTTGATTGAAAAAATATAATGTCAGAAAACCTTTATTAACTTTTATTTCAAACCACAATTAAAGAGAGTGGTAGAGTATTTTTTCCCCTCCATTGCATCTCCATATACTGTAACCGTCATATATTTGAGGTTATGGACACAGTTCCAGGCTCCCAACAGGCACCAAAAGAAGAGACCAACATTACTGTTGCTGCTCAGGCTTCCTAGGGTTGATTTATTGATCACCAACAAAGCAGTGCACGATTTTTCCCCAGATACATTCTACTTTTTAGTCCATGTACTCATGGACATTCTTCTATCATCCCCCAAAGTACATACTGGGGTCATAAAGAGTGTGGGCGTCGTTGGAGCCCCTGAAGTCTATATTACATGCATGTTTTATTATTATATTATATTTTTATATGGTAGTACTGCCGGTCCTTTGGCAGCAGTTTCTATTGTTTCCTTTTCAGTGACCAAGTTCATCGTTATTATTATTGATCTGTTTTTAATGGGAGTGTGAGTCATGTTTTTTGTGTTTGGTGTGTCAATGAACACATTAACACACACATGGCTCACCTTTGGAAGCGACAAGGTCTCCTGTTTTTTTGGGGGGTTTTTTATCCATGTGGCTCCACTGTGACAACATATTGTTAAAGGTCACAGTAATATTTACAGTGCGCCTCACTTAATGTGTGTTTCCTTTTCATAACACTTGTCTGCTCCTTCCCAGATGTCCGGATGGATACTTCGGGCCTCGATGCTTACAGACTGAGCCACAGCGGTTGTACATGCCCAATCCTTTTAAAAGTATGTTCGCTTGATATGAGCAGCTGAGAACAGAGACACAGTTGGCACTGGATTACCTCTGTTGGCTCCTGCTGCCCTCTACTCCCCGCCCCCCCTCCCCCACACCTCAAGTCCTCTTCCCCTTTCTCCTCCTCTTTCTCCTTCTCAGGTCAACACGCAATGAGCTGTGCACTACACCATCGACACGATGGTGTCATCCGTGGGAACACTCTGCTTCTGCTGTCTGTAGTTGTGCTGTTGTTCTAATTCTGTGTCTCTCTGCCTCCCTCCCTACCTCCCTCCCCCCTCTCTCTCTCTCTCTCTCTCTCTCTTCACTTTTTTCTGATGCATACTCTCCTTTTCCTACTCCACCCTTGCCCTCTCACTCTCGTTCTGTTTTCTTTCTCTTTCTCACTCATCCACCACCCTCCTCCTCCCTCTCTTTTTGTGGCTTTGTTTCTTCCCATTAGGTGTCCAAATGACTTTACTGGTGATCGCTGTCAAACCTACGTTATGGCCAGTTTCTACCGTATGTCAATTTCCTCTTCTGTCACTCTGTCAGACTGTCCTTGTGTCATGTGTGCATGCTGAGTGTAGAGATATTGCATTCATTTGCTGTTATTACCTAATAGTTGTGTCTGTGGCTCCTCTGATGACTCATTCACAAGCTGGCATAGTTTAGTAGAGTCTGTTATTGTGCTTGGTCTGCATGTGATATTGCGTGGCCTTTAACTGGCAGTGTGTTGCATGTGCACTTTGAGAATATAACTTGATAAGAAGTTTGATAACAAGTAGGTGGTTCATTTCAGATGCTTTGTGGATGGTGATTTGGATAAAAGCCAGCTGCATGTCACAACACAGTTTAATGGCAAAACAGTCACTAAAACCCGTACTTTTAGCTGACTTACTAATGATGCAATCAGCTGCAAACACAAGCATGTATGATCCTATCAGACCTGATGGATGGAAGGCCTGAACGATTACCATTAAACAATAGGCATGACAAACGGCTGAATGTGTGGTGCACTGAGTCATCGGATAAAAGAAAATGTTTTTTGAGGGACATCACCAGAAGGGATCGGATCAGCTGAAGCTCAAACTTCAGTCTCTCACGTTTCTTTATTATGTATTCCAGACAAATCAGACATGATGGGATAGGATTCCTCAGTATGTAGGCCATACATGAACCAACAAGACGAGATTCCACGAAAGTGTAAATTACCATGAAAGATGCCAAGCTTTGAAAACAGCTGAGGACTTGCTCGAGACCAGACGCTCAAGAGTAGCCACCCGACAACGTCAAGAGCAACTTTTTGGCATTTTTTAGGCACATTTGCTGCTAGCACACGTTGCTTTACACGTAGCAACAAAATGGTGCTCTCACAGCAGATGTCCTCAGCACAGAGTTCATGTGCTAGTACTAGAGTCTGCTGTGTCAAACAGCTTTAGTAGCCCGGGGTAAAAAAGTCTCTGCATTGCCTCACACGGCAACATCAGCAAACACATCCGTCAACTGCGGAATTATAGCGAGATTAAATGAAAGCTGATGGAGAATTCCGGCTTGATAGATGTTTCCCCGTGAGGATTTCTTTTTGAAAAGCGTGGTCCGGAATCAGATTATCAACTTTAGCCTACGTCGTTTTGTATTTCAGTATCACCTGTTGGTTTATTACATATTAAATTATCTGGCGTGATCTGACATCCACTGAAACATGAGATTTTGTGTAGCTTGAGCTTGGTTTTGTGATGATAACATAGACAGGGGAAGAGATGTATTATAATGACATAGAATTCAGCACAAAGCCTGTTATTCATGTCAGATAATAGCAAAGAATCTTCTGTTATCATAATTGTCAGCATCAAGTCTTTGCAAGCCCGTGTGGCTGGAATTCAATGTAACATTACAGCAGGCAAATAACTAACAGCAATTCATGCTGCCTACAGAGCCACGTCCCTTTAGTCTAGCTCATGGAGCTGTTTGTTGCATGTTGGCTCAGAGTACAATGTGAAAACCCCCTTCTTTAACTACAAGTAATTTCATCTCACATTAAGTTGTAATGCACTGTGCTCAAGTTTTTTTGCAGAGCAGAGAGTGGTGTGTGGGAGTGCGTTTTTCCTACACTCAGCCACTTTTTCTGCATTCTGTAGCTTCGGTGCAGCTGTGCGACTGCATCAAGGACAGCATTTATTTCCAGTTCTCATCCAGCCACATGAGCACAGACCAGACTTTGTTTACTTGTATTACGTGCTTATACGCTCAAATCAATTACCTGTAGGCTTAAAAGAAGGCGGCGAACTCATCAGATTTGATGAAAGCAGCGCACAGACACATTCATACCTGTTAACATGCACGCCACGCAGAATGGAAAATAAGTCTTCTCTGCTCGCGGTGGCACTGACATGGGAAGGAGTTGCATGGAGGCTTTTAAATTTTGCCTCTAGAGTTACCTCTAACTTGCGATATCATTTTTCTATATATGGCTATGAACGCCTTGGTTCAAATCCACGGTAGAAATCAAGTTTATGAAAGCCATATTCAGACATGATCGATGTAGTGAGCTTTTAAGGCAGTTCACATATTTCACATTTTCTACTTTCAATTAAGGAGAATAAATCAAACATACAACATAACTCACTAGAGCAGACACATGCGCACGCACACACGTCCATTCCATAGTTAAAGACCCACCTCCTGGTGCGCGCCTCCCATCCCCAGGAGATACCAAAAAGAAGGAGGATGGCTTCTGCTCCTCAGCCATAAGGGTTTGGCTTAACAAGAGCATGTTGTCATAAGAACAGCTGGGACTTGCTTCAACCCAAGAAAAGCAAATGAGCTGCCAGAGATATGGACTCAGCTGGTTGGTGCAGCCTCCCTATGGCCTCTCTCTGCCATATAATATATAGTTCAACCATAAGTCTTCTTATTCAGTGTGATCAATTCGATACTGAGCAGATACACTCCTTTTAACTTGCCTGTTCATGTGATGGGTGTGTTTCAGGACTGACAGCGTAGTGATTTTTGTAAACAGAAGCACTTGAAAGCACAGGTAATCTCAGCAGATGACGCATATTTTCCCCATGCAGCTGTAACGAGAGTGGCTATGTGCCTAATATGTCCCATAAATCTCAAATTGAAGTGCTTCCTCTGAAAGCAACAGTGTCATTGGACTGTGTTGAGACTCACACAGTAGGTAGAATAGTCACACAGGAGTCAAACTTGTGAAATCCTGTAGTTTGATTAGATCATTACAAAAAAGATCTAGTATTAAAGCAGTAGCTGTGTAGTCATGTAGTTGTGTGTGGTGTGTGTTGCATGCTTTGGTGTTACTCCACATTACTCTGACAATTACTGACAAGTGTTTGTTGTGTCAGTTGCTGTAATGCCTTTTTGTTTTTCTTCCAACTGTCCAACTTCTGTAATGGCAGAGCATCTTGGGATTGAATTTATGGGTATGGAACAATCCATTTTGATTCTCAGTCCTAGCATAGCTATTAAACAGATGTCCGTCCTTTTGACTTGCGCCTGTTCCGTCTGTGGTGTGACCTGTAAATCATATTGCCCCTCGATTAACCGATCAATCTCTCAGTCAGTCCTACCATAACTCTTTGTAATGACAAACCCTAAGTCAATCCAACCGATCCACCAGCAAACATCATTAACATGGATGTCATCACCTCTCATACGTATGCAATGGAAAAGTAGACATTTTAACTGTGTTTCCGTCTCACTCACCGCAGATTTTTTTTTTTTTTTAACTTTTTGGACTGATTTTTAGTTCCTCATTCCATCTGTAACAAGCATGATATATCATGTTTGCATCTACCAGATGTCTTTCCTCAATCTTCAACTATCAATCTTCGTCTATCCATTCCTTTTAGTCTCATACCTTTAGTCTGTCCTTCCCTTTGATATGCCATCTCTTTCCTTTTCATTTATGTATGATCTTGTCCTTGTTTCTTGCATCACCGCATCTATAGTATAGTGTAACTTTGAAGTATGAAATACAGTACGTGTCTTAGTGGTTTGAATTATCCTGCAAGGAGTAGATGCTGTGATGTGAGCATGCAATGCTATATTTAGAACCTACAGCCATGTTTTTCTTCTGTCTGCTGCTATTTCCATCCTCCTTCATTGTTATCATTTGTTTTCTGCTACCTTTTCCAGAAAAGTGCTTTAGCGGTTGAGCGTGCAGAATAAACGCCAGAGGCGTCTTTCTAGAGGTTGTGTAATTATACCAGTATATTTACGTACCAGAACATGAGGATGGTGTGTCATTATACCAACACCAATGATTTATCGATTTGGCTTGAGACATTATATAAAATGGTTGCTGGTGAACAAATCTCAGATGGAAGGAGTTACAAATTACATTATTTATTTATCACACCTCTCTGATCCATAATTTGTCCCGGGGACACAAAGAGACTACCTCAACCGCACACAAAGCACTTCTCTGTAAAAGCAAATATTCATATTTAATATATACAGATACTTTATCTCAAGATTATATCAATTATTATTATTATCATTATTATTGTAAAATGAGATCTCATCATTGTGTTTACTGAATGCCTGGGTGGATGAAAGGTTAAAGGATCATGCCCAAATTTGCACATTTGTATTTCACATGTGCATTGGTGTTACAGGTTCTACTGGTCACCAATTAAAAGGCATGAACCGTTGTACATATGATTTGAAATTACCTCAATTTTTAGAGAATACAGATGCTTCATAGATCAGTCTAAATATTCCTGAGCCCCTGCCCCCACCCACGTCGCCTTACTGCGGCACTGGCAGCAACAGCATCTGTTGTATTTGTGATTATGTGAGAGGAGAGGTTTGACTGTGTAGTGAGTTGTCAGGGGAGGGAAGATGAAGCTTTTGTACTGCTCAGGATTAGTCAAAACATAAAGACAGAAATGTGGATCTGCATTGAAAAAATGGGAACCTGCACCATCAAGACAATAATTTTCTCTCTCTCTCTCTCTCTCTCTCTTTTATTTCCCTCACTGTGTGCATGTGGTGTGTGTGGGTACGTCTGTGTATTTGTGGGTGTGATGTTGACAGAGGCAGAGGAACTCTACCAGAAAAGAGTCCTGACAATCACGGGTATTTGTGTGGCTCTGTTGGTGGTGGGCATCGTGTGTGTGGTTGCCTACTGTAAAACCAAGTAAGTCCTGTTGATAAACGTATCCGCTCATAATTTTTGAACACGTAGCCTTTCTTTTCATAGTTCCATTACCACCTGCATTTACAGTGTAGTGTATACTCAAGCTTCCGACGTACGGATGGCAGTGCCTGTAATATTTCATGTAGGATAAGTGCGAATAATAAGTGTGTTTGTATTATTAGACATGTTTCGAGCTGAAATAGTTAATCCAATTGTTACAGCAAGTAAAAAATTAAATGTTGAGCATTGGTTAAGTCGTCTTGAGATATGACTGAGGTTTGCTCAACAGGAAACAAAGAAAGAAGATGCACAATCATCTGCGACAAAACATGTTTCCAGAACATCCCAGTCGTAACCTACCTAACGGACCCAATCATCCAGGACCAGGACCAGGCCCAGAGGAAATCCCTATGGTAGAAGATTGCAAACATTTTATAGTATACACACACACACACACACACAGATGGACACTAAATTCTTTTATGGACGGTTATATAATAAGCTTGTATTTTTTCACATTTTCCCATCTGCCATTTTTTTTTCCCCGACACAGTACATATCAAAGAATGTCCCTCCAACTGAACGAGTCATACGGCCTGCAACAGAAGAATCGTTCCCTGCCAGCCATGCCTCTTCCAGATCTCACAACTCTTCCACACGAGCCCATTCATCAACTCACAGGTCAGCCTGCACCATGCAGTACATTCTTACGCTCAGCACTTTATATAAATACAGAAACTCCCACAAAGCGACTGATTAATTTGGTTAATGAGTTGAATGCCCTTCTTCTCGAAACAGGTGCAAGCTTCTTTTCCAAAAGGCGTACTTTGCAACAATAAAAAAAAAAATGTATAGAAAGAAATAATCACACTGGGACACTCTTGGGCGTGTACATGTTAACACTTTCTTTATTTGTCAGACATGAGGAACGGACATGGAGTCTGGAACATTCTGACAGCATCCTCTCGGACTCACCGGGAATTATGTCATCATCCGTGGGGACCAGTAAATGCAGCAGTCCTGCGTGCATGGAAGCGCGGGCCCGGCGTGCTGCACACTGTGGTTACTCTGACCCCCATCGGCCGGGCCTACAGTACGGAGACTCCTTTGACTCGCTGGGAGACTCTCCACATAGCGACAGGTGGGTAATAGGCCTGCGTGGCTGATATGGCACTGGGTTTATCGTGAACATTTTGAGAAGTTTCCTCTCTCTGCTGGTTCTCTCTCAGCCTCGAGAGGCCAGTCAGGGCACTCTGAGAGACTCAGTGGAAAGTGACACACAGCAGGCATGATGATGAAATACGCTAAGGTAGGCAAGAGTGAAAAACAGTGCTTATTTCAATGGGAACTCTGGTCATACAGCTACTGTAACACTGGCTAAAGTGTTCCCTTTAATTATACTTAAGGAGCATTGTGACATTTTTGATAGATATAAGTTTTATCTTTGTGTCACAGAGATAGGTCCAGGATGTTTTAAGCCTAGTTTAGCACAGGAAGCAGGAAGAAGCATCCGTCAGAACAAAGAAATATGCCTTTCAACAATTCAAAAGCTGTCAATGTATTTTTTGAAGAAAGGGAATGGTGGCCCCGTTACATCGAGCAAGTCTGACTTTGTTGATTAGGAGTTTAAGGTTTGAGGTTTAAAGTTTATAGTCTCCATAGTCACTACAAACTCTAATGTCCTCTTGATGGAACAGCATATCAGATGGATCCCCATTGGAAAATGTACTGTACAATGTTCTGTGAAGGTTCTTGGTCATCCAGGTCACCTTTCTTCACAAAAGGTTAAGTCTAGGGCAAATGGACTGTTTGTAGATCCATGAAGACGTTTTCCTAAGCAAGAAGCTTATTCAGTACAATGATAGTTCAATGTACCCTGAGCAGTAGGTCAGAGGAGCTCAGTTAAACTACATTAGATCCAGTGGATAGGACGCTATAATATTCAGTAAAAACCCACAAGATCTGTGAGAGAACTGAGAGGGAGCCATGGTTGCCACACACTTTGGCCACCAAGATTATTTTTTAACAAACAAGTGGTCACATTCTCAGACGAGTAGGACGCTTTAAGTAATTAACCCGTGCGAAGGGTTGTCACAACAAATAATAGATTGTGAAAGTGCAAAGCCCAAGTATGCTTCTGTGAGTACAGGTAATAGATATGAAGCATCCACTGGATGAGTGTGCATAATGATTATAGATCATCTGCCGCAAGGGTGCAACTGAATGAGTCAAGTTTTTCCCATGAAACAGGGTGCAGAGTGCTGTTTACTTACTAATTTATGCGTGTTACGTGCATCAACTCATCAACTGCTATCAACAATTTGGTTTACCAGGAAATGACAAACTATGAAATAAAAGACGACTTCTAGTAAAACGCTTTACATCAACTTTATAACATTCAAGCCTACTAAAGGGGGACCAGGCATAGATGTGTTAACACATTAAGTAATTCTTAACTAAAGTTATTCTTGATGAGATATGGTGTTCTAATCCTGCAAAATATCTACCTAAGGTGTTGAATATGAAAATCAGTAGATGTACAGCTTCAGTCACAATTTACCATTTGTGCCAAACATTGCTTTCTGGAACTGACTACATAACTGACACAAGGTCCTACACATTGATGACTGCAGCGACAAGATGTGTCCTGCCTTTTATGTCCCTGAGCGCAAAGGTATCGATGATACCAGTGTGCGCAAATAGGGGCCATTGAGATGTTATGCAGAGGCAGACTGCATAACCAACATCCCCTCAAACTCATCCCAGGTAACAAGCACCCCTTCCATCATGGAGGCAGCTTCCGCATCAGCTGAGGCAGCCTGCGGTGGTTTCCTCAAGGCAATAAACAGACGGTCCAAATTCTCTGATCCACAATGATTCATCATCAGTGACATGTCAATTTTAAGTAACTCTTTAGCAACTCCATTACTAACTTTTATTGATATGAATGGCAGTCTATGACTACTGTAATATGACTGTGGGAGCATATGAGTGATGGCACCCATAACTTTCTGATAATTTGACAATTCGAACAATCTAACTATGACAACTAGTGTTTATGCCTAGGTTGAGGTACAATGGAAAAGTTGCAACCATGACAGCCCTGTGCGAAACCTCTGTAAGTCAAGAATACACACAAAATGCACCTGCCATTAAAGTTTAATACTGACTAAAAAATACTGACTTTCTACCTAGAGACAAGTTTTTAGAGCTAGCATCGATCATATCCACTTGCGACAGTCATTTGTGATTCTGCATCTTCCTCCATATTGACTCCGCCATGGCACATGTATGAACAATGCAGAAATTATGAATTGTTGGCTGGGTGATGATGTTGGACAGGTTGGTCCAGAGCCTAGGGGTGCAGAGGAAGCGGGTTTAGCCACTGTCAGTCTTCAATGTAGACTGAAGGGCAGCCAAAACAGCTGCTCCTGCCTTGGCTTAAACTGCTTAAGCGAAAGCCGAGCCTAACTGCCCCAAGAATATTGACAAAAGAAGTGGATCCACAATAGATCCCCGGGGGATGCCACAGGAAGCTTTTGCCAATGGTGACATAAACTTCCTGGGATTACGGAGACATTTTGGCCCTGCAAACAGACCTCTCTGCAAATTACACAACCGTTAGTTCAGACCAAGCAAGCACAACAGCACTGGGACTTTTAACTACATGTATTACTTTGCTTTATAGGTGTAACAGTAGTGTAACAGTTGTTACCGTTACATTAACAGCCATAATAGTTTAGTTTAAGCTGTTTAAAAACACACAGAAGGGACAACCATTTACTGCGTACCACTGCATACAGCGACCATCAGTAGTCAATACACAGCCTCTAATTAAACCAATAACTAACAGAAGACAATGTCAAACCAACTTATTTCCAGGGAAAATATATCACCAAACTCCCTTATAATACTGTAAAAACACATCACACTACAAACAGAAGATTAAGGCCAGACTGTTGACATATGACATTATCAACAGTCTGACTGTCAATTCGGCATTATTATAATCCATAAAAATAAACTGTATTGTAAGATAGACTGATATTTCCAGCAAAGCAACTGTCAACAGATCACTAGTTGCATACATAATACAAAGCAGCTGGTCTGTGCTAACATGTAGACCTACACAACATAGCTAACAAACTACTGTTATTGTTAGTGTTAGTGCTTGACAAATGTGCAGTCCCAGTGCAGTTGCAGAATGATTTGTGTTGGTGGAGCCATATAAATGATTACATAAACAAAAATCATAATATAAATGAATCAAATTATAATCTGTCGTCGCAGATTGCTGCTAACTAAAAAACAGCATTCGTGGAAACTGTTGTATGAAAGCAATTTGACAATTTGACTTGAGGCTGTGCCTCTTTGTGCCTACATCCAAATCACAGCCGTGCAGATATATAGTACAACAGCACTCCCTCGACTCCTATTGCTTTAATAACAGACTTCAGTATATGTATATATAGGTTAGTGAAACTACAACACACTTTTTGATTTCAACTTTGGGAAGAAATACAGCAATACTACATGTATGAAAGAACTTAAAATAATATACGATTCCTAAAAATAGATAATTACTGTGATTACTGTGAAAGTACGTCAATGGTTTGTAAAGATTGTAAGTGGAGTCTCACTATACGTAGAGTACAAACTACTTTACAGTAGCTCAGTCCTGGTGAATATCTCGCCTCAAACTATAGATGGAAAAATACTACTTTCCATTAAATATGTAAGTGCTCATTAACAGTTTGATAGTAAGTTGGCACTTAAAGGGCAATGTTCATTCAGTTAACAGAAAGCCTTTGAAACATTCAAACTGCTTTTTGTACACTCCCCCTCTTTCTCACGTCTGTTCTTTGCTATTCTCTACTTAACTATTTACTCCGCTCTCTACTCACCACAGATATGTTTCAGCCCTGACGACACCAGCCCGCCTCTCGCCAGTGGATTTCCATTACTCATTGCCCTCGCAGGTGCCTACCTTCCAGATAACATCCCCCAATGCCAGCCATGCCATGTCTCTCCCTCCTGCTGTCCACAACCCCTACCCTCTGGAGGATGACCAGCCTCTGCTGCGCCGATACCAGGTGCCCCTACACGATGCCCAGTGCCAGGAGCCCTACCGGCAGCAACGTCGTACCTATCTAAATGACAGCAGGGGCAGTCTACCCTCCAGCCCCTACCGGCTGGCTGAGGAAGAAGACTATGAGACGACCCAGGAGTATCTCTCCTCTCGGGAGCAACCAAAGAGAAGTGGGTCCAGTGGAATTGATAGCCGGCGCTGGCGAAGATCCAGACTGAATGGCCATGTGGCCCCACGTGGATACGAGGCATCTCGGGACTATGGGTCTCGAAGCTGCCTAACAGATAGTGAGTCAGATGAGGACGGTGAAAGCACACCCTTCCTCAGTATGCAGAACATGAATACCGAGCCCTCCACCATCTACAGGCCGATGGACAGTCGGACTTCTCACTCATCGGGGCGGCACAGTGAGCGTGGGAACATGCATACAAGACTTACACACTCACGCTCCAAACCGGACAATACACCCCATTAAAGAGTGAAAATGAACCAACAAAAATCCATATAGTATAGACCTGCATCTATAAGAAATATTTTTATTTTATATAACTGACAGATATTCTAAACAAATGAAATATTTATTTTCATTTTAGCAAAAGTTGTCTACTAGTTAACAGCAAAGACTTTTTTATAGGGAAAACTCTATTTATATGTACATTTTGATTTACAGCATAAAAAGATGTGCCAGTTTTTTCACAACGTAAAAAATAGAGTAATATTGTGGTGCCTTTTGCTGTATGCCGATGCCAGAGGGCCAGTGGAGGTTTTTGTAGCCTTTCTTATATGGACGCCTCATTTTTTATACACATTTATGTTTTTCTTTCCTCTCTGGTTTCCTGTTTTACTTTCTTTTCCAAGTTGCATACTTTGAGGAGTTTAGCCCCACTGGAACATAACCCCTTTTCATGTCACGCAATATAAACCACTTCAACATAAAGTGTATGTTTACATTCATATGATTCGCCTGTAGCGTTTATGATTTGGGATCTGATAGAATGCCTGATAATGACAGCGTAGATCCCTTTTGCCCTCTGACTAATGTCTACTGAGAGACAGAGAAAGTGAGAGACTGTGTGGTCGTGTGTGGTGTGTAAATGCCTCTATAGTGCGAGTGGGTGTGCGTGTGTGTGCGCGCGCACGCATGTCAGTCTGCTTGCATGTATTTGTGATTGTCAGACGAATTTTATTGTTTGTTGTGGTGACATCAAACATGTGGGTCTAACTTGCGTCTCAGCAGAGCCGACAGAAGAGTGCATCAGAGGTTCACAGAATAGTGCTTTATCAGAACAGTGATCCCGCAGCCTCCCTCCCACCCCTCCGTGTAAGGTGGACATGTAAGGCTGCTGTAGGGTTGTATGTTATGCAGGTCATTGCTTGATGTGTTTACAGCTATTCTGCCCCTTTCCCAGCCTGCCCAAATTAAGTCCCGTTTATTCCCCGGCAGATTCTCCCTAATGTTAGTCTGTTATGAGACCAACAAACACTGAGCCGCTTGGCACAGGGTGACCCCGGCCATCAAGGGTGATGATGGCAAAACAAAAAGATTGCATCTGTTTTCATTCAACTCAGTCCCTAATCCCATGCCTCATCATCCTTCTGTGTCCATTCTGTTTTTGTGGCTCGGGTTAAAGGCCACACAGTGTCTCAGGATTTCCACATGCCCCACCCCCCTCACCCACCCTCGCCCCACCACCACCTTAAACCCTGTTTAACTTCTTCCTCAACTTAAGGTCTACCTAAGACTAAGGTTCTCAGATAATGAAGGCCTAAATATTAACATACAATCTACCAGTTCCCTGAACACTCCCATACAGAGAGATAGAAAGCCAACCGGAACCAGCTCAGTGGAGAACAGTACAGAACATACTCGACAATATAACTGAAATATAGCTGTGAAACTTTGGAGGATCATACAATGCAAAAATATGCAAACTTTCTATTTTGCTGTTTGATTACATCATTTTCTAAGAGGTGACTGTAGTGTGTTGTGTGTAAAAAAAAAAAAAAACTATGTGATGCCTATAGTGTAGAATGAAATATCATGATATAAATGCATATTTACATGAGTTAGTTTTTAAAGCCATTATGCAGCCATCTATCAAGTTGTCAGTCTTTCTTGTTCACATACTCACGTCCATTGAATGACTGTGTCCACACAATATGTTTTCACTTGGTTTTAGACCGCACCACTTTACATGCACACTTCCAAGTAATGTCAAATAACATCCAGATAGTGTCTCCTCCAATAGTACTGTGTACTGCTTTATCTTGTTGACAGATCTAGTCATTTCAAATTTAGTCCGTAAACAATGATAATTTTAAAAGTGAACAAAATCATATAAGCCCCCTGTCCTCCACTGAAGAAATGTCAAACGCATTACAAAGTGACACAGTGAGACAAATGTTGGTTTGTTTTTACTCCTTGTTAAAAAAAAAACTTTAAAAAAAACTGAATGCTGAATGATCCGATGATTATTGGTAAGAAAAAAAATAATAAAATAGTTTGATCTGCAATTCTAACTGCTATATGGTAAATGCACATTGTTATAGAGAAAGGTCTTTGGTCACACCTCACTTGCAGATATTTCATTGAGTTTCTCACCTCTGGGTCTAATTTTGTATGTCTGAAAAATGCAAAAGAAGACAGTGCTCTAGTTTAAATGTGATACTCCCTTCACTTTGCCAGTCCTCTCACCTAATCGAGATGCTACCAGGCAGACACGTCCTGCCGGTCTCTTCAGTTTAATTTTATGACCCCACCCCCCCCCCCCCCATCTGTCCCCACCCTCGCTTGAAATGTTTGAACACCTCTCTTCTGCATGTCCTTGTGGTCACGGTTAGATGGGTGCATGGTAAAAAAGCAGCAGACAATTATTTTCCAGTCAGTGAAAGTGTAATTCATTTAACATTCAGCAATAAAAAAGAACCTTTCCCCATGTCATTCCTGAAATATGCTAGAAAAAAAAGAAAAAAATGTGAGACTGTCATAGATTGTAAAATAAAATGAAAAATGAATCCACCTGTTCATATGAGAAAATAAATCTTTATTCATATCATTTTACGATGTAGTTATTTCTGTAGAAAAGCTTTGCTCTGCATTCTGAGTCATCTTGATCTTTACACGAGTACACACATAAAATCTGGTTATGATATCTGTTTGGAGATTGACGGTTTATAGATTATAATAAAACTGTTTTACATGGCAGTTCTATTACAGCTCGTACATTGCCAGGCACACGCAGATCCCACATGAGAGCTGAAATTTGTAAATATATAACGAAATAATAAAAAAAAAAAGTGGGAGCAGCATGAAATGTAGTTCAGTTTGTCCTGCACATTGAATCTTTAATCTACAATTATAATTGTAGCGTATACAGATGTTCCAGTGGTTATGACTTGTTGAGTTTAGTTCACACATTAGCCATTAGCATGGATGCACCACTAGATGGTGTCACAACAGCAAGATTCAGAACCAGAAGAGAGGTGGTAATGCATGGAACTGGCTCTGATGAGGACTGAGAACCAGAGAAAGGAAGACCAAAAGTTACCTCTGTGACAGCGAAGGAGTGCTGCACCAGATGACCTCGCTTCCAATCACCTGACTTAAACCCAGTTGAGATGGATGGCAACAAATGCTCAACATGTATAAGAACCTCTTCCAGACTGTTGGAAAATCATCAACCAGGTGACGACCTCATGAAGGTGAGAGAAGAGTGTGCTAAGCTGTCACCAAAGCAAAAGAATCTAAAATAAAATACAGATTTTGTCTGTTTACAATTATAATTCACTATGAATAAAACCCATAAACTATTATAAATGTGTTCTTCATCGAAAGTGTTACCAAAAGGTCCTGCAGACATTAGCTAGAGTTTAATATTTAAAGAGCAAGGGCAATTTTGACTTAATTGTGGAAAACCAGACAGTGCCATTCAAGCATAAAGTTTAAAAAAACTGGAGTAGTGTTTATGATGTAATACATTCTGTGCGTGTTTTCTTAAAAAGAAAATGAGCTAAGTTTAGTCATTGGAGGATTTAGTTCAGACACGGTGTCCTGCCAAGACAGGAATGACTGAGGAGCCTGTGAAAAAGTGACCTTTTAACTAGAAGCTGTTGTATGTTTGTCTCCCATTGGGTGGCACTGTTTTTTCTCTGATTAAATTCAAATATTTTATTTCTTCATCTAACGTGTCTCACTTAACCTTTAATCATTTAAATGAGACATTATTAAGAAATCATGCTGATGATCTTGGGTTCCACAGACCATAAGAAAAGAGACACACACGAGACATAAATAAAAAGATGTTGATTTTAGTGAAAATACATTTTTGTTCACAAAAACAAGGCTGTATATTACTTAAAAATACCAGTGTAAGCATAGTATACCATGTAAAAGGCTGATATAAAGGAATTATTATGTTTTAATACAGATATATATATTTTTTTTTTTTTAAAAACAGAACTGAAGTAAGACTTAAGTCCTCAAAGCTACTGTATAGCAAATAAACATAGGTCTGAGTGTTTGCAGCTATTCATTTCACTGTTTTCATTTCACTGTTGACCTGTTCAGAAAAATAACATTGGAACTCCATTTATTCAGCAGTCGTAAGACACAATAAACTCTTTATGGAAATCAAACAAATAAACAAGCCAGAGAAAAAGCAGTACCCACTCTACCTTCATTAACATGTCAGCAAAAACATCAGGAGTACAATACAGATGCCCTCAGGCAGCCGGCTTTAGGAGATCCGCCTGCGGGTCTTGCAAGCTTATGGCTTCCTTTGGTGCCATTTTGGATTTTCTCCCAGATCCCCTGTGTTTAAAATAGATACGTATGGATGAGTCAGCTCGTCTCTCTCTCTCTCTCTCTTAAAGCATGATGTTTTGATTTTGGAACATGGACAGCTATACGGAGCACATCTTGTCTCCTGGAGCTTGAGCTTACCTGTCCTCCACATCCTGTATTGTGTCAGGAAGAGGTGAGCCAAGCGTCTCTGGAAGAAATATTGCGGCCACTCCACTGAGAATCGGAGCTCCTCCATAGATTAAACCAGGTAGCCAAGGTATAGAGTCTCTGGTAAGAAGCACCATGGGGGCCACCATGGCTCCTACACGAGCCATCATGGAAACACAGCCCATGCCATTCTGACTGAGGGAGAAAAAGTACAACAAACAACCATAACAGCATTAATCTTTGAAAGCAGTGATTGTGATGTTGATTGTAAGGTATTGATGCATATGTGGAACTCTTATTATTTCATAATATCATAAATATCTCAAAATAATAATGTTTTAGAGGTATTATAGTAAAAGAGATGCTATAGGAAAGTCCTTCAGATGTTTCCAGGACCTTGCTGAAGCCACAGCTGTTTTCATGGCATAGGTGTTACAAAACAAGCGGTAATGAACTGTGTCACTGAGTTTAGGATTATCCTTCACCCCCATGTTGTGGTAGACGGCGTCGCTCACACTGACACTGTTAATGTTTATGTGTCCACGTGCCCTCTGACCTTTTTCTGCTGTCCTTCCATTAAACATGAATGAACACCAACCGAATGAACTACAGCGAACAAGAAATACACCACAAAGCTCGTAGCCTGCGGGTTCATTTCTCCACAAGTTAACACAAAAGACGCTCCAACTACTGTATCCCCAAGTATGTATTTATTGAAATATTATAATGAGGAAAATATTGAAATAATAAGGAACTGAAAAAAAAAAAATTGCAGTTCTACAGGAGTTGCAGCAAAAATGACTGAAGCGTGATGTGAGTACAATCAATACTACAATAGTTAATCATCAAAGTAAGACCAGTACAGAAACTGTCAACTGGCCCATTCATGAATACAGGTGCGTTCTCATCAGTAAAATTGTGTGTTATAATAAGTTACATTTCCTAAAGACTTACCGAATGATGGTTGGGAACAGTTCTCCAGAGTAAAGGTAGCAGCAGTTGAAGGAGGCGGCAAGACAACCTTTACCCATCACAGCCAGACAGGTACGTATAGTCTGTTGTTCTGCACAGGAGTGGAACATACAGTCAGATCACTTTGTTGTTTCTTTAATATGATATTCACCCTGCATGCACTTACATACCATACGGTACCAGCACGTTGATCAAAATAGTGATTCCGGCAAGTATGAGGGCACCGGACTGTGACGGACGACGTCCAATAAAACTCATACACACAGTCATGATAATTTTAGCAGGGATGTCAACAGCTCCGAAGATCACTTGTATTAAGTAGATGTCCACTCCAAACTTTTGCAAATCCATAGCAAGACCATAGTAGGCAAAGCTTGTGGATAACCTAAAAAAAAAATATGCATCATGTCATTGTTATTTCATAGGAGATGCTGTCACTGAGTTTTTCCACAACAGGAGCAGGACATTTACCAGACAGCACTGAGGCAGACTGTCATAGACCTCATTGTGGGTGTGCGGAACAGATCCAGGACAGAGTAGGAACCCTGTGAACCGGACATCTCTTTCTTCATGGACTCCTGCAGCATCTATGCAAAAAGAGGGTTCTGTTAAACCAAATGGATTTCATACATGACTATAAACAAAGATAGATATGAAATGACACAAAAACTTCCCGTTTCCTTACTTTAATGTCAATTTTTTCTCCCTCTTCATGACGCCCATTAAATTTGGCCACACTTTTAAGGTTCTTGATGGCTTTTTCCGAATTATTACTCAGGACCAGCCATCTTGAAGATTCATGAAACCACCTGAATGTGAAATTTGAAGTGAGTTTATTTTTATCACTAAATTTCTGTAACTTTAAACATCAGTAATTGCGGTTTACAACTTTGATTTGCAGTATCAGTATCAGTTCAACATCATCATCATCAACTGTCATCTCACCAAGAGAAGAGGAAGAAGACATAGAAGGGCAAAGACACAGCCAGGGTTAACCACCTCCAGTCCCGAATGAAGTAGGCTAAGACTGCCAAGAGTAACTGCCCCAACGTGTAACAGTAACCTGTTATTGTCCCCACCACTGTCCTGACACGAGTGGGGATCCACTCCACAACTTTAAATTAAAAAATCAAAGAGAGATATTTTATAGCGGTTTCATAGCATGCCTGTGGACGGCATCCATTTCTTTTACAGTGTCTTCCATCTAAATATCTTACTGAGTGAGAAAGTATTGAGTCCCAGGCCAGAGAGAGCCATGCCACAACCAAACCGGAACAGGCAGAAGAGGGCAAAGGAGTTCGAGAAAGCGGCACATGTTCCTGACACTGCCATCAGCATGTTAGAGATGAGAAGGAGGATGCGTCGGCCATATCTAGGAGGCAGGTGGATTTGCAAAGAGTCTGTGAGGTCACAAACACAATCGCAACATTTGTACTCGAAATATAAAACAAATGGGGCTGAAACCAATGTTACCTGTCTGAAAGACCTCCAAAGATAACAGCTCCCACAAGCACGCCTCCCATATAGACAGTTTGTCCCATTTGCTTCAAAGAGCGCATATCACACACCAAATCCCACTGACAAAAACAGAAGAGTTGAACACACGTAACAAGATAACACACAAACATGCAGATGCAAGATGCATTCTTACATCAGATATGATTGTGGAGCTCCGCTCAGTCATGTCATAGGACCACCCGTCTGTGCATTCCTGCAGGTCGACATGGAAACCACGTGCGTCCTCCTGCTCCGCTGAACTTCCGTTCTTAACCAGAAGGTGCCATTGTGGAGTAACATAACGCTGGCACCTCTCTGGCTTTCCTTTTTGATCTAGTGGCACTGTGATCAGCAGGGTTTCCTCTGGGCTCAGCTGTGACTGAGAGAGGTTTGCGTGCGCATTGCAGTAGTGAAGAGGCACATTTGCCACAAAGTTCTGCAACAGGTTGTGACTGGCCATCATGAAGACAGGGATGGAGAGGAGGGTCACGTGCAGGACCTGGAAGCGCCCTGTGCTGCCCACCATCTCCAGGAGGTCACCGAACGGCATAGTTTACAGTTAGCAGAACTGCACAAGGTGACTTATTATCGGTGGCACTGAATCCTGCTGTTGGTAGCTTCCTTCAGTTCCTTAATGTGCAAAAAATACTGTTACTCTAGCATCTGTGAAAATATCAAAGAAAAAATGAGTTACTAGAACTAACCACTGACTATATTTTCCTTATGCATTTCAGTGTGTTAAAGGTTAATAGACTTACCTGCAGAATTAGTCTTCCCTCATTACACAAAACATCTACAAGATAAAATAAGATCATCAGCTCACAGATGTCCTTCAAAGTAAATAAAATCCTGGACCAAAGAGTTCCAGAGAGAGTCCTTAAAAAAAAACCAAAAAACAAAAAGAAGCAAAAGTCGTCTTGTTGCTGCAGTGTGTTAAAGTGAGTAATCGGCTCTCAAATTCCTACCCTAGCTTTTCTGAACCTTGGATTATTAGAAGTGCAATGCAACCTCTTGAGGTATTAGCAGCTCTTTCTCTGAATACTGAGGTAGCATGCTGAGTCCTTGCTGCGCAGGACAAATGCCTGGTTGAAGTGTTTCAGTGCAAGTGAGCTCCAGCACCCAGATATAATGCTCTTTGCTCCTTTCCCTCTTTGCAATGAAACAAACTCCCTGCCCCTTATTGGTTTATTGGTTACTTTTATGAGGCACAGGTCAATAGTGTGTGTGTCTGTCTGTGTGTGTGTGAATGTGTGTTTGTATGTGTACATATGAGGTTGAAGTCAAGTAAACTAATCAGTGTTTTGTTTAGGGTTTTTTTTTTTTGTGTTGTCATTTTCTTGATTAATGATTTCCATAAATGTTACCTTAGTGTGTTCATAAGTCAGCAGGGATTTGTTTACCGGGTTCAAAACTTCAACAGAAGCCGAAAACCAGTAAGTAAGTGTTTGACAAATTGCTGACAGGATGCTGACAAATATTCAACTATCCACAAGCACTTCAACAGAATGACCTTTTCCTATCCTAAGTTACCATGTGTTATAAAACAGACAATGCAGTCAATAAGTGACTGTTCGGGACAGAACTACTGCACTGCTGCCAGTATTATCCTGCACTTCTTTGTCATTTTTGTATTTCATAATCGTATCGTGTTTACAGAGCACACAGCTCAAATCTTGAGACTTTTCTGCCTGGTTTGTCTCCCGGTGATTAGTTTTGAGCAATGTGTGCACTTGTGTAATATCAGCATGAGACGTCAGGCTAAATGAAGCTGCAGGTGCATCAATGCGAAACAGTTTTTTCAGCTGTGAGACACTGTGAGTCTTTTATAATCCTCCCCCAACACACCAGGGTCCCAACACGCCGTGGCCCCGGGTTAAGAACTGAGAAGATTTTAAAGAGGCCGAGTGTTTTTTCTTGGCATTGAGCTCATTCAAAATATTTTGATGGTAAGGACACAAACAAGGAAACATGTCTTCATGGAGGAACAAAAATACTGCAGGAAGATCTTTCAAGGAACATTTTACAGACTGTTTACAGAGTAGAATCGTGCCATTTAAAGAATTAAACAATTAAAGGTTTATTTTGTTATGTTATCTGAAGCTGTTTGATGCGTATTTGTACTTTGGAACTTGTTAAACTCAGATACAGTTCCTGAAGAGTTATCTTATGTCATATATTGCACAATTAAAGCACACACTGACACAAGTTACACATTATTCTTTCTTTTACCTTGCATCGCATGTTCTGTTAATGCAACACAACCGTGCCTGTAACACTTGACCTTTCTAAAGCCAAGAAAGAAAAGTCAGGACAAGTCAGACCATGCATGTCCAAAAGTCAGAGCCCAGTGCAAAGAAGCTGTTTTGTCCAAAAGTTATCCACTTTTATTTCTTTTGATTAAAAAAAAGAGTCCATCACAAATCCATTCTCTTCATGAAATCACTTACTTTAACACGCTTTATTCACATATGCTTCACTTGCTATGCTCACTCACAGCTGTGTGGCACGAAACATCATGTCATAATCATGCACATGTGCAGTGTGGACGTCACTGTTACTCTGCTCTTAATCTCATTGCCTATCCATTGTAGTCAATTTCAGATTTGCACTGCTGTGTGTTTAAAAGGGAGAATGAGGATGAGCAATGAGGATTATACTAAGAGGGGTTTCTTATACTTACATAATCTCTGTTGCTGCTTGGATTATTTAAGAGCTCTCTAAGGAGCACCACTTCACTATGACTTCAATTAACACAAATGTTCTGTTTGGAGGTCCTGAAGGCCAAGTCCCATTTCATTTCAACAGTTGCTGTTGGTGGTGGTGACGTTGTGGTTCATTGTTTCGGAGCAGTCACTGGAGTGAGTTGCAGTGAGTTGGTACTCTGACTTTACTGCCTCTGACTGTAAGAGCGTTGTTGTCATTGACAGTGCCAAAGTCCTCTCTGCTGCTCTCCTGGGCCTTGTGTTGTTGTTGTCAGCTGTGAATCCTTATCGGACAACCCGATTCCTCTTATGGTTTTGTTTGAATTGCAAAACGTAACTCTCTGCTCTCCATTGTCCCATCATTTGCTTTATTTAACTTTCCCACGTGACGAGATGACCTTTGAGATGATCCTTCCCAAATTCCATTTAACTTTGTGTAATTTAGCAGCTTACAGTCAACATCAGGAGCAGGGGAAAACACATGATGTCACAATCTGTAACTGACATAGAGAATGGAATAGGTTCACGTCGTTAGGTAATGTAGACCTGTTATCAAGGAGTACTTTATCTGAGGATTTTAGAGATTGAATGAATATTGATGTAACGCTCAGCGATAGCAGCCTGTCTGCTGATTTGACCACAGATTACAAATGTGATCACAGAAATACAACAAAAAGCCCACGTTGAACTGATTGCATATTTCGCTTGCGAATAATCGATGCTTATGTGCAAGATAGTTAATTTCAGATCTCCGTCGACTGAAAGCAGAGTCAGTGTTAATAAGATGACAGCAGTAATGGGTTCCTCTCTTCTCCTGAGACTTTCTTTAATCTGTCAGACAGTAAGTGCTCTTTAAACCTTCTCAGCTACAACCCATATAAAACTCACTGACACTCACACTCACTCACTGTTATGCCATCCGGAAGACTGAATTTATTCTATTATAAACAAGTAACTAATTACTTTTGACATGTTATTTATTTACCTTTCTATGGCTCTGTGGACATCTAACACTGATCAATATCAATATCAAGATCGATATATGAGTGTTTTCCCATGGCAGATCATATGGCACATTATTTTGTGACTATTGGTTTCTTTGCATTTCAGTGTAGAGACAGTTTCCTGCTGTATCTTCTGCAATAGATTTTTACTCACAGCTGATTCGTGTCTCTCGAATCTGATTCTGGGATCTGATGTGAGTCACAGTTCTGAAGAGTTTTGTCCTCACACCATCAAGTCATGACCCCAGCTCTGCGCATCATCCTTTGAAAAGTTCTTTGTGTGCCAACTTTGGAAAATTTGCCAATCTCGGCAAAGTTTTGTCGATTCTCCAAGATTGCTAAAGGTTGAAAATGTGGTGGTGTAATTTAGTGCGATGCTTGAAAACACAGACATCACCTAAAATATGCATACATGATGAACAGACAATGAAGAAAGAGCTGGCTCGATGAAATGGAAAAAGTCACTGAGGCTGCACAATTTATTGGACAACTTTTATTCAGATTTTTTTTCAGAATGGGTCTGACTGAAAATATAAGAGTTTATATTTTGAATAAAAAAAAAGAAATTCTCAAAGTCCACCACAAAGCTCTTTTTATCCACTTCAGGGCAGATACTGTAAATATCCATCTCTGCATCCCTAATGATGACTAGAACATTTTTATTGTATTATTATTATTGCTTGTCATCGGGGGCAGGGAGTTTCTCAAGCGTGGGCTCCATGCCCCATATCTCACGAGCATACTGGGCAATGGTGCGATCGCTGGAGAACTTTCCACATCCAGCAATGTTGTAGATCACCTTCTTGGTCCATTCCTTGGGGTTCTGATGCAGGGATGAAAATGATGAATAAGACCAGTCATTATTAAGTTTATTAGCTCCGAGTCTCTCTCCATTAGTGGTGATACTCATAGTGAACCCGTACTAATTAAAATGGTACTTTAAATGCATGAAAGACCTTTATGAACATTTCATTTTTTAATAAACATACCTTGTAAAGAGCATTGACTTTCTCCTGACATTTCATATAGTCTTCATAGTCAGCGAAGACCTTAAATCTGTGCAGAGAGGAATGCAATTAACTCAATCAAATAAATACACACATATACAGTAGATAGTACGTATAGTGTGAATGTGTGTGGTGTGCACGTGTGTATGTGCTGAATGATAGTGTGCATGTCAAAGGCTGTGAGTGGTTGGGTTTTTTCTTCACGTATGGGTTATCATTATCGTATGTGTGTATGGATGCGTGCACTGCAGGCTTCAAACGTTAGAGATGTCTTTACCTGTCATGATGCATCAGCATGTTGACAATTTCTTTAAACAGGTCAGGCTGCTTCGGGCTAAAGAAGCCTCCAGAAATCTGGTCGATAGCCTGTTTCAGCTCAGGCAGGCGGTTGTAGTACTCCTCAGCGCAGTATCTAAACCGAACCAAAAAAAAGTATTCAAAGACGAAACAAAAGCACATGTTGTAGAAACCACCTTGGGTAATGAAGGAGCAGTAGTCAATGGTTCCCCCAAAGCATAACATTTAGGATGGAAAGTCTCTCGTTGGACACTTGATTCTGGTGAAAGTGATCATTACAAATCTGGGGTCGCATTGGACCTTAAAGTATTGATACGAAAATGTATTGACAGTTGACAATCATGGAAAAATGGCTGTAAGGTGTTCTCATATGCAAAGACATTACACCTCTTTGCATTACTCTCTACGATGTCCCCTTGTTGCATCACGTCAAGGTCGAATTACTTTTGACTTTCTGGATAAATATTTGTGGCAGTTCGCTCCTTACCCTTTTCTGTCAAGTGCATCAACATCGTCAACCCTCATGCCAAAGATGAAGAGGTTGTCCTCGCCGGCCTCCTCGGCCATCTCAACGTTGGCTCCATCCATGGTACCGATGGTCAGAGCGCCGTTCAGCATGAACTTCATGTTGCCGGTGCCAGAGGCCTCGGTACCAGCTGTGGAGATCTGCTCTGACAGGTCAGCTGCAGGGACGGCTGAGAGATGACAGAAGTAGAGGGTTGATGTCTCTAATGTTTATGCCTGACTCGAGAAAGCAAACAGTGATTTTTTTTTTTTTAATTACCTCTCTCAGCCAGTGTGACTCTGTAGTTCTCCAAAAAGATGACTTTGAGACGGTCTCCGACCACAGGATCGTTGTTGACCACTTCGCCAATAGCTGTGATCAGGCGGATAATCATCTTGGCGGTGTGGTATCCAGGAGCAGCCTGCAGAAAAGAAATGGTGTTAGATGAATTCAGCCTGAGTTGTGAGGGCGAGTTTGTTTGTTACGTTGCTTTGATATTTTGTTTCATGCCGTTAAACTACACACCTTTCCACCAATCATGACAGTCCTTGGGGTCCACTGTTTGTTAGGCTCCTTCTTGATGCCTAACGGAAATATAAAGCTGTTACATGACTGGGCCAGTCAGAAAAAATGTCTTCAGACTCACACTCAGAAGACTTACGGTTATAGTAGGTGATGATGTGCAGACAGTTGAGCAGCTGTCTCTTGTATTCATGGATTCTCTTGACTTGAATGTCAAACATGGAGTTGGGGTTGATCTTCACCTTGTAGTGCTCTTCCAAATGCACAGCAAACTTCAACTTGTTTTCCTGCATTGTCAAAACATTGACTGCACTTCATCAAATTCAGCAAGCTTCACTTCAGCTTGTGTATTTACGTGTACACGCATTCAGAATTTTAGCGAAAGCCTTCCGAGGCACAGATTGCTTCATGTGGAACGCGGGCCTCTTATCCGCGGGTCATTGTGCTACAGTGCAGCAGCTGTATTTAAATAACCAGCTGCAATAAAACGCGATTATTAATTCACGCGCATTTATTTAAGCGCAATAGTTTAAATCAGACACTTGCACAACTGCAAAGTTGACAAAAAAAAACAACACGTTATTTACCTGCTTCACTTTGGCAACATCGCGAATGAAAGCATCGTCGTTCACGTACTTGCGGAGACCCTGCAGCTGGTCAAGGTCACGGATGAAGTCCTCACCAATTCTCTATTAACAAAAAGAATAGGGAGAAGTAAAAGGAAGGAAAACAAAAGGTATTTTCAGCTTCCAGTGTCCTTTATGAATGAAGTATGTGTGTCAAAACGGAGCTAACCTCGGCAATGACCTCAGCCAGCCCGGGGTTGCACATAACTAGCCAGCGGCGAGGAGTGATGCCGTTGGTCTTGTTTTGGAACTTGTGTGGCTCCATTTCATAGAAGTCCTTGAAACTTCAGGCAGAGTGAAGCATTACAAACATGAGAGGACAGAGATGAAGCAGCTGCATGTGAAATAATAGTGATTTGCCACTGTTACTATTATGTTATGTTTCTATTAGGGACATACATAGTTGCTTTGAGGATGTCGGAGTGGATCTGGGCCACGCCATTGACAGCATGTGAACCCACAATGCACAAATGGGCCATATTGATCCTCTTCTGACCGCCCTCCTCAATGAGAGACATGCGGCACAGGCGATCATTGTCACCAGGATACCTGGCCGCAACTCTCTGCAAAGTTAAAAAGAAGATAAGATTAACAATCATAGATTTCCATCAGCGTGTATATTTAAGACAAAATAATATCAAATTAACAGCAACACACCATTTCAACACTACTTAAGTAGATCAGTTTAATTCAGTGTCGTATTGCACAGCTCTGGTTGAGCTTCAGCTCAATAAAATCTGCTCAATACTTCATGTCAGAATTTCTCCCGATATACGGGAGGAACCAGGAGGGCCATGTAAATATAATTGTGACAGATGTTGTAATTAAAAATGAATGTATATTCACTTTGCTCACAGGATTTAGTTGCTTGTGCTAATCTTTAAAGTCCCTCCTTGCATCTTAGTGGGTTTCTGCAGCCTAGGTTCTAGCCACGTTGGCAATCTAAAAATGTCATAATCATCAAATATCAGAATTTTAATTAGTGTGCTGCTTGTTTTTTTCACCTTTTAAAGCCTCACGTTTTTGAATTTGTTCTGTTTCACTTTTAATTTGTTCTGTCAGCCAAACCCAGTGGTGGATGAAGTACTCAGGTCTTTGCTCACAGTAAATGAGCACTGTGTAGGATTTTTGTGCGACCACTCGCCAGTCTGTCCCAAGCACAAGGTGGAACCTATGGTGGCTGCCAACCTCACTACAAACATCAAACGCCTTGTCTAGAGTCAATGTTTTGTTTGTCCACTCTGGGCTGCCGTAGAAACATGGAGACCAAACGTGGTGGTCTTGTGGTAGACGCCCACAGCAACTTTAGTGACCTGCTTTTAAAGTACTGTTTATGCAGAATGGTTCGTAAAATAACATGCATTATATTATTGAATTATATTCACAGATGCATCAATGTGTACATCATTTAAGTGTTGCAGCTCATAAAGGAGTGTTTTCAGACTGTAAGATAGTTTGTGAATCATTAAGGAAAAAGTTTTTCTTTATCATAACAACACATCATCATTTATTTATTGATTATATTTTGTACTATTAATCAGAATCTTCCTTTCCAAGACTTTATGACTATATTGCTATTTAACAACAGAGAACACAAACAGTGAAAAGGAGCCATAAACACATCTTGGCCCAAACATTAAAATCCGCCCAGTTCACCGAGTTGACAGATTATTCTGATCATATCAGGCAACACATTCTATGCAAAACACTGTGGAAATGATGTTGCACTGTGCTGCACTCACCTCCAGGTGGCGACGGTTGATCTCATACACAATTTCAAGGTGACGAGGCAGCAGATGAGCAAAGAGGTCAACTGGCCAGCGCTCCAGAGCTTCAGGAAGGACGGTGTGATTAGTGTAGGCACAGGTGCGCACACAAATGTCCCAGGCCTGAACACCAGCACGAGAAAATATGCACATTATATATTACATGTATATATTAATACATTACTGTGCAAGACTTTATGGAAATAACTAACTGCATTGGGAAACATTGTGCTGTGTATAATTTCTCTTTTTCTACAATAAAATGAAATAAATGGAACACTGCAAATGAAGCAACATACTTTATATGTGTCATGGTTTCAAAGACTAAAGACTAAAATTCTATTGTAATTACACATAATTATATATATATACAGTATATATACAGTATATGTATATATATTAGAATCAGTTCTACTGGCTGATGTCGGTGTTGCACTTTTCACCTTTTCCCAGTCAAGCTTCTCTTCATCAACCAGAACCCTCATCAGTTCAGGAATAGCCATGGCTGGGTGAGTGTCGTTCAGCTGGATGGCAACCTGAATATGCAGAGTATTACTAACTGTCAATACAGAATTAGAATATGGCAGAAAGTGCTTTGTAGATACCGCTTCGTTTCAGCTATTCTCATAAAAGCCACCTGCAACCTCTTCAACACACTGACAGAGGTAATTTAATGAAAACAGAGAGAACATCACGGGGGAAACCTTTTCATTTTTGACAGAAAATATTTGGTTGAGTTTTTCCACTTCACCTTGTCAGGCAGTTTGTTGAAGTCTGTGCGAACAATCTCCCTGGAGCCAAACTTAGAGACCTTGAAACGACGAATGATGTCTTGCAGGGTGGCAGATACCACAAAGTATTCCTGCTTCAGACGGAGCTCCTTTCCTTCAAAGAACTGAGGATAAAGACACACATTTGTCTGTTTCTGTTCTGCAGGCAAACATGAAAAGGTTTTTTATTCTTTAAAAATAGCCTTTTGCATATTTCTAATATATATATTTCCAATAATCATTCAAGGACAACTGAAATATTTTCATTTTAAGAAAATGATTACCCACTGTACATCTACAGTTGTATGCTGAGGGAAGTGTATTGTGTATCTTTGTCTACACACAAATATGCAGTTCACTTTAACAATTATTTTCATGGAAGCTAAATGCATTGTTGAGTGTTTGAACCGGATGATCCTTGAAAATTCAAAAGTCACTCATTTTTTCTCTCCCTATGAAAACAAATTTATGTTCAATTAGTCTTTTATTAAGCCATGCAGAAGTAACCACTGGTGTGTTTAAGCCAATGTTTTTGTTTTCAATTTTGAATATTAAGGTGATTCCATGAAGGAAATATCACCCTCAACTCGTAGCAATGGAATATTTGTTATTATCAAATCGAAAGAAACTGTACGGCTGATTGTTTCCATAATGGATTGATCTATGAAATATTTCAGTCTGTTCAAATAAAAGCAATACAAGTGAATCTGCTAAATGACCAAATCACAATTATGTGAATAATGCTATGAACTGTGAAGAGAATTCACATTAGAGAATCTGTAAATTCCAATGTTTGATTAACTAATCAAAAGATTAAAGAAGAAGATTAACTTCTAATAAGATTAGATCAACTAATCAAGTAATCAACGAAGTACTGCAGCGCTTCTGTGTTGTTAGTGGGAATATACAACATGATGGAACAGCAGTGTAACACTGACTGAACTGAATTTAAACTCGGCTCCACCACCATTTCAGCTCTCACAGACATAAATTATCAGTCCTGACATGAGTTATAGCTCTGGCTGATGGTTATCTCCCAAATCCTCCTTCTTGAGCCTTCAGGGAGTAAGCACATGGTGGCCAGTTCTTATATCAGCTATAAAGGACAGCTTCAAATGAAGCTTAAAGAGCACACGGTGGCTCTAGCTGAAGACAAAGGAGCAGTCCATACAGGAGCCATACAGTCGACAGCCCCTAAAATATTCAACTAATCCAATCTAATCCAGGTTTGCATATGCATGGCCACAGTATGAGCGCAAGTCTGGTGGATTAAAAGATAATACAGTCATATTTTCTTACATTGTCATTGGGATACAGCACACGGGAGATGTTCTCAGCCAAGTTTCTGTCCAACACAGCCTGGATGTAGCCGCCAACATTGACTGTCAAGGGGGAAAGCATACTCCTCGTATTAATCCTCATTTAATAGCTGTTACTCGATTGAAAACATTTGATCTGTGCAGGACACATACAGTCTTTAAGGTTAAATTCGCACGGTGCCTTCGCAGACCAAAGCCTCATGGTGTTGACAACATTGTTTCTGTAGCCAGGGATAGGGGTGTCATATGGCAGAGCCAGCACTACCTGCCAGGACCACCGCAGGACGAAACAAATACATATATCATTTCAGATGACATCTTTCTATAAATATTCATACTCATTCACTTCAAATCGTAGTCTTACCTGAGCGTCAACCCATTTGACGCCATCGGGGTGATGCTCGGTCCTGCCATAGAAACGCACCGGGCGCATGTACTCTGGACGCGCCTTCTCCCAGGGGTTGCCAAAGCGCAGCCAATCATCAGCCTCCTCAACCTGAATAATGTAAATTTATATTCATTAAAGCAGGTCATTCAAGCAATATGTATGGAGACAACAATTAAAACAGAACCGGATTCATTCGAACCTGCCAGCCATTGACAATTTTCTGATTGAAGATACCAAATTCATAGCGAATGCCATAACCATAGGCAGCCAGACCCAGTGAAGCCATGGAGTCCAGAAAACAGGCTGAAAAGCAGAGGCAGCTGTGACTTACTTATTAATGTATTATTTAAGTCTATCAACATTAAATTTAGAAATATGAATGAAGAAAGAAGATGCTCACCGGCAAGGCGACCCAGACCACCATTTCCCAAGCCAGCATCTTCTTCCATGTCCTCCAATTCCTCAATGTCCAGACCCAACTACAGAGGATAACAGAACGTGGTGGTTTGAGGATGTTTTTTAAATAGTCAGAAAAGGAAATTTCATAGGAGGAAAAAAAATGAAGTATCTTTCTCTCACCTGGTACGTGGCCTCATCGCAGGCGTTCTCCAGTGCCAGATTCACCATGGTGTTTTGGAGTGCGCGGCCCATGTAGAACTCAAGGGAGATGTAGTACACGCGCTACAGATATGGAAGGAGAGAAAGGAACAGCCAAAAATTCGACTTATGGAATTGAAGACAGGGGTGTAAATGACACACAGGAGCAGTGAAAGTCAGGAGGGAAAAGTGTTCCCGCTCAGATTTAAACATGTATTTAATTGTTTTTATTGGTAGAAGTAGGGTTAAATGTTTCTGAGTCTCTGGTGGCAGGTTTAGAGTAAACTCTGAGATGAATAAAACTCGGGATGAATACCAAGGGAATTGACCCTGTGACCCTGTGTTTCTCTCCTGTTTCTTTATTTTTCATTGACTCGGGTGTATCACAGCACATGTTAAAGGGCATTATTACTAGAGGTTTACTGTCAGAATCAAAATTCTAGTTAGATATTCGTTTATTACTCAGGACTATCTAAAGTTATCATTTTTTATGTGCTGCCATTTCTTTGAACACATTCAAACATTACGCAACATTAAGTCACCCTCAGTTCAAAACAAAACCTCTGCATGCCCCTCTTAGAGGCTGTGTAAGCAGTTGAAATAAAGTCACTGAATAAAAAAAGAATATATCTGTAAAATAGAGAATAAAGAAATGAAAATATAAAGAGAAAAATGGTGAATTAAACATTGTTGATTACCACAGTACAACTTGACAACTGCCTACGGGGATGTTTTAGTATCTTCGGATGATTAGGGTTACAGAAAGGTCTCCACAGTAGCGTGATGGGAACAAATGTGGCACTGAAACCAAAGGCCAAATGTCACAATAGCATCCAAACCCCAGACTGGTAAAAGAAATCTAAGAGAAATAACAGAAAAATGTAACTTTCATGATTTAGCTCTGTGGTGGGGAGGGCGTAGAAATCTGCCACCCGAGCCTGTGTTTAGCCTTTGCCATTTAGTTGTGTTTTTTTCTTGTCTGACATGGAGGGGCGGATACAGGCTGGGGAGAAAAGGCAGAGGAGAGAGAGAGAGAGAGAGAGAGAGAGGGGACAGATTGCTTTGGGTATTACATAACACTAACATTTTGGCCCAGGCAAAAATAGCTCCTGTAGAGGTCGCTGTAAAGGTCAGCCTGAGCCTGATACCCTTTCATTGTGGAGTTCAAGTCTATGAGTGATAGGAGAAGTAGTTCAGATAGATAGGAAATCATAAGAAATATATGGCCCACAGAGCCATATGTATCAAATCTTATCTGACATTAATCTTTGTTTCATCTCACTATTGCTGATTAGATATTTTAGCCAACCGTCCATATTAGCAAAGATTAGTGTAAAACTGAATCGTGTAACTTTGCAGTACGTGAGCACAAGACTCTCTCCTTCCAGACCTACAAGACCTTTAAGGGAGTCACCTTTGACTTTTCAGTCTTGAGCATCGGAACAAGGCGATACAGTTAGAAGGTCAGATGGTTCCTGAGTTAGAGGTTGCAGCCCATCATGAGATTGAGATTGTTTACATGAGATTAAACAGTGCGTGAAAATTAGCTTCATGTGACTTTATGAGATTCGACACCCAGCACACTAAACAGAGGTGTGAAGGAAAACTTCAGGTGACGATAATGATCTTCTTCCCGTTAGGTAATGCAGCTTTTGTCTGAACCCTCCCTTGTAAATGCACATGGTTTGTGTTTCAAGCAATTTTTCTACTTTGTTCGAGTGACGGAAACTCTATCTCTTTTTTCGCATTATGCCACCGTGTGACGACTTCTATATGAACTCGGATGCCCTCTGTGGCATGTGCTCATATGACACAAGTGAAGGCTATGTGCTTTATAGTCAGGCAGGATGGGAACAGAAGGTCAGGGAGAGGTTTAATGTTTCAACACACTATAAGAATGGCAGCATACCAGCAGAGTGCTAAGAAGCCCCGGTGAAGTTTAAATGTCATGACTTGACATTACATTGACATCAGGCTGCTGAAAGTACAGCTGGAGAATATAATCCCAGTATTCTGAGGGAAATGATTCGTAGCATTTGTTTAAGGAGCAGAACAACTGTTTCGTGGAACAGTGTAAAACACAATGACTTCCATAAATATCCTGAAGGGGTTAACCTGTTCTTAGATCAGATATAGTGGCCAGTTTCCCCTGTACCTGTACATGTAGTACTTTATCCCATCATAAGAAAAGCACTTTTTAACTTAACAGTTAACTAATAAATGTATATATTAGCATGCCTGTAAGTGCATTGGTTATGACTTGAACTTACTTTGGGATCTTTCTCATAGTAGTGCTGCTGGGTTCTGATCCACCTCCCAATCAAGTGGTCCCGCACGGTGTTGGCAAGAGCAAAGTAGTAATCCCTCTTGGTTGCAACATTTCTGTCCTTGACCAGCGTAAAGTGGAGATGTCTGTTGAAGTTCTGCTTCAGTTCTGCAATGTTTTCAATGCCAGCGAGGCCTCGCACTGAAATCTGTTTCCTTCTGTCATGGTCGGACATAGGTTTAGACATGGTGCTACAAGTTGAAGTGGCTTTGACTCTGGAAGAATGTAAACAGTAAGACAGCAGACACACACCACGAGGCCCAGAGACACAGCCGGAGAGGCAACGACCCCCACGGGTTCAGGTTCCACATTTTAAAGGCATAACGATGAATATTAAGCAGAGGGTGGAAGAGAGTGGATATATTAGGAAAAGGGTGGGGCATAAGTTGATGATTGAGTTTTTCAATTATGTGAGACATGAATGACTCAGGGTCCCATCTTGAATCACAGACAATAATGATGAATTCACACAATATTCTTTACAAACTGGGGAATTGTAGGGTGACACACTATTCATAGGGTTCTGCAGTCACAGTTACCATACTGCAGACGCAGCAACAGCGCTGCAATGTTTACCATGTTCATGCTGCTACAGAACTTAAGTAAGCAAGTAGTGGTACTGTAGGAAACAATGTGTTTGTTTAGATCACATCTGTCCAAGAGCCTGAAGCAATAATGAGCTGCTGTGGAGCTACTAAAACACACTGTACTTCCAGTTATCAGTCGAGCAAGCCAAACTATCATGATGTCTTGCCCTTCTATAAATAGTAACTCTGACCCAGTCCCAAAGGCCATGATATTTCAAAGGCATATCTTGTTAATGTCAGCAAGAGCCGGTAGACAACACCAGTATATTACTATGAATTGGACAACAGCATAAGGGGAAAGGCATTGTTTGCGGAGCACTTGTCAGCAGTATGCAAGCACATGCTTATTATCTTGTTAAAAGGGTGTTTCTGTCTTTGGATGAAAATTGGTTAAAAGCTGGATGAAACAGCAACTGCTACTTTAGTGTCAAGATCTACTGGAGTGCACTGCACTCGGTCAAGAACTGTCAAACGCCACAACAGCAGGACAACAGCTAAATAGAAATCAAACTGCAGGAGGTTGGCAGCACTTCGTGGCCGTCTCTAATAGGCTATGCAGTTTATGTTTTCTACACCATTTCCTGTTATATTCCTTTAAATGTTCAGGCCTGCCAAAATGACCCCCAGAACAGAGGAACCATCATACAACAAGATGACAGATTGAAGCTGGCATGCCCCTAATTTGTCCATTACGATGAGTAAATTATGTTCTTCTGTGTCTACTGGCACTTCTGTCAAATAATAGACCAAGCATTTTAAAACCACACTGAATGAATGCTTTGTCTGATGGAAACTGTAAAAGAAAAAAACAAAACAAAATTGTTAAGGAACATTTTCAAGAAGAAATGGGATGCTGCAGTAGTCGAGCCACTGAACCAGCACAACATGACCATCTGTAAATTCTATCAACAGAATCTTTCTGTGTGAACACAGTTTACAGTTTCTCTTCATCATATTGTCAGGAAGATGATTTAAAGTTACACGTTATGATTATATCACTTACAATCAAAAAATGAATGAGTCGACAACTTTGCTAACAGCCAGACATCAAGCAAGGTCAACAACACAAGACATAGCAGCCAGCTAATATTACTTACTAGTCCAACAGCAAGAAATCCAGCCGTGCATCTGTCTTTTGGCCTTTTATTTTACCAACCTCTCGCCAACAACTACAAGTTACAGTTACATTTGCCTCTTGCCCTGCTCTGGATCTATCCCAACACTGGCTTAATCATCAGTATTTGCTGTGCTCCAGGCCAGAAAACCTCTTCCTGGTGCAAAACAACTGTTACACAATCCCTAACATTGCCCCCGTGCTCTTTCTGAGCAGTCTGGCTAGCAAACTGAGCTAACAATAGCTAACAGCAGCTACACGTGACAGCTGTTCACTTTGAATCTACCCCAAAATAGCCACAGCTCCTTCATGGGGCTACAAATAGTGACACGTCCATCCTTGTGCAGTATATTTGAACAACCTCTGACATAGACATAGACATTAACAACAAGGTCACTCCAGTGCTTCATCCTTCATGCTTTTAATGTGATGCCTTACGCACCAATATGTTCTCATGTTCCTGATCAGTTCAATGCCATTATTATTGACCCTCTTTTCTCATTTCAGTTCAGAGGCTCGGCCCCTCTTAAAAATAACCACCAATCCTGCTTCCTCCCTATTCAGTGCTGATGCTCACTTCTGCGTGTACCCTTCTTGTCCTGTACTTCTCCTCCCTACTACCTCTGGTCACTCCTTCAAACGCATGCATGAGCACTAAAGAAAATCACCGCTACATCCATTGTGATCTCAAAGGCTCTTTATCTTGTCTCAAGCAACTGAAGGCTTTTGAGGGGATCCGTCATGCCTGTGTGCCACGGCAGATTCCACACTGCTTAGCGTTCCCACAACACAGCAACAAGCCAAAGACTTTACACTTCACTTACAACTCCCCCCTCCAATTTATTTCTATTTTGTCCTTTGATTCTTCCTCTCCATAGGGTCCTGAAGTCTGTCATGCCCAGCTGCTACAGTGGATTCCCCACCAAAGCTTTCCCAAAACACAGCAACAGACCAAAGAAGTACAAGAGTAAGCTACACTCATAATCTTTTTTTTTTTTCTTTCTTTCTCTCTTTTGGGTTTCTTGTGTTTGACTAGTGTATGAATCCAGCTCTTTCCATGTGCAGGAAGGAATACATTATTTATTCCACATAATTAGAATTTTCAGGGTAATTAAAACATAAAAAATGGAAATGAAACTTGTCAGAATCTTGGGAAAGATAAAAGGTTGGTGGAGTGTGCCTGAGGTTCCTCAGGTAGTACAGGGAATACAGTTAATGGAAAACACACTTTGAATACAGTATAGGTAGCAGATAGCAGGATATTCAGAGTGAGTGCCAGTGCCAGTTAAAATCTCGCCTTTATGGGTTTCCACTTGTCTACATGAACAAAAACACACTGTTGTTGTCCAAATGGCAGCGAAGCACCCACATAATTACATCTCAAGTTGATCTGGCTGTAATTCTCTTTTACTCACTACGCCTCATTCACACCTTGACTCTCAGCCACATTGTTACACACAATCTGTTGCTGTTTTTCTCTTTTGTTTTTTTCAAAGAGTATGAGCATCTTTGTTTACATTCAACCAAAAGTTATAGACTTAAGTTATAACACCTACTGCTTGGCACACGTTCATTCCTGCACATGAGGCTGCAGCAACGATTGCCACTAGACATTAGTGTTTAAGCATTACTGAATGTAATTAAATTACATTGTTAAAATATCTTACTCTGGACTTGTTGACTTCATTTTCATAAATCATGAAATCATTTATCTCCAGTTCCCCTGCAGTGATTTCTGATAGTAACAGACAAGATAAGTATTATTATTTCGTGTGCGTGTAATACAGTTTTATCTCTGATGGTGGAAAAGGACATTTAATTGCATCCACACTGAACATTTCTGTTGTGTAGAGTTAAAACGGCATTGTGTTCGCGGAATACTAATCATCTGATTTGCATTGCGTTTACTGCCGGCGATAAATCAGGGCACAGTTGGTTCATAGGGACGTTGTTCAGTTGCAGTGTTGTACTCCGGTCAAACGTCTGTCTACGAGCCTGTCAACATGAGGCCAACATAGGAAGAATACTGTCATCTGGTGGTACATCTGGTAATGTCACACTGACAGGTTTGTCCTACAGTAAGAAGACTGGAGAGAAAAAGACAGTAGCAACTGCACCTGTGAGAAGTGATTATTATTATCTAATTAAATATATGAACTAAATAACACAAGGAGATGTGCTAACTAATTAAAGTGGCACTCCAGCGATTCTACACTTGAAGTTTACTCATCAGTTGGAGTACTTAGCTTGTGAAAACATACGTCTAGTGTCTTCTGTGGCTCCTGACGAGCTTAGTCAAAAATAATGATGATGTCTAATGAAAGAGTCTATTAATTTTTATGGGAAGATGTGGGATCCAGTGCTTTTTGTAGCTGAACTAGAGGCGGTTTAGAAAAGAGATGTTATTTCCTGTATCTCTGTCTTGTTGGTTTAGCCACTACCACTCCCCTTCAGACAGGTCGGGTCCTGACTCTGTGAGTCTATGACTCTTATGAGAGAAGTGTACGTGAGCGTACGTGAGCGTACATGAGCGCAGGTGATGAGCAATCCGGTGGACCCATATTTCACAACCTGCATATCTTCTAAAGAATCTGACACTAAAATGACGTTTTCAGGCAGACAAATCAGGAGGAAATAAACTTTGTTCGAGCCCTGTCTCAGTCTCAGCAGCAACATTCTGTCAGGAGATCTGGCAGCACAGATATCTCTTCCCTCTGTCTGTGCTGAATCATCGGTCTGGCACAACACAATTTGTTTTCATCCATCCACATGATGGTCACAACACTACCAAACGAAGCGGGGACATCGGGGCTGGGACACCACACCCGCTTAGGAGACAGTAAGCGTGAACCATTTCTTTAATTGATGCAGCCGGTAATGCGTTAGCTTCTATTATAGAAAATCTTTGGCTTAACCCATTGTGGGGACTAACACACAGGATATCTCAGCCTCTGCTGCTGCGATTTTCCACCATTCGGTTTGTTTACCAATCTTTCTCTTGTGAGTGTCCTAACATTATTAAAGTACAACAGTAAATTGCTACCTTTAACACAAGGAGAAGTCATCAATGTGTGGTACATCAGAATATTCCCTCGATGATAATCAAAATAATCTCTTGTGCACTAAATTAATGTTCATTGGATGCTGAGTTAAAGCTCAGGCAACATATTCAACCTGCAGCAAGAAGTACACATTATGTACCACATATTATGATGACATATTATACCCTCGTGTTGTGTTTCCATAAAAAGGGAGTATTGACAAAGCTTTATATGGCCTCATTAATGGTTAGGTCTGCTGCGGTAAGACTAATGGCATGTAATGTTATATTAAAACACCACTATATGTAAATACCACCACCACCAAAACCCAAGATTGGAACTTTTAAAATATGTTTGTGGGTGGGTGTTTAAAAGAAAAAAACACAAACTACCCATTTAAATCTAGAAAGCACTCACATAGTACAACTGCAACTAAAGATGAACAGTTCTCAATATTTTATTAATAGAGGATGTTTTAATTAGCATCTGGCTCTACATCAAACTACACAAAGACCATTATTTTTAGACCATACAGTAAGTACAAGTAAACTGTAAAAATGTTCAAAATACTCTGCTGCTTTGGTGAGAATAAAAACTTAAAAACAAAGAAATATAAAAATAGTTTAGTCAGTCATTGGCTGGTGAGCTAATGGTTTTTCATATTTCATAAAAATCTTTCCATGATTTTATGCCCTTATCTGAGGAGATGATTTGTACAACTGATCCGAACATGTTTCACGTTACTACTGGCACGTTACGAGTGCCATGTGAAATAAAGCATTTGATATGATGCATTTTTTATATAACTAAAAAAACAAAACAAAAAAAAACACATAAATTAAGTGGCTCTATGATATCATAGCCACAGAGGACTGTGGGAGTATTATTCTAGTGGGACAACATCCTAATTTCAGTCTGTCTAATTAATCCTGTGTGGACTTTATTTATAATTTAGTTGTTCAGTTATGATTCTGAATAATATAACCTAATATAATATTACTCATCGTTAATATCTGCCCAAACTCTTTCAAACTTCAAACTTTCATTTTCTGTTTACGCAACCACAGGTTCACAGTGTAGTTAAAGTTCCCTATTGTGAACAGGGAACTGTGCAGTGCTCTTCCTTGACCTTAAGTTACTGTAATATAGTGGACAAACACTGGGGTCCTGTCAGAGCATTCTGACCAATGTATTACAGCAAATATCCATGCCAAGCATCCTCTATTTCAATACTACGACACCCCCACCACCACCACAAACCCTCAGCTGCCGCAGGGCTGCTGCAGAAGCCTGTAGAGAAGTCAGACTATGCAGTTCACAAGATATATACTGTACGTATGCAACACGCAGACAACACAGGAACATATGTAAAGCCTCATTTTTCTTGTATTGCGCTGAGTATTGAGGAAACTCTACCAACCTGTGACTAACATGCCTAACATGACTAACATGCCATTAGCCACTCACAGAATATTAAAATGTAATCTAAAAATAAAAAAAATTTTTACTCATTTTTTGTTGCAAAACAATCTGGGGACATTTTTACGTCTGGAGTGCACTGGAACTAAAATAAACCAAGCACTGCTGAAGACTGGACTGCTAATCATTTTCAGCCACATACTGTATAAGTTTCTTATGCTGTATCTGGTTCCAACCCGCAGTACAAGTACAGGAGGTTAATGATGACTGGTCTCCACACCTTCAGGTCCTCCCTCTCCTTTGCAGCAGCATCCAGGATTTTCTGTACATCTGTTTCAGAGCAGAATGGAAACAAACGGTCCTGCCATAAAATCTGTATGAAGCTTACAATGCTCAGTTTTAGCTCTGTTAATTCATCATATTAAGTAGCCATATCGTCATATTGTTGGGTTGTACAGGACTGCGTCATACTGAGATTTTTTTAATATGTTGCCTTCCTACATTATGCAAATGCATGAGATTTGTTTTGATGTAGAAGATGCTCCATATAAAAGTAAAGTTCCACTTACCTGATGAAAGATGAAGAGGTTTGAGGTTACACTGTGAGCCACAGTGAAGCACAGATGGTGGCTGAGGTGCAAGTGGTAAGACGTTCTGGGTCTAAGCACTGCAGTACTGACAGTACGTGTCCCTTCATTATAGCAGTATCTTCTAAAACATCATGAAAATCCATTAGAAGTATAAGCATACGTGGGCGTACGCCGATGTCATCTCCCCAACAGCAGGAGGTGAGTGGCAACTGCGTTGCCTGCCACAACCACTCTTAGATTTAAGAAGAAAAATAAACAAACAAAATGAAAAGAAAGTAGCTATCCTTCCTCATTAACAGACAAATACAACTATACACCATCTGAATTCAAATATCTCCTTCACCAAACTATGAGCAGTTTAATTGCCTTGTTAACTTGTCACAAAACACACATCATCCAAATTCAACAAACGAATAAACGAGCAAATCATACTGTACAATAATTTCATTTATGAATAAAACTCACCAAAACTGTCTCGGTTAGTCTTTCAGCTGTTCCAAAACTCTGGTTTGGTCAAAATAAACCCAGATGTGATTAGATGTGAAAATGTGTTACAGCTTTCCTTCACTGCCTCTCTGTCGTGACTGATCTCTTTGTGCTGCTGCTTTGCTCGCTGAATGCATCAGCCTCAGAGGCACACCATTGAATTAGCAAAATAACACACAAAAAAACAACCGCAGATGGGCAGATATATTTGTCCAATCGCAATTAACATTTCAAATGATCATTTACGGGCAATTTTAAAAATAAATTTTGTTTAAAAAAAATTGACCTGTTACATGCTAATAGTTAGTTAATAAAGTAAGTTTATTGTTTAATGGTGATCAGTAGTTAAACATCAGGGGGAATAGAGCATTTTTGGGGTTTCATTTCTGTCCCTCAACCTCAACCTGACTAACGTGCTAAAATCAAAACTTGACTGGACTCGACAGACTAGTATTTGATGATAAAATTAAAGTCAGTTAGAAGTTCAACTCTGCTCTTCAGCTATGGCCATTAGCATTTATCTTTACAGTGGTGAGGACATAGGTCGGGGTTTTTTGGGCAGTATACACAATAAAAGCTGGCTATGATACAGATCATAGCCAGTCTTTGAAAGTCTCACAGACAGCCCACTTCATGACCAGAACTCCAATTTGCTGTGGTAGTTGTTCTCAAGAGGTTTGAGAGTTAGATAGTCGCCTATCCACTTTGTCTCTGATACAGGACAGCTCCAAGCCATCTTGTGAAGAATCAGTGTATGACAAAGGGCTGTGTCATGTCTGGGTAACCCAGAATTGTAGGAGAAGACAGGCAGTCTATATTGGCTGATCCGAAATGGTCTGAGAGTTGTCAACTTGCTAGAGTTGCAGGAGAGCTTTTGGTTGGAAGTCTTTGCTGGTCTCTTCCTACACTCCTTGATTACTGTGGCTGGCAGTGGCTTGAGTATATCTGAGCCTGGTTTGTGTGAGCAGAGAAGGGTCGTACAGGGGCTTTGCAACCTTTCAGAAGTCCTTTATCTATGATCTAGTGTATAAAAGAAACCCTGGGATCTCCCTGAGCCTTCCTAAAGTGGTTGATGTCTCTTAGAATTCCTGTAATCCTCTCCAATGACCATTTCCCTCAGGAACATGTCATTTCTCTTTAAAAGCTTATGCTTGCAGGGGGTGGGCTCAACCGTTCTGCTTGTACCTCTTCAACACCATTCCCACATGCTCCAGGTGATCTAAAAAAGTGGACCTAGGTACAAGATTATCATCAAAGTAAGGCTGACATACTGAGATCACTGAGAGTATAGAAAAAAGGACGCTGTATCGATGACGTCACCCACAGGTTTCTGAAGAGCTGCTTTGAAACTCAAAATCTGTGGCACTGACCACCACTATGTTAGTAGTACTGCCTCTTCTGCCTCCTGGCTAATATAAAAGTTGGAAAAGACACGGAAATATTGGCGGTCCTGAGGCGGGCTGAATGACTCCTGGGTGCTCAAACAAGCGGGTGTCCAAGGCTTTTCCCTAATTGAAGAAACTGCCGACCATTCAAATCTTCAGGCCTCAGGCTTGGAGAGTGTGTGGCAGCATACACAGCTTTTACTGTATCCATGTGGCCAAGGACTGAGCGCTGGTCCAATAAAGTCATGCCTCATCAAGCTGTTGATAGTGCTGTGCAATCCCTGGGTCTCTGCCTTGTCTCTGGTCTGACTCTCACTGCTGGCTGGTAAGTGATTGGTTAAGAAGTGAGAAGTCTCTGTGGGGACTAGGTGGTTGCTTCCTTGGCTGCCAGGATCGACTCCCATCATCATCGTCATCAGACGTCAGCCTTGAGCTCTTCCTACATTAGATGGATGTCAGAGTCCTGGGCTTGAGCTTTGCTGTCACTGGGATGGGGGTTTCCACTGCCAGTGGAGCTGTACTGGTAATCTTGTCTGTCTCATACATGTTTTCGTCATTTTTTTTCCATCAGCTTCTTCTGCCTCTCTCCCCTCCAGACTGGTACTGAACTTGTCAATTCGCTGTGACATCACTTAGGAAGGGTACACCTGGAATTTTCACTGAGGTCACTGAGATCTGTCTCGATTGCTTTCCCTGCACTAATTCTGGGTCATAGTCGTCATCTGGCTCCCCATCATTTGACTTCCACTGTAGTAGCCTCTCTGTCAGCTCAATGGCGTGGAACAGAAAGGTATGAGCGTACTCGTTGGACTCCTCTGAGATGTTAACCAGCATGTGGGAGATTTCAGATGTGTTCTCGTCCTTGTAGTGCCCCTTCAATATGGTTTGGAGAGAGTTAAATTGCTCTTTTCAAGCAAGTCTCTGAGGTGGAGACGTGGGCTGACTGCTTGTGTTATTGCCTCAATTCCATCACTTCCACCTCTGAATGTCCTTTTCAGAGGCATGCTTCAGTCTGGTTGATGAGACTAGTATACGCCCTAATGCAGGGTTGAAAACAAATCCATCTGGGTAATTTTTAATTCAACTGCTGGGTAATTTTTGACTTAACTGACATTGGGTTAATCTCACTAAGCCAGATTCCTATTATTATTATTATTATTATTATTATTATTATTATTATTATTAGTTTAACCCAGTAACATGGTTTGGATATTTAGTCCAAATGCTGGTTCATATTAATGAATTGCCATTAATACTGTGTCATTGGGTTAATTCTACCATATCATTTGGTTGAATATTTTAAATGTTGGTTGATATACTGGACTGTTCATTCTTTCATTCATGTTAAAATATGCACAAACATGCTATTTCAGAAGATTTAATAAGATATGGTAATCAAAATGATGCATAAGAAAATGATAAACAATATATAAACACACTTAACAACAATGCTGTGTAGCCTCTATGTGTATGTATAAGTAAACAGACGCCAGTCACAGCCGCTTTGTCCCGCCATTAATCCGCCCCTTTAAATATGGCGAAAAACAAGATGGCGCCGTACCGTATGACTATATTGCAGTGTGCAGGTCAGGCCTTGTGCACAGTCTGCGGTCAACAGGAGAAAACACCGGGGGCTGCTGCTGGCGGCCAGCGTGCACGAAGACAGTTCATCTCTCGGTACCAAGGTAAGTTTGATGGAAGCTGTTGTGTTGTGTTTGTTTTGAAAGATCCGTTATTGATTGGTTTTAGGAGAGGATTTACTCCCGCAGGGAAAAGTGAAACTTTGCCAGAGATCTTGATTTAAGAAGAGGGATTACTCTGACCCAATTTACTGAACTTTATTTGAAAATAGTGTTTTGTTGGAATGTCAACTTTTTTGTTGAACTTTGGAGTCTAGTTTGTCACGTGAACTACATGGGCTTGTAGAGGTTGTTCGGGTGGCGGGCAGAACTGATTCATGCTGAAGCTTCCTGTGTTGCCTCTCTTGCTCTGATGAACTGTGTTCCATGTGTACTGTACACAGGTTCATGTGTGGGACTGACCAATAAAAACAGAACAACCTTTCAATGTTGCAAGCTCCGACTGGCACTCGGAAAGGGGAAAAGAACACATGAGCAATTTTCCAAACATCAAAACAAATGAATCACTGATTGCAATCCATAAACACTATAACACTAGTCAAGGAGGCTACTCTGTAAAAAGAGAAAAGACTCACTTCCTTCCATTTCATAGACCACCTTAAGGATAAATTCAAGACCTCATTGCTTGGAGTACTACCTGTATAAATACCACATCAAGCAGTGTACTTTGTTCCAAAGTCTGTCCCACCAGAATGTCAAATAACAGCATATGGCCTTGACGCCTCACACTGTTCTGGGACTGTCAATTCATGCGCAGCTTTCAGATTATGGATTGGAGATGGTCTAGCTCACGCTGACCGACTGTCAAGTGCGTATGCAATTTTAAACAGCTAAGTCATGTTGGAAAATGCCAATAGATCACTGACTAGCTAAGATGACATGAAGAAATTGCTACTTCACCTGCTCTATACATGACTGTTGACACACTGTGCTGAACCCCCTGAATGTACATTCCTAAAATGAATAACATTTCCCTGTTAAATATTCAAAAATGGACATCCGACACTCCTCAGTCCCAGGGCAGAACACTTTTCAGCCTATTTTGTAAACAGTAGCCAAGCCAGTTACAGTAGTAGCCAAATATAATGAAACCTACACTAATATTAATATTTGCGAAGTGTCCTGTATAACAAAAAAGTGTCATTTCTTCTACTGGAAATAGGAGTTTCCCTGCCTGTCTTGCCAAGCACAGGATCTTCTCTGCATACACAGGCAGCCAAGTTTTTTCTGCAGCCTGTGCAGGGATTAGCATTACATCACTGCATTACATCCAGTATAAGCTGACTCGAGGTTGACATATTTTAGAAAAAGGAAAAATAATATTGTGAGTCCGCCGGTCATCAGTAGCTTACTCTGTGTTAACTGCCAGTTAAGCTTAGTTGGAACAATACATAAAAATCATGCTGTTAAAACATATGAGAGGGTATTTATAATGATCATTCTATATCATTCGACAATCTATCAGTTCCGACTGATCAATACCAGTATTTAACACTTTTCTTATTCCCGATCCATTCAGCCACATAACAATTCATCTATTGTACTTTCACAATATAATCTCGCTCATGCATCCTCTCTGTTTACAGGTGACATATCAACCTGTGAGCTGCCTGGTTGCCGTGGCAATGGCCAAATGCAGGGCTGCTAATCAGCTGCTCAGACCATTTACATGTCATTAACCTTTAAGAGAAAGCAAATAAAACATTTGGGATAAAAGACATATTAAACCAAATAAAACCACAAACCGGTCAAACATTACATGTGCATGTGTCATGGTATGTGTCCACACAATGTACAGGTTAACATATAAAGGTCAGTAACACTGACTGTGAAAGCTCCAGGAGATTCTCTGTAGACCAGTAGTTCCAGTTAACACACAAGCAACAATTATACTGGTCTGTAAACCTAATCACTCACTGAAGCCCATATACTGTCAAATATGAATAATTAATTATATTAAAGTAGGTGCACCACTGGAGGCTTTCCAAACCCTGCAGTGCAACTGCAGCTACTTAACAATGGCCTACTAATGTTAATTTAAACCAGGTTTATGTCCCCAGGGTGTGGCTCTCAGGTAATGTTGATGCTGAAGCTTAGCATGGACCAAAAGTTGCACGGTAATGTAACATGTCCATGATTTCCAAACAGAATTTCAAATGTGAACTCGTCAAACCACAGGACAGTTCTTTACTCCTCAGTCCAACTTAAATGAGCTCCGGTTCACAGAAACAACGGCATTTCTGGATTGAGTTTTCTCCGTTGGAGAATGCAAAGGTGTACTCAGAGATCTTTCCTTGCTGCCAAGAGGGATTTCACTTTTCTCTCTCCCTATCAGGCTGGCCATGTATGGATAAAACTGCAAGGCATGGATATCCACACCGCTAGCTCATGAAGTCCACAAAGCGAATCATGAGGAAATGGTAAGAATGTTTTTACAGAGTATGAGGAGAAATGTTGTTTACAGCAGTGTGAGGTGCATAAAGGTGTTGAGTTCACACTAGTAGACCTGTTCTGACCTCATTCCAGTCTTAAGGCGAGGCAGAATCGCTATCTGTAGAGAATAGTTCACAATGTTAGTAAAAAAAATAAAAAAGGTGGAGCATACTTCTAGGCTTCATAATGATCATAATACTAACAGATATCTGCGGCTGCAGCTGATGACAGATTGGAGTGGGCAGCGAACATGGACACTCTGCACTTCCTTAGAAGACAGGAAAAGAATCTGCTGCAGATGTTTTACTAGTCTGTGGTGGCCACTGTCCTCTGCTATGCAGTGGCATGTTGAGGAAGAAGGGGGACATAGCTCGAGGAGAGCCATAAGACTGTACCAGAGAGGTGTTGGGTTAGAAGTAATCTTTGTCAGTTTGTCAGGGGGGGCAACTGTGGTCAAGTGTTGATGTTGGTTTACTGTTAAAAATCTACACACAAAAAAAAAAATAACGTGAGGGTAAAATTTCTGCAGGAGTGTCACCTAAGAGATCAATAAAGATTACAACCACTTTAGTAGTGAGAGAGAGCTTCCTTACAGTTTGATCTGGAATATCCTGTTGCATAACAACTGAAGAGATGTTGGCAGGCAGGATGTGGGTTATTGCAAGGTCTAAAATGTGGCCTTTGTTGTGAGTAGGTTGAGTAACATGTTGGGTGAAATTCATACAGTTCAGCAAATTTATAAATTCACACGCAGGTTAAATAAGAATTCTGATGTGCTTTGTGTGGATGATTGAGAGCAGTTCTGAAAAATGTGAAATAATAGGAGAGCATCGGGTGGTCTGTAAGCTATCATACACAGCAGGGGCGGGCTGTTAGAAATAATGGAGTGATATTCAAAGGATGTGTATTCATCAAATGTATGTCTGTAAGACCAAGTGATGCTGAGAGGATGGATGCTGTACCACCACACCATTCATCTTTCCTGGATGAATACAAAAACTGGTAGTTTGGTGATAAGGCTTCAAGGCAGAGGCTAATCCATCTGCATTAAGCCCAGTCTTAGTCAAAAACGTGTGGTCCATATTATTATCTAAAATCAGGCTGTTAATAAGAAATGTCTCGTTTAGTGCCAGACTCAGGGTCACCGGCAAAGTCCTCTGAAGAGGTAGATTAGGAGATGGTGGTTTGTGTGTACACAGAGATCTGAGATGATTAAAGTTCACACCATAAGCTTGCTGTCGTGTCTAGCAGTGAGTACGAAAGGAATTACTGAGAGCTTGGGGTGTCACTATACTTGCTGCAGGGATGGTGGTGCCATGAAAGGGATTGGAGAATGTACCTAGCTTATATGGGGTCAGTCACTGGAGAGACGTGAGGAACTGGTCGAGAGATGAAGGTCCTCACTCTTTTAAAATGTTGACGAGCTGGATAAAATCATGTTTTTATGAATGTCATATTGCTCAAATGGACTGCTACCATCTTCGGACTCAGATGAAAGTCGGTTCATTGGAGGATTTTTGGTAAGCAAAATGACTGACACGTGCATGACACATGGTTCGGATAAATCCAAAGTTGAATGGTTTCTTCCTTGACCCACGCTGTACAAACACCCACCAAGACTTCCAGCTGACAGACAAACAAATAACACTGAAAATATTGTGCCTAAATTATAAAGATAGGTAATACATAACTGATTACTGATCAATATTTCATCCAAGTTCACCCATTAATGAGTATTACACACTATGCACAGCAATTTACACAGCACACAGTTTAGATTTAGTCAGTCGGGTCTGACTGAGACCTTGTTTACTTGCAGCACACTTTTGAGTGTATGTTATCTGGTTTGTTTTGAATATTAACTGCTTAATTGTACTGAGCAAACTGCTGGAACTGCACAACAGAGCGTGGAGAACTGCACAAATACAGGAATGTTCTGAGCTGGGGGACGGTGTTCTTCAGATCAAAAGACTTACGTGCAGTTTGCTGCTGAATCCGAGAAAGCACATTCAATAACATGCATGCTTTACCCAAGTCCTGAGGGGTTTCTCATAATACGGATGTTGCTTAATATTTTATTACAGTTGTGGATATGTATTTCTCTGCACAACAGATGAGCACCTCGATTTCCTCATGGAGGCCACAGAGCTTCAATCTGCCTTAGACCAGGACAAAAATCAATAATTGCCTTAGACAGGTCACTAAAACACACACACACACAGCTATTTCGTAAGGTGTCACGGGGGCGGAAATGTCGCGGGGGTGGATATGTGGTGGAAAATAACAGCTGGGTGACTGAACGTAATTATGATTTTGTGTCAAGTGTGCAAAATTCTGGGAGCTTTATTCACAGAAATCTAATAAAATATTCATAATTATGTTTTCATTAGTGTATAGTCACCTTAAAAAATAACAATCTTTATGGTTTTGTTGCCTTACTGTGGGACACTGTGGGACATGTTCCATGGAGTCTGCCATATTGAACCAACATGTTACTACAGTAGCCCAGAAGGTACAAACAAAACACATAGGCTCTTGCTTTTTGCAAGCTTTGAAGCTTTTATAGTTTCTCCTTTACTCTTGGAACCGGAGGGCGAGTGGAGGTGATGGTTGCAATCTGCAATCTGCTACGTGCTACTAAATCCTACACACTAATCCTTAAAAATGAAACATACATTTCTGTATAATCAGTATATCTTTTTTGCATTTGTTGATGCTTTACTGCACTATAGTTCTGCCTTGCAGGTTTTGTGAAAAAATACATTGCATCACTGACTGCAAAAGACCTCTCAAAGCATTGCTGTGCACTGATGGAAAGCAGTGCTTTGAGATGAATGCTGACTTATCATAATCACAATTATGTTATTGTGCTAACATTTGCCACTTAGTTCTAAAATCCATGTACTGTATAGGTATTTAGTTTACTCGTAGTTCAAAACCCAAAGCATTGGGCAAACTATTTTTATTCTGGCATCCAGAAAAGGCAAAAGTAATGGGATTAAATTTTGTTCAAAATGAAATTTCTTGGCAATTCATCCAACAGAGATATTTCTCTCAAGGTGAACATCAAAGTCAGTAATATACATTTTCTGAGCCCCATGAATATTTGTACTGAATGTCATGGCAATCCATCCAATAGATGCCAGGGTATTTCTCCACAAACCAAAAATGTCAACCTTATGGTGGCATGCCAGTGATCGCTAAAGGTATTAGGCTGCATTCACACAGATTCCAGCACTGTGGCGAAAATGCAGGTTGCAGGTTGTTTCACAGCGGCTACGTTCAACACATATAGACACACCCCCAGCAGCCCCCCTCAGACCCACTCTGCTGCACAACCCTACAGCGAGTTACCGCTGTGTCTCATCCTGTTTGAATGTGGCCTTAGGCTTCATCCTCTAAGGATCATGAATATCTCCAAAAAATGTCATAGCACTCCATCCATTATTGCCTAGATGTTTTCGGTCTGGAGGCTAACCAATCAACCAACAGACCTCATACTGAAAGAGCCATGCATACAGCCACATTGCTAGCATGGCTAAAAATAAGGTAACAGATGGTGAGAGAAGACTGAGACTGCCTCACTTGTAAATGACGAGAAGTCTCCTGGAAATAAGTTTTATTGTTCCTATCCTGTTTGCTTAGCAAATCAACAAAAACACAGTGGGGATGGTGAGTCACAAGCTTCTGAAATATACTCCCATTAACACAGGATGTCAGCCTTTTGCTCAACGTGTCTAACACCTATGTAGCCACAACATGCTGTACGTGTGATGACTAAATCAACAAAGTTGTTGACAGCTTACTGAAGCTTACAGAAACCTTTGCATCAAAAGTGTATCACGATTTTTTTTTTCTCACGGACCTTAATGACAATTAGTCGAAAGAGAAACCATTTGAAATGGTTATTAAAGAAATCAATATACTGGAACTACATAATAAACTCCCTGTTAGTCATACCAAGCAGCCTCTGCTCTGCCAAATAGTAATACAGAGAGCCAGTCGTCACAGCAGAATCATAGTACAGATATTGAAATGCAAAAGGCTGAGGAGAGAGGCTGAACATAAGATAAGATGACGATAAGACAGGAAATTCATAACCACTCGACCTCTGTGCAGAGTAGCAGCAGCAAACCATCCATGGACATTTAAGCTCTAATTGTGTATGAACTTTATTCTTCAGAGGAGGGTTTGAAACAATCAGCCCTCTGATGAGGACATTGTTTGGATTTCTGCCACTGTCTCTGCTGTGTGACCGGCAGACAGATGTGGTGCCTTGCAGGAATTTACTTCAGGAGATTGCTTTGGGTTGGTCAGTTGGCTGGTGGGTTGGTTGGGTGGCTGGTTGCGCAGTCAGTTGGTCAATCAGTTGGTTAGTTTATTGGTTGGTTCCGCATTATTAAGATTTTTTATTTGTTAAATACCAGTCTATGAAATTGCATGTTTACTGTATAAAACTACATTTACATAGGATAGCCTTAGTTGTTGTTCAGCCATTTCACTTTTTACTCTTGTGCATCAAAATATATGCGACATTTTTTTGTACATACATTTATGTTAAAGAAATTCACATAAGGCTCTCTATCATATTGGAATGAAAACACTGAAGCGTTACTGAAAATACATTCGCTACTACTAAATTCCCCTCCGTGTTAAATTATAGACACTGGTTTGTGTTGATTTTTAGCAGTGAGGATTTTGAAATGTAGCTGTAAAAGTATTCAACCCCATTTCCTCAGTCAGCTCGGATTGTTTTGCAGGAAAAAAAACATTTCACAACATACATTATTCATATATCATCCCCGGATTCAGGATTGCTTTGATTTTTATCTCTGCTCCAAGGAAGACTTAGACTCAAACCGGTTCACCTTAGCAAGCTTATAGAGGTTTGTGAGGATGTCAGGTGTCACTGATAAGTCAAATATCCACAGCATATCTTATACACCAGCAGCCCTGTGTTGCAGAGATATTATATAGAACAGTAATTGTAAAGTATTCAGAGTATTGGACAGATAATATGATGAAATGTTTCATCTTTTACCACATGAAGCCTTTCGAAGTTGTTCCAGGTCTGATAGTCTGTTAAGAGTCCAAACTAAACAGAGGAAAAAACAACTTGGTGATTAACCTGGAACACCACAGCGACCAGGTTCAAATATTTGTGTTCTCCAGCACCACACTTTTCTTTTACACTTTACATTCTGACTCTGCCATTGAGAAACTACTTTTTGTAGAACAAAATCCAACTGCTGCAGGTCTTAATCTAAGTATGACCTTTTCCCGTCTTCCCTGTCATTATGATAATAGAGAGCTGGGGGTACTTAGCACTTAAGGGTCCAGACTTTGTCAAGTTAGTCTCCAGCTCCAAATTCACAGTACGGTTTGTTGTTGAGAATTCATCAGTGGTCAGCTCAGTCAGTGGAGAGAAAGTGCACAGACTCCAAGGTGTCTTCTGCTGAAAGGTTTATTGAAGCTTGATTAAGGAGAATGGAGGATTTATAAACAGACTTGTCATGACATGATGTCACCTCAATTATAAAGAAGCTGTACTCTCTGGCTCATCTGTATTATGTCATCACAGTGACACAACTACTCTATGTCCATAAATGGTCATTAATCTTCAAATAAGGCATTATGTTTGCACTTAGTGGGCCGACATTGTAATCCGACTCTGTAGAAACATCTATGTCATGTACCTATCTGTTGTGTCAAGGGAGTGAGGCAGTCATATCATCTGACCTTGGTATCTCAAGGAGAGAGGTCAACAATCTAAGATTCCACACTATCCCTACAGAGACCTCGAGACATACGCTTGAGCCTGTGTGTCTCCCATATGTGGCATGCTAGGGTAAAAGATACCCCCACATTCATGATTTTGGAGAACGTTCCACACTTTCCAGTAAAAGTGGTGTGATTCTGCTGAACATCAGACAAAATCTGAAATTGAAATCAACATAAAAAGTTCCCCAGGGCCATGAAAGTTTTCCTGGATGAAGTTCTCACTGCGTGGATGAGATAAAGTCAACGTGAGCAGCAGGGAGTGAGGTTGGATTTGTTGAGTTGAAACAAAGATGGCAGCCAGATGAGATCTGATGGAGACACAGCTTGTGAAACAAGTTAAAATTTCCACCCACTGCAGGCTACAATGGTTGAACGTTTGAAAGAAGACACCCCGGCAGCTTGTGAAGCTTGCCTTGTGCCTTGCTCGAGGACACTTGGGCAGCACGGGGCAGGGTGTTGTTGATGATGGATGAGCTTGAACCTGCGTGCCCCCCCCCCACTAACACGCCTGCTGCCTTTAAATGAGACGTCACTGGCAAATGTTGACATGCCCTTTCTTTTATGATGCTTAGTATGGAGGATTAAAAAAATAAACCTCCTTCTGGAGCACACGGTATGGTGATGTGGTTAAACGCCGTTTCCTCCACCATGGCAACGCCGCTGTTAGTTTGATGGGAAGCAGGATTGGTCAACAGCAGCTGACCGCGCCCTCAACCCATATAAGCTACCTACCAAACTATTACCATCAAGTGTCGAGGGAATGACGGCTCTGCTGCTGCTGCTGCTCTCGTTGCGGCGGAGGAGAGAAAGCATCTTTGTCTGTGAGGAGCACCGGGCTTCCCTGCCTGCCTGCCTCCGTCGACACGGCATCATCTAAACAACATTTCTCATCACAGAGGTCGCGTGTTCATCTGCCGCATTCGTTTTTTGCACAATCTGGGATTTTTTTTTTTCTCTTCTTGTTTTTCTTTCCTACTCTTTTGTGCTTCTGTTTGCTGAGCTGGAATAATCAACCACCCTCCCTCCCTCTCCTCTCCTCTCCTCTCCATCCTTCGCCGTGTGTATCCATGTGTCGGATCGCCGGATGATGTACAGGTAAATGACACCGCGCACCTCCTACACACAAACGACCTGGCGCTTATTAGCTCTAACGCGTGCTGCAGTAGCAAGTGACTGGATAAACCGAGCCGTGTCCGTGCCTGTGTGTGCATTTTCAATGTCAATGTTCCCAAGTGTTTCTATTCCAATTCGTGGATGTTGGTGCTGCCGCTCGTTTTTTTGTTTTTTTTGGACACTTCTCCAGAGGTGCCTTTTTTTTCTTTCTTTCTTTTCTTTCTTTCTTTCTTTCTTTTTTTTTTTGTTGAGATTTCCCACTTTGTGTAGCCGGAGATGATCAAGATTTCCATACAACCATCTTTGTTGTGAGTGTTTACAGTCAGTTGAGGTGGGTGGAGGAGGAGAGAGGTATGCTTTCCAAATCCAACACGGTTGCGGATGATGTCGCTTAATTGCGTGCCGGAAGACATGTCCTGTGGTTGGGCTACAGCACATCAGCACATGCAGTGGTGTCTTTTCTCTGTGAATAAAAAGAAGGAAGGCTGCAGCCACGGAACAAATATGGAAAGCAGCTATAACCTATTGTTTGTTAGATTTCCCTTCAGACCACATGCTAGGCTATAATATATATATATATATATATATATATATATATATATATATATATATATATATATATATATATATACACACACACACACACACACACACAAGTTGTTATAATGTGATTTTCATGCAGCATATGGGCCCTGTTTCTAAAATGCTTGAGGAAGCCTATTTATTATTGAGAGGGATTTCATGCTCTGTGGCAACGGATTGGCCAGTTTAAAGACAGGAAGCACAGAGAGATGGACGGAGAGGGAAACAGTAGTTGAGTCAAGCAGCTGCCACATCATCTGCAACACAAAGGGAGCTTCAGCATCAGCTCTAAATGTGATCCTTTCAAATCAAGGGAAGGGGGGGAGGAAGTTGTGCGAGAGCTGGAAAGAAATGCGTTTTTACCTGTGTGTGTGTGGTATGATAATGTTTCTCCTTAAAACGTGCAGCAGTATCCACAGCCCCCCCTTCATGGGAAGCTGCTGTCTCTGTACGGCAGATGAAATGGCACCAGTTCAAGCGGGGTTGACCAGTGAGGAGGTGGTTCTGGTTCAAATGAAAGAATCTTCTTTTTAAAGAAGCACACACAAATGTGCTGTTGGTGAAGTTGCACACTGCATGCTGTAAGTGGATGAATGGTCATTGCTCTTGGATAGTATTAAATTTTAATGTTGTGTTTTTATTCAAGGATGTGTTTGTTTTATTTAATGGACTGCCTTCAGTGCTGTCGCTTGAAATGGTAATGATTGTAGAGGCTGATATTTATACAATAATTACACTGTTGTCAAGAAAAAGAAGGGAGGTGCCCAAGATTGTGAGCTGCATCCCCTGCACATCCCTCACACATACTGCTGCCCTTCGTGTAAGCCAATTTGCTTTGCAAATTTTACTCCAACTGTAACGCAGCACGTTTTGTTACTGAGTTTCCTGAGTGGGGAAACCGAAATCTGTGTATTCGCAGAGCAGACAAGAGCGCAAAGAGCTCAGATTTACTCTTCCCGTGAATTTGGGGACCACTTATGCTTGGTTCCTGGCGCACGTGATCTTTTAGCACCTCATTTGTGGACAGCAACAAGTGTTGCATCTCAGATCCATTGTACATTCTCTCATTACCGCATATTGTTTGGCTGTACATTGAAATCTGTGTTGAGCTGACAGGCTCATTTAAATGCTGTTGCATTGTTTAGTAGGTCACTTGGTTTCCTAAATGAGATCCACATTTACAACAAAGAAGTCACGGCATGACATAAACAATGGACTGCTGAGGACTTTGGTTGACTATGGAGCTGTTCTGGTTATTTTTAGACGGGGTGTGTCACATTCTTTTTGTTTTCTTTTTTTTGTAATGCTGCATTTGATCTTATGTTATTTTATTTGCATTTTACCGGCCATGCTTCATTTCTGTCTGCAGCTCAGTAGCCTACAATTCACATATTTATTTTTACCACTCATCAGCTCTGTTTTGACATGGGATACACCATTGCCAAGATTATTTTCTCACCACTCAGTCTTTTTGAACCAACTTTACCACACTCGTGTTGCTATGGTTTGACTCACAAGGCATCTGTGTCCATTGGTGCCTTCAATGAGGTTGGCTTAGGCTGAGTTAGTATTTTAAAAAAATAATAAAAATATGTCACTGCTACTACAAGAACTAAAAAATACTACTAATGAAAATGTTGAAAAGAATCTTACAAATAATTTTATAGCTCTTAATAAGATTTTATATCACATTCAGCTTGGTAATTGGAATTCTTTAAGCCGTTGTATCTTAAAGCTGCACTTATGTGACTTTCATATTAGCGCGGCTGCTGCTGAATATGAAGAATGAAATGATATTTGGAATTAATACATCTCACACAAAACACCAGCCAATATGCAAAAAGAGATGGCTGATTGGATGACATGAAGGAGGAGACCGCTTGAAATATCAGGCAGAGTTGACATAGTGTATGTCTGATTTTGTGTGTGTGTGTGTGTGTGTGTCACAGCTCAATAGCTTCAGTATGCGTACTGGGGAAGTGGAAGGTTACAGATATTGTGTGGCATTTCGAATTGTGTCGCTTCCTCTCTATCATGCCCCATCAAGGTCATATCCACAGACTGAAAGTGGTGGCCCTGGCCTTTTCCACTCCTGGCTCTGGCAGAGGAATGGGGCCCGCGGACCACTGCTGCTTCTAATCAGGGCTGACGTGTGACTCAGTTGCATGCCAGCTGCACAGCCAAACAGAGATTATGTCCCTGGATGGTGAAGACAAAAAAAAAAAGGTCATTGGTGAGATCTTTGTCTCTCAACACCTTTGGCGAGTTTGAGTTATTTCATTATTTCTGCGTTATTTCTAATGGAATATTTGGATTTCTGAAATCCTGCATACAAGGCACATAGCTGAAAGCCTTATAGTCAGAGCTTTGACACCAGCACTGCATTGTTGGTTAAGCTGCAATCTGGGTCATTGTGCCACTTGTTTTTCAGAGTAGTTAGGAGGTTCCAAGGCATGTATTAAAGTTCAGGACATTTCTTTAAAAAAAATAAATAAAAAAAATCAGCATGTACAGTGCCAACTGATTTGAAAAGCCTGATTGATATTGTTATATATCTGTGAAATAATGGGCAGTGAAATTGCCAGTTATTTTCACCGCAGGTGGTACAGTAGGTGGAATGGAAGGGAACGCAGTGTATAATTTTCTGTAAGTAGAATGCTTCTCAGGATTCAAGCAAAAGTACATAAAAAGCCTGTCATGATGACAAAAATGAAACTTTTTTCGAAAAGCTCAGCCGTGATTCATTACATATGTGCACGGCAAAAATGTACCCAATTTAGCTTGAGACAAAGGGGCAATTATGAAAAGCGAATGAAATATCTTGTTTATTCCATTCAATGATGCAAAGTGATTAACTTTATATCCTTGATGTTATTTCAGTGACCAAGAACAGATCAGATATTAGGATGAGATACCTGTGAGGATATAAGGTCCGGCTCCTATATGACAACCCACAGAGCAGCACATGCAGATTGTTTCTTTAAGGAATATTGCTGCTGTTTAACTGACACTGTTACTAAAGATAGAGGCTCATTTGGGTATTGCAAAAACAAGTATTTTGTGCCATAATCCAGCGCAGACACAGCTTTAATAACTGACGGCTTCCTATGGTGTTTAATTATTCTCTTGTCTTGATGAAAAGGCAGTTGTAGACTAGTATTAACTTAAGAAAAATGAACTAACATCAGTGTTCATAATCACGCAGGTTAACATCACACAGTTCCGTTGTAATTTGACCAAAATAGCATACAGAATAATGGGTTCTTAGAGTGCAGATAGACGCCCCTGAAGGTGATATTTATAATGAGCATTCACTATCAAACTCAAGATACATGACCCAGCAGTTAAATGAAGAAAGCGGGTTTGTCCTTCTGCTCCATTCAGGTGTCTTTTGCACATTCAGAAGTGTTGCATTACATTGCAAATATAAAGTATTTCGGCTCATCCATTGTTGTTAGCGTGTGACAGCATGAGAAAGGGAAGCTGAAACTGCACTGTTAACCAAAATGTGCCCAGGCAGCAAAAATCAGTGCCCTCAGAGATATAAAACACAATATCACCCTGTCAGGATATACTATACATAATGCAGCTACAGTGGAACGCAACGAGGCCCGAATCTACTACACAGCACTGATGGAGAAAATGTAGAGGTGGTCAAGAATAACTACTCTGTATGCTCTAGTTACTGTATCAGTTTGAATCTGCATTTTTACTTCACTACAAGTAGAGCTGGGCGATGTGAGATACTGTCTGGGATTTTGGTGGTTCCGCTGTTACGTCATGGTGTATTTTGACTGTTTTTTGTTGTTGTTTTTTTCTCATCCCAAAGGCTAAATTACATTTAAGTGGCCCAGATTAAGCAGCTTAATTGTCCATGAAAGAACTGGTCTTTCGTTAAGTATCAACTCATTACAGTATATTGTCATACTGTACGATAATATTAATATATATGGTTGAAGAGTCTGTGATGTTTTGGTTTGTCAGGTTTCATTTTTGGCCAAAATGCAAATAATGCTTTAGTAATGTATGTCAACAAAAGAATAAATCACAGCCTGGGTGAATCCTGCTCTATATTCATGATAGCACCACAGTTGGTTTCCTTTTACAGTAGATCAGTGTCATTTTTAAAGTAACGTGTCTTCTGCTAAAACAGCAGCGACACAGGCAAGGTCAAACCTTCACCTTGACTGACTGTCATCCTGATATTATGTTTTATCTTCACCGCTGCAGTCTGCGCTAACTTTAAAATAAAAAATAAAAAAATATCCGACCACAGTTCGGCCAGTTGAAACGTTTTGATTGAACTTGCATCAGATCTGCAGTCAGAGACTTTTGACGGGGCGGCCGTGGTCTTACAATATCTTAGTTGCACATCGCTTAATGAATCTTCCTCTTTCATTCGTGACATTACTCCTGCCCAGGCAGAGGCATTCATCTTTGTCGAGGTGATATTTTCCGAATTCTCAGAAGCAGGTGAAAGGTAGCTTGTGTGTCGTGGGTGGGGTGGGGGGGGGTGGGGGGGGGGGGGGGGGGGGGGGGGGGGTATGAGTGGTAAATTGTCATCCGTTGTCAATTGCGTTTTACTGCAAGAGCTGAGGTCAAAGGAGCATAGCTCTGTGAGCTCTCTCACCCCTTTCTTATGATGTCACATTAAAGCAGATGGCAGATTTATGGGGATGCAATTGATTAGCGAGTGGCACATCAGGCTGGGCGTGAATCAGGAGATTTTTAGCAGCTGCCTGGCTGACCATCCATCACACTGATCTCTGCTATGCTTGAACTGGGCCTGTCACACTTAGATGGCCAACTGACTGGCAACATGGGGGGATGGTGTGGTAAACACTGGGACAGTCATTTATTTCAATTCACTCTGTTTCTGTAGGCGTCTCTCATGGGGAACAGATTCATGCTAATTCATTATAGTATGCATCGGAAATCTCATCTAATACCGTGCTGAAAAATCAATCTTATCCTTGCCTGAGGCTGCGCCATCTATAAAGGCGTCTGTCTTGTGTGCCCTACCTGTGTGAGGAGGCACCGTGCTGTATCAATGTCAGCATTCATTGGGTCTTAGTGGAGCTCTCTGATCCTGGCCAAGAAGCTGTTACCCAAGATTAACCCAGGCTGTTCTGTTGCGTAGCTGCTGAAGAGGAGATGTGTGTCTGTGTGTCGCGTGCATGTGTGTGCGTGTGTGCATGTAAGTGAAAAGAAAAGAATCAAAGAGGCCGCTTGCTTGTTCTCTGTTTTGTCTGGTGGCATCATCCTCAGGATGAGATGTGACAGGACTGGATGATCTAATCGTGTATGTCACAGTGTAGCTGCTTATTAACTGAGAATTCAAGGGCAAACACTTCTATCATTAGTAGTATACTGCAGTGTGGTAGCCAAGACCATCTTAACCGAGACCAAGTCATGACCAAGACTAGACCAAGACTTTAAGGTGTTGAGACCAAGACAAAGGCAGGGCAAAACCTGGTCAAGACCAACACCAGGCAGTATACTTAGCTAATATGTAAATAATATTTAGGGGGTGGGGAGAGTGACTTATGTTGACATAAAGAAGACAATACAGTGTGGTCTTGACTGGTCTTCAAATAAAATCTCCTTTTTGTCTGAGACCAGGGCAAGACAGAGTGAAACAGACGAGAAAGAGACCAGTCTCAAGTATTCTGTGTAAACGGTCGAGCTCCGTGAGCAAGCACGACGCTGAACGATGTCAGTTTAACACAGGAGGGACTAGTTGTCTCATTAAATTTGTTGTGCACATGTTTTAGGCAGTATCTTCATGTGCCGCTAATTTAAAGAACATGCATGGAGTCTAGTCAAGCAACCAAAGTCTTCTTTGCAAGTTGAGGGGGAAGGAACTGTCATTTACAGTAAAAATCACTGCGGTTGCTTTCGGGATGGGTATGTGTTAGAGTATTTGCATATTCAGAGTCCTAAGAGTCTGAGAGATGTGAAATGTACAAACCTTCACAGATACAGAAGGGCTTCATTGATCTTTGATATCTGTACTGTCAGTGTTAACTCCCTGACAGTGTATTTCCTCTTTGCTTTTGGATCAGTCTATGTTTTGATGTATAGCATATAGCCAAAAAAACCCCAAAAAACAGAAGCACGCTGGTGTTTACTGACTTGATAAATGCTGTCAATATTTTCATTTATTCTCTTTTTTCTTCTATTAATTTTCATTAAGATGGTGGGCAAGCTTGAAAAATACAAAATTCTAATTTCTATTTTTTTTCTTTTTCCTTTCATTCATAGTCAGTGTAGTGGTTTACTGACATTATATTACAGTTAGTGTGGTTAGTTGATGAACTGATTTCTTGATTGATAGAAAATGAATTGAAATTAATGTTCACTATTTAAAATAATGACAAATCATACCGATACTCAAACGAATACCTCAGTATCTGGACAACGACAACAAGAAGTTTTTGTTTTTAAGGTATTTTCAGGTATCCATGGTATTTTAGAGCCTGCCGTGTCCTGATAAACCATCAAGTGTTGTTGATGACTCATCCTGCACTCAGGGGCGTGTACTAATTTTTACATCCAATGAAACGCTTTCCCTCTCATGATACCACCAGTGTAGTGCTTATGGCTGAGCTTCACTACTGGACACAGCTTTATAACTGTATTCAGTGATTTTGGTGAATCTGGATCAGATTTTTTACAGAATATATTTGCTATATTTTCTCTCTGATGTCCTTCTCAACTCTATTTAAATGGTAATTGGACTATACTTATACCTATTACTACTTATACCTTTCTAGTCTTCCGAACACTCAAGGCACACAACTGCTTATCATTTTGAGCACATCATTCATACACATTCATATACCGATAGCAAAGTCCCTCCTTATGTTACCCTTACACAAAAATCAGGAAGTAAACAGAACCGGGCTTCCTGTTTCATTGGTATGTGACAAAAATATTTTATTAGGTTTTGGACTATTAGGATATATTGATGAGATTTTTTCACACTTTATTTTCTTTTAGACGAAACTATTAATTGATTAATCAAGAAAATAATCAGGATATCCATCAATAACACAAATAATGATTAGCTGCGACCAAGCGGCAACTTCTGTGGATGGGAAATTAAGCCTATGTGTCAAAAACTGCAGTTCCTTCAATGGCCACTTGAGGCTGGCTACAGAAAAATTCAGTATTAAAATGTTCAACTTCAGAGCAGAAATAAACATGTTTACAGCCTGGTACAAAAATCAGTTTTGGTTTCTATAGCTAATTTCTGCATTCATGACAACTGTACTGAGGGTGAATTTTTATAGAACTCACCTGTTCAAATTATATTAAGGCTTAAAGTTATGAATAATTAACAGCGTGGCCCCTTTGATTGACAGGTGGGTGCTGTTACAGGTTGCTTATTTGAGCGCTCAGGCTTCATTCAGCCCGCCTCAGGTCCACTAACGATCCACGTCTTTGCCCATTTTTAGATTAGCCGGGAGGCGGCGGAGGCAGGGCTGACAAGATGCCAGCGGCCAGAGCCACCACACTATTCTCACTTTCACTTTCAGTCTATACAGTATAGAAATAAATAGGGACAAAATGTATACAGGTAATCAGCAAACCTTTTTTGTTTCCCTGGATTGTATTTCATGTCTCACTGATACCTGGAGCAACACGCACCACTGCAGCCCCCTTTTTTTTCTTTTCTTTTTTTTTTTTTTACTGCAGGTCTGAACAGCTGCTTAGACAAGCAGCAGTTTGCTATAATATCAGCACAGTGAGACATTACACTGCATCATCAGAATATGAAATGCATTCATGAGGCTAAAAGATTTTCCCACTCGTTTCTGCTTTCTACCTGTGTGAGACTGACAGCTTGGTCAGCTTTCTGACCAAGTGGCGCCCCACACCATACTCTGTTTGTCCACAGGCATCACTCATGTCATTAGGTGCTGCAACAGAGCGTGTGGCGAGTCTTTACAAAAATATAACTGAAACAAATAGTTCAGTTTTGTAGTTCAGTGATGATCATGTGCTGCATGTAAATCCCTTTTTTTTCCCAAACACTGAAATGTGACTGAATAGATTGAATGTTGATGGTAGCTATCCCAGGGCTAAGCTCCGTCTAATGATGTGTGGGCGCCTTTGTGCCTCAGCTGAGCCCCTAATAGCCACAACCTGACCAGTACCTCTGAGGGTGATAAGGGGAGAGCACGGATCCTGCTGTACTGGACAAAAGCAGTGATTATAACAGGTTCATTTTGCAGCGTGCTGCTTTGTCAATAATTTTTTTTTTTTTTTTAAATCTGGGACATCACGGCTATGTAGTATGTTGCAAGCAGATGTGCATGCATTTTATCCATCACTAGACCTGCAGGGCATTTACATTTGAAGGTACTGTGTGCAGTACCATGTTTAATGCTTGTCGCTAGTGTTATGTAGTTAGGTACCTAATTACCTGGCTTGGTGGTTTGTGACAATGTCAGCTGTTACAGTGCCTGTGCCACTGAGAAAATGGTACTTCTTTGTTTTGTTGATGTGCACTCACCGTGTGTGGTCTACATACTGTTCCAACAGGGTGATATATACTTTAAATTGGTTGTTTTGTCTGAGTGCGGTTCGAGTTACCACACCGTATCTCATATTTATCACAGTTAAATCTACATTTGCAGTGAAAAACACTCTGTTTTCTCTGTGTACCGGTATCTGTAATCTCTCCCAGCAAGGAAAAAATGTCAATTTACGGGTAAAAAAAAGACACAAAGACACACTAATAGTACAACCATGACCGCAACAGTTGACATTGTTGCAATTGTGGAAAACCTACAATGTAATCTATATTTTCAAAAGGCTACTTTCATCTCCCTGATAATAAAAAAACACTTTTTTGCAGCATATGATGTGAACAGAGTGCAGGTACAGATATTAGAATGGTTATACGTCTCTAATCAGATCAGCAGCCGGTGCAGAGAGATGCGAATATGAATTAAGAGTCAAGAAGAGGATCAAGTGGGTAATGAAGGTGAGGATAATGATCTCTGTGCTGTATGCCTGATGGCATGGTCAATGGTGCTGATGCACATATTGATGAGGGCAGTAACTATATCTCTTAAGCTTGCAGCTAAAATAAAACCAGCGAAAGCGCCTCGGAAAATAACAAGCAGTGATGATCACGACCAATAATAGTATAAAGAATGGATAGCGTTCGTGTGACGTCACCCACAGGTTTCCGAAGCACTTTAAATTTGAACACCGGCCTCTGCCATGTTGGCACTCCTGCCTCTTCCACCTTCTGCTAATCTAAAAACTGGCCAGGATGTGGATCAACGGCAGATCTAAGGTGGGTCGTGGGCAAACAAGCCATCTGTAATGACATCCACCGGTCAGTCAAAGTGGCTAGACTGTTAATTATGCATCATTTTAAGATTTAAGGTCCAACAGCAGACTTTCCAGAAAGTTGCTGGTCTAGTTCCCCCATTTCTAGTCTTAGCTAAGTTAACTGGCTACTGGCTGTAGTTTGGCTATAGAGGTTGACTCACCTCTACCATTTTTAGCACTTCCGCATTGGCTTCATTCCAGCTTGGTCTTAACCCTAGCAGCTCTACAAGAACTGTCCTATAATAAAACACCCTCTAAAATAAGCAATAGATCAATAGCTACGGAAGCTTCTCATAGAGGAACATTCAATACTCTCAATACTCCTTACTTTTGATATCAAATGAACACACTTCGCCTGGCACTCAAAGGTATTGGAGTTTAATATCAGGGTTTATTATTCACTCCATGTTCTTCATTTGTGAAATGCTATTTGTTTTTCATTAAAAAGCATGCAAAAACGCTGGCCACTCACCGTGGGACAGAATCCCACGAGGAACATCAAATCTTTGATTTTTTTTTTAATTTCGACAATAATCAGCTGCAAAAACGCATACTGTAACATTAATGCCACAAAATAAACTCAGCCAGCTCAACAGAGATCAACCCATCCACCAAAGAAAGCACATTCAAATAAATGTCAAATAAATAAATGGTCCACAGGAATTCTGAGTTCAGTATGTTCCTATTACAACTTCCTACACTTCAGGTGTTCCTACACTTCGTCTGGTGAAATGAATCAACAGAAGCTATGTGACACATGTAAAGAGGAAGATCATCATTTACGTGTTTCATGGTTTCATGCACACACTGCTGGGAGGAAAACTGAATCTGATAATTGGATGACACTGAATTAAAAGATGTCGCGCTTTACACTTGTATTGCGCATAATAAATAGAAAATGTGCTCGCCTTGAGCATGTGACAGTCAAATGCAAGAAATTAAATAAATAGGCTTATTAGCATTCTCGTTGATAGTAAGACAAGACATTTGATTGCATGCTCATGTCTGTATGAAACATGAAGCTACAGCCAGGAGATGGTTAGCTCAGCTATAAAGACTGGAAGCAGAGGGAAATCAAGCCTTGCTCTGCCCAAAGGTTAAAAAATGGTGTTGACAGCAGACAAAGACCTCCTCTAATGATGTCCTCTACATAGAGTATAGAAATAAAAGTATAGATGAAGTATAGAAATAAAAGCTCACTGTGGCGGCTTTGGCCGTCGGCATTCCTGCCTCCGCCAACTTACCCCCGCTAATTTCTGGTTGGCCTAACCTGTCAGTCAAAGCAGCTACGTTGTTAATTATGCATACCTTTTGATGTAAGTTTAACGGATGGGTTAAAAAGATAAATAAATTCACCTTATTTCATTTCAGATAAAGCCAACATTTTAAAATATTTAGAATTTTAAAAAATGGCGTGGAGATGTGAGAGAAAAGAAGAGGAAAGAAATGGGTCAAAAAACAACAGCCATGTCAAATTACAGCTTGGCACAAACCGCAAATAACGTGGACCGACTGTTGTAAACAAATATGGCAAATTATTTTAACCTGAGACAAAGATGTTTCGACATTTGCTCCGCTTTTAACTAAAGAGTTGGAATAAAACCCACAATAATAAATAAATAAGTGTGACTGTGATTAAATATAATATTAGCGTTATTCTTAGCCATGCTAGCGCCATGGCTCTGCGGCTGGTATTGCCACTCTGTTGCTTGATTAGTCCATCCACCGTCTAGACTGAAGTATCTCAACAGTTATTAGATGAGTTACCATGAAGGTTTGTACAGCCATTCATGGTGCCATTGGTCCATTGACACATGGCTGTAGCTCTAGCTCTGGCTTTGGCTTAGGAGGTATAGCGGGCCGTCCACTAAACAGATCAGTGGTTTGATCCCTGGCTTCTCAATTCTACATGTTGAAGTGTCCTTAGGCAAGATACTCAACCCCAAATTGCTCCCGAAGGCTGTGCCATCGGTGGGTGAATGATTAGCTCCTTTCTGATGAGCAGTTGGCACCTTGCATGGCAGATTCTCCTGTCACTTTATGAATTAGACGTGTAGTGTAAAAGCGACCTTGCGTGGTCAGAACACTAGAAGTAAAGTGCCATATAATTACAGTCCATTTACTATGTAGCATTTGTTTCTTCTTCCTTCTGTGTCAGCGCCTGTACAGGTTCAGGTTGTAGCAGACATTAATACCTGATGATGGTTTAGCAAATGAACTGCTTCACCTTCACTTTCCCTCACCACCTTTCAATTTTATTTTTGATAGAGAGACAGCTGAAGAATGACAGGAAATGTGGGGAGAGAGAGAGATGGGAAAGAGCCACAGGTCGGATTCGAACCCTGGGCCTCCGCAGCAAGAACTGAGCCTTTGCACATGGGGCATGGGGCTTGCCAACTGAGCTAAACACCATCACAAAAAATTGGGGAATTTTGAATGATTTGATTGTGTGGGACACAGCTTATAACAACATAACAGACACATAATCTTGCACGTGTAAACAGAGCTAGACAACGTTTAAAATCTGATAAATATCATCCTTTACAACAGGGGTATTCAATTAAAAGTCCCCAAGGTCCGGTTATTACATTTACAAGTAGAAGGTCCGAGCGAAAGTCATGGCCACATTTTCAAAAAGTAACTAATTGTTTAAGTTTTTACTTAAGTTGCGAGATATTAGACACATATTCAATCTCTTATCATAAATAAAAGTAGTTCCCACTTTGAATCAATGCCACGGTTTCGGAACAAATTAAGCAAACAGGCTTGGAGCTGCCAGCAGGGAAAATGAACAGATATTTAGTTGTCCATTCATCATTAAAACAACGATTTTCCGTATCTACTTTCCTCTTTTTAGAACAAGCCATGTCTGCGTTCAGCCTTGCTCTCCCTGCAGGGTGTCCTTGGCTACCGGCACGAGTTTACCGGATTGACTATAGTAGCAGCGCCCGCGGTAAATTTCTATGTGCGCTCAAAACCGCTCTATGGGGAAAACACTACTTATTTCGCCAGTGGTCGCGGTCCGGACAGAGCCATTTCCCGGTCCGGATCCGGACCGGAGTCCGCTAATCCGTGATGCCCGCTCTATATGATAGGACATTTTGGCCAAAAGTGGTTCATTGAAAAGGAACCTCACAGGCACCTCTGGCAGAGGCTCAAGTAGTGGAGTGGCTGACTACCCTCAGTTTAATATTATCATTTAGTGGCAGTGGTGCCAGACCATGAAGGACTTCATCATCAGACAAGCTATTTTAAACTTGTTACAGTTTTCAAAACTTAGCAATTTATACTAGAATGCTGCAATAGTGATATGAAAATAGCTTTTTGTATACAGTATGTCAGGAAGATCTTTAATATATAAAGAAAATAAAACAGGTCCAAGTACAGAGCCTTGAGGGACCCCTACTGGACATTCTAAGTACACAGACTTGACGCCGTTGACCACTACACATTGTTTTCTGTTGGATAAACACATTTTTTGATTGATACATTAATTAGCCGTGTGATTGGGTACACAAGGAAATCTTTATGTATTTTCAGGAAATTTATATCCAGTTCAAACTCGTCCTTAGCTTTAGAATTATTCAGATCAGAGATAATGTTATTTACTTCAAATCCTCTTACCATGTTGATACTGAAAACAGGCTGTAATCAATTGGGCAAAAGTCACATTTGTGTAGTGGAAAAAGCTTTGAGATATCTGTAGCTGATTTTATAAATGAATTATTGAACTCTGTGGCCAGACTGGCAGGATTTTTCACCAGCTGGTTGTTAATGTTAAGTTCTAATTCCTTGTTTTGTTTAATTTGTCTGCCAGTTAAATAGTTTAAGCTCTGAGAATTTTTTTTCCCCATTTCCCTTTGCTTCTTCCATGACAGATATGAAAAATTTAGCTTTTGACTTCCTCAAAAGTTGAGTGACTTTATTCCTTGTAGATGTAAAATTATGCCTGTCAGTGATTAGATCAGTCTGCAAAGATTTTTTAAGAAGTAGTAGTACTCTTTTTTTTTTCATTAATTTGAGACAGTCTGAGTTAATCCAGGGTAGCGAGTATGGTTTGCCTCGTCTTTGGTTTCCTTTCCTGGTGAAAGTTGTCAAAACATTTTGAAGTGTAGAAATAAAAGAGTCAGTACATATGTCGACATCATCAAAATGGAATATCTCATCCTAAGTAAGCTCCTTTAGAGTTAGTTTGAGATGCTGCTGTTGGGTCTTCGGAATATAATAGTATGGTTTATTGAAACATTCTTTAGCGTGTAGGTATGTAAGGTTCCTAAGGTATGTAGGTAGGTAAGTGATTTCAACTGATTAAAAACCAACAAAATGATCGGAAGATAAACGTATGAAGAGATTTGTCTAACATGATGCATAACCGTGGAGTGTAACTCATTACACTGCATTACTATATATATATTGCATCTATCTGCCCTATTATGATACGTATGTATGCTGGGAAAGTATTAGATTATTATATTTTATCCATAATCACCCAGCCCCATGTTCATGACATAAGTTCAGCTGTAATTTGGGTGAATTTGCAGCCTTAATATATTTTTGTATTAGTGGCAAGGTAAGAGGTTCTCACAATTTAAGTCTTAAGATAAACAAAAAAAAAAGGAGAACTCCACTGTGCGGCCGGTTAGGATTCACTAAGGAGTCGCTGGCATGGAGAACACAGACAGAATTAATTTCCGCCTAAAACCCAACGACAACGGCTCACTGAGGCTGCTTTTATAGGCGCCTGGTAAACAGAGTAAGAAGCTCGAGCTGGGCCAGACTGAGGCAGCAGCTTGTTGGAGTGATCCCACACAGCTGAGCAGCCTTCTGTAGCTCTGTCCTGGGTGCTGCAGGGTGGAGGGCGGGTACTGTCCTTGTAACTGTGCTGTAGGTCTCCAGGCAGTATCAGTGCCTGAATGACAACCCCCTGCTGCCTCTCTCTTGCTTATATTTGCATGTATATCCTATTTATATACTGTTCTTTCAATGCTGCAGAATTCATGCTTGAACCAGAAGCTCCTAGAGCTCATTATGTTGAAATGGATTTTTTTATTATTCATGAAAAAATGACATCTTTACATTGTTACTGTTTATCCTTATACATTTTAATTATTTAGTTTTTTTTCTCTAGAATATGAAAAAAATAATTAAAACATTCCAACCACTTCTTCATATTCAGTTTCACGTCACACAAGATAATGACTTGCTTGAAAAACCATTTAAACAAATAATTGGTTCTGCAGGCTTCTCATTGTAGCTCGAGTGTATTTTTGCTGTTTGTGTAGGTTATGCTCTTTACTATCAGTACCTTTGTTCAAATCCTCCTCAGATACTCCTTCAGACTTATTTTTAATTCAGCCAGGCTGCTAAATTCCTCCTCATTCCCTCCGCTAATAGACAAATTATTACAGTCACATTCAGACTCCTACTGGTTGCCACTAAATATGGTTATGTAGGAGGAACAAGAAGGTGGAGAAGAGTGCAGTACACGGGGAAGACACATATTGGCTCATCCCCTGAGGCACACAAACTGTGACCTGCCTGTTGATAATTCAGATCACATTAATGACATCAAACTGCTTCACCCTGATGTTTTCTTTGTGTTCAGGGGTTAAAGTGGGATTTGGCAGGTGGGAGAAACCAAAGATCTGCTGTAACCCTGAACCATGACGGGGGGGTCAAAAAATAGGAATAAGCGCCTTCCCACTTCCTGCTTCCTAAGACACGAAGATTGAAAATTTGCTTATATAACTACAAACTCAATGTGTTACTGTAGGTGTTTTACACTGCTGTAGAGAGTCAATTGAAGATGTCCGTGGAGTCCAGAATCTGACTATAATGTGATAACAGCTTATCATACAATTCAAGATTAGAACTGCATGCATTAAGAAATAATATTTCATTAAATATTTCAAATAAAAAGGTAAAAAGAGGCTTTTTCTTTTAGCTACAATCAGATGGTTAAAAAAAATAGGAAAGCCCTTTTCATTTCTTGTGTTTGACCAACCAGCTGATCCATCAAATTAAAACTCCATTGAACTCCAAGTCTTATTTTAAACCCCTTATATAATTGTTAAATAATTGTAATCATTTATCTATTTCCAATGCACAACATTTCTCATTTCCCTTTCTTTCCATTTCATCAAACTGTGTGCCATTTCAGCTGATGTTAGCTATACCTCTCTGAAGCTAACCAGCCACCAGTTTATGTTACTCATCTATATACTCAGTATATTATATATTATAACACACACAGTAATGTGCAGAGTTGCTATCAACACAAAAATATAATTGTAGCGGGACATACTGCTAAGCCAAACTGAATTCTGTGAGCTGAAGGTTTGGTGGAGCACTTAAAAACTTCTGGTCAGCCTCTGTTTGTTTTGCATTTGCAGAGGTCTTTATGTAGTCCCTCTGGAGGGAAACAAGTGATTACAGAGTTACTGAGCTTCACACAGTCACTATCATTAGATAATATTTTAAATATTCATCTGTGTAGTGTTGTCCATGGGGGAGGGAAAATCGGGGATGCAATTATGGGAGCTGAGATGTTCCCCATGTGTACTGTTTCCTGGAGAACTCTGATTAAACAAGGAGAAATCAATAAATATCAAATTGATCTGAAGGCAGGATGTTTTAAAAGCAGATATCTTAGCAGGACTCTTGCTCTGCTCCACACTTTTCTTCTCTCTGCGTAAGTCTTACAGAATACTATTCTCTTACTTTGTACTTTTCCCCTGGATATTCTCAAACACATTTGTTGTGTGACGTTAGAAGATGGAGAAAGCGGATCGGAATAATGAAATGTTATGACCATAACTTAACGAGACACAGATGACATCTAGTACAACCAGCACAAGCAATAGTGTGGGAAGGGGAGCTGCAGCCTGCCTAGTGGCTGCTTAAAGGCAGAACAATTAACTGCTAATGTGCATTCAATAAATATTATAAATAGTGTAACCGCACATCCCTACCCTGTAATTATTAAACATGCAACCAGACAGAGGCATAAATGATTCATTGTGAGACAGCAAACAAAGCAAAAGAACGTCTTTTTACAGTCCTACTCTTAATGAAAGCATAAGCTGTGAAAGCATGAAAATAGAATTTTAATTAATAATAATTCTAATTGAAAGCTTCTGGAAATGGGGCTTTAAAAGTAGAAGTAAAGTAAAATAAAGTAAAGAAAAGTAGAGCATCTCATTGAGCATCCACAAAAATCAGACTGCAAAAAAAAAAAAAAAAACCCTTCAGAATCTGGTTTAGTATCAGCTCATTATTCTATTCTATTCTGATCATTTCTCAAGACTGTGTAGGCGTGGCAGATGACGTTTCGATTGACAGCTCCCTCATGAGCACCGGCGTGGAACTCTAGCTGGCTTTCAGGCAGACTGAGTGAGAACAGAGAGGTTTTTGTTTTGTAGGACAACCGATGCGGATGATGGGTATGCAGAATTAATTACAATATAAATGTGAGAACAAAACCACGCCCAATTCAAGCTCAACACTGAGAACACACAAAAACAATATTTATACGAAAAGACAATATTTTCAATGTGGATTTAAGCATATTCATGAGAGGCTTTGTAGATGCTTTCTATATATGTATAAGACCTTAAATGGCAAAGTTTAAAGGCTGCTGTGCTCCAGAGGCTTTAAAAGAACATCTGAGCTCGGACACAAAGTTCCAAAGCAGCTCTTACATATGATGTGTTTAATCTCTAACACAAAATTTCCATTAAGGAAAACATCCCGGCGTATGTAGGCCAAGCTCTTTGTTTCATAACAAGCCAAATGAGATTGAATTTTCAAATTGGTTAATTAAAAGTGTGTATCATTACGACATTAGTCATTGTTTCTGTCTGTGATTAATGGGAATAATTCTTGCAGCCCTTTTATCTGTCTCACTCAGAACCTCTGAAAAACTTGCAAAGAGCTATGAATTTATGAAGCAAGGAACAGACACAGAGTTATATGATTTCTCCAAAAGGAACATGAAAATAGGAAACTACAGAGATTTTATTGATTGGCCATGTTCTTGTCATGTTGAAGTTTTGTCCAAATTAATTAATAAAAATGATCCAACAGCACAATCTGTATTTTAAATGGAAAATACAGTAACATGGAAACGGTACATGAATGAATGTATTCTGATATATCCTTGTTCTTCACTCTGGCATAGCAAGAGTAAGTTTGTAGGGTATCGTGGAAAATCAGATGATTTAAAACAAGAACAGAGTTGGGATGGATGACTGTGCTCCTTTTGAAATTACATTGCAAAAGCTCATAGGATTTGAGGTACAGTAACAACTGATGTAGTATCTTAGGAATTAATCAAGAGCTGCGTTTCACCCCATCAGAGACGAGAGATTATTTCTGAAATATTCATTTTTAGGGGAACTTGCTTTGACACAGCCAAAGGGAATCTTATGCTGACACAAATGTGCTGCAAATGCTATAGATGCGTCATTACTTCACCTTGGCAACCAGCCTCCCCAAATCAAACCCCGTTTTGCTCCTAGCATCACTCAGTCTATGAGCACTAAGACCGAGGGAGGAAAAGATTACAGAGGTGTGGTGAGAAGTCGTTACTTGCAGCGAAACCTTTACTCAATGCACAGATCCGTGACAGACCCATGCTTCTAGTAGATTGGGCAAGCATATGGAGTGCAGTTTTTCCTATGTTCGCTCCCATAGGCCTATTAAAATTGCTTTCATAGTCTTGCAGGCTCCATTTAGAGAATGACTCACCTCCACTAGTCCTCAGATAGGAAAATTGATGTGTACAAAAACAGAGTTAAACTGCTGGGGGACAACGACCATGTGGTCCACTGGGTACAAATGCATTCTCCTACAATGTAAGCCCTGAATCCGCCCGTAGATATGAAGGAATATTTCAGAATACTTGCAGTTAATTGTAGCATTAATAGCAAATGTATGCAACAGAAGCATGCTGCGGGAAAAGAAGACCTTGACCTCTGTCACCTACAGCATACTGTGAGACGACTCTGCAACAGGCAATTATAGACCTCATATATGGTACATGTCCAGGCGTTGTAAACAGGGCTGGAGCATAAAATATATGCACCAAATGCCACCGTACACCATGCACATCTCATGCACTGTCTATTATAACAGTTCATTATTGCGAATATCTTTCAGATTTATGAAGCAGACCTGCAGCAGATGACTGTGTTCATCGTTTCCTCCGCCATTCCTCCTGTGTTGTTTTTTTCACCTGCTTATCCACTCGATTTTACGAAGCGATGCTTCAAGCTGACTACTGTGTTCACCGAAACATTAGAGTATCACACTCCGATCCCTGTTGTTCGGCGTCAGCCAGTGGACGTAAGCAAAAACCGTTAGCTTCCATTCCCTGCAGTGTAGAGTCTGTGTGATATCTGCACATGCATAATCAGTAACTGTTGAACCTCCAGGCCCTTTGTCTGCCCCTCTGCCCTTCCCCAGGGTAGGAGGTTAGCTCGTAGTAGCATAAACTCACTGATGCTGAATTCAATCACCAGTGTAACATGTTCCATTTAAGAGAATATTTCGATCGAACAGAGAAAGTTGGGGTTGAAATGATAATAGGGAGCAACCCCTCCATCACTGTATACGTACAGTACCAGTCAAACGTTTGGACTCACCTTCTTCTGCAGTGTTTTTCTTCAGCTTTGCACCCTCTTAATCAGTAGTTTAAAGTAGTAAAGTAGCATACAGTGTGTTAGAGCAAGCTTGAGAGCTCAAGAATTTAGCAGTCTTATGGCCCTGTGAAGCTGTCCCTGAGACTGGTTGCTGCAGGACGGCTGGAGTTTTTTAAGGGCTTTGATGATTCTGTTGGCCTAATTCCTGCTCCATGGGGTGTAGTGGTCCTCCGTGGATGGCAGCTCCTTCCTGGTGATGTGCTAAGCAGTTGCCGTTACCCTCTATGGAGCCTTATGGTTGATGGGGTTGCAACTGTCATACCAAGCAGTAATGCAGCCAGCTAAGATATTCTCTCCACCTGGAGCCCACACTGAGGTTGTGCTGTTAGCAAATTTTATAATGGTGTTGCAGCTGTGGATGGCCATGCAGTCGCGTGTAAATGGAAGTCCAGGATGTGTAGGAATAACAGGCTGTTTTGAGAACAGTGCTGAAAAACGGGCTCTTTGGGTCAATGGAACTTTTGAGCTTTCAGAATAATGAGAAAATCAGTTTGCATACGCAACTTGATTTTTCTATCATCACTTCTATCTTCACTATGTCTCATGGATAACCTATGCATCAATATATCCTTACATATCTTTCATATATTAAATTATAATATCTCAGCAACTTAGGAACTGCCTGTTTTGTGATTAAATCTGTGCCCATGAAACATGATTGCCTAGCACCTGCAACATAAATAGCATTTTGTAACATTACTGTGTAGCTGATCTCTATTTCCTTGGCTGTACTAATTGGCATTACATAAAACAGTGCTGTCATCATATATGGAAGGTGTCACAATTACATCTACTGTTGGCGTTTAGACTGACGAGTCCTTGACGAGAACTTTGTAAAATAAAAAGGCTGAAATAAATGCTGGCTGCTATGTCTTGTACTCATTGCACTTGTTTGATCTTTGTCGGTCGCTAGTTCTTCATCATTAATAATCATAAGAAATACAAGCGTACAGCTGTCAACCCTACCAGCTGTTTACCACACACTGAAACTCTGAAAAAAAATACCATTTCCTACATACTGTTGCCTTAAAGGTCTGTGAGATCGATTTCCTTTAAAAAAAACTTGTGTTGATGTTAGTGAGGATCAAAAATAAACACTTTCTTTTAAAATCCCATGACAATGCCTACTTAAGTTAAGTCTGTGTGCTGAATCAAAGGTACTGTCATACTATCACAAAGTCCCATTGTGTATTTTTCATCTGCCCTGTCTGTATTGTGACTGTGCTAATAGTCCAAACAGGACTGGGTAATGGCTACTGGAAGCATGAGGGATTTCAGAGATCTAAATCAAACAGATAGTGAAGAATAAAAGACTAAAATACCAGAGATATTCAGTTGTGGCCTCTTCTTTTTTTAAATATGGAATTACATTATTATTTATATCGGCGTTTAAAACAATCCCCTTCTTTAACCATATGAATGTTGCAGGTGGCAGGTTATGCCATGTCATTGGTCAAGTGCATTGTTCGGATATCTGACTTGTACAATAATTAACCCAAATCTAGGTTTACTGACTCAGCTTGGCAGTTCATTAATATTTCTATAGAATATTTGACAGTTTAAAATGAGTCAACAAAAACAGAAGTCCGCTTTCAACCACTGACCCTCGTCTCTGGAAAGGACCCCACCTCTGTCGACATGTTTAAGAGAAACCCTAAGGCGTATCTTTTTAGCCTGGCTTTTATTCCAACATAATTCCAGTGAAAACCTCTCTGAATGCCACTGGCCATTGTTATGCCCCTAGAAAATATGTTTGTCAGACCGTTTCAGCAGCTTGGTGTGGTTTGTTTATTTTTTTTATAGCAACCTAGAACCGGTGCATGCTGCGAAACAAGACTCGAACTGCCAACTGCCCAACCGCCGTGATCAGCCACGATCAATTGTGAGCTCTCTCAGCCGTCAGCTTCTTAGTTGATTGCTTTTCTTTCTCCCTCTTTGCTAAGGCAACTTCTTTAAGTGTTTATCTTGTAACATTAAGTTGTTTTTAAGAGTTTTTAAGAATATCATGATGGTTAAGACGCTAATTAGTTTTATGCTAAACTAAATTAGTTTTATGTTTACTGCTGTTTGTCTTTGTCTTTTTGTGTTGCATCATATAAGTTACACAGCTACGTTAGTTAAGCGGTGACTATTTACCTTGACACTGTATGTTCAGCTTCTTTAATGATGTATTGTACTGTGTGTAACTTAATGGAAGTGAATCACCTGCGTCCTGGAGTGTTTAAAGTAATTGGAAACGTAGCCCATGACAGCCATACTGTTTTACATCATGGTGCATTTATCTGTACAATGAAATCTTGAAGTGCATGTTGCTTTTATGGAGTGCTAATGGCAATTGCTGCAGTTATCGCGTGGTGAGACCGTGGAGCTGAAAGCACCACATGCCTCCTCCTTTTTACAATGTGCTGTTTGTCTAAATCAAAACAAGCTGACGTCGACCTCATACACACACCATACCTGACCCTGACAAATTGGAATTCATCCTGTGAGGAGGGTGTCTGTTTTTATGACCTTCCATGTTACAGCTATTCCCATGATAAACCCGTCTATCTGAAGGGTTTTCTCCCAGCCTGGAGCATTTTGATACTCTGGGGAGAAGCTTTGATTTATTTGCTGTGATGCACTCTTTCTTTCGACATCTACCTCTAGCGAATAAACCCAAGTGTGGCAGTCCCTCATCAGAAGGAGACCCAATAGAGACTGTAATTCCCTGCGGACTCAAACACATTATATTTCTCTCTGTGACAGAGATCAAATTGGGCTACACTTGCATGAAATGCTTCTGCTCCGAGTCACGAAACGGCTATCAATGAGAAATATCTCAGTTTAACACAACGTAAAGATTATTTCTTGCTTTCAGACAAATTTACTTTTTGGTAATTTATTTCAAACTCTGGGGCTTTAACTTGACAAATGATTGAGCTGGGTTTGTATTTATTGTAGACTGATTGTGTCTGAGTGGATCAATGTGTGCATGTACACAGTATCTGTATTCTTTTCTCTTCCTGAAGAGACAGGTTGACTTTGGTACATCTTGTGAATGTTAAAGAGCAGAAAGCTTAACATTCACTGTACCCCCAGCTTTTTTAAATTAAAGTTTGATCAGATGGGCGGTGTTATGGCATGCAGTATGTAGGCATCCTTGAGATCTACGGTGTTGTTCCACTCTTCTTATGCAAATTATAAACGCTGCTGATTTTGTTTTTGATCACTTATAATTGGATCACACAACGGCGTTGCTCTTTTATGTGTTTTTAATAGGTTTTGGATAGCACTCGAGTTCTTTGGCACGGTGACATAAGCTATATCAGGCTGTGACTACACAGACAGTACTTATCTGAAGAATAAACCTGATATTGGTTTCGTTCTCTGGAGAGAAATTGTTGTTAATCATAAAAAGATAAATATATGCCACCCTCATCTATCAAAGGCAAATTGCCTTTTAAAGCTATAGTTTCCATGGACCCTTTTCTACAGGATGGCTAGTCACTTGTTGCAGTTTTTAGCCTTTCTGAATGGTTATAATGAGTCAGAGCAGGTTTCAGCCAAAGACTGCTGCAGAACGTTGCTTGTGTCCTTAGGCCTGTGAGGCGCACCCTCTTTTGCTATGACAAAGTATTGACTTTTGCGTTTGTTTGTTTCTAACACGGAGACCTCTTCCTTTCATCACTTCCAGCCTCTGTCCTGCATGTGTTGTTCAGCTGCAGTATCTTAGCTTGAGCCTGGGGAGCACAGAGGGAATGGGGGGCTTAGAATCATTGAAGTTAGTTAGACCATGGATTGTACCAAACAACTGTGTTTTTTAAAAATTATTATTTGTACTGGATTTTGGAAATAAGCACAGGTCTCAAATGAGTGAGACCACCTACGAAGTGAGGTGGGGTGTCAGGCTTGAGATGCCACATGCGTCCTGGTTGCTGGAATCATAGTCACAATCTTTATGATAACCAGAAGTCAGTGACATATTGTTGGTGATAACACACACAGTGTACCAGTGTGAACAGATGTTGAATATGTATTTCTGAACTGTTAAACCTCCACATCTCCATCACCTCCTCATCTTCAGAACACCTCCCTGTCGTTTGAATTCTGTAATTAATTTGCCATGTAATTCATCATGTCTATATATTATTTACATTTCTGTACCGCCGGTTGTTGTCATTTTTCCAGCTTATTTATTCCACTTTCTTTCCTCACGTCTTAGGATGTTGGGAGGCTGAGAAGAATGAAGGCTGTACCTAAGCTGCGTGCCTAGCTAACCCATGGGGAACTGACAGGAACAGTGCTGGATGGAGGCCAAGACACTGGATGGCGAAGACGAGGAAGCACACAGTATTGTGGAACGCTTGTGTTGTTTGTTCTCTTTCTCAGCCGATCCAAAGTAGATGCAAAGTATTCTGCAATGTGCCTCATTTGTTCTTTCTGTCACGTGTTGCCCGTGGAGAGATGGCAAAGAGAATAAAACGGATAGGCAGCCAAGGATAAAGAAACTATTTTACTGCATGTGGGAGTTGCAGTTTTGTCTCTGCAAATTTTAAGGTGATAGCAAAAGACGTGTAGACACTAGATAACAGCAACCTCACACATTTGTTGGATTCATATGAATTAGAAACCACAGGAGAGACAGTAGTTGTAGATAGGAACCATCATGGGCAGGTGTAAAGGCAAGGCCTCCTGGTTACTGTTGTTAGTTTGGTTGGTGTTAAGAGGAATAGCTTTGGAATATGAGGGTGTACCTGGTCAATGGACACGCTATGGTCAGTGGGATGCCAGAGCAACAGGTGAGCTCAGCTTTATACTGAAAACCAACGTCAGCAAAGCTTTGGTGCTCTACCTGGATGATGGAGGAAACTGTGACTTCCTGGAGCTTCTAATTGCTGACGGGAGGCTCCAGATGCGATTCACCATCCATTGTGCCGACCCAGCCTCCCTGCACACAGAAACGCGCATCAACGACCTGCGCTGGCACAGAATCCTTCTCTCTCGTAACTACAGAGAGACTAAGCTGGTGGTGGACAACGAGGAGAAAGTGGCCGAGGTGAAGTCCAAGAGAAAAGAGATGGTAGTGGCCAGTGACCTGTACGTAGGGGGAATCTCACCTGATGTGCGCCTCTCTGCCCTGACGTCAAGCACTGTTAAATATGAGCTGCCGTTCCAGGGCCTCATAGCCAATTTGAAAGTGGGCGAGGTGCTACCAGTGTTGTTGGATGGTCAAGCTGTTCATAGTGATTTGGAGTACATATGTGCCACACACTCTCCGTGCAGCAACAAAGGCCTGTGTTCCGTCAACCAAGGAGAGGTCGTCTGTGACTGTATCAACTCCAGCTACAGGGGAAGGTACTGCCATGAAGGTGAGAAAAAGATCATACTCTTGTTAGTAGCAAAATGTATTTTTAGCCTCAGTGTTTTTTTTGCTGACTTTATTTTAGTTTGTTTGTATTGTTTTCCTGAACAGTGGCCTTTGTGTTCACAGGATAATGTTCACTGCTAAAAAAAAATGTAGTAACACAACAAAATAAGCATAAAATAAAGCAGTGAAGAGTCACAGAGTTAATGCAGAACAGAGACATTTCATGTAAAATCACTTCGTAATGTCTAGAGCCACTTTAAGAAAATTTCATCCCAGTCCACCAATTAAATATGACCAATATAAATGATTTTAAAATTGTGATCTACAACTTACCACGGATAAATGTGTAGTCCATCGTGATTTGTTTGTCAAATGTTTTTTGGCTATTAAGAAAAATTGTTGTCCCTTAGCTCAAATGGTTAAAAACGTATTAATATCCCATTCTAAGTACATGGCCGAAACCCTCACTGAGTCCAGAGAACAATCAATAAAGCCCACTTTAAAAGCAGTCCAGGTCAAAGTATAGTACAGCAGTGCTGCTCGGATAGTGTGAGTCCAGCTTTCTCTGCAATTACTTTCGCAAGTCATCGAGGATAACAGCTTCCTAATGTGACAGATGTTTGCACGTTTCCAACACGGGGACATTTCACAGGCTACCAAATGGATTTTTTTTTTTTTTTTATTCTGGGAAATCTAAAAAACAGTAAGGACAGAACCTAGCAATTTAAAGTGAGATTGGAAATTCCTCGCTACTTATTGAAAAGAAAAATGGAAAGATGTTTTCCACTTTGCCAAAAGACGTCAGTTTCCTTCCCATAATAATACATGATTGGCTTGAAAGGCCCTCCAAGCTTTTTCCATAAATGCAGAGCTCATGGTTATTTTTATGTGTTTGTCTGTTGTTGTCTCATTATTACCACCCAGCCAAATTTGAATGATTAAAAATATCACCAAGTTTATGAAATCAAGTGTCAAAATCAGGTAAAAATTAGCAGTGTTGTCAGCTGTGGGGGCGTGTCCACTGAATGTGCTGAAACAACGCCCACTCGTGAAAGGAGTCAAGCAGAAATTTTGACCCGACTGAAACTTGTCAGATGAGCTCTGAAAATTACATGGCTAACTTGTAAACGCTCTGAGCAAGATAAATTATTGTCTGTCGCTCTGCTATGAGTGCAGGGGTATGCTTAGGGTGGCCTCAGCGTGTCATCAAGCCACCCTTTAGGTCCGCCCACAAAATCCTGGACTGAGAACTGGTGAAAAAACCTCTAACTTCACCTTCCAATAAAAGATCGTCCAAAGTCTTTTCACATGTTTTCAGCAACTATTTTCCAACATATTTAATATATTGAAAGAAATCCCAGTATTGCCTTTACACAGACATTAATGACAACTGTTTTGCCTTATAGCAAAATAATTCCACAATATTGGAAGTGAATATCAGAATGCCTGAAGTAGTTTTTGGTACTTTTGATTAATAAAGGTAGAAATATTCACAGACAAATGATCAAAAGACTGACTAAGGGGTGTCGATTAGCTCAGTTGGTAGAGCGTTCCCACAGTTCGAATCCACACTGCGGCCCCACATTCCTGTCACTCTTCAGCTGTCACTGTCAAAAATAAAACTTGAAAGAAGGAAAAAAAAAAGAGTATTTATGTGCAAAGTTTCATGCGAAACATGAAATGAAACATGACATTTGTGTCAATTCAGTTCATTTTTGGAGATAGTGCACTGGTAGCGGTTTAATTCTTCATACGCTGCGGTTGACATTAAAAATGTCTGTTTTTTCTTTATTCTCCTGCAGCTGTCCAGAGAGAAGTTGAAGGTAAGACAATGCATTATATAATGAACATAATGATTGAGAGTAATTTGTTTTTCGTGATGCTCTTATTTCCAGAAGCTATTATCACAGCGTCAGTGTGTGAGACTGTGTGCGCTTATCATCAGGTTGTTATTGTCAGTTTGGACTGCAGTTCTGACATCCAACAAATTAAGCTGAAAGAAGATATACTATTACTGGTCACGAGGTCACCAAGCATAAAGCGCCTAATGTGCTGAATGTTCATTGTATATGTAATCAGTGCGCTCAAGGTGACTGAAGAGGTGTGCAAAGTACGTGGGTGCTGAACAACATACTGCATTACAGAAAATGACTGTGTAGAGATTCTTTGTTTTATTATTTATAACTTCTGTATTTTTCCTCTCTCTTCAGTGCATTTTCCTCGTCTGAGCTACTGTATAATCTTAAGGTTTACTAAGTAATTATCCCATTTTGCTCAAAGGTCAATATGCGAATGAAACCCAGACATCTTGGTGTAAATTGTTGATATTTTTAGTGCATAGTGCATTTAAATTATTTCCATAAGAGGGACATATCTCCTTTGGCAGGAAAAGAGACGTTTTGTTTGCTATTGGCAGCATTTAAACTGACCACAGTTCAATTGGTATCGGTTTCTAATGAGGTGCACATACTGAAGCTGAAATGAAGATTGAATGTGAGGAGGGAGATTTGTATAGACGGCATCAGAGCGAGACATCCATCTCCCCAGTAAGGGCCGCTGGTTCTGGTGAAAGGGCAGCCAACAGGCCCAGGAGACCAGCACAAGATGCACTGAACCAGTGCACATTATAAATCACCATTACTGACTCAAAATGCACCTGCTCTCCGCAAATTCTGCTTCTGACACCTAAGTTTGGCCTTTAAGAGCAAAACACTAAAATGTTATTGCCTTCACGTCTGCAGAGTACGAGTGTGTGCTCTGTTGTAAATAATATTATAAAGAGTACGGCCTGGCCCTGTTCTAAATGAAGTGTCACATGTCGCTTCTGTTATGATTAGGTGTAAATAAAATTGAATTAAAGTGAAAGGTCATAAGGCATTGGTGTAAACATCATATCAGATGTAATATTTTGTTAAAGATGATACACGTTTTAGGATAGATGCTCAACGCTGGGTTTGAAACAGCGTAGAAGTCCGACTTAGTGACTGTGCTATCTGGTCGCACGCTTCAGTAAGAGTTAATAGGTTTCATCTCGGCACAATTTCCAAAAACAGGCATTAATCATTCTTAATAAGAGCAGAGACGGCATGGCTCTGCTCACACGAAAACGGCAAGCATTATTAAATGACATGCTGCAAAGAGAGAGCACATCAGAATGTTTATTGGATTAAAGCTTGACATGGAGACAATCCTCAATGCCAGATGCATGAAAACAACAATGACACCAGCGAAATCACACTCACCAGATGCCTTTTTTCCCCCCTGTCTTTTAAACAACTCCACTCGGCAGCAAGTCTTTGTTGTCCTTGCAATGACGGAAATAGAGAAATTTATGCATTAGCTAAAGTGCCTCCTACCCCCAGAGATGGCAAAGATGGTAACCTATATGCTATATTTGGTTTTGGCTGTGGGTTTTAAGTGGTGCAGGAATTATCTTTTATTTGTCTGGAGAAGTACTTTAAGGCAGTGAAAACCTTTTTCACAGCAGGTGGGTCTTCTGAGTTGTTCATCCACAGTATGCACCATGTGGGCTCTCGTCGATCTGTGTGGACAGAAGCCGTGGCGGGGCATGCTCTAATGCCAAAAGAGCGCCGGGTCCTCTGATGTTTTGTGAGCGAGAAAAAGCAGGTCTGTGAACGAGAGATAAGGAGGCAGACGCAGAACAGAGATAATCCTCTCAAACATATAGGAAAACTTTACATACTGTAGCTCACACATGCAGAGTGCAAACACGGTCATTGTTTTGTGTAAGCACAGTGATGACACACTCGGAACTGCAGGGTTGACGAAGAAAGCTTAGAAATCACCTGATGAAAGGACTCCACTGGCCCTGGTGGGCTTGCATCTTCCAGCAGCAGTGACCTTGGTCTAATTCTCCTCATTACAACATGCTCCATGATCCTAATATTCAAACAATGCTGATTGTCTCAGATGCATTTTCAAGCAGGTTCACTCAGTCATAAGCAATTACAGAAAAATGATATCGAGATGTATAAATTATCTTCCTAATTTCATTCATGAAAAAGTTTATAGCCTCAGATTTTTAGGATTTCTTTCAGTGGCTATACTACAAAAAAAAATCAAGAAGGAAACACGTCTGTTCATATATCAACACTGGTGGACCTCAATACATACTATGCCTTCTTTCTGAAGCTGTTTGTTCCCAATAAAAACCTTTTCAGGTATGTCATTTATTTTGTGCTGGCATGGCAGCACTCAGCACGTCACATCCAGAGAAAAATCAGTCAGTTTACAGATCCAAAAAGAGCGAAAGACAAAAGCAGGATTCTTGATTCTGGAATATTGTTAAACAGTGAGTCAAAAGGATCAACATTTTGATAAAAATGAGCTTCCAGCATACATTTATACTTTTATGTTTGATACTGTCATGGTCGCCTTAATTTAAAAATAAAAGTTTGATAGATGACTGGTAGGAAAAACGGTTTGTTTTCAGGCTTTGCCCTCAAATGGGACTCTCTCTATGGGTCTAGCCAGTTATCTCTGCTTTTACACACACTGAGATTTGAATGCAAGTCTCAGCCAAGAAGGATGAGTGTATTCAATGGGTGTCTGCAGCATCAACACTGCGCCTCGTCCACTTTTCTTCAACTCCTTGAATGACAGCTAGTCAAAGATGAGTTTCTAAGCCGAGGAATGTGTTTTTGGTCACCTGGCATCAGTCTCATTTAGACAGGGATGAATTAGTCAGGCTTGCAGGATAGGTTTTCCTCACCCCTCGAAAAAAGAAAAAAAAAGATCACAACCTGAAGTGTGAAGTCATTACACGTGTGAATTATTTGGGTCAAACCCTCGTTTCTCCGGCTCCACAGAAATCACTGGGGTTACACTAGGCAATCCCACATGATGACACGATGGCCTCTGGTTTTGTGACGCCTTCTTCTTATAAGTTGGATAATAGAAATCGTACTGCTGCAGCTCCACACATGGACAAAGGGACAGGAAATTGAAAGAGATTCTACCAGATAGCCCCCACCCCGCCCCAGTTGCCAATGGCTCACAGCCTGTAGTTGCTGAGTGTGTTTTTGTCGCTGCTGATGATAAACAAGCCTCCCTTTTAGCCCTTGTTACTATTGCCATGTTACAATTGTCCCTTCTCTTTTATAACAGATGGGCAGAAGATACAGACACAAGAGGAAGATGAGCTCAAGTCCATTCAGACCTCAGTTCCGTCGGGTGAGAATGAGATCACCCGAGGGGTGATGAATAGAAGGGGAGGTAGCGCTGTTTATGCCTCGTGTGCACATACGCTGGCCTGTCATGTGGGATGCGCAGCCACAGCAGGGGTGTCCACACCGGCTCTTTGTCTGCTACGTGGACAGGGTTGTGGTTGAATCCTGTCTAAGCAGAGGCTCAGTGTGGCCTGTGTCAGCATGACACCGCATCAAAAGCCTACGTGTTGGCAGGCGAGGCCCCTCTCAGTAATCATGTCCATTCTACACTAAGAGTTGCAGCATGACCAGCTTTGTTTGAGTGGATCATGTGGAGGAGATTGGTACAACAGCAACCTACGCCTACCTTCCTAATGACTGAACCGGGAGTGCTGTATGTGTCTTATAGTGCCAACTGCCTGATGAGAGCTGTGTTGGCAGACACAGTGGGACTCGTGTGCTCAGCAGAAATGTTTGCATGGTGTCATTTTTATCTCCTTTTTGGAGATAAGAGTTGCGGGTGAGGTACGGTTGACCTATCGGGATATCTGTCTGTGTTTGTGCTGAGCACAGGACGCAGGAGTGAGAGACTCAGCCTGGTGCAGCGGCCAAAACAAAATCAAATTTGGCTTTGATTGCCGACGTGTGCGCTCTGACCAGCTGGATTTTTATACACACCGTCACCCGCAGCTGCTCAGCAGTATCATGTGATTGATAGGTTGCAGTTTATTTTCAGTTTTGCTTCCAGAGATTTACGGTTATTTTAATCTGGCGTTGCTTTTTGTTCCCAGTATAACTGTCAGAGTGCTGTAATCATCAGCAGTACATTAGTTGGGAGTATACGGTGTTATGCCAATAAGTCATGTTAGCCCTCTCTATCCAGCACAGTAACAACTGTATCAGGCTAACCCCTCCGCCTTCTGTGTAACAGAACATGAAGGTGGGCTATTCCATTTTTTCTTGGCTGGCCTGCTTCCTGATGCTGAGGCTTTAACACAGTGCAGCATTAGGTTGCAGCTCCATTCTGCTCTAATTAAAAGGTTCGGTGCGGGGCGCCCCATGTATGAAGTACCACAGTGACCCAGGTTTGATTCCAGCCTAGGTCCTCTGCTGCATGTCATCCCCCCTCTCCCTCTCCCCCCCCCCCGCTGAATTCTCTGTCAATCTCTCCAGCTGTCACTGTCCTAAATAAAGCAAAACATGCCCAACCCAATAAACCTACTGAGCTCCATTATATTAATCCGGGAAGACAGTGAATGAAGTAAAAATGATTGTTTATTAGAACAGATGATTGAAGACTTGACAAAAGTATTTGGAGATTAGACTCTCAAGGGAGATTTGTGAGATCAAGGGGCGTCGGCCTCGAGCGGCAGCAAGATAAGTCCCCACCATGGGGTCCAGACGCTGGTGTTGGTGGCTGATAACTCAGCTGAGGTTGATGTCTGATGAAACGTTGAAGCTGATGACGATGATGAAGACGAAGAAACTGCAAAACCGGGAGGTGGAGGGTGTGCATAACAGCAGCACGAATGTACTGGAAAAACAAAGACACGAACAGCTGAGAAAATGATTGACAGTCCCAGATAATGACAGAAAGGAAATTACTGAGCATGTGTGAGAGGAGTGAATGGCAGGATGGAAAGAGAACTAGACTACAGACCCTAGCATGCATCCAAGCTTCATGTGGTGAATAATCTCAGGCGATAAGGCGATCACCTTTACCCTTTAATTAAACTCATATAGAGGCTCCAATAGGCTTACGTGGATTTACTACATACATGCAAATGTCAGTGTGTAGAGATGAGTGGCTAAGCCTTTAGAGACCTGATCATAGAACTAGCGTTTCCGTGAGTAACTTTTGCGATATGAAGCAGGATTTATGTATATCTGATACATTCCGAAGGCTGTCTGCATCAAGTAAACATACAGTATGTGTTCCATTTAGAAAAAAGCATCTGTGTGTGCAACAACCTTTCAGGGTTGCACCAATCAAGATGTTTTTTTCTTTCCTTGCCTTCCCTCTCCTCCCTTGAGATGTTTGTCTGTTTTTAGTTTGATTTCCCCTTTATATTTGAGTTTGAACTTTGACATCCGTACCTACCCCAGGATGTCTGTCACAAACTGCAGTCCAACATTGTGACAATGCTTTTGTTCTCCCAAACCTCTTTATGAACTTCCTGTTTTCGTATCCTTTTTTCTGTTCTTTCCCTCAAGGTCTGGCGCACCTGATGTTAAACCGCCAAGGTATGGGGTCTATTGGTTTGCTTTTCCTTCCCAGCCACCTGATCACAACATTTCCCTTCCCCTGAAATCATTTTAGTTAACTGTGCTGCACTAATATTTCCTCTCCTCTTTTTTCATATACTTGCCTATTCGTTTTTTGCTTCCTGTCATGTTATGCTCACCACTCACTCAATTCTTGTCCGTCAAATCCTTGTCCTGACCACTGACTGAGCTACTGGAACATCACCTTTGACCTCTACAGTTTTTCGCCAAGGTAATGCATTTATGCTCATAGCAACTCTTCGGTTTGGTTTCATGGTGTTTTCAAAGTAAAATAAAAACAGGTGTCAAGAGTAAAGGGTCATAAAATACTGAGAAGTATCCACAAACATGCTGTTATTAGTGAAATTAATTTAGCTTTCTCAAAGCTTTTGTACAGAAATTTGATTTTCATAACTAGAAGACAGTGTTGATTTCTCAAATGTGCGATCATTGGTTTGTTTACGATCGCTCCTCAGTGGGTTGCAAATGACATTCTCTTGAAATGATTTCTGCATTGCAGTGATGCTAATGTGTTGAATATTCATAGGAACGCAGATTGAAGAAAATACTGTAGATTGACAAGTTTCTGCCAGTAAACACTCAAGAGTCAGTGGGAGATGTGGTGACCTATTGTTGTTCAGGGAAACAAGTCTAGTAACACACTCAAGGACAAGCTAGGATATATCATCTTACACACTCCCTAAACTGATTTGCACTCGTGCTTAATAATATCTGAATTAATGTAAAGCTACAGTCATGTGATGTTGAGTAAATTGCTGGAGGAAACGCATTTATCCAATGCATTGTTAGGTAAAACATTTGGACATGACAGAAAAAGGACATTATGACTGAACAGCATGGGTAACGCTGACCTACATGGGGTCTGCGTGTATGCTCTGTGCTCCTCTGCCACGTGTTGTGAGATTCAGATAAAAGTCCACATCCTGTCTCCATGGCAGTCAGCGTTGTACTGTATCTAAACATAGAGACTTGGCTTTGATGACCCATTCTGACAATATAATACACTGCTCAAGTCCTCATTTTCCTCATCAACAAAATGTCCCTGGAGCTCTAATTGGGATAGAAAATGTTTTCGTGGTTGGATTTTAACAGAGCTAATATTTGACCAAAAGAAGCAGAAGACTGTTTTGTTACAGCTCCTGTTAGGTACGTCAAAACTACATTCATTCATAAGCAGATTTCGTTTTCAATATGTATCAATATGTATACTGAATATATGAATACGCTATACTATAAATAACTTATACATGTTTTGTATCTTGTATGTCAGCTTTGAATGTTTTTCTCCCTCCCATGGAACACCAAACAGTGAAGATGGGGAAAAAGAGTGTGTGGTGGTGTGCCGGGTGTTGTTGGGTCTGTGTAAATAATAAATGACGAGTAGAGTCTAGACCTGATTTATATGGAAAGTGTCCTGTGATAGCTTCTGAAGTGAAGTGAATTAAATTTGGGCGTCCTGATATGCATTTTCTGGTGTAAAACTGATGAGCTAATATCAAGGTCATTTACAGTAGATGAAAAGATTGAAGTGAAATTTCACAGCATGATAACAGCAGTTTCTCAGCAACTATAAATGGACAGGCCGACCGAGGCCGACTATGACTGAGACTTTAGATTAAAGTCTGGATTCTTTGGTTACTCGCTTTGGGACAAACCTGCTCACAGAAGTAGTAATCAGTCTTTACAAGACCAAAAAGATGTTCGGTTCAAGCTTCTGCTTGAATTGATGGGCGTGCTGACAGAACAATGCAGTTGGATATGCTGTATGATTAACTTTGTTTGCTGCACTAGAATAACAGTGATGTATCGAATGTTTAGTCAGACAGTAAGTACGTCCTAAAGGCCAAACACAATGTGATCTGTCATGAAATGCAGTCTAAATGTGATTGCTCCATTTCACGCATCAATAAGGAGCAGTTAGTAATCGATTGCACAATGAAGATTCACAGAAATAAGCCTCTAAGCAGGTGTAGTACGGCTACAATTAACAATGTACCGTACGTCTTAAATATACATGAGGCGTCAAGGTTTTATACAGCCTTTTAATGTTTGATCAGCTATTAGTAAGTAAATTAGTAACAATAGTTCAAACCATGAATAAATGATTTTCAGATCAATTTAAAGGGCTGTATTTAAGTTCATCAGTGTTCAAGTTTTTGCAGACTTAAATAGATTCAGGAGTTTCTGCTTCAGTCCTGTGTGTACACAGTAAATGCTGAGATTATTCAGGCACAGGTGTAGCTCACTGAGCTCTTAGAGTGCTTATGCACATCTCTGCCTCCAGACCAGTTTTGAACTGCTGCCCCACTATGCACATGCCCACGCTGCCTCACTTAGGTTTAGATGCAACCACCTGAAAACTGACTACCCCGCCCCCGAGTAAGAGATGAAGTCAGCAGTTGCCATCTGTGCCCCAGGCTTTTGAACTACTTTGAAATTAATCAGCCGAAAAGCTTGATATTAATGACCAATCTACATGGTGCGGCTACTACAGCACAGCCCCATTGTAACAGAGACTGGAACAGGTGGGCTAATAGAAAGTAGTAGCCGATAATGCCTTCCCACCTGATGGCGAGACCATCTCCCTCCACAGTGTTTGATGTGCATCATGCTGTGACAGTTAGCAGCTAATTTATAGCTCTGAGCCTCTACCTTTTACAGAGAATCCTCCTTGGATGTGGGCATAGGGGCAACACTGCCTGCAACCTGTCCTATTTTAAGGCTAACTTGCCAGTGTTCAAGTGACACCCGGGATGCTGTAGCTCTCTCCATATTTATAACAGCATAGTTTTATGGGTTTAGATCAGGAGGCGCAAGGAAGGAGGAGACTGGGTGATCTATAATGCAATAGAAAGTGAGGAGTAGCACAAGGCAGCAAGATGTGACAAAGAGAAGAGAAGTAGCATACATGTAGAGATTGTTGGTGCTGCTTTAATATACTCCCGAGTCTCTGTTTTCTGCCAATATAGTTGTTTGGCGCAATTTCCTTAAAGCTGCAGCCAAGGTGGAAGCAGAAATGTACGTAACAGCTCCAGCAGCATCTCCTCACAGGGTGTACTGACTGACTGGCTGTGGCTCTGATGGCATTTTCCCACCGAGTTAGTGCCAAATTCTGTCTGGTGTCAGAGCAAACACAGCCTTTTCACAAGCTGGTAAACATTGTTGTTTCAGACAATGGGCCACCTCCTTGGTAAACAGGAAAGCAGAGATATGGCCCATTGCCTTTCTAGCCACCCACACACTTCCAGCGATCCCTCAAACATCTTCCAGAGGGGCTTCGGGGTCATCTGCTAGTGACGTGTTCATTATAGAAAGATGGTAATGACAGAAAGATTATTGTGCAGGATGTGCCAAGAACATGCTCTTGTTACGTGGACTAATGAGGAAACCTTCCTTACATGAGATTCAGTGGTAGCTCCGCCTGTGGGGTTATCAACTGGGTACGTGAGCGCTCATGCTTCGCTAAATTAGGCCACAGCACCTGTGGTTTACCATAATCATTTTTTCTCAGCCACTTTACCTTGCCTTCAGTGTTCACCATGGTGACTCTGCACCTCTGGTTTACATCTCACCTAACATCAGTCAATAACAATAGCCTAACGAGCTGCTGCCTCCTCAGTAGCTGAGTAACTGCACTGCTCAAACAATTGAGACTAATAGGACCACTGATCCTCCTGGCTTAAATTGGCCCCGGAGTTCAGATGCTGACATTTACTGTACAAGCAAACATAGGCTTAAGGGACAGCTTATCCGTCGAACTCGAAACTGCTTGCTCAGTAGCTCTGAGGCTGCAACTTACAAACAAGCAGAGGAACGGCCGTTTGTACTGAAACAGCCCTTTCATGAGATCGAGAACTGTGCTACGCAGTAGTTAATGTTACTCCCACGGTTCATTGTAATGCAAAGTTACAAAGATTGTTTTATTGACTGATTATTTGTTGTCTGTCTGTCTGTCTGTAAATTTAAAAGCTTTATCTTGTAAATAGTTGTCTTGTTAATTTTGTGGAATACCAAAAAAGATGAAACAGACAAAAGGCGACATCTTCCTTCTGCTCTGAAAGTTGCTTTTACTAGAACAGTTGGGGAAATTGTGCAAACCATCAAGTTTTAAAATGTCACCGGAAAGCATAATTCATTATTTTGTACTTCTCTTATTGTCAACAAATCTTATGAAAACACCAGAACCAAGCCTGTCTCTCTATGCTTCCAGACAGCCGGGCTTTTCTAGTTATACTTTAGTCAAATAGAAGATTGATGTTTGATGTTTGTTAGCGACCGTATTCAGGTGCAGATGTGGTGCGCTACTGAGTATTTACAGCACAGGGACGATGTGTGTGGGATCGAATCAAAGTAAACTACACCGCCCATATTTAATGTGATGAAGTATCTAATGAAGGAACATGACACCCAGTCCAACACTGTGGTTCACAAGTGTCTTTCTATCGCTCTGTGGAACAGAGGCAGAAGGTGCATTAGGCTTTGGCCACACAGGCAGCTGCTTGTCAGTGAGATCAGTTTTTTCCTGATGTTGGTCTTTTTGTGGGATTTCTTGACAATAGTAAACATGTAGAATATCACAAGACGGTACCTTCATCTATCAGAAGCTACTGTGGTTTTGTGTTCAAGTCTTAAGTCTTGTTTAACTCACCAAACCTACCTATGTCACTCAAGTAGTCAGCATACAGTACTGTGCAGTAGATGCATCAGATTTGAGTCCGATGACTAGAACAAGTATCTAAGATGTTTCTCCTCCCCTCTTAGGGCAGGAGCAGTCAGTGGCCACCTTCAAAGGCAATGAGTTCTTCAGCTACAACCTCTCCCAGACTCCCATACAGAGCAGTTTGGATGAGATCACGCTCTCCTTCCGCACCCAGCAGAGGAACGGCCTGCTGCTTCACACGGGGAGGTCGGCTGACTATGTCAACCTGTCCCTGAGGAACGGAGCCTTGTGGCTGGTCATCAACCTGGGCTCGGGTGCTTTCGAGGCACTGGTGGAACCAGCCAGCGGGAAGTTCAATGACTACGTCTGGCACGATGTTCGAGTGACACGCAACCACCGCCAGGTGTGTATACGTCCGCTGTCTACTCCCACGCTTGTCGCTCACAGGAATAAAAAACTCTTTGTAAAATGTGTAGATTTAACTGAGCCTGTCATCATGCATGCTGTAATTTCAGTAGCGGGGAGAAAGGAACTTAAATTATGTCTGTCAAAGAGAAACCAATCGCGGGGTGTCGTTAGGCTCAGTTGGTAGAGCAGCCGCCCCACGTACAAAGGCTCGGTCCTTGCCGCGGTGGCCCAGGGTTGGAATCCGACCTGTGGCTCGTTCCTGCATGTCATTCCCCATCTCTCTCTGCCCACATTTCCTGTCACTCTTCAAGCTGTCTCTGTCAGACGCTCAAAAAGGCCAAAGAAAATCTTTTTAAAAAAAGAGAGAAACCAATCACTCATTTGTATCTTGCAGCTACTAAACTTATTAACTAGATAATTATCTTGGATGAAATTTCTACGAGGTCCAAGTAATACCAGACCTGTGAGAATAGGGTTTCGGTAGTTATAGTCCACTATCAGTGGAAACATTGACAGACCCTGTGTTTCTCTTGAATGTTTAATATTTCTGCTCTGATAGACTCCCTGCCTCCAATTTTCCACGTTCTGATAGGTATTACAAGCTCATATTAGGTCAGTGCCCTCTTTCTCATGAAATAGATTGCTTCAGTGGAAATCACCGGGTTCTTTTATAATCAGGCTACTTGTGTTTTTTTTTTTTTTCCTGCATCCACAAGATTGCTGTGAAGGTCTTCTTACCGTATTGAAAGCAAGACTCAACTCATGCAGCAATATCCATCATATTTATCTATGCTGCAGTAGTGAAGAAGTCTCTAGAGCCTGGAGCCTTTTTTTTCTACCTTTATGCAACAGTACAGTTTCAGATTTTCAGCTTTTGATGAACTCTGCTTGAGCAAAAAGCCAAGAACACATTTTTGTGGCCACTGATGCAACTTTGCAGCAGTACCAGAGAGGTCATGCTGAGCAGATATATTAATGAATATAGACATTGCATGTGTCAGATATTGTGCTGCTATATGTACTGTACTGTACTCCAGCCAAGTTCAACCAGGCCCTTAGGTCTCATATTTGCTCATTTGTCTGCTGGACAGAGGACAATGCTGAGATTCTTAAACTACAGACTACCAGGATGTGTCTGTTACATACAGTGCTTCCCTGCTGACACTCTTCTTTAGCTGCAGTCGTTTAATAATAATAATCGTGATTTTTTTTTTTAAATATATATTTATACTGAAGTCCTGTTGTCACTTCTCTTTTAGCTCTGGACACCAAGTGACTTTTCAGCTGCTACATGTGCGACTATAACCAGGTTTCCATCTACTGTTATATGAATATACATGACAGTAGGAGCAGGAGCAGTAGCAGTCGGTGATGCTAATACAGATCAGGTGTCATTTTACCATTGCAGAACAAGCGTGTGCAACTATGACAGTTGGTTTTTAGGGGTGGTTTTTGCAACATGGTGGTCATGAATATGACACTAATATGCTCAAATGGTCCAACTTATATCCTCTTTGGATATACATGTACCCGCTGTTGCCAATTTGAAAATGTTATAGCTCAGCTTAATACATATTTTTGGTGTAGAAACTTGGTGTCACGCTTTTTTTCAAAGTGCTTCAGTTGTATGTGTTGAATATCGCAAATTGTATCAACTCAAGCAGAGGCCCCTTTGAGCTGGGTGTAATGTTCCTGCTCAGGAAGAACATTTAAAATATCTGCAAACACACTCCCCGTGAATCTTTTCGAGCAGAACATTGAAACCTGAAGGAAATTGCGCTTTTGTAAGTAAACATAGTCCAAGCATTTTTGAGCCAAATAAAGTGATCGCTTTGTAAATTTGCTCAAACCATAACTAAACTAAACATTTCTCTCTCCACCGAGCGCCGCCACATGCGGTGCATTTAAATGTTTCATTTCTTTGCTAGAGTCAGACTCATTTTGTTTCTAACTGTCTCCTCATCATCACTATATTCTGAACCTGTCACATTAACCCGCATATAAAGTTGCACCCTCCTCCACACCTATTTCCTTCCCCTATCTTCCAGAAGAGCGGCAATCCAATGTCACTTATGCTTTCAGCCATGCATTTGATCCCTGTGTAAATTGCTTTCCTCTCAGATAAGTTACCTCTCTGACATGTAGATAGGGAGAACTGTAACTCGCAAGAGAATGCTGGTGGAAACATTTTATCAGATCGGGTGGTGCTTTACAGGCTGAAATTCTTCCTCTATCTCTCTCTCCATCCGTCTTTACTTTTACCGTTGTAGGCAAACTGGTTGGTGCTTATTCTCTCTCCTTTTCTGACCCTTATTAATGATGCATCACCATATCCATGGGCTGGACAGGACACACTAACATGCACACACATTATCTGCTGCTGCAGTCAATTATTACTGTAACTCCTCAGCTCCGCTAACAGTCATAAATATGCATTTGCCTCCAATCGGCTCTGTGTGTGACGCAGGCTGTGTAGAAACACTGGAGAAGATCAGTCTCAAAGTGTACCAAGCCATGAGTGGAGCATTAATATCATCATGCTGTATGCCTCCAATTAATGTTTTTGATTCATTCAATAATTGTCTTTGAACGCAGTCATCCTTCACCTCTGATTTTGAAATGCTGGAGAATTATCTATCCGTGGGATGTGTGGAATAATACCCATTATTAGAATTTGGTCAAGCTTCTCTAGACGCTGTGGAGTGAAAGAGAAAGCAACATCCATCAGTTTCCAGAGATGAAAGCACTTTCCTGGTGTGCAGTAACAACAGTGAAGGCCTGCCATTGTCCACCGTCTAACCCAAAGATACCAAAGGCTTCACCGTGAAATAGACAGAAATCAATATCTGCCAGTAGCAGACAATGGTGCTGCAGGACCTCGATTTAGAGACCTGACACCTGAACATACCGTGTCAGGTCATTTCTTTTGTCTCTTATCCTCTTGCTCTTCAACATATAAGTGATTTTACAAAACAGATTTCACAAAGTTAGATTCACTTTGTGAGCTTTTGAAGATACAATCACTTGATTATTTAAATGGTGTGTTTTGTGTATGTGTACTGAGACGTGGCTGGATCACTACGATCAGTTTGTCCTAAATGAACTTCACCGCTTTTGTCTGTTTGAGTCTGTTTGTTGTGGTGGTAGCGTAGTTGTTGCTCATAATCGTGTCCTTCATATTTTCCACCCTTCTCCTCTCTCTTCTTTGATAAACAGTAAATTATCTTTTATTAAAGTTCTCTCAACATGTTATATTGAAAGTGCTTAAACGCTCGGTTTTGTGTGTGGAATATAAAACTCTCAATGAAAAATGAAAAGTTAAATTAAACATTTTTGCAATATAACACAACTAAATTGTGTAGTGATGGTACAACTGAAAGAGCTGCTTTTACTCTCTATGATATGAATTGGTTACTGATATCCTTCCACTAAAGTCCAGCATTCATAACAGTGATGGCCTGAAACATTAAGTTCAATAATGCGTATGTTCCCCGTCTTGTTGGAGCTGTCATTTTTCATTTTTGAGCTTAAATTCAGGAGAATTCAAAAATGATCAGATTACATTAAATTAGATCCAACTGTATTGCCATTGCACGAAGTGCAAGTACTGAGACACAAAATGCAGTTTAGTTTCTAACCAGAAGTGCCAAAAGCGTAAAGTACTGTACATATGTATAGAGATTTATAAATAACAGTGAAGATATGTATACATAATTTAGCTAAGACATATATAGTATGAATAATATTAACCGTGTGAACAGAGTGAAATGAATGCACTACACTTTCCTACGGTTTTCACAGAAGATGGTCCTGAAAATTAAATGTTCTTCACCCACAAAATGATTATAATTGTTTTCACTTTTCCAAAGTGAGAGCTGTTAGATTTGTACAGGCTTCCATGTTAACTGTAGGCTCATTGTCATGGCAACAGGCTTTTTTTTTTCCTATAGCCCTACTCAGTAATTCATTTCCTTTGTCCCTGTCTGCTGATGAGACTGATATGAGAATAATCTTGCTTTGTTGCTTTCAGTAAACTCGCCATCTTGATATCTTCAGTCTGAAATCAATTTAGCACACTGTAGTATTCATATTGCTTTGGAGCCAGAAAGGAATATTTATGATGATTGATTTATATGATTTATATATTGACTCTTCTGGAACAGCTGAGATGAGGCGAAACCTTCAAAGCTGTTGTAGCTACCTACCTGCAACTGTTGTAATTACCTTCAAGATTATGGCAAGCTCAACTATAATCAAGAAATACAGCATGAATTATTCGGCTAGTTGTTTCTATCTAACTCAAAATCTCTCCATGTCTTGTCATTTATTCTCCTCATGCCCTCTTCCCTTAATCACTCCTCCAGGTGACGATCTTGGTGGATGGGATTCTCACCACTACCGGCTACACTCAGGAGGACTACACCATGCTGGGCTCTGATGATCTCTTCTACATAGGGGGCAGCCTAAACACAGCTGACCTGCCAGGCTCGCCAGTCAGCAACAACTTCATGGGCTGTCTGAAAGATGTGAGTGCAGCTTGACCTCGGCCCCAGCAGAGGACTGGAAATACTATCCTACCCTCCTTAGATAGCACTACCCCTTCCTATAAGCAGAGCATGTTCTGCGTATAGAAAATCACCTCTCGCATTCATATTGATTCCCCCGTTGGAGGGTGTTTGAAGGAGAAACATTCAGCCGAGAGGCTGCGCGGTGCAGAACATATGCATTTTCAGAATCCTGCGGGAATCCCTCGGAAATATAAAGAAACGGTTGCATTCCTACAACTGAACTCAGTTTTCCTCTACACATCCACGTGTCCACATTTTTTAAGCTTTTTAACTCCGCCTTGTACCTGTCACATTAATTATCCTGAGCAAGCCATCTGAGATTATGTCCCCAGCATTAGAATGAGTATAGACAAAGCAGTGAGTTATGGGTTAATGCCCAATTTTAGCTTGGTCCTACAAATTTTTAATGACGCGAGCCATCTCATAAAAAGCAAATGAAGTTCTGTGTGCATTTAAAGTAAGAGTAGCCCTTTCTCTAGCCAAGAAAGGATTTAGAGGAGACGTGACTAAAACAGACAGTAGGAAGAAGCATAAGCATCATGGTGGCACATGGTGTATACATATTTTCTTAGAGTTAATACCTGACTCAAACAATTGAGTTTTCTTCTGTCAGAACCACTTTGTAACACTTAAACACCATTTATTCTATAAACGCTTAGAAACTGTTGATAGGCTCTGCTCTTCATCCTAATTAAATCCAGCTGCATGATTCAGCTGGAAGTACAAAGCACCAAGGACAGAACAGACACATCACTTAGATATGGGATGCACAAAATGCATGAGGGAAATAGAGTAGAAATAAGTAAGATAAATAAATAAGAGCAGGAGCTTGGGCAATTATGAAGACTGTTATGTTATCTTATAATGAAAGGAGAGCGAGACTTCAGTGCTCTGCCAGAACTCACTTGAGGAGATCTTTCTTTTTAAGTTTCAGATTTTCTGATTGAACCCAATCGAAAAAGCAATTTCACTCGCCAAGTCCAAACCACAAAGCAGTATTTATGTCAGAGAGCGGGAATCTTCACACTGATGTGTTTGTGTATTTGAACAGACATTCGTTGTTCACACAGACCGCGATCGCCTGAAGTTTCCAGCTTATCTGTTGTGGTTTTGGATGAAATGGCCTGACAACGATCCATGACATGTGCTACAGTTCATCAAGGTCCCCAGAGGATGAATTCCATTATGGTCTTCTTTTTTATATAGCGCCATCATCAGTTCATCAGCTTCAGTTTATGACCAAGTGTCTGCAAAACAAATGGCAGTACTTTGTGTTTTGTGCTAATAAACAATGTTAGAAGGCATATTCCATGCCAACTCTCTCCTCTCTGGTATCAACAAAAAATCACTTTCATGCCTCCAACTAGTCCAGAACGCAACAGCTAGGCACATTGAACCGATTTTAGCTTCCCTCCACTGGCTTCCTGTGCATTTAAAAGTAGATTTTAAGACTGATTACTTTGAAAGCCTATCGGGGCCTGGCCCTAATTTAATCTTTTACTTTGATTCATTATCTTTGTAATTATTTATTTTATTTTATCTTTTTATCTGTCATGTTTTATTTATTTTTTGCTTTTCTTAGCATATTAGCATGTCACTGTAGCATGTTGGCGTCTTGCTCAAAGCACCGCTGTGCCTAAGCGTAGCCTCGGAGAGTTGTCGCTGTTTAAACATGCTTTAGGCCGTTATGTTTAATTTTGAATCTAATCTCACAGTCTACAGATGTGTCATTTTGCCCGTGCAGACAGTGTGTTTGTCATAGTATTATCAGTATTTGTTCATAAAGTAACATTAACATTTTAAAGCACCCAAGCGTTAGCTGAATGGCTTTTAAACAGAAGCTCTGCCTAATACCCTGCAGTGTGAATACACTAATATGAAAATGAGATGTTATTTATGGACAGGTTATTGTCCCAGCACCGCTGCCAATACTGCAACCTCCGCTCTGCTCTGTGGGCGGTGGTGGTGTTTAGGCCTACCACCGCGGCGCATAGTCATACAGATGTGCTGTATATATGCAGGGAGAGTATGATGTGATAAAGAGTCATGAAATGTAATAAGAGTGAGCATTGGCAGAGGCAGAGCTGATCCAATGGGATCAACTCTGCCAGGAAATCCAGTAGCCAGGTTCAGAGACGGGTCAGGCCAAGCCTATCAGAGTTTGGTGATGAACTGGAGGAAAAAGCTCTTTGGTAAAGAATGAATATCACATTTTTCATTTTCCTAATTCGTTTTTAAAAGAAACTGTGCGGTGATGAAAATATTTATTGTGTAAGCAGTGGCTCTATTTAGTGGGACGTCTGTCTTATTGTATTGAATATACAGAGTTTGGGCCATGACTAATCTCCTCAGACATTACATTATAATTTCCACCATGAGCAGGCACTTGGCAACAGTAGCAAGAAAAAAATATTGCCTTTAAGATGCAGAAAACTCAAGCAGAACACAGCTTATGGTGGCTGGCTCTCTGCCATGACCGGTTTAGGAGTCTGAGAGTGGAGGGAGAGAGCAAAGATGGCAGCAGCAATAATGATCGCTATAACAATTATTTTAATAGAAATATTACTAACCCTAGTATTTTTAGTGCACATCAACAGGACTGCAGCTGGTTCAGCCTCAGTACCTGATCTAGGCACAATCCATTAAAACATGCACGGCAAGAAAGGAAAGGAAGCTAAGTTAGTAACGTGCAATAATGTGACATGAATGTGTACAGATGGAGAGGGAGAGAAGAAGAGAAGAGCTCAGTGCATCATGGGAAGTCCCCCAGCAGGCTAGGCTTATAGCAGCATAACGAAAGGATAGTTCAGGACTCACATGAGCCAGCACTAACTATAAGCTCTATCAAAAAGGAAAGTCTTAAGCTTACCTACTCCCAAACCAGGACTGGGGGCTGGTTCCACAGAAGAAGAGCTTGATAGCTGAAGGCTCCGGCTCCCTTTCAACTATAGGAACCACAAGGAACCCTGCAGCAGGTGTGTGGGAAGAACATGCAGCGGTTGGTGGTGGAACTGTGGTCTCTTGGGACTTAGTGCCCCCAGCTGCTATTAAAGCGACTTGTCAACTAGAAGTCTAGAGGAGCTTCATTTTTGTGTTTTGGGATTCTCTGTGTTCCTTGTTAAATACAACAGGGGAGGCCACAGCCTGTATTTCTGAAGCCACTTCAGTTTGACAGGGTTGCAAACAATGCCTGTGTGTAACTGCTAACGCGCCGTCCCCACTTTGTATAAGTGACTGGCTTGATTGACCATCTTCCCATTTCGAAATTGCCTGTTACACCCATTTCTCGACGGTCAGTTTCACCATCTGATTTCACCGCTTAATTAGTCACACTGAGGCAGTGTGAAGAATGATATTGGCTCAAATTGCCTCTCGGCTCGACTGGTAGTCCTCTGCGCAGTGTGCTGTGTCACCTCAGGCAGTGACTGGTTGCAGAGTAGTGTGGCAGATAACAGTGGGCTCTGGGTGACTTACAACGGATACAAAATGAGACAAGGATGGGAGTCTCCTGCTGTGCATATTAATGAACCCAGAATTAACATAGGAAATAATAACAGCACAAAGAAGCCCGCACAAGCATTGGATGTGGGTATGCTCTCATTTTAAACATTGTATATCTCATATATAGTACGAGCTAATATCTTTTTAAAAGGTTTTTGCATTTTGTATATTGATGTAAAATTACGAATCACTACTCAAAGGCAGATGGGAATCTAGTTACAATTAATAAATGTACCTCTTCAAATAATAAACTGAGCGTTGTTTCGTGTAAAGGATCGAGTCCACCTCCGTCACACCCACCAGCTCTGCTTGGATTTGATCTTTTTCACGCATAAACGCGCATAATTATTTGTCATCATGTAGGTGCTATGTCTCTGATTCCCCTGCACTGAATCTTATTCTACAGTCAGACCCGTTGTAGCCTACATTCCTCAGTGAGTCAGATAAATGTTTGCATTTTAAATCCAAATGCTTTTTTTTTTTTTTTTTTTTTTTTAACACAAGCCTCTCTCCTCTTTCTTTTATCATGACACTTTCATAGTTAATGAAGAAATTGTGAAGCCTGAAAACATCCAGATCAAAAAGCTGTCAGATTGCTGGTGTGGCGAGAAAGAACGTAATTGAAAACGGTCCAGACAAACCAGTTAAATATGTTGTGTTTAGTGCTAAATGTTTCCGCTATCTCGGCACAGCATGAGGCAGAAAGGGCCTCTTTTTTTAATGAATGCATCAAGTGTTTCTACACGCGTACAAGTGTTGCCAGTTTCTTTGACACGACTCTGGAGATGAAATCAAACCCGAGTTCACACATGATTCAGTTTGTTCTCCACTCCACATTCTTGCTAATGTTGCTGTGTCATATCAATTCCAGTATTTATTGATGAGTAATATTCAACCTTTGCACTGAATACATTGCCCTCTCCAGCTGTCATCTCACCACGACATCTCTCTCATTTATCAGGTGGTCTACAAGAATAATGAGTTTAGACTGGAACTGTCACGGCTGGCTGAACAGCGAGACCCTAAGATCAGTATCCATGGTGACCTGATATTCAGCTGCGAGAATGTGGAAGCCCTGGAGCCGGTCACCTTCGATACGCCGTCTGCCTACTTGACATTGCCCAGGTGGAACACAAAGAAGACAGGCGCCATAACTTTTGACTTTCGCACCACAGAGCCCAGCGGCCTGCTGCTGTTCAGCCACGGCAGCCTGCAGGGTGCACAGCCCAACAGGAAGCCCAGGGCTGACTTCTTCGCGATAGAGCTGATGGATGGATTTCTCTACCTGGTCATGGATATGGGCTCCGGGAGCATCAAGATGAAAGCCAGCAACAAGAGGCTGGACGATGGCGAGTGGTGTCATGTGGACTTCCAGAGGAAAGGGCGCAACGGTAAGAAAATGATGTGTGTTTGTGACAGCAGGGGAAACCTTCTGTCTGCTAGCTGCAGAAGAGGAAAAAAAGGTTCCAAGCTGTGAAATCGCCATATGCCCGCATGGATACAGTCACATCAGCACGCTCTCGCTCTTTATTCACTGCAGTGAAACATGCATGCATATCAGGTTTTAATTACAATTCTATTTTTAGATGATATGATCTATGAATGACTGTTTGAAATCTGTGCTAGCCCTCCCCATATCCCAAGAAGCACGCTTTCCTTCTGGATGTCTTCCTCCATATTTCCTTCTTTCATATATTTTCTTCTTGAGAATGAAAAGCTAAATATTTGCCACAATTCTTCACTTCTCTCGAGCCGGCTTCAGTTTTAGCACACAAAATTAACTACTAAGGACTGGCTGTACACTTTCTTGATACGTCTGTGCTTGTCTTAGTGACACACACAGAGATGAGTGCCCACTTCCTCAATCTCACAATTTGTTCTCACTTCTCACTTAGCACCACCCACACGCACCTGTCTTCATTTTCTCTGACAAAAACATTGTATAAATACAAGTTGACTCACTGTCTGCCCTACAGGCTTTATCTCCGTGAACAGCCAGAGCGTCCCCTTTTCTGCCAATGAAGGCAGTGAGATCCTTGACCTCGATGGGGACATGTATCTTGGAGGTTTACCCGAGGACCGACAGGCCCTCATGCTCCCCCCTGAGGTGTGGACGGCCTCCCTTAGTCTTGGCTACGTGGGCTGCGTGAGAGACCTCTTCATTGATGGGCAGAGCCGTAACCTGTGGAGGCTGGCGGAGGTTCAGAGTGCCACAGGTGTCAGCAGCTTCTGCACCAGAGAGACACATGTCAGATGCACCAGAGACACATGTGCCAACGGCGGACACTGCAGAGAAGGCTGGAACCGCCACATTTGTGACTGCAATGGCACCGGCTACCTTGGTTCCAGCTGTGAGAAGGGTAAGAGCCTATGAGAGGGACGGTCGTGGACGGGCCAGATAAGTGATTTTAAAAAGCTGCTGCAAAGCTTTTAACCCACTTTGGCCTGTATTTTATTTATTAGCTGTGTAGTGGCTGGGAAGTACCTGCACGCATTGAATAAATGTAGATACAAATAAAATTTATTATCCGGTCTTGCTGCTCATGAACCCTCCATGTCCACAGAGGCGACAGTGAAAAGACAAAAGAAAAATTCCAGTATTTTCCATTCAAGAGTAAATTCCAACATTTTCCAACAGTGTAGTGATTTATTAATGAGTAGTCACTATCATGTGGTCGCCAGTACTATGAGTGTTTGGTTAGGGTTGGAGTGCTGCAGAGTGATTCAGCCTGAATGCATTTAAGATGCAGATGGTTTTCTCGCAGAGAGGCCAAATTACACTCTGTTGGCAGCTAATAGTATGAGGATATATGAAAATCCCCCTTGTATTGCACTATGATGGGTATAAATCCTTCAGAAATTTGATTGCTGCTGCAATCTCCTCTGTCTTTATATGCTCCAGGCTTTTTCTGCCATCTGCTGTGACTGATGAAAACTGCAATCTGAAATTATATCATGCAGCACCTGAGATAAGCTGGGACAGAATGCGGGCTTCATTCCCTAAATGCCACTTTGTGTTTTTAATTTCGTATTCTGATTCCCCCTGGGATTCAGTCTCTGCTAATGCTTCCTCTTCCTGAAATCTGCAGAGGCCACCACGGTGAGCTATGACGGCAGCATGTACCTGAAGGTGGTGCTGCCAAGGACGATGCACACGGAGGCTGAGGATGTGTCCCTTCGCTTCATGTCCCAGAGGGCCTTTGGGCTGCTGATGGCAACCACCTCTCAGCAGTCAGCGGACACCCTGCGTCTGGAACTGGACGGAGGCAGAGTGAAACTCACTGTGAATCTTGGTAATGCTGCTGCAGCAAACATGAGCAGATAACACATACGTTGACCTTTTAGGACGTGTCACCTAGCTCCAGTGATATCAGTTTTGTCTCAGGCTCTTCCATACCCATCTTCATACGCAATAACTGCAGTTGCTTAAAAAAGACGTACACACCAATGCTCTGCATGTCACAGGGGGGGGACCGGTGTCAGATTTAGATCTATTTAACTGAAAATAAGTGAATCAACAGACATCATGAAATACAGACTCAATGTTCTGGTTTTATCTCAGGCATGTTCTTTCAATAGTTTCCATATAAAGTAAGAGATGATTTGGAATCTAAAAGTGGTTCATCTGTGGATGGAATTCAAAGATATTGTTCAATATGGTAAGGAAATGTGTGTATTCAAGACCACATTTCTGTCCATAAATTTATAATATTGGAGCCAGCAGCAGGTTAGCTTAGCTTAGCCTAGCACAAGGTCTGGAAAGTGTGGGGAAACAGATGTCCCGGCTCTTTCAGACGATGACAAAATCCTGCCACCACCCCTCTACATCGTGTCACATCTGGTTCCTTTGATCCGGACAGAAACTGAAGGGTAAAAGAGGCAATCTGTAGTTTTACAGGCGGGATAAATAAGCCTAGACAAGTTTGGCAACAAACTGGCTGGATAAAGTCCTTGAGTTCCCAGAACTTTGATTTCATAACCAAACGTGCAATAGATGTGCAATGTTAGAAACAAGATGTAATGGCGTCCCAAGAGTGGTAAAAGGTTCTAAACAGGGTGAGGTCAGATTGCCAAAAGAAGAGAAATGTTCCAGATGGTTAGTTGATGACACCGTTAACACAGAATGTGTTTGTGTTTGATCAGTTTCTCATCTACGTGTTGTTTCTTTCTTAAGCATCTTTGAGAATTTCCATGACAACAAACAATTTTTTCGCCTTCTTGCAAAATAACTCAGTAACTAATGGTTCCCTGGCAACTGCTTAGAGTCAATAAATGAGTCTGTTACCTGATAAAAGACAAATAGTTCTTTAAATTGCAGTTTTTGTTATCTGGCTGCTGGATTTATATTTAACAGGCAGAGATGACAGCATTGATCTTCACAGCTAACTCTCTACCAGAAAGAGAATAAGCACGTCTCTTGAGATATCTGCTTCGAGTCATCCAGGGTTCATTACGGACATTATGTTTATATAGTAGCCTACAGTATGCATCTTAACAACTAGACCACCAGGACACCCAGGCAGCAGGCTTTTCATTTTCATTTAGTTTGAGTTTTTGTAGAATTGAAGAGCTCATGTTTACCTTGGAAAGCTTACAGTAACGAGTGGTATGACATGCATCAAAGCCACACTCCCGTAATCGAACCATGAACAGTCAGGATAAAACATAACATAGCACAAACAATGGCAACTAGAATCTAAAACTAATTTTTAAAAACATTTCATGTAAATTATTAGTTTGAATTGTTTTTTAAGCAACTGCAGGTGTGTATATTCTACCTTCTCCCTCCCTCCTCTCTCCCTTCCTCCCTTCCTGCCTCTCTCTCTCTCTCTCTCTCTCTCTCTCTCTCTCTCTCTCTCTCTCTCTCTCTCTCTCTCTCTCTCTCTCTCTCTCTCTCTCTCTCTCTCCCTCTCCCTCTCTCAGTTCATCCAGTGGTCAGGTCCCATCTGACCGTCTCAGCTCTTTCAGCCCTTCAATGGCTTGTCTGCAGTTCAAGGAGAAGGCAGTCAGAGACCAGATCCATCATTACGCAGGGACATTACCACTTAGACCACTCGCAACGTTCTTGTGACCGTTGTAGTTCCCTCCCCCAACATTTACTGGACTGTCCAGTTTAGTCGCCTCAGTGAACAGTGGCTGCCAGTGATGGACACACACACACACACACACACACATGCACACACCTCCAACAGAAAGCCTCTCTGGTCTCTGGCTGTCTGTATCCACTGCTCTGTGATGGTTGACAGCTTGAGAGCACGCCTCAGCCACACGACTTGCACCAATTTATTCATGTCCAGTTGGATAATTTGCTTTCATTATTCAGACCATGCAAATTCTGAGAGGGTTAATCCACCGTGAGGTCAAACATGTACATACTGCAGATGGATCTACAAGACATTATCTGTTAGAGAAGCATCACCTTTGTGTCATTTCTTTCATGGTGTGAGGTTCATTGAGGCTGCAGGTTGTGCAAATCGCCCTTTCCTCTGTATTAAAATATGTCATCACTAGGACAGTGTACTGAGTTTAAGTCTTAAGACGGATCAAGGTATGGGCTAAGTGTAGAGGTGCATTAGTACATCAGTAAGCGTGAGTCCAAACTGAGCCCCTAACTAAAGGAGACATTCTTGACTATCAGTAGCATTACATGAAATGATTCAGTCCTATGAATCCTACACCGAATGCTGTAATAATCTACAGGTGCAGACTATGATAAACAAGTGGCCATATGTGTCAGCAAGCTGGTGATTAGATCCGACAGGAAACTAGTCACTGAAACTCTACCGTGGATGATAGGCGCTAAAATGGCGTTTATTCACTTTCCTGTCGGTTCATTCAGTTTCAGCCCAGGTTCCATTTATCATCTGCCTCAGACAGATCAGATACCCCAAAGCACAAGTCGGTGAAACCTGTTGTGTTTTTGTGTCTGAAACCCGAATGCAAGCAGCTTTAACAGGCACGACACTGATGCTAAAAAATAATACTGATGCATCTCTACTTTAATGGTCAATAAAACCCTTATTGATCCCATCTTTGATCCAGTCTGTTGTACTCCCAGCGGTGGCAGACACACGCTGAGGCTTCCTTTGACTAACGTTATGCGCACCACAGGGAGGAAAGTGGCGGTTTAGACTCTCAAGGCTGTCCCCGGATGGTGGGCTCTGAAAAGCACTGAACTGTCTGCAGAGTGTACCTTGAAGGATGTGAAATATTCTCCTCTTTTGTGCTGTTTTTTTTTTTCTTTTAATCTCACCATCTCACTCTCTCTCTCACCAGATTGTATCAGGATAGACTGTAATCTCAGTAAGTGTCTCCTATGATTATTTACTGTACCATGATTTAGAGAACATGCACTGTGGTATACTGATCATATGCCTCCTGCTCTGTTCCCTTATGAAACCCAACATAATTCATTTATTCTGGCCCACAATTCTCCTTGTTTACTTGACTTCTATCCTTCTCACAAGCATCATTGCAAGGATAAGTACAAGAATATGACTTGATTGTGTTGTATGTTAATATAATTGGACCTTTTTGCTCATTTTAGTCATAATTTAAACATGAAATCCATATTTAAGAAACATTTTAATTACACATTCTCCCATTATTGCAGTGCAATAATGTTATAATCAAATGTGGCTAAATTTGACATACAGTAGTCTGCTGTCGTGCTGCCAATGAGTCTGTCTGCATTTGCTTATGATTCATTTTCTCGCATAGCTGCTAATTAGGCACAGTTCAAGTACAATCAGTAATTATCTGCGGTGAGAAAAGTGGGGCTCAGTCTTATTTAAAAGAAAGATGTGATTTTGTTATTGGGTAATCACACTGCAGCAGCAGAGCTGAGATTAATTTGAAGCTAAGCTCGATACCTGAACAATAGATGAGTATGAGACAAGACTGTCAGCTATCAGGCTTAAATGTTAAAGCATGTCAGAGCGAGGACAGATCTTCCCATTTTAGGAAAACAAATTTAGTGATGCACTTCCTTTACAGGCAGTGGTGTAGTGCATGTACAGTATACGGGCTATACCCACTTTGTTTTCAGTCAGCATCTAAATCCTTTATGATCCTGAAAATATTCTGTAGCCTTCTGCATGATAGTTTTTTATCTTGAAGGCATATTTTCATGAGTGGATGGCATAAAGAATAAGAAACACGACATGCAAAATGCATAATTATGTAGCTGTCTCACCCTGTAGTCTGAGAGAACAGGCAGGTCAGTGCTGAGTGCAAAATCTGTAGCTCAGCTGTGACGTTAATTTCAGGATGATCGTTACTCCCTGAAGTCAGGCAACAGAAGTTAAGTGACAGCGTACAAATATCACTGGCTCATTTCTGGGTGAACAAAGCAAGAATAGTCTTCCATACTAGTGTTTATGACACAGGGTGTTCATCATTTGCTGGACAGACAGCTTTTAAAGAGACGGATCCTTTAATTATATGTATAAACACTACTCCAGGCACCACTACACCACTGCTTAAAAGTAAATTCAATCATCAGATTTAAGTTTTTTATGACAAATCCTTTGAATATAATTACTCTCTGAATCTAACTACTCATCATACATCAACAGACCCTTGTGAACTTTGTCATATCCTAAAGATTTGACAGGCATCCAGGACCATAAAATGCATACTTAGTATTATTATTAATACTTATTATTATAATCACACAACAGCCATCAAATATATTATCATGTGGTACAGAAATGAGCAAATATAATTCCATTGATTAAAAGGCAGAATAAGGCAGATCTTCCTCTGTATCAACTAAATTGATTTTTTTTATGGTCCTCTGTACTCTTGTGAAATGGAGGGGTACTGTATGTTGTACCGCAGTAATGTTGGAATTTATGATTTAGATTGTCGCTCTCACCAGATAGAGACAGACAGGCAATTTAAGTTTGGATTCAGACTACACCGGTGTGAGAAATAGATAAATGCTATTTCCAGTAGAGGGGTGAATGGCTGTGTGATATAGATCATCCAATACAGAGGAGGCTCAGGAACGCGCATAAACTTTATCACTCTGACCGAGCATGGGCCGAAAGCTTGTTTCCCCCCCTGATGTATGAATAAATCCCGAATTCTTCTAAAATAAATCTGTTAATGTTTAAATATCTCAAAGGATTGCAATAACTCTTCACATGCTCTCAAACATATCTTAACATTTAAGCACAACAGAGATCAGTCAAATCAGTAACCCTCAGTCTGTACTGTAACGTTGTCTCATGGTAATCTGTTGATCAGAGATGCTACAAAAAGGGACGCTTTTACTTTTACAATAGATTCACAACACATATGAGCCTAACAGTCCATCATGTCGAATGGATTGCAATGTTTTTCACTGATCAAGGTAAGTAGTGTGTGTGTGTGTGTGTGTGTGTGTGTGTGTGTGTGTGTGTGTGTGTGTGTGTGTGTGTGTGTGTGTGTGTGTGTGTGTGTGTGTGTGTGCGTGTTGTGTGTGTGTGCGTGTGTGCGTGTGTGTGTGTGTGTGTGTATTCGTACGTGCATCTGTCTGGGTCTGTACCTTTGCATTCATGGGTGTGTGGATGGTTGGACAGAAGTGAGGTGTGTCTCTGTAAACCAGTTCAACGACCCACCTGCAGGAGAAAGCATTTTTAAACTTCATTAAAAAGAAAGTAAAATATAGAGAGACATAATAATGCAAATAGCAAAAGAAATATGTTGAACATGGCTGATTAAAAGAAAAGGCTGCATATCTCCTGAGATATCGTCCCAGGAAACTGCCCTCTTCACCAGCAGGTGGCATTGTACCATCACACACTGTCCACAGAAAATTCAGCATGTGCCTTATAAGAGCCTCTCTGTATGCAACGCATCTTCCTGATCAGTGATCTGAAGAGCGTAATGCTATAGATGCAATGATTGATGGCTTGTAAATGGATTTTCTGAAAAAAAAATATATATATACTGTATATTATATTTTAAATGCTAGAAGAGGGAGTGAGAGTTAAAGCCTTCACATCTGTAGAGGATGTGATAACTTGATGCTTTTATCTATTTTATATCATGTTTAATTCATATACCATTGGTCAGACAAAACAAATCATTTGAAGAGCCCAGAAAGAAATATAACTACATATAGAAATAAATAAATAATAGCTGTAGTTAAATATTTAGAATAAAAAGGAAGCTTTTCCTTTCAAGCTCTGATCAGATGGTAAAAAACATTTTCATTTATTTTCCTCTACCACCAACCAGTTAATCAAACAAAAGTCTTATTAACTATTAACTCCTTCACTCCTGTTTATCACCCGCAGTTAATATGAAACACAGTGTGTTCTCAGTTGTATTCAGCTTGTGTGCACATTCATATTTACTTCATAATTCATATTTAATTCATATTTTCATATTTAAAATGCATTATGACCCTGCTACAAAGGCTACACAAGTTCAACAAATAAAGCTATCCATTTACTTATTTATTAGTATTGATTTAGCATTGCACTCCTATTCCATGTGGTCAGTCTCACAAAAGACAGAAAGAACCTGAGATATAATATTTATTATTCCATGTCACATATTCCGTGTTTTGAAGTTTAAAATATGTGGCTCTGGCAGCCGCCATCTTGGCTGTCCTGCCTCCTCTGCTTCCCTGCTAACCGAAATATCAGCAAAGACTTGGATCATCAGTGGACCTGTGGTGGGGTGAATGATGCCTGGGTGCTCACCCAGGCACCCACCTGTCATTCAAAACAGCCATGCTTTTAATTCTCTGTAACTTAAAGAGAGTGAGTACAGTTGTCATGAACAGGTAAAATAGCTTTAGAGGCCAAAATACTAATAAACATTTATTTCGGCTGTGAAGTTGGACATTTTAATACAGACCCTTATTTAGGCTGAAATGTTCTATAGCCCGCAAGGAATTCCAGTTTTTGACATTTCCGCATTGGCTTTGTTTCCCAGCCACTGGGCACTTGTTCCATATACCTTAATGCAACTCTCTGGTAGTTCAGTCAGAAGCATTTTTTAAAAATCTCTTATAGAAAATCTTCAGTTCAGTTGGAGATTCGGCTATGTTATGCTAGTTATGTAGTGACGTCAGTTCTCTCCAACACTTCGATGAAAGACTTCGATGTGTAACATAGTTAGAGATCCCATTTAATGTATATCTTCAAGTAGCTAACAAAATTATACTTTATTGTAAGTATATATTTACCTCTTCCACAAGGTGTGGGTCTATCCAGGCACCTCGCCATTAGCTCTGTGGTTGAATTTTTTGGTATCGTATTAATCATATTGGAATCATATTGAACATTCATAACTTATTACTACAAGACTCTCATCGAATAAGGAGTGACCTCCCCTCCTGCCCACTCCTGGCTACCTGGCTGCATGAGGTTTTTAATTATAAACGTCGAGGAAGAAGTGAAGGAAATAAACAGCAGCTATGGTCCTGACCACAAAGAGCAGGAAATCTCTCTGCATGCATCTCAACATCAGAAAACATACAAAGGAAAAATTTGGAAGACCATCTAGGGAAGATAAGCTTTAGTTTCCAGATAACTGCAATGTCTCTTACCAAAACTTGGCTAAATCCTGGAATACCAGAGTGTGCTATTCAGGTTTTCTCTATATCGATCTGCTCTGTCGGATCTTTACAAAGCTTTGAACTGCTCACAGACAAGTAATCCTGATGCTGTGCTCACTGTTGCTGGAGACTTCAAGCAGGCCTGCCATCAACATAATGACAGTCACAAGAGGAACAAGCACTCTTGATCACTGCTACACGCCATTTAAGAACTGCTACAAAGCAGAATCTTTGCTAGCGCTTGAGAAGAGCAACCACTCGGCCACCTTGCTAAGGACAAAGTATATATCACTTCAGTTTTATTCATATAGCACCAAATCATGATGTGATCCTGAAGTTATCTCATGATTCTTTCCATACAGAGCGGGGCTAGACCATACTCATTATAACAAGATTAACCCAACGGAGACTCAACAGTTCCCACCATGAGCGTTGGCAATGGTGGCAAGGAGAAACTTCCTTTAAGAGGCAGAAACCTTGAGTAATACCCAGATCATGGTGGGTGGCCATCTGTTATCTCTCTTCCTGTGTGTGCATCTGAGACACAGATGCACAGTAGAAATCATAACTATAATTATAGTGGAAACACAACTAATAGTAGTTGTAACGGTAATAATGACAATGATCTTTCATCTAGGAATAGCCACGATCCATGAGAACCCGCAAGACAAGAAAGCAGAAAAACTCAGAGGAAGAAGCAAAGTTAGTAATATGCATTAATAGGACATGAATACACATTCATGTCCTATTAATGCATATTACTAACTTTGCTTCTTCTTCCTTCGCTGGTGGAGAGCGTCAGAAGAAGAGAAGAGCTCAGTGCATGATGGGAAGTCCAGTCTAGGCCTATAGCAGCATAACTAAGGGATTCAGAACTCATGTGAGCTAGCCCTAACTATAAGCTCTATTAAAAAGGAAGTCTTAAACCTTCTCTTAAATGTGGAGAGGATATGTGCCTCCAGTGAGGTAATAAGGTACTATGACCATGAAGAGCTTTGTAGGTAAGGAGAAGGATTTTAAATTCTATTCTGGATTTTACAGGTAGCCAGTGCAAAGAAGCTGAAACGGGAGAAATATGATCTCTGATCCTGGTTCTTGTCAATGCGTGTGCTGCAGCATTCTGGATCAACTTCTGAGTCTTAAAGGACAGGACAGGTCAAGAAATGGACAGACCAGTGTGCACTGCATGATGCAGTCTGGAGCATGTTCCACAATGCAACCACCAGTGTCACTGAGGACACCGACGGATTCACTAAGTCTGTGGTGAAATTGATTTGTAAAAAACAGAAGCTGGTTCCCTCCTGGCTGGTCACAGAGAGAAAGGACCAGGTATTAGCCACCTCACTCTTCATGTGGATCTCATCTTGACGTGCAGATCCCAGGTGGTGAGAGTGGAAATATCCGCCCTCATCCTTAACACTGGAGCACCCCAGGGCTGTGTCTTTAGTCCCTTGCTGCTGACAAATTTACTGATAGCTTAGCTGTGATGGGCCTCGTCACTGAAAACAATGAAGAGGTCTATCTGAGTGAAGTAGAGAACCTGACCCGTTGGTGTTAGGACAACAGCCTCCTTCTGAATGTCAGCAAGACTAAGGATGTGACAGTGGACTTTGGGAAGAAGCAGCGGAGGAACTATGCCCCCTGAATATCAACAGGTCCTCAGCGGATAGAGCTGACAGTTTCAAAAACCTTGGTGTCACTGAAGATGTGACCTGGATGTAGACAGGGACTGTTTCACCTCAAATCTATGGAGAGAATCTCGACAGGGAACATCACTGTTTGGTCACCAGACTGCAAGGCCTTGCAAAGAGTGGTTCATTCAGCTGAACGTACTCTACCTGTGTAAAAACATCTGTAGCAGATGCAGCAAAAATAAGGCTAGGAGAATCTTAATATGATTTTTTTATGATTATGTCTTAAATAATAACTTGAATGGAAAAGCTAAACAATAAAAAGAGACATTATGTCACTTTCACTCTGTTTTTCTCTTCTGGTATCAGGATGTTTGGGTTCAGATGCTGACATCAGATAGAGGGGAAGCTGCCCTCTGAGAAGCACAGATAAGATGAATAGTCTCTACTATCCAGCTTTATCTCCTTTTTTTTATTACGGCAAATCTGCACTGCTCGGCTGTTTTCAGGATAAAGATTTACAATGTAAACATTATGCTTCGGTGTTGGATATGATTATAGTGTTGTTGTTTTTTTTGTGCGTAGTCAGTCCTCAGCAGGTGTATGGTAGGTATCATGAGATACTTTAAATGCAGCCCTGGACAAAGTCTCCAGTCGCAGTTTTATTTCCCCGAGGATGAAACAGTGAAGTGCTCGGAAACCAGTTGATGTTTTCCATTTATTGCCCTCTGTACGTCCCCAGTAATTCTCCTGCACCCTGAGTTCAATTAGACAGACAAACCCCTAAAGGCACAGTCAGCTTAGGCATGGCCAATTAGTTTCCCAAGCGATGTCAGAACTCCTTTGAACTGCCGTGTCGGCTTGTTGCATAGGCACTGATTCGGGATGACGGTGCTGCAGTGGCAAGCTTCTACACTGTGACCTATTTTGAAACCAGCGAAAAAAGAAATGCATATTGCAGAAATTCCAAAATCTAAGCCGCACGTTTGATAATACCCAACATGTTTCCCCAGCTGACATCAATCAAATGGCCTTTTAAAGAGAAAGCATTCATTATGCTATTCCAGTACAGAAATCATGTCATTCAATGTTTTTGTTTCATTCTTCCTTTAACTGAGTGTTGAGTGAATGTAAATTATCACTTGCAAGCAAATGTTGACGTCTTGTACGTGTCTGAGTGATTCTAGAAGTGTATAAATGTGTGCGCCCCTGAGCAGAGTGCTTGCCGTTGAGAGAGGAAAGAGTGTATATTGAGCTGATTTGGTATGATTATGATGCTTTCTTCCTCTTAGGCAAGGGACCAGAGATACTCCTGGTAGGTGAGAAGCTGAATGATAATGAGTGGCACACGGTGAAGGTGGTGCGGCGTGCGAAGAATTTGCAGCTCTCTGTGGACAATATCACTGTGGAAGGTATTGTAGGAATGCAGGAGCTGCTCTAGCAAAAATAATTAAGAGGTGTTTATTAAATTTAAGCTGCATGCTTGGTTCTGCAGGTCACATGACTGGCGTTCACAGCCGCCTGGAGTTCAATAACATGGAGACGGGGATCATGACAGAGCGGCGTTTCATCTCTGTGATGCCTTCCAACTTCATCGGCCATCTTCAAGCTCTCTCTGTCAACGGGATGCACTATCTGGACCAGTGCAAGAATGGAGACATCTCCTACTGCGAGTTGAATGCTCGGTTCGGCATGAGGCACATTGTGGCCAATCCTGTAACTTTTCTAACTCAAGCCAGCTACCTGGCCTTCTCCACCTTGCAGGCCTACGCGTCCATGCACCTTTTCTTCCAGTTCAAGACCACCAGTCCTGACGGCCTGATACTTTACAACTCTGGAGATGGTAGTGACTTCATCGTGGTGGAGCTGGTCAAAGGGTAAGTGCTGTGGTGTTAGGACTGAGGAAAGACAGAAGGGGCTGTTTGGTATAGGAGCAAACTATTTAGATGTATGCCTAATTTTTAACTTGTCTAGGTTTGTATCATTGCAACAATATTTTGTCTTGCAGTACAGAAGATATATGAATATTCTTTTTTCCTCAAAGTTACCTAATCAAGATTCATATCTTGGATCCACACGCCTGCAGCAAGAGACACAAAATACCTTTAAAATCATTTGTTCATCATGAAAAGAATGTGTTAAAGGAAGAGAAGCAGATAGAGGAGGTCCAAAAGGCCGCTGGGCTGCATGGGTTCTGGCCCAGAGTCCAAAGACATGCACTTAATAGGTTAAATTGCAATTTGTCCAGAGTGTACCCCGCATCTCGCCCAAAGTCAGCTGGGACATGGTCCAACCAGTCACAACCCTAATGAGCATAAACTGTTCTAGGAAATGGATGGATGTTTTTATATATATATATATATATATATATATATATATATATATAGCAGATAAAGGTTGTGGAAATAAAACAAGCACAGCAACAGTTGTCGCTTTCCACTGTCACACCTTGCAAAAACTTTATCACAGTAAGCAAGTAATCAGCAGGAGGCCTTCATCAGTTCCGCAGCCTGCAGCAGAAGCTTGCTCAGACAAGAAATACAAAGAAAAGCCTCCAACACTTCTGTTATAGTCAGGCTGAAGTGTTAGTGTGAAGTGTAGCAGCTTTGTCATGGTTGTTCCCTAACTTTGACTGTGATGTGATTTAGTTTTATCTGCTGTTTCAAATTTAAAATCAACATGATAGCATGCCTTAAGCAGTACAGTGTGTGTTTACATACGGTACATTCAAAGCAGCTGAACAGTCAGTGGTAGTATGACAATACAGTCTGTTAGACAGCATGCCATCAGAACAATTCGAGTCAATTCTTCCACAGATAATGTCTTTTGGTTATTTAATTATCTACAGTAGTTAAGTGTAAACAATATGATGTGGTGAAATAATACTGGATAATGTACTGAACATAAACATGTGCATTGTTCTGTAGGTACATTCATTATGTTTTTGACTTGGGAAATGGGCCGTCGCTAATGAAGGGAAACTCTGACAAGCCACTCAATGACAACCAGTGGCACAATGTGGTGATCTCCCGCGACAACAACAACGTGCACATCCTTAAGATTGATTCCCGCACCGTCACCCAACATGCCAATGGAGCCCGCAACCTGGATTTAAAAGGTAACTTATCTGGACACTTGCAGAAATGTTTTATCAGAGGCGACACAGTGGATAGTATCACAGGGCATTGAGTGTTCATGTTTGTTCTGTCAGATTCTGCTTTTTAAACCAGTTTCATGTCATATTCCAACACAGTTTTGTGTTAAAAAAAAAAAAAATAGGTTGCTTTTTATTATCTGGGCTACAAACATATCTGAATATAATGAGGTCCACTCTGACCTTATAACTAACTAACAGTTGCATTGGATTGCAATAGGTTGTACAGGTGTAGTTAATAATGTGTTTATGCTCATATTTGCAACATGCAGTCATCAGTATTTTTGTTGCATATTCAGCCCCTGTCAGCCTATATTTTAGAACAAACATCAACATGTACTTCCTTGTTGCTAATTGCACAAGTGATTTTATTGGATAGCATTTCTCTTGACCTCTTCCTGTATCTCACAGGTGAGCTGTACATTGGCGGCGTTGGCAAGAGCATGTACAGCAGCCTGCCCAGGTTAATAGCATCCCGCGAAGGATACAAGGGTTGCCTGGCATCTGTGGACTTGAACGGAAGACTCCCTGAACTGCTGGCCGACGCCCTCCACAAGGTGGGAGAGGTAGACCGCGGGTGTGGAGGTGAGGCGGGGGAACACGCTGGGAAGTATGAAACACGTGTGAATCATTCTCATAATCTGATTGCCACTCACTGAAAACTAATCACACCACATTTGTTATGGTATTAAACAGCTTTGTTGAGTGTTCCATTATGATTGGCCCGTGAACACACACTGCGGTTATATTATTTCTAATTATACACGCTAACATGTAATAATATCACACTTCAGTCCAGAAGTCCAGCTGCTATTGTTGAGCGCTAATCAACCGTGGAAGCACTCAGTAGAGCCTGGAGTTCTGCCAAGGCTTAATGATCTTAAATAATGTCCACAGGTAGAAGGTACTTTTACAGGAAACATGAGACCAGAGTTCTATAAGTGTACCTGAAGTTTGTCTTGAGTTGACACTTGGCTAAAGGTCACAGAGTCTCCAGAATCAAAAGACATTTCATGAACAAGATAAGCTAATTTTATGATGAATAGAAAATGATAGTGGTCTTAAGGTCTTTAAAATCAATTAGAAAATATAATATATTTATTATTGGTCATTATTTTATGATATGAACACTGCTAGTCTTGCATGCCGTTATGAAGTCTCATAATATGATTATTACATGTATTTTTAGTTTTTTGTATAAAACCAGCATTTTCCCGTTAAAGGGATAGTTCGGGATATTTGACATGAATCTGTATGGCATCCCCGTCAGTAGTGTCGCATAGCCACACCGACTTACCACCGACATTGTCCTGTGGGCCGAGTTCTGTCCAGATTTGGTCAGCAACGAAAGTAGTCCGGCAGGTTTGCCGGGACACTTAAATAAAAAGTTTTTCTTCTCAAAACAGCATGTGTTCAAAAGAGTGATTTATTTGCATCACAAAACCGATGTCCACGAAAAAGTCACACCTCGTCCTGTGGGCCGAGTTCTGTCCAGAACTCGGCCCACAGGACGATGTCGGTGGTAAGTCGGTGAAATATCCCGAACTATCCCTTTAATCTGATTTTTTAATCAAAGATTGGTTTTAACTGGATTTCATATATTTCATACAGACTTCAACAAACATTTGATCACTTTTTCATGAACTTTAAAAAATAATTCATAAAGAGGGATAAAAATGGTAAACTTAACATATAAAGAGGGATGTTACTCTGAAATTCCCTGCAAGATTTTTGTAAAGTTTGTGAAGGACAATAAAAATAATAATTTATGAAGCCAACTGTAGGAAAAACAACAACAATCAAGACAGCATATATTAAAAATTGACAACTGGTTTACCATTATATATTTATTTTCCTTTGGACTGCAGTGAGCATGCATGAATAAAACAGAGACAAAGTCACTGATAAATCTGCTACACCCTGTAGGTCCCAGCACCACCTGCACAGAGGACTCCTGCCACCACCAGGGAGTGTGTCTGCAGCTGTGGGAGGGTTTCTCCTGTGACTGCACCATGACCACTTACGGGGGGCCGTTCTGCAGTGATCGTAAGTAGAGGTGTATAACACCTGAATGGGTGGACTTGAAAGTCTGTTCTAGTTGACATATTCCACCGGTCACTACAGGGTCAGATCCCACAGACAGCTGAACAGATGTGTAAAATATGAATTCCTTTATAAAGAACATTCAGTCGCGTTTAAAGGTTGTAACAGTGAGAGATGACAGATGTCATTTTGAATTACACTAAACCGTGCCCTCTCAGAGCCACTCACAGTGGGTGTCAGGGCTGCTCGCTGGTAACTGCTACATCAGTCTGTCATAAATGGTGGGGAAAACACTGTATGCCCAAAACATGAACAGTTCAGGAAACAAAAGTCTTGTTTTATTTCCAGAGAAATAAGTCAGTGTTTCCCGATGTTTGTGGCTTGTGGAGCTTAGAAGAGGTGAAAATATGCAGAATTTCCCAAATAAAAAGTCAGAAAATGTTAACACAATGATGTCGAACTGAACTATTTTTATTACTGTAATCATCTGGCGGGTCTATATTCTTTTGGGAACAGTGGTCTGAATTGTGGTTGTTTTTATAGCTAGAAAACCACACAAAAGTCCATGTGGCTGCCCATTTTAAGGCATTTTTTTAGGATCTACTGTATGAAAGTTAATTGAAACCAATTGCTGCTTCATCTGGGAGGGGACAGAGGAGAAGAATGGATTTTGTGAAAATTGAGAGAAATGAAAGAGAGAGAGGTCAGAAGGAATACACAGGTGACTGAATTATTGAGAGGCACTGTCTCCATGTTAATATAATATATAAAGTATATATCATTTTTCATTTTTGAATGGTTTGTGCATGCATTTTTAGAACACGGTAATGTACTGTTTTTGTATTCCTAACGTGCGACACAGATTGCACGCTAATTGCCCGTGACATATTGATAGCGGCACATTTCGAAAACCTCCAGTCTGACTGCTGCTGCTTCCGCTATAAAGAGCCCTCTATGTCCAAAATAATGGACCCAACTCTTACCAGAAGCTTTTCATACTTATAATAGCAAGAGATTAACATTAAGCTTATTGGTCCAGTGGTCATGGCGAGTTAAGCTTCATTTGCTGCAGAGTCATTTAGAGTAACTGCAAGAATTGTGCCTTTGTGGTAATCACTATTGAAATGTGCTGTTATGCAGTATTGTTTTAAGAGCGGGCATTACACTCTCAAACATCTGAAGGGGGCATTTGAGGATAATTTGATGGTGATAGTGAATGTAAGGAAGCCATGTTTACAGGGAAAACATCGCTGACATTTACTTTATGGTATATGTAAGAAAAATCACACACTTCATCACTGATCATCATGAACAATTTGTATGGTTGTTTATACAGATTAGAGCTGGGTGATAAAACAATCTCAGCATGGAATCCTGATAAGCTTAATACTTTTTCTCACCTTGGATCCATCTAACAGCTTGTCGGTCTGAAGTATGCACCCACCTGCTGCCACAAAGCATAGTTTGAACTAACATCAGCGGTGCAGCAAGCAGATGCGAAAATGGAGAAAAACAAATGGAACCGAGGTCCACAAAAGAGACCCTGAATGAACAATGTGAATTGAACGGAAGTGTCTGAATATCTCAAGAGGCAAACAAAGTATGTTGCAACTCGTATAAAGGTATACTATTACATGGAATTACAAGGTTAATTCATTTGCCATTGTATAGTTCATTTATACATTTTTTTTTCTAAACCAAGCCACCTCAAGCAGATGTACAGTAATCACCTAAAGGCACTTTAGCTCTATATCAAAAAACTGCTTTCAAGTTTCCCGTCCTACAAATTTAAACACAAAGCTGCTGCATGTATTGATCCTACCTGAAAATCAATAGTCTGTCCTCTGTGGTCTTCATCGATCTGACTGTCCCAAGATCTCGCACCCAGATAAAATGCATATTATGGTCTTCAAGCTGCTTTTTGCTTTCTGGCCAAGAGGGCATTATATTGGACGAAACAGGGGAGTTGCCCCATTCACAGTTCCATTTGTGCATGTTATAGAATTAATTAGTAGCAAATGGGAACAATACGATATAATCTGTAATGTAAAAGAAACTGCTACACAAAAACTACACAAAATAACATTTTCACAAAAGACAGAAACAAATCTTTCAGCAGCTGAATCACTGATAAACTCTGTCTGTGGCTGTAACATATTGCTCTTGTCGTTATTGTTCCCACATAAACTAGCCACATCATTTACATAGGATTTTTTTTTAAAATCCTTCCTTCAATGCGTTTATTTTCAGTTCAGTATCTCTTAAATTAATAACTTTGTTTATCCAGACAGTGAGCTGTTCATGTCTGTTTCCACGGAGATAATAGCTCTTGTCAGCTGTCGTTTGTCAAAGCAAAGTTAATCTTTATTTGATTTGATAAAGATTCCCATGGAGATTATCTGTTAGTACACAGTTGTTCTACCCCAGTCATATATTCAAAGGCCACACTGTGAAAACTATTTGGTTGGAGACATGAGATCTGTCTGAAGGATATATTGAGCCGTATGGTTCCATCAGTTTGTGTTTTATATGTCAAATCTTTGGACAGCAGGAACCAACAGCAAATATTTCACGTTTTATGCTTTACAAACTCTCTGGGTTTACGTCACTATTCCCCATGGAAGGTATCTCTGTAGAAAGCCCTGCAAGAAACATGTTCACTGTAAGACTAGAGGATCCTACAAGGCAGTGCTTTAACAGAGAGTGCTCTCCATCCAAGCAATCATAGCGGGAACTCCAGAATATGTAACATTTTTGAGAATAAACGCAACTCCATCGCAGAGTAGTGTTCAGGGAGGACTCTCAATTACGCAGGTGGGAAATGGCATAGCTGAGCATCAAAGGTTAAACCAATACATCAGTCCAACACAGTGGAAATAACAAGCCTCATTCTTCACATTGAACCGTCATCGGCCCAAAAGGTCAGCCTCCAGGCAACTGTAGCAAGGTTAGGACACACCGCGAGATCTCCAGGAAACCATACCTCTCTTCGGATCTCTTTTACAGACAGTCTGGAATGATATGACATGTGACAGGGACTGTATCAACTTGCACATTCGTCTCAGACTACTTTCTCTTTCTGCTCATCACACACACACACAGACACAATCACTGCTTTTCCTTATCCTTAGAGACGAGAGGCTGGATATGAATGTGAGTGTTTTTAGCAATCAACCTGCATGTCTTTGGACTGTGGGAGGAAGTTGAGCTGAGTACCCAGACAGAAACTCCACACAGAAGGGCCACACCCAGCTGGGGAGTGGTGCGTTTGAACAATCATACCTGCAATACACAACATGCACGTGCACATGCATACCTGTTTATTTCAGCTCCGAATGCAGACTGAAAGAGACCTTTTCATGTGTGTGTGTTTCCTGCTCATCACACACACACACACACAATCACTGCTTTTCCTTATCCTTCGAGACGAGAGTCTGGATATGAATGTGAGTGTTTTTAGCAATCAACCTCAGTCGATGGACAGAACCCATCTCCACCATTAGGATGTCAGCTTTTCCTTTAAACGTTTTAATTCCGATGAAAGCAAGGCAGATTGCGCCCCATATGTCTGCTCTACTACTTCACTTACAACTATTTCCCCATATTTTATGTAGAAACTGTATAAGACGTGACATATAATCATATAAAATACAGTTTATGTTTAACGCAATGGTACTACTACACATAAACCGGGGGTGCTATGTCAGATGGGATAGGCTCCCCATGACCCTGATGAGGATAAGTGGGCTGTATGTACTAGCTGTCATTTAACAAAAACAGTTTGTTTGGTCGTTTTACATTTTTGGAATTATTAAAGGTTCTTCTGTAGATCTATAACAAAAACAATTGTATATGTGTGTGGTGCCAAAAAAACACAGTAGCACACTCTATGTGTACTTTAAAGTATGACAAAACTGGAAGAATAAATCCCATTTTTACTTTGACCTCCTCGATTATGAGCGCGTCCCAAAGGCCACAAGGATAATCCAGGATTGAAGTTCAGACTTAATCTTGTGTCCCAGGACCGGGGCTCAAGAACACGCAGTGAGTGCCATTCATAACATGGTGACCTACCAAAATAAACTTGAGACACTTTTGAGTCTTGAGACCACAGAAAGCCAGTGGTCCAGACTGTACTCGAATTAAAGCAGACATGTCTGACACGTGAATCTCATTTTGAGATGAACGTACTCAGCAGATTTCAGTGTGAGAAGCCATCGTTCTTATTTACATGTTAGTCGAGTAGATAGACTGTGATTAAAGGACATGCTACTCAATCTTAAATCTCCCTCCTACCTCCTCTGGGGATGGATACTGTTAAGATGATATAATTAATCATATCCGTACTGCTAATTGATCTGGTACTTCATCTGTACTCTTATTGGTTATTTTCTGGTATTTTTAAGAGAAAAAAATTCAGAAGGTACTGCAGGTTGGTGAATTATGTCCAGATGAGGCTCTGAGTGTTCTAAGTTTGGATGATGCCGCGACTATTTCACTTGTCTGCGACTATTTTCACTTTCACTGAATTTATGAACAATCATATACTACTATATCTAAACAATTAGCTGGCTAATGGTTGCTTTTAATTATTAACCCGTGTATAATTTAGTCAACCCTGTGAGGGCATTAGGCTCTTAGCACATATACGTAAGAGGTGAGTAGCGCGAAGAGACCGTGCACTGCTCTGCATACTGTAGATGTGATGTGCCGTGCCAGATGTTTGGAAAGATTGCTTGTGTTTTCTCATTTATTCCCCGCCATTTCACAATCCCAACTACTCAAACATTCAACAAATTCAGTCGAGTTTGTGGAAATTGGTTCATTAATTAAGCCACTTTGTAGAATGGCTCTCCATGTTTGACGGCAGTAAATACATGCAGGAGTTAATCATACCCTCTTTCGTGATGAACTCAAGCATGTGTGGAGTATGCGTGTGGAGCGTATGTTTGACCCTTTGGTGATTCAGTACAATAAACTTCATCGGGGTAAAGTCCAAGTCCGAACTCTTCTTAATATCGCATACATGTTATAATATCCCAACCACCTAACCCTTTATATCATCCTTCACTTACCTGCTGCACATAGAAATGATTGTGTCTATTTAGCTCTTTGTGTAGAATTAACTCTCGCTCTGAAGTGCACTCTTTAGCATCTCATCATTCATCTGAAAGCAGTTTGTTGGCTTTTCCCCAACTGGTAGCTCACCTGGTAGAGTCTGCGCCCCATGTACTAAGGCTGAGTCCTTGCCGCAGTGGCCTGGATTAAATTCTAACTCTGGCCCTTTTGCTGTATGTCATATCTCCTCTCTTCAGCTGTCAATATTGAAAAATGCATAAAAGGCCCCAAGAAGTAATTTTTAAAAAAATCCTCAAACAAAGACGGAGGGGGATCACAGGCTCTTCTTCTCAGGTCCATCTTGTTTACAGTATGCTTTTTCAGATGACAAACTGAATTCGTTCGTTCAGATTCGTTAACTGACTTTGGAAACGGGTCTCTAATTCATCTTCATGATTTCAGTGAACATGGCTACACATAATCATCCAGCAAATGAACGTCTTCCAGACTGAGCCAGCATACGTCAGCCAATCTTTGATACATGCATCTATTTCTCAGTTTTTTGCAATTTGCAAAAACTTGATGAGATGTGAGATGCGTGTACTAAAGAGTGAGATCGACAAAAGTCTCCGTGACAGCTTGTGGTAGACAGCCATGCATGGATGAGTTGCCTTCACCAGCATCTAGCCACCTGTGTTTGTCAGCTTTGTTTAGCATGGAGTTAGCGTATTCCATAAATGATCATCTCGGCCAAATCTCAGCTCTGTGTGAGTCACATGGACAGCCGAGCACTGCTGGCACAGCTTCCCGCAGCTACATGAGACAGATCCAGAGGCAGAAAAATCTTGAGCATTGTGTAAATGGCTAGGTTCTGAAAGAAACACTGATTCAGTCTTTGCAATTCTTTGCCAAACACAGTGAAATCCACCGCAAGTCAATGTCTGACCGCTGCATTTTTACAGCTTTTTAGCCTTTTGGGCATGAGTGGAAGACATGGTGACATTTACAATTCAGTTCCATTCAGTTTGATTTAATTGTCATATAATTGCACGGTGGTGCAGTGGTTAGCACTGTGGCCTCACAGCAAGAAGGTGGGTTCTCTCCGGCTTCCTCCCACAGTTCAAACACATGCACTTAACAGGTTAACTGGTGACTCTAAATAGCCTGTAGGTGTGAATGTGAGTGTGAATGGTCGTCCATCTCTATGTGCCCGTGATAAACTGATAACTTGTCCAGGTTGTACCGTGTCTCTCACCCTGAGTCAGCTGGGATAGGCTAAAGCCTCGCCGTGACCCTGACGAAGATAAGTGGTTAAGATGGTGGATGGATGGATGGAAAGATGGAAACATTTTGGAACTTATGAGAATACATAATCTAGTAAATAATATGGTTGTTATGAAAGTAATGTGAGTCAATTCATATTGAATAAAAGTTAATAAGTAAGCCAGAAAAGTATTTTAAGGTGCAGTCTTAGTGTCCTCATTTAAAACCTGAGCAGCCTGAGGATAGAAACTCTTCCTGCCTCTCAGCGTTGACCTGGTAGTCTGAAACTTTGTTCCCCATAGCAGCGCTGAGAAGAGGCCGTTACCTTGTCTTGTTTTCCTGGACACAGGAATGACGGTGGACTTTTTGGAGCATGTAGGCATGACAGACTGAGCCAAGGGCAGGTTGAATATCACTGTGAACACTGGCACAAAGTTTGAGAGCCTGCCCACTGATACCATCTTGTCCTGCTGCCTTCCTGGTGTTCACTCTCCTGACGTCATGTTCCGAAATAGTAATAGAAGTGAAGGTGCTCCCTCCCATTCAATAACCTCTGCTTCAGCTGTTTTTGCTCATTGGCTGCTGGCTGGCCTCAAAGTGAGCATAAAAGTTCTTTAGCCCAACTTCTAGAGACACACCAGCATTTGACAAAACACCTGAGGGAATAATGCCCTTGGGCCCATGGTCCTTTCAGGTTCCCACGTTTAATTGTGTTTTATTTTAAACGTCTTTCTCTAAATGTACCAGTAAAAATACGAGTGATTAACCTAAGAGCTACAGAATCTGTAATTTCATTTCCATCATAGTATTGCCCGTTTTTAGATAAGGGCTATCACTACCAGACCAGATTCATATTTAATTTAATCTGGTAATTCAGTATTCAGTAGCAGTAGTTAATTTTTCATTTTTTAATCTATTCAGCCATGTTTGAGAAGCAATTATGTTGAGAGATTCATAGCAACACTGACACTCTGTCTATTAAGCTGTTAAGGGATGAATGCAGTTGCATGTGCAAAGAGAAACTGATTATTGTGTTATACCAACTGTGCGCATTAGAATCTCAGACACTGAATAGCAGATTTGAGTTTTTGTGACCCAGTTTTGATTAGATAAATAGAAACGGTCGAGCACAAAAATGGAGGAAATACTGCTCCCACCAATGGGCTGAACTGAAAGCATAACATTTACTGCTGCTTGTGGTTGGTATTTGAAAGAGCCCAGACGACAACAGACAAAGAGAACCACAAATCACATCTTACTTATTTGACAATACCTCTCCTTAAAATTCCAGAGAAGAGATGGAAAGAATCATTAGTGGATGAAATAGTGATGACACGACAAAGCATGTGCTGTATTTAGATTACCTGAGCGGTTGATGGTATTTCATTGATGATACATGCCAAACAACTCCCCTCACCACCACTCCCACCATGTGAGAAGGAGTGCTACCACAGGTCCTTCATTCCAACAGCCCGTCACACCACACCAGCATGACTAGAACTTATATTCTATATATTTCTTCTTATTTGTAAGTAATTTCTTGTCCACCTTGTGTACATGAGCTGCTGTGATAAATACATTTCCCCGGCGTGGGATCATTAAAGTCTGTCGTATCTTAAATCACAGATTGGTAATAAAGAGGAAATGATAAACAACAAGAAATCATTCTCTATACCGGTGCCACAGCACTTTCCAATATTCAGTTTGCGTCACAGTATACATCACCTCTTCAACGTGGAGATCGAAATAAAATTATTATTTAGTATTTTATTTATATATATAAATAAACACATCAGACACATCACTAAAGTTTAAGCACAACGCTCTTCCTCAAGGGCCTTGTGCTCAAAATGTCACTTCTCTGTCGGAGCTCTGTAACTGCGTGGACTATTGATTCATTTAAAGTCATCAAGCTTGAGTTTCCACTTTTAGCTCTATTGACATAATTCCGGCGTTAGAACAGGAGAGCGACAGAGGAAATACATTATTTGAGATGCAGAACCTCTCATAACACTAAGTATTACTAATCAAGAACTCACAAAGCCCTTCCTGGTGTGAGCACCACTCTCTGCACGCAGCCTCCTCTGTCCTCATTGTTGTTTGATGTTCTTGCACTGAAAACTTTGTTCAGATTGAAGTGTGTTTGTATACTTGAGTATATTAGTGTTCCTTCTGGTTCCAACAGGGATAAAAAAAAAAATGTTGGACGTGTTACTCAGATGTTAACAATGACCATGTTTTGATGTCTAAATGGCAGCGGTACACTGTGGGTTTCAATTGTATTGCACTTCTAGCTGGATCCAAAAGAGGCAGCAAGGCACTAGAGTAAGATGTTACATCACCTCTGTGTGTAGGAACACAGTGTGTGAACAATTTCTAGCGAGCAGCAAATTCAAGAATCACAGTTTCAGTGGTCTCTTCATTGTAACTGAATGGTGTTTCTCTTCCCCGAGGTTAAATCTGTGTTCAGACACTGCTGATCTACTAAAAGCCGATGAAAGCTGCATGAAGCTGTGAATACAAAATGGGATCCATAGAGCTAGTAACCCTTTCATGTTTCATATAACAGTGAGTCATTTGTTTCAGTTGAATATATACAAAAGAATGCATGGCGGAGTAACACATTTATGGAGAGCAGACTGAATTTAATATGAGATTTATGTATCTGATTTTTGTTGTACAATTACTGTATAACGTCGCAGAGCTGCTAGCGTAGCTGTTGACTTGTTATTTTCAGGGTTAAGACTGTATACAGTACACAAAGTACACAGCGTCATAATGCTGTCATTATCCTCAAGAATTAGGAAGAACGACCAGTAATTATTTCTTTACAAAAAAAAAAAACCCTGCTCACTTTGTTTCGAGTGACTCGACATTGCTTCCGCGACCTCTTGCAACGTTTGGGTAAGGTGTCACAGATCAGGATAATTTAATGCGAGCTGATGGCTCATTAGAATGCAAACAGACACAGGCTGTGCTAAGCTATGTTTAACAGATTGGAAAATACAAGCCGCTGCCAGTTTCACTCAGATATGCGACAAGTTATTTCATGATTAGTTATGGCCTCTTATGACTCACACTGCAAACACTGACTGCTGGAGAGGGAATCTTTTGCCAATGTCACACCGACTAACAGTGTTAGAAACACACTTTGTCCATTGAGGAGTTCAAACCACAGTTAGACTGTGTGAGATTGGACGTTACAGGATGTAATGTAACGTCTCTGTGCGGCCATGTGAGTAGTTTGCATACTCATTTTACGTGATCACTTGGAACAACTTTGTATTAATTTGCAGTCCTTCCCACTAAGGGGTCAAGTGGACCCAAAACATGGCCGCAAAATGCCACCAAATGTCCTAACTGTAGGGGTCTGACTTTCAGGCTGCAGCACTCTCTTGGTGTACAGTACACATGCACTCACCCACTTGTTGAGGGTAATGTTATAAGTGACTCATCTGACAATATCACTACTTTTTTCCTACACCTGTAGATCTGTATCTGTGGTTTTTGTGCCACTGAACTCTCAAATGTGCATTCAATTTGAGGCACCGCAGCTGGACTCTAATATCCTCCCCTCCCTCTGTGTGATCGTTCTGATCGTGTCCTGCTTTGACATTCTCAGTCACCTGCAGAACAGCCGCTCTTCTGTTCTTCCTCACGTGTCTCGCTAATGCACGAGCATTGTCATCATCAAATGCGCACTCCACAATTTCAGACCCTATTTACTGATGTCTTTCCCACACTTTAGATCTAAATGCAAATGCCACTGTGGTCTCTATTCCCATTGAAACACTAGCCAGATGTCTTTGTGACTGAAGCTGCTGCCATCCGTGCCACCCAACAATGAACCTCTTTCAAAGTCACTTAGATGGTTTCCTCTTGCCATCACGATACAAAATCAGAATGAGCTCAGCCTGTTTTATACATGCCACAGAGCATGATGGGGTGTTAGCATGTAGTGCACCTGTGTGGAAGCATCTGCATTCATTGTCTTTCTCCACTCATTTATCCAAGTTTTATCATTTATGATTCCCTTAACTGTTATTGTTAATTATTATTATTATTATTATTATTATTATTATTATTATTATTATTATTATTATTATTATTATTATTATTATTATTAATAAAGGCATCTCAGTTCTCATAATGTGGTAACAGAAAGAGAACTTTGGCAATATGCAAATAAATTACATCAGTATCCTTCCACAGCTAAATTAAACACACTTGATTATTCAAGTAAATCACTTCTATTCCTGATCAAAGGAATAGAAGAAGTTATTCTATCATACTAAAATCAAGCAAGATAATTCCTGGCAGAAAAAAAAAATGTTGTACTGGCATGAAACCGGCATTGAGTAAGAGCACTCATTTGTAGATGTCCTCATTTTTGTGTCATCGTATTAAACGTCTGCATTGTTAGAAGTAAGGGACTCTATTTTGTAGTGGAACTCGACATCTTGTTAACATCCTCGACAGCTCCTTCAAGCAGAAAAGGATTATTTGATTATAGAGTTGTGCCTCGAATGCCTGGTTGCATACCTACAGTATGCCCTCAAATGGAAAACATTTCAGAGAATAAGAGGCAGTGTTAAGTTTGCAGAGATGACTCGAGTGCTACAACAAAAGTGCAGTTCACATTAAGAAAGTGTGTATTTTAAATTTGTGTTGTGGTCTATCACCATTCACCCTTTCCTAGCTGTGATCATGTGAATTACTAATGTAGATCTTGGTGGTTTATGGGACAGTTACAGACAGTTACAAGTTAGGATTAACCTATGAGGTTTGCTGAGTATGGATGTGGAGGCATATTCTAATTCCAGTTGTAAATGGGGCCTCTGTCCTCATGAATAAGGATAAAAACAACAACTTGTTTTTCCATTATATAAATATATGTATTTATTTATTTAAATGTGTATTTCATTATATTCCTCAAGTTCCATCTCTGTTTGTGCGTCAGAAGAAGAAGAAGAAGAGGAAAAGTGTATTTTTCAGCATGATAAGCAAACAATAAAAACCGAAAGATTCTCTACTAGGAAGGCTGTATATCAGCCTGAAATAGCCTTGGTGTGATGACCGATTTAAACAGCCATAGGCAGTTTCAGACTCCATAATAACAAAGATAAGAGCCGGTCAGAAGGCTGAATCTGGAGCGAGAACAGAGTGTCACATCCATAGAGGATCCATTTGCATCTGAGAGGAGAGTGTATTTTTTTATGCTTTCTTTCTTTTCCAACAGGCCGTTTGTTAGAGAGGATATTTGGAAATAGTATTCATATAAAAGCTATTTATTAAAGGAATGCTCTTTCAAAATTGCTTCGTCACTAACCAAAGACATAACTGCAATCATAATACGCCTGCAGGTGAAGTAACCAAGAGCACATATAATTACGGCAATAAATGGTGTAAAAGTGGGGTCAGAGGCTTGCCAAGAGGCTCAGTGCTTCTGCACACAACGAGTGCTGTGGGTGTGTGGAGATAAATTGTTTCACATTGGCAGTTAGTGCCTCTGTTCGTTCTGCCATTTCGAGGATGATATTCACCAAGACGCCGTCCAGTTTTGGGACATTATTCAGAGCTTGATTACCCGTGGACAGCTCCCGCCCTGCTGTGACTGTCCCTCTGTGCCCAACTCTGCATGGGAATATGGTGGGTTTCACTTGAGACCCAGACCACGCAGCAGCTGAGCCTCAGATGAATGCTAGTCTATGTCGGCTCCCGGGGGGGGCGGGGCTTCTCAGTCCCTACTGCAGGGGCTGTGTGAGAGGAGAAAGGTTACATTCAGTTTACATCATAAAGGCTAGACACGCACACAGATGCCTTAAGATGCATAGCCTGCCTCTCTCTGGCTTCATTTTGTGTCTTTCTGTCACTCTTAGCGCTCACAGACTCATGACACACTCACTTATACATCATTCACTCGCCGTTCCTCTCCTAAAGTCGCAGCTTTCATTCTGTTTGGTGCGCGATAAATTATAACCCACTCTAATGAAGAATTCAGTGAAGAGACAGTGCATGCGATGCAGCTCTGTCGTTCAGGTTGTGCTTCATCATCATCATCATCATCATCGTCATCATTTCAAACTCAACATAACATCAGCAACTACTGCTAACAGATATGACTCCATGAACATCACTATTGTTTAGATTTGAAAGATTATATGATTTTGGATAATCTCTCGTTATAAAACCGATCTGAGATTCATCTTTGCTTTTTAAAGGAACATGAAGACACATTATATGTGCTTGGGTTAGACATGCATTGAAACTGCAAAATTATTTTCTATTTTATCAGGACAAGTCAACGTACTCAACCTAATGTTAATGAATCAACATGTTAATGAATATCCTGTAAATAGCAGCTCGCCTTTGTAGATGTGTTTGTACTGCTTATATAGTCACCTTAAAATAAATAATACAAATAAATAAATTAGTGAAGTCATTACAATTACAGACTATATTAGGAAGGTAGGTACATTTAGTGCTGTAAAGTTGGTTTTTTCCCGGTGTGCCCCATGCATAGTGATGTCACCTTGGGTTATTGCTGTACATACTGATACAGTACAATACTAATCTCTCTTGAAATATTTCAACATATGATGGATCTCTGCACTTGAGATGACAACTGTGGCCTTTTCCTGTCTTCAGCTGCCAAAGCTGCTTCGGTGGCCTGATAAAAGTATCATGTATACCGATCCCTCAACTTCTGTAACCTATTAAAACTCACAATCCCTACAGCGCTCGTCAGTCAGCAGGTTGTCATTTGCACGACGACCACGCTGTGTGTAGCAGTGATAGTCAAACGTATTGGAACTAGCCCTTGTGATTTTCCACGTGATGGACGACATGCCCGCTCTGTTGTCTGATCCTCATCATTCATAGTTTGGAAATACCTTTCAATTTCAGCAGATACGAGCCAAGCCAAAGTTAGACTGCCCAGTCAGTTTGTCCATGATTGTATCGCATCGTGCAGTGTGCAATAATGCTCCCTCATCGAAGGGCTTGCAGCCGCACTAACTATATTAGTTAGAGTTAGTTTACAACAGCTGTCGGCTGGATGGAATAATTTCAAAGAAAGCATTGTAATCGTTGCATTTGATGTACAGTATATACACTTTGCAAATGCACTGGTGTTCTCTGTCTTCCTATATCTCTCCGGCGCACACAAAAATGCCCACTGTTCCCTGCCTTTTTATTTCTCTCAGTCTTCCCCTCCTCTTTGTCACCTCCTCTTTCTTCCTGCCTCACTCTCTGGTCACTGTACAACAAAGCACCAGTCTGTGCATGCTCAGCAAAAGAAAACCTTTACATTTCCTTCTTTGCTCCCAATACGTTTTGATAGATTGTTCACTCACTTTCCTCTGTGTTCAATGAATAATAAAAAGATCTGCTAACCTCACTTCCTATAGTGAAGTAAGGTACTTCCCCTTGTACATGTTTCCCAGATGCCTCTGTAATGTATATAATGATTGATGACATATGTGTTTTTATGTGTGTCTTCAATACACAGTGGACACTGCCATGTGAGCAATGGTACACATTCACATAACTATAGGAATATAACAGAATGCTGGTCTGTAGGGATGGGATCCAAGGACCAGTTCAAGTTGAGAACCAGTTCCAAATTGTCTGATCCATCAGAATCGTATCCCTCTGAGCTTATTTATTGATTTTTTTTTTTCCCGCTGCTGACATGTTAATCTGACAGTTGCATTGCAAAAATGACATCAAACTCAGCATGTACCCATGCTGCTGGAAAGCTGCAACAAGGAGGAGTCGTAGTGGAGAGGTAGAAATGATCCGGTTGTAGAATTCTGCTACATATTTTTGCCTCTGTACTGTGTGCATGATAAACGAATGACCAGAATGACCAAAAGACTTTCACACCCTAACTTGATGACTCAACGTTTGGTGAGTTTGTTCGCCATGGATCAGGATCAGCTCTCCAAACCCAACCCCCACCCCCTAAATCAACATACACTGCGATACGATCAGTATATAAACAGGGCAGGACATTGCTGGCAAGGCTACACAATCCTCTAATTGTTTTATTGATTGAAAAATGTTTGGTAGGTCGCACAGTGGCTACAGTGGTATCTTGATTGTACTGTTAGAGAAATGCATTGTTCACTTTCCCTCTTCTATCAGGCTCAGGATATCCCTTCGGTTTGCCAACTCTTCCATGCAAACAGACAAACGGGTTAGGCTGGAACAAGACCAGCTTTGAAGGCTCCAGCACTATAGAGAGAGACTAATGGAGCATTTCAGTAGTGGTTTAACAAGTTGTTGTTTATTTCCTCTCTGCACCTCTCCTTGTTGGGTAATGCCCATCGCCTTGTTAAGTGCACATAGAAATGTAATTTATTTATAAGCTATGTCATTAAAAATGCTCGGGAACATACGTGATGATCACACGTTGCAATCTTTGACTTACATTAAGTGCAATGCAAACATTTTTTTTTCACGAGTTACCATTGAAAAGTATTTGTTTAGTCTACGGATAAGGGCCGGTGAGCTCCATTTTAAATTCCCTCGGAGCCTGCCCTGTGTGGAGGAGAAGTAAAGGAGGACATGACAAATGAATATTGAAACTCACCAAAGGCCTGTGTCCAAAATCACACCCTATTTGCAACCTGTCTTATCCTCTGATTTGTGTCCGGCTGCTCATGCTCTCCTTCCTCTTCTTTCTGCTAAAAAGTTCAGTAAATCACATGTATGGATGCAGAAATAATAAATTGTAAGATAATTCTACAACCAGTGATGCCACCAAAAGGGTCAGAAAAATCTCTATTCACTGCTCATTTCAGAGCAAACCAATGAGAGTTTGGGGCACATCAGACGAGTGATCAACACACTGCACACAGCACCAAGGTTTGACTGTTCAAGCACCGTGGCAAGAAACGGAGACCGTGTGTTTAAATGTTTCTCTCTGTGCTCCTCCAGTGGCCAAATGCAGTTATGACAATATTAATATGACCCAAGGCAGATGTGTTCTGAAATTTCCCAAATTAATTATTCCAGCACAATACGAGAGGAAACGATTGAGATAATAAATGGCATGATCCACCCTGAGATGTTATTCGAAGATGCAGTCTGATGGTTGTTTCAGGTTGGTTCTGGTGAACCTGTCCCTTGTCATATGATCCTTATGATTAGCGCTGATAACGAAGAGGTGTAATGATTGCGTGAGAGCTGCCACTGACTTTATTTCTAGATTTCGCTAATTTACACAATCCATATGTACAAGTGGTGAAGATATGACAGGGGAGCCGAGCTGAGAAGGGCGTGTGTGTGTGTGTGCATGCCACCACTGTGGGTCCAGTGCGCTCTGACAGCACATTGCGGCAGTTTTACACACAAAAACAATCTAAAAAATGAAATTGTATTAAATGCGCAGTATGAGGAGATATTGTTATCACTGCTGATGCTATCTTCTGCAGTTCTTTAATGCTATTCGATGTAATCTTGGATGTCTTGGACCCTCTCCTCTGGAATGTGATGGTGAGACAGTGCTGATGAAATACTGAGCAGGCAAATCTTTTATGGGATAGTTATTGCTCACTACAGGCACAAGTACAAATTACACTGCTGGTTTGAATGTCGTCATGGATCAGTGATTAATGTTTGATGTTTAGTATGTGGGAGAAACAGAATTATACAATCTGGCTTTGATTCACCACTTCACCATCTGTGACGCCGGTGTCTCCAAAATGTTTGCACATACGGATCACAGTTTACTTACAGGTGGACACATTCTCCTTTCACTCCGAACTTTTGCATGCGCTGGGCCGATGTCAACATTTTCAGATCAGTTTGATATTAAGTCAAAGATCAGACCTGACTGGTAACTCCTGAGTGGAACATAATAAAAGCCGTGGCTGAGAGTGAAGTTCACAATACGTTTCTGCAAATGTTTCAAAATGAAAGCCTTTTTAAGGAATAAAAGAAAACATTGTGAAAATGGTGGATTGGAGCTAGAGTGTTTGCGGTGAATAAAACAGTATTCAAATGTAAGTGGTACACGTTTAATATATTTATATTTTGTCAGTTATTATGAGCTTTATTGAGAAGAAGAAGCTGTAAAATGTTGCCATCATCATTTCCACTAAATTTAAGTTCCATACTCAAATTAAGTACTAGCAGGCTAACTTCTTCTCCAGCATGTCAAACAGATAATAAACATGTGATAGAGACATGACATGAGTGACATGACAGTTTACTGAGACAGAGTTGTGAAAAGTGATGGAGTCATTCTTTATTTTCACAAATAGTTTGAAACTTACTGTGAGGGCATCACTAACTGCACCGCCATCTGCTCATCTGTGGTGCTACACTGCTAATGCTACACGTGCTGCACGATGCTAGCCTCACACGATGGTAGTTTAGCGCACTTAAATGAATTAACAACCTTCATTTCCCTCAATTCACTTAAGCATCTGCTTCCCATTGTTAAGATGAGATACAGCACAGATTTTCATGGTGACGGCTGACCTATGGATTTCTGGAACCTCTAACCTCTGAGGATTTCACATAATAATTAATGGGGGGAATTATTAGTATATCACTGAGTAGTAACTTACTTGAAAATTAGATACTAGAAAATCCAAAACCCTACACCCCATTTTCCACCAAACAAAAAGTTACAGAACAATTCAAATCAAAATAATCATTTCTTAATTTGTACACATAAATTAGCAAAGAAATGAACAATAAAATTCATACTTCATACATACATACATACCACCATACTGCAAGCCAATAACAAAGACAGGGCTTCCTCTATATCCTGCTGATGCTTTTTCAGGCTCATCATTAAATTCAGGCTTCAGAATGAAGAGGGAAAACACCTCAGTCAAGCAAATATTGCATCGTCCTCTGCAGTGACAGCCCACTGCCTTCTCAGGTTTTTAATTTTCAAGGCCAGGGCTAGGTTGTGGATGAGGGGGAGGTAGAGCATCTCCGTTGGCGCTCATGTCTTTTGCATCAATCCATTTAGGACTCAGGGTTCACATTCAAGAAACTGTTCCTTTTCTTCTTTTTTGGGGGGCGGGAGGTGGGGGCTTTCTCTGCAATCCAACTGCCTGTTTTCCTTTCCAGGAGACATGCTGAGGTTAGTAAGCTCAGCTCAACAAGCAAATGGAATCTATTTTTTTTCCTGCGCCATGTGCAGCCAACAATATGCAGCACACTGTCACATGCAGTCTTTTCAGCAGAGAGTGCACACACAGACTGCAGTCTGCCAGCACGCCAGAGTTGCTAAAAAAAAGAAAAAAAGAAAAAAAAAAAGTGGAAAATCATGTTTAATCAAGGTGTGAATCTGGAGGAGAAAATGCTGTGTGAGTAAAGCTGTTCATCCAGAGGCCATCCTCAAAGCACTGAACTCCGAGCCTTTTGTAAAATGTACCATGCCTCGTTTAGCATTTATGCCTCTCCTCTTCTTTTCACAATAGATGTCAGCTTTCAACATAAGTTAAAAACAGCAACAGAGTAATAAATGTGCAGTTCTTTTTCTGTTTCTGCCCGATGACTCTGCCAGCTTTACCGTTTGTACATATTCTTATGTCTGTTGGTGGAACCATTCTGCTTTCCTCTGCCTCTCATATTTTGCACCTTCTCTTTCTCCCTCTTTCCTTTGCGCTGTCTAAGCCAGGCTTATTTTAGGTGTTGTCATTTTGGGTCTAATGAAATCAACCAAAAATCACAACTGCAGGCCATGCCTTCCAGAGGATGCCTTCATTATGAGTAATTAATCTGAAAGTGCCATGATTAATCCTGCTATTTTACCCCCTGGAGCAAGACTGGATGTCAGTGAAAAACCTTCTCTCACAAATCCTCCTGAGAACAAACAGTGCACATTTAGGTTTCTTTAAAAACGCTGTACACGTCTTCTCACATCATGTCATTTGCAAGTTTCCAGGCTCCATGAGTTGTAATTTTTGTACAAAGAACTCAAACTTTTCTGTTCATATCACAAACTGTATATTATTACATATATGCTCAAATAATTTGATTATGTAAATGTGTTCTGTCAAACTTCTTAATAAGTGGATAAAAGAGTTATGTAAAATTTAGCCTGCAGGAAAATATAAAAATGCAAATCAATGGAACCGCTGAAGTAGCAAAATCCAAGAGTCAATTAGATTGATTGCAATAAAGTTCATCATCAAATACATCAATATAATATACATATTTTTTGCAGACCGTGTAGATTGACAACCAAAATGTTATTTTTTACTTAAATTGAATACATATTTATGTAATTATGACATAAATCAGTAATTAAATATGTGGCTCGTACTCAAGTCAAAAGCTTGTACACACCTTCTCATTCAGTCTTGTTCCTATATTTTGTATATTTTCTACATTGTAAATGAATACTGAAGACATCAAAACCGTGAAGAAACACATATGGAATTATGTGTTTAAAAAAAAAAACTGGCAAAAACCACTCAACTAAGTAAAGAGAAACATCAGTCCATCATCAAGACATGAAGGTCAGTCAGTCCAGGACATTTCAACAACTCCAAATGTGTCTTCAAGTGCAGTCACAAAAACCATCAAACACTCTGATGAAACTGGCTGTCATGAGGACCGCCCAGTGAAAGGAAGCGTTCAAGTAACATCAACTTTTGAGAGGAGAGTGTGTGAATCAGGCCTTCGTGGTCAAATAAAGAAACCAAGAAGAACAGAAGAACCATCACTTTTAACAGGACAGTGCCCTCAGCCACGTCTCATGCTCTATAAGGGCTATTTGGCCAAGCAGAAGAGTAATGCATCACCTGGCCTCCATGATTACCTGACTTAAACCCAACTGAGATGGTTTGCAATGAGTTGGACTGCAGAGTGAAGGAAAAGCAGCTAACAAGTGGAAAAACATTCCACATGATGACGATGATGATGAAACTGATTGAGAGAATATGCAAAGCTGTCATCAAAGCAAAAGAATCTAAAATATAAAACATATTCTTTTTGTTTACCACATGATTCCATATGTGTTATTTCATAGTTTTCATGTCTCCAGTGTTCATCTACAATGCAGAATGAGAAAAATAAAGAAAACCATTGAATGAGAAGGTGTGCCCAAACTTTTGACTGGTACTGTATATATGTTTATATCCATACTAATAGTTTCAAAATGTCTTTGGGACTTTAATGTAAATCTTTTCAAATTAAATCTGTTAATTAGTTTTACAGAAATACCTTTACGGACTCTGTAGCTCTAATTTACATAAAATAAATTTAACTTAATCATTGTTTTTCTTTTTTTAATTATGTACAAATCTCTGTAAAATTATAGACATTAGATGTAAATTAACAACTGAACTGTAAGGGTTATTTCTCATTCTTCATCTGGCAACACCCTGTGAGTAAAAGCACGTACATGCCAATGAATCAGACAAAAGTAAATTGCGTAAGGGTCAAGTCAGGAAAACAATGTAACGCAGGGCGGCTGAGGCTCAGGTGGTAGAGCGGGTTGTCTGGTAATCAGAGGGGTGTTTGTTTGATTCCTGGCTTCTATCAGCGTGAAAGTGTTGTGAATGCATGTTGAGTGGTTGCTAGATAATGATACAGGGTTTAATCCGGATAATTCAGGGAACATCTGTAACACAACAGCTCAGCTAAGCGGTGACTGATCATTTCTGTAAATGTAGAGTTTTGACATTTATTTGAATTATGATATTTCACTTTAGTTTTCCAGTTTTAGTTTGGCAGCTGCTGCTGACAATCATCTGACTTTTTTTTCTTTCTTTTTTTTGCGACTTTTTTTTTGCAGTGTATCCTGAGGTGTGTCTCAGTGTGTTAGTAGGCAGAGCGGCATGGGATGCCTATCTTCTTAAATAACCAAAGGCAACACAAGGTTACAATCACCCAGCCTCTCCTGCTTCTTGTTGTTCAGATAGCACGGCCTTCATCATGTTGAGCAGCCCTCAAGCACGTAAATTGATTAATGCATGCCTTTCATTCTAGATAGCTCTCACCAAGATATCATCGCTGCCTCGAAAGAAGCTCACATCCCGGAGTGCCTGGCAGTTCAAGTCACTGGCTATAAATCATCCCTCTTCACGTAATCAGCCCTCACTGTTAGGCAGATGTTGGGGATGAAACACTGGTTTTAATTGGAAATGTTGGATTTTTTTTTTTTTTTTTTTTTTTTGAAATATTGAAATGCGAGAACGGCTGATGCTCTGAGATCATCGGGGGATTATGCTTGTCACTGCATCGCCACACCAAATAATCATTACTGCTAATGGGTCTGTATGTTGAAGTCAGGCGGAGCTCTGCAGCGTCTCCGTTTTCCTGCACGTCCCAGCATTAAGACTTACTGAGAAAAACATGAGAGAGGATGCGCGTACGGGATTTATGAAACCTTAAATCTCCACGTGACTCAAAGTGAAAGACAGATGTTATTTATTTTTTTCCTGTTCATTATACCAACAGATGAATGCCTACATGCTGTTAGGGCACTTGCCATTCCACAGTGTTATGCGCTCACCCCTCCTCTGTTCTTTTTGTTCAATCAGCCTCACTACCCCACAGAAACCCCCCCCCAACCCACCCCACCCCAGCTTGAGTAATGGCCTGCGTCGGCTCCTTGTCACTATGAGAGGTGGTGCTGCATGGCTTGCCTCTGTCCTCCTGTTTACATGCGTGTCCTTTCAACCAACTAGGCAATCCCAGCTGATATCTCTATCGACCCTGATTTAGCTGATACCGCTGCAGTCCCCCTTCCTCTCCCTTTATTTTCTCCCCCTGCAATCTCTCTCTCTCTCTCTCACCTCCACTCCCTCCCCACTCGGTCTCCCCCCATTCACAATGATGTGTTCCTCCTCTCAAGTGTCACTACATTCCAATTCATTTTGGAATGAATAACAGAAATATATAAATAAAATTGGGCAGCTCTGAAACTGTCAGGATACTCAGATCAGCCATAGCTTGGAATAAGTTCTGCATGGTTAAGCAGCATGAGAGCGGAGAGTGAGTGAGCTCTCCTACAGAAGGGTGACTCGTATACAGATATGAGGTGAATACATCAGATGGAAGGGGCTGGGTGAAACTGATTTGGAGTGTAAAAACAGCAATGCAACGCCGGGCGGGGGAAAGAAAGGCTTGAAATTGAACAAGGGCTTGATTTCTTTCAAAGCAGATTGCACTCCACAGTCTATAGCTGCCTCAGACGACGGTAGTGAGCCATGTTGACAGGTATTTGTGTTTCCATCATTCACGCGCTCTCGACTCTTTATGTTAGGAGCACGTCCCCTTGTGTTCATTCTGTAACAGCTCTGACAGCTCACCTAAATCAGGCTCCTCCTCTGCAGTATGATTCCTGCGTGTTACTGCCAGGACCTGCGCCCAATGCGCTGGGAATCTGTAGCATGTATTTATTCACATAACCCATTTTTTTGCCTCACTATTTCCCTGCATGTCAGAGCCGTGGCTGCCTGTTTTCTCTTTCGCTGTCTCTTCCTGTCTCTCCCCTCCCTCCCTCCCTCCCTCCTATCGCTAACCCCCCCCCACCCCCCATCCCTCCCTCCTTCCTCACAGACTCACAGACTTATCAGACGCACACACACGCACACAAACGCACACAGAGGCACATGCTGTGCCTTGCTGGATCAGAGCCTCTGCTTTCTGTAGGGCTCATTTATCTTGCGTTCATTAGAGCACAGCTCCAAGCCGAGGTTATTTACTGTCCTGGAATTTCAGCCATCCGGGATTCATCATGATACGACGTTGCTTTTTAATTAGCATAATTTTTGCTGCGGCAGTCCAAGGCAACATCTCAGTCTCTGCCATCCGAGCCATCTCATCTGAAGAGAATCACCTGCCCTCCTCCAGAGACAGACACTCGCAGCTGTCGCGTTAAGGCGTCCGCAGTCGGAGGCAGCACAGGATCTGGACGAGAGAGGAAACAAGGGGGGAAGCGGAGCAGCAGTGAGAGAAGAATGCAGCAGTAGTCCTTTTTTTTTTTTTTTTTTTCTGCATGAGACTGAGCAGGTGGAGCACAAGAGACGGATCGTACATTCATCTGAAATAGAAACACTTGCGCTACGGCTGCATCATTCTGGTGGATCTCTGCCACGCCAGAGGTTACCGTTCAGTGGATGTGCTGCGTCTGTGCGAGAGTGAATGAGGAGCTACTGAGAAATTATTTATTTATTTTCTGGATTTTCTCCTTTACCGTGCTGCTGCAGATACTGCTCCCTCTCTCATTCTCTCTCTCTCTCTCTTTCTCTCTCTCTCTCTCCCCCTCTCGCTTTCTCTCCCTCCCCCTCCCTATTTCTGTTCGCTTCCCTTTCCCTGGCAAAAGGGGAACAAAAGCGCTGGTTCCTGCATCACCCTTCATCGCTGCATCTCCACTTGCACATATTTTTTTCTTTATCTCGTTGTCCTTCCCGCTTAACAATGATCCAGTTTCCCAAGGAAGCGCGTTGTGTTTTCTACTGCGGTGAAGGAGCACTCTTCTTAGTGGGCAGGCTCAGCTGCCCTAAAGCTCTACCTGTGGGCGATGGAGACTCTTATCAGAATTCTTGCCACATGAAGCTCCGTCCTGCCACTTTTCATGCCTAAAACATCAGAGCTGAGCAACATGCCTGTTTGAAATAACGGGTGGATTCATCTCCATTCTTTAGTTGGATGTGTATCTGTTCTGCATTTTTGGATACAGTGGAGAAGAGTGTGCTCTGGGATGGTTTTCATTGAGGTTTTAACGCAGGCTTTTTTGTGCAGTAGACATCTTGTCAGGGCAAAATCTTAACCAAACACATTGGTTGCTCTTCATTTTATTCCTGCTAGGACATTAATTTTGACAACAGGATTTTGACTGCTCGCTTGAAATCCATCTTTTGTTATTTTTCTCACATATTCAAAGGCTTATTTTTTTATGATCTACTAACTCCCCAACCAAACTGAGGGATAATGAAAGAAACTGGCCCGAATTGCCACTGAGATGCCCTGTGGTCTTCAAGTTGAACTGTCAGATGCCAGACTTTGGCCAAATTGTCTGTACCGGGCCCATGTGGATTTAATATACATGGGTAGACTCTTTGCAGCCACTCCTGTTCTTGGACAGAGGAGCCTAGGCATGGGCCTAAGTTATTGCTCCAGACTAGCCCTCTGGTTCGCCTTGCTTACTGTACTCCCCATCCAGACTGGAACAGCACGTGTGTCTTCTAGTCTCAGCACCACGCACCATGTCCACCATTTTCATAATAAGCATGGCACAGTTCCTATTGCCATCAACAGGATGCCTTTTCTTACCAGAGGGGGTCATGGTAAGACATTTTTTCCAGCATGCTCAACTTCCCGTTTGTTGCCGCACTCATGCATCCTTTGGCTCTGATTGAGCGTCAGTGGTCAGGAATAATAACAATAAGATACGAGCACACTTTGCTCTCTGACAAATTTGTATCTGAAAGCTTTGACTCTGAAGAGCTAAGAATGGTTTCGTTGATATACATTGATGGCACCATTGGTGGCTGTCTCGTGACATACAGTGGGATAATGGATCCTTTGCAAATTAAACCTCCATTAGTGAGGTCGTTGTTTGTTTAAGTGGCATTATGAACTCCCTGTAATGGAGCTGGTTTTGTGTCCAAGGTTATTTCAACAATACACAGTAATGAATTGCAACTTGTAAAGCAATTACACGTAGTACATGGGCGATCTCTTTAGATTTCGTTGGGTACTTGGATGTAGAGCAATCCAACTTCTACTTCATATAAAATCTGTTTTGATCATCCGCTCTACATTGTGCAATTTTATAAGATAGGAAAGAACATGCTCAACTGAGGGATATGAAGTATTGACCTGTCCTCAATAATCTAAATCAAATTGGCTATGCTACTTAAATAAGCTCCTTCAAAGCACACGGATCAGAGCCAGTGCTCTCTTTTATATTGCACTTTGAAATTTCTGTCCTAAGACTCACTTTTATGTCCCATAAAAAGAGGTCTGATGGATTTGTAGTGTCTTTTTCACAGCAGCAGTTTTGTCAGTTGCAAAAGGGCCAAAAAATGTGATGAATTACATCTGCACTATTATAGCCATATCATTCTGGACCAGGCTTTTACAGGCACGGCACAGCCTGTGATCAAACGGCCTATAAAAAAAACACACTTCAAAGAACTCACTGATAAATTTTCAATTACCTCTATTGTAGATTTTGTACTGTAGGGTGTTCTGAAGTATGTGCTTCAGAGCAAGAAAATCAATTTGCTGCAACATTAATGATGCAGACAGTACTTATGATTTACAAGCCATGTCCACAATGCCACAATGCACTGTGTAGAATGCATATGCAGGTATTGGTTAATGCTGATTGCTGTAACATTCACTAGAGTACTGGGTTACGTAAGTGATGTCACTGAAGCATAAATCATTTAAAACAAATTTATTCGCAAAATTATCTCAACTAAACTATAGGTTGGACATTTTCTGCACAACAGTGTGTGTGTGTGTGTGTGTGTGTGTGTGTGTGTGTGTGTGTCTGTGTGTGTGTCAAGGCTAGCCAAAGACTTCTGGGGGCCCATGGGCTATAGCTATTTATAGGCCACCTACCCTGCTGCAATGCCTCACACGCCTCACCATAAACACAGGTTATTGCATGTGTTGTTACACTTACAGCGTTGTCGGGATGTGGCATACACCCAGACAGGCTCAAGGATCCATAGAATATAAAGAAGTACAAAGCTATGATTAGCTGCCAGTGAATTGGCATTTAATTAAATGGTAAATGGACTGTACTTATTTAGCGCCTGTCTAGCCTTTTGACCACTAAAAGTGCTTATATCTCATTCACCCATTCATACACTGACGGCAGAGGCTGCCACGCGAGGTGCCAACTGACTGTCAGCTTTAGGAGCTAACCATTCGTGCACATTCAGACACCGATGGCGCAGCCTTCAGGAGTAATTTGGAGTTCATTATCTTGCCCGAGGACACTTCCACAAGCAGCCTGGAGGAGCAAGGGATCGAACCAATGATCATCTGATTAGTGGACGACCTGCTCTATCTCCTGATCCACAGTCGGCCTATTCTGAGCTACACTGATTAGTCAGTTAATTAATTAGTTGATCACCAGAAAATTATATTCATTGTTGATTTGTCATTGAAGTGATTGTACAGTAATTTCAGACAGTCAAGCATCCTCTGATTCCAGCTTCTCCAGTGTGAAGGCTGGCCTAATTTCCTCTGTGTTATAATGTTGCAAACATAAAATGTGACAAGACATCAGTTTGGACTGGGAAGTTGAGGTGACGTGATGATGATCGCGATCTGATATTTTTATAGACGAACCAATGAATTAATTAAACAATCATCAGATTTATTGATAAATAATCAATGTAACTAATTGTTGTAATCTTTTTACAAGCCCCAGTTTGCTTTTAATCATTTTGAGATATCTTTTTCATTGTAGCTTTAAATTTGTTTGAAATTTCTAAGTGAAAAAGGTTACAGTAGCAACAAACTGTATTATTACTTTTGTTCAACTGAACCTTAGATGAAGAACAGTTAACCTCCTACAGTGGCACTTGCAGCAGCAGGTTACTCTGATCACAGAAAGCTGCCGAATATTTTCATTCGTGTTTTATTCCTTCTCGTGTGGATATGTCTCCTCGCGCTCCGCTGGTCAAGATCTTATAGAAAGAAAGTCACATTTGTGACAGGCTACCTACGTGTCCCGGCTATAAATACCATGTGGTAGATTACATCCAGCCCCTTTGATCTCCTGGCTCTTGGCGTTTACCGCTCAGTACCGATCACTGTTTCGGGTTACATATAGTTTGCACATCCAGAGGAGTAAAGCGCATTCAGTGTGTTTTCATCACAGAGCTGACACATGAAAACAAACAACCAGCCAGTAAACTGCTAAGTGCGTGGATTGCGGGAGGATGTCAGAGTACCCGCAAAGGACTCACACAGACACCAGGAGAACATATGAACTCCACTCAGAAAGGCTTCATTCAGCTGGGGGGTTCAAACGGGGAACCTTCTTGATGTGAGGCATCAGTGCTAACCACTGCAACCACCCCAAAATGTCAATTAATGCAACAACAAAAAAACATCCCCTGCAACTGATATATTAAAGAAATACTCACAGGGAACACAGAGGACATCAGTTGTCACCTATTTTACCGAACAGCTAGTTGAATTCTGAAGGTAATGTTGAACATGAAGCACAGCCATCAGTATTGGTTGCAGATGCATGTGGGGGGTGGTATTGTAAACCTGCCTTTGTGCGATAGTTCGTGCAGGCATGAATACATGAAAGCAATCTTCAAATACAGGAAAAGACAGACTTGAGGTTGATTGCATGAAGAATACATCAGACACCAGCACAGTGGGGGAATTCATGGCAGTCTATTTAAAGATGTTACGCCATTTTACAGCATCATGTTTTTTTCAGCAAGTCAGAGAGTACATTATAGCTTGCCTTGTTCTACCATCATATTATATAGTAAGCCTTCAATCTACTATTGTGAAGGAATGCAGTAATCTAATTGTCCTCCAGTATATAGAAATATATTGAAGCTCCAGAGGAATACTTTTCTACTATGAATATAACCTCACACATTTAAAGAAATGAAAATCCATCCGTCACCGAGTAAAGAAGCTACAATACAGTGATTTGTAGGAAACCCCTATAGCTATTGTGAAGGCGGAATTTATGATTTTAGTATCTGAAAAGTTCTCTATCTGTGTCATGCATGTTCCTTTCCCGTTTATAAGCAATGTAGAGGATCCTGTTAGAGGACAGCACTGCATGTATAGTATGGCTTCTCAGATTTCTCATTGAATATAAAGTTTCCTGTTCTTGTGAAGTTGTAAAATTTGACATTTGTAATCCCTAAGATTTTCAGTCCAGGTTGTTTTGGCGACACCTGCGGTGACTACAATAGCAGCAAGTGCAGTTTAACGCTACAGTAAATACTCCTTGAGTTACTTTGGCAGAAATACACCACAGGAACAAATGGTGTATCTCTCTACAGCCCAATCAAACTATCTCGTGCTGTTTTGTTTGTGGTTTCATAATAAAAGCCACCCTGTGTTTTGTTTAGCACTTGAGTGCTTTTAATGTGAAATGAGCAAGTGTACTAAAAATATCATCTGTTTTTATTCCATCCATTCTTCTTTACCGCCAAAATCTGTTGCCTACATTAACCACAATGCAATTCAACTAGTTCAGGTTGAGATTTTGCTGTGTTATGCCAGCATTTAATAGTGTTGCCTTAAGCCGCTAGCCTCAAGCAGAGATGAGAACTCCACACCTCCAGATTTTTTAGTTTCTTGTAGTCTTTTCTAGGCCATTTATCAGACTTCACACAGCCTCCTCAGCAGTCGCAGATGGCTGCATGCACCTTTTTTCACATAGTACTCCTCAAGACTTGTAAACAGACTTTAATGTGTAAAAGATGCAGACAGTATATAGCATCAAAAAAGGGGCTTTGACTGGATGAAAATGATTTTCATTGATTTTTAATGTTATACATTCCCAGTATATAACTCTATTTCTAATGCAATTGCAGATCACATAGGGGAACTGAAGAAAGACATCTTACTACAAACAACAAATACCTCAGGACAGTGTAATAATGGTGTAAAAACTGGGACATATTTCTGAAAGGCTTTAAACATGAACGCCACAACTGAAAGCCATTGTGGTGCATTAATGTGAAATGGCTTTGTAACTTTTGCAGTCGTCTGAAATTTGAGTGAGAGAAAACCTTAACATTATTTCAGAAGAAGGGGCCGTTTGAGGCGCTCTGAGCGGCAGATGTTCAATTTGAGAAGTGACAGCGTAGATACATCTTGCTGATGGGAGCAGAAACAGCAGTTCAACCACAATACAGCTGAGTCTGCATGTGCCAGCTGCATGTGTAAGATGCCATTTGTAAGATTTTCAGAGTGGCTTTAAATTGATCAAATTCATTTGTTTTGATTGATATATCTGTGTTCAGCGTACCGTTTGCATACGTATATGATGCCTCTTCCTGACTTAGAACATCATATTTTAACTTGGAAAACTGTATGTCCTCTCTGTCAGGCTTTAGCCGGCACTATTCATTTCCATCATTTCACTGAGCTGTATTTAATAGACCGTGGCAATGTGCCTTAGATGTCATAAGTCAGACGACAATTTAGACTTAATATCCCTCCATGTCTCTCCACTGCTCTCCACGCACCGCTCACAGTCTATATGGCTTCATATTCTTCCAGTAAAGTGTCCGGTCTCCACAGCGTTCGGTTCACTGTACTGCGGTGGACACTGTACCCTGCTGGAGGTTGGCATGCCATTCAGAATTGTTTATTGCCCATCCCAGCCATATACAATTATAGGTGCGCTCAAGTATGAAATACATGTACTCTGCCAGCCGGGGTTCATAATCACCAGAAAGGTTTTGAATGACTATAAGGATGAGTAATTTACTGTTTGTTCCATTGCGTTGTGTTCACGGTGTTACAGCTGATAATAGCTGCTGTGATTCATGATTATTTTTCAGCCGCTTAAAAGTCATGATTTCATGCTAAATGGACTGTAACATCTTTCTAGTCTTCTGGTTCTTTGACATTACACGTCACATCCACCCATTCACATACACTCATACACTGATGGGAGCGATTTGGGGTTCAGTCTCTAAAACATGAAGTACTGTATAATGCCAAGAAAACTTCTACCCCAGCTTCTTCCCCAAGCTGGGTGTAAATGCACCCATCTTCTGATTAGTGGTTAATGCCCTCTTCCTCCCGAGCCTCAGTCCCCAAGTAATGTTATGATTTCTAATACTCACTCAAGCCCTACGAATGTTCTCATTCTTTATGGAAGCAAGCTGAGATGGCGCGTTTAAACCTTTTCACATCTTAAGTGTGATGTGTGATGCAAATTATAACAAGTGTCTCGGCGTATTTTGCAAGTCCTATTAACATGTTGTCTCGTCTCTTGCATATTCGGCTGGCTGAGAGCACAAATGAAAAGGACGGGATGTGTGAGTGGGCAGCGTGCATCTTGGCACAAACAAACAATCCATACTGTTACATTTATTGATCCATTAAGACACAAACAGCCAATCGTGATCCTTTGTGAGCTTCAATGACACCAGTGCAATGCCTGCAAAAAGAGATTGATTGATCTATAATATCTCTGTCTGATTCTGTTGACCTCTGTTATGTATTAAATCAACAAAAGGTCTTTAATATGCTGACAAGTACATTTTTACTGTGTATATGCGATCACATCACCAATACAACATCTATTAATACTATGGTAGGCACCATGGGTTTTACAATGCCTCTGTACAGTATAATTAATCATCAGTGTTCCCAGCTAATAATGATGTGATACACAGCACACACTTTGCGGTTGCAATCTCCAAGGGAGCTTTATTATCCAAGCACAGATGCATTGTACGGCCATGAGAGAAGAGCAGAGCGCTCCCATGAGATAGTTGGCAGAGAGAGGGGGGAGCTGCTTCGAGCAAGAGATCTGTAAGGTTTACAGCAATAATCTTAACAAGACTGATTTACTGTCTGCTTTATTTGATGTGGGTCCGTCACAGAGAGAAGAGAAGACATAGGAGGAGAGGGCGGCAGGGTGGCAGAAAGATGCAATGAAATGCTTGAACGTTATGCCTGATTATGCAAGGGTTACTGCTGTTTTTTGACAAATGCTTCCATGGTCTCCTGCAGGTGCATTAGTATTCCATCATATTACATAATGCACATTACAAGGGTTCATGTTACCCTTTTTACACCCTCTGACTCTTTTTCTGCTCATGTTCCCATAGCACGAGACAAAAACACTACAGTTCCCACGTTCATTAGCACATTGGAAGTTACCAGCAGCGTTATGGGTCACGGTTTCAAATGATAGATTATCCAAAAGCCACATGTCGTCTGTATCTTCGTTTATTATCTGTGTGCGGTGTCTTGAGGGGTTGGAGGAGTAAATTCAGTTTACCCACCTCTTTAAATTAGGCTGAGAGTTTTACTCACTTAAAATTAGGGGAAACAGCAACAACCACAGTTTATCCACCTGTGCATTTACCCCTACACCCCTAATTAAGTGTCCTTGTAAACAGAATTCAGGCCAACTTCCTAGTCCTGCTCTTCTTAAGGAAACTCAGATATTCCTGAAAGCTCCTACACACCGACTGAAAACCAAACAAATATGGCTGCCTCCCATCAGTCTGAGGTGCTTGTTCAATTGAATTAATTGAATAGGATTGATATTCTGTAATATTGTCAATGCAGAGTATTTCGACCCTCAACAAGCTCAAGCTCAATTGTCTTGATGACTAACCTTTTCTATCTCAGTGACGTGAACACATAAAATGTGTTTTACATTTCACGTGAGGTCTCTGAAAATCTATGTCTATATTGTCACAAGTCAGTTTTCCACATTTAAAGTGATTTTTATTCACCTGCGCTTCTTTGTAAGCTGGTTATCAGTCGAAAAGATCTGTTTTTGTAATAGTGACATTTTTACTCCCTACATTCCTGAATGTGAGTGCAAATCTACAAAGACTCAATTTCAGCCTTCCTAAATTGAATAATAAAAGTTCATGTGGTTAGTTATATAAGCCAGTGAAATTTAAAATAAGACCTACAATGAGACTACACAGTCATGGACACATTCATGGCTTGTCTGCTCGGTCTCACAAGAACAAACAAAGCTAGAAGTCATGAAGGTTTGTATGTTATATTGAAATACAGTATCATGACCTTTCAACTAACACTGCCTGGAAGGCACTACATGTTTGATTTGTCCTGAATGCTATTTTAGAGCTCCTTACAACATAAATGATCAACAAAAGAAGTCCTATTTGATGCAGTACTGATTGGTTAGCATTGATTCAGTTGCGCATGGCTTCAACGTTGTAATACCAGAAGGTTAGATGCAAATAACATTCACTGAAAGGAACAAACCAATTAAGCCACTCATCGATACCACTTGATGCAACTGTCCCTGGCTCACATTTGACTGCAAACACCAAGCATTAATTAAGGTAAACTCAGTAAGACATTATTTGGTCTGAAACAAACAAAACCTATCCTTTGATTACATTCGAAGCATGTACAAGATGTTTGAAGTCTTTGGAGGAAGTGATTTATGTTAAGAAATCAACCAACAGTTACTTCCTAGAAATATAAAACCTTGTGCTGAGAGCCCATTAAAGCGAGTAGGAGGGTACTGAAGTCTTAGTACATGGTCGAAATTGAGGCTACAATTTTGTCTCAAGTGTTTGTCTACGCTTCACTTAAGAGGTGAAAAATATCAGTTGTAAAAAAGACTTTAGTTTCAGGTGTTAAGTCAAGCCCTGAAAACAAGCATGTGTGGTGTGCTCTTAAAGGTGATTGTGGTTTCCGCTACCGTCTTCATCTGAGCACTTTCTCTCTCTGATTGTCATCAGCACCTGAATCTTAACGTTCACCCCTTTTCCTTTTGATGGAATTTCAGTTTAGACGTACAATAGAAAATGGCTCAGTTTCTTCCTGTTTCTACACAATTTAAAAAATGTCGATAATTTGTCTGAGGTTAGGAATAAATCACACCATGTCATAGAGAGGTGTCAACATGGATATCTAAGGTATTTTCAGCGGGATTTGAATATGATGAATTAACACCTACATGACTCATATCTCATCACGGAAGGCAGGAATCTTGAGTGCTGATGAATAACAGACACCATTGCTTTACTATTAAACAGTCACTTCACTGAATCACTTTTTCATATTATATGAAAGTGAAGTGGATTCATATTTGGATGTTTGACTAAATGAGAAGGTCTGTTACGAAAAAGCAAAAGATTTTATATATATATATATATATTAGAAAATACAAAACCCAGTCAGTATATATCAGCAGTGATTAAAGTACAGAGTCAACACTATAGACTTTATAAAACCCATAGTAGCAAAGGTTTCTGTAGAGCTAGTGTGAAGTTCAGTGTGGTGGCTCCGGTCACCACCACCTCACTGCTAATCGAAAGGTGGTTTATTATTTTGGTTTATTATTATTATTTTTTTTTTTTCTGTAGATAATTCATTGACTTATATCTCATGGAGGAAAAAAGTATTTACATACGTAGGCTGGAAATACAACAACACACACGCAAAGGTCTCATAGACATGCAAATGGTGGAGAGATGGTGGAGTGAGTGGCAGCCATGGGGTAGTAGTTTGGTACCTTACTCAGGGGCATCTCGGCAGTGCCCCGGAGGTGAACTGGCACCTCTGCAGCCGTTCCAAATCCAGGTCCCTACGGACTGAGCTGCTGCTGCCGCTGGTTACTGAAACCAGACACCTGTAACGGCACTCACCTGTTAATTACAGGGCCATGCTCTTAATTATGCATCACTTTAAGCTTTAATATAATATGAACAGTGGAGTTCTATCAAATACATGATCTGCTCATTGACCTGACATGAAAAGCATTTCTGCGTTCTATCATGTATAATGTGAAAACAAAAATAGAAAACAACACAGATGGAAAGCTGTGGAAATAATCTATATGTCCCACCCTGGATTATGCGTTCTCATGGTAACTTCTGTGAAGTCATTGCAGGGCAAAGCTATGCTCTCATTTTTGGATGTCCATACTGTTACTCATCCTCAGAATTTGCACTGATCTGGAATAATAAAGATAAAACGTGGTTGTGATGAAAGCTTCATCCTACTTAACCTTAACTTAACTCAGCTGTGGTTTGAACTTCTCTCTGTCAAAAGCTTTGTTCTGAAAGGTGAAAGGTAGTGTGCGTGCAGAGCAGTTAGGTGGAGGAGGGTGGAGGAGGAGGCTGCATGTACTCTTTAGACTACGCTTCAATCTCTGACTGCTGTTTCTCTTTCTGTCTATGTTACCAGCTGGGACCACATATATCTTTGGAAAAGGGGGAGCTCTCATCACATTCACCTGGGCCCCCAACGAGAGGCCGAGCACCCGTGCCGACCGGTTAGCCGTGGGCTTCAGCTCTCAGCAGAAGGACGCCATCTTGGTGCGAGTGGAGAGCACCCATGGGCTCGGAGACTATCTTCAGCTGCACATAGTAAGGATGGGAGACAGAGTTTTGGGTCTTTAAGCATAAGTATCAAAAACACTGGAATATTGGTGAGGTATAACACTGCTGTGATTGAAATTGAACATTTGAAGGAGGTTAAAAATACAGTATGTAATTCATTTGATGTTGGGTACTAATAGGAGTATTTCTGCACATTCCAAAACTACTTGCAAAGACAAAAGCAGAGATTACATAGAGAGATCATCGGATACGTTTTGTATATATTTTAGGTTTCTTCAGATTTATTAATAAGACAGAAATGACTTGAGAGAAATTATCATTCTCAGCAGGAGTTTAATATATGCAGTTTAATATATTAGTCTGTGAATATGGACCTAAAGAATCATTTGATCTATGACTTTAATTCTCAACAAAATACAATGTGGCACGGGCAGTTAACTAGAACTTAGTCTACTCGATTTTCGGCAATTATTGACATTGAAAGTTTGTTTTTAAGATGGTGGAAACAAAGCACGAAAAGAATATAGAATACCAGTCAAAGGTTCGGACACTCACAATATGAGTACTAATTTTGCGAAGGTCGCCATTTTTCTGCTACAAGTGCCAGACCCCTAACTTTAGGATTATGCCACAGCTGAGAGCAAAGCTAAAGAACTGCTCTGCTGTGAGCCTCACAAACCAACACAAAGGATTCATGTCCTCCTACATCTGAGGAAGAGAACAACCAACGGATTGATTTTACGACTTCAGAACTGTGGATCTGTTTCATCAAGGAGGGCCAGCTCACGGATGGATCAGTACCGGCTGCTTGTGACCTGATTCCAAACATAGAAGCTGTAAGTTTTCCCATGTTTTATCTTGTTTTACTGTTTATTTTACAAGTTAGCCTGTTGAACTCACTCTTAGCATGGTAGTTGTACCGCTAAAGTGGATATGCTGGCAATGTTGAATTGAGTAAATGTAACAAATGTAATGTATTGTAATATTGAGGGACAGTTAGTCAAATTTAAAACCAACTGAATAACAACAGTAGTTTGGATGCAGGTAAATACTCTGAGCTCCAACGAGCTGTAGTGAGTTCTACTACAGTTATAGTTACTATAGTAGTTTAACTATAACATTGCTATATATTTGTCTTACAGCTAACTCTGAAACTGTTTTACAGAGTGACATGATGAAGCTCAGATGTTTCCGGATGGAGGTTATTGCTTGTCGTGCCTCAGTCAAGAGAAACCTGAACAGTGGACAGCAGCGCCAGGAAAGTCTTGATATCCACAGGAAGACGTGTCAGTGAGCGGAAAGTTCTAAAAGCAGCTGAAACCTCAGTATACCACAAACCATTGACCTTAATGGAAGACACAATATAGACAGTTAACAAGAAAGTTATGGCTTTATTACTATTTCAGTTTTAAATGAACATAAATATGAATAAAATGCTTTATTTATAAGAAGAGTTTGAGTTTCCATTTTTTACATTTAGTAGCTTCATGTGCTTCACAGAGTTCAAGTAAGAGACACTTCCCAGCATCACCCATTAAAGGTTGAATTGTTAACACTCCTCTCTCTATCTGTTACCCTGTTACTGAACCTTAGTTCTACCTTTTAATCAACACCTTCAATGCCACAATTTGGTGAAATCGTCCTGTGAGTCTGTCGCACATGCTACCTGCTACCTTCCAACTTCCAGGCAAACAAGATGCCTTACCGAGTTAACGTTGGTGTTTTCGGATCAGATCTTTGTCTGATCGTGAGGTCAGCCCTGCCCGGCTCTGGCTGGTTTTCTCTGCTGGCCACCTCTGCACCAGACTGACAACCACCTCTCTCTCAGCTAACAGGCCAGTAGTCCCTGTTGTTTATAGGTAGGACTGTAAAACAGCCATCATCTCCATTCCTGACACTCATTTTTTCAAACACCTTGCCATAAAACTTTCTGCCCCCCCCTCCCCAAAAAAATCCTTCCTTTCTGTCTGACTTCTGATTTTCTAACCCAGCTATGTGCCATCTCACCTGCCATTCTCCTTTTGGGAGATTCAGGGTTTCACAAGCGCTATAATGGTGCGACTTCACACATCTCAACTTTCCTACCCACAGTCATGGTAACATTGTGGTCTGCTCTACTTCCCTTACAGTCCAATAACTCTCCAACCTCAACATTTCTGACCAAAATATCATTCATAAACCTCAAATCCATCTCCCCCTCCATGCTTTCAAAATGTCTGCCGCCCCTACCTCGTGATCTGATAATCCCTCTGATCTTGTCAGCTATTATAATGACACACTCTCCTTCTGCCTTGACCAGCTGGCTCCCATCAAAACCAAAACTGTCTCATTCACACATTAAGCTCCCTGGTAGCTAAACTCCGTCAATTGAAATTGAGTTTAACACTAGATCTCCAAGCCTCTACAGACTACACAAAGATGCTCTCACCACTGCTCGGCCCACCTGCTACTCATATCTCATACGCTCCGGCTCTACCAACCCAAAGGCTCAGTTTACAAACTTCTTATATCCAGTAACAACACTGGCTATGAGGCTCCTTCATAATTGATGGGTGCAACTCTTTTATTTTTCAAACTAAAATTGATATCATATCTACAGCAACCTGACCACCTTTCTTACCGTCTCTACTACCTAACCTGGCCTAAGTTTACGGCTCAGCCCCTGTGTCAGTTCTCCACTATGTCAGCAGTGGAGCTGACAGATTTCATGAGAATATGAGATGAGAAGTTCCCCTTGTGTCCATTCCGTCCCATCTTGTTAAAGACTGTCTCCCAGCTATCTCCTCAATCACCACAGAAATCATTAACTCCTCTGTCCGTTCTGGCTCAGCCCTTCAAGAAACCAACCGGCTGCTGTCACCTCCATCCTCAAAAATACTGGACTCAGCCCAGATAAGATGACAAATTTCCAGCCCGTCTCCAATCCTCACTTTCTGTCAAAAATTCTGGAACGTGTTATGGCCTCCTAACTCAAATGACCCGTTTGAGCCATTTTAATCCAGTTTTTTCGCTCACAGCACAGAATCAGCCCACCGTCCACAACCTCCTCCACTCCTCAGACTCTGGCCATCTTAATATTCTCATCCTCCTGGACCCCACTGTAGCTTTTGACTCTCCACCTGAAACAACCATCACAGGAGAAGAGTCTCAGAAGCCTATTTTTCCACAGGATAATGTTACATTAAAGTCTCTAGCAGAAGCAGTGTTTATGTCTTGACTCAGCAGCAGCGAACCACGAGTAACCACAGCTTCTTGCTCGCTAACTCTCTCCTTTTCTCTTCTTAACTGCCTCAGTTAACGTCCTCTTTGCTCTCTTCTGCTCTCTCATTGTGTCCCCAGTAGCTGCTGAGCCGGCTTACATTGCCTGCTTGCCCAGCTTCGATTGTGGCACTACACCAGCTCCTTTCCCCTTCAGCAGTCCCCTGCGCCCGGGCCTGAAAACCTCTTTTTCCCAGTGGCCCAAAACGCCTGTGGTACAAACACTAACACATCCCCTGGTGTTCTGTGTTCACAGCCTGGGCAGAACAGCTAACAAACAAAGAAAATCAGTGCACGCCACACACAGAAAAGGTCTATTTCCATTACATCTCACAACTATAAGCATCCATGTCAAAAATCATATCGGTCAGGCTCTAATTTCTATTTTTTCAGTTGGCATTTAGGTGGATCTGTAGACATTTGGGATAGTAGAACTCAGTCAAACAGCAGCCACCTAAACGGAACATCCCTGAAAAATGGAAGAACAGACACAAAGCATTTTTTTTATTCAAAAAAAGGAGATGAAGTTGCAAACGATCTCATATTAGCACAAAATAGCTTGCTGGTAGAGTCCTGGTGCTACAATCTTGATTAAATGAAATGAAAAAGAAATGAAGATAGATAAACCCCTTATGGTCTATTTTTAAATTTAAGGTTTAACTCGTGCCATTATTCTAACTTGGCAGAAAAACCATCAAACAGAGTTTGTCACAGCTTGTATGATTCAGTGATTAAAGTTATTGCAGTCCAAATATTGAGATAAAAAGGGAGCGAATAAATTATGCCCACGAGGAGATAATACAATAAATCACAAGTCAGTAGACTAAGATGTGTTTTCTCATGATAAACACGTGTGTCTGTTGGTAGAACCAAGTGATACCTCAGCAGCTGCCAGCGGCAGTGTCTTTTCTTGGATGAAATCAGCCTTTTTAGCATGTAGCCACAGGACAGATGAAGACCAGAGGTGAGATCTGTCAAATGTCTGTGAGCGGTGTCATAATTAAAATCACACTTGTTGTCAAAGCACAAGACAAAGATCCTGGGCAACTGGAGTTAGACCCTTATTAGCAGGCAGAACAAGTGAAGGCAGAAGAAAAGGAGTAAACAAATCTTATAAAAGAAGTAGAAACACAACACAAAGTTAAACTCTTTGTGGTTTTAGCCATTTTTTTTATAACAGAAGTTTTAGCTGACATCTTCTCCCAGACAGACGCAGCTTCTTCTCCTGTCTCATTGTTCACTTTCACAGTCGACTCCAAGGCGAGACTGAGATTTTTGAGAGACCACTCTCAGGGGCAAGACTGATTTTAAATACAGACACAGATTAATAGCATCTTTCATTGCAGTCTAGTAACTAATATTCAGTCCATTGCATTCACTTCCAGGCTGGGGTGATATGATATGAAGATGAAGATAGTAAAATAATGTAGACACTAATATCCAAAAATCTTTTTAAAACTGAAAGTTGGAATGTACATGACTATAATATTTAACCAGAAATGTTTGAATTTCTGCTTGACTGCCATACTTAGCCATTCCTGAACATGTTTGGTATAAAAATCCTCCCTGGGATGTTTTTCAAACTGTCTTATTGAAGTTGTATATCCAGTCTCAAAAGTGTGACTGACTCTGCCAGACTTGGACAGTTGCTCATACATACACAGAGTAGTACACACAATGCCTGCGTGCAAAGCGAGCAGTGTTGGGGTTTTTTTTCACCACCTGCCAAGTCCTGCATCCTGACAGATTGCTTACTTTGACACCTTATTACTGCTCAGCAGAGGGAGATAAAAAGAGTTTAGAGTGTCGAGGTAGTCATTTTTGATTTCTCTAAACAGTTTTTTAATAACACATCCTATTTTGTAGAGACACGTCTATTTATATATTCATTAACTCCACATTTTATTACATCAAACATGTCCATATCCTTCCATAGCCATCCCTTCTGTTTGCCCATTGAAACAGAGGAAGACTGAAAACTAGGTGAAGACAGAGAAAAGCTGGTCAAAATAACACTTGCCACATGGGAGAGTTGAAAATAGGAAAGAAAACAAGTGATATATGAGTCTTTTTAGTGCCACAGGGATTTGGGGGTTTTCAGGTGAGGTGCCTTAGAACCGAATTCACTTCTTAGTCCTCCTCAGATATCAAGCTTTCTATTCAGTACAACTCGATTCAAGTCACATAATGAAAGGGTCAATATGCCTTCATGAGAAACTATGTGAAAGTGAGAGTAAATGTGTGCCGGTATGAACAGAGCACTTTCATGGTGATTGACACACAGGACCATTACTTAACTTAACATTAGAATAGATTTTATTCACTGTCAATTAAAAAAAAAGTGTTTTTTTTACAGCTGTAAGAATGTCAGTGATTAAAAAGCTTCATCATTTTAGACAAAATAAACTTTGCTTGCTTGCACAGGAGCTTTGTGCATGCACAAGCTTCAAAGACCGTTTCCTGAAACCTTCACCGTATTCACCAGAGAGTACATTAAAGCAGCTCCTGCTACTTCCAGGGAGGTCGTGGTTTTAATGAGTGATTAAAAGATAAAATAAAAATAGATGCATTTAACAAAATCGTGACAAGAAGAACAAATGTTAAGGAGGCAAGAAGCTTCAGACTGCGGGACAGCATGTGATGAAGTTACAGTATACAGTATTCTGCAGGGTCCACCCAAACCTTTTAGAAAGTTTATTTTTTATGCATTCTGATATGGAAGTGCATCAATCGAGCAATGGCTCCAGCACTATGTTCCCAAAATTACTTTCTGAGCAGGAATAAATATTCTGCCTCTTTTTATGTAGGAGTGGAGACGCTTCACACAAAACTTGTGAATGTGCATATTTTAAGACGGTACTTTGATTGACAGAGCTTAACCTGAGTTCTTGCTGTGCTTCTTCGTTTCAGTTTTATAAGTTCGATACAAATCTTTGTTGGAGTTTCCTACAGCTTAAAAAATGTGCAGTAATAACTGTTTTGTTTTTTTTCAAATTGAACAAATTTCATAGAAAATACCTGCCTTTTGATTATTTGGGAAATGTGCAGCAGTTCAAAGGGAGTAGAAAAGAAGTTGCACGGAACAGTTTTGAAGTTCTGTCAATATTTACAGCAATCTGTCATTTTCATCCAGCAATCTCATTCGAAAAGAAAAAGAATTGATTTAAAATGTGGTAGTTTTTATTTGCCAGGTTTCTTTTATGTCCGCCAAATCCATCTATCGCTTTGCTGAGTGTGGTGAAGAATCATATTATCATTCCCTGTGGGAATAGAAGAGAGAAGCTCTCTCAATTCCTAACACTGTCGAAGCAAACTCACACCTGCCTCTGAAGAGAGGATGCCTCGCATCCAAAACAGAGAAAGACAGCTGGCTGGTAACAAACTGAGACAGACAGATGTGCTTGGCTTCTTAAACGCATCGTGATCTGTCCTCTGTGCTATGTTTAAAACCGTATGTGTGACAGTAGTCATGTCATCAAAGATCAATCCTCATAATAATGTATTTTCAGTGGTGTAGTGGAGCCTGGAGGATATTAGGTATGCCCTTCATTTATGCCCCAAGGAGCCTGTCCAGTAAATGATAAACACCATGTGTTATAAACAGTGACATGGAAGGCTACGCTTGCATACTAAGCTCATCCAAAAATGAGGCACCAGTATTTGCACATTGTCATTGTGCACATCGTCACCAGAGGTTCAGATTTTGCACTAAATAGTGACCCACATTTCCTTATGATCATCAGTCTTTTTCCTCTACTTTGAATTAGAAGAAGCTTCAGCTGAGATCCCTCACTGAAAGCTCCAGTGGAAACAGGAAATGCCTTCTCCATCAGAGCTGATGTCAAAACAGCCAGGCGTGAGACTGTCTGGCTTTTCATGAGGATATGCCTGACTAGTTTTATACCCAAAAACATAAGCACTACTTGCAAAACAGGGAGAAAGAAGGGAAGTGGAAAGGCCAAGCTTTTGTTTACTAAAACGGGGGTGCAGGGTGTTGCTTTGCCAGCTGTCAAAAGGTGCTTTGGGGCTGTTTTGTAATTGTACGTGAAGAGCGAGTTAGCAAAAATAGCTCTTTTGTTGAAGCCATATGAAGCCCCCAGCAGACCGTTCCAACCAGGGAGATGTTAATTGATATCCAGAGGACAGCAACATCCTGAGGCCATACGACCCTGTACTTGCCTAATGGGTTTGTTTCTTGGGAACAGTGAATCTGCATTTACAGAATATAAAAAAGTAGACAAGATATATTTCTTTCAGATAATATGATCAATATCAATCAATCAATGTGATTACTGTAAAAAAAGATTTTACAGTAAAAGACTGTAAACTAAGATATATATATACTATATATATATATATATATATATATATATAGTATTATATTTTAAAACCTTCATTTTTTTCTAAATTGCACAATAGAACATTGTGATATGTCAGAGCAACACCTTTATTTATACAGCATTCATAGGGTATTTTCATGTCAATAAGGTCAAACGGTGTTTCTTTTGATGAAAAATAAAAAAAAAAAACACTGAAATCAACAGTACTAATATCCTTTCACCGTAATATTAGACACATTTATACCGTATTTAATCAATTCTGGCATCCACAGCTGCCAGTTTGATACTGGAAACCTGAGGAAGTGTGCCTGGGATGACATTGGTCATGAATGCGTTTCATCTTTTTTCTGACTTCAATTCCATTATCCAGCTGTAGTTCATGTGTCAGCGTCACCTCTTCCTGGGTTCGTGACAACTTTCAAGTGATTATAGACGTCAAAGAGCTAACAGGGGCTCTGTTAGGAGTTTGAGCTTCCTTTATAGGAAGTTGATTTCTGACTTCTCAAGCGTAAAATTATATTATAAATGGGAGGTTCAAGGTCTACAAGAACATTTAACACTTCTGTACTTAACATCAACTCTGTCAGCATGCAATTCAAAAGGTTTCTAGAAGGATTTTACATATGATTAGGGGGGAGAGTGCACAGCTCTGAGACAGGTTTTACATTGCACAGCACCACCGCCAAGGCAATAAAAGAAGTATTTCTGTCCACATTTGCATTTCTGATCTTTGAGTCGGTGTTAAAATTATGAGAGAGGGGGAACATAATTCATAATTCCATAATTACATGGAACATGCCAAGCAATAAGCTGTGGAAGTCACTTATGACGGTATGGTGGACCGGCAGTCTGCAGCGTTTAATTTGAAATAAAGCACTACACCAGCCAGTTTCACCTTTTACTTCTGGTTGAAGGCGTGATTTAGTGCAGCCAGCTGCTGGAGGTTTGAATAAAAACCTGCCAAGTCTTGGGAGACAAATGTAATGAGCAAATCTGCAGCCTGAAAGTCTCTTATTATTAATATTATGGAATGGTCGTGAGCTTTCACCTGCGCACAACATGTGCGTACGTGTGAGATATATATACAGTAATAGGCACTCGTTACACAATCACTTGGCTATCTGTGAGAGAGGGCAGCTAACCTTCGCTGCTAGCCTTCAGGCAGATAAGATATGTTCTGTTTGTTTTTTGCATTTTCATCATATCTGCAATAGGATTATAGAAAGTCAGCAGAATATAAGTTCACTCTCTCTCAGCATCACTTATAACCACATTAGCACTTTGACCTTGCGCTGCATTATAAAAGCACTGAATGTACAAATGCCAGACAGGCAGAGAGAGACCACACACAGTTTGTTCCCAATGTTTCTGATTAGTGCCACCCAAAGGCTGGCTTGTGAAGCAGATTTGATCTTTGAGTAAGGTTGGCAGGAGCAGGCAGAGGCTGACAGGGAGAGAAGTTTGTCAAGCAAAAGAGAAGCAGCAGGATTCTGTCAAGAGTGATCGACATCAAGTAACCTGAGCTGGCTGCTGCCGAGGGAGAATGGCACTGAAAGAACTAAACATACTGTCCGTGACACAAAAGATGTCCTTTCACTGCTTCAACAAAGTCTCTGGCTCGACAGATGAGAAGTAGACAGAAATGCTGTAGTTTGCATGTTTGGAATGAATGCAGTATGAAATATGTAAAATGTACAACTTCTTGCAATTGTGTAACTTTCATTTTTCTATTTATTCTTTACCTGCAGGATCAAGGGAAAATTGGTGTTATCTTCAATGTAGGGACAGATGACATCACCATCGATGAGCCTGCTGTCATAGTAAACGACGGCAAGTACCATGTTGTACGCTTCACACGCAGCGGTGGCAATGCCACTCTCCAGGTGGACAACCATCCAGTCATTGAGCGTTATCCACCAGGTAAGACTGCTGGGACAAACCGCGTGGTCATATAATATGCATCGATAAATGGCACGGAGCACCTGGATCAGCGAGAGAGGATTGCATGTCTGCATATCAAACATAAATATTTGAATGCCTCCAGGGAAATGTACTGTTCGCAAAAAAAAAAATCTATTCATTTGCCACATGCGTACAACAGGACATGCCATATTGGCTAAATATAATAATCTAAAATTGATACATTTGACTTTGTCTTGTATCAAAGAAAGTCATCATCAAGTCAGCGGCCTCTTTTACAGGCAAGAAAAAGATGTTTACAGCATTTTTTAAAGTATATTAGTGATTATGAGTATGAATTATAGCTACCATCTGGTCTAAAGAGATGATATTGACTAACCAGGGTGAATATGTTGATGTTACTTCAGCTGATACATTCTTGTTGGCATTAACAGTTTTTGGTCTGTGGAAAAGTCTGATGACAAAAACTGAATTTTCGAAAAATGGATTTAGATGCTGTCGCATAATCACATACATACACTGCACATAATGATGAATTATTCTGCCTGGGGATAAAAGTTGGTGTATAATTTAGGTATCACCATGCAATAGCTAAAATTATCCATCCCATAAGTGGAAATTATATTAACAGATTTAAATGTGGCTTATAGCATTTGTAACATTCAAATGCGTTAATGGCTTTGCATAATAACTGTGGACTAGATATGCAAAGACAAATCAATGCAATCTACAAATACACAACAAAAAGATCCGGTTCCTGCAGAAAGACAGATTTGCACCTTGCGGATTGGTTTAAAGCTCTTACACAGGAAAAAGCTTACAGTAAAAACATCCTGTCACACACTGTCATGTACTGTCCCTCCTTTTCCATGTTGTGCTGTAATCCTAATCCTTTTAATCCATTCATTACCATCTCGAGTCCAACAACACTGTTGACTTTAAACTGTTTATTTCTTCCTATTCATCTCGATCCATTTACTTACAATATTATCATAGCATGTGGGTTCGATAAGTATTCAGATTTTCTCAATAAACTCTAGATGGAACATTTATAAATAATGCCAACAAGAATGGAGAAGTTGTAACATCAGAAGCGTGTGGAAAGTGTGTGGCTGATGATTGATAGAAACTCAAGCGACTGAATGAAAAGTATTTATAACACTAGCATAGCCTGGACTCTCCTATTGTCCAGCTCATACTGTTGTAGTTTGTATCATGCAGTAGATTTCTTGCTTTCATGTGATGAATTAGTCTTTTGCGTTTGCATGTGTTAAATAGAGAGCTGAAGTCCTGCCCCACTTGAGAGCAGCCCCAAAAAAAATAAGTAGAGCTTTGTCCACCTCTGAAGTTTGCTTTTTTTTCAGCTCCTCAGTACACATTGTATATCATGCAATGTTTATTAAAAAAGCAGAAGTGGGGCAAGACGTTGGTCCTCTGTAACTGATAACTGATGAATTTAGCTGTTTAACAGAATGTGTATCATTAATTGTCTTTGTTGAAGCGTCTGATTTTTGTATGCTGTCTCATGTTTACCTGAATTAACCTCTTTTTTTTTATACAGTACAAAAATATTTTACATTTTACTGTCATTGCTATATACTTAAGATAATGCTTTTCTTAAAAATAGCTAAATAACACTAACTAGTGTAGCACATTATAAATAGCCTAAACATTACTCTAACTAGCATTAACACTGTTACTCATAATAACTAGATATCACTAAGTAAATCACAAGTTTCTTTTAACTCACAGCTGGGTTAAAACTGATAACTTGTTAAACCTGTTAGCCGTTATAACTCTGTTTCTAACCATGTGATCTTTCAGCTTGCAGACTTTAACCTTTAATCTGTCTCTCCAAATTCTTTGAAGGACACTATGATAATGAACGACTGGCTATTGCTAGACAAAGAATCCCATACAGACTTGGTCGGGTAGTTGACGAGTGGCTACTCGATAAAGGTAAAAATTAATTGATTAATTAATTAATCTTTGAAATAACTACTAAATAACCTTTGCCCATGAGAGGTGCAGTGCCAGAAGACAAGAGTGACAAGGATTGAGTTACCCTCCATTTGAATTGGAACTTGCATTGGCTATGAATTTTGACGCGCTCAGTATAACTTCAAGTGGAATTCAAAGTGTCAAAGCAAAGGGGTAAACGCATACTTGCCATTTATTCTTTGTCATCCTTACACCTTGTGGAAAAGCTGCACCTTTAACAAAGATTTTAAAACAATTAGCTAAAAACACATAACCCTTGTCTAACCCTCTAACTGTGTCTAACTGTGTGTAATTATCCTACATAAAATCATTTAAATGCTGTGAAACATATCCATTAACACCAGTGAAACTAACACGTGACCTATGTTGACCAGGTCCCGTTCCTCCTAAACTGAACGTTTCCAAATATAACTCCTGGATGTAATCACCCTAAATGAACTTCCTTTCCCTCCTTGTTCCCCGTAACCTTGTGTTGCTTCACCTTGTACTACAACGCCCAAGCCTGAAGTTTTTTTTGTTTTTTTTTTGCTGCGACAAAATAGCCCTGACAGGCTGTTAAAGGAAATCACTGTTTGCAGCCATTAACTTTGCTAATAAGTATTCTCCTGAGAGACCCATTACTGCAGTCCTCCTCTGATGTAACACTGCTTATCAGTGAAGCTGCTGACAGTGGTGCTGTTGGATATCATTGCCCCTTTCAGGAGGTGAAACAATTGGACGAGGGGGAACCCAGAGCAGAGCATGTTTCAATGGCGTAATGGCTGATGGAGTCAGTGGATGGAGGGATGTCATTTAGCTTCCTACAGTCTGTAGTATATTAAGACATTTTAATTATTCACCCCTCTTTGTAAAAGAAGAAGCCACAAGATGTGCATCCTTGTACCATCTGTTCTGGAGTAAAGAAATAAATAAATATCCTTTTCCCTGCAGACAGATTCATAACTCAGTGCTAATTAAAAATGACTATCTCTGTGCAATCAAAACACTTAAATAGGCACTTAAATTTAGACCTTAAGCCTCATCTGGTGGTTGTAACCTGCATGTGTCAAGTCTAAATTATAAACCTGCTGCTAACTAACCTACCCCTTTTAAAGTTCAAATCTAAATCCAGTTTTAAATAAACTATTACTGTTCACTAAAACCCACCTGGTTCAAATGATGTTCCTGTGCAAGCTCCCCCATATGACTTCTCTACGTCTGCTCCACTGTTCTCTCCCTTTTTCTACTTCTTTTCTTTCTCTATGTCTCTGTCTGACTTCAGGGAGACAGTTGACCATCTTTAACAGCCAGGCAGCCATTAAAATTGGTGGCCATGACAAGGGTCGGCCCTTCCAGGGTCAGATTTCAGGGCTGTACTACAACGGTCTCCAGGTGCTCAAACTGGCAGCAGAAAATGACCCCAGCATACAGGTGGAGGGGAACCTGCGCCTGGTTGGGGACTCGCTCTCCGTGTTGACAACTGACACCACCTCCGCCACCCCGCTGGCAGTGTCCGATATGTCCACCACAATCATGGAAACCACAACGACTATGGCTACCACCACCACCCGCAGGCAGCGATCACCCAGCTTAAGGGAGAGCATCTCAAAGGTCAGAGAGAGTATGAAGGAATATTTAAAGAGAACTGGATGCTAACTGGATGTTAATTGGTTTAAGGGTTAGATGAGTCACCACTTTTCCAGGAGCTAAAAATGGGGTGGGGGGGCTATCAAGTGATGAAAAAAAAAATTATCTAATTAATTACATGCTTAATTCATCTAAATGAATGATGTATATCAGTATTTGTTTTGTGAAGGATTTAAAGATGTCAACTCGGTAGGTACACTCAGACCCTGTTTGTGTTTGGCTTGATGAGACCACTTGCTCACGGTAGCATCTGTGCAGGTCTGACCTCCAGCCTCGCTGCTCAGTGGTTTGCATTGTGGTGATATTTCAGGCTTAAAGTGGTCCAACAAAAAATCCTGATTGCAGAAATTGGTGCTCCAACCATCAAACACTGTTGTTATATGCCTCCATCATCCTTACAAAGCTACGATGGAAAATTGTGCTCTGGTATATGTGACCATCATAGAGCATGATTCATTTTTTAATGCATTAGTATTTCTAATAGTAAATAAAATAAAATAGTATATTTTTTAATAAATCTAAATTACAAAATTAGAAAATTCTGATTAACAAGAAACTAATGATGAATGATATGTCTGTATATGCTAAAATACTGTAAATAGAACTATGTGACCAACTCCTTTCTTATTCTATCGCAGTTCTACTTTTTCTATTCTGCTCATAGTTGAAGATTTTCCATTCATGCTTTGTTAATATGTGCGTCGTATTACTAGATACTTCAGTGTCACACGGTATGAATCAAAAAAACACAATCGCATAACCAAGGACAATCAGATAATACACTATTTTCCTTGTTTCCTCTTCACACTCCCGATGACCATGGCGCTTAACTTTGGGAAAAGAAGGCCTTCATTTCACTGAAATTGAAAACTCTTTATTAAAGGAAAGTAAACTGCCTTCTGGCTCTTCAGATCTGAAGGGCTGAGTCTCAGAGAGAGGTGAACTCTGACTTGTAGAGGGTCAATATTAGCTCTCTACAGAAGGATTTTTTTTTTTTTTTTGATTGGTACTCAAGATGTTGCAGTGGAAACTTGAAATAGTCACAGTAAGGAGGAGTCACAGTAACAATATTGTATAGGTAGCATGTGCAGTCTTCACCTATCATAAAACCAAAAGACTCTTGAATTATAATGAATTATTGAATTCAGTATGCATGTATAAAATGTCATATGTAATAATTAGAATGAACAACATAAATCCATTAAATAAATGTATGTATGTCATCTGACACTGATGCTTCACTATATTTCTGATCAGCTATGCAAAAATACATTTTGATCTGAAGAACAGATTTTGCCCATCAAAATACTGAATCCAGACTGGTCACATGACCAAACCACCATTTCAAGTGAGTTGATATTAATCCGAAATGCCAAAAACCTGCCAAATTGGAAGGGTGCATTTGGAATTTGGAATCCTGAGGTTTCAAGGAAAAACAATCCCCCTTCTTCTGTAATAAAAATACAGAGTGAATTTTTCATCCAAAAAGCAAATTATGTAAAATTAACTAAATTACTCAATTACTGAAAATGTATCCGTGAATTTACTCTCCATTAGTAGTGCATCTACTTTGCTTGCAGTGAGCCACTGGAGCGAAGAATAAAAAGTAGCTGCATATGAGCACATTTTACATTTGTAGTGTTGCTCCAAGAAAGTGGTACACTGCTGTATACTGCATTTTTTTCTCTTAAATTGGAGATTCAGCCAGCACAGGCATAATCAAAAAAAAAGCGAGCACAAATCTAGTTGATGGGACTGTGTTTGATAAAAACAACAAATTTGATTTATTTCCCTTTCAGCCGCAGAACTCTGATGATATTTTGGTGGCTTCAGCCGAGTGTCCAAGTGATGATGAGGACCTGGAAGAGTGTGAGCCAGGAACAGGTGGGTCAGCATGGTAAACAATAAGAGAGTGCAGCTTTTATCCAACTGTAATGTTACTTTTAACCAAGATTGTGGATAAAACACTGACTTTGTCTTTAGACAGCCACCATTAGATTTCACATTTTCAAGTCTCCTGCTCCAGTTTCATGTTTCTACAGCTAGCACATTCAGGGTCTCTGCCCTCATATGGGTAGTTGTTGCGCATTCAACTCGCATCAGCTCATCCTGCATGTTAGCTTTTAAGTCATGTCTGTAACTCACTAAATTGGATAGAGGAAAACAGCAGTGCAGTCACTAAGAGCAGCTGACAGTAGATGCTAGATCTGGAATTTAAGGAGTTTGCCCTTATTATGGGAGCCTCAATTATTAATATGACCTTATCAGAATTGTTTGTTGCTGACTGGCCCAGCAAAGTGTGATTCAAATAATGATGAAACAGAAGCGAGTGGCCATAAATAACCGATGTTCCTCCACAAGTAGAAGATTAAAAGAAAAGAAAGAAAGAAAAAAGAAAATGCATGGCTCTATAGCTCTTGTGTGCGGTCACCAAACAGCTCTCAGAATTCCTCTCACAGAACAACTTTCTTGATCCAAATCAATCTGGTTTCAAGAGTGGCCACTCTTAGCAGCAGCATGGTCCTTATTCTGCTTGATTTATCAGCTGCCTTTGACACAGTTAACCACCGCATCCTTCTCTCTATGCTCTTAAACATGGGCACCTCTGGCTAGTCTCTTTCCTGGTTTGAACCCAACTTCACAGGGCACTCGTTCAATGTACCCTGGCTTTGACAGTTGTCCGAATCTCACCACAGGGGTGCTCCAGGGCTCAGTGCTGGGGCCCCTTCTCTTCGCTATTTACACCACCTCTCTGGGTCCGACTATTCGCTTGCATGGCTTCTCATATCACTGCTACACAGATGACACGCAGCTCTATCTGTCATTTCCAACCTCTCTACCCCTGCACTGATCTCTGAATGCCTCTCAGATATATCCACATGGATGACAACCTCCAGCTGAACCTCTTAAAAACTGAACTGCTGGTCCTCCCAGTCAGACCTACTGTACACCATGACATCAACATCCAAATTGACTTCTTTGCTCTCACCCCTACCAGGGAAACGAGACATTTAAGAGTCAAGATCGATGACCAACTAACCTTCTCTGATCACATTGCCACGGTTGCTGGGTCGTGCCGCTTCACACTTCTCAGCATAAGAAAAATCAGGCCTTCCCTAATTCAACATGCTGCCCAACTCCTGTGGTTATGTCACGACTAGAATAATGTAATGCCCTTGTGACAGGCCTCCCAGCCTACACAGTGAAACCCTTTCAGATGATCCAGAATGCGGCTGCGCGCCTGATTTTCAGTCAACCCAAAACGGCACGTTACTCCGCTCTCTAGCAGCCTGTATTAAATTCACATCACTAATGCTCACCTACAAAGTAGTCTTCAGTTCTGCACTCTCCTACTATATATATATATATATATTTATATACAGCTATATATATTGGGGAATCTATTGTAAATCAAAATAATAATTAAATATATTCAGGACTCGTTGTTTGCATTCAGCAGGCCGCAATATTTCACATGTGATTGCTGCATACAATAACCTTTTTGTCATTTCTCTTGTCACCTATTGAGCCTGCCCACAGAGAAGCAGTTGTTATGTGTTCTGTGTGTTATATGCTCTTCACTCAGCTGCTGCATTTCGTGGGTCATCTTCTGTGTTTGTGTCTGCATGTGAGCTCTTTAACATTCTTGCTGTATTGTATATATCATGAAACTATTTACATTCTTACTATGCACACCCCCACATTGGCGGAAGAATTGAGTGAAGAATTGCATACATCGTTTAAGGACAACGTCATGGCGTTTTTCATTTATTTTCATCAGGTTTATTTCCATCATCTCCTGTGTGATAGTTTTAAATTATATATCTGTTAAGCTGTTATGTTTATATTAGCATAATTCCTCAGTAATAGTTGACATAATGAGCAGATTGTGCCTGTGTTTTAATGAGCACAACTTTTCAGCCACCTCCAGGCATTTCTATTTCAATGCTCTTCTAATTTAGGATCCCTTACCTTTTCTGTTTCCTTTCTAGGAGGTGAATTAGTGTTGCCTATTATAACAGTGGATTCCCTTGAGTCCCCATCCATCGCCACCCGTTACCCCGTCATACCTCCTCCCCCCACCCTCCTATCCCCACTTGAAACCACCAAGGAGTCCCTGATACTCCCTCCTCACCCTTCCTGCCCCCCAGACCAGGAGGACTGTGGTGACCCTGTGGAGGTCTCGGCCTTCGGCTCTGGGGAGATGACGGAATCAGATGATGAAGACTTTTACAATAATAACTCCCCCATGGTCACTGACAGGACAGTCCTTCCTCCACCTCCCACCACTGGTGAGGGTGGAGTCAAGAAACCCCGCCCCTTACCTCCTTATGTTCCCACCACCAACCCTGACAAGCTCCACATCCCCGCTGGCAAAATGAACACCCGCGACCAGGTGCTTTTGCCCCCTGCTCCTCCATCTTCCCGAAACACACCAGGACTAACTTACCCCCCCAATTTTCCCCATGTGCCCACAGCCAACCCCACAGCCTCTGATGAAAAGAGCCAACCCGGGGCCGTGGAGGTGATCAGGGAGTCCAGTAGCACCACAGGGATGGTGGTTGGTATTGTGGCTGCTGCTGCTCTCTGCATTCTTATCCTCCTCTATGCCATGTACAAGTACCGCAACCGGGACGAGGGCTCCTACCAGACAGACCAGAGCCACAATTTTGCCAACAATTCCACAGTGGAGGGAAACGGAGCAGTGGTCAAAGACAAAAGCACAGCAACGGCCTCTGTGGCTAAGGCAATCACAAAGGGCAAAAAGAACAAAGACAAAGAATATTACGTCTGAGAACGGAGAAGGCAAGTGTGGACTGAGACAAGAGGATCAGAGAGGATTCTTTCATTTTGCTCCCCTGTTTTTGTCAGGTCGACCATCAGAGAAATTTCACAGGCCACAAACAAACAACTGCATAAAGCACTTGTTTCTTGGTTTAACAGTTATATTTCTCTCAAAAGTCAAGGTTGCCCAGCTTGTATCAGTGATAAAATCCTCATCTACGGCACAAGAAAGATCTGACTCATCCTCTGTGTCATAATGTGCACTCTGCATACACCAATTATTTGTTCCTTTTCTAAGTGTTTTTAATATGCTGGGAAGAGGCATATCCACTTTGGCTTTGTATATAGCATGGTACAGTGAAGAAAGTGCTGAGAACATCCGGACCGATTTGCCTAAATGTTTTCTTTGTAGTTCTTTGTAATGCTCTATCTCAAGTCTCAATGTCCCCATTATGATATATGAGGCAGAAGCAGGCAAGTTATTGAATTTTCATGGTAGATGAGCAGAGAGCACCCCAGTAATTCTGACTACGCTCAAAAGGAAAGTCTTTCAGATGAGACCTCATCTCTGCAACCTCCATGTTATGTTACGTGGTTTTACTCACTCTGCCTCTGTCCACAACATATGGTATTATGTTGCTGGCGCAGTATCATAAATGAAGCATGATATTTAGCAGAAATACAACATTTAAAGGCAATTAAATCACCCAGCATACTCTGGCCAGTGAGCCTTATAGTATGATGGATCAGAAATATTATTTATGAGAGATTTCACAGTCAATTTGCCATGCCATTCCAAGTAGGGATAATTGTGAACAAGTCAGTCTACACCAGTGAAGGTATTTCTCTGTAAACATTGCTTGTATGTACATATAGAGATTAGCAGATTGAAAAAGCATTGAGTAAGCAGGGGAATAGATATGAAGAAGAATAAGCGTCGTGAGAAGCGCCGAATCCCGAACTTCACAGGATATTTGGGGAACACAGAATCACATGAAGTTTGTCTTTATGGAAAGGGAGAACCAACCTGCCTCAGCAGAGGTTGGCTCTCTCTTGAACTTTTCCTTTCTCAAAACATGGGACACACACACACACAGACACACACACACAAAAATGTAAACATATCTTTGAGACATATATATTCCTTGTAAAGCAGCCAAACGTATTGTTTTTTTTTCTATCAGTTACTAAAAGACTATTCTATGAGATGATTAACTGAAGGTGTGTGAATTGTATTGATATTTCTCTGATATTTCGATGTATCTTGTTACCACTCCTCTTAACACGTTGCATTTTAGATTGCCTTTTACTTAAATCCAGACAAAAAGCACACTTTCCTCTGATAGCTGCAAATATGTTTTTTGCATTATTTACAGTCCAGATTATGCAGAGAAAACACAAAGATGGAACAAACAAATGTTTTGTTTTGTTGCATTGTGCATTTTATATGTGCTGAATCTGTTACTCAATGGATCTGATAATATAAAGCCATTTTCTGTGTTGAGTTATGTCTACATTTACTTCTTCATGCTCTGTGATTTCTTGTTCTTTTTTATGAAAGTGCCATTCGACATGAGCTGCTCAGCACTCAGAAAAATATTTCATTCCTCACTCATTGCTATTGTATAGTGTTCATGTGAAATGGATCTTAATATGTGTACAGAACGTGGATAAAGATGAAAATACACTTGATTATATACTTTGTACACACGTGTTGTGTGTTGATTCTTGTAGATTCACAAAGAAAACGTGCTTTATCTGGCATTTCTTATTGAATGCACATTATTCACTTTAAGTAATAATGTCTCTAGGTCATGGGAATTCAGAGTGAACGGATACCAATTAAGATTTCAGGTAACATTATGATATAAATCACGGGACATTTTGTGACTCTCTCAGACACAGTTTTTCAGTTCTCGATGTGATGCACTGATTGCATCAATCTATCAACGGGTGATCATGCTGTGGTAGTTAATAATCTTTGGGGATTAAAGAGACAATGAATTCACAGTGATGTAACTGTACAAAGGTCACACTTTGCTAACGAGATAAGTTAACATGTTTAACATGAAGATACAGCGTTTCACACAAATTGCAGGTCATGATATGTTTGAAAAATGTGTCTTACACTTGAGTTTCATCATCATCTCCTCTCTCTCCGCTCTCTCTTGCTCACTCTCTCTCTCTCTCTCTCTGTGCTGCATAGCTCTGGTGTGTCAGTAATGGCTGGATGTCCCTTATTTATGATGAAGTGAAATGTTTAAGCATTTTTTTTCCCACACCTTACACTGCTGCTGCCATCTGGTCATCATATACAGAGGACACTTTCGCAGCGTGGCCTTTCATGCATGGGGGCACCGTGGGGTCCAAATCCCCCTCCTCCTCCGAGTCTACCAATGCATGTGGTATAATGTTGATCCAATGTAGTAACCAGTTTAAATAACTGCATAACTTCACAACCAAAGTGTTGAAAAATCAACCCTGTCATGATCAAACAATGTGACAGAGTTATGTTTCAGCAGGAGAACACATGGTGTGCATATATTATCGAAATAACAAAGATCATTTTCATAGTTAGTTAATTTTCCTTTTTTAATTTCATGTAACAGGGTTGAGCTGTTAATGGTGACAACCACAACTTGCCCCAGAAGATGGTCATTTGTTTCTGCATGTTGTAACGACTTTCACATAATGATTAGTTAATTATTCGTTTCTGATTTGATTTAATTTGATTTTTTTTTATTTGAACATGTAAAAGCAAGAAAAAAAAGAAATAGAAATATACAAAAAAAAAAAAACTCAATTACTAACTTTACCAGTATGAATGTTATTAAATCGTATATGTTCAAAGGGAGTAGGAAGAAGTATACACTTATGTTCCTACCCCTTTCCCTGTACTTATGATATTTTTATTGTATTAAATTATAATTTATTATAATTTTGGGGGGAGAAGATTTGCATAGCAGGGTTGAGGTGTTACTGAAGTGCTAAATAATGTATTTTAATGAAAAATTACCATTACCATGTTCATGTGAATGGCAAAATGTTTGGGCTTTGTTCTATTTTTATTCGTCTAAGTGCACCTTGATCAAAGGGCCACGAGGGAGATGACAAAAAAGGTAGCGTCAGCCGAAAAAACATGATTGTTTCTGATATAAAGATAACATTTATGTTACATTTATTGAAAGGGAAGTTTCCCTTAACAACAGATTTTGGTCACTCGTTAGATAAAATACACTCAACAAGGTCAGAGGGATTCAAGTCATCATAGTTATCTTATGTAACTTCCGTACAGACCCAACAATTGTACTTAAGTACAAATCCATCCATGAGGTAAGTTCTCTACTCCACTACATTTACTTGTTACTTCACAGATTACAAATTTTCATACTCTTCCTGTCCAGTGAAAAGTATGTATCTCCAATTTGAATTTGAATTTTTCTGAAAAACTGAAGGCTTAATTTTTCCTTTATGAGTTAGAAAAAGCTAAACAGCCTTAACCAGCTGGAAAAACACAAAGCTGAGAACAGGGCTGTTCTCCTGAGGTAAAGCTGAGATATGACAAACATGACAATCTCATAGACCATGATGCATTGCTGTAGATTAAACTACCCAACAGTATTCAAAGCATTTGAAATGAGCTCATCCTTAAACAGCTACAGCAGTAAACAAGATAGAAATGAACACAGCAGAATATGAATCTAAAAACATTTATAATAGAAAAACACAGACACTAACGTTTTTCTACAGAATGAATACTTTTACTGTTGCTACTTTAAGCATATTTATTATTTATATTACAATAAAAGTATTTAGAGTATTCATATGTCTTCTATCAACCATAAAAGTCAGAATATCTTGGCCCCGGCTGCATCAATTTTTATCTGTCTTTTCTATTTGCCTCTTGCAATTCCCCAAAATTAATTGAAGCACAATACTAAATGGCTGGAATTCTCCTTTAATATACAGCAACTTTGATACTGAAGCCATCATTCATATTAATTAATGACAGTGACAGTACTTAACTTCAGTCTATAACCCGTGAATTGTATCTTTCGTTAGTGCTTGTTGTCCATTTTCAATGTAACACGTGTCACATGATTATTTAAAAGCATTTTAGTTGTATTCTCGTCACATCTTGGATGAAACCAATAATCTGTATGCTCGTCAGCAGTAACGTGTTGTGTTGACTACCCCCTGCTGAGAGTACAGGGAACTGTGAGAGGAACAGAAAGGTAACTTAGAGGTCCACATCACTGAATGACGTGATGTATAGGCTATGGTTGCCCTCACCAAAGCAACTGTCATTTCTTCTACGAGAGCGGCTGAGTTTTATCACAAAAGACGAGAATCTAGAGATTGTGTTTCAAGCAGCAGGGTCAGCCGTCCCATTAGCCTGTTTGTGCTGAGACTGATGGGGAATCATCCTGTCAGGTAAGTGAGGTGTAGTGTCAGTGCAGGTCTAATGTAGGTGACGTCTGATCTGTGCTGACACACACTCTAAGAAAAACTAGTTCTTGATAAGTACTCTGCAGAACCTTGTATCTTTTTTTTCTGTTTAAGGTTTTTTGGGGAACTGAATGCAAAAAAGAGCTTGTTAAATCACATCTGCATCACTTTTGATGCTTTGTAGAAATGTAAAACCTTTAATCCTTTTTTTTTCTTTGAAAGGTTCTTTGAAGTACTGGTTACTGGTTCTTTAAGTCACCTTTTGCAGCCATGTGACCTGATTTAGATTTTTTTTTTAAAACAACAAAGAGACAGTCTGAACACCTTTGAATGCCTTTTTCACAAACCTGTAGTACTTATGGCTTTAACTAATGGCTGCTTTATGCATAACTTATTTACCTTAATATTTAAATGTATTAACTTGTGGCTGCGAATAGAAATGATTGTTGTGGTACCATTTCTAATTGTAAAGGGTAACATTCTACTTTTTTAGAGAGAGCAATTAGTATCGGTAAAAGTAAATTTTAAAAAAGTAAATAAGTAATTAAAAACCCAATGTTGCATTAAAAATGTAAAATTAATTTCATATTGATTATTGCTTTAATGAACTCAGCGACAAAACCTGTTTACACTTAATTCTGGGAAGAACTTGATAATAAATGGATTTTGAAGAAACAACAGGTGAAAAGTTCCCCTATGGCATCACCATGAAGAATCATTTTAACTCAAACCTTTATTTAAGGGTGTAGCAAATCAAAGAGGGTGGTTAAAGGATACACAAGGCCACTACTGAGCATTGCTAAGATGCTAATTCAACAAAACAGCTATGACAAGAGAAGTCCAGATGTTCCTCTAACATGTATAACAAGTATTTGCTCTATAACTTACCCTTATTTCTGAGCTCATGTATTGCTAAACGCTGCCTTAGCACTTTCAAGTTTCCGAAACCATGATGTTAGTTTGTGTACTTTCTCTCTTTGTCTGTACGTTGTCTGTATTATGAGTTGCTTTACAAAAATGTAAGAATAACTGTAGGTAGACTATGTATTTTATAAGATATACAACAGGCGGACTCTGTGTTTGTCTCTGGTTTGCAGTTGCCAGAGCTCAGTGAAATAATTTGGACAGAAGTTTGCATTTTTGGAGCGACAACAAGCAAAGCAACAACAAATATGTAAATGATCTGATTTTATTATCATTCCTTTGCCTGTGTAAAAGGCAAAGATGACAAGATGATAAGATGACAAGTCCAAGATAGGCAAGGCTTTGTTTTAGTTCATGTGCACATCTTAGTGCTATCATGTGTTTTCTGGGGTTCCAATGAAACAGCAGATAGAATAGATAGAAAGTCAGCGACAGCTTGATGCAAAGCAGCCATAATAGTCAAACAGAAAGTCAGAAAACTAACAATAACTGGTTATTTTTTGCTCAATTATAAACAGGTTCACATACATTCATAAAGCAGGGCCCTGCTGGTGCTGGAGACCTGGTATGCAAATAGCCATTGATATGATCTGTTATTTATCACAAATGACATTGTCATATTTTGACATATTTGAAATAAAAGAGTAAAATGCCCTTCCCGTGACGTGTGTGCACGCGGCCAATCAGTGCCATGGGAATCTCTCTCTCTTTCGCTCGCTCGCTCTCTGTGCCTGCGTGCGTGCGTGCGTGCGCGTGTGTCAACTAGTTGTTAGCTAGCGCTAGCTGCTCAGCTAGCTTGTTGAAACATTTGAACACAGGCTCCGTTTAAGCCGAGAAACAGCTGTCGTTCATCACCGGAGAGGACCTCCGTCCCCTCGCGGCATTGCCTCTCTACGTTTAATGCCAAAGAGGATGAGGGACTTTGAGAAAACGAGGAGAAGTTAGCCAACGCTGACCAAAAGTGAAGCTCCAGCTTTTTTGGACACTAGCCTCTGCTCGCTAGCATCCTGAGAAGGAAAGCTCTGAGATTTTTACAAGGACTGGATGCGGAAGGAGGTTATGAGGCAAGCTGGGCAGCTAATGCTAATTGTAAGCTATGCTGGGATCCAAATGTGGAAAACATTTCACTGTGAGCACAATTATCAAATCTACCGAGCTAACCGAAGCTAACATTAGCTAATGACGAGCGACTAACGTCCACCTAGCGATTAGCCGTGCTAACTTGTTGTAGGCTGGCGTTACATGTACCCGGTTAACGATCAGGACATCACCCAGGTTTGAAATGTTGATATATGCGGCCTAGCATTAGCCGGCTGACTAGCGTCAGGCTATCTCAGTGTTGTTTAACGTTTGTCAGGAAGTTTGCAGCCGCTATCGATCATGTTGTCATATTCAGCGAGGTGATTGAAGTCGGCGGTGATCGAGCAGGTCGAGTTTCACCGACCATAAATGCACAGACATATTCGTGAGCTACGCTAAATTGTGTGTTAGCTCGCTAATGTCAGCCATAAACTTAATGTAGCTGGCACATTATAATAGAGAGTTCTGAGCTCTTGTCTGAAATCTCAAAAATATATCAGCTATGTTATGTAGCTTCCCTGATGGGTTGGTTTGGTTTGGTTAGGAGACATCTGCTGACAAACGTTGCTAATCACAAACGCCTTTAGTCTTTGTGGTGTCACTCAAACCTCTGATTAAATATATACATGGTTAACCATTATTACTGAGATCTGACATGGAAGTGAAATCTGTGGCATGAAATGATCTAATTTAATGTTTGAATCAACACAAATACAGTCACGTTGACTATGTGATCTTTTGCTACACTGGTTCGGGATCAGCTGGAAATCAAGAGGAAACAATCTAGTTTCATGATCATCATGTGGGATGTAAGGAAGTAAAGTGAAACAGCTAGAGAGATACTTTGTAAGTGCTGATCTCAACGACTAACATGTGCATGTGGACAGCTGACAGGTTTCTACTTTGCTTCTCCTCACGTAGTGATTTTCAGTGTCATTTCATGAACAGTTAACTGCTTACCATTCACTTTTTCCTCCCACTGAAAGTTTCGAATCATTTAAAATGTAGCGTCATGTAATGAAACAAACCAGCTCTGATCTTTCTTACAGATGAATGTTATTTCATACATTCAGTGGGTTACCAATTTGCCAAAAAGTCACTCTCCTGATTACCCAACAAGGATTGGGCTAGGGTGTGGCAACGTTGGTGCAGGGAGAGATCACATACTGGCACAAGAATATGCAAGGACTCTTGACCTCAACTGAAGTATACATATCCAAGACACAGAACTATTGTCCTTGATGAAACAGTCTTGGTTAACCTGCCATCCCCAATGGAAGTGCCATCATAGACACAAGATACTGTGGCTCGAACTGCTGCACAGTTTTTTGAGCTACAGCCTCGGAAGAAGCATTTCAGCTTTTGGTTGAACTTGAAGGAGGAGATGGGTTCCCAAGCTCTGCAGATACTACGACAGGGCGTGTGGGCTTCACTTACGGGAGGCTGGTATGTGGACCCCCATCAGAGCACGTTCTCCAACTGCTTCCACCTCTACCTTTGGATATTTCTCCTGGCCTTCCCCTTTCTGCTGTACATGGTGAGCATATTTTCACAACAAGCTGGCTCCAAGTAAATGAAAGAACTTTTACATTCAGGAATAATAATTTTTCAAATGTTATCTAGCAGAATTTCTTCCATTTAACAGACAGGACAGTTGGGCAATGCACAGTTGACACATTAGGTGAAGGAGGAAGCACAGCATTACCTAATGTTTAGTTCTCCAACAATGTAAACTGTATGAAAGACTGTACAGAATGAAAGACCGCCATCATTCCTATGTTAACATTCAGCCACCAACTTCATGATGAGGTCTGGACGGCAGCAGTACAGAGGAATCCAATAGAATCAACACAAGTGAATAACTCCAAATCAAAGGGAATATATACAATACAAAACTTACATTTGAATTGCATAAAAAACTTTTGTCTTCTTGTTCAGTTCCAGATAACTTGTTTAAATAATATTGCAACACTTTGTTGTTTACAGCCTGCCTGAACGCATGTGGCAGCCCTGTGCACAGCTCTGTGTTAAATAACTGCATTAAAGTACTCTGAAACAACCTTTTTAAATTACAGTGGTGCAGAGTCTAATGTTCAGGAGTCTGAACGCAGTCAACCACTCATTTCTCTTGAAGCTACTCTTTGGAATGAGCGATGGGAATTTGCTTTCATTATGTGAAGTACACACTGCTCCATTTAGTCTTTTTTCCAATTTGCCAGCCATTACCAAGTCATTTCTGGTACTCATTCCTTGAGGTGGATTACATCGTCTAATTTTCATATTTACTGAGCTGCTGTGGTTATCTTTTCACTCCTTCGCAGGCTCTTCCTCCTAGCTTGGTGGTGGCGGGCGTGTACTCCGCTGTGGTGGCTGTCTTTTTCACGGCCATCAAGGTGGTGAACTACCGGCTCCACGCTATGTTTGACCTCGGGGAGATCGTGGAGAAGAAGCAGGCTTCGCTCACAGCTGAAGCTCCAAAAACAGAAGAAGGAGATGAAGGTTCAGGTCCCCATGATGTGAATCAGCACAGGTGAGAAGGTTTTTTTTTTTTTTTTTAATTTTGGAGAAAGCTTCTGAAACGATGACACTGTGAAATGCTCAATGCGTATGTGTATCTTCTTCACAGGGATAGTCATGTTGGCGTAGAGATGACTGTGTTTCGGAAGGTCAACTCAACACCCCCGGTGCGCTGTAGCTCCCAGCACTCTCTGTTTGGCTTGAACCAAGTGTCGGTGAGGATTACCATGTTTTAAGAAGCATGCCTTCATTCTTTTTTATTTTTAATGTCCTACGTCAAGTATGTCTTTAAACAGTCACTCCCCTGCCAGTCTGCTGAGAAAATGTTTTCAATAAAATCCCACTAATTTCGTGACCTTGGTACTACATCGTATTTTGATGTGAGATGCCCATTTTTAAGCGCTAACAGTGTATTTATTTGTTTTTATGTTGTCCTCTTTCTGCAGGAGTTCTTGCCACAGCTGGAGGATACAGGGGGCACTAAGGGTAAGTATCTGAATTTATGTTTTGGTACCGCATGCCACAATAGATTAATTTCCACCTCAGTGTGCTGTACAGTGCTCAATACAAAAACCCACAGTTCAACTAAAAATGAGTGAATCATCACAACAACAACAACAAAAAAAAAACAGTTTGCAGTCCCAGGAAGCAAGCAAATCAGGCATGGCCAAAGAAGATAATGCCAGGTAAAGCCTCCTGCTTCCAATAGACAAGCATCTCTGGAGTTTTACCCCCCACAGCCCAGCCAGTGCATCGCTGTCAGGGAATGGCCAGTCTTGAAGCCAGACCGGGTCCACAGAGCAATTAAGTCAGAGGATGGAGTTGGAGCATAATCAGATTATCGTAGAGCAGGTGAACTATGAATTGGAGACTCTTGGGTGTTTTGCCAGGGCTTGGCAAGCTTTTTTGTCCAGCACTCTTGGGACCAACTCAGCCTCTTCCACTGCACAGTAAATGTGCCCTTTTTGTTTCGTTTGTTCGTTTATAGCACCAACATGTATCAATACATTGATTCCAACAGTACAACAGTATCTCAGTGTGATTCTCTGAGCCAAATTCCTCTGATAACAATAGTTTATAAAACATCCTACCTGCGCCGATGAGTCAGCCAAACCAATGAATCGGCTGACGTCTAATATAATTTAAAATCTTAAGTCTTTTCGTACACACCAGTTCACGGTGAGTTTAGCTTTGGTTGAATATGCACGGTTATTTTTGAGTGCTATCTTTCCCTTTACTTCAGATATCAAAGAGCTAATGCGGGAACAAGGGAGCAATAATGTGATTGTTACATCAGTTCACCGTGAGATCCTACGCCAGAGTTCCCAGGACGCAATTAGTAAGTCTGCTACTATTCAGTGACCAGAGATGAGCATCATACACACTGAACACTGTCTGCCCAGACTGCAAGCATACCATTGCAGTAGTAGGCATTGTAGGCATAGCTCAAGGGTAGTGCATTCATCCAAATGGCCAATAAAAGAATTAAATCTGACCTGGGTCCCGAGAGGCAGATTGCAAACCCTCTGTGTTAAAGCTTTCCAAAGTGCACTTCAGTCTGATTTTGGTTTGTCTTGCTGTACAGGGGCTCCGAGCGTGGTCCAGTCCTGCATTGCTGCTGCTCTGGGAGGGGATTTCCCCAGTCTTATAGGAATATCTGGAGTGTCAGGTGGATTTGGAGAAGCCGGAGACTGCTTGTCTATACCACCTTCACCCTCCAGTCAAGAAGATGGAGGCAATAAAGAACAGTTGCAGGAAGTTGAAGAGTTACCAGAACAACTGTCTCAAGACAATCCTGAAGATGAGGGATTGGGGGCTTATTCTCCCCTTGGCCCGTCTGCTGAATCTGGGAGCCTCGGGGATACTCCCCTCAGTCCCCTTATAAAGAGCAGCTTAAGTGAGGAGCTGAGTGAAAACCTCCTGGGTTTGGGCCTTGACCCTGTGGCATTTGCACCCGGGACTGAGCACCCTGGCTGCCGCAATGGGCTAGCACTAGTTGCTGGATCCACGGACAGCTGTTTCAGTGCAGGTGGAGCCACCACAGACCGTGAGACACTAAGCACTGTTAGCAGCTACCGCAGTGAAAAGACGGATTCGACTCAGCTGGAAAGTCCTTCGTTCAGCCAGCCACGGCCTGCAGATGGACAGGCTTCTGCCTCAGCACCAGCGTTGGGCTCCAACGTCCTTGGGCCCGCAGATGATCCATGCGGACAGGGTGGCAGTGATACTGACAACCTGTCAGACAGCGTGCTACTGCGTTCCCCTTCCAAAGAATTCTCCCTCAGCCAGGGTCTAGACAGAACTCTTGTTGAAGGAGAGGATTTGCCCCCTGTACTATGTGATATTGTACAGCCCCCTCCTCTCCAGAACTCTTCCCCTTCAAGTAGTGGCCACTCAGAGGTTTGTGATTTAGACCACAATGCCCCAGTTCCTCCTCTACCCCCACCTCGGCAGGCCAATTCAGTGCCCTCAGGGCTGGCCCTGGGTCTGGTGTGTTCTGAGCCTGCTTTGCCCATATCCTCCATCCCCTTTTTACTGCCTGACCAGTCCGCTCTGCAAGCCCAGCAGGTTGTGCGCCCTAAAGACTTAAAGCTGCTGCGGGCCAGCGGCAGTAGTGTGGGGCACAGGCCAGGCCGAAGGAAAGCCCCACGAAGGCGAGTCGGAGCAGGGAGCAGTAGTTTTGACTGTGGCTCTTACAGGCGTCACCACAATCATAGACAACACAGAGATTACATCCCGGTGCGCAACCGACTGGGCACCAAGGCTTACAGTGAGAGTCTGTTTGAGGATTCCAGCGACGAGGACGATGGCAGTGACATGAGCGCTGGTTCTAGTCTGGGCTCTCAGCGACGATACAGCTCGGATGATGACGATGATGACGACGACTCGAGTTCCTCTACCTCCTGCTACTCCCCAGACCTCGCTAACACTGGCATTACATCCCCACTCCCATCTGCTGCTCAACTCCCCACTCCAAGGGAAGGGGATGTACCCGAAACTGCTGGCCCCTCACATTCTCGTGCTGCTCAGCGCTCCTCCAGCACAGCAAGTGCTAAGACTCATGCAAGAGTGCTAAGTATGGATGGGGCAGGTGGAGGCCAGAGCAACGCAGCGGCTCTGCCTTCTACTCTGCTCACAATGCCCTCCCCCTCCACCTCCACCCCCGCACCACGCGCTCTCACCATCTCCAAGTCTGATCTGGAAGCCCGCACTATTCACGCTGATGGCTTTCCTGGAACTCACCATCATCGACTGGATTCACTCGGAGGTTCTTGGACCGGTAATCAGATGGCTTGGAGGGCAGAAGAGCTGGTTGAAGAGGGAGCTGTGGGAGGAGGTGAGTTGGTATAGCCTGAAAATCGGCATCCAAAAAGTGTATTTTTTTGTTTTTAGCTGCAGGTAATTCATCCACCCTGGGTTGGAGCAGTGTTTCAATGTGTTCTGGAGTATCTAGTTAGAAGCTAATTGAGAAAAAGTAAGCAGTAGCAGTAGCCACTTCAGCTTTTAGTTGTGCATGAATTGCACCACATCTAAGTTTCTAACATGACCATCATTACTGTGGTCAAAATGGGGCTAAATTAAGCGCAATGTAATATTGCGATTATAATAACCAACTTAAATGAAATATATAATCAAAAGATTTTTATATTTTGGGGCAACTTGCCCTCAAAATAAACATTTTTTGCTCGCTGATTCTGTTCCGATGTGTTTCCATGGAGATACACGGGGTCTGACTAATACCTGGAAAACAAGCAGTCTCGGCGAAGACTCCTATATGTAATGGAACCCAGTTTACTACTCCTGAGCCTTAGTAAGAACCTAGCGACAGAGTCCCAGCAGAGACCGAGTCCCCCGACCTAGTCCCAGCCGTTCGTGGCGATTTCCAAACTGAATAAATACACACACACGAACACTGAACTGCCTTACTAGCTCCTTAGTATGTGAACTTCAATTCATTTTTAAGTCAACAGCACTGTACTTACAACTCACCGCACAGCTGATGTGATCCAAACGTTTCCAATAACTCCACAGCACTGTAAAGACCAAAAGTCAAAATGTGTTGAAAAAAGATTTAATCGTTTCCAAAAATAATGTTTTGGCCTAATGAAATATTTAGCTTCTGTCCATATTATTCAACCTTTAGTCCTTCAAAAACAAAATTTCTTTTGCGCCCACTAAACCGTTTGATCACCAACGTGCTGCACACAAATGAGGTACACACCTGTATAAATGAGGCGGCCTAATGGCTCCATAAAATACAGAATATTTATTAAAGAAAGATGAAAATTGAAATTCAGATGCATTGCTTTGGTAATAGTTGACTTCAGGTGTTATTATGCATATATATATTTACATGTTTTCAGGATGTGACAATGTGGATATGGATATTTTTAGTGATCTCTCAGGCGTGCTGTCTTGCTGATTTGAGCGCATTCCAAATGACCAATCAGATTGCTTGGTTGCAACTACTTGTTGTATAATTCTGGTTTATATATCTACTGAGAAGTGGCATAATTGGAAGGAAACATTGAAAAATAGGTTTCTTTTTTAATATAACAACAAATCAAGTGGTGGCAACTGACTGCATTCATGTTGTGTGAACGTTTCTGCCTGACAGAACTGGACTCTGAGCATACTGTATGGAGTTCTTTGAAAGTGTGATTCAGTAGCACTGTCCTTTTTAAGGCTGATCTAAGTTACGGATGTGAAAGTAAACATTTCATCGACTGACCTTAAATCACTACCATCAAGTTTCATATTTGTGACTCATCCTTACAAATCATGAAATGAATAGAAAGCAGATTTCCTGATGAGGAGAAAGGACCTGTCTGGCTCCTTAAAGTGTGTCATACTTTTGTAATGCGTTGAGAAACATTTCCTGTGACATCAGGGCATGCATGCTTTAGACTGGTTACTTGTTTTTGTCTTTTTGGAGAGATCAGTCAACAGTGGCCTGAAGCCTGATTTTGGTCATTACCAGTACATTTAAGATGCCAGAAATACCAAACATCTTTTTTATTACAAGGAGCCTTGTTGGCTGTAGGCCACATTAATACCTCGCTGTAAAAACAAAACAGTTGAAATGGTGACAACCTTGAGAGGTGTGCTGTTTTTGGCAGACTTAGGGTGTTGCTAAACACTGGCACTGGGTCTGTAACGTTTGCTGTGTTGAAACAGAACAGATACTCAAAAAGATAATCACTATTTTTCTGTTTATTGTCTTTGCCTCGCCGCTGATCTGAAGGCAGCGCAGGTCACTTTTTGTAATGATAAATGGTAACCAAGGAGAAATTTGGGTTTCAGTATTTCGCCCAAGGACACTTTGACATGCAGACAAAAGAGCCGGGAATCGAACCATCAATCTTCTTATTAGTGGTCTGGTTAGTAGCCACCATGCTGCTGTACTATTGGGAGTTGCATTGTTCTGGGCACTTTAATTATCACTGGAACACACAGGTCTGTATACCTGTACGAAGTAGTGAACCAAGAAAAGCATCACAATGGAAGGTGTGTTTCCATGAGCCCCTCTGAGTGGTGCCTCACTATGTCTAATTAAGTCAGTATGTGCTTCAAGAGCTGGTTATTTACCAAATCCACTGTTAATAATTTGCCTAATTCCCTTGCCCATGATATTCCATTTCTTATTATTCATTGTAGAATTCATAATAGGAATGCCACAGTTAGGACCTTTTCCCACCGGTTAATAAACTTGGTAACGCCGGTGTTACCATTAGATTTGTTGATGACGCTGAATATCCAGTCGCCGACAATTACTGCTGGCGGGGCTCGGTTAACCACACACGCCAAGTGTAAGAGACAACAACTCAATGAAATAAGAGCTTCCTAACAGGAGTAATTTAGTAATGAACTGTGTTTAAAACCAACACTCACATCTGTAGATGGCGTGCTTTGATGTGTGTGTAGAAGAGCAGTGTTGCTTCCACGTTTTGTCACGTTTCATCAGACAAAGTTTACAGATTCTATCGGCCATGTTATCAGGTAAGGAGTGGGTTTAGATTTGAATGTTGCCAAATAGGCACTTTTGCTTTTTTTCCTCAGTCACCAGATCTCCCATATTGTGTCCGTCATAGTGTCAAAAGCAAAAAAAAACGATGGGGGTAGTAGGCAAGCAGCATAAGTACATAGGCCCAAACACCATTCTCTTCAGTCATTTTCCGACTATTGGGACTACAGGGCCAATAAGAGCAAGTACAAAAGACCAGAAGACCACTAAAAAATCTGCAAAGAATAAAATCACAGAGCACCTCTTCTTATATGTTGCTATGGCAACACACAAACATGGCACACAGTGATCATCTCACATAAATATTAGACCCCAACAATCAGGGCTGAACACACTCCACAGTGGGGTTGTATGGAGTAAATGCAGTTCCCTCATTTGAGACAGTATCAAATCTTTGATTCTGTTACATCAGATAATAATTCAGTTCAGTTTTATTTCTAGCGCACCAAATCAAAACGATCTCATGACTCTGTTTCCATATAGAGCAGATCTAGACTGTACTCTTTATAATATGTACAGAGCCCTAACAATTTTCCAGTTGCCTTGGTATTGTGGTGCAACAATAAACAAAGTAAGAGAATATAAAGATAAAAATTAAGTCAGAGATAGGAAATGGAAATTTGGGAATTGTGTACAGTGTTCATTATGGGCTTAATTGAAAACACATTTCCCGTTAATGAGTCTGCGGGCCAAGGATTTATTTTCTTTAGCAAATGCAAAAAGACAAAAAAATGATAGTTATTTTTGGCCTACTATGCAAAACAGATGGGCATGACGAATAAAAACACCTGCGCCACATGTAAGGACGTCATCATTATGCATATTCTTAAAAAAACATTCTATCCCATGTAGCTCATGCAGGACTGTAAAAGGTGCTTCAACTAAATCCAACACACCCACTTCAAATTGCTTTGTGCACAGCTGGGGCAGAAACTTCCACTAACAAATCCATCTGTACTGTCTGACCGGCATTTCTATTTTATTGTCCATGTTGTTTATATTAATGGGGCTAAATAACAGAAACACTCTATAATATATTATTTTAACAGCGCTACAAATTATACCCTCATTAAAAATGACCAAACAGCTGAATCAACATCTTCATGGAGGTAGGGTTTCTCGCAGATAGATGTATCGTTTCATGATACAGGACAGGGATCACTCTGTCACTTGGAATTGGCTCAGTGGAAGTTTCATGGGTGATCTGCCAGTGGTATGTTTAATCTGGAATGGTCCTGCACTGTCCAACGCTTCATAAAAGTCACCTAAGAAAAAGAAAAAGGGCCCTGATGTCAATCACACAGATAGAACAGGCTTAAAGAGCCCACATCTGAACCGCAAACTAAAGGTAATAAATAAGCAGCATAGCATTTGGTGACATTTCTTAAGTGCTGATGGAAAGACAACATAACAAAATTAACAATTAGTTACAGATCTGTTGAGTTGAGAGAAGTTCTGAAAAAAAGAAGGCAGCCTGTACAAAGTGAAAACTGCAGCTTTCTCTTCAAGAATGCAGGAAGACACTGAAATCAATAAAAGATAAAATACTGCAGAGCTTTGAATGAATGTGTGTCCAAACTGGCTCCAGGATACATTTAGCTGATTTAAATAACACATTTCTCACATTTAAAACCAGAATCAAATGCACTGAAACACAACAACAAATTAAAAAATCAATTTTTAATATTGTTTGTTTCTTATTTAAATCATTTCTTTCTATTTTTAAAGTGTGGGGTCAAGCGTGTATACATTGATTTCAGGGATTCGTGAAGTATATTTTTAAGGAAATGAATACATGTTTGAATACAAATATGAAGCTTAAAGCAGCTTCAGCCACGACCTCAACTAATTAGATTCCTGAATATATGAATTAAATCTTTATTAATTTCATCTTTTGGTTAATGGTCCTTAACCTCTAATTATTTGAGCTAATCAGTAACTGGGCATATTCTTTTTACACTACAGTTGATCATCATCATTAATGAGTTTATTAAGCTGTATTCTTGCTCTTGGCATGGACTCAGAGGGGAATACCATTCATGGATGAATGTAGAAGAAACTGTTTGATTAATAATTAAGCTTCATTCCGTTTGTGTTTGTCAAAGCCTGATTTGTATAACTATTTTCTAAATGCATGTCACTATGGCGATTGTTAGGCCATTGTTAGATAAATTTGTCCACTTTTGATGCAAATGGTGCCTTGTATCGCATATATCGACACTGTAATCTAACCCATTGATGTAACTGATAACCCTTCTCCAGCAATGGCTCCAGAGGATGGGGGCAAACATGACTCAGTCAGCAGTGTTAAGAGGACCCAGGCCATACGCAGGAGACACAATGCTGGGAGTAACCCTACACCACCCCCGTCGACCATGGGATCCCCTCCTAGGTTAGTCAACTAAGCAGAGTTAAATGATGCTTATAGCTAATGCCTTGTGTCAGCTTAGCCCCATCTCTACCAATTGTCCACCAGTCAAAATTGTCTGTATGATGGGCATAAGAAGTAGCAGCGATTAAAATTACTACTGTGGTTTGGGGGAAATGTTTCTGGAGATTTGTCATAAAATTAATATCCTCTGCTGGTTTTATAGAAATGAGTAATAAAACACTAATTAACTGAAATTACCACTGAGGGAACATCCCTGCTTCAGCAGGACAGATGGAGTTTAGGCTTTAGGCTGCCAAAATGACATTTTATAGCTAATGTTAGACGATGTTATGTAATACATTCTGTTGCTTTAGCCTTCAGGACCTCCAGCGGGCTCGTACCTCCTCTCATTCGCGGACCCGAACACTTCCCTCAGCCTTACAGTTCGCCTCCTCGCTCCTGTTGCCCCGTAGTGGCATTCACGAGGCCTCCACCTTTGACGACACATCAGAGGGGGCGGTCCACTATTTCTACGACGAGAGCGGTGAGTCAGAGGTGTTAGAAGAAATACTTAGATAAGATACCACACCCATTTCTGTCATGTTTAAATATAAAGCTGGGGCCCGCTAGCTTAAAGACTGGATATTTTTGACCGATTTCCTGCAACCATTTTATTACCGTGAGGTTGCTAGGCAATCAGGGAAGACTCCTTTGGAATGAGCCAGGTGAGTCATTTCCAGTCTTTATTCTAAACTAAGCTAACAGTCTCAGCTTCATATTTCTGGGACAGACATGAGAACATCAGTCTTTTTGTCTAACACTTGGCAAGAAAGTGAAAGAGGAAAGTCTGTTCCCTAAGTGACAGTCATCTGTGTACGAGCAATGATAAAAACATTTTCTTGTAGTTATGTAACAGCAACATGGGTAAAGTTGAGTTGTTGGATCACATATTATTTTGTGCTGGCCATAGTGCATGTAAATATATGTATGTTTGCTTCCAAGTTCCGAACAGTAGCAGATACGGTGAGTCTCCACGCTGATCTGAATAGACACTAAAGATGATACCAAAACAGTATGATGCTTAGGTATCTCATATTCTTCAAATCTGTGTGGGTGAGGCATGGTTCCAGTCGTCTCAGTCAGCATGGCATTGCTGGGCTTGCTCTTCTGGATGTTGTTTAACAGACAAACTCTTTATTTGTGGTTTAGGAAGTAACATCTGACACCCCCTTGAGACAAACACAGCTCCTTCAGTGGGTGATGGAGGGCGGGGAGGGGTGACGGTTGACAGTACCAAAAACTTCAAATTTGAAACGAGTCTTGAGTACTACAACGCTGTGACCACAATAAAGTGCAGATAAAACACACCAAAAACCTCAAACTACTAAGAATAGAAACTGAAAGAAACTTCAAAATAAAATTCCCCATCAACATCGCCTCTCTTTCTGCATTTGAATGTTTTGTTAAGTTGACTTCATGGCATAAAAATAAAAGTTGAAAAAGACAAACACAGACCTATCACCTGTTACTTCTACAAATGTGTCCTTGGATTACTAAGTTGTCTTTCCGTTTTGCAACAGGAGTGAAAAGGTCCTACACATTTGGACCTGCAGGAGGTGGTTATGAGGATCCAGTTCAGTAAGTTATAAAGTTTTGTTTTTTTTCTTTTCTTTTTCAAGGTTATTATAATTTATCTACTTATCTAAAATAAAAATAGAGATAAAATAGAAGTAATGCTCTAAACCCAAACCTTTGCAGGGAAAGGGAGAGGCAGTCCCAGTCCTCAAGCTTCACCTCCACTGAGGTCCAGGAAGGGGCCCCAGTCCTGTCCATGCTACAGCCCAGACCTGTGGTGTTACAGGGCATGCAGGTGCGCAGGGTGCCTCTGGAAATGCCTGAGGTTAGCAGTCTTTGATGTTTAATGTGGACGATTATTCCACGTAGAAAGTCATGTCAGTATGTCCACCTCAGAGGAGCCTATCACAGATTGTTCTTGTTGTTTCTTCCTCATAACTCCTCTCTCACCTCATCTGTAGTTTGACCTGGATCACGAGTCTCTACAAGAATCCCAGGAAAACACTCTGATGATTGAGGAAAAAGCTAAACCCAAACAATACTATCGCTTTTGGGTACTTCCTGGGAAGTGGCTGAGGGTTCGATATGATCGATTGGCTCTTCTGGCCCTATTGGACAGGTAAGGAGGAGAGACGATACAAAACCAAGCAAAGCATTATGTACTCTGGTCCCTAATATTGACTAATAATACATCTGAGCCATAGTTTAATCCCGCCTTGTTCTTTCTGTTCTGTGTCATTAAGATGTGTTCTCTCATTGTAAATTTGTATTTCAGGCCTAGATATGTAAGAATGTCTCCAAAGAGGCATTACTAAAGTAAATCTTGTTCTTCTCTAGATAACATGCTCAGTAATCCCGATTAAATATTGATTTCTCTGCTTTCTATTGCCAGAAACCGCCGTGTGGGAGAGAATGTATTTGCTGTGGTGCTCGCCAGTCTGGTGGCCTTCTTGGGGTTCCTCCTGCTGCTCCAGGGCTTTTTCAGGGACATCTGGGTCTTCCAGTTCTGCCTGGTCATCGCTAGCTGCCAATACTCTTTACTCAAGGTACCTTTCCTCCTTTATTGAGCAAAATTCTCATATTATTATTTATTGACTAAGTATTGATTTTGTTTCAATTACCAAATGTCTAAAGCTGGGCAGACTGTAAGATTTTACCAAAATAAACAAAATGTGATGATGTGAAAATATTGGAAGTCCATATTTAATTGAAAAGAACTCAAAGACAGCTTATCAAATGTTGAAACTGAGAAAGTTGATTGAGTTTGGAAATCCTAAAGCTAAAGAGGAGAGGGAGCATCCAGCTTATCAGTGCACAGTGCAAAAACCAGCACCAGTGATGGTATGGGGGTGCATTAGGCTGCATCCAGACAGGATCCAGGTCCAACTTTTGGAAAAACGCGGCCGATGACTCTCTGCGGCCGCAAATCAGACGCTCAGACCGGTCAAACCTCCACAGTCAGCTTGAAATGTCTCTGAAACTGAGACTATCCAGGTGGATTCATGGACTACACTCTGATAGTCTACCTGTTGCATCTAAAGCTCGCAATTTATCCTGCAAAATAATGAAAGAAGAAATTTAATTTGAGGCAGAGAGGCAGACAGACACACAGATTTGGTCAAGAGACAGAGAGTTTTTGAGAGTGAGTGAGCGAGCGAGGCTTCAATAAAGCCGGTTAATGAAAAGTTATTTCCTGATTGCTTCACAGCGGTTACGTTCAACACAAATAGAGACACCCTCAGAACCCCCCCCCTCACTCCCACAGCGCTTGATGGTGTCTGAATGCAGTGCACATGGCAGAGATGTTCATAGCATTTTACAAAAACAATCAACTTTCTCAGTTTCAACATTTGATATGTTGTCTTTGTCATAACATGGGTGCTCACACTTTATCCACTGACACTGACAATAATGCCGAAAAAGGCTGAATCCTCAAACATACTGACAATAAAGCGAGGTAGAGTGTCTTTGTGTGATTCTACTTTAAATGGAAGGCAAGAAGAAACAAAAATACACCCACAGATGGCTGAGAAGGTGTCAGAGACAGCGTGGTTTGTCTAATTTGCCGTGAATGTAAATTTTATTTGTACCGCAGCAGAGTGTCTGTCAAAACAACAGCGCCCACAACATGTAACATGCTGCTCCAGTCATATTAAATCCAGCTCGCGACAGTTTGTAACAGACTTTTGACAGCAGCCATGTTGGAAATCTAAGTGCGGAACTTCACAAACTGCAAGACAAATGACCAAAATTTCCTGCCAGAGTGATTCTTCTGATGGAGTAAATCAGGCGCTGGGACTTTTCCTCAAACTGATCAAACTACAACCGATCTGGTGGAAATAAAATTAGTGGCAATTTGTTTTTCTGTCTTGTCTGTGTAAATGTCAAACTCTATGAAACTTAAATCGCCTTCCTGTCTGTTTCAGAGTGTACAACCAGATGCAGCTTCTCCCATGCATGTGAGTACTGGTTTCACTTTTTCTCGCACTAAAATGGCTCAAAGACTAAAACAATGCACTTCACTGAACGATACCAGGTCAATACTTTCGCTACTAGCTTACTAGATACTAGATACTAGCTTTGAAAAACGATACATCTTTTGACACTATGGTGAAAAGAAAAGCACACATGCACTCCAGTTGCAGTTTTTTCTCACTGAATGACAGTGTAACTGCGGTGCATAATATTTATTTTAATATATTACCCTATTTCATGTCACCATTTTAACTATACTTAATACTCCACTTTATTTTAGCAGTTATTTACAAACTACTTCAAGTTGCTCACCATGCTTTTCTTTCTTTTTCATGGACACACGCTGACACCTTACTGCACACACACACACACACACACACACCTGTGTTTTCATGAAGTCACTCAAAAAAAAAAGAGTCACATTTATGGATTTTTTCACCTGTAATTCTGAGACTTGTTAATGACGTAGCCTATCATAAGCAATGTGGTACACTGGTCTGTGCTTGTAAAATAAATGCTGTGTTCAACGTGATACTAAATCAAGTCTGTGTGTGTGTGGGTGTGCAATTGTCAGTACTCTGCACTGGAAGAGAGCCAGGTGGAGATTGTCCATATGTTGTTGTTTTCTTTGTTAAAATCCAAAGATTAATTTCCAGAGATTGTATCAGGTGGTATCAAGTGTAATTGTGGCTTGTCTTTTTGTCTGTTATTTAACAGGGCCATAACTGGATCATTGTGTACAGTCGGCCGGTCTACTTCTGCTTGTGCTGTGTGATGATCTGGATCTTTGACCTATCCGGGCGCTCTGGCAGCCTGCAGCCCTTCTCCCTCTATGGTGTCACCTTCTTCTCTGGACACTTCCTGCTCTGTGTCAGGGATATGCTCATTGGTTAGTTTTTATATGTGACTCTGCTCTCGTCAGCTTAGATAGATGTCCAGCACACTGCAACACCTCAGCAATGTCTGTAATGATATTGGAGCGATAATTTATGGTTCTCCTTTTTCCCCGCAGTGTTTGCCTTGTGTTTCCCAGTCATTTTCCTGTTTGGGTTGCTACCTCAGGTCAATACGTTTGTGATGTGTCTGCTGGAGCAGATTGACATGCACATTTTTGGTGGAACTGGTAAGAACATGTCTGCACAGACAGGATGATGATGTAACCTTGTTAGGAAATAAGTGTTATGGCACCTTTTTAAAACAGCACATGGTTGTGTTGTTGTGTTGCTGTTGCTGGTTTACCTGACCCTTTTTCTTTCCTCAGCCACTACCAGCCCCCTCTCATCTCTGTTCAGCCTCATACGCAGCATGTTGGTGGCTGCTCTGCTGTATGGATTTTGCCTCGGTGCAATCAACGTAAGTAGAACAGAGATTCTACATGAAATGAGGTGTCTTTGTGTATTTTTGATGTGGATAGCCTTTAACCTTAATATTATGATATTGTTTTTTTTTACATTAGGCGCCATGGGGGGATGCCCATGTGCCAGTATTGTTCTCTGTGTTCTGTGGCCTACTCCTGGCCTTATCTTACCACCTCAGCCGCCAAAGCAGCGATCCTACCATCCTGTGGTGAGTATTTTGTGTTACATGTTGGCACACATGGACAGTCCTGCTTTGATAGATTAACAGCTAACAGTTTGATGTAGCCGCTCAATGGAAGAAGCTGCCAGGCCAAATATGAAATAGAGAATGTATTTTATTCACTTTGCATAGTGCCGCATGTTTTTATTATTTAATGCCAAACCCGTTTTGCTATCTGTAATTATTTGGCAGGGCAGCTCTTTGGAACTGCAACATGGAACGTTTAAATTGACTTTAATTTCTTCCGTTTTAATCATGTAACTTCAGCCTGTGCAGACTTTGATGTTACACTTCAGCTTTTTCTTGTAGTTCTCATGGTTCCTTTTTTTTTTTTTTTTAACCTCTTACATCAGGTCACTTGTGCGGTCTAAGTTGTTCCCAGAGTTGGAAAACCGAACACCAGAAGAACCCCCTGTCGAGATCAAGGACCCTCTTCCAGAGAAGCTGCGTAACTCTGTGGTAAAGATCACTGCTCGGCTGCCTGCACACACTGCAGTTTCACTTTTGATTCCACTGATCCAGTATTTTCAAAGTCTTGTGCTTTCTTGCTGTCTCTCTGCAGAAAGAGATTCTTCATTCAGACCTCGTCATGTGTCCCCTCATGGCTGTGATTACCTTTGCCATCAGTGCCAGCACAGTTTTCATCGCCCTTCAAGTTAGTCGGGGCAGGGTTTATGATCCTAATCTTAAAATACATTTCTCAGAGGATTTTAGTTGGGGGAAAAAAAAGTTCCATTTGTCAGATTTTTCATGCTTATTAACCTTTTTCATTGTCTTGCTCTTCATCCACAGCCTGCTCTTAGTTTCGTCTTGTACATCCTGGCTGGGGTTGTAGGCTTCATTACACACTATCTCCTGCCTCAGCTCCGCAAGCAGCTGCCATGGTTCTGCCTGGCTCACCCTGTGCTCCGCTCCAGAGAGTACAGCCAGTTCGAGGTCCGAGGTGAGTGTGTGATTACTCTTTAATCTTTGTTAACAAAGAGAAACATGTGTCTGTGTTTCTACGAATAAGACGGAAACGTACTATATGGATACCGGTAACCGCTACATCCCTCGCATACATAATAGTGAAACCTCCCTCCTAATCTACATCTTCCTCTTAGATCATATGTCTTGAGCAGTTCTGCTTTTATTATTTCATAACTGCTAGCTAGGGATGTCAGAGTGTTACAACATTTTTTAGTCTGAATAGTTTTCTTCCATATTTATTTCACAGCTGGGTAAAGATTTAGAGGGATATGAGGGAGAGAATTACTACCTTAACATAGTGATGAGGTTTGGGTTTCTCTGTGATCCTGGAAGTTGCGTTGTCAGTGGCAACAGCCCGTGGTAAGGTCTCCCAAGACAAATTGGTCCCAGAGCGGGAGCCAAGCCAATGAAGAGCGATTCACAGACCCTCATGAATCGGCCGAAAAACGAGTCACAGCACCTCTCCTGGAAAAATGAAACTGGGGACTCCTCCTGGGGCCAGACTCGGAAGATTAGTTCGCCAGCGAATGTCTGGTGTCTGGGCCATGGACCCCAGGCACAGCCTTAAAGAACTATGTGGAGCAGCCACCCTGTGACTCACTATGATGGGCATAGGGGTCACGTGCCTTGCAAACCAGGCAAAAAAGGAACCTAGGCATGCTGATTCCTATCGTCCACACTACTCCTACGTGATGTGGAATGCCACCCAACTGGTTGAGAAGAAACCAGAGTTGGTGAAGAAGATGGGACTTTACCTGTATTTAGCTAGACATAGTTGGGTCTCTGTTGGGCTCTGCTGTGTTGGAGTTGAGAAGGTTTCCTCGTTGCAACTGGGAGTCGCTGTGGGGAAGGCTTTGATTGTCTGACCCTTCAAGGAGCCAACTGCTCATCAGTTTTTGGGAGCTAACCATTCATCCACCAATAGTGCAACCTTCAGGCGCAATTTGGTGTTCAGTATCTTGCACAAGGACATTTCGACATGCAGGCTGTCGTCAGATATGCGGCTGTGTGTCTTGCACACTCGGGTGAAGAGAGCAGCAGAGCTGTCAACTAATCTACCGTCTGGTAACTGGGATCAGATGGTGAGGAGGGTGCCGATGGTAAATCCAGACATAGTGGGGGTGAACTAGGAACTTGGGACTGGGTGCCTGGCGGAAATGTTTAGCTCATCCCAGGCAAGGTTGTGGACATGGAGTCTGAGTGGGCCATTTTCAAAGCCTCCACTGTAAAGGTGGCTGGTCGGAGCTGTGGTCAAAATTGCCAAGCAACCTAACCCACTGGTGCATATTAGTGGGACAGGCTGATAAGCTGAAGAGGGTTTCAGGCTTGGTTGGCACAGGGGTCTCTTGAAACAGCTGGGGGGGGGGGGGGGGCAGAAGGGCTGCAGCTTTAGCAGCTGTTAAAGCAAAAACCTGGGTGAGGGATGAGGTCAGGAAGGTCATATAGAAGGTTGGCCTTCCAGTCTGCATATTTTTGTGTGCACGGGGAAGGCTTACAGCCATTTACCCCGGGGAATCCCATGGGGGGTACTGAGGGAGTATGGGGCCATTGCACAAGACATCTGTTCTTGTATAACCAAAGTGAGAGCCATGTCCAAATTCTTGGCACAAAGTCAAACACAGTGGGTGTTAGTCTTTGCCAAGGTTGCCCCTCGCCTCTCTCTCTCTCGCTCTCCTGTTTGCAGCACTGTGATGGCATGGGTGAGAGTCAGCACAAGTCCGAGGCTATGGTTCTCTGGGGGAAAAGGTGTAATGCTCCCTTTGAGTTGCGAGTGTGTTGTTGCAAGTGGCAGAAAATGAGGTCCCTCTGTAGGGTTCCTGGGCACTGAGCCTTTGGAGGTTATCTGGGCATGTCCAAGCAGCAAGAGACCCCAGGGCGGACCCCGGGAGGATCATATGGCCTGTCTCGCCTGGGGAATGCTTTGAAATCCCCTAGGAGAAGCCCTAGAAGTTGCTGGAGAGAGGGACATCTGGAATGCACTGCGTTTGCATGCTGCCACCCAATGACCCAATCCCCCGATAGGCATGTGACAATAAATGGATGGATGGATGAGGGGGGAAAACTCGAGATTGGACTGTGGCTCTCACGTGTAAAATCATTTTGCTTTTCTATTTTTTCCAGATGCTGCTCAGTTGATGTGGTTTGAGAAGCTGTATGCATGGCTTCAGTGCGTGGAGAAATATTTCATCTACCCTGCTGTTGTGCTCAACTCCCTCACGACTGAAGCTCAAACTGTGGGCCAAAACCATAAAGAACTGGACATCTAGTAAGGCTTTCCTCATTCTGTCTCTAAACTATTTCACATCCATATATTACTACTGCTCTCCATCTCTGCTCCTGTGCTGTAAGCTGTGTGCGTGTTGGAACCATAGAACATAAAACTAACAGACCTGCTCAGCCACCCCCAGGTGCGTTGTTTCTGCAGGGTATACTCGGAAGCACAAGACACGTAAAATATATTCTTGTTTTCCATTTTAGATCAGTCTGTAGTAGCCTTTTCTTGTTATTTATTAAGGGTAACTCAATCTGGAGTTGGAGATCTTCTCTTTACTCTGTGGGTTTAGCTGTTTGTGTCAATGAGTCACTGACTTCCTCTCTGTCTTTTTATCATCCAGCAGTCGAGCTCTCTTCATCTCAGTAGCAGGCATGAAGTTGCTGCGTTCATCCTTCTGCGCCCCGTCACAGCAGTACGTCACGCTGTGCTTCACCACGCTCTTCTTCCACTTTGACTATCCACACTTCTCGGAGACCTTCTTAATCGACTACTACTTCATGTCCATTCTCTTCAGCAAGGTAAGGAAGCGCTTCGGTCATCTTTACTCTCCTCCAGTAGCAGTTTATTGTACATCACTGCACCATGGTGAGACGTTAAAGCAAACAAAGTCAAGATATTTTAAAGTTATGCTTTAACGTATTTGTCTTTTGAATCCTCAGATGTGGGACCTGCTGTACAAGCTGCGCTTTGTGCTGACTTACATTGCCCCCTGGCAGATCACATGGGGCTCAGCCTTCCATGCCTTTGCTCAACCTTTTGCGGTGCCCCGTATCCTTGAGTTTGTTTGATTTTTTTATGTCCGTAATAAAGCGTCCACATAACTGTATGACAGCATGTAATACAGCAACAGCACAACAGTTGCTGTTATCAGCAGAGCTTTTCTTTCTTTGTCCTTAACTGGTTTTATTTCAGACTCCGCTGTGCTTTTTGTCCAGGCCATCTTCTCTGCCATCTTCTCCACCCCTCTCAATCCTGTGCTAGGCAGTGCTGTGTTTGTGACCTCGTACACCAGACCTGTAAAATTCTGGGAGCGAGACTACAAGTAGGTTTTTGGAAGGAAATGAATCTCTCTGTACAAATGTGAACTTACATTTTATTCAAAGTCCAAGTCCAGGCCTTGTGTATCTTCATTCAGTTCTGATGCTCGTTTCTCATTATTGCAGCACCAAGCGTGTCGATCATTCTAACACCAGACTTGCTACTCAGTTAGACCGCAACCCAGGTATGCCACAAGATTCTCTCAGCATCTAATCTATCTAATTAATTCTGTGTCGTTCTGTAGCCGTACTGATCTTTTCTTTTAACGTAGGTGCTGACGACAACAACCTGAACTCAATCTTCTACGAGCACCTTACGCGCTCTCTGCAGCACAGCCTGTGTGGAGACCTGTTGCTCGGTCGCTGGGGCAACTACACAACAGGCGACTGCTTCATCCTCGCCTCGGACTACCTCAACGCCCTGGTGCACATCATCGAGATCGGCAATGGCCTGGTCACGTTCCAACTGAGGGGCTTAGAGTTCAGAGGTCAGCTACTACGGGGGGTAGTCAGGGGCTGTGGGGTCTGTGTTTGTAGCTGATAGAATGAGCTCAGTTTTTGCAGTCAACCTGCAGGTCCCCTCCATATCTGTCAAGTGTCTGTCAAGCAGCTTTTATTTAGTTTAGTAAAATGTTGGAAAATGATTTTAAATTCATTCTCGTGCAAATGTGTCCAGGTACCTACTGTCAGCAGAGGGAAGTAGAAGCCATCACTGAAGGGGTCGAGGAGGACGAGGGCTGCTGCTGCTGTGAACCCGGTCACCTCCCCCACATGCTGTCATTCAATGCTGCCTTTGGACAGCGCTGGCTGGCCTGGGAGGTGGCAGCCACCAAGTACGTACTAGAGGGCTACAGCATCAGCGACAACAACGCGGCCTCCATGTTGCAAGTTTTTGACCTCCGTAAGATCCTCATCACATATTATGTCAAGGTAAGCTGATGTTTCCGTGGCTGTAACAAATGTGTGAATGGCAATGTTAACTGAAATTGTAGCCTGTGATCTTTAAAAGCTCACAGTTGAATAATCACATGTTCGATCCCTCAAACAGAGCATCATCTACTATGTGAGTCGATCCTCTAAGCTCGAAGAGTGGCTGACTAACGAGACAATTCAGGAGGCTCTGCGGCCTTGTCTCGGGCCTAACTATGTAGACAGCGACCCCACCTTCAACCTGAACATTGACGAGGACTACGACCACAGGGCCTCCGGCATTACCCTCTCGTCTTTCTGCATGGTTTACCTGGACTGGATTCAGTATTGCAACAGCCGGCGTCAAATGGTGAGACCGCGCTTACACGGAGAGTCCAACATGGGTCGAGATCGCCTTTGTGTTCTCTTCTCGGCTCTACCAGCTGTCCATATTCTGATTCTTGGCTGAGCTTTAACATACTGTTGCCTGCCCTCATTTGGCCAGAAAACACACAGCGATACTCTGAAACCGAGTACAGAAAAGCTTCAGTGCAAGAACGGTGCAGAGACAGGAAATAATAGAGAGAAGTGATTGGGTTCTACATTTCTGATGATGAAACTGAGGCAAGAGCTGCTTGTTTTGTCTGGATGTGTTACCCCTCTAGCCCTACAGATAATTAATATGACAGCTGGTCCCATCCATTTTTTTTTTTATCTTATTAGAGAAAATTCTAAAAAGGGACACAGAACTTTAAATGTCAGTATGTTTATTCATCTGAAATTTTACCTTTTAGTGACCATTTAGAATTTAAAACAACCTGGGTAGTATGTGTAGTATTAAAATGTGCAATATTTCATCTTTTAATATGAACTTTTATTTTATTTTGTAGCCAGTGACCTGTGAAAGAGATTCTCCACTTGTCAACCTCTCTTTCGGGTTGTGTATCCTGGGAAGGCGAGCTCTGGGCACGGCATCCCACAGCATGTCTGCAAGGCAAGACCAACAGATCTCTGACTGCCGGTCACCACACATGCACATGCTAACGTTGTGTGAGTTGCTTATTGTTGCCTTTCTGTTTGACAGCCTGGAGCCGTTTCTGTACGGCCTCCACGCGCTCTTCAAGGGGGACTTTCGCATCACATCTCCCAGGGATGAATGGGTGTTTGCAGACATGGATCTGTTGAATCGAGTCGTGGCACCTGGAGTGCGGATGTCCCTCAAATTGCATCAGGTAGCGTTTCTCACAGGAGGAAAGGAAATTAGCCCTGAGATCACATTCATGATAACGATAATAAACTGATGCCAACCGCGTGTTTCCCCCCCCAGGACCACTTCACATCTCCGGATGAGTACGAGGATCCTATGGTTCTGTATGACGCCATCACTGCCAACGAGGAGAAGATGTTGATCTCTCACGAGGGTGACCCCGTGTGGCGCAGCGCTATTCTAGCGAACATGCCTTCACTGCTGGCACTGCGCCACATCATGGACGACGGCAGCGACGAGTACAAGATCATCATGCTCAACAAGAGATTCCTCAGCTTCAGAGTCATCAAGGTCACGGTTCTTCCTGTTTGTTGAATGCTGTTTTCTCTGGCTTATTTCATTTTCTGTATCCCCAGAACCAGATAATGGTTATGCTGTTTATGTGTAACGCCTCTCTCCCCCTTTGCACTGCCCCCTGCAGGTGAACAGAGAGTGTGTGCGTGGGCTGTGGGCGGGGCAACAGCAGGAGCTGGTTTTCCTGCGCAATCGGAACCCAGAGCGTGGCAGCATTCAGAACGCCAAACAGGCCCTGAGGAATATGATCAACTCTTCATGCGACCAGCCCATCGGCTACCCCATCTACGTGTCCCCCCTCACCACCTCATACGCCGGGGGGCACAGCCAGCTCCGGTCTGTGTGGGGAGGACCTGTCAGCCCACACAACATTTACACCTGGCTCATCAGCAGCTGGGACAGGTACCCGAGCTGAACTTCATGTGATCGATAGACATCTGATCAAATACAGCCTGAAGGTCTCGACTCTAATACATCTCTCTGCAGGTTACAGAAGGGTTGTGGTGCCGGCTGTAACAGCGGAGGAAACATTGAGGACTCAGACTGCGGAGGCGGCTCCACCTCTATCTCGACCAACCCGGCTGTACACACCACCCAGAGTACACCAGCCTCCAGCCTTCCCCAGCCGTACATCACCTCTGTCCAGCCCTCCATGGGTTAGAATGCAAACTCCTCACAGTACTGCATGCAATTTGAGGAACTGCAAAACCTCTTTTGAAATTACATTCCTGAAATTTCATTTATTTTTATTAGAAACTTTATAGTATTTTAATGTTTTTTTTAATTCATTTATTTCATTTTTCTTCCAAGTACCACTACAGAGAGGTCACAGAACACCAGTGGTACTCCTACCATAGTTTGAGAAAGTCATTAACAGTTTCTGCAGACCAGCGTAATAAGGTTATAATAAACTGCTAAAATAGTTGAGATGGTGTGAATTAGTTGGAAATGGTTCATTCCTTTGCGTTCTGGTGGTGTAGGTATTTTTCGTAATAACATTTTGATGTAGTAAAAGTGGCTAAATAAAATCTTTTTTTTCTTGCATTTCAGGTACAGACAACCCCGTAGGTCCAACTCAGAACTGGCCTCACCACCCCCAACCTCTCCCATTAGCTCTGCTCAGCCAATCAGAAGGCAGAATGGAGGCAGGACTGCTCACATCCCTACAGCGGACATCCTCCATCCAGGGGCTCCTGGGCCAGCAGCTTTCCAGCTCCCAGCTCTCCTTCAGCGGATCCGTGGCTCCACCTAGTTTGCCGGGAACAGAGCGCTTCTGCCCAGCAAGCCTGCTGGAGAACTCGGGGCACAGAGTGGGCCAGCGGGCTGGCCTCAGCCATGGCGGCGGACTACACTATGAGAGCCACTTTGGCAAGTGGAGCTTTGCGGGCAGGAAGGCCTTTAACGGACCAGCCGCAGCGGAGGGAGAAGGAGGAACAGTACAGACCATACGCACACAGGTGGGGAGCCGAGTCCTTTTCCTTCCATCAGCAAACATAGAAAGTCTGGCTAGTGTCCGCTGATTGCACAGCAGCGGACAGTTTGACATATCACAGCAGGAAACTCACTCGGGTGTATAAATGGTTGCTGCGTTATACCTCGTGCTGCGGGTGCCGGTTCCACTGATAGTATTGCTCGTTCACCGTCACTGTTACTGGGAAGTGAGCTGTTATTAAGTCCATCTGTGCTTTTCCACCTTTGACTGGTCAAAATGTCGGCAGTGCAGTTCATCCATTCCTTCGTTTACTCAGAGACCAGCTGAGATTCAGAGCTGCAACAATTGGTCAATTTATTGATTGAATGCAATTTCAGTCATAATCTATTTATTCTTTGTTTTTGAAGGAAAAAAATAATTATCTGGTTCAAGCTGCTTAAATAAGATTTTCTTGCCTGCTTTGTCTACTGTGATAGTAATTTAGAGTGTTAATAAAGACCCTAGAAACTTGTGACGAGCATTTTATTGTTAGTAGTCGTAGTATATTATTTGCTGACATTTCCTAGACAAATGACAAGTAATTAATAGTTTCAGCCGTACAACCTGTTTTCTTACTAGAATGATTGACACTTAAATACAAACGAGAATTAAAGTCTCACCCACTCACTGAATCTATATAGCGTTGACTAAACGTAGTTGAGCATCACTGACAGGACATTGGTCAGAACTTGAAGTTGGCTCTCTGTGAATAACACAGAGTGCAGCGTAGACGTGCTCTATATGGAATGTGTTGTGATTTTTAAAAAAAATAAATATATATATATATATACCACCCTAAAAAAACAGTCTTATCTTTTACAGCCTGCTCCTCCTGCACCCTTACAAGAGGTCAGTCTGACACAAGATCCTCTGGGAGTCACTCAGACGATGGATCCAACCCTGCTGAACACAGGGGACCCCCCCACCCCCCGAAAGGAAACCACAGAGCTGCCTTTACTTGAGCACCTGCGCTGAGTCTGCACTAGGGCGACCCTCCCCTCCTCCCTCCCTCCCCACCCCCCGAGGGATATTCTCTGCAGTGAAAGCACATCGCGGTCAACAACTGGAGCGGGCTCGGCCCGTCCAGACCGGACTCATTCCAGCCTTCGGGACTCATTCCATCATCCCTTGTTTTACTAAGTTGGAGCGATTTCCTCTAACGGCCCACTGCAATACTGGAAGGATTCGGTCATACACACACACACATCGCCCCCTTCTCCTGCTCATCCGAAGGAGCAGGACATCGGATAGCATGCAGAGCTGATGCACGTCTCGTCACAAAAATGATTTCAGCCAGCCTGTTTATCCCAAAGTCAGCTCGTCTTGACTCGCAGGGCCTGATGATATACTCATTCTTTGTTTTCTGACAAAGGCACTCGGTGTCTCTATGGACAACCTTTTGGTTGGAGCAGTAGTGACAGGCCAGAAAGGCCAGTGCAATTATAAGGGATAATTTGCTTGAGGAGTGATTATTTTTCTATACTGGATAATGGAGGATTGCCTCTTGACTTTCTCACAATTGACATCTGCAGCAGCAGGTGTTTGTTTTTTTTTGTTTTTGTTTTTTTTGCATAACCAATTAAAAAAAGATCTTACAGTATGTTGCTGTATGTGCAGGTGAAGGATACGTGGAAACCATGATAAGCCTTGCCCCCCCCCCTCCCCGACTTTACCATGCTCACCAGACCTTCAGTCGTGTGTCAAACAATATTTAACAAGTACATATTTACCGGTTTCAGGAGCTCCACTTCTTCTTCTTCTTCTTCCTCCCTGCACATTATACATATTCAAAACAAAACAATACATCCCCACCAAAGTTTTGTCTTTTTTTTTTTTTTTTTTTGTCCTCTGGGCCTATTTCCTACAGAGGTGCCTGACAACGTCAACACTCAACAGTTCTGTCATGGAGCAAGTTTCAGGGAAAAACAACTCCCTTCCATCCCGGGCCAACATGTGGTGCTTTTACCGCCAGTTTACAGTCTATTTAGGCCTGGACACGAGTCCTGAATCTGACTAGCCACACGGAGATGTGGGATGACTTGGGACAGAGCTGACGCCCGTTAGTCAGGATCGATCTGTGAAAAATTGTGTTGATCACAAACCTATGAACTGGGAATGTCAGAAACTTAAGCCTTTTTTTCCTTCTTTTTTTTTTTTTTTGATGAGTGGAATGTCCTATTTTGTTGTTTTTACTTTTACTTGAAGAATCACAAGTTTCCTCTGTGTTTAAGGGGCACCGAGTTTGTTTTCTTCGGATGACCGATCAAGCCCTTTTCTGATCAGATCCACTCAGCTCGTGACTTTCTCGATAGCAGGGACCCAGGCTGCTTTGTGCGGGGAGCTCTGTTTTCTTTGCCTGCAGTGCGGCGCCTCCTGTTACTATACTACTGCTTCTGCATCTCTTGCTACTACTAATATACACACTACTACTGCTGTTTCTACAACAGTCAAATCCAGCGTTTTAGTTGGAAATAAACAAAGTTGAATAAATACTGAAAGAAAAGGTGGAATATTTATTTGATTAATATTGTCTTACAGATATGTTTAACGGGATTTGTCAATATGGTGTGTTGATGTATCGGATTCGAAATCTGCCTTCTGTCAACTGTATCACCCCCCCCTCTGCGCACCCCTCCCTCAATTCGTTCGGTGTCATCACATTTGTATCATCTCACCAACGGCTGTCTGTTGTCTGTTGTTTTTTTTTTTTCTTTGTTTTTTTGTAAGCTTGTGACATAACTGGAAGTATCCCTGAGAAGTCACTTTAAGTTGGTTTCCCACTCTTGCACTCTTTTTGCTCCACCGCTGTGAAACACTGTTTAAGGGTTGAAGTAGATCAGAGAACACGTCGAAAAGGAAAAAAAAAAACTGACCAGATCTGGGCCCTGATGTCTCCCAAGGTCCCTCATGTGCCCACTCATCTGCAAGTGGTTGAGTGATTCTGAAACAACTTTGTGCTATGGCATCGTTGTACCAGAAGACTGCCACGTATGCTTATATCGCCAAATAATATCTCTGAAATGGTGTTCACCTGGAGGAAACTTGAAAAGGAAGCCAGTGTTCTCACAGTCTATAACGTGGAAAGAAGTTTGTGGTACAGACTTTTTCTGCAGGAAGACTTTTTGGCCAGCTGAAAGAGAGATTTAAAAAAACAAAACAAAACGAATGTGAAGTGTCAAGGCAGGAGGAGTACTGAAGTTACAAAAGATGCCCCCTTTACAGTGTTTTACTCTGTGGGCTAAAAGCTTTTTTTTCCCTCCCCCTGCTTACAGCTCCTAACCACATCTGAACAAGGGACACACCTTACAAAGCTTTTATTTCTTCATTTTCTTTTTAGCAGCTGTGAGATTTCTGTCAGTCACGGCTGTGAAGAAGCTAAAATAAAACATTTTTAAAAAAGTGTCAGTATCCCTCTCAAAACATGGTAGTAACTCCCTCGACTCAGGAAAAACAGAGACTTTGTGATCAGTGCTGTTTTCTGTTTTTCGTTTCTCCTCATTCATCTTGTATCCAAAGCAACAGGCAGGAATATTGTTTTTGTTATTTTCTTATTTTTCATTGCTGGGAGTGAGGAAAGCACAAGTTCACAGAAAGACCTGGGTGTCAATAAAAAGGGATTTCTTAATCTCTGAAATTATGTACAGCATGTTTCGTATATAAATATATATTTAAAATATAAATCTATTTTATTATTATTGGATTTTGGGTTCTTTTACATTTATGACACTTTGTTGAGGTTTAGGGGAAGGACTCTTGTGTTTACCCATCAGAGGGGAGAGCTGAGTGGAGAGAGGCACTCTTCACATTGAAATGTGCAGTCTGGGAAGAATCAATTAATACTTCTTTTGCACAAAATGTATCATACGCCATCCCACTTTGTTTATCGTTTTATTATTTTTAGTTATTTTGGGAGAGGGGTCTTTTATTTAAGAACTTTAAGTCGATGTTCAATGTTCTGTACAGTTTTTTATGTGATTTTTTTTTTTCTCCTATTTAAATTAAAGGTTTTTTGTGTCTTTGTTTGCAAATCAACTGCTGTGAGTGATTATTGCATCGTGAGTTTCTTTTTCTTTTATCTTAACTCCACAAAATTCCACAAATGCTATGAGTAGATTGTCCAAGTTATTACATATGATTACTCCCATGTCTCACTTGGTCCAAGTCCCATTTAAAGTCATACTGTTTTTTTTAATGAAAAGTCTTTTCTCCAACTTCCTTCCAGTTTGTTTTATTTAAATTTAGAGCCTGCAAAACACTTTAAGTTTGTAATTTAATCCAGTAACATAGGTAGTGGATTACATGTCTATGAGGCACACTATAGTGTCATCTGCATAGAGTGTTAGTTTATGTTCATCTTTGTGTGTTTATCCTCCTCCAGTGGTTTTGTATATAGAGCAAACATTTGTGGCGATGACGGCTCACCTTTTTAAAGTAAAAACCTCATCAAGCATCACATATTTTAGTAGAAGAGCTTGATGAAATCCAAACGTCTCACATACACTAAATAAGAATAGCCTTTGATTGGGTTTCATGGCCAAATTTGATGTTTACACAACATCTGCATTTGTTTTGTATGTTTTGCTGTATGATCAATGATTGTGTATTCCAGGTTCATTATATCAGGACATAGGTGAAAGCCTGTTTGCATCTTCTGGGGGAGTAATAGGTTGTAGATCCATCTCTGAAAACCTTTGGCTGGATGTATTGTATGCGGTTTTCTTCTTGAGGCGTGCCTGCTTCTCGCATACTGTCCCTTGCTTGAAAGGTCTTGGGAGTAAATTCAGTCTCTTCTCTGCCATAATCTTGAGCTCCTTCCAGATCTACAACATCTCCTTGTACAAACATTCAGGTCTGTGCAGGACTTTTGATTGATGCAGCTGATGTCCAGTGTGCTTATCCAAATAAGCCGTTTTATTACAGATTTCATGTCTGAATTACACTGCAACCACATTTGGACATGTGGTGATTACAAGTCTGTTTAAAAATACATCAGAAGACACAAGGATCAACTGTAAAAACACAGTACAATATGTGTATGAGTATTTTCTATTTTAAAGCTCCAGGGTGTAAGATTTGGGAGTATCTATTGGCTGGAATTGGATATAATAATCAAAAATTTGGTTTCATTAGTGACCTTAAAATAAGAGTCATTGTGTGTTTGTTTTAAATTGAGCCCTTTATATCAGCTGTGAGAGCAGGCCCTCTTTCATGCAGTCTGCCATGTTGAACCGCCATTTTCTACAGTAGCCCTAAGCAGACAAATCAAACACTGATCTAGATATGACCTTTCGCATTTTGCAGCCAGAGTTTTTCCTACACGCTTGGAAGTAGAGGGTGAAGCATGGGAGAGTATTCATTTGGTTGCAATGTGCAACTTTACTGCTAAGGTGCCACTAAATCCTACACACTGGACCTTTAGGACATGAAGAATTCAAAGTAGAGGACGAAGATTTAGGCCTTGATGTAAGAGCGTTAATACTGACATCGATGGAGGCTTAACTTTTGGTGCATAAAGCTGAAGGTAGAACATGCAAGTGAAATACCACACATCTTGGGAACTTTGCATTTATTTCAAAATGTGTGATAGTGGGCAGACTGTAAAAATCAACATGGAACAAAGTGTTGGGAGTCTTTTGTTTCAAATCCCTGCGAGTGTTGTAAAATCAAACAAACGAGCGCTTCATCAGGGACTGAGTATACCCGATCTCATTATAACCTTCCTCCTCTTCTTTCCCCTCCCTCCACCGCCCGTCTTGCCCCGTGCGATGGAGCCAAAGCACGAGCGCCAGCAGTGCCAGCAACACCAAGCACATGGACAAGGTCAGCAGCACACCCTGCAGCACGCCCGAGGAACTGTCTGGAGCTGAGGAGAGAGACAGACGTCATCTTTAAAATCAAAATAAATTTTTAAAAAAATAATAGGAAGGGAGGACTGTGGGTAAACAAACAGATGCTCACTGCTGTAGACGGACAGGTTGACGTAGCAGTTCTCTGTTCCGAGGATGTTCGTAGCAGAGCAGCGATACAGGCCGGATGTCTGAGATGACACATTGACTATCTGGACGGAGCCTGACAGATCGCCTGAAAGAGAGAGAGACCCCAGTGATGTCATAGTGATGTCATCACAACACAGACTCCAATAACACGCTGATTATGTACACAAGTGCCTCATACAAGCCTTCTTCAAAAGAACTAGACTAGAATATCCCTTTACGTGAACTGAATCTGCTTATAGTCATTGAAGTCGTTGTCATAATGTCTTAAACTAAGTAAATGTATCCAATCCAAACCGTTTTCATGCACCATTATTAGCACTGTGTGTGTGTGTGCGCATGTGTGGCACTGACCCTCCATGTTGATGGGAAGTGCAATTTCCTCTGGACTCAGCTTATCCCAGTGGATCTCCGGCGTGGGGACGCCCTCTGCCACCGAACAGGACAGGGTGACACTTCCTCCCATATCGATGTCTCCATCCCACTGGCACACAGGCAGCGACGGCGGTGCTTCAAATAGATGCAGACATTTCAGTGTGTGTGTGTGTGTTTCTTTTTGTAGATTCTTTTAGGAATATTCTTTGGAGGCTAACCTGCACTTCAAAATGATGTTAGGTCTTCAAAACTAAACGTCTTTCTCTACAAGTACTTCTGAATTCTGTGAGTAAGCGGGGAAATCATTAGCTGTGCACCAAAGCATTGGAAAATTGTACATTTTGACTTCAAGAGAAAAAAATGAAGGGATCGTATTAATTATTACAGTTCACCCTGAGGGGGCAATGAATGTGTGAATATTTTATTCACCGTGGTAGAAGTGGACACACATACCCAGAACACTGAGCTCCAGTTCCCCTATGCCGGGGTCTGCTGTCTCTGGTGGGTTATTGACCATGCAGCGGTAAATACCAGCGTCCGATACACGTGTGTCGTTCAGGATAATGTCTGCACTCCAGGGAATACCTGTAGGTGAGAGACAGCGCCAGTCAATGTTCTACTTTGTAAGTTAACACTGAAATGAATGAATGATGCGGTCAGCATCTGCAGATGTGTTGCTCTGACGACAGCCTGCACACTCTTCTCGCAGTCGGCTCCATGAGGTCGTCGCCTGGAATGGAGGTGTGGAGGTGTGTTTTGGGTCGTTGCCCTGTCTTCTTGGTTTTCCTTTCGCTTCTTTGCAGTAATTCAGAGCATTAAGGTCTGACTCACACAGCCTCCTACTTGAACTCTGTGAAGCATTTATTCACTTCAGTGAAACACTATTTTTACATTCCCAAATCATAACAAAAGTTGTCTTATGACACTTTCCATATTCTAGACTAGACTGTACTATTTATTACTGGTACGTTTGATGCTGCACATAAAAAATAAAAATGTTAAATTAATTCATGCTAATGTTTTCTCAGTAACCCCCCCCCCTCTCCATTAGAGTTGATTAAGCTAATAAAGGCAAATGAGGTAAGGATTAAGCTGAGAAGGACAGTGATGTTAGGGTTCCTCTGGAGCATTTGCTAATTGTTTTTTTTAATTGTAGTCATAAAGAGCGTCAAAAGTTGTGAGTTTTTACTGATGCCTTTAGGAATGTTTCAGAGGCGCAAACAGGTTCATGAGAAATCAGACTTCAGGTGTCGAATCTGTGACCAGATTGTCCACTCCGCCATGCTGTTAATGCTGTTCTGCATCACTTTAAGTCTCATTATGATTTGAAGAGGTGAGTTCTATAAAAAAAAAAATCCCCCTCAGTACAGTTGTTATGAACGTAAATCAGCTAGACCAAAACAGTTTTTTGTACCAGGCTGTAAACGTGTTTATTTCTGCTGTGAGGTTTGACATTTTAATATGGCCACTTACGGAGGCTGAAATGTTCTAGCCAACCTCAAGTGACCATTTGAGGAATTTGGCTTCATTTCCCAGACACAGAGGTTCTTCTTCCCAGTGCTGCCTTTCACATTTTGATTCATTAAGGTGAAGCTCTTGTATAATTTGTCTATGATGCCTTTGGAGTTCTTGAATTCTAAGTATCAACAAGTATCTGTGTTATTCTCAGCAGCTCAAAAAGTGGCAGCTCTGAAAGAAGCAGTAAAAATCCTCTTTGCCCAGCACATAAATAAATAAATCCTCCTTAAAGAAAATAATTTTGCCGATCTCCTTAACTAGCCTCATTTACTCGGTTACAGAGGAGTCTTTACTAATACCGTGAGCTCGCTCCAGGTTCCTTAGTTGTTCTTGGAGGTCTAACAGCTTTTTGGCTTTAATCTTTTTTAGCCAGCCGTGTTTTTCTTCACTCGGGGGAACTTTTTGGATGCATCCCACAGAATGACTGGATTAACCTCCTCATTATCATTCACCAGCCATCTCTGCTTTAAATTTGCTACTATTCAGTAAACCCAAGGTCAACCTCCACAGAGGTTTTTTGGAATAATCAATCAAGCAGTCAGACATTTCTGTGTTTTTCCTCGCACTGTTAGGTGTGTCTAATCTGGCATTCAGAGGTATGTTGAAGGGTAAAGGATATTTATGCCAACACTACCTCTGAACAACACAAGTGATGGTCTGAAACACATTAAGAAGACAAGAAATTCCATGAATTAAATCATTCCAGGTGGCGACCTCATGAAGCTGACAGAGAAGAGTGTGCAAAGATGTCATCAAAGCATTATTTGCTTTGTTTACAGCATAATTCCTGTGTATACTTTCATAGTTTCATAGTTTGGATGTGTAGAACAATGTAGAAATGTAGGGTAAAAAGAGTGTAAAGGTGTGCCCAAACCTTTGACTGGTACTCTAGACGAAACATGAAAAACAGTTTCACTGGTCTTACCTGTAAAGTCCACCCTGCCAATGAGGGCTGGGTCTTCGATCACCTGTCCATGGTCGTACACGATCACCTGAAGCGAGAGCAGCTCTTAACAGGTAGTTTCAGAGCATTGACAGGCTGGTTGTGGGTTTAATATACCGTAACTGCTTGTATGAGAATCACCAACATTTGTCTCTGCTGTTACTTTAAACAGAGCATCCATCCATCCATTTGCTGTAACCACTTATCCTCATGACGGTCACGATGGGCTGGAGCCTATCCCAGCTGACTTTGGGCGAGAGGCGGACAAGTCGCCAGCTCATCACAGGACAAATGGAGACAAACGTTCACACTCGCGTTCGCACCTATGACCAATTTAGAGTCAGCAATTAACCTGTTGATTGTTTATGGGCTGGACTGAGGAAGCCGGAGTACCCAGAGCCACCCACCAACACATTCAGTGAAGTAGAAATTATTTTAAAAATACATGAAAAGACACTGAAACACAGAATTGTCTGTGTTCAGATTCAGACCTGCACTGGGGTTTCTGGACTGGAGACTGGAGCCAGAGTCCAGATGACATTGAGTCTGGAGAGAGGGCTGGAGGTGAAGAAGGAGCAGGGCAGGACCACATAATCCCCTTGAACCACCTTCAGGCTGGATTCCCTCATGGTTACCCTGAGTGCAACTGTGTCCATCAACAAGACAAGCAGGGACAAACAAACAGGAGACATGTCACATCCGTCACAGTACACGAGAAGGCTTCTCGGCTAACGAGGTATTTCCTCATTTCTCATGTTCAGTTTCCCTGTTGATGTGCGGACTGCAGTGACTCTCTCTTCTGTGTCATCCCCAGGCCTTTTGTGTGCGTGTGTGTGAGCGCGTGTGCGTGAGAATTTGGCTTGCATATTAGTTGTTAATTACACTTGACAGCTTTGTGGGTGAGCCAAACTGGTCACAGACTGAGTGGAACAACAGCCCGTTTCACTGAAAACATTCTGTCAGTTCCTGACATTGTCTCCGCGAAGATAAGCAGTTTGTAAAGCATCGGACGTCAGCGTGAGTCTGTCAAATAATACACCGGATAGAAGTGTGTGTTTTTTTAATATTTAAAAAAGGGCTGATGTTATTTTGTGGAGACAATTCTGGTTGAAAAAAAAGTATTTATATATAAACAGTTACAGCTCAGGTACCTTAAGCACTAAGACAAGTCAGTCTAGTTTTAACACTGTATTCCTAGTACTATGGCTCTATACCACACCTTCAGGTCGACTCTGCACATTATAAGAGTCAGCTCTGTACTTACAACAGAATAACAAAATGAACAAATATACCTTTTTTTTAATCAAAGTTCCAAAAGAACTCTAGAAAACGAGCAGGCGCAATCCTTCTCGTTTCGTCTCAGTGAATCTGTACGAAGGTTTAAGGCAGTACTCACCGTTCTGAGTGGTGAAACACACACACAGGGTCCAGAGCATCCATCTTCCAGAAGATCCCATAGCTGAGAAGAGACAGCAGCGAGGCAGCCCTCTCTCCCCTGTGTACAAGCTGGTGCCCAAAAAACTAGGCATGCATGATTAATCTATTGAGCAATGCTACCAACCCCCACCCTTATGTTCACTCTCACTTTATTCTGACCCGTCATTGTCTGTTTGGAAAAAAAAAATCATCGGTTCAGTACACCGGCTGCAGGATTTTTTTCATTAGGCCCTGTTTACTAAAATAAGCAGATTAAACAACTGATCAGTTAATACAAAAAAAAAATGGATGACAGAGGTCAAATAGTGAAAGATGTCATGTCACTCAACATGATGATGCAGCTACTTACCAGAGAAATCAATATTTTGTGTCAAATCATTGACACAAAAATAAACTCAGAGTTTTCATCCTGATTTTATGGAATTGCGGTAACAAATATAAGGAGAAAACTGATGATTGCACTGAGTCAGTATTGGAGGCAGTGATGAAGATGATTTAGCTCACCTGCATATTTAAGTACACACGCCGGCATCAAAACATGAACATTTTGGAGGATAAGCTCTTGGACTTGGAAAGCTGAGCCTGGCTGGCCTGCTGGAAGGTGCTGAGGGGGGGGGGACCATGTTCTTTCTTGAATAGGTGGTGCTGGATGCTGGGACTGACTGACCTCCAGTGAGAGACACAAAGGCACCACTGAAACACTAATGATGAAGTTTCCCAACAACAAGGACAGGCTTGCAGTCGTTGCTGCCACACAGGCTGAAAAATGTATTCAGAACAAGAACCAGCAAGAAAGTTTTTTTATATATATATTTTAAGTGAAACAAGTCATGAATAGAATAAACGATATGGACTACAACTGTACTTCTAAAAGAAACTTACCTTTAGAACAAAGACTATAAAAAAAAGGAGATGAGGTGCTCATCCCAGGCCAGAGGAGCTATGTCCTTTATTCATAAGACAGTCCCATTACAGGTGAAATGTAATCCAGGATAAAAAGGAAAGATACTGAACAATCAGAATATTTACAATGAATCCATATTTTGGTATTTTTTGTAGATTTGTAGGTCGAAGGCTTTGAATACAATCAAGAGATGATTTCAAAACCAGTGTTCTGTGGTCTTATATTCAGAGAAACATAAATCTAGTAGAAATGAAGAAGCATTTAAGAAAATGATCCACAGAAGTCGTACTCAGTGAAGGAGACCGACGCTACCAAGCCTTCCATTAGAGGATAAATTAAATCTTCAAATGTGGAGTCCTTTCAGTAATTAATGATCAAGTGGATGACTAATCTCTGCGCACAATGCACTCTTTTTGTTTTTCTTCCACCTCTAAATATTTAGCTTGCATCGATTTTAATTAATGTAATCAAAAGTGTTTTTTTGTTTTGTTTTGTTTTTTAATTAACTTAAAAAAAAGTTTGTGTTCCCTCCTGTTTATGATCAGTCCATACCAAAGGTTCACAGACAGAGATCGGCCTCATACAAGACTATAATGAACTTTTCTTCTGTTGTGTTACAAACATGTTGTTACTGTAGTGATTTGTAGATAATGAGCCAACATTCATTTATTTTTTGTAATTTTTATTTGTATCTAGTTTTCACTGAACAAAAACAGCTTCTACCTGTTAGTTTCTTAGGAGATTGTGAACAAACTCATTTAACATCTAAACACCCAACAAAGTTCAAAGATTACAGGCGTGATGAGGTCAAATCAGCTGCGGGAGACTCTGGTTTGAATGAACCCCCGTGCCTTTCAGAGTATGAATATTTAAAAACCTACAGGGCAGATGAAAAAGGAGCCTGTTCATCCTGCTTTTTCCTTCCTTTAACAAAAGGTGGTTTAAGCAATATTACATGCGAGGCAGTGCTTTACCAAGACCAAGGCGCTCTAAGGTTTGTACGCATCAACAATCCCACCGTCTAAATAAAACATGTAATCCAGACATGTGTCAAAGATCCAAAGTTGTCACTGATGAGAGGAAATGTTCACATTCATTTTTGAGTCACAGCAGGTCGTCGGGCCCGGTATTTCAAAACTGATCTGACAGGATTATCCTGGTCGGATTGGATTAAATCTAGATCTGATCTGAAAACTGGGTATTTCAACCCAGATTCAGATAATCCTGATCCTGAAGATCAGAATCCTGATCTGGTAATCCAAACCTCCCTTGAATCCAGGTAAAAGGCTGGATCTGGGTATTTCAAAAGTTAAGGCAGATACCTGGATCAACTTGATACCAAAATTTCAGGATTGTTTGAATCCCACCTCAGAGGTGGATTTCACTTAGAGTCTCAGCTCCACTTCTCCTAGATATTGTTACTCAAGGTGTCCATTACAGTTCATCTAAAGTGTTAGTGTTTTATTTTTAAATAAAGTAGCTTCAATGTAAGAAATTTAAAGCAGAGTAAAATATTTTTGACCACACTTTCTGAAACTGTTGAAAATACGAGTAACAAGTACAGTGTTTAGTGTTCATATCATGCTGCATATTGAAGCACTTTACAAGCATTGAAGATTTACATCCTTCTGATTAAATGAAGACAAATTTGACTTCAGTCAGAAGCTTAAAATGCATTTTTAAAAGGTTTGGAAATAGCTTGATTTTGAAACATGCAGCAATGTATTTCAGTGTTTGAGTACAAACTGATTATTTGACTTCATCAAATCAGATGCTATTTTGCCATAATTATGTTCAGTGAGAGCCTTCTATATATATATATGGCAGAATTGTGTGACTAACCAAGCTATATAGCATGAAAGTAATGCAGTTACAATTTCAAGCAGTTTCAAGCACTTTATTCAAAATTCAGTAACTTAATCAATGTACAATTGTACAATTAAAGCGTTTCCAAGGATTTCCAGGGGTTGTCCTTAACAGCTGAGTGGTCCATGGCTGTGAGTGGACTCTGAAAGTAGAAGACAGAGAAGGTATATGAGTGTATCTTTGTTTATGACATCAGCAGCAGCATCACTGTAGCATCCTGACACTTCTGAATGAACCGTATAGTTCATACTCGTACTGTGTAACGTTACGTTACCAAAGTACTGCAGGAGCCTGGTCTGTACACATGGAGCCTATGACGTAACACTAATAAACTCTGAACAGGTTGGTGTTAGTTTAAAGAGTTAACGTATGATGTACGTCAGATTAGTTCCCTCTCAAGTTAAACCATAGACAGCTAAATTCATCAGCAAAGCCAGCTACCTCGCTAGCTGCTTAACACACAAGTCAATGGAGCCGAGTTAGCTACTATTAGCACGCCGCGTCTACGGCCTGGTTTGAATGAGGTGACAATTCAACAAGTTGGTTTGCATGATGTGTTGGTTTGCGTTCGTATGGTCCTAAAACCGCTACACATTAGACGACGGTGGACTTACACTTTTGACGTGAAGTCGTGCTCCCAGCTGCTCCTTTCGTGAGGTAGTCCGCCATGTTTTCGGCCCGCGGAGGCGGAGTCACGAGATTTGGAAATCCGTACCCGCCCAGATCGGGACCACGGTGATCCAATCCGCCAGTGTTTTGAAATACTCAGATAAAGTGAGCAGGATCACCTTGATCCATGACTGAGAAAAGCAGGATTTCATTATCCGGATTATCCTGATAAGGATTGCAAGTTTTGAAATACCGGGCCCTGGGTGATAAGAGTGTCATCCACTCATGACCTCGGGCCTGAATAAAACGCTCTCACCTTCTCCAGGTTCAGTTTAGAGCTTCTCTCCAGTCAAAGGCAGACATCACACGGTGGAGAGGTTATGTGAGGCGGGCTGAAATTCAAGTCCGTCAACTTATTTGTCAGATTTAATCAGTGGTGGAAAATAACAGAACATTTACTCAGCACTGTACTTTAGTCCAAGTGTGAGGTACTTGTACTTGGAGTGTTTCCATGTAAATTATACTTCAACAGAGCTCCCTGGCAGTAATTCAAACACATCACTAATTATGATCCAACAATATAAATTATAGTGAAATGAATTATTCTGTGTAATGAGTACTTTACTGTCGGAGGGTGTTGATGGACGTCCACTTGAGTAATTTAATTAGAACAGAGTAGTTTTACGGTGTAGTGTTTTTAAACTTACCCCATCACTAGATTTAATGAACGGAACATTGTGATGATTTGGGTTATTCCTTGATCGAACGTTTATTGAGCTGTACATGGATTATTGACAACAGTGGTCCACAGATTGATATTTACTGAAGCAAAAGACTTACAAAAAAATGTTTTTAAAAAGTTGGAAAGTTGTTTCTTTTGTTTTTTTTAATAGTTGGAGTAGACCAAAAAGAATGTGAGCAGCAAAGCGACACGTGACCTTTTCAAGTTTTCAAATGTGACCTTTTATCACTTCAGTGGGATCGGCCTTCCTGACACGGAAAACTGCTGTCGTCTCGTTCATGTCCCTTTTCTTTAAAAATGCGTCACTGTGGTGATTTTTTTATTTAAAAAAAAAAAAAAAAAAAAAAAAAAAGGACTGAAAAGATTAAGACAGCACTTACATATACTCATTTGTAGGCAGGACATCTGAGCCTGTTTTCAGGTGCTGGGTTTTTGTTGCTTTTTCTTTTTAAATTGTGTGTGTGGGCCGATATTAATCAGCAGCTGACCCAGATATTTGAGAAAACACACACACGAGCAGGTTGACTGCAGGCCGAGATCTTTACTTTTTCCTTTTGGCATGCAGCACCAAGACGGGAAAAAAAAGGCTAAAGTAGGCCAGAGGTTTGGATACTTGGATCCAAGTTAAATATATTTTTAATTTCCAGAATATTTCAGATTCTTTGATCACACTGTGTGTACCGTTCATATACTGTATACTCTTTAATGTGGGTCCTTTACAGTAAGTAGAGCGATAAAAAAAAAAAAACTAAGGAGTCTATGGCACAAGATTGACTTCTCCCAATTTACTCAAACAACAAATAACATTCAGCACCAGCTTTGTGCGTTCCAGCTGTGAAACAGAAGATTTGAGAAGGTAACGGATTAACTGAAGAACAAAACCGGGGAGCGAAAATGACTAGCTGTTCAGTACTTCCTCTGAGAGTGTTTGACTGTACAGATCTTAAACTGTATGGCGAGGCCTCGTCAGAGCTCACCACCATATATATATGTACAGCACGGAGTACGTCCAGTTAAGAATATGCACACCAAGCCACAGAAAACACACTCCATTTCAAATTGTGTGTGGCTGCTTGACAGGGACAGGTTTGTGTGTTTGTCGGTCTGTGTGTGTGTGTGTGTATCGGGCATCTGTGTCTCAAAGTCAACTTACATTACGTCTTTTTGCCTGCAAGCAGACAAAAATCACGACCTTTACTTAAAAGACTTACACGTAGCTGCACTTCCTGTATCACATTCAGAAACACACACACACACGCAAGTATCTGCTTAAATCTGCTTCCGGGGTGGAACTTGTAAAACATTATCAGTGTTTTAATGATGGCCAGCCTCTAGTCTAGCATAAATTAAACCTATTTCTGGTTTCTCATAAGTTGGGGGGGGCCTTAATAAATAGAAGATGAGCGAGAGGAGAGAAAGACAGGAGAGACAGCGAGACAGACAGTAAGTGGAGTGAGCTCTGCCTCTTTCCCTTTCAGGGGAACTGGGAGTGACCTTGTGTCAGGCCGACTAATCACAGGAGAATCCAGACCGGATTAGACCGATCGGATCTCTTCGGTGAGAGGCCTCGGCCCGTCGCTGCAATTTAAACGGCAGTGCAGTCCAATCACAACAGCATGGTGACGGGTTTCTCCAGGAACTTGCGGAACTCCGCGAGCCACTGCGCGCCGACCGCCCCGTCCACCACCCGGTGGTCGCAGCTCAGCGTCACCGACATCATGCTGGCTACGTCAAACCTAAAAAAAAAACACCAAAACAAACTAATCAGATCTGAATTCTTTGAAATGCAACATGTTCAGCTTCTTACAGTGTTGTAACTCACTCACCCTTTCTCGTTATCAGCGGGCATCAGCCGTTTCTCTGAACCTCCAACGGCGAGGATACAGGACTGGGGAGGGTTTATAATTGCAGAGAAGTTCTTGATGCCAAACATCCCCAAATTAGAGATTGTGAAAGTGCCTCCCTGGTGGAAAAAGAAAAAAAAAAAAAACACATTGAAGGGGACTGATTGAATCTTTGAAAGATGAAATGATCTCGTGTAGCCGCAGGTTCAGACTGTGTGCCGTACCTGGAATTCATGCGGCTGCAGTTTGCCATCTCTCGCTCTGGCAGCGAGCGAGGACACGTCGGCGCTGATGGCTGCCAGTCCTTTGGTGTGTGCGTTAAACACTATGGGTGTGATGAGGCCGCTGGCTGTGCTCACTGCTACGCTCAGGTCCACCACGTGATTCCTGGGAGAATTAAAGCAAGTCAACCCGGATGAGAGAACAGAAATGTGCGACTCTGTTTCCAAACGGAGACGAGATGATAAATGTCTGTGCTGTGAGTGCCCTCTACTGGCACAACAGTGCAGCTACATTATCTACTAAAAAAAAAGATGACTGATTCAAATATTACAACACTGCTGACTGACATCTGTACACCCGGTTCAAATGCGTTTGTACACTCACGTCACTCAAAGCCTGTTCAGAGTAAGAATAAATATGTCTATATGTTGAAGAAAGTGTTAATAACCACTCAGCCAAATCTGAACGGTTAAAAGGTCGACAAGTTTATGAAATCTCAGCTCAGGACTGTGAGGGCGTGTCTGGTAAATGCACTGAAGCCACGCACACTCGTGGGAGCCGTCAAGAAGCAATTTTGAAGTGACTGAAACGTGTCGGATGAGTTCAGAAAATGACACGATTAACTTTGAAGCACTCCGAGTGAGATGAATTCATCTCCATCTCTCTGCTCAGGGTGGCCTCAGCGTGTCATCGAGCCACCCTTTGAGGACCGCCCACAAAATCCTGGACTGAGAACTGGTGAAAAACTGTTTTAACCTCCATATTTCAGTCATATATAGTTCAAAGTCTTTTCAACTATTGTCCAACATATTTAATGTATTCTGAAAGAAATCTCAGAATTGCCTTAACACGGATTTTAAACATTGACGCATCTATTTCATATGAACAATGCTGTGGACGTGACATTGGAATTTTAGATGCAAAGAGTTTTCATATCAAGTTGACTTGATGGATTCATCTGAATGTGGAAAGGTTCATAGATCCTGAAACCAAGTGAACAGATTTCCTGTTTACTGAATATTGAACCAAACAACATGCAGGTGCAGGTGTGTGTGTGTGTGTGGGGCGCTAATTTGTACTCACTGGCGGATGACCGTGTCCATCCAGGAGGAGTTGCACTCAGGAACCTTGAGGCAGGCCAGAGCGCTGGCTTTGATGATGAAGTCGTTCACGCTAAGCTTGATATTCTGGGCTTTCACTTCCTGCGGAGAGAGGGCGACGCAGGGAGTGACATGAGGTCAGTTCAAAGTTTAATTAATTACCCATCTCTCTCTCTCAGGAACAAAGGAGCACTCACAGCATTGAGCTCTTTCCGAAGCTCGAGCACTTGGTCCATGTTGACATCTATAGACAGATAATAGTGGGGGATGGTCTGTTTGGACTGCATCAACCTCTGAGCGATCACCTGCAGGAGAGACGCACGCATGCACTTCAGCTTTGATGCATAATTCATCACAGACAGGAGCGAGGTGTGTTAGTCATGTGCGAGCGGCCGCCTTCGGGGCAAAATGTGGAAACACAGGTTCGAGATAACAGAGCTACATCGTGAAAACCCCTCGCAGCATTCAGTACATCAGAACCAAACTCTACCCACACTGCTCTACTATCAGCCGCTTGAACAGGAGAGAACGTGGTCTTTGAGCACGAGGGGCCACCACCAATACTCTGGCTGTGTGTTTTGCTCTCACCTTGCGGATGTTGCTGATCGGGATGTCTGTGAAGGTGCCGGCTGGTGCAGCAGGAGCTGCAGCAGGGGCATGAGCAACCGGAGTGGGAGTAGCAGCGACAGCCTGCCAACGAAAAGGATGAGCAGGACTTCAACATTTTGAGACATAAATTCCAAAATGAACGGTCCAAAAACCAAAAGAAAAGCAATATGACAACTTACAGGTGCAGCCTTTGGTGGAACAAAACTGTCGATATCTTTCCTGGTGATGCGTCCATCAGGACCAGAACCTGACGAGAAAACAGCTCAATGTACGCCACATGAAGTATTCTACCGCCGCAGCTCTGTATTCAGTGTTTCACAGGTTCACTTACCGCTGACCTGTGCCAGGTCAATTCCCTTCTCAGCAGCCAGTTTCTTGGCTAGAGGGCTGGCAAACACGCGACCCTTCCTGGGCGCTGCAGGGGCGGCAGCCGCGGGAGCAGGACTGGGTGCTGGAGCGGCAGCCTTACAGATCACATCATACATGTATGAGCTATCTTAAAACTTGAGGCCACATTCAGCATCTTTTTGTGACTAAAATCACTTATTTTTGAAAGAAAAGCTCAACGCAGGTCTCACCGGTGCTGGAGTTGGAGCTGGAGCTGGAGCTGGTGTGGAAACCTCTGCCAATCCGGTCTCTACATAATCCTTGAAAGCAGCAATGTCACTTTCTTTCTCTACGATGATGCAGAGCGGCGCTCCCAGCGGAACGTCCCGAGTTCCCTCTGCCACCATGATTTTGGCCAAATATCCCTCCTCCTGCACCTCAAAGCCTGCACACGAGACACAGGAAAGCGACACGATGAGCAAAGTGAGCTTTTCCCGTCACGCTGAAATTCAGGATGTAAATCGCTTGTAAAAGTTTTTCCGTATAAAAGAGAATTTAGAGTTTGTGAAATACCACACAAGGAAAGATGAAAACAAGATTAGCAGATGTTAAATAACACTGTAACACGGGGGCCGAGGCGTCAGAGTCAGTTCGGGGTTACCGATGGTCGCCTTGTCGGTCTCGATCTCAGCCAGCAGATCTCCTTCACTGAGCTTCTCTCCAACCTTCTTCTCCCAGCGCTGCACTGTTCCCATCGTCATGGTGGGAGACAGGGCAGGAAGAGTGATCTGTACATGCACACAGACGTGAACGACAGAAGTCAAGGCAGAGGGCGTGAACACGGGAGCGAGAAAAGAGGACTTCCAAACAGAAGCAGCCACGAAACAACCGCAACTATTTCAACTTTTTACAAACAAGGAGCCACAAGTAAGGTCGTCTTTCTGCCTCTGCAGATGACTGACTCACTATGAAAACAACACATAAGAAGAGAAGCACAGTGTAATGCTGTTTCCTCAGGACAGCATTAGAAATGATGGAAATCTCCACTTGCTCCTCGTGTTATGAAAACCCGAGTCGCTATTAGAGAGCAGCACAAGCTACAGACATGAGACAACTTTCTGAATGATTCCACGGAGCACAACCACAAGCAAGCATTTCAAAGAGCACAAAGATCTGTTTCAACAATATAAAACCTCAAAAGACAGAAAAGATTATGTTTTTGTGACTAAATTATGTTTTTGTCTTCATTCATAAAATCACGATGTGTAGAATTTCTATCAAACTGTAACATTATATCTAAAATGAGACAATACTGGTGGAAACTGATGTTGTCTATGTGTTGGTTTCGGAACTGTTCACACATTGTGGTTTTAAATTTTGTCACCAAGACTGCAGAATTCAAAAGGAAACCCCTGGTTGCACCATGAGAGAGAAAATTACAAATGTAACTTTCTGTTCTGACGTAGACGTACGTAATGATGCCGTCACGTCCGCGCTGAGCGACCCTGATAAAACTAGTTTGACCGTAAATATCTGAACTCCTGACGGTGCTTTGTTTGTACACGAACACGCCTACCTTCATGTGTGTGGGGTAAGAGCTGCCCGGAGCTGCAGGAGGAGCTGCAGCAGCAGGTGGAGGAGGAGGAGGAGCGGAGGAAACCGGTGAGGGACCCGCTGCTTTGATCGAGTCCAGCGTTACGTCTTTAAAGGCCGGGATGAGATCGGGGCTGCCGGGGAGAATATACAACGGCTTCAAATCTAAAACTTCCATTCATTCATCCATTGTTCCGTCGACACGTTTCTATAGCAACATCATCCTGGCTTTCAGCCTGACACTTACCTGTCAACCGTGATGCAGATCACTGCTCCGACAGTGACGTCTCTTGTCCCTTCAGGAACCAGGATCTTTGCCAGATAGCATTCTTCCAGAATCTCAAAACCGACCGTGGCCTTATCAGTCTCCACCTACAAAGATAAATTTTTTTTATTTTTTTTTTAATGGTCTGGAGTCATGATTTTCTCTTACAATAAGATGGAAACATGCAGACGGCTCCTGACCTCAGCTATAAGGTCACCCTCGCTGATTTTTTCTCCCTCCTTCTTCTCCCAGCGAGCGATGGTTCCCGTCTGCATGGTGGGCGACAGCGCGGGAAGCTCCACCTGATTGAACAGAAAGACGAGCAGAATTCATGACACGTGAGAGAGTGCCATGGGCCATCACCGTGCTGCCACGACGGGCTTGTTGTAAACGCTGCCAAATGTCAGGTGTCGTAACTGCAGTTGCTACATCGCCGCCACCTCATTCTCCCGTGATCAATAGATGACCCACATAAAGCTGCATTTCACCACATCTGTGGAAAAAAAAAAACCCCACAGTCCCTCTCAAGGTGACTGAGAGCACAAATATACAGGTGCCGCCAGCAGGGAGACACAGATAGAGGGCAGGAGAAGGGTTCTCATACAGATCTACATTCCTTTTGTGCTTTGCATTGCACTGCAGGACAACAGTGTGCTTAAACGGCAGACTCAAATAAATTATGTATTCAAAACCTGCTCAGTCCCATCTGAGGCGTGACATGTACATTTGACCACACAGTGTCTTTCCATTTCTGCTTGAACATGAGCGGTACAGCATCATTTCTGAGCTCAGCTGGGCATGCTCTCTTTACAGACATGCTGACGTGCTACAGACCAGAGATCAGATATTTATCGTGTTTGCCTCCAGTGGTGTGCATCTCTTGGGTACAGACAGCACAGCTGTAAAGGGGTCTGCTGCTCCACACATACTTAATAACGTAAAAGACTTCCATGACAACACTTGGAGGTGTTTTACTGGGACACGGGGACAGATAAAACTGATTTTAGGCTAAATGCCATTCAAATAAACGGAGTGCGTTGATGCTCGTACGTGTAGCTCGGTTTGTTAGGCAGTTTAAACCTCATGGAGTCTTTCACTGAGTGACAGGACGTGTTGGGCGCCTCGCAGCTCTTTCCCATGTTAGCTACGGAGGTCATGCTAGCTATAACGTCGGCGCTGCAGCAGCCTCACACCGGCTGAGTTACCTTCTGGTGCGGCGGCAGGCTGTAGAACCGTGTGCTCTGACAGCTGCCTGTTGACTGGGGACACCGCAGCAGAGTCCCTCTGTGGCTGAGGCCGGAGCACAGAGACACGGTCCGGGACCCCGCTCCATGGTGAAGTCTCCTCAGACAGCCGGTTCCGGGCACAGAGCGGGAGCCGAGAGCAGCAGGCCCGGCCGGGAGGGCACGGGGACAGGGGAGCCCGGAGGACGGCCTGAGCCGCAGGATGAGACGGAGCATTTCGCAGCGGTTGAAACACGACACAGAGCTGTTGAATAATGGATTTGTCTTACACCGACATCAGAGATAACACTGGCACCGAAAGTGTGTGTGCCTTCAGAACCGGGCCGAGCTCACTCCTCACTGCTCACTTTCCAATGACCTCCTCACGTCAAAACACACTGCTTTACGGCTCTCCTGTTTGTCCTGCCGTAGCTTCGAAAGAGGTGTCGTAAACGGTGGCCGCTCAAATTCAACCACCGAGTATCAAATAAACACTCTAATAAATAAACCTAAACACAGTGCGGAAAATTAAAAAGATTTATCTAAAGACTGCTGGCATAAACTAGAGACTATTTATGAACCGCAATGTCATATTTCGCTGCAGTAATATTAGTGACCGCGTGGCGGCAGTAAAACACTGGAGCCAGCAGCAGGGGCGGGGCTCTGTTCAGCTCAGTGATGCACGGAGCCAAAAAAAAGTTTGACTTCCGCGTATAAAGTAACTGTTCTGCCTCTGTTAGTTAGTAGTTAGTTACTAGTTGTGCTGAGTTCTAATTGCTGAAATAAAGGCTGGAGTTTGCTCATTCTTTCTTATGAAATGTAAATATTTGCTTGTTTCTTTCGTCTTCTACAAACAGGTGATATTTTGGGGATGTTGGGCTGTTGGTCAGACAGGACATTTGAACGCACCATTTTTTGACATTTAATTCATAAAACAACACTGAGAAAATTATTGATAGTTGACCAATGGCAATGAAATAATTCCAGCTGTTTATTTAAACTGTATGATGACGTTGACTAAAATGTTCCATATACATCAAATCAAATGGAATTATACCAGATACCTTGTCCATCCAACCATTTCACCAAATACATCCTGACTTTGGAAACTTTGGCACATAAGACATAAGAAGCTGTTTTAATGTATGATTTATTTTGTTAGATGCAGTAAAAACTGTACAAATGACATCTTTTTAAAAACAAAACTCAGTTTTTATTTCAAAATATGATTTTCTTGCATTCAACAAAGGCCATTTTTATTTTTAAAACACTCTCCATATTTTGTAAAACTTAACAAAACATTGCTAAATAGCCATCTCAACAACAAACTGGATATTTCACAGGCAGTTATGGCATTCAAATGGGTCCTTAAAAAAATTAGACTGATGCATATTTCTGTTGGCTTGTTAGTGAAGGCAAACACATTGACCTCAAATGAGGAAATAAAAGCAGAGTGTGAAAAAACCAAAACAAAAGTGTGTGAGCCAGTTTCAGTCGACGCTTCTTCTACAGGTATGAGGTCCAAAAGATGTCCTAACACTGAGAGCTAAGCACTTTACTGCATCAGGTAGAGAAGCTCTAACAACTGTTCTCCTGGCATTTACAAGTCTAAGGTCCACCTTGATCTCTGTCTCACTCACACATACACACACACGCACATACATTATTATCATCATCATCATAAATTGTTGAACTCACATCCACAGCATAGTTCGAACAGGAGCAGAATCTCTCGTTAAACAAATCAGAGACATAAACAGCGACATTTAAGGATATGGTGAAAATATTTTACACAAATGTACAAAACGACATCACAAAGTAAACAAAGTAACAGTGCCGTGATATGCTTTTCTACATCAAAGTCCCAGCATCAGTCCTATGTTATTCACTGACAGCAGTTCAGCTTCCACGTATGCTGCTGTGGGTCCCATTTAGTCAAACAGATATACATCTGTCAAACGAAATACATTCCGTTTTTTTCAAATTGATGTTTCTGTTTGGACATCTCAAACATAATTCCTCCAAAACACAGTCATAGTAATAGAAGCTGGTATCTGATCAGTGTATTCTGTCAGCGGTAGGTCAGAATGAAGCAGAGCCCGACCAATATATTTGTCAGCCGATACTATGACAGACAGAGTATCAGTGAATGTGCCTACCTTAAAGACTGTCTTTTCTCAGTATATAATGCAGGAAAATGCTTGTGATAATAAATTGGTGTTTATCCAGCAGACTGCAACTACAATTTACAATACTGTGGCAGGCAGTGTCACACAGAGTCAGCAATGAATTAGTTGGACTGTGTATTTGTTGAAGCATTTGAAATCTTAAAGAATATTACTTCACTTTATTAAAAAGAATATTTAAGTGGTCCTCTGAGTAGCTTTGCCTCGTCATATTGGTCCACACATATACATTATTCCAGATACTGACCGCTATATCTGGAATTTGTTCATTTTTTTTCCTGTATCAGTCTCAAATGTCTAGTATCGGTCGGGCTCTGTCGACAAACTTTGTGCAGCGGTAAAACAAAATGTGGCGTGTTCAAAGTGTTCCTGACTTTTGTCCATGTAACATTTGTTTTTTTTTTTATAAAAGTGACATTTCTTTTCTAACCCAGATATCTTCCTCTTTCTTGCTGTGGCAGAAGAGACTGAAAAGCACCTCTGCTAAAGAACATTGGACAACATGGATCGCTGCTGCACAAGAAAGGAAAAATGATACTGAACACTTAACACTTGACCTCTACACGTGAAACAACTACACTACCCACTACTGTGGTTTTAGAAACAGTTCATTCAAAAGAATGTTTCTACTGTTTACTTCAGGGTCCAGTTTGATCTTACAGTTGCAGCCTGGAATTAATAAGCATATGATGGAAACAGCTTTCCTTTGTAAATCACAATAATCTAGACATCAGTTACAGATTTACACCATCAGTGCCGTTAGTGCCAGCTGACTAACCCAAATCTCTTGCTGACTAAGTCTTACAGTATTTCATTAATACTCTGACTCTCAAGACGTGTCCTCCTGTGCGTCTGTCCTGGGCAGTGTTCATGGCTCCTCGGTGTGAACCTACAACGGTCTAAGACAGAAAAAGACGTCTTTCTTAGTCACTGAGAGTCAGGAAATTAGAGAGAGCGATAGAGAATTAACAGGTAGTCTGTTACCTCTCCTCACCACTGTCCTCTTCTACCCAGGCAACTATTTTTCCTTCCCAGCCTGGAATGATTGCTCCATCTAGGAATACCTGCAAACAGACATGAGGACATATTCTCTTAATGTATCATCTCATGCTCATGTGCCATTTGCACTTTGGAATGAGTTGTCTTACCTCTTCTTTCACAGTGCCAAACTCAGGGTCCAGGGCCTTGAAGTGGTACCTGTAGTTTCCCTCTCGATCCACAGCTGCCTTAACATCCTTGAGAGTCACCTCACCCAGCCTGTACCATGTGCACAGAGAGACTCACTCATCTTGACATCTTGTGACTTTTTAATGTCAAAATTCATTTAAATGTTTCGGAGAGAAAGCACCTCAGGCAAACATACACTCACCTTTTTGGGATGTTGATCATGGAAGGCGTTGGGGATTTTCCAGTAAAATAGAGGATTTTAGTGGAGGCAGAGGAACCACTGCTGGACTGATACGCCTCTGTAATGACCAACAGAAACAGTTAGAGGAGGCAGAAATATTCTGTCCATGTTTATTTGGGGGATACACGTTGGAACAGCTTACTTGTGCAAGGCCAGGTGTCAGAGTCTGTGTGTTGACCTTTGCGTCTTGGAGATTTCCCCCTTCCCTGCAGAGTTTGGATGAATGTTGACAGCACCTCGTGATTTGAAATCTACATTATTGTTATCCAAGAAACTTTCATGGATAGTTTTTAAAGCATACTCTTTTTAGTAGTGCTCACTTGTCAATCAATTACAGGGGCCAGTTCTGATTTTAATGTGGCCATGGTCAGATCATTTAACAAGCTTACATCCAGTCTCTGTCATAGTTTTAAGACGAAGCAACAAACAGAAAAGCCAGTGTTTCGGAAAGAAGAAAATGCTTGTAAGACTCAGACGGATTATATTTGTACCCTGTTTGTGTGCACAACATGCAGTCTGTCGATGAGTGATACTATGCCCTGCTCCAGGGTGTCCAGTGTGTGGTGCTGTGGGTCATGGTCTCTGAAGTTGTTCCTCAAACTCCTGAGTGAATCTCTGAGTAGCTGAACCTCCTCCGCCTGCTGACAGGACAGAAACACAAACATCTGTCAAACATAAAAAGCTCATTTTCAGCTTTTTACAAAAATAAATAAATTTTAAAGCGTGTTCCGTCCACGTTGAAGGAAACAATGTGGACGGAACACGCTTTTAAAAAAAAATGTAAACCCCCGGTCACAGACTATTCTATTGTTTCATGTTGGTCAAATTACAACATGCAGCCTAAACGCTTGCGAGAGAAGATAATGCAAAGGAATGTGAGAGTATAGCTGTGCTTTGTTAGCCCCCTGACATGCAGAACAATATAAATAGGCCCACTGACTGAACAGCCTTATCAGAAACAATACTTACGTCCGACATAGAGGGAGCTGGATTTCCAGAGTAAGAATATCCATTGTTTTCTGTGCCGGTGGGAATCTGAAAGAAAAAAAACGAAACGACAAAAGAGTGTGAGCTGCGTAACGTATATCTGAATTCAGTCTGCCTGGTGCAGACTGAACATGAAACCTGAACAGTAACTGTGGACTATACTGTATAAAACTACTACCTGCGTGCTGTTTTTATGCTCCAACTCTCTCTGCAATTCATTCTGTCAAAGAAAGACATCAAAGCACACTCACATGAAGCTGCGACATCCCTACATTGTAAAATGTATCTTATAATATCAATATATCTTTGCCAATGAATGGCATATATGTATGAATCTCCTTTTCAAACGGGCTAACATACCTGCTTTTTTTGGCTTTCTTCAAGCTTGTGTTTGAGTTGCTGCAGTAGTCTGTCCTTCTGACCAATCTCCTTCTGCACCCAACCGATCACAGATGAAAGGCATGGTTCAGTACTTGGTACAAACACAGATTTAGAACGAGTGAACTAAGTCACAGCAAACCATTAATTGAGAGGGAATCGGGGTGCTTCACCTTGCATTCGCCCCACATCCTGTTGGATTCCTCCAGCTTCCACTGCAGCTCTGCCTGTAACACATTTAGATGGAGGATGGGAATTTGTACACACACATTTAAACTCTTGACGTGCGTGTTTTCAAGATTTTACATTCACTTGAGTAAAAACAGATTAGTATATGACACTATGTCGTACGTTCTGGTTGTTGAGTTCATCCTTTGTCATGCTGGCTCTCAGAAGCTCTTGCTTCATCTGCAGTATCGATGCCTCCTGCGTGCACAGCCTCTGCTGCTGGGCGTCCTGCACATTTAGAGACCAACACAAAGACATTACCGCAGCCCGGAACGTTTCTCTACAACACGACTAGAATTATATTCAACCGAGAAATACGATTATTAGCTGCAGATCTGTCTTACCTTGACTCCCTGCAGGTTTCTCATCTCCTGCTTACAGTGTAACAGTTCCCTCTAACGGAAACAGCAGACAACACACCAAACATTCAATAACACACCAACATTAAATGCTTTTACTATACCCTCAGTAATCAGACAAGTGTATCTTTATCCACACGGACGATACTGTCAGTTTAAAAAGAAAACAAATGATTCACCTTCAGCTCACGAGCCTCCTCCATGCTCTGATCCAAACGACTGCGGATGACTACCTGCAAAGAGAAAAAGGAAAAGAGGGATCTGTGTGAGAACCACAATGGAGCAAGTAAGGAGGGAAACTGATACCTGTGTCACCCTGTGACACACACACACACACACACACACACACACACACACACACAAATGCCAGAGTCAAGAAAAAGAAATGTGATCTGCGCTGAACACAAAGAGCAGGTGAAACAGAAGCAAAGAAGAGCGTGACACAGGAAAGAGCGAGAGAGCAGGCAGAGACAGAGATGAAAAATACATTCAACATAAATAAAAGGAGAGATTATTGTCACCAGTTGCTGCTCAGCACTGCCTTGGTCCAAACTCAAAGACACATCCTGCTCGTCCTCAGGCAGTGAACCATGCAGCAGCAGGGCCTTAAAAACACAAAGGGCGTAACATGTGACACCAGTTTGTACTTTTGGACCATCAGACAACCTACCACTGGTCCAAACCAGTGGTAGGTTGTCTGACGGTGCAGAATAAGCAGAGCATTCAAACAGCTCAAAAATATAGAGTTACCGGAATCAAACTCAAACCTCTACATGCACGTACCTGTAGGGCAGACACGATTTTCCGTGTGTCCTGCACCTCCTTCTCCAAAGCTTCGCTGAGAGAATCCTCCCACGCCGTCTCCACTGCAACATGAGACGACTCAGCTACATGCACACATGCACACACGTGTTATACATGTCCAATGACGGGTTTTACTAATCAAATGGCTGCTGGTTTGTTGGCAGGTCCCGAACTCACCGCTGAGCTCCTGTTGCTGGCGGTCCTCCTGCAGTCTGTCCGAGTGGCTGCTGGGTGGAGCTCTCTCTCTCGGAGATGACAGCGGACTGACGGAGCTGAGGCTCGAAGAGAACAAGACGTCGATTAATCAATGTATTCAAAAGAAGTGCAGGGCATGTTAACACATATTCACATGCAGTGTATAAATATAAAGTACCAATAAAGATTTTGGACAGACTCGTTCTCATTCAGTGGTTTTTCTTTATTTTTATTACAACCCTGCTTCCAAAAAAACGCTGTCACGCTGCGAAAAATGGAAATAAAAAACAAATGCGATGACGTCCAAAACATTGAAACCACATATTTAATTGAAAATAACACAAAGACAACTTGATTGCTTGCATAAAATTATATTTTGAATTTGATGCCAGCGACACATGAAATGGATGGTGTCAACAAAAGACTGTAAAAGTTGTGAAATGCTGGCGGAAAACAGCTGATGGAACATCTCATAATGAATGAGGTTGACTGGCAACATGACTGGGTCTAAAAAGAGCATCCAGAGAGGCTGAGTGTTTGTGAAGTAAAGACGGAGAGGGCTTCACCTGCACTGGAAACACTGTGCAACAATCACAGCAAACTCCTCTCAGTTCAAAGATGGTGCTGCCATCAAATTCAAAATGTTCATAGCATTGTGCAAAAACAATCAAATCTCAGTTTCAACATTTGATAAGTTTGTGCTATTTCCAATTAAATGTGGATTTCAGTGTTTTCACATGATCACATTTTGTTTCTATTCACATTTTACACAGCGTGACAGAGGCAGAGTTGTATTTTCTACACTGTAGGTGAACACAGTAGATATCCAAACTGTAATAACACATATGGAATTATTGTAAAGAAACTAAATCCGTTTGATATCTTAGATTCCTTTGCTCTGAAGACACGCTAACCTGCCAAAGAAGCCCTCAATCCTCTTTTGCAAATCAAAGCACTGTGCACACAAACGCTGCACTCGACTTACAGCCTCTGCACTGGAGCGCAGTAGAATTGTTGGAATAAAAGAAGCATAAAGTCACACACACTTGTACGAGAATCCGAACACACATGATCAATCTTACCATTTAATCTGCGTCCCCCCCATAGTGGGCTACAGGTGATTTGGACTGTGCATGATGCTTCCAAGGAGCCTGCCCGTGGTGTTCTCCACAACATCTCGCCAATCTCATGACAGTGTGTGATTCTCCTCACTCTCACACACTCCACGCCTCTCGCCCTGCAGCGAGCTAACCAGCGCGCCTGATGCCGCTTAGCATCTCTCACTTAAATAAGATACTATGTGATGGCAGCATCAGGTCACTATAGCTTGTCTCTCCAAACAAAACCACATTATTCTTCTACAAATAATCAATGCAAGCACTTTATAAACAGACACACACACACGCACACACGCGCAATGATGGTGCACCACAGAACTTCAAACTGAACATGTGATTTGTGTGGATAAAGGCTGATTATTTCTTCTTTACTTGTATCCTCGGCCTGTTTTATGCCCAAATGTCTGCCAACCAACAAACACACACACACACACACACACACACACACACACAGCAGGCTGAAGTTTCCTAAAAGCAAAGTCATAAGGCAGTGTGACTCTCAGGCAGTGAGGCAGACTGTAATCCACTGTTTCCAAATGTGGCATTAAAGATAACAGAAAACTTACATAAGACAAACTGCCGGCAAAAGTCTGCAGTATAAATAGCAACAAAGTGGAGTTTGTTTTCTCACAAACACTGAGCTGCACTGTCTTAGAAAAATGCAATCAGCACAAAACAACATGTACAAATTAAGTTTCTTATAGTTTAATTACAGAATTATATCACCACCAGAGCCAAGGCCATGAAACTTCAGCAACTTCTGTTGTGAATTTAGGCCAAACGTACTTTCAAGTAAGGTTTTAGTGTTCTTCAGCTTAGCACCACAGCCATACATTATTTCAAATGTCACAATCTCACAACAGGGACCCAACAGGGTACAGTGCTCTCTCCTGTTCTCTTCAGCCTCTACACATCGGACTTCAGACACAACACTGACAGCTGTCACCTCCAGAAGTTCTCTGATGATACAGCCATCATTGGACATGTATCAGCAGGAGTACAGGGGGGTCATCACAGGCTTCATCGATTGGTGCGATCTGAACCACATCGACGACACCAAGATGAAGGAGGTGGTGATCAACTTCAGGAGGACGACGCCTCAGATCACAGCAGTGAACATCCAGGGATTGGATATCGATACCTGGGTGTTCACCTCAACAGCAAACTGGACTACACCAGACGCACAGACGTCCTGTACAAGAAGGGTCAAAGCCATCTCCACTTACAGAGGAGACTGAAGTCCTTTGGAGCGTGCAGGACTCCGTTAAATGACACTGTTTAGAAACCTTATGACACTGTGGTAGCATCTGTGTTATTCTGCGCAGTTGTTCGGGAAGGGGAGCACGGAGAGGGACAAGAAAAGATTCAACAAACTGGTCCAGTTCTGTCCTGAACTGAACAGCTCCTCCAGCAACAGACTGGACAGACTATCATGTAAGAAGGAGATCTACCACAGGTCCTCCATTCCAACAGCTGTCAGACTCTTTAACACCAGCATGACTTCATGACTTTCTTCTATAGATTTCTTAATACGAGCTGCTGTGACAAGTGAATTTCCCAGATGTGGCATCGTTAAAGTCTATCTTATCTTCTGTATGTGAGTATGGGTGGATGGATGTTTGAACTCACAGTTAAGGCAAAGTGCATTTGCTGTAGACTACTACTATTTCATTATTATGGAGGAACTTGATCTTATGTAAAAGCAGATTACCTGCTAAGCTGAGGATTGTCCTGCTCATCTGGAGATCCTCTTTCATACTGCTCAACCAATGTACGAACACACACACTCTTTTCCACATCCAACCCCCAGCCACTGAAAGATGACAGTCAAAGCAGAGGTACGTAAGAACTGGTATAGAGTTTTGCTAGAAAAGATACAGAAAGAGGCCTTTTATTTGGTCATCTGTGTTTGTCCACCAGGGGACAGCGAAGACTACACGTGTCTCATGCATTCGGATCTTATAGAATAATACGGACATAATTACGGCCACCATACCTGTGGATCCGTGTGGCGCGTGCAGGCTGTGAGGCATCGAGTCGAGCCGATGCCAGCGCAGCAGCGGCACCTTGTGCTAATGCAACAGTGGACAGAGGGTTGTGGCTGGCAGAGCCCCTCGTCAAACCCCTCCCATTTCCAGAGGCAGCCCTGTGATTGGCTGTGGGTTTGAAGTGGGCAGCCAGCGCCAGAATTATCCTCATAATAGATTTCAGATTACCGTCGACAATATCTGCAGACAGAGAGGGAACATATGTCCATCATTAATAAAACTAAGTGTACAGGATTTGCAACACGTGGTAATAACATGATGGTGCCAAGATGGAAGCTTTACAACAGAAGTGTTATGTGTTAGCATGTAAGGTTCATATGTTTAAAGCTTTGGGGTCGATCAAATCTGCTGACTGAAACATCAGCAAGCAAAAACAGGTAGGAGGACCAGAGAAAACACAAACTTCTCTGTGATTTACCTCTTGCGGATATGTGTGGCATACGTATGTGTCTGGAGGAAATGAACTGCAAGACTTGCTCCACATTCTTCCTGCTGTCCTCTTTGTTTCGTGGAGCAACGTACACTTCCTCCAACACTTCACCAGCTGCCAATTTGAATGAGATGAGGCAGAGAGAGAGATTGGGAGAGAGAGAGAGAGAGAGAGAGAGAGAGAGAGAGAGAGAGCGAGAGAACAAACAATTAAAAAATATAAATATATTAATGATGATTCAATCAGTGCCATATGAACAATTCTGCAGGAATCAAACAGTATAACATAGTATGTGTTATGTCAGTGTGTTTTGTGTTACAGACATAATACAAAATACAGCTGTGGAGTGTGAACAACAAGAAGGCGTCTGTGGTTCTCTTTACAGCGTGTCCTTGGTAGTTTGGTGAATAACTGGTTATCCAATCTTTTCTTATTCTTCACGCTGCCATCTTCAGTTCATTGTTACAGTGAAATATCACCGCAGATTAACACAGACCGTCAGCTCCTGAGTGTGATGTTCTACGGTCTGCACAAGTTGTAGTCTGTCTCCGTCATTGTGCTACAGACTAAAAACTACGACTAATGCATTAGAAAAGATCTGATCTCCTGACAGTCACTTGTTTTGTCTTTGTCCTCCGCCAGATGAATGTGCGCCATTTGCGTGTATAACTGTGCGTGCGTGTACTTACCAACTATCTCTATCAGTTGCGTGAGCACCACGCCATCCTGCAGATCATGTCTGAGGTCTGTGATAGGCTTCAGGCCTGGTTTCCTCTTCAGCTGAGAGTTCACCCAGGAAACATAGGCAGCCAGCTGCTGCTGCAATCCATCAATCGGAGACACAAATTCAACAAACCACAGACACGCACGCACACACACACACACACACACACACACACACACACACACACACACACACACACACACACACACACAGCTTACAGTGAGGGCTGAGAGACAATGGCAGATCAGATGAGTTCCTTTGTTTGTGATGCTGGGAGCAGACAGAGGGCGGCAGAGACAGTCTACTGTCCCACTTGCACATTAAACTTTCTTTTTAATCTTAAGGCCGGTCATACAGTACACTCGGCGCAGTTAACACAGCTACACCGTGCTTCCTCTGTTTCACACACTATTACTCCACCTTTACCGGTCCACGGTCCAGTCACGTGACAGCTGGTCGCCGGGGATACGTTACAAAGAATAGAGCCGTTTGAATACACAACAGAGAGCATCTGAGTTCAGGCTAACGTTATTATTATATCATGTTTGAGTCTTTTTAAAGCCATGCTGTAGCTACGTGCTCTTCGTATTTCCTGTCACCCATCACTAGCTATCGTCAACACCATCCTGCTCCACCACAGAGCTACAACTGCTGCTCCTAATTACATATTAACGTGTACATTAACTTGTTGGGACAAGCTCCAGATATTCATTATTGCTACCTTAACTTCTGACACGTTTGGTCGATGGTTAGCAAATGTTTCCCTGCTTAATTGACAGCTAGCCAACTTAACGTAATTCAACACTAACGTTAGTAACGCTCAGTGAACGTTACCTCGTTAAAGCCCCCGTGAAGAACCTCATCCAGCAAACTTCCTCTCGACAGTGAGGCGATCATCTTTTAACTCGAACACCCATTGAAGCTAGCAAGCCGGCTAGCTTCATTGACTCACGCGACCCGTCTGGCACAACGGACTGACCCCCCGTTACCGACTACCGTCCCACTCCAGCAAACGTCAACAAACCGAGACAATTGAAGGGAGCGGACCGCAGGCTACCGTTACTCTGGACTGGAGACGGCGTCAAGTTGCCGGAGAAGCACGCGCGCGCACACCGACAGACAGGACTGTTTTTTTCACAATAAAATGCATTTCCGGTAGTCTTACCATAAGAGTTCAGCTTTTCTGACTAAAAGCTAGCCTGTGAATAAACATAGCGTTTTATAAAGGCAACATAAATTCATAAACATAAATCAAGTCTTTATTCAGAATGTATTAAGTGTCTATAACTAAAGAACTTTCCCTTTTTATCATTAAAAGGAAGCGTTATATCGTCAGCTACAGTCAACTTCACACCATGCAGATAAAAGCCCCAGCAGCGAAATAAACCTAACATGTGTCACAGATCTTTGAAAAGAAGAATGAACACCAGACAGAGCTTTGTCACGTTTCTCACTACTGTGGATGAGTTGCTTGTATCAGTGATGCTGTGCACCGTGAAGGACAGACGAATGTGACGGCACACATTAAAAACTACACGTGAGCATTGCATACAAATGGAATATTATTGTGGGACATGAATTCATATTCGATGGGATATCAATATGATTGTGTATTTTGCCAAACAATTTAAATGTGCTCTTTATCCCCATTTGTAGTTCTTTATCATATTTTTATAGAACATTTTTTTATTTCTACAGTCACGTCATGTTTAGCACAGGGTACCTTCTTAACACAGTTATATATTTATCTTCTATGCAAATGTTGCATTCCCCTGCACTCTATTTTAATATGTTTATATTTTATCCGATATGCAATAACAACATATTTTCTCTTTTTTGCAACATGAGTCTTAAAGGGGTGAATATTTCTGTAGAGCTGACATCTTGTTTGGCCGTCACTTTACAATATCAGTCTTATCTACAAACTCAGGCTCTATTTAAATCGACGTTCTGAAAGTCCCCATGACGTCAAAATAGTTTTTTTTATTATTACATACATCACCTATATTCTGTTTGTCATTTCCTGATAAACCATAGAAAGTTGTTGATGACTCATCTTGTACTCGGGGTGTGTACTAATTTTACATCCTTTCTCTCTTCAGATGTCGCAGTGACGACCTGACGATCTGTGTGACGCTAAAGGCTGCTATGCATCTATGGCCAGGCCTCACTGGTTACTGTGCAAAAGCACAACTTTATAACTTAATTCGGTGATTTTAGTAAATCTGGATCATATTTTATCTTCCTCTTCTTGCATGCTTGAGAGTCTGGTCGGACATGCTGCATACATGTAGATTGTGATGACCGGGCAGGGATGGCATTGAGATCCAGGATGTGACCTGCAGAATCAACGCAGGATAGAGTCATGTAACAAGTAACACATTTATAGCTGAGAAGCTGCTTTTCTGACTACTGAAATAAGTCATTTCAGAGAAAATTAACAACAACCAACAATTCTGATAATTCATTGATCAGTTAAGTAATTTGAGACTTTGATTGGCAGAAAGGCCAATAATTAACTTGTTCCAGCTTCTCAAGTTTGAATACGTTCTGGTTTTCCTGTCTTCTATAACAGTGAAAGATTGTCAGTGTTTGTACCACAGATGCTTTGGACCACCAGGGGGAGCAAAGTCGTTATTCTACCACAACAGAGGTTCTGAGGACATAATGTGAAAAGACTGAAGAGGACGCTCATGGAGGAAGCTAAGAAGAGAAAATTAGAAAGCTACTGAACAAGACCCCACTAGACAAGTAAGTAAATGATAAAAGTAAGTAAAGGACTGCAGGTAATTAGCTGCAAGGTATGCATTAGTCGGTTTTATCTACTTTGAAAGGGTCTAGATTGGAGTAAAATAGAAAATACAAATTCTGACTGCATGCAACATCCAGATGTGCATGATGCACGATGACAGCCATTCAGAATCATGGAAATAAAATCCACGACCTTTGTTTGTTGTTCTGTTATTGTACCGAGCCCTGCATACAGAACTTCACATGCCGACACAAGAACAGCACCAGTGAAGAAATGAAAAACAAAATGTGAAATGTTGTTTTTAGATTCACACTGACAGGTAACACCGCCAAACAGGTGAGGGCAAAGCAAGGAGGTGGCACCAGAACACTGGAATTTGGCAACTGATGCTGGATTAAAAGACATCATTCAAGAAATAAAAAGAAACGTTTTGTTTTCCTGGATGCAATATCTACAGAATCCGATTTTGAGTTTGAGGTGTAGGCCTTCAAACAGAAATGCCTTGCTGATGACACTTGCCAATCTGTCGGCACTCTGTACGAACCTGCAAAGCTGACAATGCTTTGTTTTTACATTGCAACCAAGCCAAAAAAACTTGACGCCAGCGAGACGTCTGATTTAATTGCTGTCTCAGCACGAGGTGACACTGAAATCGATACAGCAAAACCACAAGACATGGTTGATTTTAATCAGTCCAGGCTGCTTTAGAAATGTCTGAGGTTCTCTGGAATTACCTTTGATCCTCATTACGGTATTGAAGAAGACACAGATGACACACTGATCTATGAGCGATTTCTTGTGCACAGCGGTGTAGCTCATTCAGAGGATGTGATAACAATCACCATACATCATGCAAACATTTTACAAGACATGATCACTGCTTTCTCTGATGCAGAGATTCTGAACACAGCACTGAATGTGAGACGCATACTTCCACAAAAAACAGTTCTTCTGACAGGAATTCTACACTCGATGCACACTAGGCACAGCGGTTAAAGTGCTTTTCATTCACCAGAAAATACAACGCATTGCTTTTCAATAATGTGCACAGTGATCCTAAGGCACATTTCCTGAATTTGTGTGCACCCAAGAACCTGAACTTTTGGTGCATCATGTCTACCTCGGTCCAGAGTCACTAACCAAGTTGTTCTTTGACCTTCAACTCACCCCCCAAAAAGTCTGTAAACTGCTGAAATCTAAATCTGTGCTTCTGCAGCAGATCTGATCTTGCAGTTACGTCCTCAGACCCAACACCAGCCATACATCAGAATCAGTTTAAACTGTTTATTGATAACAGATAGAGAGAACTTACTCAGGATGAAGCCTGGCTTTGCCTACAAAAATTTTGGGTACAAACATGTATATTATCGTCCATGAGGACTTTTTGTGACATCTTCAACTGTGAATCACCAACACCTACCTACACTGTCACTCTGTAACGTTATCCTCACACATCTGTGATGATGGTAACTACTGTGAAAAAAGTTCTTTATTTATGAATTTGCAAAGTGGTCTGATCCAGTATGTTATGGTAAGGGAGGTAGATGTTGCTGGTTCCAGGAGGAGAGACGCACATTTTTCCTTCATCCAACACCACACTGTGACCGAAGACACACAGCTGAAAGAAACAGACAAACAGCACTAAATATGACAGTGACTGTATATAATTTGTATATGAGTGGGTATACATATGTTTGTGTGTGTGTGTGTGTGTGTGTGTACCTGCTTTTTCAGTAGTTTCTGTGTCAGTTTTAGAAGTGTGGTGGTCTCTGCTCCTCTCAGGTCACTGAGCAGCAAAGCGGCTTGAGCCAGAGTCAAAATGGATCCTGGTGGCATACATTTCTGTCCTGACAGCAGGCTGATGGCTTCCTGCTCACACGCATACACAAACAGCACACAGCAGCACTGTGATTACTATGAATTATTGCATATCCGAAAATAATAACAATAAATAATAACAATAAAAAGTAGCAAAAAAGTAGCAATGTTGGTACCTGCAGCATTACCACGCCATCAGCAGTTTTGCCTCTCTGTGCTTTCAGTTTTGCACCTTTGACCATCAGAAGGGCTTGAACGTTGACGTCTTCCCAGAGTGCACATTCATCGAGACCCTCCTGTATCACCCGATGTGCCTCCGCATTAATGTCCATACCTCGAAAACACAATCCCCCACACATACATTTATAAGCACAGACACACACATACAGTTTTTTCATTGGTTTGCCATTTGAAGGTGCTGAAAATATGAAAATATTATGTTAGTTAAACTGTTTTAGCCCATAACAGCACAACCCATGAACCAACCTGGGAAATGAGCGTCAGTGCCAGGAGTGTATGCAGCCAGGCTGCAGACCAGAGCTAGACGGCAACGCAGCCACAGAGAAATTCCAATTCTCTCTCCAGCCTCAACTGCTCTGGGACAGTCTCCGTGCAGTGGGTGCGATGTACTGAAACCTTTAGTACCCTGTAGATGGGATATTAACATGCACAGACATGTCATGAAGAATCAATCACCTTTCTACTGCTGCAGTGTTGTTATGTTTTGGAACTGGAAAATATCTGAGAACACATTTTCCAATCATCACTTTTTTTTTTCAAAACTCTTCAGTCAGCACAACAGATGTCAATGTGAACTAAACTCACTTTTTCAAAGATTCAGTAAGTTTGACTTTGTTCAAGAATCTACTTTACACAATAATGCTTCCCGCTCACTTCCCGTACTGACTTGTGAGCGCTCAGGTTTCTCAGATCCCCGGCTGATTACAGGAGACGTCTGCAGCAGCTTCAGGGATGAAACTGCCATCTCTGTACTGAAGGAGGATGTTAGAATAGTTAGCATAGTCAGGAAACACAAACATGTAACAGTACACATGCATATGGCTATCATACCTAAGTGCCGCACGTTCTTGCTGCAGGTACAGGTTGGCCTTCAGCAGATTGGACTCCATTGTCAGTTCCAGGTTCTCTATTTGGCTACATGACTGAGATGTGAGCTGCAAAGGAGCGGAGTGCAACAAAGACAACGCTGCTTCCAGCAAAAGGAACTACAAGAGAGGAGACGACAGATATGTCCAAGTTACCACAAGTTCAAAAGAAATTTACTCCATATTTACAGTACAGTGCCAAAGATACAACAGTTCAATATAGAAATTACATTAAATGACCAACGTCTGAAGTAAAGATCTACTGGAGAAGTCTTACCTTAATCCTTTCTGCAGTGAGCTTCTCCTTCTCTGCATCAAGAGTCAGCACTTTCGGCCCTTTTGTGTTTGAACAGGAGCCCTCAGTGTCCACTCTGTCCTGTTCATGGTGTTCTGAGTTCACTGAGCGATTTGTTAGGCTGCCATGAGCTTCTGCCTCAACAGAACCTGTGTACATGTGTAATAACACTGGATTACATGTATATAGCACTTTGTCTTAGATACTCAGAGCTCTTCACACATCACACATCTGTTTTATGAACGGCAACATTTAGAATGAAATCAAGTGAATGCTTTAGTGACCGCACCGAATACACAGATACAGCACGGTGTGATGCAAATGGTGAATATAATGGAAGAGTCAGTGTATGCAGATGTGTTCTTGTGATGCAGTGACAGAACTGAGCTCTATGAGACGTGCTTACTCGTAAAATTACCTTACCTAACTTATTGACGCACTAAATAACCGATCCTGAAGATAGATTGGTTCTATTTTTTAAAGTAGCTATGCACGTTAACTCATACATAGAGCTCTTGGATACCTGGTATCTGAATAAACAGATAAATAAAGGCGTGTGTATGTCAGTTTAATAGTACTGCGTTTCACTAATATTGTTCTTTTATGATTATATGTGACAAAAAATAGAATTTGAATGGAAAAGTGCTCTTGTTTACAGACCTTGTACGGGAGGCCCATGTACAGTTTTGCTGAGTGCCAGGATTAGTTCAACACGAGCAAGGAGGAAGCGGAGGCACAATACGGATCCATACAATGTGCGGACCTCTGGAGCAAAGTCACAGTTCACGAGTTCTTCCAGCGCCTGACCACAAGCACATAGATTACACTCACAAGAAGCTATATGATATCATACGTATGATATTTTACAACAAATAAGAATCTTGTTGTAAAATATCATATGTATTTGCTAACTTGTCCCACACACTGTTGCGGAGATGAGGTGATGATGGCGCACCTGGACCGTACAAACTGGCAGTATGGATGTTGCTTTTAAAATGACTGATGTGACAGATTGTCAGAAATCTAAAGTAATGTGACATAGAAAGTACCTCAGTGTTGTCCAGGAGAGACTTGTTGCCGTAGAACGTCTTCACAGGCTGCGCAATAAGCACAATTAATGATATGAAGTTATGACGTATATAAGCAAACAACTTGGGCAACTTGGGCAAGATGATGTGAGAGAATAAAGAAACACTTTTAAATGTGTATTCAATAACGTGAATTTACACAGGCTAAGGGAGGTCATGTGTGTGTGTTTATACTTGGAGACTGTCTTTGGCAATGCAGCGTCCATAAGGCAGAACGAGTCCTGTTCCTTGTGCAAGTTGGACTGATTCCTTTACAGCTTCAGTGAACAGACACAGTTCAGTAAGGGCGCGTATCTGCAGAAGACAGCAACCCAGACTAGAAGCTCCAGCAGAATCATCAGAGAAAACATATTTACAAGTATGTATCCATGACAACACGAATGCTGACCTTCAGTATTTTGCCCTCAACAGTGCGTTGCACATCTCTGCACACAGTCCCCACAATATGTAGGTAAAGGGCTAGAATGGGCAGTAGCTGAAATTACAAACACGATTTAACACAAAGTCAATTATTTATCTTGGGCACTGCAGTTCAACGTGAGGACAGACAGACAGTGTTTCACGTGTGTACCGTGATGTAGTGGCCTGTGGTGAAGAGCCAGTGGCAGGTGAAGTTCAGGCTGGTTACAGTGGTGCCGAGGTGAGCCCTATGTGGTTCAGAGAAAAGACTGACTCCAGGTAGCAGTTCATCTCCAATGCCGTGATAGGCATACTGGAGGTCAGTCTGGGGCTGAGCCAGGGAGCAGCACAGTACACACTGGGAAAGCCACACACAAAGTCACACACGTACGTACATACAAATAATCATGTCAGAAAGAATGCACAAAAACACCCACAATGAAATTTACAGTGATGAGAGCAAAAACTGTCATCATCACTTTTCAATAGAGCATTCAGCAACAAAAATAAAAGCCATGTTTGCTATGAGAGAGATTAGAAAGCTGAACCTTACCTTAAAGAGATGAGCAGACAGGAGACAGCACCTGGTCCTCTGGCTGATATCGGAAGTTATGATATACCTGCAGATCCAAGCAGGAGGAGGTATGTTTTAAAGGCATATGCTTGCAATGCATGAAAAATCACATCAAATCAGTGATGAACCTCACTCAACCTACTGTGCAATCTTAGCAGTAAGCCCAGCAGCCTGGAGACATCCCCAAATGCCAGCTTGTTTCAGGGTCTGTTGTAGTGAGCCACCCCCAAAGGACACGCCATCCCATGATTCCACAGTACCTGAGTTCTGCAAGGCACAATCTACAGCTTTACTCCAGTGTGAGTGTGCTGACCTGGAGAAAAAAAAACACACACACACAGGAATGAATTTATTAGAATATGTACGGAAAACTGAAACTCAACTCAACTTGCAGCAAACACACACTCAGCTGACAGATTCTTACCGTGCATTTCCGTTGTAGTACTGTAGGTTTCCCATTTCATGCAGAGCCAGAACTCTGAGGGAGTCATGAGCGTTGGCCTGGAGATACTCTGAAGAAAGGTTGTAAGTACATGGGAAGGAAGAGTAAGACCTATATGACACTACTACTTGAGTAAATGTACTTAAAGCATGCTATAGAAACATTTTGTGCACATACTAATGGAGGTGGAGTATGCAGCAGTGACAGTCGGCATGTGGTCAGGGCTGATAGGGAAGCTGTAGACAGCACTTGGAGTACTGTAGTCTTCTTCTGTCAGACTGCAGGGTTGGATGTTTGGAGTGGGCCTGACTACTGGACTGAAATCAACCAGGCTTGCAGAATGACTGAGACTTCTGCTCTGAGAGTGCTGGGACTGTGTCGCAAAGCCTGGAAAGAGACGCAAGCAGTGCAGACAGTGAGAGATTCAAAGAGTTGTTGCGTGAGTGCACGCGTGTGTGTGTCCGCTCAGTAAACACACAGTAAACTCACAGGGCTGTGTGTCTGCCAGAAGCAGCAGCAGTAGTGAGCGACTATGCTGGAAGACCTGAAGACAATGTGGTCTTCTTTCAAGAGCTTGGCGGTAACAGCTCAGTGTGTCTTCTACATCCAGAGGAACGCGCACAAGGGACATTGAGCGCTGTTTCTCTGCACCTTAGACACAGAACATAAACACACATCAGACATGCAAACACTCTTTTTTTAATAGCAGGATGATTTCAATTGTTGGGCATGAGGCAGGCTGTCCAAACCTTTAAGATCAACTGTATGTTGAGGAGTGGAGTTTCTGAGCACTGCTTTTTTGTACAGGTGTGGTTGCTGTGCAGAGTGAGGGGTCCACCCACTTAGCAGCTGTAAATCCACATAGCTCCTGTAAGTCACCTGAAAGAAAAGAAAGTAAACACAATATATATAAGGATATATATATATATATATATATATATATATATATATATATATATATCCTTGAATATATCCTTGAATGTGTTTCTACATGTGGGTCTGTGCTACCTCCTTGCCAGTGGCCTTCTGTGTCTTGACAAAGTGTGGTTGTGGGACTGCAGGTCCTCCGAAAGAACTAATCCTTTCAAGCAGCCTCCTCTGAGCGTGGACTAGTAGAGGAGTTATGATCAAGGCATAACGTTCCCTGGAACACACACACACACACACACACACACACACACACACACACACACACACACACACACACACACACACACACACACACACACACACACAGATACACACACAGTGCTCTATATGAGTCTTCTATTCAGATTTACAGACTGGTTACTGAGCAAAAATATTATGTTGTGATATATTCTCATTTATGATAAGAACCCAAATCTTTACTCAGTCTACTCTGTCTTCTTTGAACGTGGCTGCACAAATTAAAGATTCATTTCATTAAATCTTAGTCACAGTGTAGACTGTACATTGTAGAAAAAAGGGTAGATTGTATTCACCGTGTGTATGAGTTGAAAATTAAGGCAAAGTGGACCAGGCTTTCCCATTTGCCACTGTCATGTAGACACTCTAGAGTGCGTAACACCAAGGTACGGACCCAACGCAGGTCCACCTGGGTGTTGTCATCCAGTGGGGCTGAGAAATGGAGACTGGACTCTAGTTCTTCCTCAGTCATGTCGTTGTCATACAAACTCCACAGCTAGTAGGGACAAAGACGAAGATGAAAGATGGAGATAAAGCCACAGGACTGTCACCTTTCCTTTGTAGCTGCAAATGTGTCTTTATATAGAGCACACACACACTTTTACACACACTTTTACAATCTCTATTTTCTTTAAGCAAGCAGCTACATGCATGTATATTAAGCATATGTGACACTCACCCCTAGTCTGTTCAGCATGTCCATGATTAGGTCAGTAGCCAGTACGATTAGCGGGGTGAAGGTGTTGTGCAGCTGGTCTGCTGTGATGTGGTACGGAGGTTCAAGCTGAGCAGCTTCCTGGACTAGGACAGGTATTCGACAGCTTTGGTCCCACACAGTCTGACACACACATTGCAGAGTGGTCCAGTGGTTGCCACGGTGAGCCAACACCTGGAAAATATTAATAATAGATGCATAAAATACAACAAAGTGCACAGACAATTGTGACAGCATAAACATACTGCGAAAAAGATTTGTGGTTTTCACATGATACAAAATTTTACACATGTAATGTAAGTACCATGGCTCTTTGGAGATGCAGAGCAGCTTTGTTAAGTGAGTCCAGCAGCGAGGCATATGAACGTTTGTGCATCTCGCTCTGCTGCCCCACAGTTTGAGGGGAGTTCTCTTCTTCTTCGTCTTCCTCTTCTTCTTCTTCTTCTTCTTCTTCTTCTTCTTCTTCTTCTTCTTCACAACTCTCCTCTGTGACAGAGTCATCAACTCTGCCCGCTGGGAGAAAAGGTCGAGACAAGTGATGAAACACAGACCAGGTGATAGTGATAGTTTCTTCTAATCTTTCAACATGCGCCATTTTCCTCACCCTCCTTTTTGTGCCTGTCTTTGTGTGCAGCCACATGATCCTTAAGACTGGAGTGAAAGGAGCCTCTCTCCGAGACGGCCTCATATTTAGATGACTGCTGTTGCTGTTGCTGTTGCTGTTGCTGTGAGTTCCTCCGCACCAGGATACCAGAGTAGGCCAGAGAGAAACACAAGGGATTTATCTGGCTGTACCTAAAACGAAGCACACATAGTACATAACATTATAGACCCATGAATAGAATGCTTTGCATCTTAACACTGTTCCAAGCAATAAAGGCTACAAATACTACAACATCTGAGTTCAGATCCCAAAAGCAACACTATGTGCCCCAAAAATGACGCAATCCTGCCAGTCAGCAATAGTTTGTGTCTTAGTATTGACATGTAATAGTAGCAAGCCTTGGGCCAGTGAATTTAGCTGTTGTAACTAATCAGTAGTTCGCTGTGAAAACGCCAAAAGGGTGAAGTATCTTGGGAGTGAACCTGTGCTGCAGTGCTCCTCCCTGCAACTGCTCCAGGCCCTGGTAAAGAAGTGCTAAATGGGCTTGAGCCACAGTGTAGTTGACGTGAGACTTCCACACTCTCTCCTCACTGCACATGTTTCTCAGCTGAATCAGCTTCTTGCGGCGCTGCACCACAGACAACATCGTCACCAACATGTTGTCCACCACCTGCATCTCCCTAGATGGAGAGAAGTCCAGTGCATATGCGGTTAGATGAAGGCACATGTATGTTCAAACACAAATATAGATATTCCCAACACACTTAGACCGTACCTGTTAGTTCTCACTCTCTGAAGCATGCTGTATGGCATTTTTTGCTTTAGTTTCTGCCTTATATCATCATGAGGTGGTGTGTGCTTGTAGTGAACAAAACAACAAAAAGCAGAAGAGGCATTTAAATTTTATAAAACAACAAAGCAACAAAAAGTGCACATGTTGTAGCTGCAAATTTGAATTATCAGTATCATTGTCAGTGTCTGTGTGAAACAGCTTTAAGAGAGCTAATATATCTTTTAAAACAGCCTTACATAAGCACATACATGCAAATACATAGTGTCTGAGAATAGCACAGATATCTAGCATACCACATGTCCTTGTGTACCCACACGTACGTGTGCACAGCTCTGCTGTGGTTCATGTCCTTTCAGAGTGTGAGCGCTTTTTTTAGTCTGGCTGTTGCCCGTGGTCCGTCCCAACACCTCATGACGCCTGACAAAGACAGAAACATTCACATCCTGTCTTTATAATCATAGACAGCTATAATACTAACTCTGATAAGTAACTCTGCAGCATGATCTAAATGGCCATGTTGACATGAAAGCACATGATTTTAAAATGCTGAATCTTGACTTTTACCATTTTTGAAATCAGTAACGATGTGTACGGTAAAAGCGCACCTGTGAAGAAATTCAAAGATGCCTCGCCCCCACTTCAACACAAGATCTGTGTGGCCTTCGTCCATGGTTCTTTGGAGAAGTAGTGCTGCATACTCCATAAAGTATGTCTTGCGTCTGAGCTTCATCACTATGAAGGATGCACACATGTAAACACAGGTGTGAATGAACAAGAGTAAAAATTCATTTTCAACTTTGTGAGTGTCTGCTGCTTACCCTCTTGATAGGCATCATTTAATGAGCTGTTGGAGATCAGCTCATACAATATGCAGGGATCCTGACAGCCTGGTGGTGTCCGTGAAATCTCTACAGAAGAGAAAGACAACCATGTGCAATGCGGTAGGAAAAAATACTATTTAGATCAATGTGTGACTGCAATATTGTCTGCTATGTTTGAGATTCTATGAATTGTTCACAATCGCTGAGAGATGTAGGAGATGAAAAGGAGATCTGTGTTAGATTTGGTGAATAAGGTTAGAAAGTATTTATTATTAAACAGTAAAAAAAAAACGTATTTACAAAAGATAATGTACATATTGAACATTATCACATTAATCACAAAATTTTGACTTCTTGCTTTACACATCGCCTTATTTTCATCATATTTTAAACATCACAACATACATACAAATTTTTCACAATTTTTGTTTGTGTGTGTGAATGTGTTACCATTGTCTCCTGTGGTCTCCTGAGGTGTGGTCCTTCCCTTGCTCTTACAATGGAGCGCCTTCAGCTGAAGACTCGTCTTCATTTCACCCTTGACTGCACCACGGCCTGTCTTAGACTACACACATAGAAACACTGGGGTGAATACTCTTCATGTGTTAATGTCAAAACATTAAGGAATTCTATAGACATATAGATCATACGGACATACATTGAAAATCATGTTGTTTTTATTTCACAATCTAAAGTCATTCGAAGGACGATAAATCATGAAATAAATCGACACGTTTCCACTGTTTATTATACCCACAGCTTCACGGGCATGCTGGCTGGATTTCAGCTGGGCATTATAGACTTCCTGGAGCAGTCTGCGACCACAGTCCATCACCTCAGAAGCCGTATGATGCTCCTTGAAAACACGTAATGCCTTCTCGGGGAGAATGAAAGATGAGGCATTATTCTGTACAAGGCTAGAGACTGCTTTTCATTTGAGATATCTGCTGCTGCTAAATACTGAATATATATATAATATAAAAAAAGCTGGTGGTACACATGCACATGCACATGCACATGCAGACACACCTTCGACAGGTAGTAGGTGATGCAGGCTATCATGTGCATAAAGGACTCTGATGTGCTTCCAGTCCATTTTTGTTTGAGAAGACCTGAATTCTCCTCCAAAACTGTCAGGCATTGTTTTAGCACCTGAACACAGAACACAGACAGAAGCATAAACATACTCATGATGAGTTATTTACATGAGTTATGAGTTTGTATTGTGTTATGTTGTTGTCCTTGTGGGCCAGAATATTAAGACTTGCAAAGATGATGTTTTGCATACCTGAACCACAGAGTTGCAAATGATCTGATGGAAGATTAGAGGTGACAAGAGGCCGTAACAGCTAACTACAGCTTGCACAGCGGCACTACTGTCATTTAACCACATTGCCAGGTCCATAGCTATCAGCATTCGCTCACACTCTGCCAGTCTGGCTTCCTGCATACACACATAGCCACATATTGTTTATTTTGTGGTTAAAAGACCTAATTGTACTTACACACTTCTCAATTTCTGTCTCTCTCTATAGTTTTTTTACCTGTTCCCAGATGAATGGTCCACTGTCACTGAATGATTCACAGTGGAGTGACCCCTGCTGAATGTTAATTTCTGTTTCAATGAAGATGGAAGTGAGGAACATCTGACACAGCTGAGGAGAGGAGTGTTGCAAGGTCTGGACACGCAGCCTTCAGAGCGGTAAATGGAGAAATAGGAAAGTGGCTTAGCAAACGCAAAGAACTCTTTGACTTGAACTGTGTGGATGTGTGCGTGTGTTTCCCTCCTCACCCTGTCATAGCAACTCTATCCTGTGTGCTGTGGGTCTCGGCGTCAGGATAGGTATAGTGGCTCCACAGCTCCCTGCAGGCTCTCTTGGCTATGTCATACTGCTCTGTTTGAAATGCCACCTGAGGAAGGAGTCAAAAAAGTATTAAGGTGTCCATCCGTCTGGCACACAACAGCTGTGCGAGTCACTGTTAGTCTGTGCAATGCTCCCAGGCTCTTACCCTATACCCCAAAAAAGGTCATTTGAACATATGTTTAAGCACCAGGAAACTATACCAAGTGTATACTTGATATAGTTTCACTAGCATGTAGCATACCTGAGATAAGTGAGCCCATGCAGAGAGCAGTGGTAGTGGCATGGATGCCAACAGTGGGGATGTTGTCCTGCCTATGCTGTTGCCCAGTAGCTGGCCCTGGCTGTTGTAGGCTGCTATAGCAAACACATACTTCTGGTTGGGCTCCAGCCCGTCCACCCTCAGGACACACTCACCGGGTACTGCTGGTACCTTTAAACATAAAAGAAAAATCTGACTTGATATTAACGTCACAGATCAGGTTATACAGGATGTGTGATTGGGTTATCAGGATGTAAAGAAGGTGTCAAACTAGTCCTGACACTCATCCGTGAAAGAGATAAATTGTACCATATTTCCAGTTCCTGGCAGGCTGCAGTCTCCAAGGCGGACTTTCCGGTTAACGCCCTCGGCTGTGCAGCCGCAGAGCTGGTACCAGCACACCTGGAAAGAAACAATAGCACCAAAAGAAAGATGCCAAGCGTAGACGTCGTGTTTATTTCTTGTTTCTTTCTCAGATCAGGAAACGAACAACATAGTTAAAAGCAAATCTCACTTGTCCCTCCAAGTTGTAAGGCGCTGGGGCAAAGGTTAAGGAGTAGTCAGTGCGTGAGAGAAGGATGGGGGGAGGTGGAGGGTTTTCCTCTTTCTCCTTCATCCCCTTCTCTTTATTTTCAGCTGGGGCCTTACAGGTGGTGGAGATATACAGTTTTCTCTCCTCCACCCCTGCTTTCTCTATCAGGGTGGAGGCCTCCTGGCAAGAGCACAACAGACAAACTCACCTTAATCACCATTCATCACACAAGTCCTTTCACTTATAGAGCATGTGCAGATATATAACATACAATTGGAGGCCAGATAAACATACACATTACTCTGGTGCAAGTAGCTATGACTCTGTTTAAGTAAGTGTGGGTGTTTGTGCATGTGTAACCTCTAGCAGACTCTTGCTTTGGTTGTTGCTGTTATTTGGCTCCACACTGCTGTACAGCAGCAAGGCTTTCTGCATCAGGAAAAGAGCTTTGGACACCTTGTTCTTCTTGATCCGATTCAACAGTTCAGACTCTGCAACTAGACGCAACCAACAGAAATGTCAGGACTAACGCCCATTATTTGAAATTTACATTAGGCATGATTTAATGGCAAACAATGATGATAAGTCATCAGCAACAGGAATTATTGTCATAGTGGCAGGATCAGGAAAAGTCTACGGTTTTATCAATGAAAAATTGAACCAATACTCAATGCAGGCAAAAGGATAATCAGGTCTTAAAGATGGCCAACAACTACATATGTTAGTGTGGCAGAGAGTCTGACCTTCATTTAGCTGCAGTAACTTGAGGGAAGCTCTGTGATGGATGATGCCTAGGTTGAGATGAAGGTCTATGGCCAGCAGAAACACACGTGTAGACTCGCTGTGTTGAGAGCCTCCAATATTTGATTCTGTCTCAGTTCCCACTTCTTCTTTTTCCATCTTATTCGATTCTTCATTCTCCTCTTTTGATGATGTCAGAGGAGATTTGGAGGCAGTCGATGGAGGGAGGGGACAAAATTTCTATCAAAACAAGAGGAGAGCGGGCTTTAGTAAGAGGACAGTGCTGAGCTCATAACTCAGGGCAACACCTGGCTTAGACTCTTCACACATGACTGGGTTTACATGAATTAACTGCCTACCTGCATGAAGGCAGAGTCAGTGACTGCTGAGCAGTCTTGGGGCAGCAGTGTAGCTACACCCTTGGTCAGAGCTTCGAGACCCTTCTTCACCACCTCACACACCTTCTGAAGCAGCTCTGTACTTGAACACTGTGAGCGCGCACAAATACACACACTGCACAATGAAGACTTGTTGGAAGCATATTCATATATTGGCACTGAACTGAATGTGGAATTTTTACAGAATATACAGAACAATCATTTGATGCTGGGATTTAACGGTCAATTCTCATACCTCACAAAGAGAGAAAGAGCTCGGCTTCACACCATCGCCGTCTGTTGCAGTGAGACGTGAGACATGAAATGAATACCCTCACAGCTATAGGATAATGAGTCCACAGCATCCCCGAGTCGTAACACCAGCCGTCTCAGGGTGTGACAAATTAAACCATTTAGAATCAGCCTGGAGTTTATTAGTCTGACACCTCTTTAGGCCCTGCACCAGGTCCTTCACAGTTAACTACAGGATGGAACTCTAATCTGAAAAACTGTCAACACTACATATACTCTGTGATCCACAAGGTCAAGGAATGTGCGACACTGGGAAATTCATTTTATTTTACTTATTAATGTGCTGTGAATGTATGTACAAATGTGCATCTGTGCAGTATAGACATATTTAAGCACATATGAAACAGTGCACGCATCTTATCTTGATTGATAGCCATGTAAAAAGCGTTATTAATTCTTTAGAAAGATGTTAGAGTTCAATAATTCAATAATCAGGAGAAGACAGAGTGAGGGTTGAAGGTCACACGTGTCACAGAACTGTAAGTCATGGCTTGAGATAAGATAAAATGGAGTTTAGGGGGAAGTCCAGGAGACAGCTGGATCTCTTAACCAGTTTGTTGAGTCTTTTTCTATCTCTCCCTGTGGTGGAAGTTTACCCACTATCAAGCACCAGAGCGATATTCTATGAAGCAAATCAAAACAAATGGTTAAACCTAATTCCTCACCTGGATATTGTGTTTGATCAGTGTGTTCAGCTGCACTCTCTAGCAGTATGGCCAATGTGTGGGTCATCTCTGCCGTCATCATGCAGTCAACAGTTGCCAGGTCACAGGCAAAGGTCGCGTCACACAGCACGGACAGACACCACAGCCACTGCAAGCATGTTCACAAATCAAACTACATGAACAGAAAGAAACATGCTGTGAAAGGCTTAAGTAAATGTAATTTAGTATGTGTTTTATGTTAGAATGTTTCACTTCACTATGTGCTGAAACAAAAACCTCACTGTGGAGTGTGTGTTGTTTCAGTAATGTCTACATTTTTAAATACATACCTTGTCGTACTTATCTACCTTCTTAGGGTAGTGTGTGCACTGCATGACCTTCTTGACTTTACTCCACAGAAATAACACAACATCCAGGACCAGGTCTCTGTCTGGCTGCACCTCCTACACAAACACAAACAGCATATACAGACTAAAGGAATCCCTCCTCTGAACTCCACCTATAACTTAATCCCTTGAGGAACGGTGGCTGTACAAACAAGCCACACAACATGAGAACTTACAGAGCCACACACAGACAGAGTGTCTACCAGGCCGATGAACGTGTCACTCATTGAGAACGATGACTTTTGCCTGTCTGTGGGAAAACATCGAATACCAGCGCATTACAATTCAGAGATAACTGAAATCAGAGTCATTATCAGTGGATATTTTGTAATCAATAACTGATGTGACCTGACTGAGCTAATGAGCAGACTACTAATACCTAGCCAATGCTAGCTTGTGAACACAAATAAACATCTCTAGGTTTGGCAGCTATATTTGACAAGAAGTAGCTTGGTTAAGATTTGACGTTTGGCAACACAGTGAAATAATAATTAATGATTGTCATAATTTTGCTCATACAGCAACCACGGGGCATAAAGGAAAAGAAGACAGAATCTGTGGCACGCTTTCAATATTTCTACCATCAGTCATGTTGTCTTTTCTGGCAAGGCTCCTCTGAGAAGACAGCAGACTGCTGAAACTGTCAAGTAAAGCAAGTTCCAGCTCTGCCCTCCTGAATGACTGACCGTCCACACCCTGACGCAGGCAGACAGAAAGACACAAGATGATTCAGAGCCGCAACACACATGGAAGTAAATAATGAGAGCTGTGGCGCACGCCCACGTGCTACTTACAGACAAAACCTGCAGCATCTCTGCAGAAAGTTCACTGAATGCATCCTGCTGCTTGTACTGAAACAACAGCTTCGCGAACCTGATCGCAGACATGATGGGTATTTTGTTTTCTCCTAGCAACGCAACACATCACATTACTTCACAGTAATTTCCATGCCATTGCACAAAACAAACATCTTGCATCACGGGATAAAGTGCTGTACATACAACACAGTGACTGACCTGTAATGGCTAAATCCATTAGAGTGGATGTTGGTGTCAGTGCAATAGGAGACTCGCTTGCAGTTCCTTCAAACAGAGCAACATACAATCATTACACAATCCATAAAGTGAGCCTCACCCTAAAAACTCTAATGGCTGCAGGGGGTTCTTTTCTGTTATGTGTTCGATTTACTAACCAGATAATATACTGATGCCAGCTGACAGAAGCTCCAGGATCACATTCTGCATCTCCGGTTCACTTGGCATCTTTGTCTCCAAAGGCTTTCTGGTGCTGTCCCAAAGTGCTTCCGAGATGGCCAAGAACTGCGCTGCACTGCTGTCAAACAGGGCCATTAGCATGCGCTCTGTCATCGTACGAGGCCACGGCGCCTACATTACGTACATGAAGGCATACAGTTTCAGGAAATGCTACAACAACAACAACAACATTAACTTACTAAATTAGTTGACCACTTAAGTCCAAAGTCCACAAAAGTCCAATAAAGTAAGGTTTAATAAGAAGAAGGCTGTAATAGAGAATACTAAACAATAAGATGATATAGCAGTAAAGTGAATTTTATTACATTGTGTATGTCCTTCAGGGTGCTTTGGGTTTTCATTCTCAACCTGGTTTTGGGTCTCCTTCGGGCCACATACACAGCCCGCTTAAATATCATGGTACCCAACTGCAAAAAAAAAAAAAAGAGCACACCAACACTGTAAAGACAAAACAACAAACTCCTCATTTATGAGAAGACAACAACCTGTGTGTGTTTGTATTCATACATATACCAGCTTCTAGCTACTGAAATTGCTCCTTGAGATGTTATGTATGCAGAGCCACTGTTGGATAGGTCTGAGTTGAGAAAGAAGAAATGTGGCTTCCCGTGCTCATGCAGTGTAAATCGGACTTCAAACAGCACCGTAACTTATTAGATTGGCCCGGTTTTATATTTGCATGTTCTTTCCATCCTTTTGATGCTTTTCTCTGCTGACCGTGTGGGTCAATAACCTCTACTCTAATATTTTAACACAACAACAACAGTACTAAAAGTATATTTTCAAATGTGTTGTGTTTCAATGAGAGGAGTCACCCGCCTTGATAGAGGCTTCTCTGTAAGCTCTCTGAGACTCTCTGGTGGTAGGAACGTCACTCTGCTCCTCCATCTTTGCTAGGTCGTTGATTTTACTAAGGGCTCTCCTGGCAAATTCCTGAAAGCAAAGACACACAAACAACTCCATAAAAGGGAACAATAGGACTTTCAGAATAATTCAGAAATTCAGAACAAGAACCATTTCTATGTGACTTCAATGTTGAATACATTTTAAAGAATTTCCATATGCAGTAGCACTCAAATGTTTAGACACACCTCATTAAATGTTCTTTTCCATACACAAATCTAACCACGAGGAATAATTGATTTAACCTGTGTTTGAGGCAGTATTATCTTGAAGCAGCAGATAGATAAGCATCATAGCAGAATTATTACATAGCCCTAGGTGATTTCTCTAGATCAGATTAACCTGGACTGCTGTGACTGTGAGGTTGGCTAACAGGAAACTGCAGACAGATCAGGACCATCATTTCCCATTTATTAGATCAGCCTGTGAAAAGTCTGCAGAAATCATGATGACTGTATATTTGTAGGTGTATGCATGACATTTGTCTTTCACCTCCGCCTGCAGATCAGCATGGTTGTCATAGTAACAGTGGCACACAGCACAGTAGAGTGTAACAATCCATGGTAGATACTTAGCAGTGATCAGAGGGATGGAGAGCTCGACACTGATGCTTGCCCACAGAAGGTACTCCAGTGCCTGGAGAAGATAAAAGGATCATGCCACACACTTATTATAAATCACAGTGATTTCTGGTTATATCACATCATTCATTAGGAACAAGGACTACTCAATTCTCATCTAATTGTCACATATTGTCTTTTCTTAGTCGCCAAACACCAGAGGGAGGATAAGGAGACAAACCAGCACGCAGAAGAGGGCAGATCGTCATCTCATTATCGAACACAGCGTCGGTCAGACACCATTTATCACCCACATTCATTTTCCATTCGTGCATCATGTTATGAGAAAGCTCTTTGGAACATGAACAGTCTGTAATAGTTGCATTAAGAAATGCAGAAGAAGTTCCATCTATCATCCCTCTCTAAGTACCTGTGCACTCCTGTTCATGGTCATCAGGTAACGGCATATGTTGTAAATGTTTAACGAACCTGGAAAAGATGAGAAAGAAAAAAAGGAGGTAGGACACACAGTAATAGTGTAAAGCTATTAAAACAGTTAACTCCTACGAATACCCATGGATTCTGATTGACTGTAACAAAGAGATTTGTTGCTGTGCCCCTGCTCAGGCACTGCATATGATTGACACAGCACATGCTTCCCTTCAGATTCATCACTAACTGTAAAGCCTTGACTCGCTGGTATATTTTACATGCAAGGTGATTCTTGGGTTGCCCATCCTATCCTACGTGTGATGGACAGTACTCCTTGAGATCAAGGGACATTTGCATCCGTTATGTTTTACAGACCGCTGTAAAACTCAAAGATCTGATTTCTTTATATGCTTTTAAATCCACCTTGAAAGACACAATCATAGAGGTTCTTGAACAGATGTTGTTGAATTCATAGCTTGTACTGCACTTTTATTATTTTTTACATTGCTATGTGTTGTAATTCTGTTTTGCTGAGTATCAGTTTTAATTGACTTGTTCTTAGTTTGTGCTGCTGCCTGTCTTGGCAAGGACTCACTTGAAAATTTGTTTTTTAATCTCAACAGGAACATGACTTAGCTAAAGCAGAGTATGTAATTTTCATCTAAATCTTGCTCTTGAACAGGGTGCCAACATACAGATTTTTAAGAATTGTAGGGTACCAATAGATTGTTAACCTGAACATTAATATTAACCATAACATTAGCTTTGCTCTCAAAGGTGACTTAGTGGCTAAAACACTTCCTTGTTCTAATTCTCCACTTGTCCCGTCTGACACTTCAGCTCATTCTTCTAAATTCTTTCTTGGCACACAAAAAGCAAACACTGGCCAAAATTACAGAGGAGAGACCAATATACCATTATATATTTGCCAGCAGAGGTGTTCGTGCTGCTGAAAGGCCTGCATCATGATCCTGAGGAAGTTCAGCACATGCAGCAGTTTACAGAGTCCCTTCTGGCTGAGGACGGCGTGACTTTTCTCCTGCTCAAATATACACATGGCACATCCCTGCATTGCACGGACCTAAACACACACACACACACACACACACACACACACACACACACACACACACACACACACACACACACACACACACACACACACACGCACACACACACACGTGCAACATATTTATGGTAGATATATTATTCTCAAAATATTAATGACTTTTCTCCACATGTCAAAACTTCTGGGTAATATAAAACAAAGTACATCGAGGATCATGTAGTACGGTGTACCTTCATGGCAAAGATATCTTGGTCCGTATCAAAACCTTCAGGGAAGAAGCAGGCCATGAAGTGGTCAACATCTGTGATATCAGTTATTTTCACTGAGTTGAACTGCAGCAGGTGGAGACTGTAGCCCTGCCAAAGAGCCAGCTGGTACAGCTGTGAACAAAGAGGAGAAGGAGAATACCTTCAGTCGACTTTGCAGAAACTGAACTGTATAATTATAGGACCAACCAACAGGTGCCACCACAGTACAGTACAGTACAGTACAGTACACAACAGTCTGAGAAGAGTACGTCACCAGTATGTCACATTATTATGACATCAGGAATTGTGAACCTGGAGCATTTGGCATCAGCTTCTTCTCACTAGCAGCATCCAGTCGTAGGCATACTATGCACAGCAACACACACTGACCACAGTTCTTTTCAACTTGTTAATTACACTGACTGATTAAAGGGATATTAACACAGGGACCACTCAGAACCACTTGGCCTCGTCTTGGTCTTAGTTTGAGACCGGTCAAGAGCATAACTGCTGGGATGTCACTTAATTGCTTTTAAATTGTCTGATTTATTTGATAATGGTCCAGGAGGAGACATCAGCCAAATCTTATGGAATAAAATTTGGTTTCCTGCAGAACAGCGGCCAAAAGAACTCACAGCAGTTCATAAATACTTCAAGGTGACGCTTAATGAGGTGGCTCAACATATAAAACCAGGCTTCACCCAAAGAGTTTTCATGAATATCAGCTATCTAAGCAGGCTATATACCGTCTGGTCTTGTTCTCAGCTCCTCAAAGTCTCAGTCTCGATACATTAGGTCTTGGTCATCACCTGGTCTTAGTTTAGTTGGTCTTGACTACAGCACTGCTGTTGTTAGCAGGCTGATCAGGCTATAGTAGTATGCAGTAAATGGTTGACCCTTGTGTAGTACTCGTAGAAATATGTTCATCTTTGTGGTTTAAGGTTTGTTAAAATCTAAGATAGATGATGACTGTTAATGCAACAGTTAAATGACTTGTTCTGAACTGACTGCTGTATACTTTGATTACCTTTATCCCAAAGAGAAAATCTGCAATCTGCAACATGCGCTCCTCGTACAGCTTTGAAGGAAGCCGATGTTTGTACTTTTTCCGGATCTCCACCAGGATTTGAATCCTTTAAAACAGACAAGTAATAATACATAAATGGAACCAGACTGTCAAGAAGATACCAAATATTGACTATATGTGTAAAATGCATGCACATTTGGCACAGAGTGGATCAGGACTGGAGACACTTTGCAGTCAGAGGTGAAGCCCGTCCTGTCTTAACATGAACACATACTGTAACTTAATAGTAACATACTTCTGCCATTGCTGTAATGTTAGCTAACTCTTTATCTGACTACGGGGTTTAATTATCGAGCTAACTCTCGGTTGGCTCTTCATAGCTCACCCTTTAACATACGAGCTGTGGTCCGAACAACCAACTCGTCTCATCAGCGTCATAAACGAGCTCATGTCTCGCTCAATAGATATAATGACCGGGTTTCTTTTATCAAGTTCCCCGTAGTAAGAGGCCGGCATGTCCATGTCCGCGGCGAGTTTAACCGGCTAACGGAGCATAAAACGCTATTTAGTCAGCTAACTTTAACTGTATCCAACGGAGGCGAGGCCCATCACCATGGTAACGACGCTAAATAGACAGGAAGCATGTGACCTCTGACGCTCACAAGCAACACACTGCAGTAAAAAAAGGTGTTTAAGGTGTAAAATTAACGACCAAAACGCCACCAAACACAGGCAGAACACTTTTAAACCACAAAAAATATTATTTTTTGCCGATATTTTCCAAGTCGATGGACAGACATGATCATGTCTGAATTTTTTTTTTTTTTTATGTAACCCCATTTCCAACTCAGCTGTGAAAAATCTCAATAGAAACAAAACGTGACAATGTGCAAAATATTCAACTCGCATATTTAATTGGAAAATTGCACAACAGGGTCAATTAGGAAGTAGTTATCAATAATAAAAGTAATAGTACGCCATTCTGTTTTTATTACTATGTAAGAGCCTTTTAATGCTTGTCAGTGTACTTTTATATACTTACTGGACTACTGGATAGATAGAGTGCTGCATCATATCATTTCTGCAAAAACTACAACCCTGTTTGCAAAGACGTTGTCACACATGTCACATCTCACATGTGGTGATGTGCACTTAACACTGAACACTGAAACTCCATATTTAATAAAAAATAGCACAAAGACAACTTATCAAATGCTGAAACTGAGAGTCTGCGCACACGGCATGATGGGTAACCTGCCACCTTCCATTAAAGCTGAATGATATATGCAGGTTTTGGAGCAACCTATGCTGCCAAATAGACTAGCATTGAAAAGATAAATGACATGAGTTTCTTTGGTACAACTTGAATTGATGATTAAGAAAAGGGGATGCACTGTAACAGAGATTGCATGATGGGATAAAGGCTTCTGTAAAACCTCATCGCTCATAGATATTTTATGTGCGCAGTTCTTCTACATTGGAGACGCGATGACTGGCGGATGAAGCAGAGACTTCCAGTTGGCACAGCTTTTGCACAGTTGGAAAATACTTCATAATCTACATCTGAGCTCATAGCAAAATGACACACGCTTAGAGTGTCACCTAATGCTGTCCCATACAAACTCATCAATTCCCATTCACAGTCACATCCATTCCACCAACAAACCCAAAGCCTCTGACACTCAGAGCACAGCAGGCTAATGCTCTGGCAGCTATTCTTCAAACAAACTGACACAATCGCATAGCGGACACTCTCAGATCCAGACGGGGGCATTTCCTGGGGAATGAGTATGGGGGCATCAGCAATACTCTGAGCCAGTGTCACCACATGGCTGGGAGAAGGGAGAGACAGAACTGTAGAGAGACAGAGAGAGAAGCAGACAACAAGTCACAAGCAGATGAAACAATGAGGATGATGGAGGGATAAACAGTTGACATCATTGTTCCAGAGAGATCAGCCTTTTGGCAGCGTGACTATGCAAGTGTGCATGGGAGGTTGCGGAGGGGAGGGGGATACAGAGGATGCGAACAAAAACAGACCCCGGGTGGGATAGGAGGGAAAGGCCTATAAATGTGATGCAGGAGAGCACAGCAGCACCCATTTCAGACCAAGTCAAACCTCCTTCTTACCCATCTTTTCTTCACATCTCCTCTGGAATCTCATCATGGATATCCCCATCCAGTATCCCTGGTACCGCCGGATCTTTCCACATCGACTCACTGACCTGACCTCCTTGGCAGAACCTCTGACTGACTGGCCCCTTTTCTGGTCCTTCCCCTGGGTACGGCCTTCACTCATGAGCTGGCTCAACTGGTCTGACAATGGCCACAGTGAGGTAAGGTAAAATTCACCTGTGTCCTTTAAGTAATCTAGTTGTCTTGACTGCTCGTTGAAAAAGTGTTGTCAATTTATAATACTGTAAGCAGTCGCAGCGCAGTGTACCAGTAGGCTCTTGTGTGTCTTTGTGGCCAGCTGACTCCAGGCTGCAGGCACACAACAAAGTGTGTCAGTATTGCTCCTAACAGTTGTGCTGCTTGTGTAGATGATCACCAAAAAGGATTCCTACGTCATTTATCTGGATGTGAAGCACTTCTCCCCTGACGAGCTGTCTGTCAGCGTCAGCGACGAGTTCATCACAATACACGCCAAGCACGAAGACAGACAGGTCAGAGTGACTCTGCAGAAATCAGTCTGAAAGTAAACTGTTTTTGGTGACACTTGACTGATTTACTCATTCTGTTTCCAGGACAACCACGGCTTTGTGTCAAGAGAGTTTCTGAGAAAGTACAGGCTTCCTGCTGCTGTGTCAGTTGCTGATGTCACCTCCAGTCTGTCAGTCGATGGCGTGCTCACAATCACTGTACCTCGCCCGTCTACCGGCACAGAGCACACTATTCCTATTTCCTACGAAGATGGTACACAGAAACAGAAAATGTAGAGCACAGCCAACATGCTGTTTCACTGCTAACGTGTGCTGCCTGATTTTAGATTCCAAATGTGACATTGTTGTTGCCAGTTCGTTACGCATAAACTATAGGTGGGGCTTACAGATCTCGATGTCTATAAGTGCAAGTGCTTTCTAATAAACTAGTGTCTAATCCATAACTCGCTGTTATTCTAATGCCTCTGCAAGACAATGGTGCACGTGTAACAAAGTTTTGAATAGACACACTGGGATGAGGTGCAGGATTGTGAACTTTTGGAGTTAATTCTCCAATAACAACCCAACAGAATCTCTCTTTGAACCACGCTTTGTTGATATTCATATCACCATTTAATGACACACCATGCAAGAAAATGATACACTGTGCATGGAGTCATAATTTGATTTCTTTTTCTTCATCAGGCGTCAGGTATCTGTTAACTGAACACAAACTAGCTTGAATTACCTCTAATTTTTACAGGCAAGTACTAAATTTGGCCACAGAAGACCACAAACGTTGTTTTTAGAAATGTAACTGTATCTACACATTACCGTCTGTCGAGAACAGTTTATGCATGTGTGAGGAGGTTGTGGGGTGGGGGGGGGGGGGGTTTGTTCACTGCGAAACAAAAAGCCACATGGGACCAGGTGTGTACTCATTGAGAAGAAGAAAGAGTGTGAATGAGCAGAAGGGACAGTCGTAAACAAGAGGAGGACACAGACAGCTTTTATATCAGAGGGCTCCTTTCCTGCAGGGGAGCATGGCCTCTGAGCTGCTAAGGAAGTGTGTGTCTGTGTGTGTGTGTGTGTGTGCGAGTGAGTGCATTTGTGCTTATAGATGCGAGAATTACAGCTATATCCTTAATTATGGCAGCAACCATCTGGCATATTAACACAGCAACAACTAGAATAAACAATGAAACTCAAAATCTTTTTTATGTTTGCAGTGTTTCTGTCAATCAGTGTTTTATTTGTCTTTGTCAGGTCTGGTGTTACCTCATAATCGTCTGTCTAATATCAGTATTTAACCCGAAGGTCAAACATAAAACATAAAATCAATATGTCACCTAAAGGACAACAGACGAAAAATGTTATTTTTAGCGATGCAAATTCTTTATTGTCCTTTTATCAAACATCACAACACTGTTATCTCCATTCTGCGTCATATCTAACACCTTCCTTTAGTTTCTCAATATAATATTGGGGAATTACAGCAGAAAACCATTTGTGGAAAAATACATTCTTCTTCTTTCTTCCATTTAAAAAAAAAACAACAACAAAAACTAGATTAGATGACAGTATATCAGACACTAAACTACTCAACAGTGTGGATATGTAAGCCTATATATTGTCTACAATGCGTGAGATCATATTAAGGTCATATGATAAGAAAAGAAGTTCCTTTGTAATGCAGTTGACAAGCAGTGTGTTGTCTCTGTATCAGTTGCAGTAGAAGTCCCATTTCTGGAAACAAGAAGAGAAATAGAATTAGGAGAAAGCACCACATAATACACAGATGTGTGGATGTGTGTGTGTTCACCTACAGTAGTCTTGACTTCAGTGCTGGCCGGCATTAGAGGATGAGTCTCCTCCACCACACTGCTGGGGAAGTGGCCAATGCGAGCCTCCTGCTGTCCGTAATAAGTGTCCTGTACCTGCAAGCAGATGATAAAGACAACATGTTATTGACCATGTTATTAACCCTAACCCTATGTCCTAATAACTATGTCAAAGTTTACTTACAGTGCCAGCCCAGAAGAGGTTCCCTCTGTCCTTTAGCATTGCATAGACATAGATGAGCTGCCCCTGTCTGATGGGGATGAACCTACAGTCTCCAGGGTAGTAGTCCTGCAGTGCACGAGCTATCAAGATAGGATCTGTGCAGAAATATAAAAAGAGACTCTGGCCTCAGACTGATGTTTTCATGCAAATATAAAAAAAAGTTTAATTGTACAACGTCATCCCAACATAGTTAACTACTAAGTGCAGCAGTCACCAGCAGCAAAAAGAAGTTGGTGGGTGTGCTACTTACAGCTGCATTCGGAGTCAGCGCAGAGCTTCTTGTCAGAGAGTTTAGGCATCTGCCTTCCAGCTTCAGAGGTCGGCAGCAAAAGCCACACTGAAAAAGCGAGCCAAAGTTTGCAGTGCATGTCTGTGCTATACGTGAACGCACCTGGTGATCCGATGGTCAATGTCTTGTCTTGTGGTCTCCCTTTTGTCTGTTGACCATCCCAGAGAAGGAGGCGCAGCAATGGCAGTCCACCTTTTCTACTCTCCCCACCCCCCCCGCCTCACATGCGAGCCCACACAGAGCCCCTTTCAAATGTCTCGAGCAGGTAAACAGGAAGGGGGATGAGGAGAGCCAGATTAGACAGACCCCTGCTTGTGTCCTGACCTGCCCCTCTTTCTCCATCTCTCATGCTGCGTCGCCCCCGCTCAAACAGCTTGGACTGTTAACAACACATTCCTCAGAGTTGAGCTGTGTTTTTGCCTACCTAGATCAGAGAGGTCAGAGCAGCAGTTACAGATCTTACAGCAAACACAGCACTGTTTCTATCTTCCTTCCCTGCTCCGTCCCTCGGTGTGTTCCTCCCTTCTGTTTGCTCACTTTACCTTTTTGACTCAGGAGGTGGAGCCACTGGCTGTATTTACATACTGTAGGCTTCCACTACCAAGGAAACCAGCTGAGCCTCTCTTGTGCAAACACTCCCCAAACACACACTCACACACTCGCCAAACAGGAAGACTATACCTGTTTGGCATGAGTCGGCTGGGAACTGTCAGGTAAGAACGACTTCATTTTTGTTCTGCCAAGGATGAACACGGGTTAAACACAACTTCTTTAGTTAGTCCTCTTAATGGAAACGTGTTCATTTCTTTGTGTTTAGATTATTTCGATTATTTTTGGGAATACAGCGTGGTTTCATGGTGGTGAGAGGTAACAGTAACAGGTGAGCTGGCATATGGTGACGTCAGGTGCAGGACACTGGGGAGACAAACTGGGACTGAGACTCAGGAAAATTATATGTTGAGAATAATTTTGACTCATATAGATACACTTATATAGATATATAGATTTACTTATATAGATACACTGGAAAGCAGCGTCTTATCGATTTATTTTGGGCAAAAGAAAAATATTTTTAAGACGTTTTTTAAGCGTGGTGGTTATTTTTTTCACATGACTAGAATTGATTAGAGTCTTTAGAGTCTTTGGAGTCTGTTCTAGATACATTTGTAGGAAAATAGTGGAGCACAATGCCTTTGGAATTCAGGGAGGGGGAGTAGAACAAAGATAATAGTTGAGTTGAGCTGGTATTTCGGTCAGAGTAACAAAAGGACCTGTCAGACAAAAGCTCTTAAAAGCCCTGTGAGATAATATTACTGGAAAAGAATCACTCTGATACTCACACAAGTCATCATACGTGTCCTTAATTCACGTTTACATTTAATGAATCTGTTTTTAATTCATTTGTTCACACCCACAGAGTTGTCTGTAGAGAAGAGAAGGTTTGACCAGCATGCACTGACACCACAGAGAAGTATAAGTTTGTTAGAGACACACTCTGGATTATAAAACAAATTCATCAGACCACTCGAGATCAGACCACCAGGAAACGGAAAAGCATTCCAGATTTTTTACAAAACTTCATGGCTGTCCACCTGCCGCCCATGTGAGTGCGGAGTCCAGAGGATGATGCTTTCTGACTGACCCCTGCAAGCCCGTCAACAATGTTCACCCCGAGGAAAAACAGTCTTCCCTCCCCCAGCCTGGAGGACTCCTTCTTCCCTCTCTCTTCGTCCTCCTCAGTCTCGCTCTCCTTTGCACTCCCGTCAACCACATCCTCCCCCAGCGGCAGTGAGGGGATAGAGACAGATCTGATCCTAGCTGCAGAGCTGGGACAGGCTTTGCTGGAGAAAAATGAGGAGCTGGCTGCCTCTCTGGAGCAGAGTGAGAGGGAAGTAGAGGTAACGATGAAGCTGCTCTGAACAGTGTTTTTCTTAAATATGCAAACTTTCTGACACTGCTTAAAACTGTAGTGAGCTGGGAACACTAACACCTTTTCATCATGTGCAGTCGAGTAACATTTGAGCAGGGCAAATTTTCTAAACGTGGAAAGATGTGCAAGTCTTTAATTAAATCATCAAAGTTCAGTTTATTAAACTTAATACACTCCTATCTCATCTTGACAATACTGATAACAAAAGCATATAAAAAACCTGAAAACATAAACACAGCATAAAATACATTCCAAAAAAGAGAATTATAAAATCATGACATTGCAAGTATAAATCTCACCAGGATCTTTTAATGGGAGACATCTTAACATGTTACAGCAGGAAAAGCGTGAATCAAATGATTTACTGAATGATATTACAGCAAGTGTGATATTCAGCTGATGTTTCAGGGTCCTCTGCTGAAACATCCCACTTCATAAAAGCAACAACACACATATTAAACCATCCATGCATTTCAGTATCTGATATTTTCACGACTGAATGTTGTGTTTCATGTGTTCAGGTGTTACAGCAGGAGAAGCATGTTCTTCAGAGGAAGCTGGAGATGAATGAACTAACGTCTGGGCAGAGAGAGGCAGAGCTGGCGGCAGATTTAGCTGCCTTGAGGGCTGAGCTGGACAAACATCACAACCAGGGCCGAGACCGACGACGAGATGAGAGCGAACAGCTGACGCAGTTGGCCAATCATAACCAGCGGTTGGTGGAGCAGCTAGCAGAGGTTAGTTTCAGGCAGCCTGAACTCTGTCTTGATTCACTGCTGCATCAAGGAAAGCATTTCAATTATTTGCTAATTAATGCTGTTAGAATAAATTGAATCTATTGTGCATGTGTGTGCATGGGAATTTTTATTGACACTGTCTCTGGGGAATATTCTGTCTGTGGTGTCACACAGGAAAAATGCAGACCAGCAGGTTTGCTCCCACCTCTGAACAATAGTCTTTCTCTACTTTTCTGTGTCCCGCTCTTCTAGGCTGTAACTCTGGAACACTCCTTGAGGACTGAGCTCCGTTCCCTCAGAGAAGAGATGGAGGAATCATCTTTCAGCCGAAATATCAACTTCACACAATTAGAGAGTACACAAGCAGAGGTACACATAAGTAACATCCTCATGCGCTGCACATGTGGTTTTAGTGTATGAATATATTAACCTTAAATGCTGCAGGATAGCAGGTCAAACACAAAAAGCGTCACATTTCAAACATGGCCACATAGTATGAAATTATAATATCATGCGTTCGGAGGGCTGCTTCTTCATCTTCTGGATCCAAGTCAAGTGTCAGCAAGTTCAAGAGCACCTTTTAAGTGTCTGTATGCTGATGTATCTGTGTTAACAGATTAAAAATAAGGCCTAATATTTACATATAATGTAATATTCAAGGCCTGATTACAGATGTCTCAAATTTTACTTGACTTTACCAAGTCAAAAGTTTGAAGTTAAGTCAAGTCAGATCTGAACTCCTCTTTTTGTTGACTTTGAGTCTGATGTGAAGTCTCGACACCGCTGCTAAGCGCGGAAAAGTGGAAAAAAAGCAAAATATTTAGTAATTGTGCAGATTTATCCATGCAAGTATCCAGATCAGGTCAGAAGCATCAAACCAGGTTAGAAATTCATTCAACTCTAACTGAAATGAATGATATTTATTTAGCAGAAACATAATCAAGGCTCATTTCATCTCATCTTTCTTTTACCTCTTTCATTGCACCATTCATTCAGTGTTTTGTGTCCCTTTCCGTACAGAACAGAGTTCTGCTGGGCCGACTGACGCACATGGAGGCACAGTTAAAAGGTTCAGAGGAAGACAGCGAGAGACTCCGCGCAGAGAGAGACAGACTGAGGGAGCGACTGTCAGAACTCCAGATGAAACTCAGAGAGAAAGAAACAGAGGTGAGGATCAATGACGGACTGATGAGATGAATGCTCAGGGAGAATCATGTGCTACAGGAGATCACTCATCACTAACAGAAGTCACTAACACTAGCCGTGTGTGTTTGTGTGTGTGTGTGTGTGTTTGGGTGTGTGTGTAGATAGAGCAAGAACAGGGAGTGGTGTTTGAGTTGCGAACCTTGAATCGCTCTCTACAGCAGAAAACTCTGAACCTGGGAGAAGAGAACATTCTGGACAGTACACACACACAACCTCTGTCTCTGCTTAGTGAAATTCAGCAATCTCAGGTACACACACACACACACACACAACATGACTGCCAAGTTTAACTCTTGCTTGTGTGTACTAAGACTAAAATGGTTTAAAGGGGCACCAAACTATGGAAGTGAAACCATTAGCCATCAAAATTATCAAGAATAATCATAAAAAATAACTTCACTTAAAAGGAGAAATGTTCATTCAAACTAATTCAAACTACTGAAAGAGTTGTTTCCCCGACTCAGTCTGCCTCAGACTCAAATTTCATGCAAGTTGCCGTATTGGACACCCTGAACCTTCACAAGTGTAAAATGAACACAACATGGTCTCAGCTTTTACGTCTGAGTTTGGCTCCAGTCTGGGCTAAGAAAAAAAATAGTGACGCCAAGAAGTTTCCTTTAGTTTGTGTCCTTTTGTTTAAGGGTTAGGTAAGGACAAGAGCGATAGCACTAATAGATAGATAAAGAACTCAGATTCACTCCACCAGGAGTGTGGCATTACAAATGGCTGTGTTGTTTTCCAGTCTGGGCGTGAAAGACTAAGAACAAGTTAGCTTAGCTTTAAGATTTATTAATAGACTCCAATATGGCTCCAACTCAACCTCCTCAAGCGGTAGGAGACCCTCCCTCAGTACTTTATGAATTCAAACGGCGCTTTTCGTGGTGCTACTTTCATTTCACTCAGGAATCTTCCTCAGCCAAAAAAAACGACTATTTGAATGAAGCTTGACACTCCAAGATGCCAAACACCTACTAATAACTGTATCTCTCTCTCCTGCTGACCAGGCTAAAGAGGCCCTTCTCGCTCACTCCACGGTCCTGCAAGCAAGAGATGAAGAGATACAAACACTCACAGAGAAGGTCTGTTGAACTGTATACAACCACTCATACACATAGAGGCAAAGGACCATGATTAGTGTGGCCTCACATCAATATATTGAACTGCTAATTCATGAAATCAGACATCTAGTCCACTTGTATCTTGTTACAGCTGTATGTGAAGATGTCTTACTGTCAATAAATGACAATATGTGTGATTTTAAATTTCATTACAGCTGCAATCTCAACAAGAAGAGCTGGACGCTTTGAGGGAGGAAATCAAGCCATTTAGAAGCAGTCCTGGAATGCCAAGCTACAGGTAACGCGACACAACATCATACAGTCGATTGAACCCACGGCGATATGTTTTGATAACCGGCATATCAATGATCAGCTCCTTAGAGAGTGAACTGGCCACGGTGCGGCAGGAGAAAGAGTCACTAACTCAGCAGCTTCTCAACACCATCAAACACAAGGTGGCTCTTTCTCAAGAGCTGGATGCCTGGCAGGTGAGTGTGCATGCAGGGGTTTCGTTTGGCAACACATTCCAAGTAATTCAGTGCACAAGCAAAAACCTTTTTTTCCCCCCATTTTGTTGCAGGAGGACATGCGACTGGTGATCAATCAGCAGGTGCAGCAAAGGGAGGAGGAGAGACAGAGGGAAGCACGTCGAGAGAAAGATAATGCAGCAGGACTCCAGAGGAGCAAATCTTTAAGACTGAAGGGAGATGGAGGGAAAGGATTCTTCTCCTTTTTCAAAGACAAATAACAGAGAGCAGAGAGAGGTGGCAGCAGTTTAAATGGACAAAGTATCAGCCTTTTTCTTTGCCACTATGAACTCATGCTGCTAGATGATGTACACTGTAATATGACTGTTGCAAGGGAAATGTTTACAGATCTCATATTTGAATATATTTGTATATATGCTTGTACAGTTATCAGTAAAAAGTATTTAGGACTTTATATTAATTTAAAGCAACCAGTCTCTGGTTAGTATTTTATAATCTGTTGGTCGTCTTCTACCACGGTATCTTAAAGCTGTGTTTTTACATTACATTGCATTTTAGTCACTGACTTTGTGTTCGGGCATAACTTGAAGAGCATTTTAGACTTTTCTACGTGAGAGGCAAAGAAAGCATTCTTGAAAATGTTTGATGCTGGAGTAAAAAAATGTAGCGAGGGAGAGACTGAAGGGCAGTAACACGGTCTCTGTTGAATTCAGAGGCTGAGGTATCATTTACATACATAGGCTGTTGCACAAATGGCACAGACATTTGCTTCACTTTCTGTCTGAACACACTCTGAGGTACAACAAGATGAACTGTACACAGAACAGGCATATACGTCTGCTATTTTAGCAGCTAAGCATTAATTGGAGGCTCCTGTGCTTCTGAACACCAGATGAATGTCCAACATGCACTCCCTTTTGCTGTTTGTCTCTAACAAAACCTGAGAAAATATCTGGCTCTTTAACACGCGAAGTACGTAAAGTCAAAGGAGGCTAGGAGCTAAAGGAGGCTAAAAAGCACCTCGGTGCTGAGGGTGCGTTCAAGGTTAAATGATCATTTTCTGTTGGTTTGTCTGGATGTACTCTCTGTGACGTCACCCACAGGTTTTCTGAAGAGCTGTTGGGAAGTTCAAAGCATAGTGGATCTGGTCTGATGAGCCTGGTTGCTCAAACAAGCCGCCTGTGACTGTCACTACCTATCAATCAAAGCGGCCTCATTCTATACATAACTAAACATAAACCTTAATAAAATTTGAACAGGCCAGTTCTAAAGGAATTCACTCTCGTTAAACTTGTCATTAACGGGGATATTAGCCATAAAGACCAAAACTGATTTTTGTACCAGGCTGTAAACATGTTTATTTCTGCTGTGAAGTTGGACATTTGAACATGGGGACTTATGGAGACTTGCTCACTTCCGGATCCAGCCTCAACTTGAGAATATGGCACTTATGTGTTAGCTTCACTTCAGCCACGGATAGAGTTTTAAAACACAATAAATGCACAGTGCTCCATCTTAAGAATAAAACAAAACACTAGCTCTGATAGAAATAATATCTTTAATAAATTAAGTCCAAAAAGACAGTCATTCCTTTCCAATTCATATATTAATTATGTATAAATAATATATATATATATGCAACATTTCATTTGTTAGGACTGGAAATACCCAGCGCAGCGTGAGTAGTGCAGGTTGCATACAGGTCAGTGTTTCCATCTATATACATACAGTACAGTCCTGGCTCAGTCGAGTCAGTATATAGCCGCTCTCACATCCCTCAGCTGGAGGTTAGTTTATATGGAGCAGCACCTTTTCTCTTAAAGTCAACAGGCTGTTTGCTCATGTGTGGAATCTCACACACGTGTTTATGCTGGGGAAAAACACACAACCACTTACTCATACACACAGTTTTGAAGGATCATACATACAGGTGTTTAAGCATGGTTTCACCCATTTTAGGTTTCTGCCGACCATTTTGACCCTCTTGCCGTTAGTCTGCTCACAGAAAGTGGCTTGAGATAAGTGGACATTTAAGAGTTATTTTCTCTCTTAGCTGCTGAGGGCGGCAAATCTCATCCACGTTGCTGCACTCAAGCAATCCGAAGCCACGAGTTTCAAGTTTTAGGAGACAGATGCATTGGTGAGCTGTGCTAAATAAAACCCATAAAGACTAATGTGAATTTGGTCATTTACATCATGTAACCCAATCAGGTTTCCTGTGTTTAGCACGGTGTGTTTTAGAAAATGGTCAGCAGAAAGCTCAGGTATACAAGAATTATAGTTAATTGGCTAAAACATTAAGTTTCTCTATGACTACCTAACAGTATAAAACTTCTATTTTTTCAGTCTCTGATGTGCAGTCTGGTTCCAGGGGGACAGTGACACCTTCTCAGCTGTTGAGCCCCTCAAAACGCTCCTCTTTAATCCTATTACCACACAAAAAACATCACCTCAGTTTTGAGAGGTAGGTTGCAAGATGAGATGAATCGATTTACGGAAACATTACCCAAACAATCCACAGGACTCAGGTGGTTTGTTGGAAGTGTCTTAATGAGGCTGGTAAACCTTGGGACATCAGGTCATTATGGAGCCTCTGAAACAGGTCTGTGGATGGATTTCCTGACAGAAAATTGTAAATCCAGGAGAGGTAAGCGGAGGATTAGCCCACATTGACACCTAGGCCCACCTGCAGCTTGTCACCTCTGTGATTTACAAAGGCACCCATGATCAAGGTGGCAGGGAGCGGAGTCAGACGCTTCTCCAACACACCTCCTATAATGCAGCGACTGTTTATCATACCTGGATACACACACACAAAAAAAATCTCTCAAATACTGCACATGTTCTTAAGAGTTTTCACTGAGCAAGTCACGGAAAGAGATTTACCTCGAAAGACCATGTTGGCCTCTGGGAGTTCCATCTGGTACCCAAATGAGGTTGTGGTCTCCTGTGTCCTGGTACTGGCTTCAAACTCCACGCCGACTTGGATCTGGTGAACATAAACGCACATTTTCAGTACACGTCTCGCGTAAAGTAGCTGTGTTTTTGCGCAGCATGGTGGTATTTGCTGTTACCTGCTTGTTGGCTCTGTGATAGTAGCTGGCATGGGCACCTCCTTTCCCAGCATTCAGTGTTGCGACCCAGTTTGGTCCTGCATGGAGAGAGACAAAAAAAACTACTGCTGCTAAACCAAATAAAAACAGATCAGGGGTCACCGTTTGAGTGAAGTCTAATGTTCAGAGCAGATTCACATATATCTCACTCGAGTACTGTCCAGCCAAAGTAAGAATTCCTCCTTCCTCCGCTCGGCCCCGATGGTAGACCAGCTCCCCTCCTAACACCAGCCCAGAGGACACTGTCTGCAGAAAGTGTGCCACAATGATAACTGTACAAGAGAAACACACACAAATGACAGATTAGACGGATCAATAATATTCATTCATTTTTATCTCAACTACTGGTGACTGTTCGCAGGCGAGGGTCTTACTGTTCCAACTGTCATGTCTCACCTGACTCTCTGAGGATATCGGGGTTGGCTACTGTCACTGCAGCGGTGAAGTCATTCCCTCTGTACTCAGTTTCAAACTGCCACGTTACAAACTGGGACTGCTGGGTCTAAAACGCAATCAACAATTTAAACTTCAAGCTGCTTGCACCAAGCAGCATTCATTTTGTGTGACCAGTACAGCGACAGTGGCAGACAAACAGACGTTAGGATTTCACCTGGAACACCGTTCTGGCCCGTACGCGCTCGGTGAGATGCAGCAGAGCGTGGGCGTTCAGACTGCCTGAAGAGTCCATCTCACCGATCAGTGCTGGGGCATCCTAAAAACGTGAGGACGGATCAAGATACAACCTGTCAACCCACATTAATCATACAGGAGTGGTGATGTGTTTATGATGTAATGACTCGTGCCCGACCTTGTCTTTGCTGTAATCATCAGACTGCAGATGCTCCACGTGGAATCGATAGTACGAAGGACTGACAGCACTGAGATGGAGAGCATGACTGACCTGGATGCAAACACATACACGTGATATTAAAAGTACTGCATTATGTTTATATGTCAATATATCCCCATCTGTAGTGACCACTAAAGCAGGCACACCCTATCTATATGATTATTTATTTAGATTGCGGAACACGTTCCTGGTTGATTTGGATTGGACATATCAAAGAACCAGCAGGAAGTGGCCTTGAAAAATGTACACACAGGTTCTACACTGTCAACATTATTAAGTAAAACTTCATAAATATATCCTCATATAGACTGTGTCTGTGGCTGCTTTCTGCTTCTCTGGCACACGTGTTCTGGATCTGTCCTAAAAAATAATAATTACTGTAAATCTTCTCTGTTCTGTAATAACTAAAAAGTTACGTGCATTTAACTTATTTCTGGAAAATCAATCATTAAAGAAATGCATAACAACACACTTGTTATCTTTTATGCAATAAATAGTTTGAATGTAGATGAAGTGGGTGAAGAGTCACCTTGAAGAAACTGCTCAGAGTTTTATTGAGGATCATCTTGACTCCCTCAATCTGTTGAGGAAACACATCTGGGGGAGAGAACAGACAGACACGTCTTTAACCACATTGTGTGCACACCACAGTTCTTGCTTCTTTTTTTTTTAAAACAGACATACCTTTGCAGCTCCTGTGCAGAGAGTGAAAGCTGCCTGGGTTGGGTAGGCGGCCATCTCTCCTCTCCCAGCGCGGCGGGCTGTCCCAGTGAGCAGGATGCGCGTCCCAGCGAGAAGGAGAGGGGTCCGTGGAAAAAGGCCAGTTCTGATGGCCCGGACCGGAAGACAAAGCCAGAACACTGCCCATGTGGGTGCAACACTTCCTACAAGACACAAAGGAGAGATTTACGATGAGTGCAATGACCCATTTGTTTATCTCACCTGCAGCCTGTGCTTGCACTATTTAAAGCCACACTATGCCCTTTATGAAGAGAGAAGAGAGGCAGAGCTGAGCTCACATAAAGCTTACAACAAAAACACTATTTCCCTGAACACAGACCAGACAATGTTCTGAACATCTATATTATATATCTATATATATGGTACAAACAGCTGCAGTCACAGACTTACAGGAGAAGTTAATGACATCATCAAATTAACAATACAAACTCATTATTTTCATTTTATTTCCCTGGCTCTTTAAATTGATTTATATTAGATTTGAAATTTTAATTAAAGGATGATGTGGGCTGTGTGCATCCTGTTAGTCTGCCTGTTGTTTTCAGCAGTTCCGTTAGCTCGCATGACCTTAGCATCAGCATAAACACACATATGTACGTGCTCTGCTTCGTCTGCTACCTACTTCCTACTGCTGTCGTCAACACGCCTTAAAATCCCGAGCGGAACTGAGAACAGTTCATCAGAAAATGTGTCAGGTGGATTTTTTTTTACAGGTAAACTACGAACAGATGAAGATCATTGATGCTGGCTTCAACTGATGCTGCGAATAGCTCCCTCCTCCAGATGTGATGCGTCACCCTGCAAATGCGTCCCCCCTGAAAACCACGACGGGAATCCTGTGGTCTGACCTTGCATTTTTATATTTACGTGTATAAAATTCAACTATAATATTATTAAAATAAGTACTATGTATTTTTACTAAACTAACTTCAACTTAACATACACCCGTTTTGTTGTTTGACGGGCTTTGAGTGTAAACAGCGTATTGCTCGTTACATTTTGTTTCTTGCCGGACTACTGTATCTGCGACACAGCGTGCGGCGCAATAGTGATGGGAAGTTCGGTTTTTTTTGGGAATCAGATCATTTGACTCAGCTCACCAAGAAAAGCCGGCTCTTTCGGCTCCAAAACGGCTCGTCATGTTACCACTTCATAATTCAGATTTGACTTGTGATTTGTATGTGTACACATATATTGTGTATATACTCAATACCTCCTTTGTACTTGTTACTAATGTAAAAATTACGTTTTCTAATATCAGTATAGCCAATTGCTTTCATTGCATTTACAGACCCATGTAACACACTGAAACTGCCCAGTGAATGATGATGAAAAACACTTAAAATGACAGCTACTGACTTTGGGATGCGTCTGTGAAGCTTGTCTGTGGACCCTGTGGACATCTAGGCTTTGCAAAATTCTGCATTCTCCCTTTGTGTTTTCAAAGTTTTAAAATGCGTCCAAATGCTGCTTCTTTTTCTATTATCACTCAACGGCTCGCTTACAGGAAGCGGGCTGTCATCATTCACTTAAATGAGCCTGCTCTTTGAACTGGCTCGTTCACGATCGGCACCTCACTATAGCGCAAGCAGCCAGCCACAGGTGAGGAAATATTATCCGGCTTCATGCGCGCGGCACCGGGTATCACGAGAAGGTCAACGGTTTTATTCTCCGTTACACACCGTATCTTCCCGTTTATTCAGTCTAAACAGCCTTAGACACAGGGTACGGGCGTCACTTCCTAAAATATGAAATTACTACGCTGATATTAGACCGGGAAAGAGACTCGTACTCGTTGTCGCTCCCACGCGCGTGTCTTCCTTTCGTCATTAAGCGCGGTGAAACAGGCAGCGAACAAACAGGCAGCAAAAGGGCAGGCAACACATTCAGGACTTTTTCTGTGTCCGCCTCATCTCCAGTTGGACTAGTCATGTCGCCTTCACGGTCCATACTGCTGGTGGGAGAAGGGAACTTCTCATTTTCTGCCTGTGTGAGCCAGCTGTACTCTGAAACGGACACCAGCGTTACAGCGACCTGCCTGCAGCATCAGGAGGAGGCACTGCGGAACGAAGGGACAGCCAGTAACATCCAGACCATCAAGGACTCAGGTACGGTTTTGTAAGGACCGTCAGGTTTGTGCTGGGCAGGGGCGTAAACCATCGTGCGGTGCATTTCTCATAATTCTGCGATTTCTATATGAAAATTGGCACAATTTGAGCACAGTTTCGAGGGCTGCATTGACATTTGAATTCGCTTCTCTGAGCTGCTCACTGTTTACTGACTTTAAACACACCTACTAATTAAACTGATGCCTTTTCCAGTTGTACTAGTCTGTGCTGTTATTGTTATTCTACCAAAGAACAACGTCTGGACTGATTTTAATTTAAATATTTTGCTTTTATTAGGCAACAAGTTTGATTACTCTGTACCCATCCACAAGCTGTACACCCAAATCCAGACATCAGGAGAGAGAAGCTCAAACAAACGAAAGTTTCAGAGTGGGAGCACCAACATAACCATAGAAACTGACCACACCAGCTGTGTCCTCCTATCTGCACCACACCTAGCGGCTGCCTGCACACGGTGCAAGAGGAGAATGAGACCCCGGCACTGTTGGCAAAAGAGCTATAGACTGCTCTTAACAGCATGCAATGGAATGAATTACAATATGATACAGTATGATTAATGTTATTAGAACATTTCTGATCTTTTCCCTGAAGAGGGTGTCACTTTTTAGAAATAAAGTTGCTTAGAGAGTCAAGTTGCCAAGTGGTCAAATGGGAGGCGGGATCGAACACACGTGTAGAATATATTTTCTCCTATATATTAGTACTTTGTCCGTATCGGAAGGAGTGGACCACCACAAAGAATGTGTGGTTACATGCATGTATTTTGTGGAGTTAATCATGTACACTTTTTCCGGATGTGTTCAATCAGGAGGAGTGGTGCTTTTTGAGGTGGACTGCAGGAAGCTGGGAGAAAATGCCTCACTCCAGGGCCGCGTGTTTGACCGTGTGGTGTTTAACTTCCCTCACTGTGGGAGAAAGAGCGGGGTTAAAAAGAACAGAGAACTCCTCAGGAACTTCTTCCTCAGGTACAACTGCATTACATATTCACAGCAGTACAGCTTGGCTTTATTCAGAGCTTTCAGCAGCAGCTCACTGTCTTCATGAGCAGATGGGGTCAACTACTCGTGTTTGTTTGTGCCTCCAGTTGTGTTCAGGTGTTGGCCGAGGACGGGGAGGTCCATGTTTCCTTGTGTAACGGGCAGGGTGGGACACAGGCGGACCACCCGAAACGAGAGTGGCACAACAGCTGGCAGGTGGTTGCCATGGCAGCAGAAGCACACCTGATCCTTACTGATGTCCGTCCTTTTGAAAGTGAGAAATACCAGAGCTACAAGTGCACTGGATACAGGTAAGGAGTAAAGGTGAGTGTATAAATAGAAACAGGCTTTTATGTCTGTGTGTGTGTGTGTGTGTGCATGCATGTGTGTGTTTATGATGTGTTTTTGCATACTGACACTGTCTAATGTTGCTGTTGTACAGGAGCCAGGATAAGGGCTTTCATGTGGAGAAAGCTTTGGTCCACGTGTTCACTCGCAGCCTTCCGTACACCTCTGCTGAGACACTTCAGCTAGAGGAGGCTGTTGAAGGGGAGAAAGTGCAGTACAACATACCAGCCGAGCTCAGTGATTACATATTCAGGTACAGTAATAGTGAGACTCCCCTGCTGTTTCAGTGATATAATGATGCGCTTACTGTCTCCTCTCTTTCATCAGGGGATTTCTTTGCTCCGGTTCTGTCCACCCTGTAAGATTGGTGCAAGATTTTCTTCTCAAGGGACTGCAGGAAAACTGGTCAGTGTCCATGACGACAAAGAGCGTTCCCTTCCTCCTGACGGCTAAACAGCTGCAGGCATGTTGCTGTGACGTCGACAGTACACATTGGTACTGGATCCACCCGTTTCAGAAGGACCTCAACTCTGACCCTGCTACTTCTACAGACAAAGAGACATTTCTGGACGGTCGGGGGCACAGAGGCACACGAGACACTCCGTCAGCCACACGTGTTACCTCAGATAAAGCAGATAGAGTGAGGAGCAAAGGAGCAGAAACCTTCAGATCTGCATGCTCTCTTGATGTTGATCCTGAAGGAGAAGGTGGTCTTTATGTGCTGCGACCATCATTGATCCCTCAGATAGAAGAGCTTCTGACTAAAAAAGAGGCCTTGATCAATATTGCAGTGAGTCATGGGGGGAATGAGGGGAATAATCACAGTGTTGAAGTTGAAGGACATATAGCTCAGGGGCCCAGCGAGGGCAGTGATAGTGTCAACAGCTTGTTATTTGGCATTAGCGGCATAGTGTTCAGGAATGTGCCCATCAGCCTCTGGGCTCTGCCTTCCTTTCATGAGCTTCTGCTCAGAGGTGTTTTCCCTTCAGAATGTATGCCAATGAAATTGATTGGACAATCGTTGGAAGCGCTGCTCACTCCCTACGGGGTCTCCCTGGTCACAGAACAGGGAGGTCTGCGTCTGATGGCACAGCCAATGGGAGTGGTTGGAAGGGTGTTTGTAGGCAATAGTAGCGATATTAGCCACATGAGCATCACTGTTTCCCTAAATTTGGACCTCCTCGCTGTGCTCCTGTTCTCACTCCCCGACTGGCGGCTCCTGTGGTCACGCGACCCGCGATTTTTAAAACAGTTTGCACTCCAGCCGTTGCCAGGAAAACCTTTCCACCCATTCTCCCTGTTCCCCGAGCACATCAGCTTCGACATCAGCTTCTGGACAGGGCCGACTTGGGAAGAGAGGAAGTTCCACGCCGTGGTCCGAGAGGCCAGTCACGGGACAGTGGAACAAGTTAAACTCATTGACACGTTCTCGCATCCTGACCTGAGCCAGACCAGTTACTGCTACAGACTCACCTACCACTCACACACACACGCTCTGTCACACACACAAGCTCTCCAGTTTCATCAGCACCTGGAATCCTTACTTACTTCTCGGTTGGAAGTCACCATCAGGTAGCTACACTTGAATATACAGGATGGACTGGGACTGGCATTATAATTACAAAACTGCTAAGCAAATTCTAAGCATATAATCTACATAACAGTAGCTGAACAGTGTGTTTACAGTAGTTGAGGCAATGGTTGCTGTAGTATGTCTTTGAAATGTGATGTGGTTTTCTGTGTGTCTCTGTATGTGTTTTAATCTTCAAACAATAAACCTGTTATTTAACATAAAATTGTGGTCTATTGGAAATCACTATAAATAAATTCAGCAAAGACGTGGATCACTAGCAGACCAAAAGACACCTGGTTGCTCAAACAAGCCATCTGTAACGGCACCAAACTGTTAATTATGCATAACTTTAAGTCTTAATATCATATGAATGGGTGAGTTTTAAAAAATCCTCAGTATCCCTCAGTATAGTTGTCGTGAACAGTGAAATTAGCTATAGAGACCAAAACAGTTTTTTGTACCAGGCTGTAAACATGTTTATTTCAGCTGTGGACATTTTAACATGGGCACTTATGGAGATTGAAATGTTCTGTAACCAGCCTCAAGTGGCCGTTTGAGGAATTACATTTTTTTGGCACTTCAGTATCAGCTTGGAGATTGCTGCTTGTATTTATCTTTAGCTTGAGCTAAGTGTGTGTTCATCTGGGCTTAGAGTACTATTAAGTTGCCTCATGTATCCACAGCAATGTTCGCGATCTACCGCTTTGCTACGTACGTAAATAAGACAAACTTTGACACCACATCATTCACTGAGAAATAATACAAGAGCAATAATAACAGGAACCCTAACAAAGTTAAATAAAGCTGAGATGTGTCCTCAGCTCAGAGACGTTCATACGGTCTGTGATGAGCGCTGTCATCAATCGGACAGCGGCGGAAATGAACGAAACCCGGCGACTCGGGGGCAGCGGCGGAAAACATGGCGGCCAAGGCGCTTCGGCAGCGAACCAGGCGAGGAAGTAGACAAGATGCAAACAACGTGAACGTCCCGGCCGAAGCTCGGCCACCGAAAGAGGAGAAAGGCGGCGACGACAGTAAAACAACAGAGACTCGGCAAGAGTGAGTATGAGCCGGGAGAGGAGACGTTAGACCCCGGCGCTGTGAGCTCCATCCCCCGGTCTGACTGACAGCTGAGCACGGGAAGCTAGCTTAGCTACTTTGATACGTTAAGCAAGTTTGAGCATAACAAGACGATAGCACGGGCTGATAGCGTCCGCACGAGAGCCCGCAGGAGAGTGTGTTTGCAGCAGGTTGACGTGTAATGACTGTTTCCGCTCCAGTAACTAGTTGTATGTTATTTCATTTCAGTACATAACGCAGTGTGTCAGCTTCATTCATTCACACTGCCAGCTCCATGACAAGTGACATCAGCTCACGGCCAGAACGAAGGGTTATTTCAGATGAGTGGTCGTCCTTGTTGTTGTTGTTATTGTTGTTGTTATTCTTGTTATCGTCGCTGAAATATTCAGTGTGACAGTTTGTGAGATGACGTGTCATAACAACACGTAACGTGCGGATCAATGCTAAGCTGCAGCTCAGAAGACTAATCTAACTAATCTGATGATGGGGGTGAGCCAGAGGAAACACTGCCACTCTGAACACTCATGAAATACTGTCTTCTGATTATTATCATAGACTTTCATAGATCATTCTCACTCATTATGTAATACAGCTGTATGATGTTCTTGTGCCCTGTCAGAGACATTACTACAACCACACATGATACAGATATTTATGTAGGAGTCAGTGATTAGGGGGTTTATCTGTTACACACGGTAAACAGATAATATTTAAGGCCAGTGTGAAAACATACTGCAAATGCAAATTAATAATAATATTGATAAAGCTTGAGATGATAGAATTATGCTATTATGGCCAATAGTAGGCGTGGCAGTAGCTCAGTCTGTGGGGATCTGTCTTGGGAACTGTGATGTGTCCAGCAGGGCCAAAAGTATGCAGCATGGACTGGTAGCTGCATGGGGATGTGCCAGTTCACCACCTGGGCACTGCTGAAGTGCCATTAAGCAAGGCACCAAACCCCTAATAACTGCTCCCAGGGTGCTGCTGGGTGTGCTTGCCAATCACTCCACCATGTCCGCACATATGAGGAAAAAGGACATTTTCCTCAAGAGATGAAAAAAGTATCTACTCTATTCTTCTATGTAATAATGATAATGATCGTTACGAGAGACACAGGGCTGATTTTAAAAAGTAGAACAGACAACAAGCCAGAAGCTGAATGTGAAAACTGTAAGTGGAAGAGTAGAGGAGGACCGCTGTGCAGCTGTAGCATATTCTAACATATCTTTCATTGTACTCTGTCTTTTGATGCAGCCAGTGATAGCGCTCGGACATGGTTCAGTTGTGTTTCCTCTCTTGGACTCTTTCAGTCCTCTGACGTAAGAAGAGCTTGTCATTTCTCTGCACCAAACCAACATTCATTTGGTGTCCCACCAAACACTCCTCTCTCCACTCGACATTAATAACAACAACAACAATAATAAAGTCTGTTTGGTGTAACACCGTTCACACAACATGGGTGTGATGTGAGTTGTTGCCTCGCAGCAGCGTTCCGGACCACTTGTAGAGCAGAGACGGCTTACTGAGGCCAGGTGAAAAGGGAATTACACTAATCTAGCTGCATATCATAAAAGCTGTGAGGGAATTTTCTCTTCGAGCAGGACACACACACACACACACACAAGGGTCACACAGGGTCAAGCATATGTCTCAAGGTCACTCTAGGGATGGTGTTAAATCTGAGCTCATTAGGGGACACTGACTTCTCTCCTCCATATTCAGATCAGCTCTATGTGGCTAGGGAAGTATGAGGTCAGAGGACAGGACTGTCTTCCCCCCTTGACACAACAGATAGGTATACATAACATAGAAGTTTCTACAGAGTCAGATAACAGTGTCGGACCACTAAAGGAAACATATTTCACATTTAATGACCATTCATAGACACTGTGATGACATTATACAGATGAGTCAGAGAGGAGAGCTTCTTTAGAGTTGAGGTGACATCCTGTCATGACAAGTGTATTCATCAATCCTCCATTCTCATTGGCCAAGCTTCAATAAACCTTTCAGCAGAAGACACCTCGGAGTCTGTGCACTTTCTCCCCACTGACTGAGCTGACCACTGATGAATTCTCAACAACAAAAGTGTGAATGATCGTCTGTAGCTCTGGTGAAACACATGAAACGTGTGGAATGTTGATCAAAGTACACAGACTGATCAAATGTAACACTGTTTCTAAGACAGGTCTTTACAGTTGGAGAGAGCAGCCTTTGAAGCTAAGCAGTCTGAAGCCACGATCGCCTGAGTCCTCTCTGTGTTTCACACAGCATCGGTTAAAAGACTGTTCGGTTGTCTGCTTCTGTTGGCTAATTAGCTTCTTTAAGATCGTGGTCATTTTCTGCTAAATATGCACAAAGCAGATATGATATAATATTTAAGTCCATTGAGGTTTGATAGAAGAACCCAGGATCGTGTAAGGTTTTCCTGCAGTCAGTCTGATATTTCTTTTTTTCCTAAATAGGTCAATAAGTCGTGGAGGACAGGTATGGGCTCCAGAAGGTTCGACTGCATTTAAATGCCTGCTCTCTGCACGTTTCTGCGCGGCTTTGCTCAGCAACATCTCAGACTGCGATGAAACCTTCAACTACTGGGAGCCTGTGAGTACTACTCACTGCTGTCAGGAACCCTGGAGTGGAATACAGAATAAACACGTATTTTCTTTAACTATTCATGTTCATAATTGCTGTGATGACTGTTTTGACAGACGCACTACCTGCTGTACGGCACAGGGATGCAAACGTGGGAATATTCTCCATTGTACGCCATCAGGTCGTATGCTTACTTATGGCTACACGCTCTTCCTGCTTGTTTGCATGCCCACGTTCTACAGACAAAAAAGGTAACGAACTTGAACAAAACTGTAAAATATTCTCCTATATTAGCTCACCTATAGCATAATAATCAGTTCTTTTGTTTGTCCTGTTGTATAGTATGAAAAATATGTATATTTCAGTCATATATATATCACTATACTGGAATGTAGGCAAATGCTTCAGACTGAATTGTGAATCGTGTGTTCTGATTGTGTTGCAGGTGTTGGTGTTCTACTTTATACGATGTCTCTTAGCGTTTTCCTGCTGTGTCTGCGAACTCTATTTCTACAAGTGAGTTTACACACGCAGAGCTTTGTAGAGCACATATTGTGCAGATTATGTAGACATCTATGTACATGGTTTGGTTTGTTTGTGTTTGTGACACAGGGCGGTTTGTAAGAAGTTTGGTCTGCATGTGGGCCGTCTGATGTTGGCATTCCTCGTCCTGAGCACAGGAATGTTCTGCTCGTCTGCAGGTTGGTCACATTTATTCCACCTCTTCACGTCATTTCTTCACAGTTCTGTCCATTTTTATTATGTATTGTCTTCAGTGATCGACTGTCCGCCTTTCTAACTGCCTCCGTGCAGCCCTCTTGAATAATTTATTGCAGCGCTTCTATTGCTAAATCAGCACTCTGATCAAAAGTACAGTGTGCAGTATCCATTTTAGAAGGAACATTTCAGATATCTGCTCTGCGTGTTCTCTTTATTTCCCGGTTCAGATGAATGAGACTGTTTTTTGTCTGCTCATCATTTTTTGGTCATCCATCCTCCTCCAACCTTTTTTTTTTTTGTTCTTTCCCCACAGCGTTCCTTCCTTCGTCTTTCTGCATGTACACAACGCTGGTTGCCATGACGGGCTGGTTTCAGGACTCGCCACCGTTAGCCATTATGGGTGTGGCTGCCGGCGCCATCGTTGGATGGCCATTCTCTGCTCTGATTGGGTAGGGCTGTAAAAATAAGTTGGCCAATTTGTCAGACCGACTTGTCAGAATGTATCCTCTGAATACTGCTTGGGTTTATTTTTGCAGGGTTCCAATTGCCTTCGACCTGCTGGTGTTAAAAAGACAGTGGAAATCTTTTATCACCTGGTCAGCTGTTGCTCTGCTTCTGCTGCTGGTGAGGATGTATGATTCACACACACACACACACACACACACACACACACCGCTTTAACGCGGCATATCACAAGACAAAGGTACATGTAGCTGAGTGTCATGGCTTCAGTTTGGGCACACACCACATGGTCCAGGAATATTTGTCATACATAAAGTTATATAATGATATTCACTTTCCCGTGTGTGTCTTTCAGGTACCTCTAGTGGCAGTGGACTCTTTCTTTTATGGCAAACTGGTCATTGCTCCACTCAATATTCTTCTGTATAATGTCTTCACACCTCATGGACCAGACCTGTATGGTAATATATACACAAGCACGCATCATGTTATACCATGTCGACAAAAGATCAGTGATAAAAAATATTTTATTCATTTATACATGCATAAACATAAAATGAAACTTGAAAATAAACACAGTCATCGGCAGACAGTATACCCAACATACAGCGATGTATGCAAAGGTCTGTGATAAATGAGCATCTTTGGAGCAGCCAATGCAAAATGATCGAGATTTCCTCCTTCAATGTTAATTCTAGCCAACGCGTGTTCATACGATGCAATCTACTTTTTAACATCTGGAGCGACTGTGCTCTTTCATAATCTGAGTATCGCTCGGGCAGCTGTAGCACATTTTAGCACATTTGGGGTATTTGTCACTGGCTGATGGAGAAACATGAACAATTTAAAGCTGCGCTCTTTTTATTGGACTCTAGAGGGCACACTATCATTAGCACTAATCATATGAAACCCTTTGAAAGTGTGCCAAGAGGTTGTATCACTCTCACTTAAGTTGGCAGTAATCCGGCAGCCTTAATCCACAGACAATAAGACAATATTTACAGGACCTTTGGACTTGAGCTTCCACCATCATTTTTCAGTGTTTTATCAGTTCATTCAGTGTTACACATCAAATTCTTTGACCATCCCCTTGGTGGATTTTCCTTTTTAACTTTTTCAGTACATATAGAGTCATGATGTTGTTACTGTGAAAGTCTGTGCACCAGCTGTAATATTTGGCATGTTTTGTGTTGTTTGATTTTCAGGTACGGAGCCATGGCATTTCTACTTTGCAAATGGGATCCTGAACTTCAACCTGGTGTTTGCTCTGGCACTGTTCTCGCTGCCACTCACTGCTCTCATGGAGACACTGTTACACAGGTTCAATGGTGAGCACTGTGAGCAATAAAAACAAGACTAGATGTTGTTATTTCATGCGCTCTTTTTTTGGGGGGGGGGGTTGTTGGCCGCCTGTCTCAGCGGAACACTATCTGTAATAATACTAAGAATATGCGGTGTGGTGGTGATGCACTCAGGCGTTGTCTTGCTGCTGTCATGTTTACATTCATGAGCACAGTGTAACGAGTTATTTCAGGAAACAGACTGAATGTTGCTCTGATGTTATCAGACCACTATTTATATCCCCTGTCTATATGTATGGTTTGTGACATCATAAGGTTGTTGCAAACAAACAAAAAAGGTGATTTGATGTGTGCATGTGTGTTTTCTGCAGTGCAGAACCTGGGCCGTCCATACTGGCTGACTCTGTCTCCCATGTATCTGTGGATGTTGGTTTTCTTCACCAGACCTCATAAAGAAGAGCGTTTTCTATTTCCCATCTACCCTCTCATCTGCCTCAGTGGGGCAGTAGCCCTCTCCTCGCTACAGGTTTGCGTCTCTACTACTCTACAGTCAGTTGTGTTTGACCCCTTTTAGTCCTAAATGTGCATATAAAGTGAGTTTTTTACTGATTCATTTCATCTTCTGCAGAAATGCTACCACTTCCTGTTCCAGCGGTACCGACTGGAGCACTACACCGTCTCCTCCAACTGGCTGGCTCTGAGCACAGTCGCAGTCTTCACAGTTCTGTCACTGTCTCGCTCTGTCGCTCTCTTCAGAGGTGTGTGTGTACCCACAGACACTATACAACAACAAAAGCAACAGTTTAAGATGCATGAAGTTTTTATTTTTTTCTCTGTCTACAGGCTACCATGCCCCTCTCGACCTGTACCCAGAGTTCCATCGCATCGCCAAGGATCCGACTCTTCACTTCGTCCCTGAAGGCAGACCTGTTAGCGTTTGTGTTGGCAAAGAGTGGTACCGCTTCCCAAGCAGCTTCCTTCTACCGCACAAGTCAGTACCCAGAATTCCGACATGGGTCTTAAAAAAGGAAATTTTTATATTTTTGTTATTTCCACGCGTGGCTGTGATTGAGTCATCATCTTCTTAATCTCCAGCTGGCAACTGCACTTCATTCAGTCTGAGTTTAAAGGACAGCTGCCTCAGCCATACGCCTCCGGTCCTCTGGCTACACAGATCATCCCGGATCATATGAACGACCAGAACCTGGAGGAGCCGACCAGATATGTAAGTCACTCAGACACGTGCTCATCTCTTGACATACTGGCTGTGTGGTACTAGCGGTGGCCCTTTTTTATTGTAAAACTTTGACTCTGGGCAGGTGGATTTACGGCAGTGCCACTACTTAGTAGACCTGGACACGGATGAAGAGACTCCGCTTGAGCCACGTTATGCAGCCAACAAAGAGGAATGGAACGTCATCGCCTATAAGCCTTTCCTTCAAGCATCAAGGTAAAATGAGAAAACCTTAATGTATGTACTTTGTACTCTTGCTAAAGCTTCAGTGTTAGCTGCGTAGAAAGGCTTTAAAAAAAAAAACATGACTCTTTCTTTCTCAGGTCGTCTCTTCTCTTCAGAGTGTTCTACATCCCGTTTCTATCAGACCACCACACCACATACAGGCGTTACGTGATTTTGAAACCGCGGCGGCAGAAGCAGCCTCGTAAGCGGACTCACGGCTGACCTTTGAACAGTCACGTGGCCCCAAGTACAAAATCTTCAACGGCAGAAATCAATCACTTCCCCTCAAAAAAGCTGGTCTGAGTGTGTGTCTTAGTGTGTGATTGATGAACACATGTGCATGTGTTCTATAGTCTTTGTCTCCTGAAACATTTGAAGATGGTTGAAGATATCAGACCCTTTAAGGACATTATGTCTGCTTTTGGGCTTGTTTGTGTGTGTGTGTGTGTGTGTGTGTGTGTGTGTGTGAGAGAGAGAGAGAGAGAGAAATATGTAGGTGTGCAGGGATGCGTGGTCGGTTTCAGCTGGACCTGTTTGTCAACATTTTATCTTATCAGTTTTTGTGTGTGTGTTTGTCTGTGTGTAAATGAATGTCTTACTGTTGGTACACTACAAGATTTCACACGTATTGAACCCGGGACAGGCTGTTGCACACACACAATAAAAGTGTTTTTTTCTTTTCATACTTCACTTGATGTGGCCTGGATGGGATGAGTTTTTCATCTAAGAAATCTTGTAGTGTTTGCTTGTGCGCACTTGAACAGTATCTCATTGTGTGCTCTGTCAGGTGTGAGTGCTGGAGATGAATGAAAGCAAAGGTGCGTTATTAATTTAACTTGGAATGTTAATAAAAACATGATTGACAACCATCCTGTTTTTTTGTCTGTTTTTTTGGGGGGGGCGTTAAAATCACTGAAACGCGCACACAGATTCATTTTTAATCTCATTTTATTTGAAGATTTCTCATGTAACAAACATACAAACCACTCTCACTTACAGGAGAGATGTCAAGGCATTATACATTCTGAATAAACAACAATAATAACAATGCTATATTTTATTATTCTCTTCAATAATCATGCCATTGCTGTGGTCAGGCTGCAGGCACTCAAGCTGAATTGACTGTATGAGCCACCTTTCCACTTCCTAGCATTGTCTTTGGCTGTCTTTAATGTACTCATTAATTTACTTGACAGAAAGCCATTAATAAATAAGGGAACGATCAATCAGTGAAAGTTAATTCAAGATCCGGACATCTTACAATTTAAGGCCACGTCGAAACACACTTGCAGTACATAAAAAAATTCATCCGTGGCTCCCTCAAGCAGTAATGTGTCTTAATCGGCTTGATTTATATCACGTAAAATTGGGTATGATTTAAACAATATTTTCAGGCACAGCAAACATGAAGGTCCAAAACCTGAATTGTTATCCTACCAAGCAAGGGCAGCATGACAAGGCCATGCAAACAGGCTGCTACACACACACACACACAGACACATACTTTGACTGTCCATGTCACTCATCCTCTCAGATCTGACACACTTCATGCTGTTACTCGACAAAAGTCATTTGACTTTGACTTTAACTTTATCCGCTACGGAGCCCCAGGTTTCCCCCAGGTTTCCTGTGTGTGCGTTTATTTGTGGTAATTTATCTCAAAGATTATGTGTTTGTTCCCAGTTAAAGCACAACATCAGCTGAAGTGATCGGGGTCTATAGAGGGGTCCAGAGAAAGTCTTGAGAGTCAGGTAGAGAGACTCATGCTGAAAGAGTTCTCCAACAATTTAGCTCTCCACTACAGCAAACCGTGCGGGTTATTTCGATATGTGTCCCACATTTTGCCGTATTTGCCTCAGAGATAATGCCATCGCATTGCTATAATAAGGCAATGATAACCTGCAGACTCTTCGGAAGAAAGAAGCTGCAATGAAAGCTGTAGCTCTGTGGATTAGGCCGAATTTTTTGAATGTAATCCTCCAATATTTCAGCGCCACAAACTCAATTTCATTCATCTCCATTCGCCTGGGCTGGAGGCAGAAATCTCTGGGACACCACAAAACTATCAACATGGCTAGACATGATTAGAATAGATCACATAGAAGTGAGACAATGTTTCTTTGTAATTTGGGTAAATAAACCCAGAGTTTATCACAGATTTGCCACATGGTCCTAATCTACCAGGTTGACTTGTGGGGCTGGTGAAAAAATATAACTTGAGCATGTCCTCACTTGATTTTAATCTCATACAAACTATTACAACCATACGTCTTCTGCCATTCTCTCATCCGCGCTCATCCACGATCACATATACTTCTATACACACACAATAAAGGAGCTGTTAAAGGGATCAGTAGTTTTCTCTGTTGATCCATTCTTGCTCATTGAAGTATCTCCCTCTGCCATCAAGAGTTAGGCCGTTCCGGTAGCAGTCCAGATTTGCCTGGTAGGATTTTCGGTTTCCGTAGGTCCCGAGGCTGGTTTGGTAAGTGTCCTCCTTCCCATTGGTGATGTACGTCTGATAGAGGTCAGCCTTTACTGTGCGACTTCCAGCCCTAAGTTTGGGGTCATAGAGGTCACTGCCTCCTCTATCATACAATCCATGGTCCCCATACACACTACTGCCATAATGCTCACTCTTTGTTGTGCGGCGACCTAGACTCCTGTCATAAAACTCTCGGTGTCCAGTGGAACCCAGACTACTGTCATTCAACTCCCTCTTTCCTGTGCGACCCAAGCTGGTGTCGTAGAAGGTGCCACGTCGCCCAAGGCTGAGGTCATTGAGGTCAAAGTTGAGGAAGCAGCTCTCTGTGCTGGCAAGCGTCACAAAGCCGCTCTCTGTGTCCCGACCGCCCAGGTTGTCATAGTCACCCGTCGGTGTGTCAGGAGAGGAGCATAAAAAGGAGGTGTTTTTGGTGTGCGGGCGAGCCGAAACCAGGTCATCCTCCTTCTGGGCGCGGATGACGTTGTAGACGTCAGTTGGAGTTGTGCTGGCGCCAAGGCCCAGGTCTGTCTGGCACACTTCTGATTTCTGCTGTTTCCTCTTTCTGTCTCACACACAGAGCAGCATACATGACATTTTACCTCACACATTAACAGACTGAACCAGACAAAGTGTGGAAGGGGTGACACATGAAACCATTTTCCTGAAATTAATCTTCATTTGTATTGAAAATAACAGTGTTAATCCCTTTTTTTGGACTAATGACAATAACTGGAATATGTTGTGCATGTAAACAGAGTCAGCGTTAGTTTTGGTCTGTTATATCACTGTTACAGTAGATGTGAAAAATGAAAAATGAATGAAATGTTTCAAATGATTGTTGGAAATCTCCAGGTGAATTAAAACTTTTGTTAATGTTTTAATATTAGTTTTGGATCCTCACCGTCTGCCGATCAGTTTGAAGCAGCAGACTCCAGTCACTGTCAGTAACAGGAGTATCAGAGGGATGGTGGGAATGACGATGTAAACCAAGTTCAGGGCTGAAAGAGAGACGTTGACAAGAGAGATAAAGAGATTTAGTCAGTGCCATGTGGTTGGTGTTTGAATGTGGCAGCATCAGAGTAGCGAGTGTGTACTGAGTCGGTCAACCTGTACTCCCCGGCTTGTGGGTGCCCGAATTCCACGGCACGACAGATGAAGGGAAGGCATCTGTAATGGAACAACCATGATGTTCAGACTGTCTACTGAGCACACACACTGAAATGTCTGAAAATCATATGTTGGGGCACTTTTTTGAACATATCATACTAAGCACATTTTACTTGTTTGAGTGTAGTTGGGAGGAGGGGTAGTCTCCGGTGTCGTCTCTGTGGAGAAAATGAATAACGGTCAACAATGTACAAATATTTTCGATTCAAATTAAAAGTATGTTGAAATACTGTATCAGCAGTACCCGCAGTGTATTTGCAGATGAAGTTGTTCTTGGTTTCACAGTTGTCATCATTCCACTGAAACATGTAGAGCCCCCCCAGACCGGGAGGAGCAGATGGTTGGTGATACATCACCACACACACCTCATAGCCACATGACGGCTCATCCCAGTGCCAGTTCCTGAATGAACACAAAGCACATGTACGGAAATCACATTTTGTCAAAGCTTTACATTTGATATTTAAAAAATCATTAAATAAACAAAATAAATAATAATTTCAAACAAAAACAAAGATCCAGTCCTGATGACAACATCGATGCTGAGTACTAAAACTTGTCAGACAGAAGTCAAATGTCAAAATGTCAAATGTCAGATTTTGCGTATATCATATAGTTCCTATTAAATTTTCTTAGACTAAATTGGAGAGATTCCTGGCATATTGACCTATATTTTCTTATTGGAGCTATGTCTGTATCTGTGTATACATGTTACCCAATCAAGTGATTCATCAATCTGCTTATCCTCATCAGGGTCACAGTGGGGCTGGAGCCTATCCCAGCTGACTTTGGATGAGAGGCGGGGTACACCCTGGACAAATCGCCAGTTCATCACAGTGCACATACAGACAAACAAACAAGCCTACAGGCAGCCTACATTTAGAGTCATTAACTAACTAACCTGCATGTTTACAGGAAGAACCTGCAAACTCCACAAAGAAAGGCCCCAGGTTGGACCAGGAACCTCTCTTGCTGTGAGGCTAACCACTGCACCACCGTGCCGTCCCCCAACGAGTAATAAAAAAATGACATTTGTTTACACACTACTTTTAATTGTGTTATAGATATTTTTCATTTCAAATTTGAATTCGAAAGGCTCTGTGAACGTGGCTTCAAACACAACCCTGTTTTCAAAAAAGTTGTCACAGTTGTGTGAAAACATTTTGTAAACAGTTCAAGATTACAGCAAGCAACATGCTTCGTGTTGTCAGACCAGACCTTTTCAAACATGTTGCGGACGTCAAATTCAAAATGGCCGTATCATTTTATGAAAACAATCACATTTATCTGTGTCAACATTTTATGTTAACTCTTTTAAACCGCTCCATCGGTATAAAAACTAAGAAGAGGAGAAGAGAGAAGAAGAGGAGCAGCAAAACATATTTTAACCACTTAAATAATCAATATCAGTTTAAGTGCATCATATTTGGAATATTTTCATTGCTTTACTTTGCAGTACTGAAGCTGTTATCTACGCTCTCTTCAAAGCCACCAGACTGACTCCTTTTCCAGAATATTTCCACATCTCACTCTGTGAATTAATGTTTTATATCATCCAAACCAGAGCTGCTGATTGTTGGAACAACAGAAAGACAAGACGAGACATTTGGTGAGTTTTATTTTGTTTCTGTTGCATTTGACACTTTCTGAGTTTATTTATTATTTAGTTGTATGATTAGGTTGGTTTCTTGGGCTATGGCTGCTTTGAGGCAGACGCAGTGTGAGCAGAGTTTTGGTTTTGTGCGACAACTGACGCACATGAAATGTCTGAACATAACCACGCCCAATTCAGGAAAGTTGAAAAAAACTGAAATGATAATATTGTGAATCTGGATTGAAACAAATATATATACGTAATCCCAACACTTTTTAACTTTTTAACGATGTACGACATCAGTACAGAAGCGTGTTGCTGCCAAGGCAGAAAAAAAAAAAAAAGATTAGTATCGTGTTGAAAAGTAAAATATTTTGGGTGTCAGTTGACTCAGTTGGTAGAGCATCCGCCCCATGTGCGAAGGCTCCTTGCGCAGCGGCCCAGTGTCTGACATGTGGACCTTTGCTGTATGTCGTTCCCCATCTCTCTCCCGCATTCCTGTCACTCTTCAGCTGTCTCTATCTAAAAAATATCTTAAAAAGTGAAACATTTCACGTTTCACATGATACTAATCTGTTTTTATTTGTCTGGCATTGCAGCAATATGCTAAATTACACATACAACATACATCCTTCATCAAAAAATGAACCTGAGGAAAAGAACTTGATATTTCACTTCATTGCTTTAAGATTCATGTTTGTTTGATACCTGCTACCTACCTAAAGGTGGACTTGCTGCCGTCCAGCCAGTAGTACTGTGGGGAGCAGTCTGAACTGCTGTCCTCATCACCATGGTTACGGCGAAGACCGATCCAGAAGTCCCCATCAGTTGGGCGGAGCTCTGTGATGAGCTGCTGTATGATCTTCTGCTCAGACTCCGACTCCACGCTAAGCAGGTGCCCTCCGTCCCGTTTGCAGGCGAGCTCCGCATCTGCGAAGTTCAGCCTCCTCCGGAGCTCGGAGAAGTATGCCAGCTTGTAACACGGCTTCCCTTTTCCCGCCTTGCACTCACGTTGACCTGCAACCACACGCCTGATTACACATCAGATATCACAAGCATTGGCTGAATGTACTAGAGCACTAGAGCACTGAAACGTGACTTGAAATGACTGTGGGAATCCTGTGCCCACAGCTACATATAGAGTTAGAGTGTGTAGCCTACCTCTGGCTTCAAATATATCCGCTTCGAGAGCCAAACATCCAGCATGGGGTCAGGAAGGCAGCAGGCCATGAGAAAACCAAAGATAGATACACTATTGAATGAGAGTTCATGTCTTTACGCTGTGTTGCGATTCCCTGTGATGTGATCTTACCTGTGATGAGACTTGTGGCTGCAGATGGATCAAAACACAAAAGCAGGAGGTGACAGAAGATTGTGAGTAGGTCCATCTTTGTCGGTTTTAGTCAGTTCACCACCACCTTTTGTATTTCAGTTTAGGCTTCTTTCATTCCGCTCGTCTCCTCATCTGGTCGTCAGGTCAGAGCTCAGGTGAAAGCAGATAGACTGAGCTGTGGCGTCAGGTGGAAGAAAATGCTCTAAAAAGGTTGGAACTCAAAGAGAAAGCTAAAGAAGTGCCATGGAGGCAAATCTCCCGTTGTAACTGCTGAATGAGAGCGCGTGTGAGACAGAAGGAGGAGCAGGAAGAGGAGGGGAAGAGACTGTGCGTGTTTGGGAGGGGGCTGTAATCTGTTAAGAGCAGTCTTAATGATTGGGAGAAAAGGCTGCATCGATCGCAAGACATCTAATCATGCAAGTGCTTCTCATCGTAAATGCTGACAAGAGGCAGATTTCACTCCTTTCTTTATTACTTAAGCTCTGGTATTATCATTACAAAAGTGTTACATGAAAATGATCTCCTCAAACTCAATCAGGGATATTTTGAAATATTTCGCTCCCCCATCAAGGTGTATTGCAGCGCTCTTCCCTTATTGTGTTACAATGCAACATGGCTGACATCTCCAAGAAGAAGAGTTTGTTTCAAATCTTAAATATTCCTATCTTAACTACTGAAATTAAAGCTTGGAAATAAATATCTTTATCACCCAAGAACTCATCTGTTTGATCTGATTTGACAGTGACGCAAATAAAGGGTCCTTCTTCCAGGCCTACATGAAGAGAAGGAGCAATTTGCAATTCAAAAGTACATAGGTCTGCATTATTTTAACACTACATACAATCAACAACAAACAGAGTTATACTGAAGTACCTTTACATATATATGAGCGTAGTCAGCAGTGGAGCACCTTCATCAGACGACATCACAGTGCATTCACCTATCGGGACTTTAGCCCTGCTGCTACGCCCATCTACTGTGTTCGAGAGGATTCTCTCACTGAGGATGTGTGGTTGGGGTTTGACTTGATTGAAAGTGGCCTGACAACACAAGTAAACAACCCCCATGACTTCACCTTTTTCCAAAGGAGCCCCGCCCACTTGACAACCAATGAAAAGGGAACAGATGGACACACAAACACAGAAACTCTGTTTTGCAGAAGAATTGACAAGAATGTGTTTCACGTGTGTTCATCACTCAGAGTAAGAGGCTCCTAAATGAAAGCGCTAAGTTTAAAGGCCTTTCAACATTTATGGGTCTAAAATGAAAACAAAACAGAAATAAGGTCACGATGAACATGTTATATCACTGATTAAACAAACAAGATGTAATGTTGTCTAAGCTAAGCTATGCTAACCGCCGGCTCATGGTAGGTCTGTATTAAGTTTTTGTATAGCGCTTTAAAAACACCAAAGTCGTGACAGATATACAGTAGACAGGATCAACAGACTAATGACCTCAGTGAGCCAGGCTAGCTGTTTGCCTCAAGTTCCAGTCTTGTCCTAAACATAACGTGAGCGGGTTCAACAGCAGCTGCTATGTCTTGTGTTGTTGCACTTGCTTGATGGTCAGCAAAGTTGTCAGCTCGCTAGTTTTTTAATCATAAGTAATGTAGCTACAGCAAACGCACGTGTATGACTGAACTGCACGCACACAAAAAAAACAAATCTTATATAATAACTGCTAATGCGTTGAGGTCATAAGTGAGAATAAATGAAGACAAAAAATAGACTTTATTGACAATCTGTAATTCATTTCAGTAACTCGGCTCACAGCACGTCAAATATTTCAAATGAATATTTGACATTTTGAGATTAATATCATGGGAGCTTCCATCGGAATGGGACCAATAAAATTTCATATTAAAGCATCTGCATCAGCAGAAGCCATGGATGCATGTGAGCATGACCCGCTTTTCGGAGCACAAACGGGGGAAAAGTGTATGTATGCACTTCTTAATGGTAGTAATTTCTAAAATGGCCCATAAGGTTGATTTAGGGCTCGCGGAGAGACAGATCAGCCAGTTGAAACAGCAGGATGCTTCATCAGGAATATGCTGTGCATGCTACTGTTGAATAAGGAGTGAGGGGGGGGGGGGGGGGGGGGCAAAGGGGTGCGGGGGCTGCCTAGAAAATACTGTCAGCATGCATGCTGCTCTATCCAAACACCGCTAATCAGTTTAGGTGTAACAGATTGATTTCAGGGCTGCAGCTTTGTTTAAATTGAAGGCAGGGTATAGGATGTTGGCATAATCAGGTGATGCCTTGAAGAGACAAAACAGAGAGGAAACTGAGTCCTCCAGAGGGATCCAATACAGAACGGTCCTCGTTTTGAATTTCCTCCTTCTTTACAGCTTCTGAGAGGCTTTCATTCAATTAAGCCTCTCTCATTCGTCCCTCCTCTCACACAGTCTGTCTTCCTCCGTCTCTGCCTTCTCCTCTCATCCCTCTGACCTCCTCCCTCTCTCTCAATTAGTTAAAGGGAAACCAGATGAATGTTCCCATGGGGAGCCAGTACATCACTGACCTCACACACACACACACACACACATAGAGACACTCCCATATATATATACACAAGAGAAACCTAACATCGATGTTTAAAATTCACTACTCTGTGATGTTCGGACGTTCAAACCAATACGCATTAGAAAAGAGAATTGCTAAATGTGTTTTTTTCCCTGACAGCGTAATGGTCAACAGATCATAGTTACACTACAAAATAAACTTGCACTGACCGCAACAAATCATTTGTAATGCAATGGCCCTGTTTGTTTGTGGGCTGTAAAGACACGGCAATGAATGGCAAACTCAGTTCATCTCTATTTCAAAGCCAGAAAGAGAAAGAGAAAAACTCAATTACTCACCAAAAAAAAAGAACTTAACTTTCCGCTAAATTCAATTTGAATGATCCGAGTTGGCACGCCGCCAGACTGAGTGTCCGCATTGCGTAGACCTGCACAGAGAGTTGGAAATGGGCCCTGAGTCACTGACCTGAGGGGGAGCTGGACGGCTCCATCAGCAGAGCTGATCCATAAAAGAGTTTTGATGAAACCTTTTAAGTGCTATAGTATTTCTTTTAGTCATTCCTTCTTAAGCAGTTTTGGAAAAAGCCTCAGTGATGGAAATAATTTAACAGCCATTGATTGTGAATGCATAAACCTCGTGTCATGTATTATTTTCTATGAAATGAACAAAATACATGGATCAGCATTGTTTTATTGATGTAATTAACACACAGTATGAATGTAAATGATCTTTTCTGCCTCGTACAATCAGAATTATAATATCTTCAGCAAAGCTAGCAGTGAACATCACACTTTCATATCAAACTCTGATCTATGGCGCTGACTACTTAAAAAAAAACCATCAGGACATAGGCTAATACTGATTTTTTACACACTTGCTGAACACTGAAAATACTGAATAAATGTTGAGAAAGTAAACAGCATAGGTGATAACTATTTGCTTGGCTGAAATTGTGCATTATGAGAATGTGTGTATCCTTTAATGAGGACATTTTATGTGAAAATTGTATCTTTTACAAGTCATCATAGTAGTTCGATTAATTCAGTGACCTGTGTTTTTAAATATACAGCATAATCGTAGGACTGAAATAGCGAAAGAAACAATAGCATGCATTTATTTTTCCAAAAATTCCATTGGTGTATAGTCGTCTGTGTCATTTGTAAGGACAGATTTGAGAAAAGGGATGACTCTGAAAAGATTAATATGTAAATCTCTGGAGTCCGCGGTTGACTCGTAGCGACCACCACCAGTGCACACTGGTTGTGTTCCCCAGCTGACCAATGCAACCTGTGAAAGAATGGGTTAGTAGGTGACACTCGTCTGTGTTATATTGATGGAAAATAACAACTGTTTACCTGTATTGTGCGATGCTCGTGGTCCTTGAACACAGCACCTCCTGAGTCACCTGTCCGAGCAAATACACACACACACAGGGTTACACAAGAAATAATGTGTCATGGTTGCTCTGACTGAAACAAACAAAAAAGCAAGAACTTTAATGGTTTACTTGAAAGCTCAGAAAGCTAAAGATTTTTCGTACATCTGCACACTTAAAGGATTGTCTTGATGCACCAGTGTGGGCAAGTGCTGCTCATGGTGGGAACTGTTGGGCCTCTGTAAATAATATATGTCATGTCAAGACCTGCTCTTTTAGCGTCATTGGATAACTTCTGTTATGCTTTAATATGAAATGAAGTCAAGTGAACTGAACTGAATTCAGTTTAATTAAACTCATTTCACTTATTAATTCATTTAATTTAACTGAACTGAACAGAATTCAGTTGAATTGAATTGCTTTGCCTTACTCTTCCTATATCAGACAAAGATGTTGGAGCCTCTCGAATGTGTATGAATATGTTAATAGTTAATATGTTTGTATGCAATTTACTGTTTGTTGATTAAATTGCTTACCTCAATACATGGATGTTTATGGGATAACTAGCTGCTCCTCTCTAACTAGGGTAGAGTTAGTGTAAGAGAGCAAACATACCTTTACATGCTATATGATCTCTGAAAGGCTGCTGACCGCCAGTGCACAGGAAGTTGTCAGTCACGGCGTCTTTGGGATTCTTTGTTGTTATGCCGTCTGCCTGCAATGCATGGCTGATGCATTCATCTCTCTGCGGCGATAAGTTGGAAGATGAAACCATAGTTGAAAGTGAACAATGAAGAAAGCAGGGACACACACACACACGCACATAAGGCACAAAACTAAAATAAATGACAGACCTTGAATAAAACTTACATTGTCACCAATCTTAGCGTGGACAGTTTTTTCAAATAGCTCTCTGATGGAGATTTTGGACATGAAATTCAGTCTTTCAAGATGATTCTTCAACAGCACCTGTTCTGTATTAAGAGAACACAAGCATACATTAAATTATACCTGAGATATTTTATTTGAACTGCAAGCAGTGCATTAACGATTAATAAATGCCTTTTGTATCCACATGGTTCAATACACTTATTGTCAAAAAAAATGCTATGTTAGGTTATAACATTATTCCTAAGAATCAACTTACACAGGTGATGATGACTTCTTTTTTTTTTTATCTTTATGAATATCAAATTGTGTTTCTAGAATTAACTCACCTTGGTCCTTGCAGGTGGAATCAGCATTCAGTTTTAGAGCAGTATTAGTCTCCTTGGTGCAGGGTATGCAAATAGGTCTGAAGGAGCAGAGGATGATGTTCCATTAAATAACTTTTAACAAACTGTTTCATCAGTAAATTCCCAGAATGAGAATGTAAAGACCAAATCTAAATATGAACATCAGTGTTTGAAGGACATGAGTTCTCACCTAAGAGTGACAGAGATATCAACAAATTCCTGCAGCAAGATGAGAGCCACATCATAGTCGTAGAACTCCTTCACACCCTCCTTCACCTTAGCATTAATATTGTACTTTGGGTGTGTAAAGTAATTTTTGACCGTAAACACTGTAAAACACAATCGATCATGTTATTGTTGCTGCCTTGATGGATAATAGAACAGAAATAATTCATGACACTAGGTTTGGAATTAGAAACTATAAAAGCAATTAAAAACTAAAACAAACTTTACTGGATAATGTAAGAATTATTTTTGTGAACTCCTCTGACATGTTGTGCCATGTTCTGGTAAATGAAAAGAAGATGCATGAGAAAATATTCAATTCAGCATCACCTTTGCGGTCCAATTCAACTGTGATATGGTTGGGTGAATCTTCAAATGAGAAGCAGTGAGCAGCAGTCAAGACAAATTCTTTGGAAATCAGCGAACCCAGGCAATTCCTTCCTAGAGTTCCTTTGTCTGGATCCTGAAGTTTTGATGATAAAGAAAAATATAATATGATTTAGTAGATATGTAACAAAGAGAAGCAAGAAGCAAGCAGTGTTCTGGCTGTTTTCATGTCTGAATAATTATGTAGAGAATTAGACAGGCTAGTATAGCCAGGCTTTTTAAATGAAATGCAGAAATATTCACCCTAACAGTGACCAATGCAACCCATGGATGCATTTGTCTCTTATCCTCATATTTCTCTGTCCTCGAAAACTCCTTGTGAAGACCACATAGACCTTTAACATCGTTTTCATCTGCGTAAAAACAAACAGACAAACATATTCATTGTTGCTCATGTTCATGGATCCAGTGGGAGAGATACACATCAGTACAGAGTAAAGAGTCAATTTTGAAAGTGTGGCGTGCAGCACAGTGCACTGAACCCAGCGGTTGTGAGGCTGTGCTAAATGTTAATGTTAGCATGGCAACACACTCACAGTGTCAGTGCCTTTTTAGATATTTAATTCTACACCAATGACTAGCTATAGCAATAGATCTTCCAGATGTTTCTATTTTTGTTTGTTGTTCTATTTATTCTGTTAAAAAAAATCAGTATTTTTGTGGTTTTAATGGTCTACTCTATAATGTGGTCTAATGAGTCCACTGCTAAATCAGTGGTGTCGAGCTACGTAACACAGAGAAGCACAGATTATGAGTCATTGTACTACCTGCTCTTGAGCACTTTAGAAAACCAAGAGAACGATGTTCAGGCCTCCAGCGCTGATCATATCATATGATCATATTTAATTTCTGTTATATTAGAGGGCGGAAATGGATGCTAAGATGAATACTAACAGACAACAAACTCACCAATTATATCGTCAAAGGTCTCATACAAATTTTTAATTTCCTTCACTTTGAAGAAATGCTTTTCTTCTTCCTTCCCAACTGTGAATTTCATCAGGTCGTCATCAAAGGTCTCACTTCCAATGGCAAAAATATAAACGTCTGCAACACAGTGAAATGTAGCCCGACAGTTTAGGCTTTCATTGTTGCATTAAATCAAATTCAATGTTGTTCATGCTGCCAGATAGGCGTTATTGTATAACAATGAAATGTTACAGTATAGCATGCAACAGTGACGCTGTGACAGTGAGTATAGCAGCAGAAAGTTGCACAACAAATTAAAAATAAAACTCACCAAGATTCTCTTCTTTTGATTGAGACCCTTCTTCACCAGTCTGGTTCATGTACACCATGTTCTTGATTCTTGCCAAAGTCGGTTGAGGTGAGCCACCCATATTATAAGCACCTACAATGAAAATGAATGTATATTTATGATACCTCATCCACATTTATATACGATCATTCTAATACAGATTTGATTGCACTTAAAATTGGTAGAAAAAGAGTGAAATGATGCATTCAATTAGTAAGATGAGAATATAGACCACTTCCATGTCAATGTGGTAAATATGAAGTTAGCATAGCACAAAAACATTATCTCTTTACACCCACTCACCCAACCCAAAAATGATCCATCTAAAAACTCAAAAGTAAAACAACATGTCATTACTACTCTTCAGTTTTTGTTCATTTTAAACAAGACATAACAAAATAATTACTGAGCTTTAAAGCTGGTGGTAGGTGGACTGGACATTAGGACAAACCCAGGCTAGCTGATTCCCCTCATTTCTGGCTACACATTTACCAGACTGATATGCAATAGTTACAGCATGGATATTTAAATCCTGGTCCATATTTAAATCCATAATTAGCCTACAGTTAAAGAAATTGTAAATCCATATGACAAGAGGATAAAATTACCATCCGTAAAAACGATAATGACATGACGATGTTCCTTAAAGGCATTTGTTCCAACTCGCTGCTTTATAAAAGCGATTTTCTCCAAGAAGGTCTTAAAGACAAGGCTCAGATCTGTTCCAGCAGAATTTCTGTCTTTGAGTCAAAACACACACACACACACACACACACACACACACACACACACACACACACACACACACACACACATATACACAGTTAAACAAGGATAGCAAGAAGCTATATATTAAAACAGCATTTCAACAATATCTCAGATCTATTCACCTTGTATTTTAAATGTATCCAAATCTTTTATGATGTCTTTTTCAACGTCTTTGCCTTCCCAGAAATCAGTAATTTTAACAACTTCCTCTATTACAGAGGAGAAAAAGATGATTTCATAGTTTGGAGACACGGAAAAAGATGAAATCTATGAAGACAAAAAAAATCACATTGGTTAAACACAAAGTGGGTGATCTCAGTACTGTGTGACATTTTGACATAACTTGCAAACATGCATACATGCAAAATTGTTGAACCGCTGTGAAATCTTTTGTAAACGTAACACCTCCATATGTATGAAACTGCTTATGGTTGTTATTTTGTTGAGTAATTGAGTCATTTATCAGTAGAAAGAGAATCTCATAGTGTGCATTGACAACAAGCCAAGGGACTTGCGCCAAGCAGCATCAGTCAAGATTATGATGTTTAATTCATAATGAAATTTACTTCTAATGGGCTGTTGTGCTGGCAGCTGAATGAGATGGGAATATGTTTGTACATGTTATGTGTACAGGGTGCCAAATGTGCTTCTGAAAGTGAGTCTGACAACGTAAAAGTCTCATATGTCATCTCATACCAAGTATATGCTAGATCTTGACTTCAAAAACTGAAATCCACTCCTGCTAATGGGATTATGATGAAGTAATAATTGATTATTAATGATAGTTATATTTAAAAACCTAAAATTATTTTAAATCTACATAATGATTTATACATAATACTGTGTCCTCCTCTCCCGTGTCCAAGCTCTAGCATGTCATTTTATTCCTTACACAAAATTTCAAATGATTCATAAAATGTCCAGACTAGTCACACTAGTTGCTGCATTTTATAATTACTCAGCAAATTTACTGCCAGGATCCATCAAATGCAGTCTGTACTTTCACCCCATGAGCATCCTGTAAATTGACCCCACAATCAGCAAAAACAATCTTACATCTCCAGTCCCAGCACAATGTTGATGACTGTTTGCAAATTCAGCACACTGTAAGTGAGGCAACTCTGTGGTGTGATTGCTGCCTCTATTAAAAAGTGTCGTAAAACATACTGTTATATCATTTTGGATAAAACTTTGTCTCTAGTGTTATTACTCCTTTCTAATTAAGGCAAAAGTGGCCTTGTGTCTTACCTTTGTAATTAGTTTTTTGATAACATGCGTTGCATTACTGATGTCATCGTCCTCTATGCTCTCAGAAACATCCACTGCGATATAGATGTTAAGTGTCCCATTTTTTGAGATCCTCAATTTTCTTCCGTGCGGTGTGTCATCTGAACAGGTCACAACAAAAGTTGTTATTGTGGCATATGCATAATTAGTACATTGGAGGAAAATAGGCTGAGCTTTCTTGTTAGATTGATAAATACAGCTATTATGTCTTACACAGAGGAAGTCACTACAAAAACATAATAGCCAAAATTATCATATAGCATTGCTATTAATAGTGCTTATAATCAGATAAATTCCAGGAACTTACCAATTGGCTCTTCAACGGTGAGGGTATCTTTGATCGCGCTGCCAAAGGCCTGTGATATCTCTACTGAAGTGTCATAAGTGTGTTTGTCTGCACACAGCAAAGCCACATGAAGAAATATTTGTTAACGAAGTGATACAAAGTGTCACCAATCACTAGCTACTTGGTGATGTTCAGCCATTATCCCCCACTGGCTTCCCACCAATCACCAAGTCGCTGTGTCTTTCAGGTGGCTGCACACTTGCAGTCCAACAAGCCCAAAATATTCCACCAATTTGCCGATTGCTTCACTTCACTTCCAGATAGATGAGTAAATTAAACATTGTTGAACATTAACTGGTGGTGGAGAACTCTGGTGAAAGCCATTCTGTAAATTTACTTGACAATAATTGCTTCTGAATGTCGCGCCAACCCTTTGTAAGTGTATATACTGCACTATTTGATCAAACGGCACAGAATGTCGACAGTATTTGTAGGTATCATTCTTACAATAGCACTCCGGCTCTAAGCCAGTCCATTGGCCGTTCTCCTGACACACTCTTTCACTTGACCCCACCAAAAGCAGGTTGCCATTGCAGCTGTATATCACTTTGTCGTCTATTCCAAACATGTTCCCTGCTCTTGAGGTACCAGCTGGGATACCGGGATCAGCACAGTCATCTCCAGCTGTGGTGGCAAAAAAAGACAGAAGTCTCATATGAGGATGAAGTAGAGAAGAAGAGGGAGAGGTAGATCGCTATTAAGGACTTACAGTCACGGCTACAGATGGTAGTGGAGCCACTCCACTTCCCATTTGGTAAGCAAACACGCTTGGGTGAGCCTCGCATTGTGTATCCAGAGTAGCACTCAAATATGGTCTCGTTATCCACAAAGTACTTCTCCTGAGGAGGGGAGACGTTTCCATTCTCCAGCACATTAGGGTCTGGGCATTCAACAACTGCAGAGCCAAACAAAAGCATCTGAGTTATCATGTAGGACAGTCAGCCTGAGGAGAAGTGAGGAACATCATTGTCACTATTATAACTCACGTTTGCATTTCTGAGGTAAAAACCTTTTGGGTGCTGGTTTCCAGGAGCCATTAGCCTGACAAATGCGGACCAAAGCGGGATATGGATAGTAGCCCTCAGGACAGTTGTAGATCAACATGCTGCCTGTCTGCAGCTGCTTCGTTAATTTGTAATCCCCTCCAGCAATTTCTATTTTTTCCTCTGTGCAGTCACACCAAACTTCACCTCCTGAAAAATAAGAGACCATATTGGGCATGGAGGTTTAGTAAAGACTTTATAACATCTGTATGTATCTGTAGCCTTTAACATGTGTTGCTGCATTGTTTCAAAGTTTACATTTTGTGCATTGCAAAATACATTACAAAATATGTATCATTTAAAGCTGGCACTATTAACAGCACAATTGTTTTTTTATTGTTAAATTTAGTTTCAATATTCAAACAGGTGTTAATGACTGTTTTCAGCAGCAATATTAAATAGTTAATTACCACATGCATCGTTGTTATTTCAATCCTCAAGTTTAAAAGGTTAAGTCATGTTTACTAAAGCAGTAAATTAAAAATCTAAAGTGCTGAAGTAAAAGTAGCTCACCCATACAGAGGAGACATAAAAGAGCAGCGAGCCAACTTTCCTGTTGAAATCTCATGTTGAATCTTAAACTGGGAAACAGCGGCATGAAAATGAGTTGGCTTTGCAGGGGCCGTGGATTTATTTCAAAATGGACAGTGATGTCAAGAAGAACTGGAACAAAGACCATCCTGGTAGTTATTAACCAGATGACAAATAAAAGGAGATCAATAATGTGTGTCACAGACAACATCACAACACAACACAATCCCACAATTTCTTTGTCTAATTGTATTAGACCTAAATAGCAGACTTAATGAAAAACAATATTAAAGCTGAGAAATGTAGTATTTTAAATGAACTATTTCTTCCTAAAATATTAAAACCGCTAGAAGAACTAAACAAAAAAAACCTTTTAATGCAGATTCCTTCTCCCAGTATTTGACCCTTTTCTGAAAGAAACAAAGAAATAAACTCAGCGCTGTTCATGACACCTGTTCAATTTGACTTTTACTCTCTTAATTCTCTGTGTCCTGACCTTGATCAGGCCATAGCTTCTCCTTTTCCATCATTGGATTTTACAGTGTGTGTACACATGTTACACAATAAACAATTGTGAAACCAAGCCAAAGCACAAACATTTGCTTCATCATTTCCCAAAACCTGTAGGCACTGCTGAGCATTGCTTATTGACACGTTGATTCAATTATTGACTGGAAGCCACACATCACACTGGTTTAACTCTTTAGTTCTCTCTGACCCGCACAGTCATTTGAGTGGCTCAATCTTTGTAAAATCACGTATTGAGCAGATTCATTTATCTCCTCCTGTTTGACAGACTCGCATCGTGAGGAGTTAATCTATGAAATATGGGTGTATTGTGTCTCTTTTCGGTTGTTTTGTGTCTCACTTTGGTCATTTTGAAAAGTATTTATATGTCAGGGGTTGTTTCACTCTCATCATGTTTGTGTTCATGTTCATGGTCATTAATGGACATACAGGGAAGATCGTGTAGTTGTGTGTTTATATGCATTTGTGTCTTGGAGTGTAATAAATTAAGGTTAATCAGTCAGCCTTCATGTCACCTTCCCCTGACCGAGTGGACACAGTGGGGGGATATTGCTTTTGGTGAATTATCAGGTATAGGTTAGGCTAAGTGTCGTCTGGAAATAACCTGTCAACATCCAACAGTTTGATCTGGGCTAGCCCCTAGAATGCCTCTCCTCTAGCGCCACCCTCTGAACAAACCTCAGTACTGCCAGGCCTTATACAAAGTTGACAGTTAATTCCATCCAACATTTTTGTGCCAAGAAATAATATTGTCTGTGGCAGCTGCCAGAGGCTTTACACTTTTACAGCCTGTTTCAATATTGTACATATTCATGAATCACCGCACTCATTTGAATGAAAAATAAATAAAATCAGACAGTTACATTACAATCCCATCAACTACTATAGTCCTGTCAGAGACAGTCTGCATGCAGTGGAGCAGCAGTGTGCAGACAACCGTGATGCATTCATGGTGAAACAGTTTCAGAACCTAAGATAGAGGTTTAAAGATTACAATAGTTTCATTCATATTCTTTCATGATTTGACTCAGTAGACACAAACAAATACAAAACAGGTAGATGCAGTATACATATAAATAAATAGAATAAAGGCATGTAGAGCGTCCTGTAGAAGAAGACTGTGAGGTTTTGTCTCCATCTTCTTATATTTATTGATATTAATAGGTTACTTCTGGGTCGCACATGCATCGTGTTTTCATTTGTGGTACTGTAGCACATGGCACACACAGCAGGGGGCACTGTGGCGCACAAGCAACGAGAAACAGACGTAGAAGAAGGACAAGCGGAAGTGACGACCGATCGTTGACTTCAGAAAAACAACAAGGCGCCAAATTGAGGCAAACGGAGTGAGTAGTGACACATGGAGGAGTGTGTGTGAAGCCGGAGAAAAGTGTTGGAATACGGTGCTGGCTGAAGAAGGCCGTGCAGGTCAGACTTTCCAACTTATTTACGCTGCTCGGTTCAGTTTGGCGCGTCATGTCAGTGACGCGTGACAGATAAAAGTACACAGTGAGAGGGCAGACAGCTTCGGGTGATGCCGGAGATGAGGAGGGAACACAGCCTGGAAAATGGAGGAGTGTATGTGTGTGTTTTTTTCTGTGACAGCCTGACGGGAACCGTGTGTTTGTGTTTGTGTTTGTGTTTGTAGCATGGCTGTGCCCTTCGTGCAGGACTGGGACCTCGTCCAGACGCTGGGAGAAGGAGCCTACGGAGAGTATGAATTCTCCTCTTTATCTTTATCATGGCTGTGCTTCAATAAGGACTTGTACTTACACTCTTGAGTGGAGCCTGAACTCTAGGTTGGGAACCATTAATGCAGAGGGCCCTTCATCATATAGAGAGAGAGAGACATCCATGAAAGCACCTTTGATCACATGACACCTCCTCTTCCACAACTGGTTCTTAGTCATCGACAAGATGACTAGTTAACTCAAGAATAATGTTTAATATAATTAATAGCTGAATGTTGATTAAAGGTCCGGTCTGTAAGATTTAAAGGACCCCCTCAATTCTCTTAATTATTTTGGTGAAAATTGTCAGTTATTATGACAAAAATGGTGGACCCCCTGCAGTACCTCTGCGGACCCCCTAGGGGCCACAGACCCCTGGTTGAAGACCCCTGGTCTAAACGCATGGAAAAAAAGAATAATATTTTTATTCTAAAAACACTGTGGTGTCCGCCCTGCTGAACCGCCATGTTCTACAGAATGGACAAACAGATCATTGGCTCTAGCTGAACGACGAAGTGGGTGGACAAGATTGCAGTCTGCAGCTGCAACCGCCAGATGCCACGACAATCCCACACACACACGCTGCTCTTTTAACATTTGGTGACCTTTGACTTTGCCGCGTCGCTCTCTGACGCGTCTTTTCTCTTCGCGTTCGTTTGTGTTCCAGAGTGAGGCTGCTGGTCAACAGACAGACGGAGGAGGCGGTAGCTGTGAAGGTGATCGATACGTCTCAGGCTAAAGAGTGTGCGGAAAATGTCAAGAAGGAGGTCTGCGTGCATAAGGTAGCTCAGTTACCTGCAGTGCAGTTAGATAAAGATTATAGCGGTATAATAGTGACATTATGTAATGTTTCTACACATTTGGAATCATTCTGGTGGCTGACACAGAAGAGATCTGCGTTGGTTGTATTAGTTTAAGATGTATGATGATTAATAAGCATGTAAGAATTCAATATGGAGTTCATTCTGGAGCTTAAATAAGACTTTTAATAGTTTATTTCTGTTTTAATCAGCACAGCAATCTCACAGAATAATATATATGGCACGCGATGAGCTGTCAGAAATTCATTAACACCGATGGGAAGCACCGTGATTAACGCTTCACAATAAGCTGACATTTTCGGCTGTTCTGCAGATGCTCAGCCACCCCAACATTGTACGCTTCTTTGGCCATCGGAAGGAAGGTCCCACTATGTACCTCTTCCTGGAGTACTGCACCGGAGGAGAGCTGTTCGACCGAATCGGTGAGACAAAAGACTCCAGACGAAGACAAGACCGCTCTCTTGGAGTTTGTGGCAGCCGAACTGAAACTCTCCAGTGACGCATTTTCTTTACTGGCTTTAATGTGAATTCATATTTATCATCAAATATATGAATTAGGTGGCATAAATATTTTAAAAGTAAGGTGATTTTGACATGCATCTGAGAGAGGAAATGTGAATTCTCAACCCAGTTAAGAGAGACAGCTAATTCAGTCTTCAGCTAATTTGTTTTGTTTGTAATTGAATTGAAAACTTCAATGAATTAAATGAATTAATTTTTTGTCCTTCAAACTAAAATTCAGTCCACCATGTAGACAGTAGTATGTATTTAATAAAAAGGCTGATATCAGCCTGATTCTTTATGCATATGAATGTTGGATCATGGTTATTATTAGGTTATTAAAATGTTCTCTGGCTGTTATTTTAGAGCCCGATGTGGGGATGGCAGAGAGAGATGCTCACAGATTTTTCCAGCAGCTAATAGCAGCTGTGGTAAGTGAAGCAAATCTCATTGATGTGACTTCTGCACGCGTTTCTGCTGTTTTTCAATTCTCAGTCGTACTTTGCAGGAATATCTCCACAGAGCTGGAATCACCCACAGAGACATAAAGCCAGAGAACATTCTGTTGGATGACAAAGGTGAGAACATACGGTCAGTGTGAGTGTGAGTGTGAGTGAGTGAGGTCTGCTTTGTACTAAGTATAACCTCTTGCCCTTTGCCTTTAGATAACCTGAAGCTGACCGATTTTGGACTGGCCACCATGTTTCGTTTCAAAGGACGAGAGCGTCTTCTGAGTCGTCTGTGTGGGACTCTTCCTTACGTGGCTCCAGAGCTCCTCAGCCAAACAGAGTACAAAGCTCAGCCTGCAGATATCTGGGCTTGTGGAATAGTTCTCACTGCCATGCTGGCTGGAGGTAAGATCACAAAGAGTGTGTGTTTAGTTATGGTCAAATTGTTCAAAAAAACAAACTAGACTGAAACCTGGTAAGTATACACACACACAGACATGCAAGCTTGACACACAGAGTATACTGTATATTCTAGAGCACAAGTTGTACCTAGAATGTTTTGGAATGCACCAGTTGTGTATCAGCTGTGTGTATAAGATGATGAAGTGGCGTTGGTTCACTGCATAGGAACATTTCCTGGTTAGCTGCAGTGAAAATGGATCCAACTGTGCCAACATCTTTTAACCGAAGTCAGTTAAATCAGTGGTCCCCAACCCCCGGGCCGTGGACCGGTACCGGTCCGTCGATCAATTGGTACCGGGTCGCACAAGAAATAATGAATTATTTCCGTTTTATGCATTATCTGAGTATGAACAATCTTTTTTTTTTAAAAAAACCTTTTATTTTGAGAAATGATTCTCTCAGTGGCGCCTGGGTCACTTGCGTAACGGTAGCGATAGCGACCAGTCATGATTCAGAGCGCTCAGAACGTCCTACATGTTTGGGAAAGTCCAGCAGCATTGCCTGTATGCAGTAGATGTGTGGAAACATTTCACTGTCTTTGTGTTGCTTCTTTTTCAGAGTTGCCTTGGGACCAGCCCAGTGAGAGCTGTCAGGAGTATTCAGATTGGCTCCAGAAGAAAACGTACCTACCTCCCTGGAAGAAAATACAGCCGATGCCTCTTAGTGCGTTCTGTTTAAGGTTGAATAGTCCATGCTCACAATAGTCCTGGCCTTTATTCACTCTGACCTTCTCTCTTCAGGTTTGTTGTCCAAATTACTTCTGGCTGCGCCAGATGCACGCATCACCATCACAGACATTCAGAAAGACCGCTGGTTTACTCAAGGCAAGTCTCAGCATGGGTTTAATAGAATCATTTGACTTTAAAATGAATGTTCTTCGGACTGATGTCTGTCTTGTGTATCTCTGCAGGTGTAAAGCAGCCACCTCTGGGCTCAGGAGCAAACAAACATCTTCGATCGGATGTGGGACTCATATCACGGACCAACAGGTCAGAGCTTTGTGTCTTTATATTTTAGCTGAAAGGTGTATTTCTTTTTGTGCCTGTCAACTTAAGACCTCTCTTGCTCTCTTTCTCTCTGTAGTGATGACAGGATGCAGTTTTCCAGCTCTCAGCCTGATTTAGCACCAGGTGGCTGTGAAGCCATGTTGTTAATCAGCCAAACCGACGGTCAAGTCAGCTTTTCTCAGCCGACCAAGCCGGAGCACATGTTACTGGGTAGTCAGCTCTTGGGCACTCCAGGGGCCAGTCAGGTAATTCCCACGTTCACGTTCTGTGTTTTCTTTGTAATATATCTGACTGTGTGAATTTTCTGCAACACAGGGTCAGTTTCTCTTTTTATAGAAGAGCAGACACGATTTATTTTTCTTTACAAAAGAAGCTTTCTGTTTTATGCAATCCTACTTCTCAATGCAACATTAATGCTGTCACAGTTTTGTCACGTCTTTACGCCTCCTTGCTTTCTTTGTGTAGTCACCATGGCAGAGATTAGTGCGGAGAATGACACGTTTCTTCACCACCGTGAATGCTGACGCTTCCTTAACCGCCCTGAAAGACGCCTGTGACAGCCTGGCACTAGGCTTCAAAGTGACCTGCAGCAAACAGGTACATCTGTACTCAAGTACACAGGATTCAAAAAAATGTATAGTTGTCAAATGCACTCTTTGAGACTGATCCTCTCTTCGCACATTAGGTGACGGTGAACACACTGGACAAACGCAACAACAAACTCCTCTTCAAAGTGCATTTGTTAGAGATGAACCAGAGAGTGCTGCTGGACTTCAGACTGTCGAAGGTGGGTTTTCACAAACCTCTATATTTACGTATCCAACAAGAATAACTCATCACCACGTTTATGTTGTGACAATAGTGTAATTCCAACAAAAATCTGACACAGTCACAAAACAGAAAATAGTGCAAGCGACATCCTGTGGGTGAGAAAAACAAACAGGGTTGTTACCATGAAATCAACAGCAGTGCAGGGATGTACCAGTGTGTTTCCTCCAAGCTGTTCAGCTTTATTTATACAGCACCAAGAGACCCAAGCCATGTCTGTCATCATCTGAATATTTCTTTTCCCTAATATGCTTTTCCTTACAAATCTAGGGGGCAAACATGTAACATACTTCAGCTATATTTATCTTATGGACATTCAGAAAGACCCATCACAGACCACAGGAAACTCATTACTCTTCCTCTCCTCATATCCTCTCTGTCGTACTGGAAAATGTTTGCATTTTTATGTCATAACTTATTTTAATTTGAAAATGCTGCTGCACCCATGTCCCATGGATGATTTAGTGCTGTATAAAGCTCATGTGTCTCTCTTTTTTTTTCTCTCTCTCTCTCTCTGTCAGGGTGACGGCCTCGAATTCAAGCGTCTCTTTGTGAAAATAAAACAGAAGCTTGGTGACATCATCAGCACTCAGAAGATCACATGAAGAGCCTCTACAAACAAGTGCACGCTGCTGTGGACATTGTAGAGACATCCTGTATATATTTAGCTGTTCTATTCCTATTTTAAATGTATTCTGCTGTTCTCTACAAGTGTGTTTGTTTTCTAATACTTCTATCCTTGTGGAAATCTGTTCAGTTAGATTTTAGGACATTTTTTGGAAGCTCGAGTCAAGTCCTCACTTAGGTTATTAGGTTTAGTCTAGTGTTAGAATGTGATGATTACCAAAGGTAGGTACACAGGGATAGAAGCAAGTGTGTCCGTGTTCTGTCGTTGAGAAGTTTCATTTGTTCTGTAGTCAAAAAAAACAGTCTAGACATGAATAAATTATTAAAGGAGTTCTGTCATAAATGATGCATTCAGTGATCTCTGATGATGTTAGGATAAGTATGCTTATGAATATATAAACCTTCTGTGAGGAAATAGATCAGGAATCAGCAAAGTCTAAAACAAAGCGATTTAAAAAACACTTCTGTTGGCTAAACAATATACAAGCATATCATTTAATGTAGAAATCAATGGCTCCCTTTAGTCCATGCTTCAAATGACTGACAGTTTTATAGTGAAACATATGAGGTAGGCTTGGGCCGATGGTTTGTGTATAGATGGTAACCTCGATTTTTGTACCCGTTTCTGCACCTGAAAGGATTTTACAAGAAAGCCTAAACCTAACCGAGCTGCAACTGAAAAATAATAATAATAGAAAACTAAAACAAAAAATGTCAATTAAGTCTAACAGTTAAAAGCCAACAACAACTCACACGATGTGAACTGAGGTCTTTAGGAATCCAGTTATCCATCACAACCTCCTCCCTTTATGGACTCTATTTATAGTCCATCACCTGACTTCCTATTGATTTTGTCATTTACCAGTTTTTCCAAATAATTTGATGGTCTTTAAAATAACAAATTTAGTTTTAAATTTGTCCAAGTATTGGTTTCAAACTTGGAACAAGAATATTTTGAAGCAGAAATGTTGATAAATCTCAAGAGTTTTTTTTTTCTCCCCAGGGTTACCATCTAGGCACAACAGGGTTGATGTAAAAGTGTTTAAACCGGTGTGATATTGATGCAAAGACTGAACCAGAACGGTAATACCAAATTTTACCACTGAGGCAGCCACGTCTCAGTGGAACAAATGGTAAATTTGCAAATGTTTCCCAACTAAAGCCTTCTTAAGAAATAAGTGGTTTCTGTCCAAGTAGCAATCTCTATGGCTGTGAAGTGAAACTGACACAGAAGTGTTTAAAAACTGCAGTTCCACAAACAGCCACTTGAGGCTGCCTCCAGAAGTGAGTCACTCTGCATAAGTCCCCATGTTCAAATGTCCAACTTGTTTACAGCCTGGTGCAAAAAACAGTTTTGGACTCTATAGCTAATTTCCTCGTTCATGGCAAATGCTGGTTAAGTTGGTTTGCATAAAATCAGACTGGTTTAAGCTTGTACACCGGACTGGAAGCTGACCCAACCCTAATATGAGGAAAGTTTGTAACAGTTATTGTAGTTGATTTGATATCTACTTAACTGGCTACGCGTGCTGCAATGATTGTGCTATCTGAAGCTGTCTACTGTCTACAAAAACATAATTCCAGGTGAAGGAGTCTGATATATGACTATGAGCCTGTGGCCTTGACAGTGATGGTGACATTGACAGCCTCATTATCGTCTCCAGGGGGAGGGGCTTGGCTGGTGGTGGGGCTGGCACTCGTGGGTGGGGTGGTGAGAGGTGAAGATGCCCGGGGTATAGCCATGGTTGGACCTGTTAAAAAAACAACAAAACAAAAAACAGCATTAGGGTTCAGTATCAGTTGGACAAGCAGTACAAGTTTTTAGGTGCCGCTGAGGGTTAAAAAAAACCCACACATAACACGTGGACAAAATGTATCCTACTTTGCTGAAATGTCCATTTTCAGTGGATGTACACCAAAAGCTTCAAGATTCCACTCATACGTCTACTATATACTTCAACTGAAAGTTGCATACTCAGTGACTGTCAGCTTCAACTGTGATAGCTGTGATGTAAAAATCAGCATGTATGTACATGTTTTAAACTGCACAGTTCAGGTTTGGTAGCCTACAGCGATCGTATTTTCAGCAAATCTCTGCTAAAGTTCACATCACAAAGCTGATGTGATTTATTTTTACAATATCAGGTTTGAATTCTGTGTGTGTGTGTGTGTGTTGGTTCCACCTGTCTATGAGGACATTTCATCAGAATACTCACCGACTTTCTGAGGACGTATCGTAATTGTGAGGACATTTAACATGTCCTCTTTAGTCAAGCAGTGTAGAAGCACTTAACATGATGCAAATGACCAAATGACACCAATAAAGATTCAAATAACCATAGTTTGTAGTAAAGTGAATGCTGCCGAAGTAGTAGCCACACTAATGATAATAAATATTTGACCTGTGTGGATGCATTGCGGAGCAATAATAATATAATAATAACAGTATAATAACAATGGTAAAGAGTGTGAGAGCTGTGTGTTCCAGCTGTCACATGTCACATATGTGTGGTAACCCTGATATGTCCAGCCGAGTCCAGCTTTAGGTTTGCATGAATGTGTTTGCTGCATGTTCGTCTCGCCTGCGCTGGCTGATCCAACGATCTCCTCTATTCCTCCCTCTGACGCGCCTACCACTTCATCCTCTGGAAGGTTGATGTTTTCCCTCGACTGGCTGTGCTGCCTGGACACACCAGAAGAAGAATTTAATGGCATGCCTTTATACAGAGCTGGCTGCCAGCATCATTACAAACTGGAGAGAGAGAGTTAGACAAATACTCACAAACCAAACAGCATGTCATGTAGCCCTGGGGAAAAAACATGGAACATTATTGAAACCTAATGGGACCAAAGCTTTAGAAGTCATGTAGATGTTGGTTTGTGTGCAGGACTCACAAGATAGATAGATAAATAGATACTTACTAGGATTGTTGTTGCGGTTGCGGATTATGAACACGAGAAATAGCAGTGTGAGGATGGCTGCAAAGAGCATCCCGCCTATAGCTGCTCCAATCACAGCAGGGTACATGCTGTTCCGTGGTTCCGCTGCAACACATCACAGTTACACATTGCAAAATAGTACACCTCTGACACAGACACAGTTCATTTTTCACCTCTCTCGAGTGGTTTTCAACCCATGTCACTGTCTACTGTGATAAATAACCAAATTCATGACTATTTGAACAGGTTAGCTTCACTATAAACAGCCCAAATAGAAGAATTTTGACAAAGTAATAAACAAAATGCATCCTTGCTCAGTTCAAAATGCTCCATTGTTTTGCTGCTGCAGCCTTACTTGGTCTGGTAAGACCAGTAATGGCTAATGTTAGCATATTTCAGGTGCATGCTGCTGTTTGACATTAGTGAGTCAGATCACTGACTTTGCCGCACTTGGTTTTTGCATTTACCATTATCCTGTAACTGTCACTTCTGCAACTGTGGCTGCAGCAAAAGTTCCATACGCTTGCTTTAAAGTAACCCCCGTGGAAGTGAGCAGAAGTATGGATTAATGCTGATGCATTGACAGGTCAGGGGTTGAAAACCACTGGCCTATCCAACCCTGACACCTGACCTACAAGCCTTTCTACACCCTAAACAATCACCTGGCTTAGTACGAGCAGTCAAACCCTACTTTACATGGTGCAATTAACACAAAGGATTTATAAGAAGCACACAGGGCCAGGAAGGAAGGAAGGTAAGGAGTGAACTAGGTAAAGAGGAAGTGAACGGAAGGTGTGAAGCTGTGAGGTGTGTGTGTAGCTGTGTGTGTGTGTGTGTGTGTGTGTTTGTTTGAGTCTTTCACCTAAGTGGATAACAAAAAAAGAAAAAACAAAAATGTTAGACTGTCATTGAAACAGCAAGACACCAGCATCAACAATGTGAATGTGAGTAATCACCTAACTCACCTGTCACCTTTTAATATTATTACTTGCTTCTTCTGCCTCTGTCCATCTATTAACATTCTGTTTGTTAACACATCCCTAACTTTGACTGGCCCCTGACTTTGTTATGTTCTCTGACAAACGTTTTATATCTGACCACACTTTCTTCACTCTGTTCACTTGTTATACCTGGAGTCTTTGTTGCAGAAGGGTGTCCGAGGGTGCGGTGGTTGACAGGTATGATGCGGAACTGGTAGGTAGCGGTGGGCGTCAGACTCCCAACTGTAAGATGCCTTAATTCTGGGTCCTGGATGATGTTTCGGTACCAGACTGGTGGAGTAATCTTCTCCTCCTTTGAATCATTTCTGCTGTCTCTTCTTCCTGGTCGCTCTGACACCCAAATGTGCTCCAGGATGAAACCTGTCCAACCTCCTTCTTCTTCATTTTCCATCTCCCACTCCAGCTCCACCTCATTGCGATGTCGGCTGTTGTACATTACTTTGACCAGGGTGACGTTGGGTGGCATGGGATGTCCTGATAAAGAGACAAATTGCAATCATATCATTACAATCAATCAGTCGGCTGACTGATTCATCGCTTTGTTCAGATTGAAATATACAACTTTGGTGATCCAGTGCTACCATGAGGTTCACAGTCATGGTTTTGAGTGAAATGTGGAAACATTTATCCGGATAATCCGCCTACTACAGGTAGTAGTTGTAACTCTGCAACTGTGTACTGTGCTTTCTATAGAGTACATGACAATTCATGAACCAACCAAGAACGAAACTAAACCTCTATAAGCCTCACTTGTTCAAATTATATTAAGGCTTAAAGTTATGCATAATTAACATTGTGGCCGCTTTGATTGACAGGCGGGTGAGACATTTGGCTTGTTTGAGAACACAGGCTTCATTCATCCTGCCTCAGGTCTGCAGATAATCCACGTCTTAGCTAATTTTGTGCGCTGTCCATTCTCTATACTGTCATTGGTAACGTTGCAAGAATTCAGAAAGTCTGTGATTGGTAAATAGTCTGATACATACGTCCCCATAAAACTACAACTTGGAGGTTTTACATTTTAGTTTTCTGCACCAGATTTGCGGTTCTCCATTATTTCTAGTCTTTATACTAACGTAATATGAATATATGAATATGAATCTTACTCTTTGCAATGCAGTAATTAAGTGAGTGTTTCCCATAATGTCGAACTATTTCTAAAGAGACAAACAAAATGCCATCAGACATCTTACTTTTGACCACTAACGTGACGTTGATTTCAGTTCCTCCCACAGCGTTGGAAGTGGTGCACCTGTACTCGCCACTGTCTTGAGTCTCGTGTGTGTCTCTCACAGTCAGATTGGCCCATGCAGATGTTCGCAGCAGTGTGTACTTCGAGGTGCCTCTGACATCTATACCATGATTGTTAAACCAGGTGATATCATTGGCAGGGAGGTAGTTGGATCTCAGGTTGCAGGTGAGCTGAACATCACTCCCCTCGTATACAGACACAATTCTGCGCTGTGTCAGCAATACAGGAGCCTCTGCAGGTAACAATATGTAAATGAATGATTTAACAAATCATATCTGATATTTGTTTATGGTGGGTCTGACGATGTGTACTGACCCAATGTGAGATGGCAGGTCTTAGTTTGGACCAACAGTGGGTGCTTAGCATGGCAGGTGTAGGGTTTCCCACTGCGTGCGGTGCCGTAGCGAAGGATCAAGATGTTGGAGTTTTCTTCCCCGCCTTTGCCCTGGCCACCGGGACCCTCCCACCACACCAAAGCTTTTGGGGCTCCTCCATCCCAGGAGCACGACAGCATCAGATACTGTCTGCTGTTTGTCACATAGGCAGAACACTCTGGCTCTGCAGGGGGGATGTCTGGTGGAGGAGAAGAGGTTTTAAGTGAGATGTGAGAGGAGTCGGGAGAACAGTGAGTTCTGTTTCACTCTCTGTTTCTTACATGCTCGTGTGCTGCACTTTGTTGAGTGTTTGAGTGCAACGTGCGAGCCCATGCACGTAAACAAGCTGTTGTTGGATGTCAGGCTTTCAGTCGACAATAAGATGGCAGTGGTCAGTGGTTTTGTTTGCTGTCCTGTGTTGGCCTCGTCATGTGCCGCTTGTTTCAGGTTTCCGGTCCAGTGGAGAGAGGGGGCCGGGTATCCACCAGACCAGGAGCAGAGCAGTCTCAGAGAGGTGTGATTGAGAGCCGGTTCAACAGAACAGGAGGGGGGGCCATCGGGTGGGTCTGTGGGGGATAAAATACAGCGTAACTTGGCAGTAATGTGTAAAGTGGGGTTACATGAGGTCATCAGAGCCAAAGAAAGTGTTGGAGTTAGGGAGTTGGATATGAACCATCTTACAAAATTACAGAAGACAAAATCTGCCTTCCAAAGAATATCTGTATAATGAACATAAACTGTCAAGTCAGTACTGCAAAGCCTGTCCTTTCTAATGTGAAATATGTCCCTAGCTCTCTTAGGTGATGTATTGTTTTAGATCAGACACATGATCTGAGTGACTTAGCAGAAATGCATAAACTCAGCAAAACCAAACAGGAGATCAGAATGACAAGCACCCGGCCTTCTAGCCAATCAACACTTGCCATGGCTGTGACATCACAGCGAGGTACCTGCAAGAGAGTCCCAACAACTTCCAGATGGCCCCGAACAGGAGATTAGGTCTGCAGCACTTCCACCCTCTCCTGTGATGTGTGTGTGTGTGTGTGTGTGTTGGTGTGTATGTGTATGATTTCCTGTGCATTTGCAAGCTTTTGGGTCTGTATTGAAGTTTCAGGGAGTATAAGGAGCTGGAAATTTGAGAGGTGATGCACTGAATGGAGTTTAAAAGAGAGGAGGCAAAAGGAGGTTTCTACATGAAAAGAGAAAGAGGTTTCAATGAAAGGGAAATGATCAGAGAGCTGTATTTTAGTAGGAGATTCAGTGTTAAATCTGGATGACTTAATCACATCTCAGTCCTTTTACACTCCTTGCCATATGCAGCACCAAGACAGTGGAACACAGGTTCAAGCTGAGTAGAGAGCTTCACAGAGGAGTAGGAGGACTGTTGGCATGGTCCTAGGTAAGAGGTGAGACTCACAGTAGACAGTCAGGCTGATGGTTTTTTTGGAGCGGGTGTTGAGGTAGGTGTTCTGCGCCAAGCAGGCGTAGTCGCCAGTGTGCATGCGGAGGGCCTTGGTGATGGTGTACTGTGGGCCGACGTTGACTTGGGAGTTATTGTAGAACCAGACATACTGACTCGCTGGGTTGGACTGGGCTTGACACAGTAAAGAAACAGTCTCTCTCTCCAGGGCTGAATAACCCCGCTCTGTCAAACTGTACGGGGTCACGTCTATATGAGGAATGTCCGGGCCAACTGAGGAGAAAGAACACGCACTTACAATATGAATGGCAATTTGCATATGCAGCTGAGTGTCTATATAGAGTGAGACACCACCTGCTTCATTTCTACACTGCAACAATTAAAAGTATTGTCACATCACGTGTAAGAGATCAGGTGGTCAAACCCACATCATTAGCAGCCCCTTTCATCAATTAAACCCCTCTCCTGTTTGTTGTTGGATGGATTGTGAAGGTGAATTGTGTCCATATGCTTCAGAAATGTTGATAGAGCAGAAGAAAAGAGTGTGACTTTAACTCATCATTCAAGACATGCTAGATGGTAAATGTGTGGCAAAAACTGAAGATACATGACCTCAAAATGTATTGATTTGATACAAATCAAATGCCCCCCCCAAAATAAAGAAAAATACATCAGTATAAAGTATAGTAAAGTATAAAAGGTGATCTTCATCTCAAATTTCTGCTTTTTGAGGAGTTCTTCCATTTGTTGCCATGGTTTTAAAAGACATTTCAGACCGTATATCTTTTAATTGAATTAGAAAACCCACATCCTACTCCAAATACTCACAGATGGTCTCCAGCAATAACCGGTTAGAAGTTTCACTGTTGACAGGATTCCTGGCCACACAGCGGTACCAGCCGGTGTGGTTGCGGTTGACACTGGTCATGTTGATAACACTGGCATTGCCATGTGCAATGACTGAGACGTTGCCGTTACGGGGCTGATATTGCCATATATACTGGATGGGCCCAGTCCCGTTTTCCAGATGGCAGCGCATCCACATTGGAGATCCTTCCACTGGAGATGCATCACTCATCAGGAGGAAAGGCTTACTGACTGGAACTGTACTCAGGACAGAGTCACACGTACATATGTTTACTGTCTCTAAAGCAAATATACAATATACAAGTGTGTCTTGCAACGAATTATGTTACCTAAACCCACCCACAAATTCACATGCTGTTTCCCTGTTGCTATTTGGTTTGGTTTGGGTTAGGGTTGAGGTTAGGGTGAGTGCTTGTGTTGAGTTTTGTTTGAGTAGAAAGAATAACTATGCTCCTGGCTGAGGAAGGTCAGGTGAGTGTAGGAAGTCATACCTTGGACACTGAGGTGAACATAGTAGTAGTAAACTTTGGGCTCCTTGTCTATGTCATAGAAGGCCTGGCAGGTGAACAGGCCATGTGCAGCCAGAGGCAGTTTCGAGATGCTTACAGCAGCACTGTTCGAGATGATTGACAGCTCCCCGAGCGTCTCTGCCAGCTTCTGGATCCTTGTTCCTTTCCCCAAATCATACACCACGGCTTTTATAGCTTCGGTACCGGGCTTGGTGAAACTCCATATGTACATGTCAGGTAAGGTGGGACCGCACTCCAGGATCACTGCTTTGTTCACCACGCCATTCACATAGGTGTCCTGGTACACCACCTCCCAGTTTTTTTGTATCTTCACCGCTGGAGGAGAGAAGGAAGGAAGGAAACATAGTCATGCAGGCAAATTTATGTGCGTGTGAGTGTGTGTGTGTGTGTGTGAAGGAAAAGGAGACGTGGTGTTGAGTGCCCTGCTAGTGTTCAGTTACAGGATTGATTACACTGTAAGTTTCAGAGGCACTGTAATAGCTTGACAAGGGATTCCAAAACAGATAACTGGATTAGTCAAATTATATTTCCAATCACTTTCAAAATATCAACCATCTTTGGCTTCTTTAATTCTGTTCCCTTCTCAAAGATCATGTCATACTAGTCAATATATATACATGTATGGTGTTTATTGTGTGCAAAATCTAACTGAAAATTAATTTATTTATAATTTACCTAAAATTGGAGCCAAACTAATGAACTGTCCAGGCTGATGTGCATTCCAATGAATCATTTTTTTCTACCAAACAACACTCACAATTCAACTTTGACTTCAACTGTAAAATTCCTCATTCTGTAAATATTGTGGTCACAAATTTAAATGATCTTTATCTTTAATAAAGAATATTGATGATATGTTGTCATCAAATATGGATTTTCTGTCTTGCTGTGCTACAAATCTAAATTTTGTACAACAGAGTCTACTGCAAGTGGATCAATGAATGAAGAATTTATGCCCTCCCCTATGAGCAGTTTTTACTGTATTCATCAACCACTGATATCATGTGATACAGAAGTCTAGTTTTCAACTCAGATATGTGTTAATTATTCTACAAACGTTGGACTTACCATCTGGCGCAGAGGTGACCAGGCTTATTGGCAGAAATAGAAAAGCCAGCCCTAGCAGTTGGGCCACCATGGTATCATCATGATCCCGAGTCCAACAACCACTTTTCTCCAAAAAATATAGTAGAGATGATCAAAAGTTAAAGCTTTTAAACCACAAAACTGCCTGTTGTCAGCTTCCCTCAGATGCCTGAGGTCACGTCTTCCTCTCTCCGATCCAGAAGTTTCTTAGAGAATCCAGTTGTGGGCACTGACTTCATTAGACTGAGAGTAGGAAGGCACCAAGGGCCACCAAACTGATTTGGGCTGAATTATTCATTTGTTTTTCCTTTCTCTCTATCCCTCTATCCCTCTTTCTTTCTCGTGCAGGGTTAGAATAACACAGTGATACTGAGCTCATCTATTATACAAGACAGATGCATGGATGGACAGGTTAGCCTTGCACACACACACACACACACCTGCACATTAACTAATAGCCGACATCCAGGGTCTTAACATGAACATTCCTCCACACAGACCTTTCATGTTAATCTGCACATAAATCTCCATATTGAGCAGTTACCACTGAAAATAATTTACATTTAAACCCTGACAAAGTCATGAGTCAGAGTAATGAGAGTCTTTTCTTCAAAGTGTAGTGTTGGATGACAAAAGTGAGGGAAAGTGCAGAAAAAAACCAAAAACACTGTTTAAGCCAGCCTTGTAGTGGATAAACAGGGAATTAAAAAGGGTTTATATCTTCTTAAATTGACTTTTCCATTTGCATGTTGTAACTTTAACTTTGTAAACTGTGTGGGTATAAGCTCTGAACAAACACTTGTTTATTTAGTTACAGTAAGATTATTTCTATCTGTTTCTAGTCATTTTAGATGAGGGTCCAGATTATAATTTCAGAGGTCACATGAGGACAAGAGAGCACAGTAAACTCTACTGATGGGATTAGGATTATAATAGATTTAGAAATCTGGCAACGACTCAAAGCGATGGTCTGTTTTTCCTACTGTGACCTCGACAGGTCACCGTGCACCAAGATGTAAAGTCCCGTTCATGAGATGCTGACTGCTGTTCTTATTCGGTGTTTTTAAAAGATCTTCGTGTGAGTTTATGTGTTTATCAAAGAGAAAGAGAGGAGGAGAAACTGATAAGTGGAACCATGAGCGTGTAATGTGAGATGTGTCATGAATGAATGCAGGGCACAGATCAGTTTTCCTCACTTAGCAGAGACGAGAGGACTGAAAGGCAGCAGAACCTGATCAGACACAGAGGGACGAGGGTTCAGTTTATCAGCCCTATCCACACAGAAATATAATAATAGGTTGATAGGACGATTCATTTGAAAGTAGTACTGTACGTCAGCATTAAGTCCAGTGCTTCAGTGTTTGTCCAAGACTATTTCACACTTTGATCTTTGGAAAGTGTCTTGCAATGAATTCAAGGGTCAGGGTGAGTGCTTGTGTTTGGTTGGGTTTGAGCAGAAAGAATAACTACGCTCCTAATAATGTGACACTTTCTCCTCTTTGTATTTTTAATGTCCAAAAGTGAAGAAAGAATAAAAAGATGAAATAGATGAAAAGGTGCAGCTGAAGAGGAAAGGGCGTGGTGAAAAAGTGAAGCTCAGGCATCCCAAGCTGGTCACTGAATGTAAAGCTGAACGTCAAGACCTGAAAGTCTGTGAACGGCCCATGAGAGCTGGACACAGTGGATCTGTAGCTACTTTAACTCTGAGCAGCAACAAGCTTTTCATTTATTTTCTTTTACCACCATCCAGCGGGTCCATCAAACTACATTTCACTCTTATTTGAACTCTTTCCTTCCTGTTTATTTGGTCTGATATGCAATCATGTTTAACACTACGTTACCTGACTTCTATGAATCTAACCTTTGTGATAAAACTACAGCACCCAGTCCGGTTCATGCTAATCATCCATATTCTCACTATATTTTATATTTTTTTCCACGCACAGTAACATAAGGCGTTATCAACTCGAATAATGTTAAATTAAACAGTCATCGAAAAAATATATATTTATGAATACTGAATCTAAATCTAAAATACAATGTTCATGAGTTTATTTTACTTTATTTTGTCCAAGTCCAAACTGTTCATATTCAGTGCCACACATGTAAGAAAATCCTCATAAAACGTGTCCATAACAAACTTTAGAATATATAAATAGCCTATCTGACATTAATAGATTCATTAATAATCCTTAATTTATGATTTAGGTAGCACCCCCTGTTATTGGAGAAAAAAAAACACCTGTATGTCTTGTGCCTAAGACATGAAAACATAACAGCCGTAATGATTAATAATGTAATGATATTAGATGCAGTTGCAGAAAATCTCCTGGGAGAAATGAGCTAATCCTTTCACACACAGGATTGACACACCGACATCTGGATCAGGACCAAGCATCAGTCAGGAATCAAAGCACAGTCAGTCTGGACAGAAACCAGACAAACTCTGTGAGGAGTGTTTCCAGTACCTTGTTGAATCTGTGCAACGAAGGATTAAGGCATATTAAGGCATATATATATATATATATATATATATATATATATATATATATATATATATATATATAAAATAAAGTTTTCACATGACCCAATGAACCACAAAAGATACAAACAACCAGGACAAGACACAAAGTCAAAACACAACAAAGCACACCAGCAGCATTGACGCTAGAAGCCTCTCTTCTTCTCTTCTACACCACTAGACTATGCAAAATCCTCCATACTACTCCTCCCTAATGTATACTGTATGTATTGTAAAGAAAGAGTAGAAGCATGTGTGGTTTTCAGCTGTTGCTGAGTTTACATGATTTTTATTTAAATGCTAAAAATTCAAGGCTCATCCAACAACCAGTGTCAATGAATACTAAAACCCGCAGATAGCGCAAATAAAAACAGAAACGTCAAAATTCAACAAAGTCTTCAGTAAATAAAAATGTTTTTTTGATTGTAAAGAACAACAGAAACAATACAAAATACAAACACAGTAAAAGTTTCATATCAGAACAGGAGATACAACCAAGCAGTGAGGCTGCTGTTCCTCAGTAAAGGGACTGTCAGTGTGTACGAGGCAGGATGAAGAGTGGTGTTACAGATAAAGAACATTTTTTTTAGTTTTCTGATTTTCTTACAAAATGATCCCATAGACGATAAACTCAACCACATCAGACATCAAGAGATAATCCTATCCATTAAGTTGGACGTATCCAATTAAATATAATACATCCATGCAACATACAGTATATATTTCAAATGACAGTCAAATCATCTTTAGCTTGACCTTCATTTATACTAAAACTTAAACTTGCTGGCAAGTTTTTGAAACATGGTTCAAGAATAACAATATTCCCTTTTCAAGAATGGATAACACAATAAAAGACTGGACAAAGGAGAGGAAATGTTTTAAAACTGGACCAGGCCCAAAAACAAAAGCTGCACTGGCCCTTTGACTTCCGGAGCTGTTCACAGTGGTGCAGACAGTCACTGCCTCATAGTCCGGGGTTAAACAACAACCTCCTCTTGGGAAAGGTTCCGGTTTAAAGCAGGCTGTTTGTTCTGAGCTTAATGAAGAGGTTTGAGTTTGTAACAAAGTTCAGACGTACTGCTCTTTGGGGAAAGTGTATGCTGCAACTCCTGGGGGAGGAGAAGACAGACCCTGTACTGACGGGTATTTAAAGATGGCCGTGGTGTGTGAAGGAAGGGAGAAGGTGTTTTTGGACGTGCTGCTGCTGCTGCTGCTGTCTGCTGTGGTTGGCTGCGGGGATTGGTAGGGGTGTTGGGGCAGAAACGAGAGGGGAGGGTTAATGGGCGGGGAATAGGGTTCTGGGTAGTCCTCTTTGTTACAGGCCAGTCTGTAGCTCACATAGTCCGCTGTGTTTGGTAGCTCTTCATAAAACCGTCCTGAATGCTGTTGAGAAATGAGACATATAATAAAGACGTATTAAAATCACAAGCAATCCACATACTCTACAACTGCTTTGTACCAGATATGCTTGCATGTGTGAGAAATCAAGCGGTATTCAGAGGACCCACATGTGTGAGACATGTGTCCATACAGTACACGGAACTTCTGCTTGTTCTCATGCACATAAACACCAGGCAGTGCAACAATACAGTCGTACCCATGATCGGTGTTCGCACTAAACAAGAGCTCACTCAAGGTTCAGTTCATAAAGATGAAAACTAGATGAAAGATGAAACTGTTTCCGCTGCTCGTGTAGCAGTAGTTTGAAAAATTGTAAAATAGTATCTTTCTACTGCATAGACAGACCAGTTTTATGAAAAGATAATCTTTCCAACAGTGAACAAAGAAACAGCCACCACAATTTTATAAAATCTGAGGAAACTAAATTCTTCACTTGAGCTCTTTGAATGCGCTATATGTAACTTAGTAATAAGTTACCTGGATATCATCTCCTGGTCTTTTCCTTATTGGCTGGGACAGTTTCCTGGATGGAGAGTCACTTCTGCTAAAGGGAAAAAGAAAATCAAAGCTGGACAATGGTAATGCAGGATGCATTCATGTTGGGACGATAATGAGTGTGTACGTACGAGGAGTCGTCTTTTCTGCTTCTTATTTTGAGCACCAGGACTGTGATAGTAATGCCCATGAGCACTCCGGCAGCCAACAATAAAGCAATTACACTGATGACGTCACCCGTCGCGATCTGTGGTAGTGGCTTTTCTACAGGGAAAACACACGCATGCACACACACACAAACTCCAGTGAAATTTCAAACAGACATATTCATTTCCTTCCAATTTGCTCTCTTCATCAACACAAGTGACCCGAAGACTCCAGGCGAACGTACCTATGATGCTGACCTCCACAGAGCCTGACCGTGTCCCAATGCTGTTGGTTGCATCACACACATATGTGCCCTGCACCTCATATGTGACTGGCCCTTTAAAGGTTAGGACATTGTCCTGAATCTCAGCGTTGCTCGGTATGGAGCCATTAATGCTGCAGAATTTACAGAAAATAAAAAACATATAATATAAGGATTATTCAAACATTATCAAAGACAGAACCATATGCCCATCAAACCAGCTATATCACAAGTACATAGTACATAGTACATAAAAGAATAGCTTGTTCATATAATTCAGGAAGAGAAATCAGATTGTTTTTAAGTGACAGACTTTACATGTCCAGTAGGACTAGGAAGGACAGCATGAGGCAAAGAGGTTGCAATCAGCATCTACAAGGCTAGATGCCACTAAATGGTACACACTGGTCCTTTCAGATTATACATTTAAAGACACTTCATAGCCTTGATGAGGTCGTCTAACTGTGACAGGGAATTTGGGTGGAACACAAACAAACATAGTTGTTCTCACAGTCTCCACTGATACAGAGAGACGGCTGGGTTGGCATCAGCTTGGCAGCTCAGCTGGACATTCTCTCGGTTCAGATACCAGTTTCCATCGAACCCATTCACCGAAACATCTGGCTCATCTGGTGCACACATAAAACACATTCAGATAACAGAAAATCAGCTTGTCATTTAGCTTGTGGACTTTATTCATACTCGTATGATTATTAACTTCTTGTTATGTGTGAGAAGGACTTACACTGAATATCCAGGGTGACACTGTCAGTGAAGACCTCCTCATTGAAGGTGGTGACACAGGTGAGTGTTTCCTTGTGTGTTTCTCTGCTGGGCACCAAAATGTAGTCACTCTGTACGGTGAACGTCCCATCTGAGTTTCTGTACTCTCGGGTGATCACCTCTCCCGGTACCCTCGTCTCCCACCTGCACACATCAACGAGGAACCAGTGTTGCAACTCAAAAGATACATGGATGTCGGCTGATTTGTTGGTTACCACACATAAACACACACACATACACACACACACCTGATGGTACCAGGTGGTTTTCCATTGGCAGAGACGCACGTGGCCACGGGTGTTTTCAGATTGGTTGAACGAGCCACCAGCGTCGGCGTGGACAGGCTCATCTGAGTTGTTGGGCGAACTAAGGGAATAGAAATTTAAAATCTTATATTTATCATCTACTGTTAATGTTCATTCCATGCAATTAGGATTCAAGACTGAAATTATATTATTTAACGTACAGTACAAGTGCAGTATTTAGCTTTTTTTTCATTTTGTAGCAATTCTGTTGGATTTATTTTCTTATCAGAATCACAAGATTTTTACATTCAGATAAGAAAAAGCATACTAAACCAGATTATAACATTGTTGCACTGATGAGGACTGCCTTATGTGGAATTCAACATCTCGGAAGAATAGTTTGACAGAATATTATTTATTTGCTTATTTGTGCTAAGAATTAGAGGAAAGACTGACGTCACTCGAGTGCTACCACAGGTCTTTCATTCCAACAGCCGTCCGACAGATTTTTTAAAATCTATTTCTTACTTTTGAGTCATTTATCATCAGCCTTGTGCTGCTTTGAGTGACAATCCACTTGTATTACACTAAAAATCAGACCATGTGTCATGTGTGTCTCACCATAGACTGTGAGGTTTACAGTGTTTTCTCGGTTCCCTGCAGGGAATGTGGTGTATTCACAGATGTAGGTGGCCTCGTCAGAGAGCCGGAGCGAGGAGAAGGTGATGGTGGTGTCTTCAAGATTAGGAGTCCGTCGCCTCACTGCTGCGTTCTTGAAGATGACGCGGTCCCTGTAAGGCTGGGCAACGGACACACCCAGGGAGGGATTGGCGATCGCCACGTTCTGCTTAGTGCCATTCACAAGCTTCTGCCATGTTACCTTGAAAGAAGGGTGGATGAAATGTTACACTGGTTGTTTTAGATCATATGTGAATACACAGTTCATGTATCCTGCATGTGAAATTTAGCCCTTTTCCTGTGACATGGCTGATGGCTGAACGTAGCCTCTGCATGTTCTCCTTGTTTCTGCGTGGGTTCCCTTCAGGTACTCAGGCTTCCTCCCACAGTCAATTGGTGACTCTAAATCACCCGGAGGTGGGAATGTGAATGGTTGTCTCTGTGTGTCAGCTGGCGACTTGGCCACTCGGCCACGCACAGTCAGAGGGACTGTGAAATACACGTGAGTCACAATGTGTCCAACCTCGTATTCAGTATTAAAATGATTATTTTACAGTATTTTTTAAAACTATCATAGTTATTTGTAAGAAAACGTTTATATTTTTATTTCTTAAACAAGCCTGGCCTGAAAACAGGTTTTGATCTTTGGTTTCTATAGTACAGTAACGTAACCCCCGCGATAAACGAGGGTACCCTGTATGTATATTTATCTATTTTATTAAAATTTTATTTAAATCCATATGTTCAGGCAGACGACTGAATACCTGGGAGATTTTGACAGGTGGCGAGCTGTTGATGAACCGACAGCGAAGATCCACCTTTGAGCCAAGATAACCTGACTTCCCATCATCCATTTCCACAGTCTGGCCAATTATTCCTGTAGGAGAAACACGAGGGTTAAAAAAAAACTTTCACCTATACTGGGCATACACACACACACACACGTTGGCAGCAGCAGACAGGCCTGCTTCAAGCGGTTCACAGTCAGCACAGCGTGTTGAGCTGATGAAGTGAGCTGAGCTGTCAGAGGTGATTCATTTAAGCGGCGTGAGAGGTGAGCTGGGGTCAAAGGTTTGGATTAGAGTGAGGTAAAAATAAGCACGATTTTGTTTGGTTACCGTTCCCACTGACTTACTGATCCCCTTTAATAAATCCACAGCAGAGCCACCCAAGTGTGTGTGTTTATTTGTCTCCATCAGAGATACTACAAGTGTTGCAACATAACTAAGTACACTCATTTAAGTACTGTACTTAAGTACAAATGCACTACCTACTACTTTGCTATTTCTTCTCACTTCGCCACTTCGAAGTTTAACTTCACTAAATGTCAGAGGCAAATATTGCACTTCTTTCTCCACTACCATAATTTAATTGGAGATTTAATCTGAGAATTTACTATTTAAAGTTCAGCTGAAACAGAGTCAATTTACAGAAAATGTATTGGCAGCTATTTAGATAATTTAGTAAAACATTTCATGGTTACAGCTTCTCAAAGATTACGATTTGTTACTTTTCTGCTTAATTATTTTCATTTACTTTTTTGGACCGAATTGGTCACTTTTTCACCATTTTCAGAATATCCATTTGATTTAGAAAATAATCTACATCCAGAATTACAAACAGGGAACAGGGAACAGTTCAAAATTAGATTTGTTTCAACCAACTCCAATAATAAGGTCATTCCTTTTACATTAATGTATGCTGGATAACTGGGAACATGAGGAACAGAGTCCAAATGCAGACCACAGAGGTGGTTTAATAGCAAATGTCAATGAAAGGCCTCACTGAGCAGGAGATGTTCAGTCCCAGAGAGTAGTCCAAAATCCATAAAACAAGCCCAAGAAAATAAAGTTGTTGGCAAAAAACACGAGAAACGTCTCTGAAATGCTTTATATATGGACGAAAACCAGGGAACACATGAACTAAATACACAAATGAAGGTGGTGGTGGACACAGGTGAAGACAAGTGAAACTAATCAGGCTGGAACAGACATAAATAAGTAGTTCCTAACAAGCTGATTGGTCAACTATTAGAATGTGCTCAAATCAGCATGACAGCACACCTGACTAATCATCAAAAATATTACTCCATCTCCACATTGTCACATCCTGAAAATACATACCATGCAACTAAAATACACTGGAAGCCAACTTTTAACGAACACATCTGAATTTCAAATGTCAGCTTTCTTTAATTAATATAATCTACTTCATGGTGCTGTTAGACCTCCTTGTTTATATAGGTGTGTACCTGTGTGTATTACATCCTCCATCAGTTATGCGGTAAGATGCAAATACAACGCTATAACTTCACAGTCGCTGAGTCTGTCCACAGCAGATATCACCATAAGACTGAACTAGCAAGGTAGTTTTGTGTATTTATGTGTGTGTATTTATTCAGTTTGGAAAACTCCACGGTCTCTAGAAAGCTTTGATGGGACTAGAAATCATGTCTGTTGCAGGTCGTTATGAAGGTTTCGACTACTTGCTGGAGTAGTAAACTGGGCTCCATTATACACTGTTCATTACACTGTTGCCTATAAAGTTGGAATAAGATATTTTTTCCCTCTTCTCATGAAATGATTGTGACATTATGATTTATTCTTGATAGATAAAGTGTTTCTTCTCAAAACTTTATTGATCAAGCTCTTTCAACCATCACAGTGAAGTAAGTGAAGTAACATTTTCACTGTGTTTTCACAGTATGACGTTAGTACATAATGTATAGCACTACATATTGTCAAGGAACTGAATACTTCCTCCACCACTTAAGTTACATCATATGTAATCTGGTAGGTTCATGAAGAATACAATTACTGCTATTCATGATGTAGGATAAAGGACAATGATGACTAAACAAAAGAGCTCAGAACAATAACTGCTCTCATTCTGATACCCACGGTTATTTACACACACACACACACACACACACACACACACACACACACACACACACACACACACACACAGAAACCTTTTATGCTAAATATCCCTCATTGTACCTCAGTAAGTAACATTCATCCATCTTTGTTTAAAATATAAAATGTCTTAACGTTTTATCGTTATTAACTTTTTATGAAGAGATCATTTTATTTTGAATCCATTACATATCTCTTTTTTCTTTTAGTGTGGCAGCATATAAATTATTCAAGATACGAGATAAAAGAATGGAACCCCTTGTCAGCCTCTGCCAATAATAACAATTTCTTCTTAGAAAGAAGTATATTTTGTTTTAATGTTCCCTAATAAATAAAGTAGATTTTCTATATTCATACTAACATTTTAATGGAGACTTGAAAAAAAAAGAATTTTTATTTCCTTGAACACAATGCTGAATTAGTCCGAGAGCGTGAATGTAACCCCTACCCTGCGGTGATTTCCATTTTTGATGTATTGTATTTTAAAATAAAAATAGATATGAGGTGCCATAGTTCATGGTTCATTGCATGGTCCAATATTTCCACATTATTAATGGAAAAATATTGATCGGCCCATCAATGTTCTGGTCGAGTCTCCATCACGGAGGCCACCAATCAAAAACACCGCAGGCTGACAGCACAGACACCAGAACTAAAGCTGTTCATTCAGCTGACAAAGGTCCTCTTGTGGCCATGCAATGCAGTATTTAAGCATACTAATATTTCTGTCAGAGGATCTTTGAAAAAATATGTTATTTCCTGCAGGGGTACAATAATGATAAATATAAATAATAGCTGAACAACAGCTTTCAGTCATTACTGGGGAAGGGTCTGCAATAAATACTGGGATGTGTTGTGATATATTCTACATTGGTGCATGCATCGACAACAATATCTTCTTTTGTGAACATATGACTCATGATTCTTACACACTGACGTTTGTGGGTCTGGCAGGAACATTAACAACACAGACCTGTGTTTCCACCTCCTGACCCTCGTCACTATGAGAACCGTCTGTACATCCTACCTGGCTCTACTGATTGGCTTAGACAAAGCTTAATGTGTGGTGTCTGAAATCTGAGTCCAATCCTACTCTCTGTGAACCTGCTAGCCCTGGACCACATTTCTTCTTTCTGTCTTTTGTCTTTGTCACACTAATACAGCTCTATCTGGATTTGATCCCAATGATTCTCTGAAACTAGACACACATTCATTAAAAGAATGGATGTTTTCTTTAGCATTTGCCCAGATACATCTCCTGTTTTCAGGATTACTCAAACTTGATTGGTCCCCTCACTCAAAATTTCAAAGGTCCAGTGTGTAACATTTAAGGGTATCTATTGACAGAAGCTGAATGTAATATTCATAACTATTTTTTTATTAGTGTATACTACTAATAAAAACTATCACCTGCATTGAAATTTGAATTGTTATGTTTATGTGGCCTCAGAATGAGACTTTTATATCTACACAGGGAGCAGGTCCTCTTCCATGGAGTCCGCCATGTTGAACCACTATGTTAGCATAACTACACAGCTAATTCAGAAGAGTGACATTTTTGGTGTTTTGCCCTTTTACACTTGAGCAGAAGAAACCACTTTGTTTACAGTTATGCGTGTAACTGTTCTAATTCTATAATGTTCTAGTAATTTAAAGTCACTGATATGAAACAAGGCATTTTGCACCATCACTGGCTGTACATAGGGCCCCCTGTATTTGTCACGGGTTTCACAGCGACTGTAGTTTCTCCTTTACTGTATGTTTGAAACAGGAGGGTTTGCATTCTGCAACTTCATCACTAGATGTCACTAAATTCTACACAATGGACATTTAAATAGCTAATAAAAATATCTCCATTACTCTGAATTATAAACATCATGGCGATAGCATTGCTTCAGTCCAGCTACTTTTCAGTGAAGCCACCTTGGAAGTATTCTCTTTCAACCTAACGCCATCCATGCTTTTTTTCATGACAGTGTGACTGATGTTGCATTGACTGAAACTAGTGCAGAGCTCTGCAGCAAGACTTGGAGTTGCACAGTGATACGGTTAACTAACATTGCAATTCCAACAGTGTCATTTTAAGCACAAATTCGATACAGAGATCATTCAAAGACTGTTCATCTAGATGTCAAACACCAGCAGAAATCAAGATCGTACTTTTGAAATTTCAATGAATTAAAGGTATTGTTTTACTGTTTTACTTGAAGCTGTCTTAAACAGAGCACTAAAGACAATACTGTTTATTCTGTGGAGCCCGACTTCAAACTACAGTAGACTTGCTTTGCTGCCCCCTGAGATCTACCACAATCATAAGATTTCAGATTCAGCTGACGGTAGACTGAATCACCAGATTCATTTTCAACTGTTAGCAAAGCCTTGATTAAGTCATGATGATGACTAGAGGGTGCACTAACTCTCTACTTTAAAAACAATCTTTTTATATAAATCTGCAGAAAAGCATTTCATATTGGACATGATATCTGCATATGATACATTCATGCATTTTCTATATATGCAAACATGCACATAAAAGCCTGAGCCATATGTGTGTGTTGTTACGTTAATATGTTGAATAGCTTTGTACTAGAGCAGGAGTTCACTGTGTCAGTGTGTGTGTTTGTGTGGGTCATTGGGAAGGAAGAAGGCCAGCAGTGGGACTGGATTACAGCATTAGGATATTAAAGCGCATCTGCATCAGATCATTTATGGTTATCCATTTGCTGCTGTTTGTACATGCAGCTGTTTGTGCTTAATTATCATGGATTCAGACTTTATACATGTCATGTGGAGCCTGTATTCCTAAAGGAAAGATTTGATGGCCTCTGTTGTACATGATCTTAACTAGGCCACATGTTAAACTGAGAATTCAAATGAGTAAAGATTTGCTGTTGCTGTTTGAGACTCAGTTCGATCGGGTTCAGCGTTTTATTCAAGGAATAGTTATGGCATAATAAAAGGAATGCAATGAAGACCATTCTAAAGTCTGTACGATAAATAGGAAGCCAGCAGCTATCAGCTCAGCTTCGCACAAAGACTGGGAACAAGTAGCCTGGCTCTGTCTAATTTTAACACAATATGCATCCCAGCACCTCCGTGATATTCTTTCACACACCCCTATTCATACACACATACACACACTCAGTTACACAGGTATCCCACTGCGAGTCCCCCTTACTGAGCAGGTCTGCTGAGCTGATTAGGGGCTTTAGCTGAGGAGAGACAGAGTGCCTATGTCTCTGACACAAACATACTTTCAGATTTTGTTTGGCCCCCATCTCTCCCACCATGTGTCCATTCACATTCTTCTATTGTTTAGACTATGGGAAATGACCTCACTGTACTCATGACAATAATCCATGAAGAAATGACCATGGGAACTTAACATGAACAATAGCAACATTGTTTCACACCTGAATGTGCAACACGCTGGCTTCATTGTTTATATGCTGTGCATATCCTGCATCTTTCTTCCTCATGCTCATGATGTGATGAGCCATTTTAAACCTTTAACAGAGAGACAGTGGAAGGTTTTGCATTAGGCTATTAGGGGACAAAAGTACTGGAGATACTTAAAGCTTCATTATTTCCTCATGCTCTCTCTGAGATTTAAGCATAGATATAAAATAGTAATAGTAATAAAATAAAAATAATAGTACCTCCTTGGGTAAAATGAGAACAGTTCACAGCTAGGTAGTGGTTTTGTGAGGCTGTATGTGCTTTTAGCTGCATGTTGGCTTTGGCAAGCTAACATGCTCACAATGACACTGTTAACATGCTAAACAGGTATAGGTTTACCCAATGTGTGTGTGTGTGTGTGTGGTGTGTGTGTGTGTGTGTGTGTGTGTGTGTGTGTGTGTGTGTGTGTGTGTGTGTATTTGAGAGTAAAACTATGAGGCTGACATCATCTGCAGGGGTGCCATTAGCAAAGATCATCACATTAAACATTAAACGTTTCAAAGCTTTACAAAATACTTCCCGCTTCAGACTCGCTCTCCATCCAGAAGGCCACAGAAAAAAAGCACTGACCGTCTGCCACAGACAAGAAAATGAAAAGCACAGAGAGAGAAAGAGGACGGATTAACTGTTTAATCTTGAGGTCATCCAATCTGCGATTGATCGGGGCTTACCCACTGTGTTTGTGTGTTTGTGTCTTTGGCTGCGATGGAAAAGAACCTACTAGCACACACGCAAAAAAAAAACAAAAAAAAAAACACAATGCTTGAACTAAAACCTTGCAGATTATGCAGCAAAAACTACATGTAGCCTGAAGGTGACAGAGATTCAACTGCTTTGTGATATACTTGTGACAAAGCTGTTATTTCACATAGCAGCTCTCTTTATTGCTCCAAACCATAAGATCAACTGAGTGACAGCAGAAAATAATTTCAACAACAACAGAACCTGACTTTTGGACGTCTTTGCTTTGCCAAATTCTGTGAATGAATTATGCGCTCCTTACTGTATTTGCCTGATTAAAATAGAGAAACAACTCTTCTCCTCTAGTTTTTCTCTGAATCAATAAAAATCTTTCATTGTTTTTTGATTGCGATCTGTGTGCACACGCGGGTATTAGTGTGCATGTTTGTGTGGGTGTGTAATCTCTGTGGCACTGCAGGAGCGTGGAGTGTGCACTTGGCCGGTGTTCAGAGGGCAGCTCACAGGATTATGATGACTGTTGATTTTTCATCTGTGTTTTGGGGAAATAAGAGGAGAGTAAAAGCCCAGAGAGAGAGAGGGAGAGTGAGAGAGAGAGACAGACAGACAGAAGATGGAGAGAAATGAAGAGGGTGTCTGTAGAGGAAGATCAACGGACAGGAGAGGCAGGCGCAGAAAAAAAGAGACAAACAAAGAGGAAGAGGACGGAGCTGGGTGTTTGTTTGTGTGTTCCAGCTGTGGACAGCGGATTATGCAAAAAGTCATGACTCTCAGTCAGCTCTTTCTGTCTCCTTCTGCAGTGGAGGATTGCTAACTTTTAAGTGGGGTGGAAAATACATCAGTGACTGCCTGTGACAGCACTCGTATCAACCTGTCGGACCACCCGGCAGAGGCTGACAGACCTGTGGAGGCGCTCTGAGTCAGGGAGAAGATACACTGCAGCAACAGTCAGCAGGCTGGGACTTGGCAGCGATCATGTCATTACACCCTTCCTGGTCCCTGTGCAGCCCTAATCCACTGCTCTGTCCTTCAACATGACAATCCTACACACATGGTGCAGCCACACACACACACACACACATGCACACCAGCAAATTACTGCTCAACATGCACAGAGGGAATTATCGCCAACTGAGTAAAAAAAAAAAAAAAAAAAAAAAAAAGCAATCACAGCAGATGTCACAGCAGCTCAACACATCCGTATGTTGCCACAATCGCTTTTGTCATTACGTAATATATAACACCCCCTCCTAACACCCCCTCGATACCAGCTGTATGTTTGGCCTTGGCTTAGTGTGATCACACAGCTGCACCTGTTGCAATGAGGCAAGAGTTAATTCATTCATTCAAACAAACACAGACACACTCACACACACTGTAAGACGTGGGGGTGCCATGTGCAAGAGGCAGTGTGATCACGCCAGTGCACCTGCTGAAGACAGGCGACTGTAGTTTGACACTGTCTGACTGTAACGGTCTGATCTGACTTCTGCACTCGTCAGGAGTGTTGCACGTTCGGGGATGACATCGTTCGTCTGGGAAGATGAGCTTGATGTCTGGCAAAATTGCCACGAATATGTCGAAAAACAAAGAGTGAGAATTCAATTCATTGTAAAAATCATCATCAGACACCTCTTATGAAGGCAGCATAAGTTATTAATTTATGTATTTAGTAAAACGTTAAATCATTCACTGATGCTTTGCTCCACAGATCAGTTGTAGGCAGTAATAAGAACTGCAAAGTGCAAATTCTTACTAACATTTGTACCTGCAGATGTGCTAAATATCACAACTAATAGTTGTTCTTGTATTCTATGTAATAGTAGTCTATAACAAATCAATAAGCAATAGTAAAATATGATTATTAATCATTAATTCAGCCATCGTGGGTGACTTCAGAATGCTTCTGTTTGTGCATGTACTGAAATAAAAATATACTATATAATATAATATGTCATGTTGATTGGACACATTACATATTATTATTCGTCTATATATACAAAATGGTCTATGAAAATAAAAGCCTGAAACTCAGACCCACCTCATATCATTTTTGTCAGAGTGACCTCAGTTTTACTCTATACTGTTCTCTGTACTCCATGTAAGCCTGAGCTACAGTTACAGTTAGTTTATTATATTAAATTGTGATTTACTTCTTTGTTGGTATTTGATGCAGAGAAGTCAGTCATCATGTCTCTCACGCCCCCAGTGCCACATCATTGTTAAACAGGTGCTCCTACCTGGAATAACACAAGTTGTTATCAGGAATATCCGAAATCCGGCGCTGTCCATGGCCAAACCACCGGTGCCAGCTTTTCGCTGTGGTTAGATTCCCAGTGTGGACTTGTTGTGGACTGAACGCACGGCAGCAGGTTCAGCTTCAGCTCTGTGTGTCAGGGTCCAGTCAGGTGGCCATGAATGCTGCACAGCGAGCACACACTGCTCCGACCCTGAAAAGATCTCTCAAACTCTCACACTTTTTTCTTTCCTCCTCTTTATTTCCTCCCCCTGTGACTGCTAACGGAGCTGCGGCAGCCTCTGTCCGGCTCAGGCTCAGGCTCGGCGGGGATAAAGCAGCTTAACGCGTGGGCAGATTATTTCCGAGATGGCCAGCCTACACCCCCCAGTCCTGACCGACAACTATCTGTCACTGAGTGAGGGCTGAGCCGAGCCTGTACCGGCTGCTGGGCACATAGAAAAAGCCGCACTCAGACTATTTTAAATGAGCAGACACAATGGACACAATTAGGGGCCCGGACAGGGGCGTAGCTACAGGAATTAGCTCCCGGTGAGTGCTGCCCCCAACCGCCCTACACATACATGTTGCCCTGTGTCTGCCACCACCCATCCACTGAGTTTGATTGACTTGTGAATTAATCAATATACGAATGGATGAGCTCAGGAAGTGAAACAACAAGTAACAGCAGGCCTTTTTCACAGCAGCCATTTTGATATGAAATAGTAAGGTGAACAGGTGCTTCCAATGATGCTAATTAAGGTTCCATTCCATTTAGTTCAGCAGCAGTGACTTTCCAGTGAGCCAACATGCACCACAGCAGCAGCCTGGCTCTGTTTGACCTGAATGGAATGGGACCTTAATTAGTACCACTGGAGTGGAGAAAGTATTCAGGTTTAAGTAAAGATCACTCAAGTTACAAGTTTACTTAAGTAACTTTTTACTTAAAAGTAAAAAGTTACTTTTTACTTAAGTAAAAGTATAATAAAAAGCAAAGGTACTAAATGATATATTTGAATTATATTTTAAATATACTTTTTATACTCATTTTTTTGCATCAAAAATGACTAAACAACTAATCCTTTCAGTTGCACTTGGGTAGTTTATAACAAAAGATCATATTTTATAATCTCTTTGTATGTTTTACAAAAATTCTTATTCATAAAATAACTCATAACTAAAGTTGTCATCTAAGTAAAAATAATAAATTCCCTCTGAAGTGCAGTGCAGTAGAAGTAAAACATGTCATGAGAGAAAAAACTCAGGTAAAGCTGAACAGCATAAATTTGCACTTGGACTTGGAGTGCAGTACTTTAGTAACTGTACGTAGTTATTTTCCACTATTGTTCTGTTTCTATACTGCTGGGTGATTAGGGGAAACAATAGTGTTATAGGAGGTCACACTCAGTGCCGTACAATAACAGTTAACAAATTTAATGAAATACAGCTATATTCTATTTGCCCTATATTGTCAAGAAGAACCATCTCTTAGCTATGCTGATATAGGACTAAACTGCCTGGGGACTTCCCATGATGCACTGAGCTCTGTACACATTCCCGTCCCATTAATGCATGTTACTCACTTAGCTTCTTCCCCAGAGTTTTTCAACTTTCTTGCATCTCAAGCCAGTGGTTGGCATTGTTGCAGTCTCTGTAATAGTATTATAAAGAGCATGTCCAGACATCTATGGAAAGTGTCATGAGATAATTAGTTATAATTTTTTGCTAAGTCCACTGTCCTACAACTTATCCTTGTGGTTCTAGATATTACAGTGCAATATTTACTTTACATTCCGCTCACGTAGTCCAAAATAGACTTTAACCTTGTTTCTGCTTACCTGTCCAGATGTTTTCCTCCCATCTGCATACTGCGAACAGTCCTCCGTGATCCTGAAAGAATAGGTCAAATGTTTATCTTCATTCCTTTTTTAAAATATTGTATACTTTTCCTCTATGTTTTAAATCACTTAGCACTCTCATTCGTAAAAGAAAACATACTTACACTGTGGATTAGGTCATACCCTTCCATACAAAACTGCCACTCAACTTCCCATGGCCTAATACTGGCACCTGGTGATACAAACTAAGCACCTGCATCCAACTTACTTTGTGAAATTGCTCTTATTGGCCTTTACGTGGCGACACTGAGCCATTGTGCATGAGTCATTTGGGATGACAGTGCTAGAAATTTCTAGTGGGGTCATAAATACATCCTCTGATAGTATGCATTTGTGCTATGCAGACATGATGTCAATAAAATGACATTATATTATATCTTATATAACACATTTTACATTTTACAGTAAATGTACACTTACATGCTTGTTATTCAGAACACATAACAAGAATTGCTCTAAACTCTATGTCAGTCACATGAGGCATAAGAGCAGCTTTTATAAGTTCATCTTTTATAAGAGCAGCTATAAAGTGAGAGAACTAAGAGAGAGAATAACGCACAAAGAGACATGAAGGGCAAACCAGGACAGGAGTGTAGCTTGGGAATTGAGACAAAGGTGAGGAGAGGACCAGAGAGGAAAGGAGACAAGGTCATAACAGACCTGCTGAGAAGAACGATGATGCTGACTATGTTTTGCCTCAGCCCTGCCAGCATGACAGACCTGTGTCCCCCATCAGGCACTGCAGAGGAGAAAGACCAATCAGCGCTCTGCATTACACCTTCATCCCTCCCACTGCCTGTCTCCACGTCTCTGTATCGCTCCCACCTCACTTCACAAGTGGGATGCTCTGCAGTGCTGCACACTGAGGCAACTACCAGCAGCTGTTTATTCCCCTGCCAGACAAGAATACGCAGGCAGGATCTGCTACATCATTCGGTCTCGACAGGAGGTAAGACTCAGCTGCAGCTCGGGGTATTGGATATGGATAAGGACTAGGGTTACATCAGGGAGATGGGGAATATGCTAGAACATGCAAGTATGCAGGGAATGATGCTAGAAAATGTCTATGTGCAGAGATATGTGAACAGTATCTAACATTAAAAACATATTATGTCATTTTAGGTGTGGCATACTGATAAATAGCCTACAAAACTGTGTCAAGGGCATTGGGAAATTTATTTATGTATTTATATGGGGTCGAATCATGACAAAATGCGAGGAATAGTGTAACAAACAGGCAATAAAACAGAAAGTGAAAATGTCTGTGTGATCTTTCCCTCTGAATTATGTCCAGTCATTCTGTTTGGCAAGACAAGTGGGCTCCTGAATTCTGGAAGCAACTAGAGGACATTCACAGCAGTTTAGATCAGAGCGTCTCAACCTTGTTGACATGTGACCAAAACAGCAAGGTGGTGTCTCACACAGCAGAACAATGCTTTAGTCTTTTCTAGATTGCTTCCTTTGGTACGTTTTCTTCTTTTTTTTAGTCTCCGTGCATGACGTTACTATGAATACCGTTGAGACCTCCCCAAAATGACCTCACGACAGTCTGCAGAGCAGTTATTTGAGGAGCGCTGATTTAAACATAACCCAATTTGGCTTGTCACTGCAAAATCACAGTGTTCACATTTTATTGTTACAGACGCTCTTTTCGTTTGCAGTGGCAAAATAGTCTCAGGATGAATGGTTGTTTTATATTTTAGATCGGTCAAGTGATTATGACTATCCTGTCTGCTTGTTATCACTTGAAGTAGATCTGTTCCCGGCAAAACAATTTCCAATTCAAGAACTTTCCGAGTCCTTTGACTTTATCTGGTCATCTTCCAGCTAAATGATGCAAAGAGATTGTGAAATATTAATGTTCTTATTGTGAAAGAAGTAAGTGCTATTATTATATAATGAAGTACCTGTCTTCAGAGTAATTGCTGCAGCCACTCCCTCACATTTCCTCTCTGTGTTTTTCGCAGTTGGATGGGTGCTTTTCCATCATGCTCAAGTCTCTCTTTGTGTATGGAGTGCTGGGAGGTGAGACTTTTTGTTTTATATATAAAAGATGTTTCTACTCTGGTATCTGCCATTTTTTTTTCATGCTTCAAATGAAATCACACGTGTCCTTCTCTGTTTTGCCCCAGTGCTGCTGATCCCAGCAAGGTGCGAGCAAATCTCTGTGTGTTATGAAGATGACAATGACCTAAGAGTAGACTGCTGGGTGGAGCCCAAGGCCAACAAGATCAGCAGTTATGAGTTCTCTTGGTCCTCTGGGACCAAAGAGTCCCTCATTAACACCAATGTGTCCGGCTCATCTGCGGAAAGCCAGTTCAAAGACAAAAGCTACGTGGAGGAGCTGGAGGAGCCTCAAGGCTACAGAATGACCCTGAAAGGCTTCAAAGACACACTCCCACACAACACCACCTACATGTGCAAAATATCCGGGGTGTCTGCCAGGATCACTGTGCAGAAAGGTAGGTGTGCGTGTGTGTGTGTGTGTGTGTGGGTGTGTATGTGTGTGTGTGTGTGCGTGTGTGTGTGTGTGTGTGTGCGTACTGAGTTACAAATAGACAAATTCAACTGTTTCATGATCTTTCTATTCTCTTGTAGATGAACTTGCCATGTGTTCAGCAGTGAGTGTGTTTCTGAAAGGCTCCTGCTCCTGGATCGTTTGTCTGCTGCTCTTCTTCTATCAGACACACAGCTAGAGAAAAAAAAATCAAACCACGCCTGCGCATCTGTCCGTATCCTCAAACATCCCCACAATAACAACACACATATTGATAACACGTTGCCAGTGGCTTGCAAATGTCTGTCCTTCCTTTGTTTTCCCCCGACATGCACTGAGATGTTTTCCTAACTTTGACAAAAAAAATAATGAAGATGACTCAAAGATGATTCGACAGAAATGTTTGTAGATGTGCGTTTTGCTGCAGAGGCACACAGAGCTGTATGTGTATAAATGAAATACAATGAAACAATGAATAACTTGCCATGTAAATAGTATTCTGGAAACTGCAGATTTGTTTTCAATAAAGGGACGCTATAAAGCCAGAGTTTGACTTGTGTGTGAATTCAGTGATCACGTATCTATGTCACACAGGTGTATGATGACAGCATGTGTTCCACAAAATTTGAATGAAATCATGTGTATTTGATTTGATTTTTTTCATGTAGAGTGGTATGCGAATGGTTTACAGAGTTCTCAAATGAATCTACAGTGCATATTAAAACGATGTACACAGTCCTTAAACAATTGCATGTGTTTTTGTTTTATAACATTGAATCAGAGCAGATTGAATGTCACCTTTTTGACACTGACGCAGCGAAATAGACCCTGCCAAAGTGAAAACAGATCCCTACAAACTCTGAGGGCTGTTCAGTCACCTGGAAATGTTCTTTATTCATCCCGTGACTTGCACTTTTGAATCACATTTTTCACAGAGATGCTTGGAATGTTTCTTTGAATTTCGTGGTGGAGATGCTACAATTGATTGAATCGATTGCTACACTACTGACTCAAACATTCAAAATGATTTTCACTGCATTCACTAACAAGAACCATTCCAATATCGATTTAAGTTTAGAGTGATTTAAAGTGATTGTGACTATCCTGTCTGTTTGTTTTCACTTAAAGTAGATCTGTTCCCAGCAAAACAATAAGAACTTTCTGGCCCTTTGACTTTATCTGGGTATCTTCCAGCTAAATGACTGTGAAACATTAATGTTCTTATTGTGAAAGAAGTAAGTGCCAGAATGTCCCCACAGTGCACCAAACCACACAAGGAGGAGAGAGAGAGAGAGAAAGAGAGAGAGAGAAATAACAGGAGACAGAGGTTAGTTAGCAGAGATGAAGACGAAACATGTCATTTGCATTCTGTAATTGTATTATTCAGAGTTTGTAATAAACTAAATATTATATAATGGAGTACCTGTCTCCAGAGTAATCGCTGCAGCCACTCCCTCACATTTCCTCTCTGTGTTTTTCACAGTTGGATGGGTGCTTTTCCATCATGCTCTGTTTGTGTATGGAGTGCTGGGAGGTGAGATTTTTTTATATATATATAAAAGATGTTTCTACTCTGGTCCAATTTCTTCCACATTTCAAGTGAAATCACACGTGTCCTTCCGTGTTTTGCCACAGAGCTCGATTTTCACTACATTCACTAACAAGGACCACGCCAATATAGATTTAAGTTTAGACGAGTTTATTGTGAGTGATGAAAAGGATGCGCCGAGATGATGACTTGTAGGAGAGAAGAAGGGATGAGGGTCGAGGGATGGAGGGTCAGTGGTATGAAGGTATGAAGGGAGGAAGGGACGAGGCAATGAGGGGATGAAGGGATGAGGGTAGAGGGGATGGAGGGATGAAGGCAAAGGGGATGAAGGGATGAGGGTCAGAGGGAGGAGAGAACAGGGTTGTTGGAGGTTGACTGGTATTGGGAAGACTGGATGGAACCTGGGAGTTGAGACTCCGGAAGTGAATGGATAAGGTGTGCTTAAGTACATGTAAAACAGAAATGGGATGAGTTCAAGGCAGGTCCTTGTTCCTGAACCCAGTTATAAAACTATAAATCTAAATGAAAACCCCTGTCAAGATGCAGGTCATCTCAACTCAAGTAATTACTTTACTTACACCAAAGGCTGATTTACATGTATCCCATTAAAGGTGGTTTATATATGCAAGTACTTTGTATTTTATATATGTAGTTCATTCATATCACTTTGCATAAATATGTTTTGGCTATAGACTCTTGTCCAAAAATAGACTGAATGGATTCAACGATGTAAAACATTAAACTTTTATAGGTCTTGCTTTTTAACTTGAACTACCCTCAAAATTGTGTTCAAAATTAGACATAAATAAAACATGATGGAATATATACTGTACATTATTTTTTTATTGTTATGTAATTATGTACAGTATTGTTATTGTTATTTTTTTAACTGTTTCATTGTCGATTTCTATCCTCAAAATTCTGATTAGATTTCATAATGACATTTTGATTTTATTATCTAATTTGACAGTCTTCAGGCCGCTGTTACATAACTGCTATAACCTGATTTCAAATGAATCATGACTCACACAAATTAGCTGTTCACAAACTCCAAAAAATAGTAAAAAGAATTCAACTGAGACCTCTTAAATTATTATTTTCTTACAAGTAGCTCATGTCCATCACCTGTCCGATTGTCTGTCTGTGAACGTGAGATTACTAACAGAGCGCGTTACCCGGCATTTGAGTAGCTTTTGAGTTTTCTGAGATGGACATTCTTGACCCTCGGTGCTATCCGTAGGTCTCGATAACATTACAATGGCCGCCTCCACTGGTAGCAGTAAAGGACCTGAACTATCTAAAGCTGAGTACCTCAAACGATATTTATCCGCTGACGGAGACGACAAGAAGTCAAAGGGGAAGCTTAAAAAGAAAAGGCGTAAAGTTCCAGAGAAAGGGTGAGACGGCGGGAAGTTTGAATCGAGCTGCAGGATGTGTGTGTGTGTGTGTACGTGTGTTAGCCGTGGAGCCAGTTACGCTAGCTCACGCCTGCTCCCTCAAACGTGTTTTTGAATGAAACGTGTGTGTGTGTAGAGTTACCTAACTCACTTCACCTCTCCTGTTTCCAGGCTTAAAATAGTAGACGATGACATAGACTGGAAACAGATGGTCAAAGAGGAGGCGGAGGTAGAAGAGGACGAAGAGGAAGCTCCGGTGGTAAGAATGTTAGCTGTAGCTGGCTAGCCTGTTTGCATTCACTGACTTCTTCATTTACACCATAAAAGCATGGTGTGTGAGTGTGAGTGTGTACATGTATTTCTATAAGTGAGCTATTATAACGTTTGTAATAAACAGTGTTTGGTTGGTTTATTTTTGTTTAAATGTATAAAACGTACTGTAATGCTATATAATAAGAGATAGCTACTGTGGTGTAAGTCATTGTAAAATCAATGGTGGTTGTCATATATTTTGTCAACCCTATCACGAAACCTCTAGTATGAGTATGAACTCTGTTTCTTGTTTGTCTGCAAAGATTGCGGAGGTGATTGATGACAGACCGGAGGAGGTAAAACAGCTGGAAGCCTTCAGAACCAGCAATAGATGGAAAGTAATTGGAGGTAACAGCTATTTGCAAATGAAGTAAAGACAGTCTTTAACCGTACGGTGAAAAGGTTGATTTACTTTGAGTCTCCTCTCCAATAGCTGATGATGAAGAAGACAAGGGAGAGGGAGAAGACGGGGAGCCTCCTGAGCCTGCGGCGTCAAGCAGAAGTCGCCACGATTCGCCAGATGCATCTCCACCCAGAAGAAGTCGCCACGATTCGCCAGATGCATCTCCACCCAGAAGAAGTCGCCATGACTCTCCAGATGCATCTCCACCCAGAAGAAGTCGCCATGACTCTCCAGATGCATCACCACCCAGAAGAAGTCGCCACGACTCTCCAGATTCGCCTCCTAGGAAATCGGGGAAGGCACATAGTAAAGGTGAGTGATGTGAAGTAATATTTGAGGCTGTCTCTTACTGCAAAAACTATATTAATAAAAATTACAATGTTACACCAACCTTTCAACATCAATACAAAGAAAAACACAGAGTTAGTTTATTGAAATATATTTTAAAAAACACTTGTTAAGCTCTGGGCTGCTGTGACTCAGGAGGTAGACCGTGTATGTGAATGTTAGCTCAGCATTTGGCATCATGCATATATATATATATATATATATATATATATATATATATATATATATATATATATATATATATACACACACACACACACACACACACACACACACACACACACACACACACACACACACACACACACTTCTGCTCAAGATTTTAGTAACATAAACACAATGGATATTTCCATATTTTAGAGTCTCGCTGGTAGCATCACAAGGGTGTTTACTAACAGAGCCAACGTTAGCAAATGGGGTGATATTGCCCGTTATCCATCAAACTGGTTGATCAATGATACACATGATTAATGTTGCGTGGCTTACACTGCACATTCACTCAATCTGTTTTTATCTACTTTGTCAGATTCATCCCCCAGGAGAAAGCCCAGCTCATCATCATCGAGTAAAAAACGCTCTGATCCTCAGCGGTCACCACAGGCAAAGAGGGCTCAGAACAGGCATGATTCAGACTCTGACCAGTCACCTCCACGAAAAAAAACTCTAAAGGGAGAAGCCTCAGACTCCGACCAATCTCCTCCAAGGAAAACAGGACGAGGCTCTGATTCTGATCAGTCGCCGCCCAGGAGGCGGGCGCGCACTGGAAAGGACTCAGATGAAGATCTGTCACCGCCTCGTAGGTCTGGACAGGTGAGCGAATTGTGTTTACAGAGTATTATTAAAGCTGATTTGCCTAAAAATGCGGGTCAGGCTAGTATGTGCATTTGTGTGAAACACTACAGTCCCATTGTGCAAGTCCCATTTTGTGTGTCTTTGACTTTGACATGCAGTTTTTACTGTTTTCTTCTCAGGGTCCGAGGATGCTTTCTGGAGGGACGGCTGGTCTAGTTTCTATAGATGTTTTAAGGAAAGAGCAGGAGGAGAACAGACGCAGAGAAAGAAACAATCAGCCGCTAGAAGGTTGGCTCAACTTATCTTTTAAGATAAAACTCCATCACAGGCAGAGCTCACAGGACTTTCCATCGTGTATCATCTATATAACCCATACATCCTCTAAATGCTTACAGATGGCTTGTAAAGTTGAATGATGCAGTCTTCATTCCATTTTCCTGTTCTAGACCAATCCCGTAATGCCCAGACGATATTCCGAGACAAGAGCGGTAAAAAGAGGGATTTGGATTCGGAAAGAGAAGAGCAGAGGAAGAAAGCTGGAGAAAAAGCAGCGAAGGATGAGAAATACGCTCAGTGGGGCAGAGGGTCAGCATCAGATTTTCACACATCAGAGATGGCGACAGAGTGTTTTCACCTTTTTAATGTATGTGCCAAGTGGTTTTCATCATTAAAGTCAACTCGTGTTTATAGGTTGGCCCAGAGCCAGATGCAACAGCAGAAACTCGAGGATGCAGTGCACGAGGCCCAGAAGCCGCTGGCACGTCACCGCGACGACGAGGATCTTGACCGCATGTTGAGAGAACAGGAAAGGGAGGGAGATCCGATGGCCGCGATGCTCCGGCGGAAAAAGGATCGAAATCCGAAGACGCAAGGTTTTGAAGCGTTGCATATGTGGTCCAATATCATTTCCCATTTACAGAACATATAGTAGACCATCTTATTTTTTTGTTGCAGCGAAACCTCAATATAAAGGCCCGGCGCCGCCTCCAAATCGCTTCAATATTTTGCCAGGCTATCGCTGGGATGGAGTTGACAGGTACATTGTGCGACACATTTGTAATGTGATCGATGTATGTCGTTCTTTTTAACACATGCAGCATAATATTGTCTTAGATTTCATACAGTTGCATAAGTTTTGTGATCATAATTCTTCGACATCGAATTGAACCTGTTAGAGAGATTTGTTGAATGTTTGTCAAATCAAGGATGGAATTGAGGGTGTGATTGCAGAAATAACTGATCAGCAATCTGCTTTGCTTTTGCAGGTCGAATGGATTTGAAAAGAAACGCTACATGCGTATGGCGGATAAAAAAGCCGTACAGGAGGCAGCCTATAAATGGAGTGTGGAGGACATGTAATATGTTGGATCAAGTGCACATCAGACACATCTCCTCGACAGAACTGCCATTTTAAGATAGGCTGAGAGAGATTCTGTTGACCTGTCCAAAATATTTAGACACTGTACAGATACATCAAAGTCTATCAAACTGATAACCTACACACACAAGTGTACATAGCAGTGACGTGACAGCAGCTTTAGGATTTTGTAATAATTGATTCAAAAATGTTTTTCACTGTTTTATTAAATAATGGTTTTGTAAAGGTTTGCGTTGAGTGTTCACATTCATCAATGGACTTCGTAATTTACATGAATTCAGTTGACACTGTAGTAGTGGAGCTGTAGTATACTGAAGCAAATACAGAATACTTCATATGTGGAGTGCTTCAGAACCTGTATCCAAATGCAGAACAGACTCCCAGCATCACCACCTGTAGACATTTAGACATCTAGCAGATAAAGCATAGCAGTAATTAATACCATGAATGATGATTTATTCCAGATGATTAGTCAGATGACTCCTCCCAGACAGTTAACAAGTAAATCAGACAATGCACAGGCAATTAAGTGATATACCCACAGCTGTGGTCTTGATCGGTCTTGAAATAAAATCCTGAGACCAAGACTCAAGATGAGGCCTCTGAAAATTGTTCAGTTAATTATTTTATGATTTATTTTATTTGACTCTGTATCGGCTCTATGTGAAAGGTTCTGCTGCTGTAAGTGAGAAAGAATTCATAAAGAGACAGGTTCCAGGGTTTCTGTTTTCAAGAATGAGCTTTCATGCTGCAGCTTTAAGCCAATAAGCCACAACAACCTGATCTGCTGACGAAGATCAAAGTTGACTGAAATCTCCAGAATAAACTAGTCAGTGGTCCTTGAGTTGGGAGTAAAATTACCCAACTTTTTACCGCAGGGTAAAATTATATTACATATTTGTATTTCAAACGGTAAGACGGATCATATTTCTATTAACCGTTTTTCGTTCTGTAGGTCTGTAGATAACTGATCAACACACTACAGTAAGATCGAGTTTGATCAAGTACTGTCCGATAGAAGAGGCCTCAACCGGAATCGAGGAAGTGAGGACCTTTAAAAAGGTGACACACCGGAACTTGTTTCATTACGGAATGTTTTTGTGCGGGCTCCTTGTTGAGGTAAAAGTATTGGCCGGGTCTTAGCCGAATCTGTGCCGTATCGATTTGTGTACCTGGAAGCAGTGGCCGAGTCTCGGCTTTACTCTCACTGAAAATGGTTGACTGGAGTCCGATAGCGAAGGTGTACGATCCGCTGAAAGCCGGCAGCATTGACGGCACGGACGTGGAGCCCCATGACCGAGCGGTATGGAGAGCAATGGGTGTCCGATATAAGCCCAACAAAGGTGTTGTTGGAGACCCACTGCTCACCCTGTTCGTGGCCCGGCTAAACCCCCAGACCACGGAGGACAAACTGCACCAAGTGTTCTCCAAGTACGGAGACATCCAGCGGCTCAGGCTGGTCCGGGACATCGTCACGGGCTTCTCCAAAGGGTACGCCTTCATTGAGTACAAGGAGGAACGGTCGGTGGTCCGGGCCCGAAGGGACGCCAACAAGCTCGTGGTGGACCAGCACGAAGTGTTTGTGGATTTTGAACAAGAGAGGACGCTGAAGGGATGGGTGCCGAGGCGGCTCGGAGGCGGACAGGGAGGAAAGAAAGAGTCCGGACAGCTGCGGTTCGGCGGCAGGGACAGGCCTTTCCGTAAACCCATTAACCTCGGGATCGGTCCGGTACAGGACCGGGGAGGTGGTGGTGGGGGAGGGGGGAGGGAGTGGGACAGACACGGAGGCAGAGACCGGGAGGACCGGGACCGACACAGAGAGCCCGAGTGGGGCAGCAGAGGCAGGAGAGATGACCGGGACAGAGGCAGAGAGAGGGATGACCGCAGGCACGGAGACAGGAGCAGGCACCGGGACAGGAGATGACCGTAAAGTGCTGATCACTGGACAGATGTGTTGGTACTCACAGTCCAGCTGCCTGTGTGCCTGCACACGCAGACTGTGTTACGGAAGAAGCGTGTCAATGAACAGATGACCTCCTTATGGTGCCCGTGAACTTCTTCAGTCGTTCTCTCAGTGAAGTCTGACAGTACAGCACAGTAGTGCTTTGTTGCGTATTGTACAGGACATCATAACGTGTCTCTTGCATTTTAATCAGGCCCAGTGAAGTGAAGCCTTACAAGCAGTAAATAACACAGAGGGAATATGCAGCTAAAACTGCAAATTGTTACTATTTTTAAAATGATATCTCTATAGTAGCTGTAAATCTGATTGGATCTGTTCATAACACTATTTGGGATCATTTCTGCAGCATAGAGCAAAATCTAGTTTGCCACTGTGGTTTCTCTTTGCATCATTCTTCATGAAGAGTTCCTCTGTTGTTAAAAGCTCTGTGAAAGAGACCACGCCATTGTGTAAAGCTTCAACCAAATGTAAAGGCAACCAGTTTGAATCGTAAAAGTTACTTTTTTTTATTTGTTTCACCAAATCTTTGATCCCCAAACTGTTTAAATATATTCCTGAAACCAGAAGAACAGAGTCTTTTTCTTTCAGATTTTATCACATTTTGATGGTTTGAAGTTTAAACAGTCAAAAATGTGACCACCGTGTGGTTGTTTGACGTTTTGCTAAATAACTATTCCTGACCTTTCAGACACACACAAGACTGTGCTCAATAACTTACAGTATTATTTCAAATGGCTGTCTTTCTGTCTGCACACAGCAGAGCAGCAAACGCAGCGTGAATCACATCGTGTCTGAAAGGGCCTTTAGAGATGGGAGCGGGTTTATTTGATTTAGGCCAGTGTTTCTCAAACCTTTTACACCAGGTGCCACCACAGAGAAGCACCACATTATGACAGGCATTAGAATACAGCAGTAAGCCAACCCTCTTCAGCTACAGATAGTTTACTCAGGAGGTTTATTCCTTTTAAGATCATCTAATGTTGACTGTTATTTAATTGTGAATAAAATCAGAGCTACTTTGTTGACCCGGTGACTTCTTTTCCAAATATCTCCCATTTGGAGCCACGATTGCTGCACACTCACATTTCAGCTCATAACTGATCATGGATATACACAACCTGCATGAATGTGACGTACGTGACAGGCTGATATTGAAATATACAGCAATCACAGTTATTTTCATTCAATATTTTCTCGTGTTTTGATGGTACAATATCTTTCTAATTTCATTTATTTCTTAAAAATCTAAAAAGCACCACTACAGAGAGTGCTGTTTATGTACCACCAATGGTACACACACCACAGTTTGAGAATCCATTTATGCATATAAAAAATCTTGGATTTCGCCATCTTGGATTGTTTGGTAGACATTTTTTTTGTTTCTTTTGCCACAGATTTCATCCAGTCTTAACCTAACTCGAGTCATAGCCTGTTTAGGTGAAGTCAAACAGGATCCAAATGTTTGTTTTTTGGGAATCTCTTACCATCAAGCTTTTGAAGGCCTGATGACTTTAACTGACATAAGTCTTCAATGATTAACTTAATGTACAGGGACAGTATACATTTCCTGTCTTTCCTAACAGCTTCTCCATGAGTATGTGCATGACATATTGAAACACAGCTCCACCATGTGGTTATTAATAAACCACCACCGTGTCGTTGAACACTGTTCAGTCACCACTGATTTTGGAGAAATCTTCAGACAAATCACTTATTTCGGGGACTCTTTCTGGAGCTGGGCAAGTGAGCAGCAGACACAAATACACTAGTTACCAGTAAAGCTTGTTTTTTTGTTGTTTTGGTGACCACTAAAGTCGGCAAGGGCACCAATTTGTGATAGAACGTCCCGAGCCGTGTTTACAATGAAAACGGTGTAAGGTACAAATAATAAAAATGATATAATGTAAATCGTTTGATCTATCTGCCTGACTTGTGATGAAGCCTCAGCTGATCCCGGTCCTGCCCATTAAAGCAAGTCATGTTTCAGTTATGAGTCACAGGGTGGATTCTTCTCACTCAAGCTGACCACAAGTATGTCTGAAGTCGTCATTATGAAACCTTTATGGCATCAGCCCATCTACTGCACACATCACCAGTCCATTAGCTCATCACCTTCAGCTGCTGCTGGGAAATTCATCACTTTGATCAAAAGTGTTGTGCAAAGAAATACACATAATTCACAAAAGCTCTCAAACCAGGCTTATTTTTCCACTGTTTTATTAGATCATGTTAATTACTGCCATTGTATTGAATAATTCTAACAAGTTAGGATTGACAGCGGACAACTATATCAGAATTATACATTTGAGATTATGAATATTTCATGAATTATAATGTAAATATACTGCCATGCTTTGCATCTAAAGATGAGCAGGGCGATGCACATGAAAGCTGATTTCTCATGGCATAAATTATCACTCAGAAGTCATGTTTGGTTGTCCTCAGGCTGCCAGCATACCTGGGATTCATGATGAGCCAACCAGGGTAGGCTTCTCTTTGGACTGTGCTGAACTCGATCCTGTGAACCAAAACACACAACCACTCAGGTACACACAGCCGATCTCTACATTAAACTATAGCAAACTGTGTTTTTGACAAACTGGCTCTCACCCGAATGCAGGGTTGATGCCGATGTTGTCTGGCTGCGGGAGGGCAGGTGTTCGCCTCCTGCGGCAGGAAGACGGAGGAGGGAAGTCCTTTTGATACTGAGACTGCATCTCTGTTGTGTCTTGTACCTGGTCATGGTTGACTTCTTGCTCCTCCTCCCCTGCCTCTCTGTCCCTGCAGCTGTTTCCTCCTCCTGTTTGTCTCGAGGATGTGGGATGAGAACGGTGAGACTCCTGCTGTGTGTTCAGGGCGGCATGGTCTCCTGAAGGGTAATCATAACCTTGGTAAGGATTTTTTTTTACGCACACACACACACACACACACACACACACACACACACACACACACACACACACACACACACACACACACACACACACACACACACACACACACACTGTCTATGGAGACAACATCTGGAAAAAAATGCTGTCATTTTGGGAAAACATTAATTTAATTTTCGGTGGCAGGCTTTTCCAGTTCTTCAAGTCTTCTTCTGGCCTCACATCTGCAGACTAATTCACAAATGCATTTACCAGAGCAAATGACACATCAGGAGCTCAAATAATTTGTCTGGCTCCCACCACCCTCTTCTGCTCTCTTAACCAAAGGCCTATGATTCAGAGTAAAAAAAAATGTTATGTGTTATGTTATGTGCATTCGGTTACACCTGATCTAATCTGGTAGCATTTTTTAGAATTGACATTAAGACCCTCATTAGATCAGCCAATACTTTGCTGCTTCAGTAAAATAAATGTCACAAAATGAATATTTGTTTTATGTACATATATGGATGTTTTTCTTTTAGAATTGAAGTATGAATTGCTGTATTGTTTTTCTTTCAGTCTCTGTTATTTCAGTCTAATGATAGTAATTACATTGCAGTACACACACACGTGTACTCTAGGTTGAGATAAGACTGCAGACCTTTGCCTCCGCCTGGTTGTGGGATGGGTCTAAAGCAGAACGCTTCTCGTGATGTGGTCTCCATCTTAGCAGGAGTGTCTGGGTAGAGGAGAAGTCCTGGGGAAGTCAGCGTGGGTAAAAGAAAAAAAGAGCCTGATTATAAATAACAAAGTTTTTCTTCTTTAATGTTTGCAGCCAAAGTATTGTGCTTCATTAAAATGAAATAAATCATTTCTTTTTAAGCTTTCATGGCTTCGAGCTTCATTGGAGTCATTCAGTTAACACATCACAAATGGACTAACTTTACTTCTTAACACGCTAATAGGCTTAATATGTGGAGGTGTCAGGCCCATTTACTTTGAACACAGTAAAAATGACAATGATGATCAATCATTCACTCTGAATCAACATCTGTGATGAGAATACAATGTTTTATTTGGATTATTTTAGTTATTCCTATAGTGGAAATCTAGATAAAAACACTTACATACATCCAAACAACAATATGTCATGAAAACAAAATAATTTTACCTGCTTCTGTCGGTGGTTCCCCTCTGTAGGGTCGACTAGGCAGCAGTAATTCATGGTGGCGTCTGGGTTGTCTTAGGTTGGCATTTTTGATGAACATTCTGTCTGTTGACTGAGTTCACCAGCAGCTCTGATCTGTGGTGTCTGCTACAACAAATACTTTTAAAATACATCAAGTTTTCAGTGGTAGTAGAAAGTAGAAACGGTGGCTGCAACCTATAAAAATGTCCCAGTTGTCACATGATTCAAATAATAACCCATCTAATGCCTTAAAACAGCCCTGAGGAGAGTTATTTACTGTTTTACTTACCTTACATGTAGAAAAAACACAAGTGGTACAATTCTGCAGTGTTTCCCTATACTACATTTCTCTGCACTGTGTGTGTGTGTTTTATAAGGCTGTACACAGAGCTACTTAAAGCTTGTTTACTGCTGTAGTCATGGTGTTCTATTCTTCTCCAGTGAGTGACAGATACAGTAGTTACCAACTGAGACAATAAAGCAACTGGACCACCAACAGAGCACTGAAACTTTGCAGTAGCCACTTGGACAGATGGGGAATGTGGTTCAGTATGAAAGGAAGTATTGCTGAATTAACTGGGAAGAAGAAAAAAAAAACACAAGGCTGATGCTTATTGGAAGAGCTTAGCTGAGGTCTAATGTCAAGTCGTGCTTCAGTGACTCAAGTGAACAGTACGCGATGAGTGTACAGTAGCATGTATAACAATGTTAAAATATATGTGACTGCAGTTATGTTGAGTCACACACACACACCACACTGTCAAAAACACAGAAAGCGTGCTGTCTTTTCATTGGTTGCCCCGGAGCATTTGGCCAGCATTCAGCAATGCACTGTGCCTCACACTGTTCAGCTGGCATAAATCTGTATTTCTTCCACGGAGGGCCTGTTTTGGCCTGTAACCTTTCATTTGGGAAGCTTATACATACCTACACATAAAGCACTTCACCTAATGCATTTCACGGAATTCTGTGGTGGCAGTATTCCTGCAAACTTACAAGTCAGTTTCATTCATAATATAAAGGAGGCAAGATACTATTTTAACCTACTATTTTTTCTGTGTACAGCAACAGCTATGACATGATGAGATTCATATCTTATCTTAAAGGTCCAGTGTGTAACATTTAAGGAAATGTATAGGCAGAAGTGGAATATAATTAGGATAACTATGTTTTTATGTGTGTACCTGAAAATAAGAATTATTATGATTGTATTACCTAGAATCACACTTTTATATCTACATGTTTCCACAAACCCAGAACAGACAAACCAAACGTTGGCTCTAAAGGGCCACTGTCGTTTATGGTGAGGCAAGCAGTATTCAGTTGGTTTAGTCCGCAAATTCACCATTAGATGCTACTTAATCCTCCACACTGCACCGCTAAAACAGAAACAAACATTCAGGATTTCAGTATCCAAACCAAACCTAAGGTTGCATTTTGAAAGCTTGATGCTTTTATGTTAGTTTTAGTACTATATTTTTCTAATCATTTCTGTTGATTGGACAGTTGTCTCATTTTCAGGTCTAACACATACAATTCACACTACAGTCTTCAGCTTCAGCTGTTATTGCCGCCCAAAAATATTTCAAAACCCTCAAAAAAACATTTCAAAACTTCCAAAAATATTTCAAGACCATCCAAAAACATTTCCAAACCCTCCAGACACGGTCTTGGCAGACTTTGTACTGATTTCAGCACACGCCAGCAGGAGTCTCTCGTTCCCATAGTAACAAGCCTTCATTCAGAGCCGTATATAGACAAAGTTAACAACACAGTCTTCGCCGACAGCGTTTCTTACGCACTTTATTGACCTGTACCGAGTTCTCTCGCCACAGACGGGTTTTTTTTTTCTGTATCAACAAATGAGCCAGTAAGAACTCAAGAGGACTTTCTCGGTTTAAAGGTGCGAGTAGCCGCGCAGAGCTCGTCGTGTAGCCTAGCTCAACTCTGTCAGAGACTCCGCTGTCCGGAAGTTGTGAGGGAAAAAAGAGAGAAAGGCATGAAAAAAGGGAGCTGGAAGAGACTTCTGACCAAGTTTCCCCCAACACTCTGAAACGCCGTTTTCTCCCGCAGACCACACCGAGGGGGGACAGACAAAGAGCCCCGCTTTAGTTACCCGATATCTAGCTGCGTGCCTTCATTTATCGATGGGTCTGCCGACGCTGGAGTTCAGTGATTCTTTCCTGGACAGTCCGGAGTTCAGAGAGAGGCTGCAGTGCCATGAGATAGAGCTGGAGCGCACCAACAGGTTTATAAAAGACCTCATCAAAGATGGGAACATGCTCGTATCTGCGCTCAGAAGTAAGTACGAGATTATTAATAGCGTGTAAAATGAGTAACAGTGCAGGTGACAGTAAGTTACTCAACCAGTTCAACAGTCTGCTGCCTAGCAGGGCAAAAGGCCATCACTTCAAACAGAGCCAGCGTTCAGCCCGCATTAGTTAACATTAATGGTACGAGTTCAGGTAGGTAGCTCCAGTTTTATAGTACTGTGGCTGTCTTAGGTTAACAGTGCAATGAATGTTTGTGTTCGTTTGGGCTCAGACAGCTGCAGACGGCTGTGTCAACTGGTTTGTGCCAGTGAATTGAAAATACTCTTTCCACCATGGCTGCATAAACATAAACCAATAATCAATCACCCACGAAAGAACCTCCACACTGTTTGCATGACATCATTCAGCCTAAGAAGATTCCTCCAAGGCCGAGGTGACGTCTTCAGGTTGATGTTTTGTCTGACTAACAGTGCAAAATAAAGATAGCAACCGTGAAACCAATGCTGAGGATTTCTCCTTTATTAGCGCTTCATTAACTCACTCATTAAAATAGATGATCAAAGTGGACTCTGTGTGCTGCTGTACTTTGTGGCAGGTTAATGCAACTATGTGACAAAGAGTCAGCTAATAGATCGGGTCCACTAACATGCAATAAGGTCTTCTCTAAGGTCTTCTCTCTCCATTTTAATGTTTAATGGTGTTATTGAAGGTGAAGTTTGTCTGACACTTTCGTATGACAGAATAGAAGCAATCACACAACAAGCAAACATCTGGTGTCTGAGTGTTGTGTGTTTACCTCATGGCTCATTTGAGCTCACCTGCTGCTGTCAGCTGTGCACACACACACACACACACACACACACACATAATGCCGAGTGTGTTCGCTTCATGATCACTGCCCTGTTTACATGAACAGGTCCGACTGTGTGCAGGTCATGTGACATGTTACAGTTATTACCTTTTTGTTTAAACTCTAAACTCTCTTCCCAACGAAAAACACATCTTCAAAAACTGTGTGTGTGTTCACCTCACATCAGTGTTTTCTGACCTTTTCAGTTAGGCATCACCGCCCACCACCTGGGTTATGTTTCTGTTCATACAGAAACATACAGAGCGCTGTATGTAGACACAGTTCAATCCCCACTTTAGGTATTAATACTAAAACAGTTGTTATTATTTGATCTGGATGTGTCTGCATTGATAACTGAAGTGTTTATTGTTTTTTGTGCCAGCTGACAATAATTCAAATTGCAGCTCTGCATTCCATACAACTACAAACATCGGCGATGGAAACATAATGCTTGACAGCTTCAGAAATCATCAGTGATATTGATTTAGTTTCAAGTTTTGGTTTATTTGTCACGTACAAGTTAACACTGAGTCAACAATACAATGAAATGTGTTGGACAAGAGGAACCTGCCAGCTCAGCATTAAGCGCTAATTGTGTAACAGCATTACTTGTATTAAAGTCTTGTCAGTATCAGTTCAGTCCACATCTTGTGCTTTTAAATGGATACAGCCTAATTTACCCAGCTGCTGTTTTTTTGTCTTTCCTGCACTGAACCTACCTGGCAGTTCTTTTTGCTGATCTCCAGGCAGTAATCTGCTAATGCAGTAATTTGCTGATAAAAGTGCTACTAAAGGACGTTTGAATGGTTTTACTGTCCATGTATAATGCAACGGCTGGCACGCCGACTTGTGTCACAAAGCGCTGTTCGAACACGTTAACACAGTTGCCTGCGAATGAGGCTGTAAAGTGGAGTTTATTGCAGGGCGGGGCAGTTTGTTTACATCAGACTTTGTCACCTCATGTCTTGGCAGTGGATGATATGAGTCTGAGGAAAATACGTTACCAGTTTATTACAGGAGGGAAGAAGTGATGCTGCTCCTCCAGTGTAGGGGAAAAACAGCATTACACTGTGTTAGCCCAATAATGGCACTATGCAAACGTGGGAGAATAACCCTCATGCATGATGTGGAAATAGTGAGATCATATTAGTTATAAATATGATGGCAATAGTTCTGCTGCCATACCTGCTTTAAACTAACTTCTCTGTGTTTCTCTCAGGTCTTTCGCTTGCTGTCCAGCGCTTCTCTCAGTCTCTGCAGGAGTTCCAGTTTGAGTGTATCGGAGACGCTGAGACCGACGATGAGATCAATATCGGTGAGATGAAAATGTCACTGGCGATCTAGAAAGCTAAGAGCTGAGACTGCACAGCGGCTAAAAATATTATGATGTTTCCATATTTGAGGTGAATCACTTTTCTTTTACAGCTCAGTCCTTAAAGGAGTTCTCTCAGCTGCTGAGCACCATGGAGGAGGAGAGGAAACGACTGGTAAGAAAATCTGTGTGTGTGTGACCTTGAAAAGAGGCCATCTTAAATGAAGTTAAGATTAAAGACTAGTGCTATACAGTGAAAATGTCAACCAACAATAAATATTTAGAGCTGCATTTTTCTCTTTAAAGGTCCAGTGTGTAACGTTTAAAGAGATGTATAGGCAGAAATGGAATATCATACACATAACTATGTTAGTAAGAATCAAAACAGGTCCAGTCTGCCATGGTTCTACTGACCCAGAGCAGACAAACCAAACGTTGGCGATGAGCTCCATGCTGTTGTGTTATAGTCTTTATATTTGTGCTGTACAGCAAATGAAAGAACAACTGCATAGCTATATTTTCACTTCTGTCCATTTGTTCAAAAATATTTATTACTAATAAATCTGTAGTCACTTGGTGTATATTTGTGTATACACTCTAATAGCTTAACACACAGAGCACTAGCCTTCCAGCTAGCCACAGCTATCCTTCATTCCCAAACTACACAAATTATAATGTAATAATCTTTATGTTATCATTGTGTAAACTCTCAAAATAGTTTCTAAATCATTTTAGAAAAAAGCAAAACAAATCCACTGTGGATTATCCTTTGTGCTTTGAATGGGAGGGTGAGGCGAGCGGTATTCAGTTGGTTTCAATCTGCAACTTCACCACTAGATGCCACTAAATCTTACACACTGCACCATTAAAGCTGTGTTTTTGTTAACTCATTTCATTTAGGAGTGTCTATTATTAAATGACAGCAACTTGATTATCCGTCTCTGTACACCTTCCTATCAGGAAAAAAACACAAACTTTGGAATCAAATTATACAGAAAGAATTCACAGGATGTTCACAGGATCTTGCTCTGAATGACTCCTGATTCCTGAGTCCTGATCTGAATACACAGTTAAACCAAGTTCTCCCTCGAAAACCAAAGTCTAAACAGTTCCCTTTGTCCTCAGAAAAACTCCCTGCTGCCCGCTAGTTGTGTTACACTCTATTTCTGCTTCATTTCACAAGTGCATCATGTACAGGCACAGCTTTGCCAATGTCACCAGGATTACAGCTTGAAAATTCCAGTCTTTGTTAGGCACCTTCACTTAAATGCACTGCTTTCACTTCCACTAGCTCTTTCCTAATCTGCTCTTACCGCAAGTCTGATTCACATTTGATGTGAAAACATTGTGCCAGTAGTAGCCAGAGCTCCGGGGCTACTCGGGGAAAAAAAGTCTTTGACTTCGGGACCCTTAATCAACCAGAGGCTTTTGTGTGGGAGTGACTGGAGTCTGGCACAGTCTGAGTGCAGACAAACCTCTGCGCATGTGCAATGTATGTGCATAGTATGCTAGCTTATGCATAGCCTTGTGTGTGTGTGTGTGTGTGTGTGTGTGTGTGTGTGTCTTTGTGGCTGTGTGCATGGTCTGGTTACAGAGGAACCATGTGGAACCTATTCTGCCAATTCCCCTGTGAGACTGTGAGCAGAGCCCTGACTGCTTGGGAAAGTCCATAAAAGGGTCCTATGTGTGTGTGTGTTTTTGTCTGCATTCTCCCTCGTTCTTTCTGTGTGTGTGTGTGTGTGTGTGTGTGTGTGTGTGTGTGTGTGTGTGTGTGTGTGTGTGTGTGTGTGTGTTTTAATTGTATTCTTTTCCACTGTAGCACTGCTCATAGCTCCAAACCTCTAATAATACCATCATTATTAAGCTAAAGGGCAATTCCAGCAAATGGGAAACACCTACCTGTTCAACCTGAAAGGCCTATTGTGATTTGCGGGTGGCCTTCAGTCTCTTAGTGTTGAGTTCCATCCTGCATATGGTTTAAAAGGCAAACAAAGAAACGTGACCTTTCTTTGGGAGTTGGTGTGTTACTAAGCTGAAGTGAAGTGAAAGTAAATTCATGATGCAGAGCCAGGAAGCTTTGTAGAGTCTAATGCTTAATTTAACCAGACAGAAGAAACCGAGACGTGGCTGAGACATGCGATGCAAAGACTCATGACCAAAGAGGACAGAAACTCAATACACCACAACACTACCACAACTGTACCATACTTATTCAAAGCTGCGGGGCTGAATATCATATTGATACTTAAATGCTTCAAGTTTGGTCTACCAAATGTGTGTTGTTGCTTTTACAATGTAGCTTTATGTTTTCATGTATCCTTGAGCATCTTTTGTATTATTTTAGCTTCTAACTAGAACCTTGCTGGGCTTCAGGGATGACAGTGTAGGTCTGTCAGTCCGTGGGTGGGTCTTTTGGTTCACCACTTTGGTCCAGAGGGATCTCAACAACTATCGGATGGCTTGGCAGACGTTCATGGTGTCAAGATGATGTAATGGTTTTGGAGATCCGCTGACCGTTCCTCTGGCACCACCATGAGGTTCACATCTGTGGGGTTTTTTTTTATTCAAGTCATTCAACAACCATTGAATGGGTCGTTGTGAAACTTGGTTCACACACCCACGTCATCCTTAAGATGAGCTTTGGTGATCCCCTGACTTCTCATCTATAACCATCATCAGATCAACATTTGAATTTGTCCGATACTTGGATTCCCATCAGCCTCGGATGCACTTTGTGTTATTAGCAAATGTTAGGATGCTAACATAAGCTAAAATCAGATGGGGAACATGGTAAACATTATAAACTCATATAGGTCTAGTGTATCTAGCACTGAATACCACTCGCCTCCCAAATGTTAAGGAGAAACTATGGTGGCCATGAGAAACTGTAGGAACATGGTGGACTGCGTGAAAGACGATCTGCTCCCTCTGTGGCTGTGTGGCTTCATTTTAAGGAAATGAAAAAATCATTCTAATTTTTAGGTGATCATACACAAATGAAAATATAGTTATCATATTCAGTTTTTCACATATTCTGCCAATAAATCCTTTTAATCTTTCAAAAAGGACTTAAACATCAGTGCGTTATGTTGTCAGAGAGCATGTTAGCATTGAGTTCAAAGCACAGCTAAACTGTTTGTTTCTGCATGGAATTTGGATAACAACATGAGGTCAATGAACATAATTTTCATAATATTATTGTAAGAATATATTTAATACATTTTATAAATTCCTGAGCTGACTGTAACTGTAGTTTGTGCTGGGTGTTACTATGACAGTGTTCAAGCTTTTTCGGTATGTGGACGAGATGTAAATAAACCACAGGTGAGAGATGTTTCAGTCTGAGCCACGTTCCCTCGCAAAAAACCAAAGTACTTGATGAGATCCAAGTCAATCAAGTAAATCTCAGCCCTAGATTTGTTCTGATGCAACACATTTGTGAAGTTGTGAAGCAGATTCTAGTTTAAGGGTCTGACACTGACCTTTTCGTCAGTGTTTAATGTCAACATGGATCAAGCAGAAATGTCAAGGCAAGCATCTGCTGATCAATCACATCGCAGCAGCCCTCATGGAACAGTGAATGAACTGTTGTCGTCTTGTTGTCACTGCTGGTATTTGTGACGAGCTAACTGCTATGTGTTTGTTTCCTCTCTCAGATCCAGAATGCCGATGACGTGCTGATCTCACCGCTCGAGAGATTTCGTAAGGAGCAGATTGGAGCTGTTAAGGTATAACCAGCTAACTTAAACTAGCACAGAAGATGCCACAGGTGGTGCAACAGATCACCCAACAAGTTCAGTTCATTTAGCACATTGCGTTCATTAGGTATCTAACACCATGAGTGGTGGTCGGGCAGATCGTCCTGCTCTAGCCTGATCTCAGTCGGTTTCTCAGTCAGTGGTCAGAAAATCCAATTTGCTCAGATAAACGACGCACCGCAGTCCAGTGTCAGCAACAAGGTCATGGGAACGGACGCTGAGGGGGAAGACAGGGAGCACGTCATAGACAGAGATGCAGTGAGTCAGTATAAACACAGTGAGTCTGGTGTCTGGTTTCAGAATCTATCTCAAGTCTTCTAATCAGTTTATCTCTGTTTTCTGTTCGCTGTCTCTCAGGCTCACTTTAACACTGTAAACTGTTTCCAGCTGTGACTGACCCTGAAAGTGAAATCACATCTCACTTCTGTGAGGAACGAAAACGACTCATCAGCCTGTAGAATGTGGCAGGAGTGTGTGAGCGGCACATCCTCACACTGATGTTGAGAAAGAAAGAAAGTGGTGGTTGGACATGAGGAATCTGGAGCTGCAGCTGTTCTGGAAAATAGCTGTTGTCCTAAATATTTTGGCAGTGTATCTTCATTTGGATTATTAATGGTCCTACTGAACTTCCTCACAGCTTTTTTGGTCCATCAAGGCTGGTTAGCTCATCCCAAACATCTGAACTTTTGTCACTTGTGAAAGATCAGATGCACAGACGCTGTACTTACAGGAATTTGCGGCAGTTTGGTATTTTTAGCAGCACTAGCAGCAGGGAGGTCTGCTATGGAGGTCAATGGACCGGTTTGGTTCAGACTGAAATATCTTGATTGACTTAGAAATTTGCTAGCACCATCATGACATGTTTGACATTTGTGATTCGCTCCAGATATTTGAGGTTTCCAAACTTTAGTTTGTGACCAAATACCTGCAAAACTACTACTGACATCAGTCTCAGATGTACTAGAAGACTAACACCGCGGTGTAGCCTCACCCAGCTACCAGATGCCTAGTCTTGTTGCTTTTATTCATTTACTCGGTAGTGTAGTTATATACTTGTAGCAAGCCTCTATACTTTCTGAGTAGTCCTCGAATTGTGGTGGTGAAAACTAGTATGAGATGAATGTATGTTATTTAAAAAAGTCAATTTAAAGACTTTTATTAACAGATGTAAAGTTTTATTTATTGCTCAATGTCCTTTTCATGTCCCTGTCATCATCAGGAGGGAAAGAAGCAGTTTGACAAGGAGACAGAGAGGTACTACTCTGTTCTGGAGAAACACCTCAGTCTGTCGTCCAAAAAGAAGGAAACGCATCTGCACGAGGTAAACTGCCCAATTCCGTAAAAAATCCGTACCAAGTTCCTCACACATATGTTAGATAACACAAAGTACTGTGTGTGCGTGTTTGTGGTGTTGCTGCTTTCGATGCAGGCCGATTCACAGATGAGTAAGGACAGGCAGATATTTTATGATGCATCGCTGCAGTATGTCTTCAAGATCCAAGAGGTGCAGGAGAGAAAGAAGTTTGAATTTGTAGAGCCGGTGAGTTCACATGCAAACATTAACATCATGTTCGTATGCAACATTAGCACAATTCAACTGTGTGTTTTAATGCTGGGATAAACATTTCCTTGAAAGCTTTTTGGGTTGTTTTTTTTTGTTGGTGGCGTCCTGTGTCAAGTCTGAGCAGTGGAGGGGAAAGCCCATTCACCAATACACAATGTTTCATCACAGGAAAATTTGACGGACGTAAAAGATGCAAACATAAAGTCGTTATTGCAGCCAAGCCAGTAATGTGCGGGAATGTAGCCATGATCATGAAAGGACAGCTAAACCAGGTTTTTAAAAAAAACACACGCTGTTTGGCTTGTGATAACGATGTTTAATGATAGATATCAGTAAAACCCACTTCCTGTTACTGTGGCGGCACTTCCTGCATGGAAATCTCTTCTGCCTGACAGAAAGGGAAACTCTTTGTTGTAAAGTAAACAAGGGCAGCAAACCAAACAACAGGCAGAGTTTTGGAATTTTTCTCCTATAGACGTTATTTTGATTGATCGAGATGATTCACGATGGATTCTTCTATACTCTTCTCAGCCCATGGCGAACGTTTATCTGTGGATTTCTCCCTCTTCTTTTCAGTTACTAGCCTTCCTGCAGGGTTTGTTTACCTTCTACCATGAGGGCTACGAGCTGGCCAGTGAGTTTGAACCCTACAAGCAGCAGCTTCAGTTCAACCTGCAGAATGTAAGTGTGTACGTTTACTGTAAACCTCTGGACCAAATCTAGACCTGATACCAGTGTTGTGGTACTAGTGGTATATCACTTAATTGCGTGTACATTGTCTGATTAATTAAATATATATATATATCGCCTTTCCTTTAGTCTTCTGATCACTCAAGGTGCTTTTACACTACACTTCACATTCATACACAGTCACACACCGATGGCACAGCCTTCGAGAATAACTTGGGGTTCAGAATCTTGCCATGCTTTGCCAGCACTTTGACATGCAGAATGGGGATCAAACCACCGATCATTTTATTAGTGGACGACCCGCTCTACGGCACAGCTACCTAAGTTGGCTATATACTGTCTGGTCTTGGTCTTGACTCGGTCTCGCAATACCTTGGTCTTGGTCAAGACTTGGTCTCGGTTTAGTTGGTCTCAACTACAACACTGTCTGATACCACTTGTAAATATTATTTGTGAATCGTTTGTTCAGTCTTTATCTACACCTGAGTCATAAGCAGTCAAGAGAAAGTGTTTGGAAGTCATTGGTGTTAACTGTCCTGAGGTGTAAAGAAACTTCACACACTTGATACCCCTGGCATGTTGAAACACACAATGTGAGCTACTTTCAGAAACACTTTGAGCACGCTCTGGCCGAGCACAAACCCACATTTCACTGCCTCGACAGTTCTGTGCTAACTTACTCAGCTGGACTAAGTAACCATGAAGCTGGACTAAGTATCATGAAGTAAATATGTATACAACACTCACTTTTTTCTCATTTGCACGTTTCTTGATAAGGCTCGCAATAACTTTGAAAGCACACGTGCTGAGGTGGAGAGGCTGATGAAGAGGATCCGTTCTGCAGAGGAAGATTTCAAAGCCCCCAGTGGCTTTACCATGGAGGGATATCTGTATATACAAGAGAAACGTGAGATACACTTCTCTCACTCACACGGTGTGAAAAAAAAAATCAAATGCTCTGAGAGTGGACCTGCATGAAAACATGTGTCATGTATTACAGGTCCATTGGGCAGTGTGTGGACCAGATATTACTGTACTTATCAAAAAAGCTCCAAGATGTTCACCATGAGCAGCACAGAGTCCAGACCGGCCAGCAGACAGGTGAGCTAGAGGCACAGATAACTATCCTGTTATAGCACATGTTTGAGTGCGCGCTGCAAACACATCTGTCTGTTAACAGAACGGCGTGGTGAACGGCACGCCTGAGATGTTCAGGCTGCGCTCGTGTGTCAGAAGGAAGAGGGATTCGATCGACAAGCGCTTCTGCTTCGACATCGAGGTGGTGGAGAGGTGAGAGGGAAAGATGACTGTGAGGCTGCGTGTCCATGACACAAGACATTTAGGTATGTCTCCTGCTGGATTGTGCTCAGGTAAAATGACCTCTCTTTCTCTGCAGACATGGTGTCATCACCCTGCAGGCACTCTCTGAGGCCAACAGGCGGCTGTGGATGGAGGCAATGGATGGAAAAGAACCTGTATGAATATATACGCCCTTATATACATATGCATTAACCAGATAATGATTATAACATTATTACATGTATCATATGTTGCATTAAAGTACCGCAACCGGTTGTGTTTCTTTGTTCAGATTTACACCCTGCCTTCTTTGCTCAGTAAAAAGGAGGAGAGTAAGTACCATGCAGTCTTTATTTGCTTTGATTCATGGCATTAACATTATTATTACGTCTTGTAATGTATCAGAAATGTCAGTAAAACTGTGAGTGTTTCTTTTTCAGCGTTTCTCAACGAGGCAGGCCTCAACTTTGTTAAGAAGTGTATTGAGCTTGTTGAAACAAGAGGTATTCCTCCTTAAAGCGTTTATATGGAAAAAAATTCAAATGAGTTCTTATTGTATGCATATGATGAAGTACGTTAACACATGTCTCTGTATGTGTGTGTGTGTGTGTGTGTGTGTGTGTGTGCGTGTAGGCATAACCACCCTGGGACTGTACAGGACTGGTGGAGTCAACTCCAAAGTCCAGCGGTTGATGACGAGTGTGTTTGGTAAGAAACGTGCTGCTCTCCTCAGCACAGTGTGATTTTTTCTCTGCACGGGGAAGATTTATTTTATGATTTATTATTAGCAGGTGTATTTATGAATTCTTTGCTGCAGTTAAATCATTTATTATCTACTTTCCTGTAGCAACCACAGCTCCTGCTGACATGCAGCTGGACGCAGACGCCTGGGACAACAAGACCATCACCAGCGGGCTGAAGAATTATTTTAGGTAACGCGCAGTTCAAAATAGTCTTTATAAACAACGCGTCTCATGAGTTATGGAGTCATGATTCCTAATGTGCATGCAGGTGTCTGGCAGAGCCGCTACTGACCTACAGACTGCATAAAGAATTCATCAAGGCTGCAAGTAAGACCCACAGATATTCTGAGTGTGTGATCTGACACTTTCTGTGGTTGTCTTAGCATTTTTCCAATACCACATAATGTCTCTGTCTTAATCTTTCATCTCAGAGTATGATGACCAGAAGTATAGAGTGAGAGCAATTCATGCTCTTGTCCACAAACTGCCAGAGAAAAACAGAGCAATGCTGGACCTCTTAACCAACCACCTCCACAAGTATGTACAGCACACTGTGCCTGTATTGTTCAGTGTCTTCACAATGTGTCTTGAGAGCGTCTTATTTTCCTAAAAAAAAAAAAACTATTATTAGAAACTATCTTTCTACATGTATGCAAACGCAGTGTGGAATTTACAGTGAGATCTTCCTGTTTACCACTTTCTGTCAAGGAAATCAACCTCACAACATAAAACACATACTGGCTTCATTACTGACGTCTGACAGCCGATCTGTCTGCAAGGAAGCCAAAATTAAAAACATGAACAGATCAATACATACAATGAAATGAGAAACACTGATTTTCTGTCATACTATTAAAGATACGTGCTCATCGCTCGTCTGTGTGTGTGTGTGTGTGTGTGTGTGTCTAGGGTGTCCTCTCACAGTGATCAGAACCTGATGACTGTGTCCAACCTGGGGATGATTTTCGGCCCCACGCTGATGAGATCACAGGAAGAGACAGTGGCCGCCATGATGAACATCAAGTTTCAGAACATTGTGGTGGAGATTATCATCGAAAACCATCACAAGGTAGGCTTTCAAATACACACACACACTCACACACACAAACATATACACACACACAACAAACCTGTATATTGCATGTTCCCGCCAGATTTTTGGTGAAGTCCCGGACCTGTCAGTGCCGTTACCCCAGGCTCCGTCCTCTCGATCAACACCTCGGAGGAACAAAGCTATCTGTCTGTCGTCTGGAAAGAGGAAGGCCCGTCTCTACCCTCCTGCTCTCTGCCTGGCAGACAACGACAGTGAGTATTTCATAAAGCAGCAAAGATGAGAGGACTTACACTTTAGATGTAAATTTATTACACACTAATACATAATTCACCTTGTACTCTCCTTTGAACAAGAATCTACAGGAGAAGCTTTTAAACTGGGAGGCTCCTCTCCTGAGGGCACCAAGCCTTTTCAAAGGAAGCTAACAAATGCCTTAGGACAGTCTGAAGTTATGTCAAACAGCAATACTAGGCTACATCAGCTTGTTTGAATGTCTGTGGGATCAGATAACATTACCATGGTCTCTTAGGAATTCGGGAATTGAGTGAAACTAAGAGAGTAAATGAGGGGAGGTGAAGGGTGTCCTTTTTCCAAGCTTTGTCTGAGGGGAGGCTCTCAGTGTCAGACTGAAAACTCCTGCTCTGCAGCCTGAGTGGTGACCCCTGTGGCTGGAAAATGAAGCCGGTGTGGAAGTGCTAAAAACTGTAATTCCTCAAACGTCCACTTGCGGCTGGCTACAGAACATTTCAGTCTCCACAAGCAGCCATGTTAAAATGTCCATCTTCACAGCAGAAATAAACGTGTTTACAGCCTGGTAGAAAAAGACACTTTTGGTTGCTTGCTCTGTTGTACAGGGACACATTTAAAAGCTACGCTAAAAGCTTTTTCCATGTTCTCTTTTTTTCCTTCTACTCAGGCTGATGGGAATATAATTAGTTTGTTTCCCAGTCAGGAGATTGTGAAAGTTATTGCAGTTGGGCAATTGGGCAGGTAAACTTGACGCTGCCTCTTTATTGTCTGACTTCTTTTCATTTGTCCCTCCAGGTGACACATTCAGCAGCAGCCCCAGCACGACTCCAATGGGCAGCCAGGAGTCTCTGTCGTCACACTCCTCTGAAAAGAACGGCTTGTCTCAGACCTCTCCTCCGTCCTCTCCTGCTGCCGACCCCAGCTCGTCCTCCACAGCACAGGCGTCCCCTGCCGCGGCTTCCTCCTGCCCCCCGTCCTACAACTCCTCAAACGGGGATGATCAGAAAACCCCAACAGACATCGCCACCTGTCCTCACCTCACGCCTTCTTCTGCCTCCGTGTCCTCCTCCATGTCCTCGTTGCTCTCTACAGAGAGGACTCTGTCTGTCAAAGGAAACTCGACTGCCTCCCTGTCGTCTGTAAAAGACTCCAGATCAGCCTCCGCAGCCTCCACGTCCACTGCCACTATCCAGCACTCTTCAGTGGAGCGCACCTCCTCACTCAGGGAGGGTCGACCTGTTCAGAGAGTGCCTTCTGTCTCGTCCCTGAAGAGCACTCATTCAGTGGATCAAAAGAATGCCTCGTCCACTGTCACAGAGACCAGAGTGATGGACTCTGCCTCTCCTCAGCAGCACAGGAAAACCTTCAGGACTGCCTCCTCTTCTTCTTCCTCCTCCTCTTCATTATTCCCTTACCAGCTCTCCACGTCCTCCTCTCTCACCTCCCTCCACATCTCTGAGGGTGCGTACACCTCTTTACAGTGAAGTGTGATGACAAGTTTGACTTCACTTCTCTGTTTATGTCCCAGCCTGATTTCTTCTTTTCTATTGCAGATTACAAAAGCTGTCATGGATCTGTACAGAGTCTCCTGTCGCTGGACCCACTGGAGGCAGCACACATACGGAAAACTTCACATGTCCGCTGTAGCTCCGATCTGACCGCGAAACTCTCTGCAGCCACCGCGTCAAGCAACGGTTACCAGAAGCCTGGATCAGTGTGAGTGTCTGTAAGATGTTCAGTCTCAAACAATAATCTGACAGAAATTTACATGCATCAGCCTTGGCAGCTCCCAGAAAAGGAAAAGACACAGAAGAAAAAATCGTCCTGCTGCGTAAAATGTAAAACGCGATGATGTGAAACCATTGAACCTGAAATTAAATTGAGAATGGCACAAAGACAACGTATCAAATGTTGACACAGATAAATTAGTTTTGTCAGAATGTGATTTGGCATCATCCAAGCAAGCTGAAAAAGTCGTTGTCTACTTGGCATCGTATGTTGCCCCAAAACCTGTCGTTCTGCATTCATGGAGCCTTCATAAATGTGCAGGTTACCCATCATGCCATGAACACTAAGCACCCCCGTACCATCACTGATACTGGCTTTCTAACCCAGTCATGTCATCAGTCAAACATGGAGTTATTTACATTCACATTTTACATAGCGTGCCTACTTTTTTGGAAGCTTGGTAGATCTCAGTTCATGGATATTTTGGCAGACTAAAGAAGGCGCTGTGTGCTTTGGTTTTCTCCTGGCTTTATCTACCCATCGATGAAATGCTGAAACTTTCAGTACCGCTGGCTCAGTTTTGCTGAACCTTCCTTTGAGGTAATGATACTTGTTTAAAGACAGAAAACTGCTTAGCTGTGTTGTTTTTAGAGAGTTAGAGACATGGTGGTTTACTGAAACTGACACACTCACTCGCTCGGTCAGTAACAGCCAGATATTATCTCAGGAAATCCATTCAGAGCCACTTTTGTGTTTGTGTGACAGGTTATCGGTCAGAGTACCGCAGCGTGAGAGCTCAGTATTCTCCTCAGCATTAGACATCTGCTCCACGGGAAGGTACGTCGATTTTGAGGCACTATTTGTGATGCAGTCCTCCTTAACTCACTCACTTATTAAATCACCTGTTTTACTGGTTGCACCTCTTTTTTTCTCCCAGGGAAGCCAAAGCTCTTTACTCCTGTGAGGCAGAGCACAGCCATGAGCTCAGTTTTCCACAGGGGGCGATGTTCTCAAACGGTAAGTCTTTGGTCCATTAACACCTGCTTTTAATAGCTGATCTGTATGTGAATGTCATCCAGATAATGACACTTCATCTACGAGCCTTTGCATTCACACCAGGTATTCAAACGTGTTCTCATTAATGTGCCTGTATTGTGATCATATCTCAATATGCAAATCAGTTAGGTGAGGTGGCTGTTGTGTCAACAAGCACGCCGTGTCTCAGGTCGTGTGAAGTGAAGCAGTGTTGCTGTATGGGCTCTGCTTCTTTCTCCACTTTATTGTTTCTTCCTTCCTTTTGTCAGACTGGCCTGAGTTAACAGGAAGAGGATGTACACGTGGCTGCGATCTGTACACAATGCAACCATGTCCACCTCTAAAAGTGGTCTCACTAATCCAGTCATGTTCAGATCCCAAATCTGTCTGTGGACGTTAGCATGCAGCTTTTGGAAATTTAACAAAGTGTGTATCAATTCATCTTAAAAGTTGTCATTAGACAACTGATGAACTTATAATAAGTAACTTATAAGACAACTGACTGTTGTCTGTGTTTTTCTCAAACTATTAAGGAATGTAACACAGATGTCGACTGACATGAAGCATGTGTTGAATCTGATTCTATAGCTCCAAAGGTTGCTCAGTGCACTCTCTCCAGCAGTAAAGTCTTCTCTTGGAAATGTTGCCATTACTTTCAATCAGGCATTTGGAACAACATGTTTTTAAGAAACATTGGCAAACTGTTATATCACAACTTCAACTACAAATGATAATTCAAGTTTTTATGTCTTCCCGCCTAGATTATTGTAACTCTCTTTTCACCTGCTGTAGCAAGGCATCTCTGGACCATCTACAAGTGGTTACAACTCACATCACACCCATATCACTGCTTTACACTGGCGTCCCATCAAGTTCAGGATTCATTTTAATGTTCTTCTTTGCACATCTCTTTGGAATGCTCTTCCTGTTCTGCGGCGTCTGCTGTAGCCTCCAAAAAGTGACTCGCCTTGACGTGCTGACTTGTTTATGTCCGCAGTGCACCCGTCTGTGGAACCAGGCTGGCTCCAGGCGACGTACAATGGCAAAACAGGCCTCATACCTGAAAACTACATCACATACATGTGACGGACCTGAAGATGTCATCGCTGCATCACTTAACTAACAGACTTTAGACTTTAGGGACACACAGTGCAGTAATCCAGTTATACTCTGTGCTGCTGATCAAATATAATATATTTATCATTTAACTGTGACTGTTATCACTGAACTACTGGATATGGTTGATGTATGTACTTTATGTATATCTGACTACTATATGTAGATCATTATTAGTATTGACCAATTCACAGTAGATTTCCTCCATTCACACAGCTCCTCTTTTATGTTTCACAATAAATACATCAAATGTGTCTGTAAGGTACATGGAGCCAGTATTTTTCTAACACTGTTGGTAATTTATGCGTTTGTAAATGATCATGTTAGAGCTGTGTGTTCAGCGATGCCTGGAACATGAACTGCTGGTCTAAGACTGAATCCTGCATAACGCCTTCGTTCTACTGTCAGTCAAAATAAATACTTACCTTAAAAACGCCTTTAAAAAGACGATTCAGTGTATGTTTATTAATATTATGTGTTTTAATGCATTCTCCTGAAGATATTTAGTGTTCTCATGAGTATTATTTCATTGTTTTCCTCCTCTATATTTCAGCCCTTTGTATTCCAAATATGAGGGAAGCACTGTGTGTTAGTGTTGGTATGTGTGTACTCAAGAATCTGTAAAATGATTTGAACTCATATGACTAAATGTTTATCATCCATGTTTGTGAATGTCGTTTGTCCATATTAAAAGGATCAGAATGGATCAGTTTGACGCAATCCAGATTATATTGGATTAGATAATATATGGCTGTGTCTTTTTATTTTGCGTGCATTGTAAACATAGAAACAACACATGCAATCCGCAAGCTACGTTTTTAATTTTACATTCACATACATTCCTTTTTTTTTATCATATCAGTGTTCATACTCGGCTGTGAACTGTACAATTCTGACTGGCAGTGCTACTGTGAAGCTGCGCCGATCTCTCCCAGTCTCTTCAGCAGCCCGTCCAGTGTCTCCGTGTTCTGTGATTTCTCCTCCAGCAGCTCATACCGCAGGCTGGAGATGTCCTGCTTGATCTCTTTCAGCTCACCTGAAGAAGAAAACACACTCCGGCATGAAAGATAAGTCGAAACCAAATCAGTCAAAATTCAGTGTCATTCTGTCGATTTTACCTTCAGTGATCTCGTCACTCTCTTTGTCTGCTTGGGCTTTGATGATGTAACGCTTTATCAGCCGCTTCATGATCTTCTGCAACCAGTGATTTATGAACAAGTACAGTTAACAAAACTATGATGGGGAAAATATGTAAAACAATAGTCCCTCAACTACAGCTGTTAGATAAATGTGATGCAGACACACACAGTAAATACATACCTGATATCTGGATGGGCTGCTCGAAGCAGCAAATGAACCAGAATCTTTACCGCCTCCGAGCTGGAAGATAAAGATGGAATTAACTTCACTGAACACTTCACTGTGACGTTTTTAAACTTGTCTTCAGGTCTGAGGTGGAGCCTGTGGTGCAGATGTAAAACCACTAGGATGTGCTCAGGCTCTGCCTTTAAAGCTCCACTAGGTATGATTACTACTGTACTACCAAACTGAGAAAGGATAAATATACTATGTATATTGCAGATACAGCTGCTGTCAAAAGTTTCACATTCAACTGTTTTTTTTTGTTACTTTCTACATTACAGATGAACACTGAATGAAACTATGAAAGAATTTAAAAAAAAAAAAAAAAACCTCCCTCCTCATGAGAGCCAGTTTCATCAGAGGGATCTGTGACTGCACTTGAAGACACATTTGGAGTTGTTGAACTGTTCTGGACTGACTGACCTTCATGTCTTTAAGTAATGGTGGACTGATGTTTCTCTTTACTTAGTTGAGCTGTCCCTGTCATAACATAGATTACTACAGGATAAACTGAATATACACTGTATGCCAACACTACCTCTGAACAACAACTGATGACCCCAAAGAAGGCCAAAAATTATAATCAACTTTTGAAATTTATTTTGTTAATTGAATCATTTTCAGTGACGAGTGTGCAAATCTGTCATTGGAGCAAATCTAAAACATTTTGCTTTGATTATTACATAATTCACGTGTTTTGTATTTCATAGCTTTGATATCTTCGGTATTCATCTAAAAAGAATCAGATGAATAAATGAGCTGTGTGCAAACTTATACACACACACATCCATATTGTTTGATACCTGGTTGAGCTGTGTCTCAGTTTTATCTTCACTGTGTCCTGTCACATAGTGCAGAAGCAGGGACTTGATGGCCGTTGTCAGCCCCAGCATAGCTTTTGGACTGGGGACCAAGTTAAAGGGTACAGGGAGTGTCCGTCCCTCCTCAAAATAAGAGAACCAGAGTTTGGCCCGAGCAAACTTCCACTCAACATCAGCATCGTCCTAAAGAAGAGAGGGGAGTTTCCCAGAATTAAATGACAAGCGTATGTACACTAACTATGCAGCTGGAGCCAGCCGTTTGTTAGCTTAGCTTAGCACCAAGACTGGAAACAGGTAACAGCAGCACCTCAAAAGCTCACTTGTTAGTGAGTTAATTATCTTGTTTAGTGTTTTAAAAAAGGAGTTATGTGAGTTATTTGGCATGCAAGATTTCAGGAAGTCACTGCTCCAGGTTAGAGAGCCAAGCTAGCTGTTTCCCTCTGTTTCCAGTCTTTGTGCTAAGCTAAGCTAATCAGCTACTGGCTTATAATAAAGTGACATCAATCTTATAATCTCACTCTTGGCAAGAGGGAGGAAGCATGTCTTCCCAACACCTCATCACAAAAAAAATGTAACAGTTAGCTAATTTGCTAAGTCAGATGCATGCACATGCATATTAAATATTTGACATGTGATTTATATTATAGGATATCCACAGGACACACTGACTGAGGTCAGAAAACACAGTCACAAATAATTCCTCCTTTCCCACCAAAAAATGAATTAATATTTTAACTGCATAATAACAAAATGATTCAGAGTGTGATGACGAACCTCAATCTCCTGGAAGGAACTGTTAATCATGGCAATGAGCATGTTGAGCAGCACTATCACCATGGTAACGTTGTAAACCCCGTACAGCACGTAACCAATGTTCTCAATGAATTTGTGTCCATTATTGATCACAACAGACTTGACCTCGGACAGTCCAAATATAGCCCAGAACAATGTTTTGAAGCTCTCCTCCAGGCTGGATGGACACACAGAGAACACAATACAGCCAAGTTATTTTTGTATCTAAATTAAACATTTATCATCAGAACTGATGCATTAAAGATATTCTGTAATGTATTATCTGACTCTCACATTAGATAGTAATCACAAATTAACTTTAAAGGTCCAGTGTGTAACATTAAAAGGATTTGATTGACAGAAATGGAATATAATATTGATAATGTTTTCATTGGTGTATAGTCTGCCACATTGAACATGTCCACAGTAACCCAGGCACAAACCAAACACAAGCTTTAGATAGGGACTTTAAATACAGTCACTTTATCCTTCATGCTTGAAACAAGAGGGTAAAGTGAGCGGCTTTAGTCGGCTGCAATCTGCAACTTCACCTCAGGATGCCGGGATAAAATCTACACACTGAACCTTTAAAGTTAGATTTTAGAAGTAGTTATGTGACAGTGAGATGGATCAGGAAGTGCTCTATGCTCTATGCTTTGATTTACTGACACTGTACTTAGTAAGTGCATGTTTCCAAACAAAGTTACAATTTATCACATTATCACACTCAATGATTTGTTACACACTGAAGTTAAGAAAAATCCAAAAGCATGTGTGAACAAATGCATGTGTGTGTATGTGTGTGTGTATGTGAGTGTGCGCATGTCTCACGTGGTGAAGGCGTCGTTCTGCTTCGCCCCCAGGTAATAAGAGTACAGGTTGAACATGCCGATCATGAACGCCAGAAAGACCAAGATGAAGATGACCATGAACTTGAAGATGTCCTTGACAGTCCTGCCTAAAGAGATCTGCAGTGGGCCAAAGCTCTCATTGGCTGGCAGAATGTAAGCAATCCGAGAGAAACTCAGCACCACTGCGACTGCGTACAGGCCCTCCGACACCAGCTGGGGATCTGACGGCAGCCATTCGATGCGTGCTGCAAAGACAGAGTAAACTTTAGTAACTCTACTCCAACCTGCAAGTCTCAGAAAAAAGTTATGCTTTTAAGGCATATTGAAGAAGCTTTTTTATTCAGTCTGATACATAAGGACACCATCACACAGGATGTATGTAATGAAGACACTGGATCTGATCTTATTAGAATTCAACAGATGGAGAAATAAGAAAAAAAAAAACACATTTTTTTGGGGGGGCATCTCTCTAATCTATGATATCTTAACCAAAAGCCAAAAATGTTGGGAACCTCTGAACTAAACAACTGTTGTCTTCAACAAGAACACTTTGGCAGCCATCCGTATAAAAGCCAACAGATGTCATCTCAGCTGTAGAGGAATAACTGCTCCTGTATGTTTATACATTGAGTAAATGATGGTATTTACAATGGGGTGGTCTGTTAGTCTGTGCGGGTGTGTGAGTATGCTCACCCAGTCTAAAGTAGTCAATCTCAGGAGGCAGTGTGACATTAATCAGTGTTGTGTAGTGTGTGTGTACATAGGTCTGGGCTAAGTCAGCGTGTCTCAGAATTGAGAAGCGGCAGCTGAAGGAGGCGAGGAAGATCGCAAGCATCCCAAAATCCAGGAAGTTCCACGGTTCAAGCAGGTATTCCCCCGGCCCTTGACTCCAGATCTCCTTCACCTCAGCCCAGATCATACCTGCAAGTGATGAAATGGATGACTTGAGGTTTCTCATGAGGATTTTCCTCCATTATGGTCGACTAACACCCACCCATGACCCATGAAATGATGAGGATCTCCATCCATGTGAAGGGTGTCGTGGCCATGCGGTAGAGCAGCAGTGGATGGGGTTCTTCGTGCTGATGGTGGGTCATGTTCGGCAACAGCGTGGTGCCCGCGAAACGGTCCGCGGCATTCAGTATTAGGAGACAGAGAAAAATTGTGAAGGATGAGGCATGGGCCACAAACTTCATGAAGGGGCTCCGCATCACTTTCCCCACCTGAACAACAGACACGAAACAGTGATAAGATCAGAGGAAACGTGCTGCCTGTGAGTGTCCTTCTGAGGAAATTTTACATACTCTGCTGCACGGAGCGATCCAGTAAGCCAGAGCCAGTCCAGGCAGTCCTATAGCCACCACCAGCACCACCAGCAGTTTGATGGCAGTGGTTTGTTGCCTCAGCCCGGGTAGATTCTCATACCAGATGCTCAGCAGCTGCTGCTGGCAGTTAGGATGAGCTACAAACTGAAGTGCAGGGACAGCAGGAAACAGGAACAGAAAAGATGGTGAGAGAGAGATACTGCATAACGTTTCAAGCCAAAATGTTTATGGACTGCCTAAACTGTCATCCTTTGACTAGAGGACAGGCCAAAGAAGAGAATGAACTCACTAACAGTTATTGTCATTAGCAATTAATATGATGATTTTTTTTTTTTGACGGTTTACCAAAATACCATTCCAGATCCTAAGTGCTGTCTTCAAAAAGCTCTGTCTGATCAACAGATATTAAATTTGCAAAGTCATATTTTAAAAAGCAGCAAATGGATTATCTCATTCTATTCTAGTTAGGAATTATTAGTACTTAGTATAAGTATTACTTATTAGTATTGTAAGTACTTATATATATAAAGTAATTCATGACTTTTCTTCTTTTTTAATTAAGCCTGAAGCTGCCTGAAACATCATTAGCTACTCCATAACATTTGATTTACTGTAGAAGTTCTGAACATCACCACTTTAGCCCAAGAAGCTCCCAAATACACATAATCCCTCTGACAACATCACTGCATTCTATAGATTTTCTTCTGGGATGGATTTTCTAGCACCACACCTCGACAGCAGACTCTCAATTCACGAATCTTAGGGTCTCCTTGAATTAATCATGGAAGTTTTTATACTTGTTGTTGTTTTTAGTTCTAAAGACCAACAGCACTGCTCGCGTTCTTTCCCTGTCATTGCCCGTTTGTGGACACACTAACCTTTTTGAGTTCGTACTTGATGGCTAATTTGAGCCGCGTGAGCGAGGGGCGACCTGGTAGTTCGTAGCTGTCTTCAGTGTCAGTTTCTCCGCTCATTATGGCCTCCACCTCCTCAGTGCTGCGACACAGATCCAGAAGGCCCACCACGTAGTCCTTACACTGACTTGACAGACAGCAGTAGTCGTTCTACAGACACAAATGAGAAAAAAAAACACCTGAGATCAGTTAGATTTAAGATTTGTATTGCAGCATATGTAGTCTGAATGTAGTAATGCAGTTTGTGAATGTAGTGTGTGATTCTGTGAGGAACACAGCGTCCCCAATGTGACCAATAACCAGCGTCTGACCAATAAAAAACATAGTGTGTATAAGCAATCATCATTTTAGCACCTACACTGGATAAGGTAGTATGGCACACATTTTTGGCTCTCGTCAGACTTGTTTAAAATAACAGCACCAAGATTTTGCAATCATAAATTGACAGTGATTTAGCACCCACCTCAGAATGTAAACTATTATAGTGAGACATTAAATTATAGCTGTTATATGTGTGTGACAAATCAACAGTGTCAATAGTGACTACAAGATCTAGACCCTCATCTGTATCTGCTTCCTCTCTTAAGGCTCATAAAGTGTTCCTGTGTTTACTGGCAGCATTTAATAGCATCTGGTTGGCAGCAACATGGCAAATACACTTTTTGTGTACTTGACGATGAGCTGGTTTTCAGGGCATGTGTACAGTAGCACAAGAGACGTCTTGGCAGACACATCTTGCTGGACTTGCATCATTGTGTCAGATATTTAATAACATTTGTACCTTAAATTCTTTCTCAATATTCGCCAGCATGGCCAGTTCATTGCTGAGCTCCAGGGCGGCCAACACTGGGTCCTCGCTGGACAGGGAGAGGTAAGCAGGACTGGCGAGTCCTTTGTAGGCATTGATCCTTGATCGCGAGTGGCTGAAGGAGTCAAACTGCTGCTGGTAGTTACAGGAGTCACAGCCGCAGAAGTAATCATGAGGGTGATCAATGCGAGCCCCTTTACTCAGCAGAATGTGAACTATCTCGTATTCCTGGCAGTGCGCTGCAAGCATCACTGGAGTAATATCGTGAGAGAACCTGTAGGTCATACAAAAAGATAAAGACCATTCATATTTACCTAGCAACAAAAAATATGAAATCAAAGAGATCACCATGATAGAAACATTTTTATGGTCCTCTGATCTGATGTGATGGGCTCTATTTGAGGTAAATGTGGATATCTTTAACAACGTTCCTCTACTCTTGATGGCAAATGATTCTCTCCCTTCTCAAATTAAACAGAACATCAGCACCACAGAGCATAGCATTTAGCTGATTTAGCTGATCATGCTTAATCATTACCAGCTCATTTGCCAACTGTTTGGCCACCAGTGGACTGTTTTTTTCGTTTTGTTTCGAAGATATTTTTTGGCCTTTTCAAGTTTATTGTATAGAAACAGCTGGAGAGTTACAGGAATGTGGGAAGAGAGAGAGATGGGGAATGACATGCAGCAAATGGTCGCAGGTCGGATTCAAAACCTGGGCCGCTAAGGCAAGGACTGAGCCTTTGTACATGGGGCGGATGCCCCACCAACTGAGCTAATCGACAGTCCAATTTTTGCTGTTGTTGAGTTTGCTAAGATCAAATATTCTTGTACGTGATTGTTAAATAAATAACTAATGATTGTTAATTAAGAAGCAGAAGGTGCTCAGTCATCCACGTCATCTTTCTTCAAGAAGGGTAAATCTGGTTCAACTGCACTTGGTTGAGTGAAAATGGAAGACCTAACTGAAGGTTCTGTTCAACAGTAGTAACAGCTTGTCTCATTAGTAGGCACCAAACTATTTATCAGGCAACCAGTGAAGACTTCAGGAAGTTAACTTCTCTGTATGAACTCCAGACTCTGAGTCTGTTGCATGCAGCAAGCACCAAACCGCCCTTTAAACAGTTGGGGGCATTCAGGAGGCCCCATGTGTTGAGGCCAAATTTAGATATTTATTGCACCAGTTTTCAGCTGCTGCTGTCAGGGGGGCACAACATCTTTAGTTAGCCCTCTGCCTTTTCACCGTCTTACCTCGTCCCATCCTCATCATAAGCGTAGAAGTCATCCAACATGTCTGCCTGAGCAGGACTCGCCGTCAGACGGTGGGCATCTCGAAATGCCGGGTGAGACAACAAGGCCTCTGTGATACGAATATAACCTTTACCTACAACACACACAAACACAGAACACAGCTGTTGGTGTACTTTGGTCGCTGATTCATGTGACAGCCTGGAAGATCTTTACAGTTTAGTTTTTGATCTGATGATTCTGTATACACGTGAAATAAGGAGCATGTGGTCAGGTTTTTACTGTTCTGAACTCCCATGATGCCTTAGGTTGATATCTCATACAGCCACAAATCATGAGATTTGGTGGGAGGATGTCACAGCCCAGGTAAGTGAGCACAGTTTACCTCCAGCTAACACTCTTACAGTGTGTAAGGAACCCTTTCAGTGGCTCTTGTACACAAACACAATTGCACACATCTTACTGATGGCTAACAGGAGGGCATCACCCACTCTGGACAAATCGGCCCTCTCCAGCAGCAGCTCTGTCACCTCCAGATGTTCGTTGGCTACAGCCAGCTGCAATGCATTCTGGCCCATGTAGTCCACGGCGTTGACATTCAAGTTGGGTATATGGAGCAGCATACGTCGCACTTCTGGTATGTTGCCATACTCAGCCGCTTCCAGGAAATGCTGCTCAACTTCTGACAGGCTGGTCGAAGGAGCAGAGAACATGTAGGCAGGACCGCGAAGAGCCTGGCGACGTTTAACATTACTGAGAGGAGCCAAGATCTGTCTCTCAGAGCTGCTGTGGCTGCCAGAGAGACATAAACACACAGGATATAATGTCCACATATGCACATTGGAATCCACTCTTTCATCTGGATTTCACGTTTTACAGTTAAGTGTCATTTTGAGGACGTATTGTTGGACAGTAGCTTTTTTTCTGTTGTTCATAGGATTAAGAGCAAATTCAACTCAACAAGTGATCTGCCGCATGCTTTGCATGATTTGGTATGAAGATATTTTAATATGGAGAATATTAAAAGGTGTCTGAAAAGACATAAAATATGTTTTCTTTATGGTGAAATATTGAGTGCCACTACATGCAAACACAGATTAGCCAAAATCAAACAAGCACTAGTTGTAGTCCCGTTTATTGGAAACTTACATCCAAACTTAGACTCATTTTAATTAATCATGTTTGGATAATAGTCTAAAAATAGATACAACTAGAGACACGCTGTACAAGTCAGGATAAAGTAGGCTATAAAAGGAAATGTTGTGTTTTTAACACTGATTACACATTAATACTAATAATACTACAAGCACAATTCAGCAATAACAATGTACTGAGATGTGATTTTTGGCAAGATGCTGGGCAGCACCGACAATATGCTGATGAATCATTTATTGAATAGCTATTATGTCCGAGCTGTCAGGTCAAAGTACAGTAAATGCAAGATGAAGCAGCAGTTTCATTAAAATAACATTCTAATTTTAAGCCTGTCAGATATTTGACCAGAGATCTCTCACACAGTGCACTAAACATGCTTTATAAGATCATCCTAGAAGAAGTGTTATTTTGACCTTCATGAACTTTTTCATAGACCTCAGAACCCTTTTGTACACTGCCATCAAAATCAAAATGATAAGACAAGTTGTAGCTTTAACTGTACTCTTATCTAATGTGTCTTTACCAGTATACCATATTAATCCATATTAATCTTAATTTGCTGCATTTCTTTTATTATGTGTAATATGAAATATTATATATATATATATCCTTCTACATATATATAGATCCTTCTACAACTTACATCTTCAAATAAATACTGTAAAAATGTAAAATGCTATCCATGATTGCTCTATATCTTAACAAAAGCTGCAGAATTGGAACGCAAAAACACACACTTACATCCACCGACTGAGTTAGTGGTTGTATCTGAAAGACTCACCCGAGGCATCGTCCGGAGCAACAGTTCTCCTCTCCAAAGTCATCGTATGTCAGCAGGTTATCACGGCTGCGAGCCCTGGGGCTCTCGTTGAACCCCGCAGGTCGGCTGTTATGATGAACTGCTGGCAGTCTGTGGTTCATGATGATCCACAACAGACCGTCTGCTCCAAGTCCACATGAACGAGTCATCAAGTGTCCGTGGCATGACTCTCTCTCCCTCTCTCTCTCTGTCTCCTTCCCTCCCTCCGCCTCTGTTTTTTCTGTGTCCTTGAGAAAGAATGCATCCTTCTGGGTCCCACTATACTTTTATTTACAAGACTCTGAACTTTGCAGATGTGGAAGGCAACTCAGTGTTATGACTGAACACAATGAGGGTCAAAGGTGATGTATGGTCATTTTTGTGCTTTCAGCAGAATCTATGGTTTGATGATACGGGCGAAAGCGAAGAAAAACAAAAGCAGGGGATTCTTGAAGTATTGTCTTTTCTGACAGTTTTAATGCTCAGATTGTAAAAAGCTATTTTAAACTGCAGCTGGGTGTGCGTGCGTGCGTGTGTGTGTGTGTGTGTGTGTGGGAGAGAGAGTACATGCTTGCAGGAGTTTAACTGATGGCTGATGAACAGCAGATGAGATTCCTTGGGGGTTTAAATTCCCAGCAGACTTTGCTTCCTGTGTGCTCCCACTCTCCACTCATCCCTGTCCAGTATGGGAAAATGACTTCCCACTCTACACGCACGCACGCACACACACAAACAGCATGCAAACCAGTATTTTATCCCTAGCAGGTCAAAGAGTCACAGCACCCAGTGTTTCTCTCTTGCATTGCCATGTGCATGCACGCACGCACGCACGCACGCACACACACACACACACACACACACACACACACACACACACACACACACACACACACACACTTGAATACATTATTTTTAGCCTTATTTCTGACAGCACAGTGTGTATTTTTTCATGCATTGTCCTCAGTTAGCCTCTTTACTAATTATGGTATTCTCTCTGTTTTCAGCTCAATTTCACATCAAACGACGCATTAAATCACACAAACATGTCAACAGACAAAATAATCTGATAAAGCAAAGTCTCTGATTCATGGTTGTGGCAGTGAGAATCGCCTTTTAAGGCCCTGATTGCAGAAGATCAGTCACTTTGGGTGTTTCAAGATGTAACAGAACCACATTTTACAGGGAGGATGGTAGAGAGAAAGGAGCTAAACTCTGACAAATGTCACCAGCATGAGTTTGTGTTAAGACTTCCTCCTCAGAACAGAACAGACTCAAGATCTGGATGTAAACACTGTCAGCTCAAACATACACACTCTTATAAGGGGTCAGTCTTTGGCCAAGCACCTGGATAGACCTTTTTATCGTGTGTGTGTGCATGTGTTTGTGTATGTGGATTCATTAACCCTGACAATATACACATTCCGGACCACACAAAGAGCCGAAGCTCCTTCAGCGTTATCACCATCACTGACACCAGTCCACACACACACACAAACACAGCAGCGGTAGCTCAGTGGGGATTTGGCTTGGGAAGCACAGACCGGTCAGTACAGAGTGTGGACTGGTGGCTGGAGAGAAGGCCAGTGCACCTCACCTCTTGAGCAAGGCACCAAAATCATAACTGCTCAACACACCTGACCATTCATAAACGCATACGTATCTGTAATGTTTGTGCAGGCCTGTGTGTAAAAACAGTGAAAAGCTGAATGTATCAGTGATAATAATTTTTGGGGAATTTGAGAAACATGCTACAGGCTACGCTACTTGACAGAAAGGATGCACTGTATAAGATTTCAGCAGCACTCCACACACAATGCAGCCATCAAGTTTAGATACTTAAACTAAGGGCCGCAGCTTAACTTTAGCACCGAGGCGCTGTGTTGTGGCCTGGTGTGGATCATCATACTATCATTGGTCATGCGAGCACACGCTGTAAACAATACCATTGGCTGTATGTGTGTGTGACAATCTGCCAGTAAAAACATCCATCCCTCTGCACATTTTGCTCCTCAGATCCACATTGATCTCATCGCTGGCCTCTGTGCCTCACAGCGACGGGCAACCTGAATCCATGACACTATAAAAGGGACCATAAATACTTCCATACTTTGCTTAAATAATTGTGGCATTTCCTGATGCCACTGTGGGTTCTTTCACTCGGAGAGTTAGGACGTTTTTCAGTTTTTATTTACAGACCACTCAGTTGCAGGTTTCACCCTTTCGGTCACTTGCTGCTGACTTGTTGTGTGTCTGTCTCTGTTCTCTGGTCTCATCTCTCCAGGTCCAGCACGACTGTGTTAAAAGGAAAGAGTGATTAGCTAACAGGATGCAGGTGTGCTATCACTCTCGCCTGGCGCTGCTCTCCTGAGCTCTCTCCACACCTCTCTCCTGCAGCTGATGCACAACGCCTCCTCCACAATAAGATTTTACATTGATGTTGTACTATTGAAGTATGGCTTTTATTTTACAATGTGTGCGTAATGTGGCGTGAAACAAGCTGACTAATGAACTCTGCATCGCTCTACTTTTATCCTTTTAAGGATCTAACTATGGAAAATAGACTTGGTTTAGTCAGTAAACGGAACGTGTCACAGAAGATTGTCATAAAGAATGTTGAAGCTTTTGAGTTTAAGTAATAAATCCACGAGTATGAAGGTTTATCACATGTCAGCATGAGACAGTATCAGGGAAGGTTTTTCTATTGTAGTGATAATTGTTGTATCCTCTGTATCCTCCCCTCCATGGGGAGACACATGGCAGTGATAACCAGGAATGTGTATGAATAGAAATAGAAAGAAATAGGAATAGAAATAGAACAGAAATAGAAATTTATTTTTGATCTCAAGGATATGTTATAAATGCTCCAACAGCTTTCGTTAGACATGGGTTAGAAACATTTTCTATTAATGGAAAAAAATGATTTGACAAAAAAATGATGTTTTGAGTTTATTGAAGGAAAAAAGTAGACCATCAGTTTAAACTCAAGAGTTGTTGTCAGTGTGACAATGCCTGAAAGTGTTTCTTGGTAATGAGAATGTTATATCTTGACGTGCTCTGATGTCTTCATGTTGTAACCTTATCTTCTAACGCACATACATACATGAGGCCAGCTGTCAAGCAGCTGTCTGGCAGTTGGGGTCTACAACTGTAGACTCCTCTGTCAGTACAACGGAAGATGGAGCTGCTGACCTGGAAGTCATACGGTGGCTGCAGAGAGGCAGTGTGGAGTCTGGACCCTTCTCTCTCTCTCTCTCTCTCTCTCTCTCAATGTTGTTTAGAGTGACATCTGCCTGTGTGTCTTCAGGTGTTTCCTGAGATCACAGCACTGTTATGATTTGGCACTGTATAAATGTTACAAAGGTTTTGACTGGGTTTCTCCGGTTCACCTCTAAGTAAATGTTATTTAGAATAAAATATATCTGTGTGTCTTCAGGTGTTCTCACTCCATATGAAAAGTGTATTGTGACGCATACCGTGTATAAAATGTAAGATGTTTCCTCCGTGTTGCTCTGGTTTGCCTACTATCTAAATCAATGTTATTTAGAGCTACATATATCTGTCTGTATTCAGGTTTTCTCACAGGTTAACCTCCCATATAGGATCAAAAATAATTTTATTTAGAATGACTTCATTTTTTTAATTAAAAAAAAATCATATCTGACATCTTGATGATTGGCTGAAGTTCATTTGAACCCTTCCCACTTTTCCCTTACTAAAATGTTCAATTTATGTGTCAGTGTAAATTTGCTTTTTCATGTCCACTACAAGTGACCTTTCTACTGAGATAGTGTATGAGGTCACTATAATGATTCCCATTAATGTTTGCTGTAGCCATACAATATGTGCTAACTGTACACATACAATATGACACTTAGTCAGATTTAGTTAATATAAAAACAACACAAACTAATTAAAAGTCCATCAGATTAGATTTGTTTGGCTTCTGTTTAAATTCAGTTTGCAGATGAATTAGAGGCGTTATTATTTTTGTCCATTCACAATGACACCACAGATATAACACTGGATATCCGAAGGTGTGATTCCTGAAGTATCTTCCTTGTACTGCATTTATGTTTTCAATTCAATCGACTCTAGTCAGCTAGTCACTGAATTGATGCTAATGAGAGAGAGAACCAAAACAGTAAAGCTGCAATCTGTAAAATCAAAACAATGAGCTGAAAGATTCTAAAACATCCCATGAGTAATAATTACCTGTGAGTTCATCGATACAGGAACCTCTCACACGTACAAGTAGTCATTTCATACATTGTTCATGTCCCAGCTTCACACTCACTCACACTCTTCAGTCATCTTCATGTCCAGTCTATATAGTTAGTTCTCTAGTAAACAACACTGCTGAGAGAGACTCACCGCACTGCTGAAATGGGTTGGTAATTCAGACAGGAGCATCAGTTTCAGGTCAGTCCTGTTGTAACTAACAGTTCACATTATTCAGCTTGAGATGACTTAATTATGACCTGTATAATAAGACTATGGACTGTGCCTACATTTGAAGAGTTTGTTCATCCTTATCTTGCATATTTCTGACAAGATCATCTCAGAAATGACCACTTGTCTTTTTCACAGCAGCACAATATTTAGCATATTTACTTAAATTCTGTATAGGAATATAAGTTGAAGGCCTCCCCACTGTGCAGAGGACTAATACTACTACTACTAATAACAATGAAACATCCTTAAATCCATTTTATTGGAAAAAGTCAGGTTGTACAACGAATGCAATGCAAGTTACACATATGCGCTGTCTTCCCTCCTCCCTCTTTTTCTCTGTCAATTATTAGTTACAATCCTCCTGATCTTCATCGTGACAGATTTGATGGTGTGAGGGATCCCGTTCTGTCTCCAGGTGTCCCACAAGATGTGCGTCCTCCCTCCCTGGTTCTGCTCCGCATCTTCAGGAGTGCCGTTGAGGTTCGCCAGGCCACACTGGTTGAACCACCATCCCGTGTGGTTGTGCTGAGTGCTGCAGCTCTCTACCGTGCGGTTCTCAATGGAGCAGAAAGGATTGCAGCCATCGTTGTCCACATCTGAGGCGCTGAACGGAGCTGTGTCCTGGTTCTGCTCCTGCTCGTAGCCGCGAAAAGCATCACCTGTTCAAAAAAACACAAACAGAGTTGCACACAGGCATGCATTTGTGTACATGTTGAGTGCATTTAGCATTATTTCTAGACTTATATACTTTGTTGAAGGAAAAAATCACAACTTGTTTGGTCAGTCCTGATTTATTAAAAGACCAGTGTGTTGGATTTAGTGGCATCATTTAGTTTGTCTGTTCTGGGCTTCTGTAGAAACATTGTAGTTCAACACTCGGTGGTGTATTCAGTTGGATGCAATCTGAAACCTCACAGCTAGATGTCACTGAAACCTACACATTGGTCCTTTCAGTCTTACCTGCACTGCCTGCATATCTGCCCAGGTGTATGCTGAAGAACTGGGTTTCATTGTCCAGGCGGAAATCATCATATGATGCATAAGAAGTGACGTCGTCATGGGAGACCAGAGCCATGTGAAGTTGGAACCGAGTATCTTTCTGGTTTACTATATGGAATACCTTCTTCAGACCCAACCAGTGCTCTCCTACAAACACACACATATTTAAATTGTGCTGTTGCTACAATCACTGGAAAGAGCTAAGTTGACTAGTTTAAACTGAGTCTTGAGTAAAGTACATCTTAAAAATGCTCACGTAGATTAAATAAATATTTTAAAACATTCAGTCCTATACTATACTTCAGTCCTATACTTTCCAATCAGTTGGAGAGTTTTGAACAAACACTTTTAACATGCAGCTAACTCATGTAAAGCAGTACAATTTCCACACAATGTAATGAAAGGGAATGCTGGCTCTAAATTCACAGATTCTAGTCTCAAAACTTGACAAAACAGTAATGTGCAATGTCTTGTCTGCTGAGGTCTACAGAGGAGTTTATTCATATTGTGCGTAACCGCTGTAAAACAGTCAGAAAGCTTCGTCTTATTTCTCCCTCTGTCTTTGTGTATCTCCTGCTCTCTCAAACAAACCGACACAAATCAAATTAAAGTCGCTGTTGTCTTAATCAGACTCAGATGTAGACGCTATGATGATGAACCATGTTGTGTTCTTCGTTGTGTGTTCAGTGGGTGTTGACAGATGACTCTCGGGTGTTTTGAATTTGGACTGCAGTGCCAATTTCTAGCCACTAGATATCACTGCTACAAGCAAAGTTACATAATGTTCCTTTAATGTTACAGCATACAATGATATTTTAGCATATGTGTGCTTAAAACTTTGTGGCAGAAGTTTAGGAAAGACTCTATCCTGTTTCAACATGACAAATGATCCTGTGCTCAAAACCAGAAATGATTTCCCAGTTAACTGCTGTGGAAGAACTTGACCGGCCTGGGCAGAGCCCCGACCTCAAACACAGTAATGCTCTTTTAGCTGAATGAGAACAAATCCCTGCAGCCAGGTTCCAAAATCACGTACACGTTCCCCAAGTTCAACAATCACAAATGAGTGTCATATTTAGGCCACATAGTGTGTAGTATGTGCTAATCTTAAAAACATCTCACAACATCATCCTTACATTGGTTTTAAAGCTTCAAGCAGAAAACATGCCTCTGACTAAAACAACTTCATACAACCTGCAAGGTGTCCAAAGCCATCAGCATAATCAGCCCAGGGTCGCTTGAAGTCTGTCAATCCATCAGTCCTCCTTTGCATCACCGTCCATCCACCTCCCATGTAGTCCATCTCACAGAAAACCTACAGCGCATGTGTTTGAGTGGTGAGCGATGATCGAGCGACACACACTGAACGACTGAATTGTGAATGTACCTCAAATGAAGAGTCTGTGTTCTCTGGGTGGACGATGTAAATACCGCTGGGGATCTTGGGAACAACTGACACGAGACTGTCCCTGATGTCGCTGCAGTCTCGCCCTGATCAGAGCAAACAATTAACAGTTACTAAAGCAGCTGTTATTTAATCATCACTGAGGACAAATGTCTGTTCTCTCTATCCAGCTAGTTAAATAACAGTGTTTCGCTGCATTTAAGGATTTTGTACTTTTGAAACACAGTTTACATTACTGCCCACTTATCGTCATATTTGGTGATTTAATCATGATAGATACTGAGAGATTAAAAAAGTCTCATTGGTTCAGAATGTGGAGAACAGCCATGTCTTGTTGTTTTGCACAGCAAGATTATTTCACTCATTGCAAGGAGTCATAGCCTGTGAAACAGTCGTTGGATGTCTTCTGAGTTTGAGTGAATAAAATAACGCTCATGATGTCATTAGGCTAAAACGTTATAATAGAAAGTCTGTGTTACAAACTGGAGGTGTGGAATTTGAAAGGTGTTTATCAGGAAAGATCTAACAAAGAATGCAACTGACCTGCATTATGGGACTTGTAGGATCCAGACCCTCAACTATGGAAATATAATATTCTTTTAAAATAATGGTTAAAGGTTATGCAGTCAGGACAAACTTTAATCATTTATGAGTCAATCTCCAAAACACTGAATCCTACACTTCCCATAATGCAAATCAGTAGTGTATTTTGATTAATCTTTTAACCCTGCCTAGTTAACACTCTGTCTATGTCTTTCAAACTGAGACACCCTTAATGCCATCAGTGGAGGAGTTTGTCACCCATATGGATCAATGTATGTGTTTGTGCATGAGTTACCGTGGGATTGCACAGGTTTAATGGAGTACATTTCAGTGTTGCTTCTCTGAACTTCGAAGCTGAGCGTCTGCACTTTGGTCATCAGCTCCATGACCTGGAAACATCACACTCCTGTTCATACAGCTGACCAATCAGATGCTTAGAAACTCCTCGGTTACTGAAAAAGTCCACCTTTTACCTGACCACTGAGGATGTCCAGGGCTCTCTGCTGCTCCTCCATCACATCCCTCATTAGCTTCCGGGTGCTTCGTCCAAACGCCAACAGAGACTGCTGTAATTGGCCTACACACACACACACACACACACACACACACACACACACACACACACACACACACTGAATAACAAGTGAAGATGATAGATGAAACAATGACACCAGGAAAGAGGAAGAGACTTTACCGCAGACTGAATGTTTTTCATCTCGTAGCAGCTTTATGGTGATATCACATGGGATGGAGCATGTTTCTCGACCTTTCCCCCCTCCAAGAAGTTTGTGGTCTTTGACAGGAGCATCAGAGAGGTCCTCATTGATTATTTCTGAATGGTTAAAATGTGTTCCATTTCCGGTGTCCTAGTAATCAAGAGAGATATAAACACCATTTTCAACGGACAAACAACTAATCTGAAAAATGTTCCTTAAATCAGTGTTTTCATATAATGCAACTTTTTTGTTTAGATGCACACTCATTTCTTGAACCAGGTTGAGAATTTCTTTTTGTACTGCAGAGATAGTATTTGCGCTATTTTTGCAGATCAAATAGCCCAACACATTATAACACAACAAAGATGCTTCTTACATATTAATACATCACTGATAATAATAATAATCCTGTGTCACATGTCTAACACTATAAAAAGGTACCAAATCCTCTAACCTTTGTTACTTTAACTTCATTCCACTGACACTTCATTACCTTCACTCAAAGTATCAGTGTGTGCCATTTAGTGACATCTAGCGGTGTAGTTACCAATTACAACTCGTCCTCCTCTTCCTGTTTCGATGAAGAGAAACTATGGTGGCCATGCACAAAACTCACAAAAAGAAAAAAGTGCAACTCCCTGTCTAGACCCAGTGTTTATTTTGTCTGTTCTGGGCCGCTCCAGGAACATGGTGGTCCAACATGGTGGACTCTGTGGAAAAATGCCTCTGTATATATAAAAGGTTCATTCTAAGATAACGAAAACATAACAGTTTCTACTTTCAGCTTATGATTATTATATTCCATTTCTGACATATTCTGCTAACACAGCGCCTGAAATCTGACACACTGGACCTTTAAGTGAGATTTGGCTGAAGTAAAGGATCTGGATGTTTCTTCTAACCCCGTTTGTAATACACACACCATGACTATTTGAGCATGCTGAACCATTTGCAAAAAAAAAAAAAAAAAATGCAGCTTCGCATTAAGCAGCATTGACAACTATTGTATCCACGATCTGATGGTTTGTACCGTCATCTGACGAACCATCATGATGACGTGACAAGGCAGATGAGTGAAAACAGCTATAGCATGCATATCATACGTACTGTGGTGAAAAGCAGACGAGGATAGAGCAGCAGGAGGACAGTTGTTGTCCACATCATGTCAGTGTCGTCTGACTTTTTTTTTTTCTCCTGGGGAAAGGGGGGGCTGAACTCTGTAGGCTCCGTCACCAGCAGCCACTCCTTCATTTATGTTTGATTTTTCCACAGGGTCTGTGCTTTTCCCTCACATGTCCATCCTTCTCAGTTTGCATCTGACTCCTTCCTCTCAGTTGTCAAACTCTCTCCTTGCTTCCTCTCTGACTGTCTCCACCTCCATCCGTCACTCCCACTTTCTTGTTCTTGTAAATTCCCATGACAACATCCCCGATAAGAGGGGGGTAAAATTTGTAAATGGGTTGATGTTGAAAGTCTGGATGTGCTTCTAACAAGTCGCTGAGTGTGCTGATTCCAGATTTGTGGTAAGGACTGATTACCTCCCTCCTCAATGTGTCTATTAGCAGGCATTGTTATTTTACAGGTTATATCCTGCCCACAGCATGAGAAACATATGTGCAGAGGGAAAGGGGCATCTTGTTTTAATGTAGGAACACTTTCTCCCTGCTGGTGCCTTCAAGTGGGAGCTGCAGCTGAAGGTAGGGTGCAGTGACGGGGGTGAGGGTGTCTCTGCTTCTTGTGCTCATATTTCCACCCTCTGTTACACCCCTTGTGTCTCTCTGTCTCTCTCTTTGGCCACTAACTCACACATCTGAAAACAGCATCCCATAGGGTCAGACCAATTACTCCTTTTAATTGGGCAGTCAAGCAGTGAAGAAAGTGAAAAGCGATAAAGGGCAACAGCACATTCCAGTCGGGGTCCAGCTGGAGCCAGCCGGCCTACCGCTTTCCTGGAAAAACTTTGCTGTGAGAGCCAAAGAAAAGATTTGCTGTTGCTCTGAACCTGTATGCGTTTACAGCCGTGGTCAGTGAGAGGAATGTGAAAAGCCTGGTGCTGCAGCCTGGGGGCCCCCCCCCCACATCTGTCCCACGTTACAATATTCTTGTAAAGCAGTCTTTGCATGTGAATGATGCATTATATCTGCCAGGTGAGATAATGAGATGCAGAAAAAAACACATGGTTTATCATCTAATAAAAGTAAGAACAAAAAGAGGTTAAGAAGACAATATGAGCCCTTGAGAGCATCATTACAAGAATATCACACAAAGAATACTAAGTTAAGTATTTCAGCTGGGATAGGCTTCCCTATCTAGGCTAACCCTGACCCTCCCCCTGGTTACAGAAAATGGTTGGAAGGTCACGGGTCCTTGCACACAGATGGAGGTTAAAAGTCTGACAAAGAGAGAGAGAAAGTAGCATTTATAGAGTTCTTGCCCTGTACCTGACCACGGAGGCTCCTACGTGATGAGTTCAACTGAGGTTCTGCTGTTATCCTGACAGGAGAGTCCTCCCATCCTGAGGAGCAGGCCCTTAGCCTTGAACGTTATCGTTATCAGTCCCTTAGCCTAGAACTCCCCACAGGAACTCATATGAATAACCGTCATTTATGCTTGACATAAAAAGACATACACTGTCTTGGATACATTTGTAGAAATGATCATGTTGCAGTTTTCACAGGTTGTGTTACTACTGTTACTATTTCACGGCAGGGTGCAGAGAGTTCTTGGAGTCTTGTCATCTTCAGACGATGCTCGCCCTTCGCTCTGATTCCAGTCTTTACGCTAAGCTAAACTAACCAGATGCTTTGTGCAGCTTTATATATATTAGATATGAGACTGGCAATGGAAGCCAATAAACATGTTTCCCACAAAAAACCTAGTCCGTGTTTGTCCAAAGGTAACAACACCCACCTTTACAGCTGACTAATTAACACGTGTCTAGTTTGTTTCCGGCATGTAACTCCCCATAAAAACCACAACTTCTTTTTACATTTTGGTTTTTGTAGGTGTTAGGGATAAAGCAGGATGTCACAGGATGTAGAATTGGGGTGTTATTTTATCCAGTAAGTCAACTAGACTGACTGTTGAGACAAACAATTCACACTCACATCATTCACACTCAACAGAGTCACCTATTAATTCGCTGAGTGCATGTCTTTGAGAGAACCCACGCAGACATGGCGAGAACATGCAAACTCCACACAGAAAGGGCCCAGCCGAGGTCGCGTGAACGAAATGAAACGCAACAAATGTTTCAGGTGTGAAGGTATGACAGTGCCATCTACTGCACTTTGGCTCATATTACATTACAGTTCTGTTTATGTTGACCTGCTGCCTGTTGCCTCAGTGCAACTGAATGCTCAACACTGAACGTGACAAGGGAAAACACTTTGAGTAGATCAGAAACGTGCTGCACTGTACAGTATAAACACCTTATCTTATGAAGTGAGTGACTTATATATACATAGACTCAAGCTATACAAAATCAGCAACAATGAAAAGGGCTCAAGTGACTCCACACACACATGCACGCTGTATTCTGTCTGTAAATGATCATATAGGCTATAAAGTGGCACACAATGGAGGCCCTTAGGGGTAAGTGTGGACAAGTACACTCCAGGACTGAATAAATGATGCTCGAGCGATCATAAATCACACGTTGATAATAGACTGTTACGGCATAAAAGCGACAGGTGTAGAGCTGAGGGCAGCAACAAAGCGTGTGGTGATAGATACACGCCAAACGAATCTGTTTGATCGTCACACACTTTGAGGAATCAACATAAAGCTGAATTTCAAGAGTTTCTGAAACAAATGTGTGTGTGTGTTTTTTTTAATTGGTTGAACTTGATTTTCATTTAACACAGAATGAATGTCAGATAAGGTGACTTAACCCTGACACAAAACACAGAAAAGTTACAAAACTGAAGGGTGGGCGAGAGCTCCAACGGGTTCAAGCAAAAGTCAAGAGAGCTCCTGTTAAGCTTGACAAGAGCCCAGAGAGGCGTGCCGATCACGACAGCTGGCAAATGACAAAATAAATATAGAAGCAACTGATGGTCCAGTTTTCCCTTTGTGTTTCCTCCCAAAGTTTGTAAAAAAAAAAACATTTGAAAAATATCTTGAGATTAAAGGTCCATTCATTATCTTCAGAACCACTCCACTAGACCCAACCATGGTACATTATCATGACTCAGTAATTCAGTCTTATTGAATGCACAGTACATAATAGCAGCAGTGCAGCCAGCAGACATTTTTTCTTGAATTCTCTCTCTCTCTCTCTCTCTCTCTCTCTCTCTCTGCTGGCTGGCTGGCTGTCTGGCTCCAGCTCTGTGTGCCGCATGTCTTCCACCAGAGGGCTGCGCGCACGGACAGACTGGGCAGGACTCGTCAGGGGCCGATGTTTTCTCAGTGCAGACCACACCCCTGCAACCCACCCCAGCCCACCACTCCACCACCGGAGCGCACCCCCCCTCCCACCTCCCCCCCTCAGTTCTATAAGCATGTCTCCTGGTAGTCTCTCTTGTCACCTCTGCCTACACTTGGCCGTGCGCCTCTCCGCTTCAGCGGGAGAAAACCACACAAAGTGGAGGCACAGACAAAGAGTTGAAGCAAACTCCACAGCTGACTGTAATATCACCGATCTCCTCTTTATTCCCGGGCTGAAGGTGTTTTTTTTTGATGAATTTTGGAGCATGCACATAAAAAAAAACTGTAAGAAAAAAAAAAACATGTGTCGTGTTGACTGTCCTGTTTTGATGCTTCTTGTCTTTGCTTGGACTGAAATATTTCCCCCTGCAACTGCGGCAGCTTTAAAACGCTCCAACCCCGCCCCTCAGCACTATCACATGAATCTGAACTGGGCTCTGGATGTGAAAAAAAAAAAAGTTTGCAGGTCTCGCTGAAATCACTTTTCTCCACTTGGTTTCACATGTCTATCTTTTTTCCTCGTCTCGGGGAGGCTTTTGGTTGAAGGATTGCGGCGGGGATCGGACTCTCTCTGCGTCTTTTCCCGGCTCTGATTTCTTTTTTTTCCCCCCTGCAGGAATACTGAGAGAGAGAGAGGGAGAGGGAGAGAGAGAGGGAGAGAGAGAGAGGGGGAAAACGGTCTGGCTGCTTGAAGGTATGTGGGAGGCATGTAACGTGTTGGACGCTGCTCACACTGATTTTGGCCGCAGATCGTCGCTTTAAATCTCACTCCTTCGATCTGTTTACCCGGTGATCGGCTTTCTGTCCGCTCCTGCTTGACTTCCGAGATGTTAGAGCTTCAAACAAACGCACAAGGACACAAAAGTTCAAATGGGGTGGGGGGTGGGGGGGTTAAAAAGTGTAAACAAATCCGATCATAACTTCCAGCGCACAGACGCGTCCTGCTGCTCTCGGGGCCTGTTGTTTTTTTTATCCTTGTTTGTTTGTTTGTGTTGCTGAACTTTTTTTTTTTATTCTTTTGACAGATTTTGTTGCGACACCACCAACCAAAACTTTGGCGACATGGACGCGCACCGCGGCGCGCCCCCGGCCGGGCAGCAGATCGTGCACGTCCGCGGGGACTCGCAGACGGAGCTTGAGGCCCTCTTCAGCGCCGTGATGAACCCGAGCAAGGCGACCCGACAGCCGGCCTCTCTGCCCATGAGGATGAGGAAGCTGCCGGACTCGTTCTTCAGGCAGCCGGACTCTCGGGGACACTCCAGACAAGTAATGAGCACAGCACGGCGTGCACGTCAAACCACACGTAGACATAGCAACACACACACACACACACACACACACACACACACACACACACACACACACGCACACAGGAACCAGAATCCTAGAAACCATCTGCAATGTCATCCAGCTCTACCTGCTGTGATGGGAATCTGCTTCTCATCTCTCACATGACGGGGACAAAATAATGGAAACTTCCAATATGACGAAGTTCTGAAATTCAGGAAAGATTGATTCTTCTCATCATTCATGAATCTACAGATTGTTTTCTTGACTAATTGATGACTTGCTTGGCACTTACAGTTTTCCCTCAGCCCAACATGAGCTCTCCAACATAGTCAAACACTTACTGTCATATATGACAGTGAAAATGATCAAATGGTAAATGGACTGTACTTATATATTATATAATACTTTATATAATATACAAGTAACTATATAAAGCGTTTTTACACTACATATCTCATTCATCCATTCACACAGATTCATACACTGATGGCATTGGCTGCCATGCAAGGCGCCAGCCGCTCATCAGTCTGAGGAGCTGACCATTCATACACCTTCACTTGAACAAATGCATTTGTATTTCGAACACTTTCCTTCCTGCCACAGCGGACATGTTATTATGCTACAGAGGGATGGGGGAGGCAGCAGATCACTTCACTTGAAAACTCCGGTATAAAATCTGTAGTCGCGGCGTAGCGCTTTTGTGATAGTGACACTTTTATCACTGCCTGAACCGCAACTTTATTCAAGGTGGAAAGATGATGATGATGGTCATGACTAAGGGACTGCATAATTGATTTAACGTGCTACAGTCCTTTAAAACACAAACATGATGTCATCAGTCCACATTGTTAGTGTCAGCAAAATGTGTCCTACAAGAATTTATGTTTATGGATTCAACCTGATAGAGTAAGAAGCACAAAATCGGATCCGACTAGATGCGGTAAAAGAATAGATGTTCTGTTTAAGCCACAGTGAGAGTTCAGTCTCCTGTTACAGTTTGGACTGATCGTCTTAAATCTAAAGCGCAGTCAAAGAGTTTCACCAGTCGATCACTTTGATTTCACATTGAATGTCATTTGTTTACTTCATGATCAGCACACACTTTGACTCTGCCTGTCTCTGGTATAATTCCTGCAGTCTGTTAAACTCAATCAACACAAAGACTTTCAGACAATCTCACTGACAATGTTCAACCAGCAGCAATGAATACAAGTAATAAAGCCATCGTTAAAGTAAAGCAACCAGTTCCACTGTTCTTCCTTTAAGCCTTTGTTTTTTTTTTCACTTTGGTTTCCATCCAAACCTTCTCTTCCTGCCGGTTTATGTTACTTGTTGCTGTTTGTGGACTCGTCACGGCAGTTATTAACCCAGTCTGTTTTCTCGTCAGGCCAGTTCGGATGGAGGCGTGTGCGGCTCCCTCACTCCTCATCACGTCCGCGCCCATTCCTCCCCTGCCTCCCTCCCTGTCAACTCCCTCTCCACTCAAGCAGCAGATGTAGCAGCGACACCGATCATACCTGATGACGTGCCACTCCCGCACGGTTGGGAAATGGCCAAAACTCCTACTGGCCAACGTTACTTCCTCAAGTAAGGTTTGACGTGTGCTTATTGATGTGTCACTCTGCAGATTACTTGAAGGTTTCTGTTTAGAAAGTAGGTTTTCACATACAGGGGATTTGCCCACCTCGCTCTATGATTTTAAGTCTATACAATGTCAGAAAACAGCCCTCATAAGTTCACGGTGATGTGTTCAGATTGGTTGTTTTCTCTGACTGAAATCAAAGGATCATATAGAACTGAGAAAAACAGCGATCCTCACATTTGAGAAGCTAGAAGCAGCAACGTTTTTTAGACTTGTTGTGTGTTGCTTGATGAATGACTTAAGAGAGAATTCAAATTATCAAAATTATTTGATAATCAATTTTATATAGGCCATCAAACCAATTAATCAACCAGTCGTTCCAGCGTTAAATCTGAAATGCACCAGGAGAACAAGTATTTGTTTCTGAAGTTCTGTCCTGTTCCAGAGAATAGTAGATAGTCCGTCCTTCTTAAATATTTAAATATAGAGCAAGAATAAATTTCAAAGTAAAGGTGCAAACAGTAAAGAAAGTCAGTGGTGTAGAAACTTAATTATTTATATGCAAACAAAAATTGTTCCAACTAGTTTCGCAACCATGCAGTTTCATTCATCAGAGCACATGGCCTGACAGCTCACACTCCAATCTCGAGGGCCACTGCCTTACAAGCAGTGACATTTGTCGCTGTCAGTGTAGATGTACGTGCACATCTGGTAGTACAGGTAAAGCAGGTCTGAGGCGAAACGTGCCCCACGCTTCTTATCCATCAGGTTGCAGGTTGTTGTAACAGATACAGATAAGTTTAGACTTGTTGTGTGTTCGCAGTCACCTGGATAAGACAACAACTTGGCACGACCCCCGACTTTCGCAGCTCCAGTCGGCTGCATCTCAGCATCCCATCTCTGGCGCGCCGGTCCATGCCCACTCCCTCAGCAACCCAGCATCCACTACGCAACCACAAAACATCAATCCAGATGCAGGTATCACTCTCACGCCACACACTCCCCACTCCCCTCACCTCACAATCCTGTCTCACTTTGTAACCGCCTTACAAAGTTCAGCTTCATCGGCAGTGGGTCAGGTCTTTGCTTGGTGTCGTTTCTTCAGGATCCCCTTTAGGTCTCCTTCTTCCATGGCTCTGGTGTCTGTTCTATAAAAGGAGAGATGGGACTCTCAGGTTTGAAATATTAGCGCAGCGTCCCATTAGATTGAGAGAAATCTTCAGGAAGAACAGTGGTGGGAGCTCTTCAAGCAGTTAAAGTTAAAGCCCTTTAAATAAATTCCATGATGTCAGACTTTTAAATGGTCAGTTCACCCAAATTACAAAGAAAACATTTTCTTGCTACACTCCAGTAATGGTGAGCTAAGAACAAGTGTGAGGACACAGAGACTGGTGATGACATGATACAAAGGTCCCAGGCTGCCAGCCTAAATGATCGGTTCACAGTTTTTCTGAAGTCTATCTTAAAACAGTAGTCACATATAAGGACGGGAAACTGCCTGATCTTTCTGGATTGCTTGTCTCTGGGTTATTTGTGTCGGCATGTTTTTCTTTCATTGAAACAGTGGCATCAAAGTCTGTGAGTGAGTCTGTGGTCCAAAGTGTGGCTTCTTTTCACAAAGAAAGATGTCAAGCGTTTTAGTTTAAATGTCCATAAAATGATCATTGCAAGTCAGGGTGGAAACACCTGCAATATACAATCAGCATCTTTCTACAAACCAGGAAGGTATTTGATACATTACTTCAATGTCCAGCCCATCAGTTACAGGTGGTAAATATTCAATGTTATAATAACATTAGCACCATGCAGGTGCCAAACAGGTACATCGATCCTAAAAACCTGCTCAGGCCTTTTACCACACAGAAAACTGGTCAGGAATCAACAAAGAACCAGACCGATAAAGAGAATCAATTATTGCATTGATCATCATCAATACAGTCTTATTGCTTCGTGTCCCTATCACATGAACACAGAAATAGATTTAGCTTGTTGTAATCATTCCTCCTGTTCACACTGGACATTCGTAGTTTCCAATGGAAGTTGGGTGAAATCACTCTTCATTAAAGCTTATCTGAGGCTGATGTGAGACTACAGTCATTCAAATCAGTCAAACCAAGAGGATGTCTTCTAAAGTTTTGATGGAACGATGGATGTTGTCCCCCTTTACTTACACTGGAAACATGTCAGACAGGGATCTCAGTATGTCCAGTATGAACAGGAGGAATTATTACACCAAGCAGCAGCAGCAGCAGTCTCTGCAGGTGAGCACAGAGGAGCATTTAGCAGCGCCGGAGGTGCTAAAAGGGTGAATGTTGGACCGCCATTCACCAGTTGAACGCAACACAACTCCGAATGAGTGATGGATGTTGTTGCATATCTCTGTTTGCTAACAGTCTCACTATGACAACTTAATAACGTGTGTTGTTCACAGCTCATTCCAGCTGCCCCCAAGTGGCCAAAAGTAAAGATTAATATGTTTTCCAGTTCACTCTGGATGATCCACACACCGAAACGTTAGCAGCTCTCATTGGAACTACTTTTTACTAAAGAAATGGTCCCAGTGAAAATATTCTGGCACAGTGTCCCGTGAAGAGATGTTGCTGTTGTAATTTGGCTGAACAGACCCTTTCAGATTAAGACTTTTTTTTTTTCCCTTTTTCACAAAGATCAGCCTGGGTATTGAGGTTATTGTGGTGTTTCACAGTCTACCAATCACTGCATTCAGACAACACACTCTACTGCAGCTATTTACCCACTAACCTTCACTTCTGTTCATACAATCGCACTAGAAGCTACACACAGATTTAAAGGACGTGGGCCAGATTCTAATTTTTTTTTTTTTTTTTTTTTTTTTTTTACTCTCCATGCACTCCATCCACCATATTTGCCTTCTCACTGTGTACTTTCACTGCTGTTCAGGTCCACTGCCTGAAGGCTGGGAGCAGGCTGTGACTGCAGATGGAGAGGTGTACTACATCGATCACATAAATAAGACCACCGCATGGTTCGACCCGCGTCTAGGTAGCACACCATCAAATTTGTGTCTCCTGAATTGACAATTCTTGTTTGTCAATGAGAAACATTTTGTTCCAATGTCCACCATCACAAGTTACTGTTTGGCAACGAAAAAAAAAATAAGAAAGATCGCAAAGTTTTGACAAGTTTTTTTTTTCTCTCATGTTATCACTGAAATGTTTGACCTCCATGAAAATATTTCTCGAATAGTCAAAATGTTCTTTTTTTATGTATCTTATCTTGCAGCCCAGAAGATGAACCCTGGCATCCTTGGCTTGGCGCTGCAGCAAAGGCAGGAAAAGGAAAGGCTCAGATGCAAACAGCAAAGCCTCCCTTCACAGATCACACCACAGGTCAGTGGTCAGATAAAAGATGGACTTTGCTTAACTTGCATTTAAGTCAGTTCTTGTGTTATATGGCTGTGTTATGCCCTATATTTAGATTTAATAGTATTTAAATCACTGTTTCTTATAAACACTGTATTATACAAACAGGTGTGTGTGTGTGTGTCTGTGTTTGTGTTGTAGGAGGCAGGAGGAAGGAACCAGATGCCCGGAGGGATGGACCATGACAGAAACACACAGACACTTGTCCCGTCTCTGGATGTCAGGATCAGAGCCCCAAACCATGAACCCACACTCAATGGGTGAGTTCACATCTAACATGTCTGTCATGTTCTGTAGATCTCCTTTTAGTTTTGTCAAGAGAGAAAAGTGGAAAAATTATGAGATTTGATGCCAATAACATGATCAGTCCTGCTAATCAGTCTTGTTTTTTATTGATCCCAGATCAGTTTTCTGTGTTGAGAAAATCAAAGTAGCCCTTTGCAGGTTTTTTATAGCATCAATGCAACTGTTTTGAGTGTAGCAACAGAATAGAAAAATGTTCCGTTACAGCTAACACCCACAGCGTAGACATGCAGCATGAGTTGTTTTGCAATGTGCAACTGTCAGAAAAACAATCCCACCGTGAGCAAGCACTTGGCGACAGTGGTGAGGAAAATCCTCCTCTTAAGAGGCAGAAACCTCGAGCAGAACCTGGCTCATATGAGTTCAGTGCATCAGACCATGTGGAACTGGTTCTCACCTGGAACCTTTGATCAATTCTAATCCCCAGCGATGTGAACCTCAAAACTTTCCTGAAAGATATTTCTGTGTTTCACTGTTTTCAAGTTGATCAAATGTTTATGTGTGTTCTTATTCAGAGCTCATTCTCGCAACGAGAGCACCGACAGCGGTCTGAGCGTCAGCAGCTTACCCCGCACATCTGACCATATGTTGACCTCTGTGGATCACATGGACACTGGTAATGGACACACACACACACACACACAAGGGGGTCAGAGAAATAGCCCCAGGGTTTTCATAGTCGCTCCTTTTGAAAGAAAAAAAAAAGCTCTGTTATAAATACATTTATTTTACCTGAACCAAAGATGTGAGATCTTTTTTTTCAGCATGCATTCCATGAAAGCAACAGTCCATGATTCTGTGCAGACACCCAGCAGCTTCTTCGGACTTCGGCCTTTCAGATCACTGTGGATATATAAATTGTCCACACAGTTCAGTCACTTTCATCTCCTTTCTTGACTTCTTCAGGCGACACTGGCGAGACCTCCTCAATGACCTTACAGGAGTCGATGCCTGTGCTCCCAATGTCTGAGGGCGAGGAGCTAATGCCCTCCATCCCCGAGGGTCTCAGTTCAGACCTTCTGATGGACATGGAGACCGTTCTCTCTGGGTCGCACATGGACAGAGACAGCCTGCTCACCTGGCTATAGACACACACAACCCGGCCACCGCCTTAAATATGGTTTGACATCAAATCTTCATAACGTGACTGAGAATTCTGGAGAATTTCTGGCTTCAAAAGTGGTACAAAACAACATTTACTGAGAGAATATGTTACGGTTGTGTGATGGATACCTAACACTACTCGCACCCTGAGGAATGTAAAAACCCTGACTCTCACAGAGGATGGTAAGCTGCTGGTATTCTCCTCTTTTGGGTTTGGTTTTACACAGATTGCATGACGAAGCAACCATATTTTTACAACACTCCTTTCTCTTTAGTCATGGCCTCAGATGATGCTCCCCACGTCACTGGTTAAATGCTTCAGAGCTAATTTTAGAGTACAGATTTATTTTATTGTCCCCACATGGGTAATACTGTTTGCAGCAAACTTTTGAAAAACACAGTGTCATGTCAGTGAAGCTTACATGTAGCAGTCAGAAAAGACGGGTTAGAATAACATAAAAGATGCTCTAGAGACAAGACAGAGAAAGAAAATGTAATATCTATATGAAGTAAAGTTACTTCATATGTTTTGTGGAACTGACATGTAGTGCCACTACCTCTGAGCAGCCTATAATTTGTGACTTTAATGCTCATAGTCATCCAAAACATGTTAATGACTCATTAGGACTCATTAGGAATCATTTATCTGGAAACCAAAAGTCTGATCACAGCTGACACTCATCAGGGTACAGGATACACCAATAGAGGGCCGAGAGCCAGTAAGAGGACAAAGAACACTAACACGAGTCCTGATGGTCAGTTAAAGTGCTTACACGCCGAAAAACAGTATTAAAAACCTGTCTGTGTTGGAAGACTGTGGGGCTGCTCCAAACCAAGTTTCGAATATGTTTGAGGGTTTTTGAAAATTAAGTTAAGGAGGATCACAGTGAAGACCTCATTCCTGACAAATCAAAGCCGGGCAAAAGCATTCACATTCAGAGGAACAAAGGCTACAGCAGAGTGCCGCTATGTAGAGGAGTCTTAACTTTGGGCACTAAAACTACAAAAGTGTATTATATAATATAATATACAGAGGATGTCTGCAGTGAATGAATACATGTTCAGTATAATGCAATCCAACACAATACTAGATTTAGAAACTGTAAACCTGACATACTGTATCTGACAGCCTGAACTATAACCACACCAGATATATGAAACAGCATCTCTGTTTTTTCCCCTTTTTTATTTTATAAAAGATAAAAGTGTGTTTATTTTTTATAACATTAGCCCACCTGCAGAAAACCCTGCAAGTTTCACTATAAAGTCACCTTTTATGAACTTACTAATATCCAGGTTCTGTTCATATTTAGTTTGAGTTTTTATGGGATTGGATTGCATTTTATTGTAAAGTGTTGCAATCATTCTGTTCACTCCAGCATTGAATATAAGCTTCAGAAAGGTAGTATTTATTGGACATTTGCTTTATCAGATTGCATTATATTGTTCAATTGCAATGTTATTATGTCCATCAGTTGTTTAAGAAATTATGCCATGCATTTGCCATCAAGGCCTGGATGGTTTCTCTCCTTATAGTGTGCAGCAGAGATTTTAGCACTTTCTACTCATCAACACTAATACAGCTCTCAGCGGCTCTGAAACATAAATGAGAACTAGTCAGTTAATCGACTTTGAGATTGAGATGTGTTGTTATTTTTGTTGCATTCCTAATAATGTACTTCTTCACATCTACTCATTCAGTTGCATCAGAGTTTTCCCCCCTCAGCTTTAGAACCTTCAAATCACTTTTTTTTTTGTGTGTACTTTTCAGCCATCTGTTGTTTTCTATTCATTTCCAAAATGAATGAGCAGACTGTTGAAACTTATCTATCATCACTCACTGTGAACAATCTTTTATAATCATGGCGTTTTAATGCAATTTAAGTGCGGCCTGATTTTGACACTGCAATGACAATGTAACACTACTACAAAATAATGCACGCTTGAAGTTCACTGTGATGAATTGTTTCTTACTTTGAGAATTCACACACAGCAGATTCCAGACCAGAGCTTTAATGCATCAAAATGACAACAAGTTTTAGACCTTTAATTAAAACTTAATTCCCTTCATCAGTGTTGTGCCTTTTAAATCATCATAGATAGAATGTACAAAAGATTAAAGAACAGCCGTAAATACATTACAGTGTCACAAAAATATCTTTAAAAAAAAATATTCTCTACAAGATTCTGTATTTTTCTAATTCAAAACACAGTAAACTCAAATCTTTTCAAACTTCTTAATATTTATGAATAACTAATTCCAAAGTCTGCAATAATTCAATACTCAACGGAGGCAAGTATCATGGCCCTGCTAATAGATTTTCTTATGTATGGATAAAGTGAAGAGCAGTGGAGAAAACACATTGACGTTTCTAAAGCAGAGCAGCATGGTTTGCAGAATTTGTTGTAAATAGCCTAAAACGTGCAAAGTCACTGTTGCAATCATTTATACATAATCCTCCTCGGTGCCATTATGATATTAGTTTTCTACCATGCTGTAGAGTTATCATTTCCTCGGTCCTTGGCTCCAGTTTTCAGTCCTAAAGAGCTAAGTACTAGCAACAGACTAATTGCGGATGCTGTGTTCTTGGTGTATTTTGTTTTAACTGCAAGTGCTATCTGGTGCATACAGAAGCCAATCAGCAATAAGGGGAGCTCTTTAACTCTCCATGTTTAGTTAAACTATATAATAAGTATATCATCTGTTTTTTTTTTATCTGCTGGGTTGTTTCTGCAGTGTGTTAATTATTGGTGACCAGCTTCACTTTTAGATTCTAAAGTATATAGAAATAGGTGAAAACTTCTATCACAACACCCCCAAATAAAGGGCCAAGTCATCTAATCTTTTCTAAATTAAATTACCATGGTCCTGGAGCGACTTCTGTTCATACACATAATGCAACACACTACCTAGCCTATTATTTATCTTAGCATGCGTGACACTTGCTATGTATGTTACATATAATGATGTTTATTATCCTATTTCCTATTTACAGAGAGTTTGAAGGCAATCAGACTTGTTTTGTACCTTTTTTTTATGCATGTGCTTTATATAAATATACTTCTTCTTACTCTCACTGTAATCATTTTAAAGGAGTTTCTGTTTTAATAAACTTTTAAATACACCTGGCACTGAGTTTTTAAAGTCATGTGTCCTGTATGATTGTAAAATGACACCGTGACTGGTTTCCATTGTGTTTGCATTTGTATTTGCACAATACGTTCATTTAAAGGTCCAGTGTGTAGGATTTAGTAGCAGTGAAGTTACAGATTGTAACCAAGTGAATACTCACCCACTCCTCACCCTCTTCTTCTAAGCATGTAGGGAGAACACACATAAAAGGCAAAAAGTCATATCTGTTTAGGGCTACTGTAGAAAAATGGCTCCATGGAAGCCATTCAGATTCAGCTCCATGGAAGCCTCCAGATATAATGCGCTGATTTTGCGGCAATGAAAACTTAACGATTCTTATTTTCTGGTTATTATAATAATATAATATTATTATAATATTATAATAATATATAATATTCTGTCCATTCAACATTGGACCTTTAATGGGGTGTTGTGGAGTATGGCACACCCCCAAATTATACCGGACACGGTAGAAAGAGAATCCGGTGGATTTGCGGTCGCCCCTACCGGCTCCGCCGCGCTCCGTTCAAAAGCATCCCAGAAGTCTCCGCTCGGCTCCAAGTGAAATACGCGGCTGGAGAGCACCTGGAGCGAGCGGAAGCCAAACACTGATTAAGCAAAGAGAATCCGGTGGATTTTCAAAAATAAAATACCCTGTGAAACTGCCAGTCGTAAACACAGAAAAAGCGAAACTAATTAAATAGGTAGCATACTTACACACGTAGAAACAAGTTTAGATAATAAACCAAGAAGGTGACCGAATCTGAGCAACTTAACAAAGTCTGGCGGGCTAAACGCTCCCGGTGCGGTTTGAAGTCGCGTGCAGGACGGACCAAAACAGACAGACAAAGACGTGTCTGGTGGATTTGGAGGAAGCAAGTTTATTCCTGAAATGAAGATGATTTATGATTGAACGACTTCAAAAACCAGAGCTCATTTGGTGTAAAGGGTTCTCCTGATCCACACTCCAAATACTTCCTGGCCAATTTGGAGCCAAGATTGCGGAGTTTTTCGAACCATTCATATGACCTCCACTTTCTTCCACTATCTCACTTCACATTTTAGCTAATCAAGGTGTGGGTGCACTTTGTCAATGAACACGTCTACTTATCAGGCGCATGTGTCATACTGAAACAAGATAGTTCGGGAAATACAAAACTCATTTTAAATTACAGCTGAGTGATCTCCTAGTTTAATTTTATTCAAAATGTTACTGCGTGCTGGTATAAATGTTTCAGTTGAAAGCTCTTAAAACCATTTCAGCAGTTGGGATTTCCAGAGATTTGAATCTCTGTAACAGTCAAATTTGTCATTCAACTCAAATCAAAAGCTCCCCTTTTAAACCCTCAGATTGAAATGATCTGAGTTTCACTCCAGAGGGGACACGGGTACTGTAGAAATTTTTTGGAAGAACTGAAGGTACTTTACAAAAATGAAGTAAAGGGTTGAGGTAATCAATCATCAGAAGCTCGTTTGTGCTATGAGGGAAGAGAGAGGTCAGTAAAATGTTAGATCCCGCCCCATGGAAGTCAGGGGAAATACCAAAACCAGATCAAACCATCAATATGTAAGAGACTCACTGTGCCTTCACCATCGGACTGACAGAGCCTCTGTGTGAGTACGTCTCTTTGAAATGAACTTTATATGATGTGATGTATAATCATTTTAGACAACATAACGATTTTGACTTTTGACATAATGTTGTTGATACAGTTAAGACAATGTCATATGTAGTTTCTATGCATATTGTGTGTTAGATGTTTGCAATATATATCTTCATTCATCATGATACAATGTTTAACGACATGGAGTCATGTTATATGATGTATTTATGAAATGTATGAATTATAAACTGTTCACATTTGTAGATAATCACGCATTGCTTGCGGTTTTACAGCTTTTTATATGTTGCTATATTGTTTAATCAATAAATGGTGTTTTTAATTCATTTTTTAAAAAAACAGAAATAACATTTTATTAATGAAAGAATAACGTTTGTTTGGTTGTCACAGAAGCCAAAACATCTCGGTATATAGTATTCAGAACATTACAAAATATATTAATTATACGGTAGTTTATAATCCCTCATTTTTATACACAGTATTTAACGTTATTCGTTTATAAAACAGAGAGCGTCTGTATTCATTTCATACTGTATTGTCCAATAGATGATGTAACGACAGAGGAATGTGATTCTGCTTATTTTTCATGTATGTTCTGTGACTGATGTAAACATGGACACTGTGTACTCTGTAGGCTCCGTAGGCTCTGCTTGAGGTGACTTAAGGGACTTACCTAAAGTGTTTCTAACAAATGTAAACACTTTACCGGTTTCGTTTCACCGGAAACAGCGGGGGCGGCAGCGGGTTGTGTGTGTGACGCGAAGCTTCCAAGTGGCTGCCTGGGACTTTCCATACCGAGCGACTGTCGAGAGGGTGAGTGTACCAAAAAGACGAATCACAGATGCTTTATATGTGGTCTTGTAAGCGTGAGTCACCCATACCAGACAGCTGTGTGTCCTTCCTCCGTGCTGCGGCGTGAAGTTATTAGCGTTAGCGGATGCTAAAGTTAGCGAGCTAATGTCCGTTGAGCCTGTCAGGCTAGTTTGTACTGGGCGTTGATTGTCATGTCATCCGGCCACCGATAACTAACGTTACATTTATGTTCCCTGTGTGTTTTATTTATGTTTTTAATTGTTTCACATCAGACCAATTCCCTCCTAAATATCAAACGACATAGCTAGCGTTAGCTAAAGTGGAATATATAGCAAAACACATCTACGCTGGAGCTACAGCCGGAAGTGCTTTGTGAATAGCCCTTTGCTTAGTTATGCCATGAATGTGTTCAGGAAAGTACCTAACGCTACTCTACCGGAAGAAACAGCTGTAGGTCATATCTTTACGAACTTGTATCACAGAATGAGTCAGGCAGCAGAATAATTGATTCGTAGATAAGCTGGAAGTTAATTAACAGCTCGATTAAAGGGGCCCTCCAACATAAAAGTACCACTCTTTGCTTTGTCATGGGGCCAGCGGTGTTGACGTCATCTGTTGCTCTGGGAAAGCCTTGTGAAGTCTGAGAAGAAATTACCCTGATGATGTCATTTGGGTAATCTCGGTTAAATTACACACAGGTGGCATGGAAGAAGAGAGACGTGGGTATTACCGGGCACAGGGAGGCAAATGAATTCAAATTACCGTTCATTGCATTATGGGAAATGTAGGGTCCAGTGATGGGGATCTCTCAGCCTCTGTCCCTCAAGTGAAATACTCTATATAGGATTCACATAGGTTTGATGTATGGTGTATGGAGTTTGAAACATTATTTCTACATGAACACAACTTTTGTTTTTCTCTTCACAGGTCCTGCTGCTGTCATTGAACTAAAGAGGGGCGTGCATCATCTCCAGCAAAGGAGGATTAAAATTTTCTTATTGGCTTTTTAATATTCAAATATGGAAACTTAGACACCTACAAAAGGGATGTCCGAGATGGGGGGAGGGGTTTGAGAACATATATCCCTTGGTCTGCGTGCATGCGTGTGTGTGCTTGATACATTTATTTAATTTATCATGTTTGAATCGCTAGATATTAAGTTATTAGACATGTCTGTGCTAAACATACAAGATGATAAAGTGTATACCGATCCTGGGTGATCTGACCACGGTGTAATATTCTGATTATTGATTTGAGGACGTGTTTTAATTACATCTTTTTAAAATAGTCCATCCTTTTTTACCACGCGGGATGTGTTTTGTTAAACACACACGCACACCCACCTGGAGTGTAACTGATGGTGTCAGCAGTTAAATGTGCAGCGGTAGCACGCTACACTAGATGCAGGTCAAGTGGATCCAGGTGTGAAGAACAGGTTGTGTGGAGTTGAGTAAGATGTTAACTAAATGACAAATTGGTCACGTCGTGCAGGATGTATCAGTACTGTGATGATGGACGGGTAGTTTTGTTTCTTTAAGCTTTCGTTTTCACACTTTCTGTCTTGTGATCTGAGTCCACCCTCACCCCCTTCCATGATTTTGTTTCAGTGTGTGTGAGTGTGTCTGTGTGTGAGAGAGTGAGACCTTGGGTTTTCTCAAACCCCTCTCCCTTTGAAGGACATCTCTTTTGCCTTCATATCGCTCTACTTCAATCCAAAAAAAAAAAAAAATGGAAACTCTTTCTCAACTCAAAAACAACCAATTTTTGATGGGTCTGTGTCGCAACGGGCCTCCACCTGACCTACAATATGACAACTCCTCAGGTAACAATTGACTTTATCCTAACTTTCTGAGATGGTTTAATCTTTTGTAGAAGTGTTTAAATGTTGTTGTTGTTCTCATCACCAGAGCTCTTCCGCATCTCTACTTTCGCTCGATTCCCAATGTCTGGAGTCACAGAGCGAAGCCTGGCGAGGGCAGGTTGGTTCTATACTGGCGTGGGAGACCGTGTGCAGTGCTTCAGGTGTAATGTGAAGGCAGAGGGCTGGCAGCCCGGAGACTGCCCAACAGAGAAACACAGACAGCTCTCTCCTTCCTGCTCCTTCATCCAGAGCCTCCCGTCTACAGCCAACCTGCTCTCCTCCTCACATTCTGCCTTCTCCCCGCTCCGCATTGCCCCAGCCATACCAGTAAGATCAATGTTTCAAATGAGATAGCCCTTGTAAAAGAACGTTTCCACATAGCTGAAGACATGTTAGAGGACAATCATTAATCTCTTCTTTGCTATTTTTTTCTTGTAGCTTTCTGGTCCAGGTCCAGCCGCTCCTAACCAGACAGCAAGCCAAGGTGAAGACCCAGTCGGCTACCTAAACATGGGCTTCTCTGTTCCACCACCTTCTAGCCCGCTTAGCTCTCGTGGTGTGGAGGACATGTCCCACCAGAGACCAACATGCCACAACCCGAGCATGCGCAGAGAGCAGGACCGCCTGGACTCCTTCCACCCCTGGACGCTCTCCATCATAACTCCTGCTGAGCTCGCCAAGGCAGGCTTCTACTACCTGGGCCAGGGTGACCGAGTGGCCTGCTTCAGCTGCGGAGGACAGGTGTGTATCAGCACAGGGATGCACAAAGATGGTTTATTTTCACAGCATAGGTAGCACAGGTGGCACAGGCAAGTGTGTGTCAGAGTGTTAATAATGGTTTCCTCTGTAGTTGAGTAACTGGGAACCAGGCGACAGAGCTGTGTCCGAACACCAAAGACATTATCCAAACTGTCGCTTTGTGCGCGGGGACAGAGCTGACAACGTGGCACTGGCTGGAGCACCATCCCAACTGTCTGCGGGAGGCCCCGCCCTCAGTAACGTGTCTAACCCCGCCATGCAGCAGAGCGAAGAGAGGCTACTCACCTTCGTCAACTGGCCATCTCGTATCCCCGTCCGGCCTGATCAGCTGGCTAAAGCTGGCTTCTACTATGTCGGTAAGAATCTCAAAGAGACGCAGTTATTCAGTAACAGCAAGCTGCTGAAGGAGAGTGAACGTTGGACTTGCATACACACAAAACACAACTCCAAAGCGTCATATCTGCATATGTAAATAAGGAAGTCTTGCTAACACATCTGCTGTGTTAACTTTGTGAATTCTCCTCAAGTTATTTCAAATCATCTTTATCAGAATCGCTCTTTGTTTACTTCCAGGTCGTAACGATGATGTCAAGTGTTTCTGCTGCGATGGCGGCCTGCGGTGCTGGGAGTCTGGAGATGATCCCTGGGTGGAACACGCTAAATGGTTTCCTAGGTAAATGCAGCTGACCAGACAAACTGATCAGATTGTCCGTTCATATGTGTGGAGGATGATTGTGGAGGTGCAGTCTCACCTACTTGAATGCCCTTATATAGGCATATGCTACCTCATGATTATTGTGCTCCTCCAATGGACAACGCCTGGCTCTGCCACCCGTTCGTTCAAGGCAATCCAACCTCTTCTCGTTTGTTGTTCCCCTTCTCTTCCTTCTGGAAAAAAAATCTCCTGAAGACCCATCTCTTCAGAGAGTATCTTCTCTCCTAGCACTACATGACAGTTCTACACCTTAAAGAGTCGTCACTAGCACTTATTGCTGCACTGACTAAATAAATAATATGTAATGTACCTCTGGTTAAATTGCAGGTGTGAATATTTGCTCCAGGAGAAGGGACAAGAGTTCGTTCACCAGATCCAGGCTCGCTTCCCTCGGCTGTTTGAGCAGGTTAGAAGAAATCAGCAGAAAAAAATGTTCATTGTTCAAAGACTTGGTGTGGAACAAGTCATTTAAGAATGTTCTTTCTGTTTTTTCAAAAGCTTTTAACAAATGGAGACAGCAGCTCCAGAGAGTTTGTGGATCCACCTGGTGAGTTAGAAATGACCTTTAGCTAAACTCTCCCAGCATTCATCTGTTTATTAAAACATTTTGTGCTCCTCGCCTCACGTTTCTACTCTCTCCTCCTCTCAGTGGTTCATCTCGCACCAGGAGAGGAGCGGTCTGAGGACGCAGTCATGATGAACACCCCTGTGATAAAGTCTGCATTAGAGATGGGCTTTGAGCGTAGTCTGGTCAAGCAAACGGTCCAGAGCAAGATCCTGACCAGCGGAGAGAACTACAGAACGGTCCAGGAGCTGGTTTCAGACCTGCTGAGCGCCGAGGACCAGAAGAGGGAAGAGGAGCGAGAGATGCTGGCAGAGGCGATGGCATCAGGTACAACTGATGGTCAAAGTATGGACGTCACTGGGATGTATTATGAACAGCCATGAAGATCAGTGTTCATCAGTGAACATTTGAACGGCATGAACAATAAAATAACTTTGTGTTTCAGATGGTTTCACCTTTGTGAAGAGACACCAAGCGGCGCTGATCCAGCGTCTGAAGAGTGTCGAGCCAGTGTTGGAGCATTTAAGAGAGCAAAATGTGTTATGTAAGTAAAACAGCAGTTACATTATCAAACTTATCACACTTCACAGTTACCTAGTGTTTGTTTGTTTGTTTCAAAATCAACATGTTTGAATGAAACTACATCTCCCTGCACTGTGCGGGAAAACTGACACCAAACTCCCTTTAAGAAACACGACATTTTAGCAATTCATCACGTGTCCATAAAAACACATCATATTAGAAACACGAGACAAAGTGTGTCATATATGTCGACAGTCTCAATTTGGCATCAGTATAATCCTTAAAGAAACTGTATTTCATCACGTGCTGATGTTCAGTATAAACATCACTCCATCTCGTGATATCGCTTCAGTATTCAGAAGATGAGTGAGTTAACGCTTCTTGCTTGTTCATCTACAGCTACTGAGGAGTACAGCGGTCTCAAAGCTCAGACATCGGCCCAGCAGCAAACTGCCAGGCTGATAGAGCTCGTCCTCACCAAGGGAAATGCCGCCGCCGAGGTCTTCCGCAACTGGATCCAGAAAAACGACGTCCACCTGCTCAGAGACCTCATGGGTACGTACATCTTTCCCACCAGCAGAAAGAAAAAAGCATACAGTGGTATAAAAACTACATGAACATTACAAAAAGGAGCAAAGTGTGTGTTTTCATTGACTTTAAGGCTAACTGCATGTTGTCTTGGCCTTTTTCAGCTCAGTCAAATGAAGCCGCATCACCAAGCCAAGATCTTTCAGGTATACAGACAGACCTGAGCCTGCCACTGAATGCTCTGTGCTTCAGTTGTTTACTCTGTGAAGCATTATTTAAAAAGTCATAGATCTATACTTAATAAGGTATAAGATGGATAAATGAATGTTCTGGTTTGGTTTTGCAGACCTCCCCATGGAGGAGCAGCTGCGGCGCCTGCAGGAGGAGCGTACCTGCAAGGTGTGCATGGACAAAGAAGTCAACATCGTCTTCATCCCATGTGGACACCTGGTGGTGTGCAAAGAGTGTGCGCCATCGCTGCGAAAGTGCCCGATATGCAGAGGCCTGGTTAAAGGCACAGTCCGAACCTTCCTCTCATAAACAAGATGTCACAATGATGTGACTGAATGTAAGCAATATGACAGAAATCTATATTTATTGGGAAGAGCAAGAAGGTTGTTGTAAATATTTTTCCCCATCTGACTCACTTTACTTAGAAGATGTCACTAACTTTCTTCATCGTTTATCTCATTAACCAGATGATATCTAGATGCACACAACCTGATCTGATGTAAACACAGTGCGGCTTTCAGACTATTAATGGGTATTTTTCATGTTATTGATATAAATATGACAATATAGAAAATGATCAATATTCTGTGTTCCACTGTTCACTGAACAAAAATCTCAACACGTAACAAAACAACACAAATAAACCAAGGGTCTTAAATAAGATATTATTGTAACGCTTTTGTTTCAGAACTGTAACAGCAGCCTCCCTCTTTTTTGTCAGGGGTATCGGTAAGACTGGAATAATAAATCGTTATTACAAAAGATGTGTTGATTCTTCTGTCTGAATAAAACAACCAAGTTACATCACCTGACGCAAATCAGGAAGTACTACTACTACTGTGGAGCATTTTGCTGTGCTTGCCGAGTCATAATCTAGAAATATTTCATTTCGCTCATTTTGTCTGAAATATAAAATCACAACCATAAAACTATTGGCTTTTGTGAGTTAGTGAACAGAAAACACATTTCCAATGTAACTGTCACATCATTGCATAACATTCTGTAAGCACTTATCCTTACAGTGGTGATAAGTTATTACAGATCATGGGTGGATACATCCTATTTGGAAAAATTAAAACCTTTAACATAAATTGGTGACACTGCCTGGCAGTTAGCAGGCAGTCAGCATGTGCTTTTATTAAAACACTAAACTTGGTTTGTTTGTTTTAAGGTTTCCTTTCTTATTACCATGACTGGAGTCCAAGCATCAGCAGTAAAAAAACAGAGCAAATACATTCCAATGGAATAAATGTGCCGATGCCCAGCACAGAAAATTAAATCTCAGTATCACACACACCTGGCTGTCCCAAATCATCCTTAATTCCAATTTTTGAAGGATTTTGATGGCTGGTACAGAACTATCTTCACAATATTTGAAATCAACTGCACATTTGAATGTAAGACCAAAAAACGGCTATTGTAAGACACATTAACACTATTTAAGGACACTGGTGTAACAATTTTGCCAAAAATGGCTGCTTCTGCTACTTGGCAGACAGCTCTCCCTCTGAATTAACAGTTACTTTCATAATGAAAAGGGAACACAGCTGACAAGTCTCGCATGTCCTCAAACAGATAAACTAAGTAACTGCAGCAGTGATGATAAAGGCGTGTAAACCTTATTCAGTGAATGAATACATACAAAACACGCAGACACTGAATCGGTTTTGGTTTATACAAATATTTATTCTTTCACAAGTCTCTTGTGCCACAGTTTAGATGATGCCAATCTGTAAAAAAGAAAAAAGGGACAGATTACACACTGCTCCTCTACAGAGTGAACACATCTGTACCTGCACTGTCTGGCATCAGTGGTTCCTTTGAATGCATCACAAACATTCAGATCAAATAAAAGTTTACATCACCTGCACAGGACTGACTTCTGAGAGCAAATGCGTCCATGTTACACTGAACTAGCTTTCAAAACTCAAGAAACATTAGTTAATACTCGCCTTGTTTGCAACATCCAACGCATCGTAATCTGGAGCGAGACGTACGTACGCCTTCTTCTCACCGTCGGGCCTAACATGGGTCAGAACAAAACAGACATGCACGAATGAATGGATGAACAGAGGGCGTTAATCTATGGTCACATTTCTATTTACAGTGTTTAAATGTTTCTAACACCACAGGCAGAGTCCGGAGCAAACAGTTAATTATAACATTAAATTCCGGAGTCTTACAAAACAAAACACATAACTACAAACATGGATGTGATTAGAGAGTTTCCAGCAGGACATGAGACTGGCATTCAGCTCAGTCTGGGTTAAGCTTTCTACCTGATCAGAGTGTTGACTTTGGCGACGTCGATGTCGTACAGCTTCTTGACTGCGTGTTTAATCTGGTGTTTGTTTGCCTTGACGTCCACGATGAACACAAGTGTGTTGTTGTCCTCGATCTTCTTCATGGCGGACTCTGTTGTCAAGGGGAACTTGATGATGGCATAGTGGTCCAACCTAAAAAATAAATAAATAAAAAAACAAAACTTAGACCAAAGCCCTCATGCTACCTTTACTACAACCACGTGAAAATGTTTTGTTGGGTGCATCAGCATTTTTAAAGCTAGAATCACGCTTTTTCATACTTTGATCGCTATTTACCATCACGCGCACCGGGTTTAACGCCTGCATATTTAGCAGCGCGACGTCACTGTAACTCACTTGTTCCTGCGAGGAGCACTCTTGCGAGGATACTTGGGCTGCCTGCGGAGACGAAGGGTTTTAGGGCGACGGAAGGTGGGAGAAGTCCTGATTTTCTTCTTCCTCTGGCTGTGGACGCCTTTGAGCACAGCCTTCTTGGCCTTCAGAGCCTTCGACTTGGCCTCAGTCTTGGCAGGGACAGCTGAGTAAGAGAAATGGCATGTTAGAAAGATGCTCCTCTATTTGTAATAAAGCACAAAACACCTGGGAAATGTAGCTAGGCCACCCCATCAGGTCCCTTTCTGTCTTAATCAACAGGGAAAGCTACATTACACTGTAAAGCATACACATTAAACCGATATTCACTTATATCTATCAAAGAAAGCACATCTAACAGGACAAATGACCATTTAAGTCAGTTACCGGTAACCAACCAACCAACACACAAGCTGCCATACATAGTGACACATGCCTAGCCGCTTAGCACGGGACCCTCGCTCTCCTGACGGAGACATAAAACTAACACAAAGACGTCAAACACTCCGCATTTCTAACAGAACTACTCTTGTTCCATCCAACCAAGCTGCTGGTGTTCAACATTAAGTGTTCCTGTAACACAACAGCAACTGAAACGTCCAACACGTGTAACTAGCTAATCAAACACACCGCACACTTACAGCTACCGCTAACGTTAGCATCAAAGAGCTAGTCCACAAACATAATAATTAGTTTTATAATATGAGGCTCTGTTACGACGTTACGTTAACAGGCCGCGTCCACGACACTCTCTGTGGTCAGACATCAGGACAGGAGCAGTTTATAACATGCTAATATTAGCTTAGCATCACGTTCCAGTATACATGCCGGAGACCGTCCTCGTAATCTACATATTTAGACATTTCACAGCAATACCCCGACATTATTTCAACCATTGTCACTTTATCTACACATATTGGGTTCTTCTATTGAGGCTCGGGGCACTAAATCTTGTAATTTGTGCGGATTATTCAGTTAAAATCGGAAGATTGACGAACCTTCCTTCTTCACCTTCGGTGCCATGTTGAGAAAGGAAGATTGGACGGGGTTTCCTGCGATATAATGCATGGGCGAGATCTCACAGCGGAAGTATCGCGATAGTTAACGAAGCTATCTGACTTCACCGCATGGAATCTGAATATAGGACACATGGTATGATAATAATATGATATGATCCTGATCTGTTGTCCAAGTCTATGCATTACAATCATTTTAATAAAAATGATCACAGAAGCCAGAAGAGGAACATTTATAGATACATTATTTTCTCAGTCTTACCAGGATAACGAGGCATTTTAATTAGCTATTTATTGCATTATGTTGAAATAACAAATGTTAATGTGTGATGATATCGGGGGAATTTTCTCGAGATCTTAAGATAACGAAACATTGTTTTCCAGAGATAATACCATAAGTAATTTGAGATCTGGAGAAAACAAAAGGATAGTTTAGTATATTAAATCTTTGCAGGAAACATCATTCAGTGTAGCAATGTCAGAGGAGCAGGACAATGTTGCAGTTGCAATGATTTAATATACTATACTATCCTTTTGTTTTCTCAAATAAATTATGTTTCGTTATCTCGAAAAAACAGTTTAATTATCTCAAGATCTAAAAAATATTTGTTTTTTCGACGTAATGAAATAAATAACTGAAGATTACAGCAGAATCTATCTGATTTCTTTTTTCTTTCTTTTGTAAATGCAAAACCAGAACCCACATTGTCTCCAGCAGCTGATTTGATTTGGTGTCTGCATCTGTGTAAATTATTACTATATATTTACTACGTTTTAAGAGACAGATCACGACTCTTTGTCATAGTTTGATAAAGTGTATCAATCCAGTGTGGAAATGCAACATCATAAAATTATTCGGTCTTTGCTTTGACCTCTTTTTCCAGGAACAGTTTGGAGACAAAAACAAGAATGCAGCGAGGGCTTCTGGTATTTGTATCTGTACACCATCTGAATATTATTTGAGTGTTTTTGTTTGTTTCATTGCCTAGCTAGCTTCTTTTTGTTTGTTTGCTTTGTTTTATGAGTGAACCACAAAGAGCTGTAAACAGGATTACATGGCTACACTCTAATGAGTATGTACATGTAAATTGCTTCAAGTCGAGTGCTGCTCTTGATGTCAGGTTCGGAAAATCTTTAGTGTCCTGTGACCTGAAAGTTCCTGAGTGTTTTACTTTTCACACACCTGAGGTTTCTTTGCCATGACAAAAAAAACCAACAGAAGATATGCTGGAAATCTTCACTGTGCTGGAGACAACGCTAAAACATATAATTGTGCTCATACGTGACCTTTAAATGAAGCTGTCAGCAAGCTGCAGCTTGTAGTCTCCCATCCCACAACAGTCTTTATTAGTTATAGTACCAGTCAGAAGTTTGGACACATCTTTGCATTTAGAGGTTTCTCTTTATCTATTTATTTTCATCAAACGTTTGACTGATGCTCTTTATTAAAGTGTAAAAGTACTCTGGTGTATCACTGGACTTGGTATCTTGTAAGTTTAACAATCATTCACTGCAGCTTTAATTTTTCTTGTCGATGTCATACATTATTTTTAAAGTCAAATATCTTGATCCACACATATTTATATCCTATAAATCCTATAGCAAGTTAGCTCTTCCTGCTAAGTCTCTAATTACTCTCTAATAAAAAAAAAAATCTTGTTTATGAAACTGCATACATATATATACACATTTATGTACATGAGACAGTATAATTATGTATATTAATATACGTGTAGAGGAGAAGCGCTTGGAAAATGTGTTTATACTTCATCCTACTATGTTTTGAAAATGTACAATTTAATTTATACTTGTTAAGAGACATTCATTTTAGTTTATGTGCAGGTTTGACATGTTACCTTTTTTGTGTCAGATCAATCAATCAATCAGTGAGTTGCAGGTGGGCAGATGGAACAAATAAACAAAATAACACACATAAAAATATTTATTTCTTACTCAGATAATTCAAAGTACAAATGTGAAAATTAGCCAGCAGACAACAGGATGTCAAAAACAGGAAAAAGAATCCATCTTCCAGTCTGTCAGTCCGCTCATACCGCTCCTCTCTATTCCTCTTGTGTTGAGTTTTTCTTCCCCTTTTTCCTGATGAAGAGTTGAACAAAATCGAAATTAATTCTTTCTTTTTTTTAAAACCAACATCCTCAACGTGTGATCTCAAATCACTCCATGCTCATGTGACAACAGATGATTTGCAAGCAGCGGTGGCAGTTTTTTGTCTAGTCATTCATTCATATTGGGTGTAAAAATATGAGCCTACCTACCTGCTGACTTCTAATCCTACATGTAAGCAAGACTAAAGCTCTTATGGCATTAAACATTATATACAGGAAAGTCTGTCCATGACACCCTCCTTACTTTTTTAACTTGACCCCAGAGGAATTTGCTCCGTTCTTCTTTTGTTTTTCTGGTCCTGCTTCTTTCTGCGTTTCTGTTCTTTTCTTCAGTCTCTGTCCTTTTGTTTTCTTTCCTCCTCCTTTCTGCTGCTGTGCCGCCGTTTGAGATTCGCCTCCTCCTTTCTGCTCTCCACCTGCTGCCTGCTTCTCGTCTTTCGGTCCTTTGTTTGGTCCTTTTCCTTTCTTCTTCATCAAGAAGCGCGGCGTTGTGCAAATGGTGCTTCTGCTGGGAGGTTTCTTCTCAAGTCTCCGCTTGACTTTGCTGGACACAAAACAAATCGAGGTGGACGATTAGAAGCAAATCACACAAACTGAAACTCATCAATTCAATAAAAAAATCTGTTCTTGACTGTGGAGCTTCATCAAGAATCTCTTACCTGTGTATCTTCTTGAAGCCGATCATGTAGTCAGGAACAGGACAGCCAGCCTGTTTTATGACATTGGCAATGCTGGAGAGAAACACATTCGGAGGAAAGGTTGAAATAATGTGATATTAATATCTGTGGAAAACAGCCAAAATATCTGACAGCAGAGACTGGCAGGAAACAAACAGGTCCTCCCAAAGACTTGAGGGTCCTAACATTAACAGTCATGTCTGTACAGGTGGTATAAGGCTGTACAAAGGAAGTCAGTGTGACTTACCTGCGCAGCAGTGGTTTGTCGTTTTCTGTGAAGAAGGTGATGGCTTTGCCCTGATGTCCAGCCCTACCAGTCCGACCTGAGGAACACAGAATAGGAAGTAACATGAGAGTCTGATGGGATAACTTTGTCAAAAACCAAACAATTCACAATGCTATGAAACTAACCGATGCGGTGGATGTACTCCACGGAGCTGGTGGGGAAGTCGTAGTTCAGCACGAGGTTGACTCCTTTGAAGTCGATTCCTCTGGCGAGCAGAGCCGTGCAGATCAGTACCCAAATCTTCCCCGATCGAAAACTGCTCACCACGTTGTCCCTCTGAAACAGAGAAGCCGCTTCACTTCTGCACTTCAGGGAGGACCCGCAATACAGTGCGTTGTGTGTGTGTGTGTGTGTGTGTCGCGGTGCGTACCTGCTGCTGTGTGCGCTCTGCGTGGATCACGTCTACATTTATGCCTTCATACACCAACTCGTGGAAAAGCTCCCGCGCTCGCTCTATAGACTGCACGAACACCAGCATGGGAGGCAGGAAACCCTGAAGGTGGTGAGGAGGAAACGTCTCATTTAATGTTCAGCCACAAAGACACGAAGAAACAGAGTCAGCACTCGTGTTTTCTTCCACCTTTAATTGGACAGTTAAACTGCAGAGCTCAAATGTCTAAAGAATAAAGCCCCATCGATGATAAACCATGTTGATGCTACTCTGACTTGTGAATGGCGTCATTTGTACGTTTCAAGTCAGTACGTAAGTCACACACCATCAACTATTTGACTGATTTTGGTGAAACTGGTCTGGTTTTCCCTCTGACGTCCTCCGGCTGCTCCGCATCAACTCTCTGTGATTTACAGACTTTCCTGATGGACTGACTGAAGTGATCTGCTGCCAACTGTAGCTGCTGTCAGCTCAGCTCGTTAGCCGGGCTGCACACACTGTAAGCTCAGAGCACCGGAGGAGTTTTAGTGTTTGTACCACAGGTCAGAACGGGAGCAGGGCAAGCAGGCAATGTAACCATGCTCAGCGGCCTCTATGGACATAATGGCAGAGGAGGAGAGACAGAAGAGGACGTTGACAGAGAAAGGTTAGGAGAGAGTGAGCGAGTAAGAAGCCGCCGGACAAGAGTACATCTGGGACCAACTTTTAGTGGTTGGTGAGAGCTTGGTGAAATAAAAGGCCGAAAAACAGACGGTGAGCAGGGCTGACTATATTATCTGGCTGCTATGTCTTGTGTTGTCACCTCGCTAGTTTTAAAATACCAGTTTCTACATCATGTTGCTTAAAACTAAATATAGTAATTTTTAGTTTTAAGCGTTCCTTACTTTTTTGATGATATCCCTCATGGCCACCAGCTTGCCGTTCTCCGTCCCGACAAACAGCAGCTCCTGCTCCACCGTCTCAACTGCTGTATTTCTGAGAAAAGCATCCATTTATTGTTTCTACTGTGACAAAAGACAATATGAATCCTCCACAGAATTCTGCATGCCGGTTATTACCTGTGTCCAATGTTGACAGAAACCAGGTTGTCGAGGTTCAGGCGGCACCACTGCTCCACTTCGGACGTGCAGGTGGCGCTGAAGAAAGCCCTGCGCACCTTGGAGCCAGAACAGGCCAGAAAAACGGTGGCGAGCTGCTCCCTGAAGCCCGTCTTACCGCCCTCAAACAGCTTATCAGACTCGTCGACAACCAGCCACTCCACACTGAACACCAACAAAAGGCAGCAATCAGTCTCCCAGAGGAGCAGACGGTTATGACATGACACAAAACCGCTGCACCGCTGGCTAGCTACTGGCTAAACTACTTCTAGTGTTTCATATTTTATTCTAGCTATGTGATCATGTTTTTATTTCTTTGCCACAGTTTTAGTACCGTCTGATCTCTTTTCATATCAGTACTTAATTCATTGTTCTGATGATGTTTCTCATGATTAACGACTGCCTCTTTCACGTGATCAGCTCTATTAAACTGTGAATTGAGGAAGTCAGCAACGCCAAAAAACACAAATTGAGAAAGACTGGATTTTGAACCACGCATTATGAGGAAGGAAGCTCGTTCAGCGGGTTTGTTAGACTGCGGTGAAGAAACTACGTCAGAGCTCGAGCGTCACCTGCTGAGGTCGAGAGCGGGGGGGTCCTGCTTGAGGAGGAAGACGAGTCTGTTTGGAGTGCTGACGAGAATATCTGCAGGGAGAAGTGTCAGAGGTTAAGCAGTGAGGGCGACGGCAGAGTTCAGATTTGACCTCTTCTGTGGAAACATCTCTCCATGTCTTACCGTATTTTTTGTTCGACTGTGGTCCGTATTTCTTGGCTGCCAGAGAGGCTTTGTCTATGATGTGAACTCTGAATCCTACACCCTCTGACAGGCGGAGCAGCTCCCTGTAGGTCTAACCACAATCCAGCAAAAAGTATTTAATAGGGGCTTCAAACCTGTCTCTTTCCACGATATCAATAAATAAGATGGAGATCATGATTTGAGAAAGTGGATTCATTCTGGGTGTGTCTCTCACGAGTACCTGGCTGGCCAGCTCTCTGGTCGGGGAGATGATCACAGCTCTGAAGCCGAGGTTGGCTGGCTGCTGGAGGTGAGCGAGCAGCGGGAGACAGAAGGCCAGAGTCTTTCCCGATCCTGTGGGAGCGCAGGCCAGCACTTCCCGACCCTGATCAACAAACCACACACACACGTAGAAAACCTCAAAAAACCACCGCACACACACCGTTCACCAACAGCTGTCTGCGTGTGTCTGCACTCACGTGCATCATGAGCGGGATCGCCTGCATCTGCACTGGCGTCGGGGAGCTCAGCCCGGCGTCTTTGATGTTCTGGAGGACGCGCGGGCTGAGGCGATACTCGGACTGCAGCTCCTCGAACGTGCACACGGGGTCGGGCACGTCGCAACCGTGCACGTTTATGCGGTGCTGAGAGCGAGTACGATTGACCTGAGAAGCAAAATGCAGGGGAAAGGATGGAGGATGAGGTCAGGGCGCAGACAGAGTCATACCTTTACCGCGGAAAACATCGTGTCGTGATCTCTGTGAGGACCTTTTCTTGGTGAAGATGCTTCAGCCTCTTCAGGGAGGATTTCTCCTTCCCGTCGCTCGGCAGGTCTTGGATCTTTCTGTCCAGCGAGGACATCCAAGTGATGCCGCCTCTCTCTGCGTCTTTTGGTGGACCGCCACCAGCTTCAGTCAGACAGACAGAGACACAGAGCTTATATATAGTTCATGACAACTTTCAAACATCTGGAGGCGACACAGTCACACACTCATCCTTTACCTGCAGCCTCCTCCTGGTTGCTTTTCCTCTTTTTCTTTTTCTTCTTCACGTTCCTCTCCCCATCCCTCTGCTTCCTTTTGCCTCCTACCCCAGAATCTTCATCTTCATTTTCACTTCCCACCTCCTCCTCCTCCTCTCCATCATCCTGCCTTGTGCTCCTCTGGGCTCCATTGGTTGGTCCTGGGCCAAAGAAATCGATCGCAGAGAGACGATCTGAGGACACGTCCCCTCCCTGAGACCTGACAACCTGCGACATGACACAGAAGTACCGTCACTACATGTGTGGGACATATCAGCGTGACACGCTGTCCAACCTCTAGTTTGATAGAGTCCACATGAAGGGACCAATCCTCCCGAAACCTCACGCGCACTCAGCTAGCACACGGGGGCTAACTCGGGGTTAGCGTTCCAAAGCGTGTCTCGCGCTGCCGTTGCCGCTCGCGCACAGCTTCACCGACATGTTGAGCTTACCTTGAACCGAGCGGCGTCCTCACCGAACCGCTTCAGGTCAAATTTGGCTCCAGCTCCAAGTTTCCGAAACAAGTCGAAGGCGTCCATCCCAGCAGCAGCGTGGTCTGCCCGGATCCACACACCGACAATCAACATCCGGATCATCCACCAGCAGCTCTCCGCTCCGGACACTGCTGCCCCCTGCTGGCTGCACGCAGATCGCTCTCGATAAACTCAGACACACAGTAAAGGTACAGACTGACTGCTGAGTTTTTGAACAGTTGGCGGTTTCATGTATCCATTTCACACATTTGTTACTTTCCTTGTATGCCAGTATTCACGTGACTCATTGTGGTTTAATGAGGCAAAACAGCATGTTCTGCCTCTGTGAAAACAATGCTTAACTTCATGATTAGTTACATCTATGGCTACAACAAGTTTAACATATTACATTAATACATTTTCCCAGCAGGTCCTCTGCACAGTGGAGCTGCAGGAGTCTCCGACTGGATCTGCTCTGCTGCTCCATCAAGGTCATGTAGGGGATGTGAGCTATTATCCACAATGTGTGAGTGTTTTATGGAATATTCCTCTCGCAACAAGCGGCTCCAGGGCAGGGCCCAGCAGAGAGCCAGCCTTCTTATTCAGTTTCTGAGTGTCGCTGGCTGTGGTGCTGCTGCAAAGAAAACTGTATTTGCAATAGAACATCTGTTCCGTCCCTTCCCGCAGACAGCCTCTGTGTTGCACCTCCAGTCCAGTCTGTTGCCCAGGTGCACACTACCGTACCTGTAGTCCTCCACCACCTCCACCCTGGATGATAACTGCGCTCTGGTCAGATCTAGACCTACATTACACAGAATCAGACCACCAGACAGGATTCAACTGAAATGATTTAATGCTCAAAGTGATGTTCGTGTGAATACACTTCCTTGTTACAACATTAAAGAATTAACATCACATTTGTGCTTGACAGGCACACTTCAGTTTTAGGTTAAAGGAACTTTTGGCTGTTGGCTGCTTGGTAATCCAGTCTTACACTTAAATTCATATTTTCAGTCACTGCTGACTTTAGAGAATTTAAATATGATACTTCATACTCCTTGCATGTATGACTTTTATTGCTACAGGTAACAGAAGGTTTGGACATAAAACAAAGTTTGAACTTGAAAATAATTATATTTTCCATTAAAGCAACGCTGACTGTTGGATTTGTATTCATTGACTTTTCATTTTGTGCAGGACAGCATTTGAAATCTAAATGGCACGTTACGATATGGAGCTGATAAAAGACTCTGAAGCCAAAATATCCTCCTGTGTGTCAGGCAGTCCATCAGCATCATCGTTGCAGTGTTCACACACACAATGTAGTGCACTTCATAATCTGAATTATGGCTCCGCAATATTACTGGAATCAATGAAGGCATTTAGAATATTGTTCAAATATGGATGTACTGTAAATAGAGGATCTCATAACAGATGAAGGGAAATGACAAATAAAACACGTAAAACAATAAATTAAAGTTCCTAAACAAGAAAATCTGCAGAGCAATAACAATATGTCCGTGTCATCATTATGAATCCACTCCAAGGAGATGAATCAGTCATGAGCTCTCTTTTTCGATTTGTCTGTCATGAATGTGGCAGGCGGCTCACAGCGACAGCGTGAACCTCGGATCTTTCTCTAAACTGCTGGTAGCTATCAATGTGAGTGTTGTTGTTGTGTTGTTTGTCTCTGTGCTATATGTGATGAGCTGGCAACTTGTCCATGGTGTAGCCCTAAGCCAGCTGGGATACCCTCCTGACCCCCTCAACCCCGATGAGGATGAGTGCTTACAGAAAGGATCTGTGATGGGTGAATGTGATATGTAGTATAAAAAGCACATTGGGTGGTGGCGGGCAGGAAATGCGCTAAATTAGTATTTGTAAAGTAAATATATATCTGAAGTTAATCCATTCAAAAAAGTGCAAATAGACACAAGGAATAAAAAGTGAGTCCTGTGGTTCTTTGTTACGTAATCATTCGCCTTCAGTCTGTTTGTGGTTGGATGTTTCTCCTCTCATCTGTCCAGCCTGAGAGTCGGAGTCAGAGACAGTTTTCTGAAACCCAGCGCACGAGCAGGAATTGAGATTCTCTACAACTCTTCACAGGTCTTTAGCAAATCCTCCAGGAAACACACCACCACCTCCCTCCCCCTCTCCTCCTCTCCCCTCCCCTCCACTTCAGCCTTTAACCCCTTCAGTCTGATCAGGGTCTGCTGCAGACCTCCAACTCTCTGCTGAGGGGTGAATCTGTCTCCCCCTGCATCGTTCTCTCCCTGTTCCCCGTCTCCCCCTCCTCCCTCCGCTTTAACGTATTTGATCAAATGCTCTTTGATGCCCCTCCCCTCGTCCCCGGACAGCGATTCCGCGAGGGCGGGCATGTCCTGCGACTGGCTGACGCTGAGCAGGTGCAGCAGAGCTTGTGACAGCGTGTGTCGCAGGCTGGCACTGTAGCGGTATTCTAAAAAGTCGTTTGTGTCTTCGCTGTTCTCCAGCGCCCTGGCCAGAGCACGCCACACACAGCTGAAGCGCTTGGCGTCCCCGTAGCAGCCACGGTGGCTGGGCACTGCCAGGGCGGCGGCGGACTTGATCCGCACCTTGAAGTTCTTACAGGAAGTGACGACGTGGCAGAGGGAGGAGAATGCGTCTTGAGACCACAGGGCTGAATCTGAAAACAAGAGTGAACCATGAAGTTTGACATGTGAGAAACATTCACGTAAAATTCTGTTGGCTACACCCACACTCTGTATGCTAAGCTCAGGAATACAAAGTATTTATGTAGCCGCCATAAGTGCTGTTCAAATTCTCTTAGTGATAAGGAAAGGAGCTTCAATGCCTCCTTTCTAATCTCCTTTAGCATAGGATACACCGGACCATCCTTTACGTAAGGAAAGGAAATGATGCCATCCCACAAATCCTTACGGCAGGAACAAAACCAGAACTGTTCGGTCATTCTTAACCATTACAACATAAAAAAACAACAGATGTGCTGATGCGATATAAAAACTTCAATCATGAAGTCTGATGTTAGTCTGCAGGTCTGTAGTTTATCAGCACAGATTGCAGTCTGTTAACAGACAGACAGACGCTCGTCTCTTCCCTGCTCTGTGTCCTCACTGCATTCTTATGAGCTGTTCATTCCTCTTTGTCTCCTGCAGTTCTCTGCATTAGTTCTGTTGTTGACTGTGGAGTTAATTGAGTGGACAGGTGGGTGAATGTGTGCAACCAGTTCCAATGTGACAAACACTTTGTTTCATGTTTGTGACAGGTGGCCAACATTCCTAAAACATTAAAACCTTAAAACATTTATTATTTTAATTCTGATAATTATGACTTTATGAAAATAAAGTCATATTTTTCAACCAGGTTGTTATGTATCCTGACCCATGCGGTAAGAACACACAGGGAGAAGTATCTCAGATGTGTTTGTAGTCCATCTTCTGAACTTTGTAGTTTCACCACAGACCAACGTCAATGACATCTGTTATCTCCTGACACTTTCCATAAGGAGCAGGTCTAGACTGTACTGTAGAATATTATTTACAGACTCACACAATGAGGAAGTAAAAAACATATTCCTAAAATACTGAGCTGTCCCTTTAAATCCTGGTTGCTCACAACAGTGAGCCAAGTCGACCAGTTCACACAAAGGGAAATCACAGAAGAGCGGCCCGCGTAGTAACACTCACCGAGTGGCAGGGCGGGGTTTCTGAAAGCGTTTCCCAGCGCGTAACAGGCGTTCCATCGGACCTTCATAGTGGCCTCCGATTGGACAGTTTTAACCAGAGCGCGGACTGCGTCTTCCAGTGGCCGCTGGAACGCAGATCGGGTCAGCTGACTCTCGCGCAGGAAATGAAGCAGATTCCCGAGTGCTCGCACCGCGTTACACTTCACCTGAATGTGGGGTTGGACGGAGGAAGCAATCAGTACTCTTTGAACAAATCTGAACTTTTAAGTGGTGCCGCTGTGCGTAAAAGCGTGGCTGCTCTCACTCTGTCTTTGTCAGCCGATGCCCGAGTGGCTGCCTGCAACATCTTCAGTAGCAGCATGTCTGATAACTCCTCCTGGAAGTCCACACCTACACTCTCCCTGATGAAGAGACAGGAGAAGACTGTATTCTTTTGCATGCTTTTGTCAATGGTCAGATTTTATTTCTTTGTATCCACGTTTTCTTACATATTAACAATGAGCGTGTCTGTCAGGTTGCCTAGTGACCACGCAGCCTTGGCACGGACATTTGGAGATCGATCGTCCAGGGCAGCGAGGATGGTATTTGCTGTGTCGGCCACGAACATCACATCCTGAAAAGAAAGAAAGAGAAAAAAAAAGAACACTTAGGAACAACAGAAGAGATTCTTGTGGGTCAGAACATGCTGCTCAGTCGTCACTACCTCTCTCAGACAGGGGAACAGGATGTAGACTCCCAGAGCCCTCACAGCTGCCGTCTTCACCAGATAGTTTTCACTGTAGGTCAGCCCGAGCAGCACGGTGATGCACATCAGCTGAGTCTTGTCCTTAAAAAAATAATAAAAAGGACATGTGACACATGAAGCTTCGCAACAGCTGAGAAGAAACAAACAATCCAACTCACGGGTAGCTGTGCGAAGGCCTGCGGCAGGATGGAGGAGAGCGTGTCGCAGGCGCTCGTCTGCAGCGTGGGATGCTGTTCGTTTTGCAGCGCTGCGTTCAGGGGGCCGCTCAAGACTTCCGACCAAAACGACACCACCTATATCATGAAAACACGTCAGAGTCGAGCTTCTCATTGAGCAGCCACAAAAATCGGAGTGAAAATAAACGTTCAGAACTTCAGCAGACTGTGTAGGCATGGCAGATCAGTCGATACAGATAGTTTGCACTTACTTGGCTCATGGGAACCCTCGAGCTCTCTGGCACGTTGTTCTCTGCTCTGTACTGCTGGATTATTCCAGTGCCCAGCTCCTCTAGTAACTAAACCAGGTAAGAGATATCAGTGCACAGAGCTTGACCATATGATTGTCATTTCATAACTGGCACTCTCTGATGGAGTAAGAGAAACTGATGTTACCTTTGCTCCATGCAGCTGTATGGAGGGGTCAGACTCTCCCAGGCAGCGGGCGCTCACCTGCCCGATCTCACACAGACACGACTGGGCTAGAGAGAAGTAGCCGCGCACCAGGTGGGACATGACCTGAAACGCACGACACACTTTAACAATTCTGATTAAAAAAAAAAAAAAAAAAAAGCTTTATGATCACACCCATGATCTCTCACCTGCAGTGCTTCTAGTCGGACAGGGGAGGGCTCTAAAGCAGCACCTCCTCCCATTCCCGCCCCGTCACTGTCTGATTGGTCCTCTCTGGGCTGAGTCACAAGCGACACGCACAGCTGCAGCAGCCACGGTGATGAGCTGTCCTCCTCTGCTGGTGTACGGGGATGGCCGGGAGAGTGCGTGTGCGAGCTCCTCTGCGATGGCGTGACCGGCGTGCGAGAGGGCGAGGACACTCCGTCCCTTCGTCTCCAGCTGAGAGCCGAGTCCTGCGGGGTGAACGAGCCAGCGCTGCTGCTGCCCTCCGGCTGTCGGAGGAGGAGCTGCACCTCAGGGAGAGGAGCCTGGGTCGTCACCAGAGCCCCATAAAGTGTGAGGACGGACACGCGGACGTTCACATCTGCAGGCAGGAGAGCAGTCACATTAAAAGAGAGTTTGTTCTGATCTGTCTTTTAAACTCCTTGTCCGGTGCACCGATGTAATACGCACCTCTGTGACGCACATAAGGACGCATCTGCTTCCACAGCGGACTGAGCAGACCAGGTCTGAGGCGGTGATAGGGAGCATTCGCCACCAGGTAGGCCAGACACTGAGAGACAGGAAAGGTGCAGATAAGCCGTTAGCTGACAAGAAATACAAACTGAAGTTCGTCTCAGCACAGCTTGTTTTATTCATGATGGCAAATAGTACGGTACTGTAGAAGCCCAGGGCCTCAGGGAGTGTTTGGATAAACTATCACACTTTAATTCACCGATGGCAATTGATTTTATTAAAAATAATACTTCTAGTCAATAGTTCTATGTTCAGACACTGGGGAAGAGGGTCTTCAATAACCTTGAAGAGAAAAATATATAAACTGTTCATCACGTGCGTGTATTCATACCTTTATGACCTGAGTGAGGGTCTGAGGGGAGGTCTCAGCCAGCAGAGCCAGACTGAGAGCGCGGTGCAGCTCTCTAACAGCCGTGGCCAGCAAGAAGGAGAAAGGGGTGTAAGACGTACGAGGAGACGCCGTGTCTTCGGCGACGGCCAGGAACTGACGGGAGCCGTCCAGCATGGCCGACAACACCTGAAGAGCACACGCCCGCACCTGGAGGGAGAGAGAAGACACAGATGCTACAGCCTTGCACCGCGAGGAGGAGCGGGGCACGGGTGATGGTATGTCGTACCTTTGGAGAGGGGTCCTTCAGTATAATTGTGAGGAGAGTGAGAGGCGGGGGTCCGCCAATAGGAGAGTCAGGGATGAAGGAGGACCAGTACCCGTACAGAGTTCTCTTCTCTACACCTTTCACCACCGCTAGCAGACAGTGCAGAGCTCCCTGACGCACGCGACCATGATAAAGCCTGAAAGGGAAAAATATAATAAACTATTTTATGCACATGGAAACCTTTTAGAAAGTTGATTTTGTAATGTGATGATGCACACACCGTCTTTCCGTACCTTAGTTTGCTCTGCGCACTGCCTTCTGGGTCAGAAAACTCTGAGTCTGAACTGGTTCTTTTCCAGGAGGGGTAAAGGGACTGAGCAGAGGGTTTAGACAAGGACTCTGTCTCACCTCTGCCTCCCTCTCTTACCCCTCCTTTCTGAAGTGCGAGCACTGCCTCTCTGTCTTCCTCTTCATCTTCCCCTCTGCTCTCCTCAGTGCTCGTCTTCTTCCCCTTCCCTCTGTGTTTCTTCTTTTTATTCTGTGGAGAGACATTAAAAAAACAATTCAACCAATTCAACAAAAATCTGATTTTAAAGCGGCCCTTACTAGAGGGTATATAAACAAAAATGAAGTCTTACCCCTGAGGGTTTGCCCGCTACGCAGCATCCTTTGGCGGCTCTGAAGTTTTCTGTGGATCAGTGGGTTTCTGTGTGGAGAGACCCTCGTACTGTGGAAGAGGTGCTGGGTAAAGCACAGCCGGCCACTCCACACTCACACCTGGAGTGCCCTGGAACATGAGCCTCTGCAGAAAACATGTACAATGTTATGTACAATATAATTTAGAAAGCATTAGAACAATCTGCAAATTCGTTACAATGTTGTACCTTAAGTGAGGCCAGTATAGACCCGAGGTCGTCCCCTGCGCCAAACTTCCACTTCCCGCCTGAGAAAACACACTGAAGCCCCTTCAGTGCTGCCTGGATCACCTGCACAGAGGACACAAGGGCACACATGGATGACTACATGTAGTTTTCCCCTGTGAAATGTTCATTACACACACACACTAATGATCCGTACCATGCAGTAGAAGAGCTCATCGGTGTTAGGAGGTTTGGGCGACTGCAGTGTTTTCAGGAAGACGCTGAAAGATACAGTTCTGTACTGATCGTCCAAAGGTGGCTGACCAGGGATCCTGGAGAGAAACGAGATGGGAGACCACAGAAACCGTTACGACCAAGAATTCACAACTCGTGAACACAACACTAACGTAAATGAATCATAAATGGTCATTAGTCATGTTATTTATGCATCCAGTAGTTCATCCATTTAAAGTGACAGTTGCTAACTGTGTCTGTTTGTGGACAGCTTTCGCTAAAAACAGCTGCCTGCTGCACCTGAAAATGACCCTGTGAGAGTGAGAGAGAGGCACCTAAGGAGGTAAAGTGGGCAGGACAGGTTGATGTTGAGGGCAGCTCGAGTTGCAGGTGAAAATTCTCTTTAGCTTCATCACTACGAGCAACTCATTGTTGCATTGTCTTCATGTTTCCATGACTTGTATTCTTGAATTGTTATAGCTTCAGGTACCAAGAAGAAGCATTCAGCCTAAAAAAAAACAACCTATAATACAGTTTGTGACTCAGAAAGAAAATGATGTTTCCTGCAATGATTTAAAAAACCAGGCCACCTTTTGTTTTCTCAAGAGCTCCAATTTAATTATGTTGTTATCTCAAGATCTCGAGAAAATGACCTCAGGATAAAATTGTTATTTCGACATGATGACGTGAGTAACTTGAAATTTCAAGAAAAGAAATGAACTCAAGATCACAAGAAAACTGAGGGAACACAATACATGACGGCTTAGGGCTTCCATAGAAATGTACTGGCTAAACGAATTAGCATGTTAAAGCCTACCTGAGACAGATGTTGGCCATGCAGGTGAGAGCAACACGGCGTAACTCCATGTTTGGCTGAAGTGGAGAACTATACAGCAGCAGGACTCCGTCTGCACCCAGCAAATCGATGAGGTGCTGTGGATAAGAAAAAGAAAAAGAAATATTAATTCATTAACAGTTAATTATAAACTTTCATAAAGCTCTGCAAATATCTACCTGTTGACACTGAGGTCCATTTCCATACACCACTGTGGAGAGGGCGAGGAGGACATCGGAGTGTGTCCATGTACTGCACACTTTGAGTGCCCTGACGGTGTAGTTCACCAGCACATCCAACGTGTGCTCATCCATTATTACCTGATGCAACAGCGGGAGCAGACAGTAAGACATGACTCAGCATCGCTCAACAGCTCCACTCAGAAAGTGCAGCACGCTCGCATACGCAGGCTGGGATATAACTTCTACCGTTACCTTCAGCTGGTTGAGTAGGTGATGCACTAGTTGGCAGAGTTTGATGACTAAATGTTCTTGACTCAGCGGCACAAGGCAGCTGGCGTGTTTCAGCAGACTGCACACATCCTGAAATAGAAAACAGCAGAGGCTCAGCACAAGACTAAATGAATTAGGACTTCGGGGTTCCATCAGCTTTGTTGCTTACAGTGAGTAAGAGGTGGCATCACTCAGTGTCTTTTCATTTCCGGAGAGTGACCACCAGGAGGGCAGTGGCACCATGTTCTCAGAGCCTGCACTAGCCAGCTGGCACTCACAGAGACTTTGACCCGCTCTCTGTGTTATTGAATTTTCTATTCCTGTAGTGTTCGGAGTGACACATACATACTTTTAAATGGAATGTAATAAAAGCACAAACATACAGACACATTACAAGGTTATATGAAGTCACATGTGGGCCTTGAGGTCCTTGAGGTATTAGTTGTTTGTCTTTGGCTGGCAGTAGCAGGTGCCGTCCTATCTCAACACTGTGGTGGCCAGGGTTGAAGAACTCTGGTGCTGTATTAGACATAATAGACAGCTTGCCACTGACATTCCAATCTGCGTAAACCAGGCGTGGGCAAACTGTTCCACAAAGGGCCGGTGTGGCTGCAGGTTTTTGTTCCAACCAACCAAGAGCACACAGTTTGACCAATCAGCTCTCTGAAGACTGAGATCAGTTGATTAAATGAGTCAAGTCTGGTGTGCTGCTGCTTGGTTGGAAAGAAAACCTGCAGCCACACCGGCCCTTTGTGGAACAGTTTGCCTATGCCTGGCGTAAACAGACATCTGTGTCTCCAGACTTAATCATGTTGACGAAGGCACCATCCTTGGTAAAAGCAGTCTCTTTAACCTAATTTGGGGCGTATACTATTTGTGGTGCTATCTTGGGGTTTAAAGTCTATCCATCAGCATGAGCTCAGCAGAATGTGAGACTGACTCAGGCACTTCTCATGTACTTTGAGGGTGTCTCTAATTCTCCTTGGCCAAGTGTCAATAAATAATACAGCATAAGACATCAGAGGCCCCTGAACACTTTCTTCCTTCCTGACCTCACCACTGACCTTTGTCTTCAGCAATTTCTCCACAACACTCTGGACTGGCATTCCTACATGCATCAGACTGTTGTTTGTGGTTCCTGTTGCCTGTAGCTCTGACCTCCACGGCGATGAAGTGCTTTGAGAGGTTCATCCAAGACTTCATCACGTCTCACCACAGTCCAACAGATCCATGGGTGACACCATAACAACTAAAATATTTTTTTTTTAAAAATCACCTCATCCACACTGGCCTGACTTACCCAGGCTTCAGGAGGAGGAATCATGTTAAAAAGCTGTTTATGATTTGCGTGATTTGATTGAGGCCACAGGGCATGCTGAAGAAAATGAAATGCTGCAACCTGCGGCGCATAAATGGAGACAGTTCAACTTTTGGAGACCTGGACTGACGAGATGATCAGACCGGTCAAACTCTGGATTTTGGGATGAAGCATGAGAGGAATTACAATAGCCTCAGGATCAGTGAGGCTCTGGTGGAGGGTGGACATATCTCGGTGTCTGCATCACAGATAAAGATATGCCACCAGATATAGTCCTCTCACATTGACACCTCGAGGAAGAAAGCCCGTCAGTGTCTCTGTCACCTCACACATCTCAAAGACTTCGGGCTGCACCTCAAGGTGCTGAAACAAATATACCTGCGCCACAGAGAGCATCATGACAGGCAGCATCAAACCGCCCCGAGCTCCACACCCCACACTGTCCTGTGTCAGCCTGACAGTCAAACTAAGTTTAATTTGGGTCTTAAATACAGACCGAGGCCGGTGTGTGTTACCTCTGGTCGGATGTTGATGGTGGGCTCGAAGGTCTTGTTGTAGTTTTCGGACAGCAGCTGGTCAAACAGCAGGTTGAGCTCCTCTCGTAGCTGCCCGGTGTCTGCTCGCAGGGCTCTGAGCCTCGCTGAGGAGCGGCAAAACTGTTTCTCGGCGTCGGACGAAGAGCCGAGCCGCCAACCATCCAGCGGAGTGAACGGGGCCGCCTCCGCGGACAGGGCTACCGGGGGAAACACCGGGACATCACTGCGACCAGCGAGGGCCGGTGCTGACAACCCGGTTTGAGCCGCCATTTTTTTTAGACTCGGAAGTGTTTTACTTGCTTGGTGCTTCTCTCTCTTCATTTCAAGCTCGACAATCAATTGTCAGGCTCATCACTGCCCCCTAAAGGCCAAATCAAAGGCCAAACCAGCGATCACAGCTATTACAGTGTCAGTCAACAGATAAACAAACTACCTTAAGTTACATTTAATGAAAGATTATTCACATGTTAAAATACATCACTATGGGAAAGCTCCTGCATTCAACATTTTATTAAAGTACAGATGTTCAAATCATTTCACAAACCTCTGTGAAACATTGTTGACCTTGGTGTATGTGTATAAAGACACACAGCAGGGAATGTAATGTGAGGGGGAACCAGGAGGCAGGAACCAACCCAAGGGGCTAAAGGCTTCCCCTAGATATTACTTGATTCAATCAGTCAAACAACCACATACCAGGAATGTCATTTTCAAAATGTTCAGACTTGACGATCTGCCAGGCCTGCAGCACAGAGCGGTTAAAAAGGTGCAAGTCCAGTGAGAGCTACATCTCCAGCCTGTAGGAGGAAAAGCTGTTTGTCATAGCCCAATCACACAGCTTTCCTCAACAGCAGAGAAGCCGTATTTGATCCAAGCCGTACTGGATGTTGATCAGTCCTTGCCCCCCTTCCGCCACAGGCAGGTAGAGTGTTGCCGCCTGAATCCAGTGTTTACACCTAGCACTTTCTGCCCTTCTTGTCCTCATTCAAGTCCTCCAGGCAGAGTAGGCACCCCTAATGACTCCACTGTCCCACCAAGAAATCCTCACTCTTTGTCCAGTTCACCCATGCAGATGAGGCCTTCTCATAAAAGGACAGGGTATCCTGCAGACACTGAACATCCTTGGCATGTGATGAAAATATTTACATCATCTGTATACGCAGAAGACCATTGTTTCCTGTTGCCTGCCCTAATGATATTTGAGTGACTGCACTTGTCATCTCCTCTAGAGACATCTTGCAGTACAGTAGAAAGACATTACATGGCTCCTCATCTCTCCTGGATTGGTGGTAACTTCCTCCGACCTCTCCGGGTTGAAGAAGCACAGAGCATCCATATCTTTTAGCTGTAGGAATCTCTCACCAGTGCTCCCTTCACCCTTTCCTGCAGGAGGGAGCTCAATTCCTGCTTCTTGTCATTGAGCAGCTGACCCACAGTGGGGTCAGTCTCTGCTTCACGGGCTTCTTGTCCCTCTTCTTGATGCCATCTGGGTGTGTGTTTTCTTCACTGTCTCTCTCCTCTCTTGCCAGGTCCTGCACGCTACTGTGTGAGGGGAGAGTGATTAGTTAACTGGGTTCAGGTGTGCCAATCATCTCACCTGGCGCTGCTCTCCTGAGCCACCAAATTATAGTGAAAATCATCTGGGACAATATCCCAACTATGTTAAGATGACATGGTACATGCAAGTGAAGCAAAGTCACACATACACATTCTGAAGCAGTTTAATGTCTCAAAGTTGTTTTTCACCAACCTTCACATATGTAAGTAACATTTGATTATTTTGTTGTCTTGGTGAAGGTGATTTACTGTAATAAGGAGCTGTCCGAAATAATAAATCAGAATCATTTTTGTTTGTAATCAGTAAGCACACAGATGAACATCTTCATGAGTCCATTACATTGTTTGATCTGGTAAAATCCCGATGTTAAATAACAAAACATGATCTGATCTGACCACGTGTTGAAATGTTGGTAACTCAAATACAGTGGGAGCAGACTGAGCTGGCCACACAGGTACGTCACAGGTAATGAGTCTGTACAGGAAGTGAACGTACACAAGGTACGTCTGAGGTGGTCAGCAGCTGTCATTGCGCATGCGCTCAGTGCAGCGTCTCACCTGGACGGTCACGGGTTTGACAGCTGCTGACCACCTCAGACGTACCCCCTAGGGGTCACGGACCCTTGTTGAAGACCCCTGCTTTTGACTATGGACTATCCCTCTAAGCACTTTATTATGTCTATGGGCTGCACTACAGGAGCTCGACTAAACCCACGTGACACACACAGGAAATGGGACTTGAGCGCGGCATCTCTTTTTTACTGTCTCTGATGAACTCAAAGTGCAGTAGCATCCCACAATTCATTGCGCAAACGCGTTCACTCACATGACAGCTTGGTTATCTCTCCTTGGGAGGCTCTTCGGTGGTACACACGTGGGGACTTTTTAAACACACTGCTACCTCGCTAAAGGTAAAGTTTTAGCACATGTATGTGGAAATTTACTGTCATACAATAACCGGGTTAACAAATGGCGGCTATTTTACCTCCGGCTGCCGCTGCTGAAATGATTTAGGTCCAAAATGTTGGCTAACAGCAGGCTAGCGGAGCTAGCTTCGTTAGTTGACATCATAGGCTGCGGCAGGCACATGATAAGCTAAACTAAAAGTAAACTGTTAAAGTCCATTTCAGGTTGTACGACCAAGTCTTTGTAACAGTGATGCTGAACATGACTCGTGTTGCCTGTTCTCTAAATTGACGCCAGTGAGTTAAACTAATGGATGTTTGGTCAGGTAGGTTAGCTAGTTGCGATGTTCCTTCTTGACAAAGTTAAGAAACGACAACACAGCTCAATTTTATTAGCATAGTAGGAAAACCTGCATTTACTGCATACATTTACAACACGATAAATCCACTGCGACCGTCTCTTTCAGCTAAAGCAAGTTTTATCAATTAGAGTAGGGAAACGAAACATTATTATATTTTTCTTTGTGTTTACTGACCTCCGTCTATGTAAATATATCTTTCTGCCTAATTTGGATGTAAACCCAAACAGAGGATGACGACTGAGGACGTGGAGCGACTGTTGATCCAGTTTCAGGACGAGGATGGGGAGGTCCTGGGCTCGCCTTTTGATGTTCCTCTGGACATCACGCCAGACAAACTCCAGCTCGTCTGCAATGCTTTGCTACAGAAGGTAACCAGCTTGGCATTATGTAACACAAAAGCCCAGTGTGTCAAATTCAGTGGCATCTGACAGTGAAGTCATAGATATAGAATAGTCTCCCATGTGTCACCCTCTTCTTCTGAGCATGTAAGGTTTTAGGTGATCATACATTAATGGAAACAAAACAACTCCTAAATCTTACACACTGGACTTTTTTAAGCTGTGATAAGCCTGCACAAATATACACATGAAGACATTTCAGGCTTTGTCCACATCAACAGTATTCACTTTAAAATAATAATGTGTGTCTGTTCAAGACTACAGCAAGTGACGCTGCCATTCTAGCACATGTACAGTAATACAGTCATACTCTTTTGAACACCTTTGTCACTGTTGGCACCACACAAAGGTCCGGTTATACTCATATATTGTGTTTTTGTGTTATCCCCTCCAGGATGAGCCGGTGCCACTGGCGTTTTTTGTGCGTGGAGAGGCTGAGGTGGTGTCCAGTCTGGGGTCGTGTGTGAAGGCTCTTGGTGTGGAGACGGAGCAAGTCCTTCCAGTGGTGTACCAGCCTCAGGCTGTGTTCAGGGTTCGAGCTGTGGCCCGCTGCACCAGCACTCTTCAGGGACACACGGAGGCTGTCATCTCAACCGCTTTCAGCCCCACTGGCAAGTGAGTAACTGGACAGCAACCAGCTTTTGTGTTGTATATGTTTTTGTGCTCTGAAGCGTCCCTGTGACACAACCACCATTCAAGTGGTGAAACTGTAGATTTTGTTCTGAAGACATCCTGCTGGGTTTGTTTCAGATACCTTGCCAGCGGTTCAGGTGATACCACAGTGCGTTTTTGGGACTTGACAACTGAGACACCTCATCACACGGCCAGAGGTATAAAGTCACTTCAGTAGTGCAGCATGAGCTTCAAGGCTCTGAGAACTAATCAACAGTTTTAGACACCATTGAGCTGTATTCTGTTTCATTTCAGGACACACACACTGGGTACTGAGCATCGCCTGGTCACCTGACGGCAAGAAGCTGGCTTCAGGGTGCAAGAACAGTCAGGTAAGCTTCCCACACACACGTCTGATCTGTATTTTTACAATGTAGCCCATCAGCGTGATGTATTTATCTTCTGTGCTTCTGTTCGTGTAGATCTGTCTGTGGGATCCAGTGACAGGTACACAGATGGGGAAGACTTTGACAGGACACACCAAGTGGATCACTTGGCTCTGCTGGGAACCGCTCCATCTGTGAGTGCTCGAGTCTCATTTCTGTAAATTGAGCTCTACTTGTTGAACTTTACTTGTCATTAAGTGTATTTAATGGTTCTACTATTGGCCTGTTTCACAAAACAATTTCGTCACATTAGGACAAAACACGCGTGTGAACGATAACATGTCAGACTTCCATGTAGTTGCTTCATTTTCAGGGCCATTGTTAAAGTCATATAACACTTGTGTGCTCAAGTCAGTGCGAAACCTCCATCATTCCCATTTAGTACACAATGTTACAGTGATTGAGCAACTTGTACACTATTTACCAAAACAGTACACTAAAGTAATGTCAAAGGAAGAAAAAATCTCACTCAAAAGCACGTCGACATTAGCAGTAATGCAAATAATCTCACTCAAAAAAATAGCTGGTAGCCTAATCGTCCTGATGGATATGGCAAAATACAAAATAAAATAAAAATATAATGCTACAGACTTGTTGACAGAGGTCGCAGGTCAAATGTCACCAGTTGTACAGAAGATGCAAGTCTTGTGGCAAGTTCAGACGTGTCTGTAATAACAGCAGGACAGAGGAGTCAACCGTGTAGAATGCTCTGAATGTTTTATTTACTTCTGTCCTGATTTACTGTGTCTTCTCTCCCTGTCAGTAACCCAGAGTGTCGGTACTTGGCCAGTAGCTCAAAGGACGGCTCAATACGTGTTTGGGACACCGTGTTGGGACGCTGTGAGAAGATCCTGACTGGACACACTCAGTCAGTCACCTGTGTGAAGTGGGGAGGCGATGGACTTCTTTACACTTCCTCCCAGGACAGAACGGTCAAAGTCTGGAGAGCCAAAGATGTAAGTGTGTGTGTGTGTGTGTGTGTGGTTGAGAAACCTGAAATTCAAATATCTACAGACAGAATGAGGGTGTGACATATTGAGTGGTCGTCTGTATTTGTGGCTGCAGGGTGTCCAGTGCAGGACTCTGCAGGGTCACGCCCACTGGGTGAACACCCTGGCTCTCAGCACAGACTATGTCCTGCGCACCGGAGCTTTTGAACCCGCAACTGCCACTATTAACCCCCAAGACCTCACCGGATCATGTAAGGAGCATTGATCTGTTTCCTCTGGGCTCCCTTTGTATTTGTTTTCCGCATGTGTCCGTGTAACAAGCTCTTTGTTTTCCCGCAGTGGAAGAGCTGAAGGAGAAAGCTTTGCAGAGATACCACAAAGTTCGAGTAAGTTCTGTTTCTTTGTTCTGATGTGTTCAAGTCCACACATCCCTTGTATCGGTTCACCCACTCCTGTTCTCGTGCTGCAGGGTTCAGCTCCAGAGCGCTTGGTGTCTGGCTCAGATGATTTCACCTTGTTCCTGTGGAATCCCGCAGAAGACAAGAAGCCTCTGGCCAGGATGACCGGCCACAGCGCCCTCGTCAACGAAGTGCTCTTTTCCCCAGACACCAGGCTCCTCGCCTCCGCCTCGTTCGATAAGTCCATTAAAATCTGGGATGGAAAGACTGGGAAGTAAGAAAATGTTGTCAAACACTCATAACAACAGAGCTCACCTCGTCTAGTCGATCAGGAATGAGTGTGTGTGTGTAATATTGTTGTTGTCCATGTGATGGTGCTGCAGGCCAAAGATTTGTGTGCATCACTGTAGTTATGTCTCTGTCTGCTTGTCTGCTCACTCAAAGATACTTAATGTCCCTGCGTGGCCATGTGGCATCCGTGTATCAAGTGGCGTGGTCGGCAGACAGCAGGCTGCTGGTCAGTGGCAGCAGCGACAGCACTCTTAAAGTTTGGGACGTCAAGACCGGGAAGCTTAACATGGACTTACCAGGGCACGCTGATGAGGTGAGGGAAGGGAAAGTCCCGCTTTCTCATAGTTGTATGTTGATTAATATACATTTCTGTACGTCTAACTGCCTTGTTTCTTGCATGTGCAGGTTTATGCAGTGGACTGGAGTCCCGACGGACAAAGAGTGGCCAGCGGCGGGAAAGACAAATGTCTGAGAATGTGAGTGAGAGAGGACTCATCTTTTTATCTCTTCTGCTGGAGCAGTGTTTCCATAAAGCTGACCCCACGACATTGTGTTGTATTTCCAGATGGAGGAGATAGCCACCGCTCCGTTGCCCTCTCCTCACCTCGACAGACGATTTCATCCAGAAGCCTGATGTGCAGCAAGGGTGGCTAGACTGTACCCCCCACATTCTGGCTTTATAACCCGGTCTGGTAACGGTGGCATTGTGTCAAGGAACTCTGGTCCAGCCATGATGCATGTACCCTCTCCAGGTTTGAAAGCCATATTAAGGGTTGAACACTGTAGAGGTGTTAAATTGAGTTGAAATGTAAAATGGTGGCGTTTATACCGTTCACTGTAAAATATAATGTCAGTGTCAGCATCCCAGATTTGAATATGAAAGATATTCCGTGTACATGTAATGTGCACTCATGTACACATTGTTTTGTACACCCTCAGTTTAAAGCCTTATTATCATGCCATGGCTGGATATGTATTTAAAACTGAATACATAATGCTACAGTATCTATTCTAAAGAAATGAAAGGAGATGAACAGGATTTAACCAGCACATAAAGTGTGTCTCCTCCTTCACCTTAAGCCTCACTGGATGAGCTAATTACTGTGGGCGACAGGTGGACCGGGGAGGCAACAGGTGGGAGCGCTAATAGCATCTACTGTGATGTTAATGTCACATTGCTCCTTCAGCCTTTAATCTCCTCTGTCCTGCAATCAGCAGAGCTTTGATAAAGCCAACTGTCAGCGGCTCTGAACTCTCTGATTCTCATCCCAGTGAGATGGGGAAAAAAAACAGGTCACTGTTCTAGTTAGAATCACCTGTTTGTATTTTCTATGTATAACCGGATTTGTGAATATTTAATATGAATAATGAATATTTACAACCTTACCATGTCAAGTAAAACCACGAAAAATGAATTTGACTGATTATTTTTGTTTACATGCCACATTTACTCACTCCCCTTCCAATTACTTTGATAACTGATTCCTGTTACAAACAGACTCGCCTATTAAAATGTTGGACACATTATGAAACTTCAAATACGACAAACTGTCGAGCAGCTGAAATCCTACATGAAGGCAGAGTGAGAAACCTTCCACTTTGAAGATCACAGCAAAGTCTCCTCAGAGGGTGGTAAACGTGACCCTGTCCAACTTTTTTCCCACCATGTTGCTGACATCAGCTTCAGAATGGGCATGCCATCGTACAAACCGATCCAATTTATCTGTCAACATTTGATGACATTTGATTTTTCAATTAAATATGATGTCACTAAATAGGAATATGCACTGTGCATCATTTCTGATGTTGTGACACACACTCCACACAGATCAGGTGCATTACTCACAAGTTTATTGAAACAAGTGAAGTCACATCATGTCTGAATCTGTCTCTTCAGCTTCCACGCGTGATCACATAAATCACACGAATGAATCCTTCCACCTGCCCAACAGCCTCACACTGAATCTGATACGCCGTACGATGATGTACACATGCTGTTGGCCTGTTTATGAAAAGCAGCATAGAAAGCGTACATGTAAAAATTTAAAAATGTGCATTAATGAACGAAAACAAAGTGGCAGACACACAAAGATTAAACAATATTCTGTTGCCCTTTGTCTAACATGGAATAAAGGTGTACTCCCGCCAGGGATGTTACATTGGTTTCTGTTTGGCAAGGGGGAGTAAAAGGCTTCTGTGCAAGGCTGCGCGGTGCAACTAGAGCGATCAGAACTAAGCCTTGCTTAAATACCAGTCACTTCTTATGTTATTGAGCCTCTGACATATCCCCTTAATGTATATGTAAACACTATATTAAACAAGAATGAGTGCATTTAACACAATTTCATTAGAGTACAAAAAGCTTCTGAAGCGGGTTAGCTTGAGGTAAACAACAAATATCAAAGTGACATAACTGACTAGAGGACCGTTTGATGAGCACAAGAAAACCACTGAAGGCTCAAGTGCATTGAAGTCATATGGCTTACATGTTAACATGATGTCATCTTGAGTAGGAGTGGATTCACTTGAACGAATTCCCACGTTAACGTTCATTATTCCCAAATAAAGCCTTCACATGACTGGCAACAATGAGCTCACTAATGTCTAATAATATAAATCTCCAACTTCTCAAACTCTCATCTCCTACTTTTAAGACTGCATGTAAAAATTGTGCTACATATTTCCATCAATGTGTTTCAAACGTGTGCTTGATGACTGCGCGTTAACACTCTGACTGACTCCAGACCAGTTCGTGAAAGCCTCAACAAGCCTGCGAGTCGCCGCCAGTGGGTTAACGCGACCGGATGCTACGTCAGTATTCATGCAGCCATACTCTTGTTGTCAGCAGCGGCCGTAAAATGCACAATGAACAGTATCTAAGGTTCATCACCGGCGAGGAAATACTGTGAATACTTCAGTGCAATGAAACCACGAGCACGGTCAAATAAGCAATTACAACACTGAGATGTGTTGAAGTACTGCACGGACATTTTAAAGTACTGCGGCGAGCTTGTTTGCATCCAGTTCATCGCTCAGTATGAGAAGTATCCAGTGAATCAAAAGACACGTTTATGGTTTCAATACAAAGTATTCAGTCTACAACATATACAGTAACAACAGTCATTGAAAGCTAAAACATCCCTTTTTAACCTGCTCAAGTTACTTTTTGAACCTTTGGTTAACAATGTGTTTTTTCTTCTCTAAATACTCTAACATTTGCTCAGGAAACTGAGTCAGCGAGTTTGTCATTTTAAACGAATCCCTTGATTCCAAGTCTGACCACAACAAAGGCGAAAAAAATGAAACTGAGCTGTTTTGTGCCGCCAGCCACCCTCACTTATGTTCAGATTACGTCCAGCAAATCATTCCTTTTATGTCACAGAGTGGAACTGTCACAGCTCAGGTCGATGCAAGGAGCTTGTGTGAAGTAGAATAGAGGTGTTCAGTTGTGTGTAGCATGAGGCACTGGTCTGTGCTTCCCTCTGGACCTCGGTCACCCTCCGTCTACTGGGTCTTCCACACATTGTTGAGTAGTTTGACCACCTCCTCGTAGATGACGAAGACTATGGCCACGTCTAGGCACACGCGGCCGAGCCTAGGAACTGTTCCTTTGTAGAAGCTGCAGGAAAGACGAGATGAAGTGAGGTTTGGATAGTTCGTCTACAGAAACTACACAGCACAGATCGGGGTTACTCACGCCTGTGGTCCTTCATGCTTCAAGATCTGGAAGGCACAGTCCACTGTGTTTTTGTAGCGGTGGGCCTCTAAACCCTACACACACACACACACACACACAGAAAAAACAGTGTCTTAAACATCACAAACCAATGAAATGAAATCATTGCAGGGTGTGTTCGCCTACCTGCATCCTGGTCTTCACCACATCTAAAGGTGTGTTTCCAAAGACACTGGCAGCTCCCGCCGTTGCTCCAAAAGTAGCTGTGACAATGGGGTGCATTTCTCGTCTAGGATCGTCACCTTTGAGGCCAAGGTGAAAGGAAATTCATCAGTCAGTTGGACAGAAAAGGACAGATGTGGACACTGGCTATTGTTTTGTAGTAAGGAGGCTTTCTGACCTTTGTACCAATTGCGCAGCAAGTTCATCACGTAGAATCGGATGGCCTGATTGGTTCCTTGTTTCAGCACAGTCGCTGTCAGACCTTGATACGTCCCCCTCACACCTTAATGAGTCAAATAGTTTATGTTTCATCATGGAGCACAAACCAGTAGCCAAAGTCACCATTAATCCATCTGGGTGACTTACCCTGTTCTCTGATGATCTCACTGACTCCATGAAAGAAGCCTCTGTAGCGAGGACTGAGGGAACACTGGTCGTGGATCATCTTCACCTGCAGGACGCGGGAAAATTTCATCAGTCTGATGAAGACAGATTCGGAAAGAGCTTCCTACAACAGAGGAAACGTGTAACAGCATCCAGCTCCACCGACCTTGAGCGTCTCCATGGGGCAGACAACCAGGATGGCTTCTGCTATGCCCGCTCCTAAACCGCACAAGAGGCTCCGCGTGTTGTCTAGCCGACCGGTGGCGTCCCGCATTGGGTTGCTGAGCATTTCGAACGTGCCAAACCTGTGAAAGACGGGAAGGTGATATGTTGGAGAACGAGTGTCAAAATAAAAGACAGCAGGAGAACATTTGTCTGACAGACTCAGTGGTAGAATCAGTAAACTAGCTGCAGTAACCTGCAGGCAGGAGTAGTGTAGTGGATTCATTAGTTAGTGGATTGACCAAGAAATGCTGTGTCACTGCTTTGACATCAGTCAACTGTTCATTCCCAAGTTTATACAACCCAGCAAGTGCAGTGTGATTTTTCTATGTCAGCTCTGAACAGTTTTTTTTTAGGCTAACCTGTGCAATTTTACATCAACCTACTGTGCTGTAGATCATGTGTGCATCGTCACCTCACTGCAGACTTGGGTATCGATCCGTATAGCAGGGAGCTGAGACCTCGATACAACCCTCGGAGCCCATGATCCTGCACAGTTAACTTCACACAGTCACCTACACACACACACACACAGCATCCAGGAGTGAGTAAGCCAGCAGAAGACTGACACACAAACCTGCAGTCACACATGTCCCAGTGACCTACCAATCCCTCTGTATCTTGGCGGATTGGCTCGCTCGTCGAGCTGCAGCTGGGTCTTGACATACTCTGTGGGGAAGGTGATGCAGATCTCGATGCCTCCTGCAATGCCACCTGGATGAGAGGGAGCAGGGGAGAGGAAGCACTGCTGTCGAGATTTGTTGACTCATTGTACTGGATTGTTCTCGAGTGTTCAGTCAGCATTTCTATTTCAGTGTAATAAACAAAAAAAACAAAAAAGTGCAATAGATTTATTACAGGGTGGCGCTGGTGCTAGATCATTCCAGACGTGCTGTTGTGTTTTAATCAAATGTTAATGTGATGTGATTACACAGCAGTGCCTGTACTGAGCTGGAGAGGACTACTGTATTTACACCTGCCCCTTCAATGTGCAGCACAGACCTTTCGGCATCTCTCTGATGAATTCAAATGAATAACATTTGCGACAATAAATACATAAATAAATAGAGAAGAGACACTACACATGCATCTCCATCATGTTACTGCTGTAGCATCACTGCTGACCGGGTGCGTTTTGACCCACTTCTCCATGCTAAGGTTTAATGGGCGACAGATTGAGATTAAGTCGCGCTGTGCAGAGAGCCATAGGCGGCTGTAAAGGAGGGGGAAAAAATCTTCGGGATGAATGAATCTGCATTTGCAGAAAATCAACCTGCAAGGATGGCCTTCCCGGGATGCGTGATTTTCCTCCCTCCGACCGCAGCAGCCGCCAGGTTTCTCCTCGCCGCGTACGAACGCTGGTGGGCCGGCAGAGAGCCCAGCCCCGCCGCGGAGACAGCGGCGGCCAGACCGCGCGACGGAGGCTGCGGATGGGTAGACGAGCTCGGGCACCCTCTCCGGACGCTGCTCTCACACGGACCCTCACACACCGAAAACGGCTTCAGCAGCGAGGACATTTTGATGGTCGGCGCTGGTTACGGAACTCTTCTTCTGTGGTGTCGAACAATGACAGACAACAACAACACAGGAAGGCGAGGCAATGTGACGGCTGGCTGGGGGAGCATCAATATTCAAATAGCGGTCAGGTGATGGAGCAGACCATTGGCTCACCACGCCGCCTAATGCCATTACTCATGTCATGTGACTATGCATGATTTTTGGCGACCAATAGCGTGTAAGATGATGCTTTATTTATTGATGTGCACTAATAAAGGATCATACACAGTGTACAAGTGCAGTATATTTGTGTATACATATAAATATATCTAATGTATTTATATATAGTAAAACATATATATATATACAGTTCTCTCAGAGCTATTGGATGTTGTAATAATAATATATAATAACAGTAGTTGTTAAGAGACACAATAGACTTCTTTGGTGTCATGAACTATGCAATACACTGTTTAGTACGCTGTTGTTGACTGTTGATCCTTGTTCCCTTAAATAGTGCCCTCACCATACCAAAGCGCGCACGCCCACACACACGCACACGCATTTACACACACACACACTGCCTCCAATCACCCCTTACAATGAAAGTAGGTCAGTTTTCACACACACAGGCTCACAGCCCCAACCACTCAGTAAAGACAAACACAGGCAGGATCATAGCATCAGTGCAAAAATAAATAAAAAAGACTAATAATTACATCCATTGATATGTTAAAAAAAAAAAAAAAGTTCACATGCTTCATTTCTTTTTCTTTTTTATCGGTTTGTTTTTTGGTGCGTCAGCTCTGCATGCGTATCAGGTGTCAATAAAAGGGTAGACTATGGCAAACAGCTCCAGTTTGCGAGGGAGAAGCAGGTAGGAAGACAAAATCTTCTCCAGCTGGTCTTCCTGCTCTCTGATGTCATCATCCAAAGAGTAGATTCTCATCTGAAAAACACGGTCAACAGTATCAGGCCCATGTGTACACGTATCTCAGTGCTCATGCAGATTCAGGCAGTGTCGATAAAGTTTCCTCACTCTGATCGTGTTGAGTGAGTTCCTTTCTGTCAGTCTGATGTGCAGCAGCCTATCCACAGTCCTGATTTCCAAGAAAGCCCACACTGTCAGCTGCTCCAGACGCTCACACACCCTGACCAGATGCAGCAACTCCTCATCCAGTGGTTCATTGCTGGTCAGGTCCAGGAACAGATACTACACACAGACATCATTTTAATTTACAGTCTGAACTGAAATGAATTTGGCTCTGTATCCTGCCATTGCTTATGCTTTAATCATAACTTGTAATGTTGATCTATGTTGATCTGACTTGAATCTGGTGCCAGTTCAAATCAGGGAGTTGCCAAAGTTATTACAAATTATCATGAATATGTGTACCAGATTCAAGAAAATTCATCAAATATTATTTTACTCCAAACCTCATAGTGGCCAACAGCTATTTCTGAACTACTTTTTATCTCCAAACCTCAGCAAAAAACACCAAAATGGCCTAAAGTGCTATATCTCACATAATGTGTTTCTCTGAGGATTCTAATTGAATCATCTCTCTGCACTTTGAACTCTTTAACACCGCCTGCCTGCACAGCACCCTGACCTGGAGACTGTGTCTGTACTGAGGCAGCATGTCACTGAGAAGAGGCTTGGCGCTCGAGTCTGGGTCAGGGGTGTAGAAAGCTGTCATGGTGTATTCTGTCAGGGGAATCTCAGGAAGCAGTATCCTTGCAAGCTGGTTATTGTTGACGACTTGGTCCACCGTAAGCTTGACTTTCAGGTTCGAGCAGCGTGATGCTAAACTTGCCCATAAGTCACCAGACACCGGCTTGAAATAGAAGATAAAGCAAAGACAGAAATGAACAAAGGAAACCCGAGGGGGTTTCATCTTGACACGCTGTATTTTATATTTTATTCCATTTTTGCTATTTCAGCATGGGCCAGGATTTCTATACTAACATCACAGCACCTACACTAGTATTTTGCCAAGAGTAACATTTCACTGAAATTACACCGTAAGCATGCTGGCTTATGTCCCTACAGTTCTCCAAAGTTGACTGCTATGATTTTTCAATGATAGTCACCTTTCAGCCACCTACATAAGTGAGGACAGTCCCGTAATCTGTTTATCTCGTGCTTACCTGTTGATGCAGATCACTCAAAGTGCAGTACAGCGCAAATGTTTGCAAGGTCTTTTCCTTCCTGTAGTAGTGCCGCTGCAGTGGTTGTCCGTGCTGGAGAACAGTTAGCAGATCGTTCGTCAGACAGGAGTAATTCAGGCTCAGGTTGGTGAGGCCGTGCAGGTGGAAAAAGGGATGGGACACACTGCTGCGGTATGCAGGCATAATACTAGAAAAGAATCCCTTCAACTCCAAAGATGAGATATTGGCCCTGGGGTAGTGTTGGCACTGAGTATGCGACATGGCAGAGATGACTTCCAGACCCTTGAGAAAAGATAAAGAATAGACTAAATAAACAGATCAGATTGTTAAAAAAACTACATTACATTTTAATTAAGTTATATTTTCAAGAGTATCACTATTCAGCTTAAAACCAGACCCCAAAAAGAAGGACTAAGTGAAAGTGGAATCACCTTTTCATTGATTTGTTAACAGTGACTATGCAATTTGTTTCAATTATTTACACCCAGCAATCATATCCCCACACTACAAAATGAGACAATGTATTCATAAATGTATCTTCTATGCCAACAATAATTATATTATTATTATTATTAATAATAGATTATTATTATTAAGTTATTCATTTACTGGGCTTCATTATATTATCAGTTAAAGGTCCCATGTGTAGAATTTGGTGACATCTAGCATGAAGGAGAAACTAGATGGCCCTTATTTTCAGGTGATCATACACTAATGAAAACATTGTATTTCATTTCTGTCAAAGTCAGCAATAAATCTGCAACAGACAGCATCTTCATTGTGTCTGTGGATTTTTTCACATGCTCAACAGCTGAGATCGGCCTTATCCTTTGATTATCATCAGCCCCCAGGTTGAAGCATAGCAGCAACATGTGCTGTTACATTATGCTGTTGTACTCACGTCATGCATGTTGTTTCGCATATCGTTCAGGCAAACAGAGGTGAGTGTTAAGCATTTGCTGAAGAAGTTGCACAGGTCCCTTATTATAGAGTTTTTGTGCACCAATGACCAACAGCACCGATCCAGCTCCAGCCCTACGAGTGAAAAGGACCGCAGAGGGGCCCTTACACTGTGGAGACAAAAGATTGTTCAGTCTGGGGAGTTACCAATTACATTACAATTAATAGAGACGCTAAATGGCTGTTGGGACATCAGGAAACACTCCTTTACCTGAGAAGCTCAGTCAAAAGCTCATTGATGGCTTGCTTCAGTCGCTGGGCTCTTGAGGTCTTGTGTGGAGGGTACACAAACACCTGCAACCTCTCCAGGTAGGATCCCATAGAGCGGACATAGAGCACAGCAGAGTAGCATTCAGCCCGCCTGTATTTGCTCATCCGACCACTGAACTGGAAGAGACGGAAGCGCCAGAGAGAGGGAGAGAGCATGACATGGTACCAATGATGGCAAACCAAGGCTGCACTTCTGCGATCGCAGTGAGGAAGAAACCCAAACACATGTCTCAAGCAGACATGAGGAAGTGATCCCCATCTGCTTGGCATCTTTAAACGCCGTCCACGACGACCTGCAGCAATGAAAGCCGAGGTGATTTCCATCACTTCTACACAGTCCCCACCAAAGCCTTTCTCCTGACTGCTGTCTTCTCTGTTTTGCAGAGATAAACACCTTATTTGTTTTTGTTTGAGTACAGTCAGAACTACAGAACGTTCTGCTGAGTTCTATTGTAACTATAGTTCAAGTCACAATACTATATCTGATAACACTGATATGAAAGCTATCTAAACATTAAAACACACACACACACACACACACACACACACACACACACACACACACACACACACACACACACACACACACAAACATGCAGGAGGTGAGAGGAGTTGTTCATGATGGATGTCGGCTTTGCCAACGTCCTCCTCTCCCAAACTTCCTCTATGGAGTCTAGAGGGCAGTCTAGGACAGAGCCGGACCTCTTGACCAGTTTGTTGAGTCTTTTCCTGTCTCTCGCCATGCTTCGTCCTCCCCAACAGACGACTACATAGAATAATGCAGATGTCACCACAGTGTCATTGAAGGTTTTTAACAGTCCTAACAGGACGTCTGTGTCTGACCAGTCCAGTTTATTGTCAAGGTGAACACCCAGGCATTTGGTCTGTCAAATATTGTATATATTCATTGCATATGAATATGTTATTTGTTATTATATATGAATATATTGCATATATCCATAAAAATGTGCATCTGTGTCTTTATCTACAAGAGTTTTTCCTTGCCATTGTCACTAAGTGCTTGCTCATGGTAAGAATTGTTGGGTCTCTATAAATAATATTCTAAAGTACATTCTAGACCTGATGTATTTGTAAAGTAACTTGTTATGCTTTGGTGCTATATAGATAAAACTGAATTGGTGTGCGGACCCTGGGATAATACTGTTCAATAAAATGTGAAAAGGGGAAATATAATTGAATATTAAACAAATGTGAGAGACAGTATAGATACAAAGAACTCCTGCCAGTTAGGTTTTTCTCAACCTGGCAACCACCATGTTTCTTTTAAAACGGCTCATAGTCCATTTATAAAACATTTGTAAATGATTCGGTCCTGTATCTGCAAAGAGACAACCGAATACTTCACTTTCAGAAAAGAAATGCTTGAATTCATCTTTAAATAGAGAGGCTGATTTTGTGCACATGCAGTTTATTAGTTCCAACACATCAATAAAAATATCACAGAAATTTAACATAACTTCAGATGAAATCAGGGATGAACATGGCTAAACTTAAGCGTAAACAAAGAGTTGTTATTTAGGTGCAAATCATTTCCTGAGAGCATTCATACACAGAGAAGAGAGCATTGTTTTTTACAAAGTACAAACGATATTTGTCTCAAATGACGACTATTTCTTTGAGTTCCTCAGCCCTTCAAACAGTAGACACTTAGCCTGTGCAGGGAGAAAGAAAACAGTCAGAAGGCTCTCGAGTAAAGAGAGTGACATAAGCTGTGGTGTGTTTAGTGGAAACTAAGCGTGAGCTTGTCTCTATTTATGTCTGTGTGTGTTTTGAAGTGTCTGTGCCAACCTCATGCCATCGCAGTGTGTCAGGGGGCAGCCCCAAATGGCAGTGAGGGCAGGTGCGTGTCTGATCAGACACTGCCTGGGTTCTTCGCCCCCAGCAGGGTCCTTCACTGCCCCACAGAGGGCGACATGTGGAGTGGGAGGACCAAGCCACGCCAAAGTGAGGTCGAGGGTCTGTCTGGTAGGTCACTTTCTGGCCACTAGAGGGTGCTGGTGCCAAAGGATCTGAGTCTTCCTGCAGCACAGCAACAGGGGAGTTGTGTTACCATAAAGGGAGGATCAGCCCTAAAATAGAATTGTGCAGCGTATAGCTTGGCTCTGAGATGTGAATATACTGAGCTCTAACAGTATGCCTTACATTCAGAGAAAATTAAAATTGGATGGTGTATACTGTATCATGTATCAGTGTCTTTCTGCACCTTTGCAGCTCTGCAAGATGTCTGAAATATTAATAATCTTTTTCATACAGGAATGATGGTGTACTCTTCTACTCACTGGGCCTTTACATTGTATTTTAGAGCATATTGTCCCTTTAAAGCATTGTCTTGAAACCATTAACTCTGCCTGATATACACTGATCATTTTTCTTTTGTAAAAGTACTAATATTATTGAATGTTTTACGTGCGTGATGTGCCGCCACACAAACACAGCTCTCTACCAACATCAGGCCAGCATAAACTGTTGCAGAGACTGACCCTTGACTGACCCCATTGTATGTTTTATAGTTTCTAAAGCACTTAAGCTGTTCAGCATTTTTGATGAAGTTGATGTACTTGCATGATTCATACAGTGGGTTGTATCCATCTGGTTGAACGCACTTTATAAGGTCCAGTGTGTACAATTTAGTGGCACATAGCAGTAAAGTTACAGATTGCAACCAAATGAATACTCTCCTACTATCTTCTTCCAAGCAAAAAAAAATGGCAGTTAAAAATGGCGGACTCCACGGATGAGGACCCACTCTGCGTAGATATAAAAGGTTAAAACAAAAAAACAAAATATAATAACATACTGTACATTCGGGTTGTTATACCCTAATAAAAACATACTAATGCATATTTTATTCAATTCCTGCAAAGAAATACTTTGATCTTACACACTGGACCTTTAATAAAAGCGACAGCTGAATAAATGTTGATAAAATCACATGTATCCTTAAAATGTTACTACTGCCTCGACTAATGTTAGTTTTTATTGACCAAGTTAGAGAGCTTATCTCTTGAGTTTGTGCGTGTGAGATGAGCTATTCAGAGCAAGAGCTTTGGAACTTTTCAGTGCAGAATATCTGATCAACACTATCTCAGTGAAGAATGCTGAAACCTGTTTCTGAGTTTCAGGACGAAACTCTGAGTCAAGAGACCTCAGGCAATACCAGCAGGGTTCAGACGGGCGATCTGTGAAGACATGAACACAAAAGTACTGAAGAAGCATTAAGAGGATGGCTTCTTTTCTTTCCTTTGGTTACAGATACAGATCAAAACCCTACGGTCCTAATTGTCAGTCACCTTTGTGTGTCTATATATGTATGTATGTGACTTACTCTGTGTACTGGAGGGATGACATGACACTGAAGGGTCTTCCTCTTCCTCATTTGGTAGGGGGGACAATGGGACGCAGTCAACATCGTCTTGTGTGTTTGTGGCTATCTCCTGTGGTGAGGTCTCTGTGTCACTGATATATAGATCCTCCCTAACCTTCATCAATCACACACAACCAAAGAACACACAAATCTTGAGCATCAGTGTCCCTGAATTATTATTTTCTTGCACATCCATCTAAACTCTGATGGATGTGCAGCTACAGTAGATATTTTGTATGCTGATGTAGTGTTGTTGTTTTTTTTTCCTGCCAAATCTGGCACAATGGGGCTCTACCTCTCCATCGCAGGGCCCATTGTCAGCCCGGTCGTCCTCCTCTGGTTCCTGGTGCTTTTGGGGCACGTCGCTCTCTTCGCTGCAGTCCTGAGTCAGTGTGTCAACCTGGGTAGAAGTCGTTCCACTGAGGTTTAAGAGAGAGGCAGCAGAATTAAAAAACATGCCCTCTTAACCGCCTGACTAGAAGGTTATCAGCTAATCAATCTTCATCTTCTTACACAAGCACAGCATCTACTGTTACACTCGAGGTGAGCACCAGTTTAGGCATAAACATTAAGACTCTCCTTGCCTTACCTTTGGGTGATCTCTCCTTGTTCCTCCCTCTCTCCTTCCATCCCTGCTCATGTGTCTCCCTCCCAGGGTGCCTGATATGTTATTTTCTCTTAATACCACCGCTCTTCCCTCTGCTCCTCTGCCCTGTGTGTCCTCCCCTCTGTCTGCCTCTCTGCTGCCTTCCCTCCCTCTTGGTGTGTGAAACGGAAACTCCAGGCTTTCAATATTTGATGTGTCTGAATAGCTCACAAGCAGGTTTCTGTAAAGAGTAATCCGGGGAGAGCTCTAATGTCTCTGTGGTGGAGTCTGCTTTGACATAAACAATCCTGTTACCACAATTCTGCAGATTCAGAAGTTAGAACTGTCTGCTAGCTGCACACAATGCCACCACAACATTCCTCGAATATAACATGTATTAGAAATACGGTTCATTTAGTCTGTTTAAAGTTATTTTATACAGCACTACAAGGCTATTTTTGGCCTAATGGTGTATCTATTAGATGGTAAATAGACTTGTGACAACACTTGTCACATTCACACACTGATGGCAGAGGCTGCCATTCAAGGTGCCAAATGCTCATCAACAGAAATGCAGTGCTTCCTATCCAAAGCACTTACAATGACACACACACTAACAGTACATCCTTTTGTATAGGGCAGTATCTTGCCCAGTGACACTTCAACTAAATTGACAGCCACCCTTCAGTTCCTCAATAATCTAACAGCTGAGCCACAGGCCCAAATAATGATAATAATCACAAGCCATCACTGAATTAAGCAAAACTCAGAGGGGTACAGTCTCAGACTTTGAAAAAACTGATTTATGTTGTTAGGCCTTTTTTTAAGCAAAGTTTCTAAAGCCTAGTCCAGCTTCTCAACTGGGATGATTTCTTGTTTAGTCTCATGTGATAGCTGACAGACATTTCTTCTATGTTTGAGTAAGACACACCTATCAACCTTGTCCTGAACACTGGTGCACCCCAGGGCTGCGTTTGAGTCCCCTTGTGATACTTTTTTATCTACTCATTTACTCACATTACTTCCATACTACTTCCATTATTATTTGTACATGTTCTATTGAACAAATTATAGGATCTTATGGAAATACATTTCCCTATGATTGTACCATTATATGTTTCTAATCTTACTTACTGACTTAAAGAAAATAAGCAATATGAAAACCTTAGCTTGAACTTCAGTAAATTGTGATTCACACTTTTTGACATTTTATAGTATGGAAAAAAATATACAAATTAGGACAATGAAAGCTAGCTTAGATAGATCAACAGACAGACAGACCGACTGATTTTTTGTGTCACCTGCAGCTCAGTATGTGTCTGTGCATTGTGTTAATCCATGACTGCCATCTTGTGCACACCATGATCAGCAACATGACTAGACTGTAAGTTACTCATTCCACCAGCAGATGGAGGAAGAGCGTTTGCTTTGTGTCTCCTGAATTGTCAGACAAACAATGCCAAAGCCACATCACTGCCTCGGGGAATTTCTGTCTTTCCTCTTATCCCCTCTCTTTTGTCCATTTCGTCCGCTGGTTATTTCATTTCTCTCCTGGTACAGGAGCATCACCTGCATGAGCAATTCTCAATTCAGCTCTCCATCCCTGTACAATAACTCCTCCACTGATGTGAGTCTCCACTACACAAACTCCATATAATCCTGTGAGATCTGATCGGCAGCACACATCAATGAATGCCATTTTCAGCCACAATTATCAACTAAATTATGTGACAGGCTTTAATCCCAGGGTTGTTTTGGAGAGCTGTGGAATGTGTGTGTGATTGCGTATCTCTAAATGGTATGTACTGTGTGTGCCAGTGCACACTTACCTAGGTGTGTGTGTGTGTGTGTATGTATGCGTGCGTGTGTGTGTGTGTGTGTGTGTGTGTGTGTGTGTGTGTCTGTATGCGTGTGTGTGTGTGTGTCTGTATGCGTCTTCCTGTAAGTGCACACCAGGTAAGGAGTAATTTGAGTGTTTTTCCTGTATATGTGTGTTTTTTGTGGGAGGAGGGAGACAGGAACATAAGTGGCGATGACTCACCAGTCTTTTGTGACAGTGGTGCAGAGAGAGTGCTTTTCACCCATTTCTCTCCCTTGGGGCTTGCATACAAAACAAGAAATGGAGAGAGGATAAAGAAGAAAAGGAGAGGAAGATTGGGTGTTAGGGAGGAAGCAGGAGTGGGGGGGGGGGGGGGGGGGGGGGGGGGGGGGGGGGCTACATGGATAATTGAAGGAAAAAAGAGAGAAAATGGGAATGAGGATGAGACGGAGATAAAGAAAGGAGAAGAAGAGATGAAAGGAGAGAGCAAAAAGACAAGGGTTGCAGAGATCATAAACAAAGGATGCAATTTCAAGGGAGAGGCCTTTGCAGCTCTGCCTCTGTTGTCCTAATGGCTGGTGAAAGCATGCTTGATGAGCCATATTATGTGGCAAAGATTATGTTCAACAGTGGTGCTTTAACAGACAACAAAATAAACATGTGGAGGAGATTTAATTTGAGGTCAGGAGCTACACCATATGGAAATATTCAAACATTTGGATTCTTTGAGAGGCTTTTATAGAGATATCTAAAGAAAATACCTAATAATCATCTACAATGTGTCAGTGTAATCATTCGTGTGTCAGTGTAATTCAGTGCTGTCTGTGCCACTGACGTTTTCTGAGGTATGTCTAGGCTTGAACGCATGTTAAGCTGTTTTGTGATATTAATAGGAACCCTACAAGAAAGGTATCATTTTGTCTTTCTCAAATACTTTCCAATTTTAGGTCTACAACTCTTACAGCAGCTTTTATATCCCCAGGTCACTGGAAACCTGATCAAAATGACGGTGTGTGGATCAAATTTCATGCTTGAACCGATAAATGCAACTTCCATTAAAGTTTACATAGCGTTGGTTATAATTAATGAAATGTTGGATGTATGTTGGAGTTTACTGGGTCAGAAAAAGCATCTTAGCGTGCTGTGGTCTTTAACTTTGAAATAATTTGAAAAGTTAAACCTACACAAGTCGGTGTAGCATGATTTCAAGTCTGTCAGTTTGTGGTAGACAAGTTACACAACAAAGCTTTAATCACAGTCACTGCAACAAAGTTGGGCAATGTCTCAGGTAAAATAACAATTAGCAGCAAGTTGGAGCTAGAATGTCTCGAAATCATGTTGTTTTCCAAGCAACGTGAGACAACTAACAAAACACTGAACAATCAGGTGAAAACACATCAAAATATTGAAAAGTATTACAGTATGTGCATGTAGAGTAGTGTAGAAAGTCCTTGTTAAAACAGCTGCACAATTACGCCTTGCAACCCAATAGAGTTGGGCACAGAAAGGGAATACAGAAAGACAAGGGCATTAAAATATGAAACAAAATAACCATTATTCACTGCATATTACAGTGGAAACTAGTGTGAACTCTACTTTACATCCATAGATATGCAGAGTTAATTCTATTAAGCTAATGTTATGCTGGCAATCAAAGTTAAAGGTTGAGCCCACTGCTGTAGAAATTCATGATCAGTATTCAAACACATTTCGATGGTCTTAAAATTAATTCAGTATTCAAAGTACTAATGTCTGACTTTTTTCCTGCTGTTTTTGCTGTTGTAAATACATGGGCTTCTTGGGGCTGTTACTGATGAATTGCTGTGGTGTCAGACTCTTTTTGTGCCAGGAGCTGGATGTATACCAAATTTTGTGCCTGTGAGAGTTGAAGCCTTTTGAAAAATTCAGATTGGATTTTAATTATAGCACACCCACCAGGCAAAATGTAAGATTACTATAAGGACATAATGTGATCTAAAGCTTGACACACAATTATCCCATTGTGCTGAAAAATTTTAAATCTCAATTGTATAGTATGTCACAGAAATATGAACGTGGGTATGTAAATAGGCTGCTATTTACATTCTTACATCTCAACAATGGTCCTTTTGTCCACAGCTTGGCAACAAGGTATGAAAGAGAACTTCATGAAAGGCTCCTTTTCATAAACAACAGTGTGTGAGCGTCTGCGTGGTTTCATCAGAGCGGCCATGCTTAACCTTAAATCAACTTTAATCTACAACATGTAAAAACATAACTTACTGCATTGTGCAGACTTTGTACACCTGTTTATCTAAGCTATTATTTATTACCTGCGATTATAATGCAAGTCAAGGAATGTGCCAGTCAGTAAAAGTCAGATGTTGCACATTACAATCAATAAACCATCAACAAATCAGATTTGTGATCCTGTGTGGAGTTTGCATGTTCTCCCCATGTCTGTGTGGGTTCTGTCCGGGGACTCTGGCTTCCTCCCACAGTCCAAAGACGTGCAGGTCAAATGGTGACTCTAAATCGCCTGTAGGTGTGAATGTGAGCGTGACCTGCACGGTGTACCCAACGTGTTGCCCAATGTCAGCTGGGATTGGCTCCAGCCCCCCGTGATCCTCATGAGGATAAGAGGATATGGAAGATATTGTTGATATGTACACACTACTGATGCCATAGGTAGGTGAATAGGATTTTTTTAAAAACTATTTTAAAATCTATATAAAGTAAAATAGTTCATTTAATTTTCATTCATTTTTAACCTGCCTCTGATGTTTCCTCACTGCAAGATAATGAGATGGTGCTTCCTCATTTTTATTTTTTTTAATGTATCTGACAAATTCTTACTTTAATTTGAATTATATAGAATTTGGACTGTGGCACAAATGTCATATATGAAACAATATCAAATATTAAGTGCAGAATATTCACTGATGGTCATAACAATAATTTTACAATTATAAATTAATTCAGGAATGAGGAATGACACATTAGGAGCTAGTTTTTTATATTTTTATTTATTTATTTTTGACCTTTTTGAGCTTTATTTGACAGAGAGCTGAAGAGTGAAATGTGGAGAGAGAGAGATGGGGAAAGAGCCACAGGTCGGATTCTAACCCTGGGAGACCGCAGCAAGGACTGAGCCTTTGTACATGGGGCGGATGCACTACCAACTGAGCTAAACGACACCCCACATCAGGAGCTTTCTTTGAATCATACAATGGTTCATGAATACATCTCTGAGATTTTAGGATTTTGCCATTAGAGGGTTTGATCAGCTCTGAAGGAAAGCATGGTGTTCCCGTTAGATCTGACCTAAAAGCTGTCATAGCACTAAGATAATAGCTGATAGTGACACCTGAACTTGTGGATAAAAGATGCAACACCCGAACAGTGGCAACTTGTGCACTGATTGGACCTGATCAGCCTGCACGATATTATCCTCTCAAACCCAGCGGTGACCAGTTTGTCAGTCATTCCAGATTCAAAGTGAGCAATCAAGCATGAAAGTTTATGCTAAATTTCAGCGATTTTACATTGTTGGTCATTTGAAGGTGTTGATGGAGACAGACTATCATAGGGGTATTAGATGCTTATTGGATAAGTCAAATACTGAACACATTAATAAATAATATTCAATAGGGAACCCTATTAACCCTATTAACTCTTAGAGCATTGTTTTGTGACTTAGCTACCATAAAATAACAGATTTTAAATAACTGATGGGTCTACACTGACTTGTCATCAGATGAATGGTGCCTCTGTCATTTGTACTCTACACAACATATGCCTGTTCTGTGCACTATTATGTTTCAACCAACTATTTCACTGATTTAGGTGAAAATGGATCATATTTTATGGAGGAAATGTTTCTGGTTTTCCCTCTGATGTCTGACCTCAGCTCTCCGTGAGTTTCCTGATGGACAGTAAAGTAAACTGCTGCCTACTGTAGCTACTGTTCGCTAATGTAACCCAGACTGTGAGCCCAGGGCAATGGGGGTGTGTTAAGCGTTTGTATCACAGGTGTTTAATGAACACTAAGAAGAGGAGGTTCTCAGGCCCGCGGCACAGAGGAATGGTGACTGGGAGCAGAGCCAATGTCGTGCCAGTACCTTTCCACCAGCTATAGGACTATAGCATATGTAATATTAATACATGTTAGACATAGATTCGCTTACTCAGTTGTTAGTGGCTCTTGTAGTCATGATTCATGAAGTTAATGTTCAGCAAAGCGTATCTACAAAAGGTACAAGCTGTAATCAAAATCTTCATTCTTAACATGATGACCAAGAATCACCCAACAAGCCAAGATAAACCCATGAAAGGTTCCATTCTAATCAACTGGTGAGCAAGCTGGCAAGATAACATGCGATTAGACCGTATTGACAGTCCGTGTTTGTACCACTGACGGCATACATAAGGTTTGTTTGGACGCCAAACAAGCGGCAGCCAGAAGCACTTCAATGAATTATAGCATATTGCCCATGTGAAGTGAGAATGAGGAGGAGGTGTGGAAACAAGATATGGCAAAACCTATCTACCAAACACCTTTCCACCGGCTGATTGGCTGGCTCGAGGCAGGGGCGAACATGACTCAATCTTTATCTTGAATGCCAGCAGCTAAATTACTATACAGCTCAAAGAGAATGTGCCTGTGTGTGTGTGTGTGTGTGTGTGTGTGTGTGTGTGTGCGCGCGCATGTCTGTGTGTGTGATCTTGCGCAGTAAAGTGTACAGATGGATGACTCATCCACCAATCATGTGACTCATCAATCACTGCAGTTACCATTTCCCTCGCTCCTTCTGAATTTTTCCGTTCCTCGCTTATTCCTCCCCTTTTCATTTCCATTCACGCTGTTTTTTTTTTTCATATTCATTTTGATTGTCTGGAACATAATAAATTCCCTCTATAGGTTTTTCTTCTTTTGTCCTCATATTGATGTAACTGTGACATATACGAGTCATGTTGTCACTAAGCTTCAACTTATGTCTGTCTCTTTTGTGTTTTCTGACTTTTGTTATTTTGTTACACAAGAATTATTCCTGTTATACAAGTACAACATAGCAACCCGCCAAAAAGCCATTAAAAAACTGAGCTTTAATAAAATAATTGCTTTTATTTTTTATCATATAGCAAAACTAGTAATCATCATGCTGTTATTTACACATTGCACGGGCATATTTATTTCACACTGTACATCTTACAATGCTAAAGGTGACATCAACAACAACACTCTCCTTTTACAAGACAGATGGCTTCACTGTGGACACAGTGGCCCTCTTCCTTTGAGATTTCTTTTTTTTTATGTTCACAGTTTATTCAGAGAAAACAACCATCTTGAATTCCCCGTACTGTTTTATTTTTTCTCTTTTTTTTGTTCTTTTTTTTTTGTTCATTTTTTAAGATGCAAGTAGAAAGACGTGCATTTAACGGTTTAAGCACAATCCCTGACTCCCCGGCCTGAAACTTTTCAATGAATTTCTCCTGAAAATGAACAAAATGTTTGTAGCCTCTTGGTGGAGATCTGTCGTAAAAGGCTGCCGAACAGATAGTGTGGTTTCAAGTACTTCTTGGAAAGAAAGGAAATAAAAATAGAGATAATGGACATGATGCAAGAAACTGTCAAAAGAAAGAAGTGGTGAGTGAAGATCTAAATTGGAGATGAAGAATGAGAGAAAACTATGAAGGACTCCTTCAAGGTCAGTGGGTACTGTATGGTGGCGGTGATGATGACCTGCCATAAATATGTTGACACTATAACTTCTGGATCCCAGAATGATTGAAAACCCTTCGTCCACCATGTTGGAAGTGTTTTGTGTTTAAGTTTGTGCTTTTGGAGTCCACAGGGTTTCTACATTGGGACAGGTTGTGATGGTAATATTATGTAATATGATATTTCCCTTTATAGAACCATGGTGCTTGTAAGGCAAAAATCTGAATCTTGAGTTGGAGAAACTGAATGTGTGTATTTGGCACCTTTGCAAATTGCAGCTGTTTAAAGTTGATCCAATCGAGAATAAGAAAGGCAATTACACACATCAAATACAACAAAAATATACTGTCAACATTTGACAATAGCAGTTTTTTTTTATATATTTGTGTAGCTAAGAAGTCATTCAATTACTTTAGTTTTGTAATATGACATACAGAATATAAAACGAAAGATACAAAGTGATGTTGTAAACATGGTTTTCTTACAATGGGCATCAATGTGATCATATGTCATATGTGTGTTGATGTATGTGCCTGCGAGTGTGTGTGTGTGTGTGTGTATCTGTGTATGTGAATGTGTGTGTCTGTCTGTGTGTGTGTGTGTGTGTCCTCTAGAAAACTCTGAATAATGCAAGAGCATCAGAGATTGACCTGAATGGAGGCAGACATACACCATGGTATGTTCTGTTTCAAAATGTAAACTGAGCAAGAGGCTGAACATGGTTACAGGGAGCTTATACTGGGACCCCTTCATCCTCTCCCTGACCAAGAAAATCAACAAAATTACAGTGATTAAAACAACATAAATCTAACTTTTTACTTCTTGACCCCTTAAATTTCCATCAGGCTCAAAACACATATTTCCTCTGAGTCTTTTTTTTTCACCTCTCTTTTAGCTTTTCTCCAGCTACTTTATATTTATCCCACTTTATGTCAGTCCCTCTAATCTGACAAATGTCCAAAAAGTCTCTCAATACATTCTGCGTTTCATGTAGATCCTCTCAATAAAGTTTTCCAGTTCCTCCTCACTGTCCAGCTGAGGCACCAGCCCATCTTCCTCATAGTCATCTCCCGGTGTGACTTGTGGATAGTAGTACGGGGGTCGCCTGCCTCTCCTGGGGGTGGTTATTGGTTTGGGTGGAGGTAGGGGTTGGTAGGTCCGTGGGTGAGGAAGGATATAGTTAGAGATATAAGGGGTGAGAGGCAGGCGTGGTGCTGGCTGCTGCCTCCAGCCTTGTCCACGGTTCTTACCCCCAGCCCTGTGTCTGCGCCTTGGGGCCTGGAGGTCAAGCTCCTGGGTGCCGAATGGCTGGTCTCTGGAGGGGGCGGGCTTGCCATAATATTGTGGTTTGGGATATGGGAAATAAACAGGGTAGTATGCTCGATATGGCTTCTGGTAGTATGGATAGGAGGGGAAGGCTAAAAATTGTTTCTGGGGTTTATACCAGTAGTCAAGCTGCTTCTGAGGCTTATACCAATAGTCCTGCTTGTATGACTTGACTTTGTCCTTGTGCCATTTCTTGTTGGACTTGTTGTACTTATAAGGGGCTTTCTTGGGGTTTTTTGAGGCTGTGTAGTGGTAGATAGGTGGAGCAGCCAGAGGAGGAGGTACCAGAGGCCTGAAGCGAGGGGCGACGGGGTTGCTGTTGGTTGGCTGCAGTTGCAACTCTTTCCTTTTCTTCTTCTTCTCTTCCACGTCACTAATAATCTCAATCACATCATCAGCAGGCAGGTGTAGCTTGCTACTGATCTCAATCAACCTGTCAATCATTTGCTGGTCCAGGTCGTCTTCATCTGGGATGACCTCCTCTGAGCGCTTGTCCTCTGCGGTGTTACCGGCAGCCCCCATGCTGCTTTTCTGCCGGGGCTTCATGTAAGACTGCTGCTTCCTCCCCATGTACTGCAACAGCATGTCGGATGCAATGTCTGCCAGCCTCTGCTCCTCCTCTCTGGCTCGTTCTGCCTCCTCCTGCTGCCGGAGCACCTCCTGTTTCTCTGCACGTGCTCTCGCCTCCTCTTCCATGTGAGAGAGGCTCTCCTCTTCTTCTTCGACCTCCTCCTCCAGCTCCTCTCCTTCATCCTCAAAGTCATCCATGAAGTTCCCCCCCTTGACGGGTCTGTTGCCTGATCGGTTCTCCTGCCAGTGCAGCTTCTTTCCAGCTCGTGCGAGCTGAGTGTTGTACGCCTTGTAGCCCTTCAGTGGAGGCAGGATCTCATTGTCTTGGAGACCCAAGTCAATGTTTTGGAAGTAGCCTCTAATTTTGCGCTGCAGAGAGAGATCATCTCCCTGCGAGGTGGAACCTGATCTGGCTTTGTTTAAGAAACTTTCTAAATCATTTCCCTCCTCTTGCACCCCATCTTCCACTTTGCCTTCTTCCTCACTCACACCATCAGGACCCACACCTTCTACAGACCACCCCTGATCCCCCTCTGACCTTGTGTTTTTATCCTCCTCATGCCTCTCTTTTAAGTCATCACCCTGAGCAGCTGTCAAATGGCTTACAATTAGCTGTTCAATAGCCTTATCAGCCCCTCGCTCCTCCTCCTCCACCCTCCTCTCTCCCTCTGTCTGCCCTGCTCTCCTTATCTCGCTACCCTCCAAGCCTTCAATGGAGAGCAGCTCCTGGCTCTGATCCTCTTCCCAGTCTCTGTTTCTGCCCGCTTGGATTTCGCTCTCCCCCGGGTGGTCCAGTGCCTCCAAAAGAACGGCGAGCACCTGCGCAGGGTTCGTCACTTTATCTGATTGGTTATCTTGACCCGGGCCCCAGCCCCGGTCTAGCGACACGTTGTCAGGGCTGGAGACGCTCTGGAGTGGGGGCGAGAGGAAGGGGGCGAGGTTGTCCTCTTTATGGTCTGTCCGGGTGTGCCCCTCCACCCCTCCCTCCCCACCCTCACCCCACACAGGGGCGGTGCCAGCCAGCTGTGGAGTGACAATGAGCAGGACCAATAGGATGAGATGGGCTGTGGAAGGGGCGTGATGACAGGTCATGACCATGCAGAACTGGCAGGAGGGAGGTTAAGCACCTGAGGAAAAAGAAGAAGGAGAAAGGAGGAAGGCAGAGGGAGAGAAGGACAAAAGGCTCATGAGAAATAATTCACATATCGTCGTTTATGCTAGTTTTCTCGGTAGTGTGATCATGACACATTTCAACATGGACACATCTGGATGATTGATAATATACAGCTGTTTTGTGAAAAGGCCAGTCTAGAATATACAGAGGAGAACTGGTAAGAAACACTTCACGGATTTTAGGATCAGAGCACACACAGCCTGCCACAAATTTAAAATACCATTCAGTCTGTAAATTACAGACAACATCCACCATGAAGCCACCACACAGAGTTAACCCTGCCAGCAGTTTGGAACTGAACAAACGCCTGAGAACAAAGCAGACAGACAAACGCCACGACAAATAGAGCCAAAGTTAGACGTTTCTCTCTCTCATATCTGACGTTTGGCTTTTTTATTCTGGATTTTTTTTATTTATTATTCTCTTACAATATATTCTCTAATAATATTTCTTATTACGTCCATTTTCCTGCTATTGTTGCGTCTCTCACGACATCTGGACCGTATAAATCTGTCGTGATGCTTTGGACATTTAACAACCCCTGTCTTTCAAGAGGAAGGTAATAATTTGCATAAATAAATTGCCCTTCGAATATAAAGCCATTTTGGGGGGGTCTGTAGTCGTGCGTTAACGCGCTCATTATCTTTCCACCGAGCGGATGAAACGATGAATATGATATTTTTTTGGTTAAAAAAGATTTAACCGAAGAAACTATCACAACAGTGAAGAAATGCGCGTTAACGAACTGAATTTTCCGTTTGCATTTCTGGCATTTTTTTAAAGAAAGAAAAAGGTCTCACCTCTCCTTCCAAGCCAATCCAAGCAGAACGCACGCACTTGCCATTTTATGCGCAAAGCGTCTATTTCTCAAGAGAAAAATACAGAAAACAAATTGATCCAAGCTCTGTGTCTGTGTTCGCTGTGATTTTGGTATTCCATGCGTCAAAGCGATGTGACCAGCACACTGGTATAAAGGCTGCACACACACACACACACGGGGAAGTCATGCGTAAAGCTGGTGGCTACGGTTGAGTTATTTAACCCTCCGGTCCCTGAGCGGTCCATCCAAACTGTAAACGAGCTGGATGTTATATTTTAGAGGATAAAGCCTTTTTTTTTGCAAGAGGGACGGAAGGGTGGGAGCAGTGAGTGAGAAACGCGGGTTTGTCCTTGTGTGATGAGGATGTTTCTCCTCAGTGGCAGTGGTGGAATGCAGACAAGCACAAATTTGGGCAGCAAAGCTCAACGTGCAGCCCAAAATTTAACTATTTCCATTTTTAAAAAAAAATAAACTGGATCAGCAAAAAGAGGGACAGCAAAGAAGTCCAGGTAATGATATCTGGCCTGCAGTAGATTTAGACTCTAATTTGATTAGAATTTGATTTAAAAAAAGAAAGAAAGAAAATAGGTAAAATCTTGTGGGTTTTAGATCTTCAGAACGATTTTTTTTGTTTCATTTACGTTTGAAAAATAGCACGCGATTTTTTTTTCAGGAGCTCGTGAGCAGCAGAAACATTTCTTTGACATGATTGTCTCTTTCTACACATTGTAGTGCTTCATTTTTAAAATCAATATCATTTGCTCTGACAGCAACTAATTATTATTCTACACATCAGTACATTTATATTTTTAAACATGCAGTTTGCGTCCATTTCCCAATTTTGTAAGAATATTAAAGTAAAAATAAAAAATGCAAAATACTTTTAAATATTTCTCGAGAAAATCAGAAAATGTTGTAGTTTACTTAAAAAAAAAAGGAAAAAAAAGAAGCAGTTGCAGTGCACAGGTACTTCACACTTAGACAAAAAACAGTCGCCTGGTCGCAGCAGATGATTTTTTTTTCTGATAAAGTTGCGATTTTAAAAGAAATGATTTAAGACTTCACAAAGCCTAAAACACGAACTGACTGCTTCTATTTCAGTGTAAAAAAAAAAAAAAAGAAAGAAAGAAAAGAAAAAGAAAAAAGAATGAGGATGTAATAATAATGACGATAATTAAGAGTTATCTGATTCGTATGGCTCGTGGATAAGACGGGATGAGATTTCGTTCCACTTACCTGGAGTCCCACTGGGGGTGGGGAAGTGGTGAAACTCACAGCGCGCGTAAAGCCAAGATTATTTCATAAATATAGGATCACCTGAGAGAATGTCTGTTTCCCTCTCTGTCTTCAGCCTGTGAGCAACATCAAGAAAAACCAAACAAACTGGCGCTTCTTTATTCACTAACGTGGTGTGTTTGTATGGCAGCAGCACTGGTGCTAATGTACAATTGAGTGAATGTTTTCAGCCCCACGGTCAGCGCAACTTTATTGTATATACCCTCACTGAACCACGTGACAACCCCCTCCCCACCACCGACACCGCCACCCCCGCCGCCCCCTTCTCCTCACCCCCCACCCCCCCCAGCTGCAGGCAGTGCTGACGTCACTTCCATTGATAAGAATGTTGGTGTGGAGATGGCACTGTGAGTCTAGGCTGGCCCCAGCTGATGAATGAACGGAAATGGCATGAATGAAATAGTACTTTTCCTCAATGAAAAGAGAAAATTGTAGAGATAGAGCTGGTACGCAGCCATTTTCCTTCTCACATATTAAAGGTTAGTGTTGCTTCTTCCTCCCTTGTTCCTTCCTTCCTCTGCTCCAGCTTGTTTCAGACTCAGGATCTAGGAAAAAATAAAACAGGGTGACCTCGTTCACAGGCTATCAATTAGGGTCATTTAGTGACGTACTACGAAGAGTCAATGACTTGCATCTGCAGCTTCAGACAGAAAAGTGGCGTGCACTCCAGAGGCCAATTTCTCTTGCAGCCCGCTTGTTGGGCTTTTGTTCTGAGGTGGCCCCTAAACCTCCGTGGCTGCATGGCTCACAGGGCACGGGAGCAGCCGTGTTTTGCTGCTCAATTTCTGCTCAATTTCCAGGGATTGCACAATTTTCCACCCGCTGTCTCGCATCATTTCTGGCTGCTCTCCACATGTCAGCAGCACCCACCGTGCTCTTAACATGCCCTTTCATCACCATTCTCTTTCACATGACAGACACACAAGTGATTAACCATTTGTGCCCGAATGTAAAACACAAACTAAATAAGGGTGCAACGCACACGTTTAAGTAACGCACAGTGATGTGTAATACATATCACGTATCATAAAATCCTTTTGCTCAAATTCAGAAATGATCAAGTCACTATGAGTTTATGTGATTAGTTAACATTTAATGGCTCATTAATCAATGAATATTAGCTCACAGTTTCTTCATACATTAATTCATAGGCCCCCAAATTAGCCAGAAAGTGGTTATGTACACAGTGAAGGGTGTTCCCCCTGCGTTCCATTATCCTCATTAAAAGCAGAACAGTATTCTCATTCAAATCTGAAGCTGCTCGATGCAAACATTTACAGTTTGCCGCTGATCCAACAGTCTGTTTATGTCACATTTACGTACGTGTTACAGTCGGAGCGTCGCACAGAAGGAATGCACTGAAACGGTTGACGTTGAATGAGAAAGAAAAGGTGGGTTCTTATGTCATGCGTGGAATGTGATTGTGACTTGGCAACATTTACTAGAGGCGTTGACTGTTGTGTGAACCTGTAGACATTTCCATATGACGACCACTTTCAATAAAACAGCTTCATGTTTCTGTGACAGTTGATATGGAAGTGTCCTTTTCTATGCGAGACGGCATCCGAATGAAGTCAGCATTTAATGACTGATGATCATTTAAAGGTTCGGCATCTTAACTGGACTAACCCTAACTTGATCTGCATCCTTACCGCCCTTACCGTGCTCTAATTCTGATCATTATCAAAACCAAGGCGAGGGGGGAAAAAAAAAATAAATTCAAAAGTAGCCGTGGAGAATTGACAGAAGTCTGCCCGAAGGTTTTAAAGCTCACTAGTCCTGCCTGGATAAGAATCAAAGGCTTGCTGAAGTAAACAACTCTGGGCTGCAGAAGGATGCTTTGATTACATGACCCACTCATGTGAATTCACCTCTGCTCTTTCTGCTCTATTTATTATAAAAATGAAAACAACTTTTTACTTCCACTGTCGAGCAGTCACCCCCGAGGTCGCCTGTAATGGAGCATTTTGTGCGTTACGGTTCAAGGGCAAGTGAATATACAGTTATTATGCCTGATATTCAGCTTTCTTGTCGTGCTGAACATTACTGGCGTTCTTGGGCTGGATAATGTAGAAACAAGTTGATTCACAATGCTCATTTCTATACACTTCATTTGTCAGTGCCAAGCCTCCGCTCTGGCCTTGTGCGCCACTAAATTCAGCTGTCAGTCCTCATATGGCTCCCTTCCTTGAGGCTTTTATTTCCAGGTGTCTCTGCATGTGCACACGTTTATGGATGCCTTTCCTTTGCATGCGTACGCTGTAATGTGTCTTGTACATTTAGCTAATCACAGATGGGGATATTGACGTTCTAAGGTTAATTGGATCTTCCCTGCAGTCACATGAGGCCAGTTTTATTAAGCGATTATTGTGTGGACTGATTCAAAATGTCACTCTCTACTGATGTGAATGTTAGATTTCTGATACTTCTTATCTGATGAGTTAGAAATATAATATGCGGATGAGGAGAAATAGCATCTAAAGTCTTTGATGTCTGCTTTTAAAGCTTCGCACGGGCACAAACACATGGCGATGCAGCAGCAATGATACAGTCCTGTGTGGGAAAGAAACATGCCTGCTCTCTACCTGGATACTAAGATGGAGCTTTGTTTCTGCTCTGAGGGAGGGCTCAACGCTCGGCGTGTGCAAATATGTGTTCTGTGTTAGCAGACAGGGATGCACACATCAAATGAAGTTGTTATTTGTTACGATGGCTTGAGGCACCGCATAACCTCTGTTTGATTAGATTTTGCGCAAGGGACTGTTTTCTGCAGAATGCGGAGTGTTTGCAAGGTAGTCATGTCATTGTGTGTGTGTGTGTGTGTGTGTGTGTGTGTCTTTGTTAAAATGCTTGATGGCAGCAGCAGGCTCCGAGAGGTAAGCATGGAGCCGGAGGGCAGATGCTGATATAACGGTCTGGCATTATCAACTGCCACTCAGCATTAGTTGGCCCCTTACCCTCACTCCATGTCCGCACCCCCGCACTGACTCACACTCTGCCGCCTGCTCGGCCACTCACATAGATTAACACTGGTACACCGTGCTTGCATTTAATGGAATACACACACTGCAGAACACACAGACCTCACAGTAATAGTTCCATTTTTCCCCTCGCCGTACGCTATGTGTCTCTTTCTCTCTCTCTCTCTCTCTCTCACACACGCACAGAGACAAACACACTTCCCCTCTCTTACTGTAATGTACATTACAGACAAATGAACCATTGGAGGAGGTTGGGGCATGCTCTCACTGATGGTTCCCTGTACACACTGTTAAGACAAGAGGCAGAGAGTATATGTGGATTTCTCCTTTTGTTCCATTAAATTAACTTTCACATTTCCACTGTTGGCGCTGGGCTGAGGAGAGCTGCAGGGTCGTGAGGCGAAGCTGCAAAATTGACATGCTTAAAACAAGGACAGATAAAGAATGATGAATTCCCTGTTTTTTTTTTTTGGGGCTACAATTATGGTAATGCAGGCTGGGGTTCTTTCAGCAAGTGTGCTAATGCAGCTCCCTCGCACTGCAAAGGTCTCTACCTCAAAGTGATAAAATAGAGCTCATGATTAACAGAAGCTTTTCCGCCCACGCCACTTTGTCAGGGGAGGGAAGGACAAGTAATTGCACCGTAAGGTTCCTACAACACAATGTATAGCTGGGACTTGATGATGTTTGCAGGACCCGGGCGCCCACACTATAATCTACAATTTCATCTAGCTCCCCTCCACCGCCACCACCTTTTTCATACATGCTTCTCAAAAGTTAGAATTCACTGCAAGCTACGATAACCTGCACGCATCTCTGAAATGCATGTCACGTGTTCGTGTCCGAGGAGAGAATGAGTTTCATGGTGTAAAAATGAAAGCGTGATTCCGTTTGTTTACGATTACACAGACTGTTGGAAGCATCTTTCACTTCCAATCCGTCAAGCCTTTTTCTCAGCGCTCAGGTGCGCACACAGGAAGCAGAAGTTGTCACTCTTTAGCCCAGTTTTGTAGGAAGGGCCATTTTTATCTCTCTCTGTGTATGAGTCAAATGTTTGTTCATGTCGGAAAGCAGAACACAGTGTCACACAGCGACGTGTGCTCTGCGTGGTGAGGGCTTCGCCTGCTGCCGTTATATTGCGTTGTGGGTTTTTATAGTTATGCAGCTGTGTTTGCATCTGGAAAGCGATGTAGTAAAACAGCTGATGTGTTGAGAGCTGTGAGGGTTTTTTTTTTTAAATTAGCATCTCATCATCTGTGTAAAACCTGTTTCTCACCAAGAGGTGACAATATTGCAACCAAAGCTCACTTTTTATGTCAAATGAGCATTCCATACGGCTGATCTGTTCACCGACACACTGCAGATGTAATACCATCAAGTGAAATAAATGCTGCAACATGTATCTTTGAAAATGTTTTTCTATTAATAACATTGATATTGAAATGTTTGTCTTTGTCATGGTAATCAATCGCGACGGCAGGTACCTGAATATTAAAGTGGAAAGAGAGATTATCTTTCCAAAGAATGTTGATAGGAACATGTTCTGCATCTTTCTGCTGTGTGGGATGTAAAGCATTAATGTAATGCGATGCAAAAGATAATTTGGACTAATAAAAATAGAACAGAATAAATCAATAACATTTAAAGATGTTTGCGGCTTACAGGAAAAGAAGAACTGTGATGCAGATTCAAATGTGTGCTGCCTCCATCCCCTCAGCTCCTTTAAATCCTTTACCCGCACTGCAAAGAATAATGTCTGCCTGTTCACGTTGTGCAGCACTGTGAATGAACACCATCCCTTTTAGAAGTAATCTCCGCCGGGTTAACACCTCCACCTTGATGAATATGCTGTTAAAAGTAATATTTGAATCTCTAAGCCAATATAGATGATGTGAGAGAAGAAGCTCCAACGAGCCGCTGTATTCCAAACGTCTATTTCATGAATTAGGCCTGTGAGAAGAGTTATGGTGGGAGTCGATGAACCCCTCGGGAAGTGAATCCTGTGTGAGTAATGTGTGCGCATTGTGGTGATTGTTGTCCCACTCTCTCATTGTCTGCTACTCAGAAATTATTTACCCCCTTGAATATTAGCTGTAAAATGCGCATTGCAACCTTTGAGAAAGTGGTGGCGTCAGTGACGGATGGCGTCGGAGGCCAGAAGCAGGCAATGAATTTGAGGTTGATGAGGCGACTCATATCAGAGCGTGCGACATCAGCGCTCACCATCAATCTCTTCCCCTCTCCCCTGTAGACATCTGGCACATGCATCAGCAAACACACTGTTGAAAGTGAATTGAACCCAACCCTGCGAAGACACACATACACGCGACACACACTCAAGGCCTCATGACAAGACACTGGGCCTGCAGCCAGCTGCTTCTAATGTACTACAGTAGAACCTAGTATGAGGCTTTGTTGGAATAATAGCTTGCGTCCACAGCATTTGAAATCACTGCACCAGAGAGCACAGATGGCAAAGTCACGGCCTGGAGATGTAATGGCAGGGAAGACAAACTTTTGTAGACCTTTGGTGTAACATGAGCCAAATTTAAAAGCCATGAATCCCCCTGCGTCCATGTGATCATTACTTCATGAAAAACACTGCATCGGATTGTGCTCGCGCGGTGCTGTCGCAACTGCAGCTTTTATTTTGGGTTGTTTAGCAGCTCTGCAGCAAGTCTTTTATCTCATGGGTGCACAGTGGCTGAGTTAAAGTGTTTTTAATATGTATGTAAATTCTACAAGCTTTACATTGTTATGTAAATCTGATCCACAAGAATGATTTTTCACCATTTTTAAAAAAGTTGATGTTATATTTAACACACACACACACACACACACACACACAGGAAATCTATATATTGGATTTATATTTGCATTTGTTTATTTATATATATAAATAAACAAATACAACAGTGTTGTAAGTGTGCATGCAACTAGCATGCTGCAAACATGTACAATTTCTTATTTTATTGTTTATTTAATGAGGATACGCACAATAGAATTCATTGCACAAAATACTCTATAGCAGCAAGCCAATTTCCATCTGTATTAGCTGGGAAGAGGCCACCTGTGGTTAGTAAAATATAACCGTCAGTTGTGGTGAAAAGATTTGAGCGAATAGCAATTTGTGAGCAAAGGCTAACAGGAGCAATTGTTGGGGTGTTTTTTTGTTGTTGTTGTTTTCCAGCTTGCAGCATTTCTGTCTTTGCTTGTGATTCTCTTTGGTTGATCAGTTGGTTTGTGTTTCTTCATTTGTGTGCGCGGTACACCAAGCTAACTGCACCAGACGGTTGTGTTAGTGTAACTGAAGCAACGTTGAAGGATTTGCATGCGAACAAACTTTGCTGTTACAAGAGGCAGCACTGACAGAAACAATGGTGTCGGGAACCGGAGAATGCACCGGGCCTATCGGAGCATGCAAGGCCGATATTCGTTGTCTATGAGGAGTATCAGAAAACTCTCTAGAAGAAGGTCAGATTGACCGCAGTAAATCAGAGAATGGCTGGAGAGCATCCAAAAGGCCCTGGAAGGAGAAGCAATGGTGTATAAAGGTGGGGGTGGGATTATAGGTGGGAGTGATAGCACACTCATAGCTAAGCTCCACATTGGGAGGAGAGTATGAACAGCAGTAAAGAGTTTGGAGCACTCAGCTTGCATGGACTATCTTCTGAGCTCCAGTGAACTCATGTCACAGTGAGTCAGTCACGCTGTCATGAAGGGCCTCTGTAGGTAGACGATTGAGACGCTCTTGCGTATCTTCAAGTATCCTTTGTCACTTTCAATGAGCCTTTTATGAATAAAGATTTAATAACGTTTTCCCCATTTGTCTCCACCAGGAACATGACTGGCTTAGCTTTGATGAGCTAACAGCTACTCAGCTCGTCTTTGCGCCGCTGGCCTCCTCGCTGTGTGTGCTGTAGGCCTAATGAGGACGGACACACGCTGCACAGAGGCTATACCTTGAGGCAGGTAGGCAAACAGAAGGAACGGCAAGTCCTCCAACACTTCTTGTTGAAATGAAAACTGTTATTGGTAATCAGTGCACCACCCGACTGGAGGGGAAGTAATTTTAAAGGCGTTCGCAACGCAGTAATTTGCCGGTGTGACTCATCGCCAACACCTACAGCGACAAAACCTCTGCTCCTCCGAAGGAAGAATAGGGTAGCACAACCGTGTGTGTGTGCGTGTGTGTGCATGTGCACACCAACAAGCTGGTGTATGAGGTTTATAGATAGAAAGCTATAGGAGGATATGTAGCTTCAGTCATATACAACTCATCTGTTTAAATATCTTTAGCCTCAATACAGAAAATTGGAAGATTTTTTTTTTCAAGCTTTATTTTGATAGAACAGCTCAAGAGTGACAGGAAATGTGGGGGGAGAGGGGAATGACATGCAGGGAAGAACCACATGTCAGATTCAAACCCTGGGCTTCTGCAGCAAGGACTGAGCCTTCACACAGTATTTTTCATAGCATTCATTTACTAACAGAGAAAATGCAATACATCTGTATATACATTATATCCCATCATATATACAATGATATTTTCAAGCGCTATAATATTTCAGAGCAATGTGCAAGAGCAGCTTTGAAGACGACTTTATTTTGTATTCTTCCACTGCTATGAGCATGTGAATGTTTGTGCACGTCATGTTTTTTAAGTTGCACAGTCCATTCCATTGAACGCGGCGCAATTTCAATAAATGCATTCTGTTTTGTTATTCAATCAGTCTTTTTAAAATCGATTGCACACGTGTGAGCAAGGGCGTCTGCACCCGTGGAACTGATATTTCTAGTGATAGATGTCTTCATAGATACGCTGTGCAGATTTATGAGCATGCCGTCATATGAGGAAAAGGGTCGCTGTGGGTTTAAAAAGGACATCGAGAGGCCAGGAGACAAAACAAACTGTCCACATTTTGATATCAGACAGGAAGCCGGGGGTCCAGTTAATGTAATTTTGATGACAACCTCGTGGTATCGCAGCAAAATAGGGCACGCTCACTTGAGGTGTCAGGGTGAGGGAAATTATCATGATTAATGCAGGGTTATGACAAGGCAGGAATGTAATCAGTCTCTCACTTGTTAATCATTATCTCTCCCTGATTCATTTTGGCTCAAGATTTAAAATAAGATATTCAGTCTCACTGTATTGGGATCTTAAATAAGACTTTCCATCATGGATCTATTTAAAAATCAATCCATCAGGGGTGTTGTTTAGCTCAGTTGGTAGAGCATCCGCCCCATGTACAAAGGCTCAGTCCTTGCCGTTGCGGCCCAGGGTTCGAATCCGACCTGTGGCTCTCTCCTGCATTCCCCATCTCTCTCACCACATCTCCTGTCACTCTTCAAGCTGTCTCTATTGAATAAAAAAATAAAATAAAATCTTAAAAATCAATCCATCAAATGATTAACTATAATTCTATGAGGCAGAGATATGAAGCACTGAGGTTGGTGATTGATTTTAAATTCCATATTAATACCTGAATTAATGGCATTACTTGTATACACAGGATTAAAATAGCAGGAAGTCTAGAAATGGGCAGACCTTGTATGGTCTTATTAATCTTGTATTCTACGTCAACTCACAATAAATCGATCAGTTACAACATGAGCTCTGACTCTGAACATGCGACCGTGGAACCCTTGATCGGCTTTAAATCATTGACAGCTAATTCAAGCAAAAATAGTGACATCATCAAAAATGGGCTGCCTGTTCTGCAGCGCAGTTCGATGTGGGAAAATTGGACCATGAAATTGCAAGACAAGCTCCAAGCTGCAAGACAGCTGACCAAAGTTTGAGACGTGTCAGAAATCTATTCAGTCTTCCAACAGCCAGATCCAGCTGACCTTCTCAAACTAAACATCAACGGAACAACAACGTCAACAACAGCCAATCAGGTATGAGCCACGGGCAGAGTTAAAAATCATCCATACGGTGACTGCCTCGCTAAAAAAATAAACGTTTTGAAGTAGAAAAAAGCTCTCCCCACATCACCGGATATCATTCTACCCATGACTAAAAGACTTTCTCATGTTGTGTATTCATTGTTATGGCACTGTGGACAAATCACATCCAGACAAGGTTGTACATGTTAGCAGCAGCAGGAATATGCACATGGTCGGGCTAAAGCTTCATGTGCAAACAGCCCATCTGACCAAATTAAATCGCCATATCATCCAAACTTATTTATTTTGATATGTTTGCATCATGCTGTTCAATATTGCCTTACATTATGCTATCACAGTTAGCTGGCCAACATATAGTCAGCAGGTCACATGCAGGATTACTCCTGAGGAGTGCAGTTTTTTAATTTCATTAACCTTTAAAATGTAAAACTATATTTACAAATGTATTTGTGGCTATTGGAACGACCTGGATAAAGTCAAAACAAGACCCCTTTTCAGTGTTATATCATCAGACACATGTGACTCAACTGAATCTTATCTAAGACCAATAACTAAGGGACAATTATTGGTAAAGACATGGCTTCTGTACAATCAGTACAAGTGCCTGGATGAGTAACACATGCACACAGAGCATCACACACATGAAGAACTGCTGCGAACAGATTAATTGTTAAGTGGCACGGACACATTTAAGATTTAAGCCAATTTGTGTTATTCACCATTTTATTTCTTCTTTATATTTTCTCTCAGGTAGCTGTCCAGACCGGTTTTCATTTACACTGGACAAAATACTAATTTGACATGACATGAAGTTATAATACTGATGATAAAATCTCAATAGCGGCGGCTTCTATCGAGCAAAACAAGCTATTTATGAGAAGTTTGTGAAGGTGTCCTATTGTGCATAACCCGTGGAGCCTCTTTTTTGTGTGAAACATAAAAGAAATAGTCCTCTGTGTAACCAGCCAGCGGCTAAAACTTGAGCTTGTAAATATGAAAGGATTCAGGCAGTAAAGACTGAATGAAAGCTTCTATCCGGCCAGCTCAGTATTCACAGAATCCATTTCCCAGATAGTGGCATACAATGAAATTCCCCATTTCTTTATCTGTCACTTGTGCTAATCCAGACAGTGATCTCCCTGAAACAAAGCTGTGTTTTCTATATGTAACTGAATGCCATAAACACGACTCTTGTATCATTTTAACTCATCACCTTCTCCATTATGGCTTCTCCTTCTCTTCTCTATCTCTCCTCTGTATGTTCTATTTCCAGGCATGAGGATGCTTATCTCTGTATGTGTGCGCAGGTGCTTGAGTAACAAGAGACAACATCCTTACATAAAAAAATCTAAATAAGAAGAGGAAAAGGCCTAGGCATGAATACATGTTGGGTTTACAGACTTTATATCTAAACAATTTTCATTTTATGGAGTTTACTTCTATTTGTAACCTATATTGTAGAGTTATGTAAGAACCTGAATGAATCTCCATCAGTTATAAATAAACCAAAGAGCCTCATCACTTCTTACTGTGGAAATGGAACTGGCCAAAAAACTAGCATAATAGAAGTCTCCATTGTTATAACCAAGGATAAAACCATTGTTCCTAAATTGTATGCAGACACTGCGACACAGAGATTTCCCAACCTTTGTTTCATCAAATACACCGTGGAGAAACAGTTACATAATGCTAAAATTGGGCAGACAGGAAATAAAAGAAATACATGACTAGTGTGGAATTCCTGGCCACATTCACAAAGCCCCGGAAATATTGGACGCGACGATGGGGATGACGATGCAGAGAAGTTTGACTTTTTTTTTCAGCTACATAGATTTTCTTAACTTAGACTTGGTGTGAAAGGTTGATGAGCGTCACGGACTGTAAATTTCTTAAAAAGTGCCTTTACTCAGCTGTCTTGGTCACAGACTTGATGCATCCAAGTGCCTCAGTGAAATATTTAGTGCCCTGTTCACACAAAGAGGGAATCGGATAGTGTTGTAATTGAAGCATTTTATCTTGTGTCTGTCCTGATCTGGACAGATGTCTTTATGATAAACTGGCACACTTCAGATTTTTTTTTTATTGACCCTGATGGACAGAAGCAGTGAAAGTAACTGCTGCATTGTGGATTAGCCAACATTTACATAGCCAAAGGTGCATATCAATGCTTCCAGTAAGCAATTCTGCTCACTTCCATTTTCAAATGTCAAGATCGTTTTGTCAAGTTTTCTTCCAAGAAACAAATCCAGTATGACTTAAACACGACCAAGGGAGATTGAGTCATTAAACTGTGGAGAGTCCACAGCCACAGTGGTCGCTGGAAATACTGGAACAATTCAAGGTTTGATGTTTGAAGAAGGCAGGGGAGTTCAGGAGCTCTGTCTGTACCACAGTATTATACAGCAATACAAACTTTGTGATGGGGGTTTGTGTTTTTGTACAGGAACACACCAAATGATGTGATTTCTCTTTGTTTTAGAAGAAACATCCATGAAGTTACTGAGACTGTAACTGGTAATGACTGTTTGTGTGTTTGTGTTTAGGTCACTTACCTCTTTTTTGTGGCTCTTCTCCAAGGTGTTCAGGGCAAAAGAGTCCCCAGAATACCTGAGCACCTATTTAAAGGTTCCGGAAGATACCATGTACTAATAAGTATCGGGGGGGGGAGGTTACTTTAACATACTGATCATGGTGTCTATGATTCATTTTGTAGTGTGTAATATAAAGTAAGGTCATGCAGACTAGTAGTCAATAGAATAGTATAGATGGTTTGTTTTAAGTATTTTTGTTGTGCGTTTGATGCCAGGTGAGGGGCGGACTCCCCAACACTGTGGAAGGGTCCAGGTAATTGCCAGTGGAGGGCTATATGAAGCTGCCAGATTCAATAAGAGCTGCCGCTGTCAGGACCCCATTTAGCCTGCGGGCTGCAGTAGTTTATGTGAAAATGTATGTCTGCTTTTCATACTCCAGCAGTTAATTTCATTGGCTTATTTGTGTTGAGTAAATGAATGAAGCTTATCTGAATCTTAATGATAACATTGTGTTTGGGCTTGTGGGTAACCGCAATGGATACTGTAACTTAACATTAAAATCTTGTTGTGCACTCAAAGTGTGTATATAATATGGTTATTTTTTAAAAAGACAAAATGTGACGTAGCAAAGGACCACAGCTTTGCTCTGCTGAATTGAATAAGGAGGATGCATTTGGTCCATTGCTCAGGTGCGTATCATTGTTACTGTGACAACAAAGGTCACTTGACAAAGTCTTTTCTTGCATGTCCAAATACACTAAAATATTAAGGGCAGACAATACCAGAGAGTGTATTTTGGAAAAACAGGCATTTGGAGCACTGGCAGAAAAAAGGCTGTTGGACAAATGGGACATTTTTCTGACTATTGGGGTTTCAGAATAATGGCCCATTGCAGCAATGGGCCATAGCCACACTGTGTGAGTTTAACTCAGGACAAGCAGCCTGAAAAATATTACAACCTACAACCTACACTGATACTAGATATGTGTGTCTGTGCATCATCTGTATGTGTATCATCTGCATAGCAATGAAATCCAGGACTATATTCTAATAATAACAGTAATAATTACTTTATTTATATAGCACCTTTAAAAAGGTTTTACAAAGTGCTTTAGTGCAACATAGTGTAAGAACATGCCACACTGGATGTTGACAGATTCAAAGATAATACAATAAATGATAGAAGGACAATTAATAAATATAGATACAAATAAAATAAATCAAAATGGATTAAAATGGATAACATGACAAAAAGGCAAGTCTGTATCACCTTATGATGATGATGATGATGAGGTAGTGTAAATGCAGAATAAAAGTAAGCCTGAAAGAGAACCTTGTGGAACTCCTTTTGTTACTGTCACTGTGCTGGATCAACACATGATGCCAGATGAGATGATCTGTCAAGTAGAACATAAACTACATCAGTGCACTTCCTGATGTTCCAAGAAATTTTTCACTGTAGCCATTTTGTTGCACATTCTTTTCCTCTAAATACTTGACTGACTAGAGAATTAATACCACCAGTGGTTTATGTCTGCTTCTAATATTTGCATTTGATCGTGGATGGAAACGCACATAAAGTTTGCATGACTGACTAACAACATACTTAAAGTATATACATTTAGCAGCTTGTCCCTTTTTACATAGATATAACATACAGATCTGGCACCAGCAGATAACGCTGACATATTTCACAATGTTGTTTGTTTTCATAAAGGTCAACAGAGGATTCTAAAGCCTCGGGAGCATCAGCAGTCACCTTGAACAAAGGCTACCACCAGAGGCGAGGAGGCAGGAAGAGTCAAGGACCACAAGGGACATAGATCACTGCCCATCTGAAGCCATGATCTGGAGTGAGGGGAGGTAGGTGAAGCATTATTACAGTGGATAGAGTTTTGAGTATGAAGAACATACTAGATTTAAACTAGGTTTACATCAGCAGGACTCTGAACTGATCCATTTTTCACTTTGGAGAATTCAAATAATCACATGTACTGCAATGAATAGCATAGTGCAAGTCCATATAATAAACTGACACTGTCTGGCATTAAATGGGAGCCAGTGGAGGGACAGGGTAAAAAGAATGGTCCTTATGTGGCCCAGTTAGATTGTGAGAGTTAAGAATTTGGAAAGCAGAATTTGAGGAAATGATACTGTTAGAGCAATCGTACATTTTCTCAATTTTCACATCTCCTCTTGTAAATGCAGGATTTTAGTTAAATTGTGGATGTGAAATTACAGCTTGATGTTTTTTTTTTAATGCTAATTTTGGGGCATTTTAGTTTCTGTTGATCACAGATGGTGAGACAGGACACATCACGAGAGGAATGGGAACAACATGAGGCGTTAATCCACCAGGCTTCAAAAACTCCCCTAGTTCCACTTAATCACGACACAAGGGTGACAGTAACAGGCTGCCAGACAATACCTGTGTCCACATAATCCAATAACATACAGCAGAGGGCTGTACGGCTGTGTTTAGGATTGGGAGGTTTAGTTCTTCAGTTTTTTTGTTTAGTTTAACAGGAGTTTAGCGAACAGGCAGAACATTTCTGCAATACCAAGAAAGAGGATGAGTCATTAATGAGACAGGGGCCCTGAACAAAGCCTCGGAACAAGCAGATTCCTTAAGAGAAGCACTGGAAGGGTACATTTCAGATAATCTTTACTATGGAATTCAAATATACTGGTGAGACAGCTTTTTTCATGCACACATATTCAAAGCATACTGCTTTGTTTGTGTAGCTACTCTGACAAGATATGCAGCGAGATATCATAAATTAGACGATGTAGGCTCGAGGCAATAATTTAAATCCTACACATCCAGAGATATTATCACCAACTAACAGTGTTTGCACGGCGTAATCTTCATTTTATTTTTAATTTTTTAAATTTTTTTGTGAGCTTCACTCTTGTGGTACTATTTAAAGTCTGTATTCTTCAAAGTCTGCTTTAGGCAACATCCAAATTCAAGCCATGAATATTTAAAATGTTTGAAATAAATTTGGGGTACTCCAGTGGAGTAGAATCTAGTACCATAAGGTTGAGTCATTCTCCCACTGCATGGCTTGGATTTTGAATTATCAGTGCTGAAGTGAGAGTTGTGTGTTCGCTGCATATGTATGCGACCGCTGTTCCTCTTGTTAATCACAAACTTTGAAATGGACATGGAAAGTCCGCTGTCCATTTCAAAGCTGCAGAGTGAAGAAGTGGCATACAATTTCTTTTGTATCAAGGCATTGCCGTGTTAAAGAGCCACGCTATTCTGTAGAAGAGCGGCAGTCAGTTCTTTTGTGGCATGTTTTACAGATAGAGTCTATATATGTTCTGTATCATCTTTGGACTCACTCGCATATTGAAAAGGAAGATGCTATATTGGGAACGTCCAGGATGTGTACGTGATCGACGTGCACGTTGGAACAAGATAATAAGTGCTTCCATTTGGCGAAAGCCGCATGGCTGTGCACAGCTTATGGCATATGTGAGCAGGAATACCTTGAATTATCACTCAGAGGAGAAGAAGTGCACCATCCCTTCTGTCCAACTGAAACAACTAACGCCCAGTACAACAAGTCTTGCACTCAAAATGTAATATTTCATCAGACAGTTTGCTACATATTTGTGAAGGCTTTCCTGGGGATAAAACATCTATCAGGAACAGAAGCATATTGGCATACATCCGCTTAGCCACATGTTTTGTGTAACTAATTGGATAACCACACCAAGTAAAGCACGAAATTGCCTTTTTTTTCTCTTTTTTTTTTATCCCTCCTGCAGCAGTGGATGCAACCCTCTCTGCAGGGCGTTGGTGGGGCCCAGAGGCACACACATTTATGAGTCATACATTTAATATGCTCTCCCTTCCTACTCATATCATAAACACTCAGGGAGATGGAAAATGAAACATCCCCTTTTTCCTCTTTAACCACATCAGAGACTTCGTCACACAGTCGAGAGAGGTTCTCTCTTCTCCGTCCTCTGAGTGTTTCTCATCCTTCTCATCCAGTGCCCCCTGACTCCTCTTCTCTTACCCCATATAACTCTCACAAATGCTGCTTTAACTCCCATTGTGTGTGTGTGTGTGTGCGTGCGTGTGTGTGCGTGCTTGTGCATGTTTGGCTGAGAAGATAAGAGATTAGCATGAGTCAGATAATGATTCAGGACGCCAGGTGGCAAATGCCTCAAATCATGCTCTCTCTCTTTCTCTCTCTCTCTCTTTCTCTCACACTCACTTGTTCGCAGCCTTGTCTCCTCGCACACTGTCACCGCTGCTCTTTTGCTCGCCGTCTCCTTCTCCCACTGTGTCCCCCACTCTGTTTCACCTCACTGTCTCTCATGCCCCCCCAATCTGCCCGCCAGTGTGGCAAACTTAATAACCCGCCGGTTCACGGGTGGGCGTGGATAGGTTAACAGGGGAGATAAAGAGGGTAAAGACAGATCGAGTGAAGAGGCAAGGTGGCGGGGGTGTCGCAGACGGAACGATGGCCAGATGTGGAGAGATAAGCGGGAAGCGTGTCAGATTGAGGTGGAAATTGAGCACAAATCTCAAGGAGTGCTGAGGTGGAGGGGGGGGCGAAGCAGCTGCTTCGCGTCCCGCGCGTGATGCTGGGTAATTTAGAAAGAGTGGGACATAGGAATGTGTAGTGAGAGGCAGAGAGGGTTATAGAGAGCTGTGTAGAGGTGGATGGAGGCAGGGATAGAGAGATAGAAGGAGGGGTGGTGATCCTGGGGGCCTGATGACTCATGGCTGTGCTGCGGTTTGTGCGTCACTGGTGCTGGCTGGAGGAGGAGATAGTGGAGAGGTCTACGCATTTAATTACAGCCTTCCAATTTAGACACACTGTACACACACACACGCACACGCACCTACACACACACACACACACTCACACAAAATAATATCACAAATAATAGTCTTACAAGTGCACTAATTTGTAACGCATACGCGCACAAGTATGAAGACGCACGCAGAAGAAGGCGCACGCCGTGAGCACTCAGAGATGTTCGTCTGCATGTAAAATATTCTTTTTTATTTTTTCATCACGGGTATCTAAGGGAAATGATTGTGGTCACGAGCGTGTGGAGTATGCATGTTCTCCGTGTGCAGCCATCCTATCCCAGACAGTCCTTAAGGCACGAAACTTATCACCCACCCTTCCTCCCTCCAAATTCCAAAATACCAAATCGTACCCTTTGAGCAGTTGCACCACACGGGCTTGTGACTGGAATATGAAATGGAGACAGACATACAGACGTGCAGGACTCGCTTTGATGACGCAGTAAAGCAAACTCTTCTTTCAGATAATACTGCACGCTGGATAGTTTTCACAATACAAGCTGCACTGCCTGCTGCTCGAGTCATCCCGCTGGTTAAAGGTCATCCTTGTAAGAGCGGGATTTCTGCATCACCTCCCATGTATTTTGTTGATTACTTATGGCTGCGTTGTTTTGAATAAGACACGCAAGGCTTGTGATTTTTATCTGGCTGATTTCAGACTGTGGAAATGATCTGCGCAATATCACATCCTCTGCATCCCATTTGCTGTTTCTCTGGACTTCTCCAAGTCAAGTTTGTTTCAAAAACACTTTAAACACCTGCACTTTCTCCAAGTGCCTGACGGGAAACAAAGGACACATGCAGATAGAAATGAGAGTTATAGAATAAGAACATCACGGTTGGCAGGTGGCACAGCCTGCTCTTGAAAACAGGCACAAAAGAAAGTGCAGCGGCTGTAATGTAGGCTGGCTATGTGTATTTTTGGTATTGTTCATTTCCTGTGAGGCAAATGTATTTTATAGAAGTATTCTTTATTTATTACATGACCCTGAACATAACGCATTGGCTTTACAATCATCCAGTAAGACGGATATTTTTGTTTTTATTCTAAAGTGGATGTGCTCAGCCTCAAATGCAGCATTTACATCCATGTTTAGCGTTTTTGTTTTCGACAGGAAGGTACGAATAAAACACAGTTAAATGTGCTGCATTTATAATTTAGATTTGATTAAATTAGATAAAGCACATTCTCAAGAATGTACTAGATCTTTTTAGATCTTACAAGATCTTTATATATATATATATATTTTAATTCCCCTAACTCGGTCATAAATATCCTTCTGCATATGAATACATAAATAATGTTCAAACCATACATCTACACATTTAAAATGCAACAGTACACAACCTTTCATTTATTTTTCAGTATCCAACTTCAGCTTTCATTTTCAGGTTTCTTTTTATCTGCATTATGGCCTAATTTGTGTGTCATCATTGGTCTCATAAATGCATTATTCTACACTAAATGCATTATTCTACACTGTGTTTTATTTGATTACATGTGGAACTGAATTCACAGGCTCCTTCGCCTTTGAACTGACAAGTAAACACAGAATACAGGAAAAACTAAAACCACAGTGTCTGCATTAGACTAAATGAAACACTTGATGTTAGCGTATACTCGGGCTTGGTTTCAGAACACGTTGCCTTCAATCGTTCACGTTAAATATCAAATGTTTAGATCTAACTGATGCGCAGAGTTGAGCCGATCCTCTCCATGAGCCCTTTCGCCACCTTCCTTTTAATTTCTCTTTCTTTCACTTCCTTTCCCGTCCAAACACATTACCCTCCTTGTGTGCCAATTATCCCCTAAGAGGCTGCAAGCCTCATTCTTAAACAATAGGAGCAATCAGTTGCCCCCTCTCCCTCTCCCCCTCTGTGTGCCCCTTTACTCCACTCTCTTTTCCAGCAGAGAGTGCAAAGGGAGGATAATTTTTCCAGTGTTAGGAGGAAAATAGCAAAAGGGGGGTGGGGGGGTGGGGGGAGATTGCTGATTGGCCGGGTCATGTTGGTTCAAAGAGTCTAGAGGCGCATCTGACAATACAACACTGCATGCGAAATGTTTGCTGTCTTTAGACGAGACAGGCAAATGCACAGCTGCTCTATAACCCTTGACAGATCCTCGAAACCCTAAATACACAGAAACACCAACCGCACTGCCTGCCTGTGACGCTCACGACTGCTAGAGTGATGCTGCAACAAAGAGGCTGATGCATTTTGAAACTTCATTACAGAGTACATTACCTGTACACACTGGGAAGAGTCAAACGTGCAGGTGGAGACAAAGACTGAGCGAGGAGGTGAAAAATGTCTCCATGTGTGAACTCATTTGTTCATAAATACTTTAATACTTTATACTCATATGAGATGTGCAAATGATTTGTTTTTCCACAGTGGTTTCATTTCCCTTCAAAATAAAATGATTTACCGGTAATAATTGATTAAAAATGAATGAAATGATTTTTGTTGATACATAAAATGAAGAAGAAATAATAATTTGTAGCAAATCATTTCAGCAGATTTTCTTTGTTGTGTATTATTATTATTTATTATTTTTTAGCCAGTTCAGGGGTGTTTTTCCGGCAGTTTTCCAGGTCTTTCAATTTAACGCCTATTTCCCCTCTCATTCATGTCTGCTATCATGAGTCGTCAGCGGCCCCGTCCCTGGGGAGGGAAATCCCAGCTGTCACTAAATAACTTTTCAGATCACACCAATAAAGCTAATGTCCACGGACACTAAAGGCCGTGGAGTCCATTTAACAGCTGCTTAACGCATGAGCACACAAGTGAGACACACACTGATGCACACATGAACGCCTGTGCACACACACACACACACACACACAGATTGTTGTGGATTACCCTAACCAGGCTAATGATCTCCTCAATGGGACAACTGGGACTCTTCTGAGCTCGTCTTCAGCCTGAGGCCCCACGGGGACCTAAAGAGAGGCTCAGGGGTAATTACAATGTAAATGCTGAGTGTGTGTGTGTGGGTGTGTGTGTGTGTGTGTGTGTGTGTGTGTCTGCAAGTGCATGTCCAAGATTAGGTTAATCTATAATCAAGCACGCTTTGATTATGATAGATGTAAAATGATTGAATATCTAATTATTAGCGGCTATTTATTATTATTTATTTATTTTTACAGAAAAATGAACAATTAAATGTACGTTAACAAAAAAAAAACTGCACCTGTATTTAGACAGTATCACTTCATCAGTATTTTTCTGGCCTAAAGCTTTCATAAATATATTGTACGCTGACATTCTTTAAGTAAGTATTATGCTTATTTTAGCAAAGGTGAAGTCAAAGCTTACCTACTTCACTTTGTGCATGTTTGCTTCCTTCCTGTCCAAACTAAACAAGAATACACATTTTAAAATGATATAAAAGCTTCGGGAAATGTGGCTTGAATTAGTAAAAAATGCAAGTATGACATGAAAATCGTGTATCTCACTGAGCATCCACAAAAATCAGAGTGAAAATAAGTTTCTGAAAACTGTGTAGGTATGACGGATCACGTTTTGATTGACAGCTCCATCGGTACGGATGTGTGCTGCTGTGGACCAAGGAGCAGCAAATCATATTTTAACCACTTAAACAATCAATATCAGTTTAAGTGCATCATATTTAGAATATTTTCATTGCTTTACTTTGCTGTCAGGCAGCCGGGGTACTGAAGCTGTTATCTACGCTCTCTTCAAAGCCACCAGACTGACTCCTTTGACAAAAACAGTCGTTTTTCGAGAATATTTCCACATCTCACTCTGTGAATTAATGTTTTATATCATTCAAACCAGAGCTGCTGATTGTTGGAACAACAGAAAGACAAGACGAGACATTTGGGTAATTTTTTTTTTTTAAGTTTTAATTAAGCGTGTTTTACGATGAGTTAACATGGCAGCCGGTAAAAGAGAGAAACTACATGCAAGAATATTTCCTTTCTTGACAGTTTATTATTTATTATTTTTCTGCCTCAGATTGGTTTACAGTGAGAGAGGTTTTGCTTTACAGGGCAACTGACATAGATTTTTTTTAAATGGTTTGCATAATTAAATACATATTAAATTTGAGAATATAACTACACCCAATTCAAACCAAACAGGAAATCAGGAAAATTTACAAAAACTGAAATGAAACATAATAAATTTGAATAACACTCATAATAATTATAATCACATTTTAGATGCTTAAGACCTTAATGTAGGCCAAATCATCATCTCATCTAATATCATCTCATGACCGTACTCTTAAATCTTATTTCCTGAGACTCAACAATTCCTACCATGAACAAGCACTTGCGGACAGTGGCAAGGAAAAACCTCCTATAAGAGGCAGATCCCGACAGAAAACGGATGGATAATTGTAACAGAAATGTGACTAATATTAATAAAAATAACCACAATAATAATAGTACTTGTAGTGGATGTAGTCAGGGCTACAGCAGCAGGCTAGATCACAATGCCTGACGGGAAAGCTGAGAAAAATCCCCGAAAACTCCGGGGAAGAAGCTAAGTTGGAAGCATTAATGGTATTAATGGGACATGAATGCGTGCAGATGGAGAGAAAACCTTAAAAACACTGAGCGTGACAATAGATGCCGGTGACAGGAGAGCAGTAGACAAGAAAAGGAGGAGAGACTAATTGAGAGGGAGAGAGGGATGGGGTAAATGGATGTATGATTGATGTGAGCTTGATGCTGGGAGGTGGAGAGAGAAAGAGAGAGAGAGAGAGGAAAAGTGGGAGAGGGGAAGCAGAAAATGAGGTGGAAGGCACAAATTGATCCTCACCTTTTTTTGTGTGTGTGTGTCATTCTGCCTTTGTTTCGGCTCATGGCCCCTCATCACCATCATCATCACCATCATCATCATTATTACCCCCCCACCACCACCCCCACAACCCAGCCACCCCTCTCTCTCCCTGCCTCTCCTTCATTCTCCCCCTGTCACCAGCACTTCTCGCCGCCCCTCTCTCTGTGACACTCGCCATGCCCGTCATATCGTAACATGACATTATGGCTCATTATACCTGGGCTGGATGAACGGTCTGCTGCTAGTGGGCAGCCTTCACAGGTGCAATGTAGCAAAACCAGAAAGACGCGTATGAAATGATGTCAACACGTGAACGCTCTTTGTCTCTCTGCATTTGTTCCATCTCCATCCAGAAAGAATTGTATGACATGGACAGGGCATTATGTAATCTGGGGATAAAGGCTTGTAACACAGTAAAGAAAGCACCGATGGAGAGCGAGAGCTAATAAATAGAAATATAGAAACATAAATCAAGTAGAAATATGCAGAAAATGAGAGTCATAAGAGAGGTAAAGATAGAAAGAAAGCCATGAACGCTCAAGCAGCAGAAAAACATTGTGGTCATCTGCAGTGCGATGAGTCACCTGTAGGCAACACACACACGCACACACGCACACACACACTTACGCACAAACCCAAAAGAGACAGGCTTTGCAATCACAGCCCACAGCTGTGTAGTTACAATGACATATTGTCTCATAAACTGCATTCAGCGAGCGTGTCGTATTGTCACATCTGAAACACTATCTTCTGCTGAATGCACGGGTGAAAATAAAAAGAGCTTGATGGAATTTAAAAATCAAAAGAAACCACAAAATGACTCGACCTTTTAAAGCCTTCCCTGGTGAATTCGTGATATCAATGCGATGATTAACATGAACCGTTGAACAAAATGTTAATGAAAGACAGAAATTAGTCTCTAGATGGTTTACTGCCGGCATGATGCCGCTGCCCTTGCAATTAGTTTAAATAAAATCTGTGGTTTAAATGAGCCATCTGTATACAGATTTGCCTCTGCTGCTCCCTCGTGCTCTGCCTCTGTTAGGTCGGGCTTGTAAAGGCTGCGTCAAATACGCTGTGATCAACGTGACTAAGTTATTCATTTTTCACACATTCACAAACATTTACAGACATACCAGGCTTATACTTGAGGAAATTATTGGGCATGCAACCAATGATTATTTTCATTATCAATGAACCTGATCATTCTTTTCTGTATTTTTTGTTTATGCCGTAAAACTTTGTTCGACTAACTTGCCAAAACCCCCAAATATTTTGTGTACTTTGATGTCAGACCAAAAAAACAGAAGCAAATCCTCACCTTTGAGCACCTGATTAATCGATTCATTAAAATAGCCATTCATTTTCCATTGAATGATCATTTGATTCATTGTCGCAGCTCTAAAAAAATATCAACAGAAGCACTTAAACACAGTTCGAAGGCTCATCCTTGTATCAATACCTACACAGATATGACAAATCCACCTGAGGGTTTTATTAATGGTGCAAACACCAACTCGACACATAAACCTGAAGCGAATGGAGACATAATGGAGGGAAAGAATTGGGAAAAGGTCACAATAGAAAAGAAAATCACATTAAATGTAAATTACCTCAGTATCACTGTTAGGAACCAGAAGAATTGCCCTTTGATGCGTAAAGACAAAATAATAAAGAAAAACAAAATGAATCAAATTCACGATTAACAAAATATTAATCATGCCATTAATAACTACACTCAACGCCAACTAATACAAATTGTCTTGCTCATCTTTGTTTTGTCTGTAAAGCTAACCTTTAGCTGTTTCTTCGGGAACTTGACACTGAATGTCCTGATTTCTTAATCACAAATATCTACTTCAGCCCCTGACATTTCTTTCCCTCAGTGACAAAGGACTTTCTAGCAAAGCTGTATGTTAAACTGCTCATTATTCATTGGCTGTCAGACAGCACAAGGTTACTGTAAAACAAAAACAAAGCATTTCCTCTGCAGCCTGACAGAAAATCAGGTGAGCCTTTCAACAGCAACATTAGCTAATTTCCAAACTGTCAAGCCATCGCCGGTCGGTAACATTGTGTTTTTGTACGAATGTGAAATATCTGGCTCGTGATGTCTGCTGTTGTTGACACCATGTAGAGAGCGACATTAGCTTTCTGTCTGGCTGGATCCCACAGTGAGGATAAAAAAAAAAAAGATGGAAAATAAGGAGCAGATCTTGTCATCATTCATTCTAATTCTCTTTGCGTTTAACTCACACTCTCCAGTCCTCCCCACCACCGCCGCCCTCCCTCCCTGCCTCCATCCCTTCTCCCTCCCCAGCCAGCTTCATCTCTTTTCAAGCCTCATCACCAACACACAGCACCCCTCCCACCTCAGCTCCGCCCCCACCACCACTACCACCTCACTCCCCTCCTCAATTTCCTCCATCCACTTTCATGTCCCTGAACAAGAATGAGATTAATTCAGTCCATTTGAATTAGTAGTAGCTGGGTGTGCAGCTTTAGGTTCCCTAAGAGCAGTAAAAAAAAAAAAAAAAACCTCAAACCTCTGTATGGAGTAGTGAGCTGCTCCTCCTCCTCATCATCACCACCGGTGTTCTCACTATCATATCTTTATTCCCTGGTTGGGTATATACAGCATGTGCAGTTTGTTCAAATGCGTCTTTTACGGCATCATCTTGGGAACATTTGAGTTAAGTGGTTTATGCAAGCTCCTGCAGACTGGAAACATTAATTCTATGAGTAGTACTTATTGCTGCACTAACATGTCTTTGTCACACTGTACCTTGATTGTTTCCCTTTTTTTTTGTAAGTCGCTTTGAATAAAAGCGTCAACTAAATGGCTAAATGTGAATGTAATTCAGGTGTGAAAGACCACAGAACAGCTATTAGCTTTTTCACGGCATTGCTATGGCAACGCTGTCAATGAGAGACATATTGATAATTAATGTCTCACTACCACTTATTGAGTTGGAAACTTTATATCGTTGAGAAAACAATGAGAGGCGAGTGGAAATGGTCTCTTAGTCGTCTTTATGTAACACAGCCTTTTTTGTTTTTTTAATTCTCTGGTTGTGACCTTTAACTGCAGACTCTGACCACATATTTGGTCAAACTCTGTTCAAACACGTGGACAAATATCCACACTGGACCAAATCCTGCCCTGGCCCAAGCGTGATTCTGTAAATGTAGAAAAGATTCATCTCACTCTCTCTCTCTTCATGTACTGTACATTTACACTAAAAATATCATACTTTGCTACAGATATGAAAATCATCTCCTAAATCTTTGTTGGTGTTAATGCACATGTACAACCGAGATTCCAAAAAGCTTGTGACGCTGTGTGAAATGAAGGTGAAATCCAGAGGACAGAACATCCATGATTTCGGAAACGTAGACTCATCAGGTCAGTCAGTCCATCTCGAAGGAGCGCAGGTCCAGAGAAGTGGATGGTGTTAAAGTCTGGCTTTCTCTTCACATCGTAGAATCTGAATCTGAGCATTTGTTTACCCACAATGGTTTAACAAAGTGTTCTAGAGCCGTACAAATATCGTTCTTGGCCTTGTTCTTTGATTCAGTCCATTCGAATGAGATCTTACAGTCCGTAGATGGTAAAATCCCTACATTCCTTGACATTGTATATTGAGAAACATTGTTCCCAAACTGTTGGACAGATTTTGAAAGTGGTGGACCTCACCTCATTTTTGCTCGTGGACGACTGCGCCTTTTGAGAATGCCCCTCCATCCCCGTCATGATACCATCACCCATTAGACATGAACCTGTTTACCGGTGAAGCTGCTACTAGGTGTTTCTTGAGCATTACACACAACTTTCACAGTCTTCTTTTATAATCAGTTAATCTGTATCAGTTTAGTACGTCTGAATAGTCTGCTTTGTGCTGTATTCACACTGCATGCCAGTCGAAAAGAATTTGAAAATCATTGCATTCTGTTTTTATTTACACTGTACACAACATCCGGTGTTTTTTTTTGGAATTGGGGTTGTATGTTGTAAATGTTAAAGGTGGTTCACATGCTGTGAAGAAGCCCGCGAGGCTGAATCAGAGATCGTTTAGATGGAGCAGATACACTAACTCCAACAGCAGATACCGCTTAGTTATTTTAAGCCACTTGTCACAGTGTGTAAGGATCGATTTAAAGAGCCGAGGGACTCTCAGAGCGTCACAAGCTGCTGCTTTGTTTTAGGTGCGTTGTGCTGTAGGTGAGGCCAGGTGCCGCCCACGACTCTCACGTCAGATCGTACATCTCCCGCTTGACTTCCTCAGACACGAGGAGGGAAAAAAATAAATAAATAAATGAAGCTCCCGAGGGTGAAAGTGAAAGTGAGAGAAACAGGTTGCCTTCTCTCCAAGGTCAACCAGCTGCCACAGTCAATGAGCCTCTTCAGTCTATGAGTCAACAAAGCACAGAAGCATGAATGTGTCATATATAATACAGCCCTCCAACCCCATCACGCACCCAACAAAAACACACAGTCGCATGTAATAACTGCCATGAGCTTAATGGGAGGCTCTTGACTGAGTCATACAAGATGTCCTCAAAAACCTGTTTACTTCTTCTGATCTCTGCCCGATATTCTTTTCTTCTTCTCTTGTCTTTGCGTGTGTGTGAGCGGTCCCTGAACACCCTTTGGTGTTGTCTGCATGTGTTTACCCCTGCAGACAAACCTGCAACCTCATCAAGGGTGCTATGGAAAGGACAGTGTGTCATGAGGGACCGAGCAGCACGGTGCCGCATTGTCTTAGAGGCTGGATGAGTCATGGAAGACAAATCAGGCTTGGTGGCATTTGAGATGGCTTGTTGGCCATTGCATTAGGACAGCAGCTCTAAATCAACAGAGCAATCATAAGGTGCTCCCATCACGGCTGTTTTAGCAGGTCAAAGAAGAAATTCATTAAAGCATAATGTAATCTGATTACGGGAGAGACTTGACAATTACATGTTACGATTGTAATTTCTTTGTTTCTGAAGAAAAATAGCTTACCTCTGCTGTCAACCCTCCTCACAAAGTTTAAATTCTCAAAACATCAAACCATATTTTTAGCACCTAGTACACAATGTGAGTGCATCATCGCTCTGACTATCTCAAGTAATTTCTATATGACTCACCAAAGAAATTCAAAAGCTCACACATCATCAAAAGAGCAGACAGCAAATTTTCATCTGCTTTAGTCATGGCTGAATTACTTTTCATCTATATCGTCTCTTTTTTTTTCCCCCTTCTTCTTCTTCTTCTTCTTGGTGAGTCCATGCCTCAATTATTTGTTCCCTTGACAAAGACTTAAATTCTAATAATGAAGTTCTTGACATTGTGTAGATTTAAACTGAAAATGTGGTCAAAAATACGTGAGACAAACCCCACCACCACCACCGCCGCCACCACCCCTACCCCTCCCACCAGATTCAGGTTCATTCAGGTTTTACCACATCTCAAAATAATGCTTCTCAGTCGGGCTCAGTGTTCTCTGTGTGGCTGCCCTTCTCCCTTTTTCCCCCCCAGCCTGTGCTGATAAAAGCAAAATTACACAAAATTGCTCGCATACAACTGGGGAGCCAGAAATGCATTCATTTTGTTTTTGACTTTCAGCGCCCATCTCCTACGTTTGTCCCGTATGCGAATGTCAAGTGAATGCAGGTGACGGACTCTGAGCTTAATCCATTTTTGTCGTCCCCGCTCCCCCCTTTTCTCTCCATTTCCACCTCTGTCTCTCTTTGTGTCTCGCCCGCTCCCTCTGACCACCCTCACACACACTGCCAACGTGAGATAGCCACGTCTGTGTGTCCATTGCAGTGTGTCATGCGTGATAATATGTGACGTATGCATCACATGCCAGTGGTTGTTCAGGTTTCCACCAGAAGACACTTATTATTGTTATCATCTTTAGGCATCATCATTATCAGCTGGAGCAGACGTGATGCCTCCCTCTGCGTCATTGTTCCCTCCAAAACCCCCTAAAGCTCTCGCCATCAAATCTACCCACAACGTAACCAACAAAGGAGGGAGAGAACACGTCGAAAATCACTCTGGCGCTCTTTCAACGTCCCTCCCCTCATCCATCCTCTCATCCACGGCCTGCAAACCCACCCCCCTCCCCATATACCCTCTGCACTCTGTCTGCCTTTTTTTTCTTTTCTTTTTGCCTCTCTATCAAATGTTCACTTCTTTTGTCTCATCCACTCTTTCTTGTTCCATCGTACTCCATCTTTCTGCGTGACACGCTCTGCCCCTGTCCGCTCTCTCTGGCCGCCATTATCTAAATCACCCATCTCCTCATCTTTCCCTCAATTCCCCTCTCTCATAGTCAGGGGGGGAAAAAAATCACAACCTATACACACACAGATAAATGCACACAACACACACACGGTGACACTGTGCGTGCAAACACTCTCACCCCTCCTAAAACCCTTTTCCATGCACCCCCCCCCCTCCCTCCTCACCACCACCTTCTACTCTCTCCAAACCCTACTCCCCCCCCCCCCACCTAATCCTAATCACACCACCAGCCACCGTCATCAGCCCTTATCTCACTCCACCAAATCTGCTGTGACTCAAAACAATTTCCTCTCATTTGCGATTTTACTGCCCGCCCCCGCCTCCCACACCTCCATCAAACCCTCCTACCCCCTTCCAATAAACCCTCTCTACCTCCTCAAAACCCCATCGCTACCCATCAGGCACAAACCCCACCCAAAACACACATGCACGCCAACACAAACGCGTATACAAATGCACTCACGTACACACACTCTGAGCGGCCGCCATTATGAATGACGGCTCATCATGTGTAAGCAGTGACTCGCCACTGTCATCCAGTGGAGCCCGAGAAGAAGAACTGCAGTGTGACGTCACAGCGGACGCCGGCCCCGCTGGTTGGTGGAACATATTTACGTGTGTGTGTGTGATTCTGTGCGTGTGGTTGGGATGGGGGAGCCGGAGGAATACAATTTGGTGGGTGGGTGGACCTGGTGGGCCTTGCTGCATCACTGAACCAGGAAAATGAATGAGAGCCTACACAAGGTGTCACCCCCTTCCTCTCCCGTTGGCCTCCGTTAATTTCCCCTTTCTCTTTTCTGTTCTTGTCTTCTGCCGTTAGCCCCCGAGGCAAACAAAACAGTCCGAATCGCAAAAAAAAAAAAAGAACTGTTTGACAATATGTTCGATGGTGTGTTGCAGGCTTTGCTTCATCTTATCTTTAATGATTTGAATCAGCTAAAGAAGAAACAGATGTTGATATCGTTTGATTAAATGGATTCAAAGTTCAGTGAAGCAGCCTGATGTGCCAGAAATTTTTTTGAGCCTTTGATTTTCAGCAGGAGCAAAACAGCACCACCCAATGGGAGGTTCTCATAGCCACAAGCAGACCTCACCCCTTACTATGGGGAGGAAGAATATAACATACTACATGATGGGGTGACAGGAAACAATCATGTGTGTTGTCTTATGGTGACAGACACAGTGAGAAACATGTCAGCTCTTCCTGTCGCTGTCACTAAATGGTTTGATAGCTGACAGCCCCGGTTTTCCCCTTTTCTTTTCCAGCAGAAAATGTGCAGTTAGTTTGTAGTTTTAATTATCGCCCATGTTCAGCAGCAGAGTTGCGTAAAACGGATAAATAAGGCTGCTCTAATCAATGGGTCAGATTACTATAAATATAATGTAAATGTGGTCCCTCGTGGTTGTTTTGGTGTTATGACAAACACGTCACATCAAAATTTAGAGCTGTACGTATAACTAAAACACATTCCTTTGCGATGTATGCCTGATGAGCAGGAAAAAAGGGGGGGGATCACAGATATGTCCAGTGAGAGTGGATCATGTTCACTTTCCTTGTACTGTATAAGTCATCTTTCTCTGTGGTAAGGATGTAACTTTGAAGCAGTGGGAGACGGTTTTCACTATATATTCTCTACAGTAAAACTGTCTCTGTCCTAACTGCCACTTTTCATCAATGTTCTGTAGAGGGTTAAACAGGTTGAGCCCAGTTACTTATACAACGTGTTTAATTATAGGCATGTGCATTCACACGTGGCTGCGTTGAAACAGTGTAGATGTACAGAGCAGCTGAAAGACAAACAACTGCCTTCACTTTCAGTTTTTTAAGTTTCTGCAGGAATGCACAGCTTGCTTGTGGGTCGAGAGTAGAGAAATCTGACTTTTAGCAATGCCCCAGCACTGGTTATGCCCTCTCACAGACAGAGAGCAAGATGGCAAGACATTTAATTGGTTATTGATTACTCCCAGCCTTCTTGCCTGTGTCTGAAGGGAAGTGTTCTGTACTGTACTATCATTCAGTTTTAGGATTGAGTTCTGTTTTCTGCCAAATCTCATTTTAGTATGGAAGATTTAGCTGCAAAAAATACTTGTCGGGGAGTAAATGGACAGTACGAAACAGACGAATCACCTCCCGCTGCTCACAGTGTTGACTCATGCTGCGGATCCTGGATGAAAAGCGTCAGCCTCTGGGTACCTGTGGACTACAAGAATGAAACAGTTCAGGTTTTAAAACTGGCAGGACCTGTGGTAAGATTGTTTTTACATGTAACAAAGTGACTAACTCTTAATGACTTATACCAAAATAAAGTGAATATTTGCTTTACTGCTTTTAATATGAGGATTGTGGTAAACCAGTTATTAATTTCAATAGCTTTTCTTGAACATTTCAAGATGTTCTAGAAGAAGTGACACACATAAATGTATATCCTGCCATAGAAATAAAGTGTATGTTCAAGTGTCTCCATGAGAAAAATTGTTTTTTATTTCTGAGAACCACACTAACCAGATTTTCACTGACTCCTATTCATTGCACAAACCCAGAACTTGATAGACAAAGACATTTAGTTTCCTTTTGTGCAAACCTTTTGATGCCAAAGGTTGTCAAAAAGCTCCATGAGCAACCGCTCAAACTATTTTCTTAAGTAGAAAGGAGAGGTAGTAAAGACGTTTAGAAATACAAAGGACCTGCAGTAAAACCGAAGCGTAGCACATGTCAGCTGCCAGAACTTTTTTTAAAAAATGATGAATAATAACTCAATCAGCCAGTGTATGTGCTGCATATAGAGTTAAACATTTCATTCATCTTTCATGAATGTTTTTTTGTGGTTATGAAAATGAGGGAGCATGATTTTGTTTTATCAGTTTATTTCACAGTTGATGACTTTCTTGATCGGTTTCGTCAGCATGGTGTTCTGTGGTCACCTGGGGAAGACAGAGCTGGCAGGGGTGGCATTAGCCATAGCAGTGAGTTCTGTTTCTGTTTATATTTTTAGATGTTTTTATTTTTTTTAAATCTAAATTTCAAAGTTTTATTCAAACATCTATTTAAGCATGTTTGTCTCTACTTTCTGAGTAATAATATTTCATTTTATATAGGTAATCAATGTCACGGGTATTTCCATTGGCTGTGGTTTGGCATCAACATGTGATACTCTCATATCTCAGGTAGTCAATTATTATTATCATATATTTATAGAATTCACTTCAATTCAGTTTTATTTATATAGCACCATACCAACAAAAGTTATCTCATGACACTTTTCATACAAAGCAGATCTAGACCGTACTCTTTATGATATTATTTACAGAGACCCAACAGGTCCACCATAGAAGCAGGCTCTGACCAGTTACTGTTGTGTATCTGCCCTTTCAGATTTGTTCTCCTATGTCAGTTTTGCCCTTTTCCTTGCACACAAGCGAGTATTATTTTCCTGTTTTTCTGACCCCTTTCTTGCAGACTTATGGGAGTGGTAATCTAAAGCGCGTAGGAGTGATACTCCAAAGGGGAATTTTGATTCTGCTCTTAGCCTGTTTCCCCTGCTGGGCCATCCTCATTAACACTCAACCCATTCTGCTGGCTGTCAGACAGAGCCCAGAGGTCGCCAGGTGAATCATTTCTACTTCAAACATGGTGTTATATAATTTCAGCTGCTACATATACACTTATTACTCGTGAATGAACATAAGTGTGATATTTGCACATATTTTTTCCTTTTTTTTTGTCTGCCATGAAGACTCTCCCAACTATATGTGAAGATCTATATGCCGTCTCTGCCAGTGAGTTCAGCTTCCTCCAAAGATGAACAAAATGTTTTTCTGCGTCTCCATCCACATACACCGATGGATGGTCGTTATGTTGCAATATGGATCTAATCAACCCCATTCATCGTCTCATTTTGCAGGTTGCCTTCATGTACCAACTGCAAGCGAAGTATCTTCAGAATCAGGTGCTTTTAATGACTTCCACTTAAGACCACTGGTGTGAAACAAAATAATGAAAGTTTGTCAGTAATGAGATCATTTTCATTTTGTGTGTGTGTGTGTGTGCTGTCTTAGTTGTGAAATACCTTAAAACTATTTTTTCTATTTAATTTTTGTATTTTTAAAATCACCAGTCACCACTTGGCTAGTGTATAATGACTAGTCCACGGTTCGGAAGGTTCACGTGTATGCGTGTGTGTGTATATATACTGTGAGAAAGTAACAGACAGCTTTAAAACAGTTTGTTGCGGCTTTCACTTCACAGGGCATCATATGGCCTCAGGTGATATCTGGAGCCATGGGGAATGTTATCAATGCAATAATCAACTACATCTTCCTTAGTATTCTGGATCTGGGCGTTGCGTGAGTATATCCACTTGTCAACCTCAACTAGAGATTTTTTTTAGGATTTGACAATGACAATGATATTTTTCTGCCTTTTTTGCTGTTGTTTCTTCCTTTCGACACCACTAAAGTGGATCTGCAGCTGCTAATGCCATCTCACAGTGTTCCTTGGGTGTGTTCTTGTTTGTGTACATCTGCTTCCGGGGGCTTCACAAAGCTACATGGAAGGGTAAGTTTAGCATCTTAAACTATTGTAGGCATGATGACTTGAAAGATTTCTGGAGCAACAGTTTTGTGTTGTTGAGTTGAGTTGACTTGCTGTGTTTAATTGATTAGCACAGTAGCCTTATTTATGTATAAATAAAAAATAAATAAGGCTATATATATATATATATATATATATATATATATATATATATATATATATATATATTACAAATAACATATATGCATATATTATATAAAGAATTATAGGTCTGTAACTATGATGTCAAATATTTTCTGTCCTGTTAATGTGATATCTCAAACTTGAGTTTGCTTCTGTTAATCAAATTAATGACACTATCAGCTACTAGTGCTCATTAGCAAATGCTATACTAGATGTTAAGTGTACTAGATGTTAAATAAATCCTGATGAATATCAGCATGTTCAAATTGCCATTGTGAGTGTGTTAGCACGCTGATGTTTACCCATTAGTTAAGAACAGCCTCACGCCTTCTCCATTGTGAAGAAGCCTCACTCTTCTTCAGTGAAACATCAGGTCTGTTTGCTGTCTTAATCGCTATAAATACAATTCACTAAATACTCTGTACCTTTTATCATCTCCTACTGTAGGCTGGTCCAGAGACTGTCTGCAGGAGTGGGGTTCTTTCTTCAAACTGGCCATCCCCAGTATGCTGATGCACTGTCTGGAGATGTGGCTGTATGAGATTGTAGTGTTCCTGGCAGGCATCATCAGTGAGGTTGAGTTGGGAGCTCAGTCTGTAGTTTATGAACTGGCTGCTCTTGTTTACATGGTAATACATTGCTTTTACGATGTAAAACTAAATTCTTTTCCTTTTACATTATTTTTTTTTTCTTGTAGTAAGGATGTTTTGGTGAACAACACTGTATGGTGGTGGTCTGGATCCACAGGATGATACCAACAAATTTTTCCTTCCCGTCCCGCAGTTTCCAATGGGTTTCATTGTCGCTGCCAGTGTGCGAGTTGGAAATGCTCTTGGTGCTGGGAACACAGCGCAAGCCAAGTTGTCCGGCAAGATCTCCGTCATCTGTGCATGTATGAACCAAATATGTAGTCTGGCAAATCTCCACCACAGCAGAGGCAGTGACTGCTGTGCTGAGTTATACTACAGAGGAGAGGCTACATGGGCCTTTTTCAAATTTATGTGTTTTTTTTATCCATTTTAATGTTCTGTCGACTGTCTGTCACTGGTTCATTTAAAATATATGCTAATGCAGGTCATGTGTTTAGATGTCTAATCATGTGCTTTCCAATCTAGTCATTGTCTCGTGTTTCATTGGAGCTTGTCTTGGTGTGTCTAAGGATGTGATTGGTTACATTTTCACCTCCGACAAGTGAGTACAGATTTGGACAATTACCCAAACATTCACCATTTTTGTTTCCTTGCCTCAGTAACAATGGCTAACATATTGACACTTATCTACAGAAAGCTTGAATTACTTACTAAACTTAAATTACTCAAAATGTAACTGATCATGTATTAACCTCAGAGGACACTGACCTTTGGCAGCAAAGTAAAAATGCTGTCACACGCACAAGCAGTGTTTGTTTTCATATCTGTATTTGCGTTTTGCTTTTAGGGATATCCTTCAGAGGGTGACTGATATCATGAAAATGTATGGTTTCATCCATGTTGCAGAGACTTATGCGGTGAGAATTTGTCGCTTTATCTCTCCCACTGAGCAAAATAAGCCTGATCAGTTGGGACAGATTTCTCTTTGTTTTACATCCACAGGGTGTAGCAGGAGGTGTTCTCAGGGGGACAGGAAAGCAAATGGTCGGTGCTCTGTGTAGCTTGGTGGGTTTCTACTTCATTGGGCTCCCCATTGGAGTGTCTCTGATGTTCCCCGTCAAACTGGGCATTGTTGGTGATTACAAATTGAACCTTTATGTTGTAAACAATCCAATCATATTTCCACTCAAACTAATATGCTACCTTCATTCCGTCTCTGTTGTAGGGATGTGGTTAGGGTTGTTAATCAGTATTGTGATGCAGTCCGTGTTTTTTACACTTTTCCTGTGGAAGCTAAACTGGAAGAAAGCCACTGAAGAGGTGAGAAATTACTTCAATAAACATGTTGCCATTGCTAATGTGGACACGACTGTGCAAATTCAACAATGTGGCTGTAGCCTGTTTTTAGTTGCTGTTTCAATATCTTTGAAAAGGCGCTGGTAAGAGCAGGAGTCTACATTACAGAGAGGAATATCTTTGGGATAGAAAACATGGGTAAACACGAGTTATTCTACCTAGTTTACAGCTAAATACAGACATCAACTATTGCACCACTAACATGCAGCATGTCACTTCATTTCAGCCATGGCCTCTGATGAGAAACATTCCCACAAACAGTCCAGTCAGTCTAATTCTTTGAGCCTAGCAGAGGGGAAGCTGGAAGTGCCTGGTGCAGGTCAGCAGACTTCAGATGACATGGCCTTGTCAGTCAGGCAGCTGGTGGTACGACGTGGCCTCACCGTGGTGCTCATGTTCGTCATCCTCGCTGCTGGAGTCTTCATCAGTGAGCTGCTCACCAGCCTGCTCGAATAAGACGAGTGACCACCATTAGACCACGTGTGCAGCAACAAACAAAGCTCTGCCATTAAGAGTTCAGATGTATCGTTCATTCTGTTAAGCACTAAGACGCATGTCGCAGAAAAAAGACAAAATACGTGCAGACAAGATGAAGACTTGCAATCGAAAAGTAGCATTTACCACAACAAGTTCTGCCTGCTCACACAAATTGGGGTCTTAAAAGTTTAAATGACAAAGATGCAGAAGCAGCTTCCATTTTACAGTATCAGCCATTTGATTTCAGTTTTGTAATTTCCATTCCATACACCCACATTTACAGAGTTCCAGGTCATTTGTTGTGCACTGATGGAAAGACCTAATAGCGTTTGAATGACTGTTACTAAATTTGACTAACTAACTAATTTAACTAAATGGAATTTTTCCACAGTTTTGAAAACTTAATATAATTGCTGTGAAAGAGTTCAGATCCGCTTTGATAATTATTTCATTCTCTGTCATTACTGCATACCATTATAATTATCGTCAGAAAGAAGTTCTATTATAATAAAAAATGTTGCCGCTTTTTCTAGATCTTTGTTGCTTTCATCCGTTTTTAAATAGATCAAACACAGTCACTTTGGAGTTGTAACATTAGTCACGTTTTGAAAAAATCTAATTGAGAACATGATGTAAATGAGGCAGCCAATGAAAATAACTGAAACATACGTTTTATATATAATCATACTGTGTAAGATAGGCTTTAATCAGGACAAAATATATGTTCCCATTGTGAAATATATAGTCTGGTTGCCACAATTAGAAATAGCATTATTAAATGCTATATTTAGGCTCCAGCGCATCTGTGGATGTCTGCTTTCATCATCAAAGACAGAAAAGATGCTCTTCTTCTGTGGTTTATTTTTCTGTCCTTTGATCTGTGTTGCCAAATTTGATATTAATGAAAGGTCTGCAGGCACACACTGCAACATGCTCCCGGATGAAGACATGTCAAACTGAGCAAATCAGCCACCTGTTCATACTGTGCAGGAGCAGATAACTAGCTAGCTCAGGCCTGCTTCTAAATAAAGCATCCACCCTGTTTAACAGCAAACAATTAACCACGTGTGATTTTCTGAAATATGTACATGTATGTTGATCCAACGGAAGCAATGGCTTGACTTTTTGGGAGATTACCTTATTCACTTTCTGACAGAGTTACATTTTTGGTAAATTCACATATTCCTTTTTTCCCCACAATTCTTACCTACTAATTCATTCCAGTCGTAGTCAGGCTCTCCTGAAGGGACTGTTGTTTTTTATTACAGACTTACCACTGCATATCCCCCTTTATTAAATTCAGTAGGTGATAACTTTAAAGGAGTTTTCATTTCAGAGGTGTTCATAAATGTCTCCATTCATGAGCCACTGCACTCTTCAAACTGACATCAGCTCTGGCTCTCAACACATTGATGTTTGCAACAGTCACTTAAAGATTTGCATATTAATTTATCGTTATTCAACATGTAAATCAGCCTTGATTCATACGTGGTTACATCGTCATCTGAGCTTCAGTCTTGCTCATCAGCGGAGACATTGCCAGGCTTCTCACAGAGACTGTAATCTTGGCCCGCTCACCTCCAGAGACTGCAATCAGTAACATGCTGTGGCATCATTAACAAGTGACTGTGTAAAGATTTGCTGTCAATATCGATAGACTGGCTTAAGAAATCTCACATTAACTTCTTAGCTGTGTCACCATGAGTACAACATACCTGGAATTCAGCTAAACTATGGCTGCTCATAATAATTACACATTATTATTACACATTATTGGTGTATACAGTACAGGACTGTATGTTACATGCATATGCAGAAATACTACTGTGTGAGGATTTTGCAGCCTGAGGGGATGTAATGGATAGTGTTCTTAATAATAAGCTTTTTCTGGCTCTTTTTTACGGTGGCCAACAAGAGCAAATGTGGTGCAAACAGTCAAACGCTGAAAGCGCAGAAATGATGCAAAACCCAACACACACAAACACATAAAAACAAATGCAACAGAAAAATGCTGCAAGAGAAAAATGCTGCACAAAACCCCAAAACAACTGCAAGAGAGAAGTGCTGCAAATTCACTCCACAAAACAGAAGCATGTCAGGCCACTAGGGGGACCCGACCTGAGAGATAGTCAAAGAAAGTCCTGGCTCAATTCGTGGCAGCAGCAGCTAGCAGTGGCACTTCGCTGCCACTGACTGCTGCTGTTATGGGCATTTGTTTTTATTTTAGTAGAAGCAGTAGTAGCATTTCCATTACGTGATTTCTGCCTAGCGTTCACCACAGGAGAAACGCCGCTGAATTTGCAGCGTTTGTCTCTTGCAGTTGTTTTGGGGTTTTGTGGGATTTTGGTATTTGCAGCATTTTTCTTTCGCATTTGTTTTGTGGGTTTGCATGTTTTTGCTTCTGCTTTATTTTTGTGACTGCAGCATTTTTTCTATTGCAGCGTTTTTCTGTTGCATTTGTTTTGTGCGTTTTTGGTCTTAAAAACTGCAATCTATTCATAATCACTGCAAAGTAGTAGGAACTTTGTAGGCTTCCTATTTAAATAAAACAGTAGTCGCTTGAGTCGTCACCTCACCACGGGGCCTTTATTTACTATCTGTAAATCTGTGATGTTTATTGAAGAAAGAAATTGAGGTCTAGGTTACCCTTTTCTAACAGTCAGTATGATGGCAACATCAACAGCAGGACCTCAATAATCTGTGGTCCCATTTTCAAACTTTCCCTTCAACTGCATCGTAAGAATAACTGGGCACTGTACTCCCTGTAGTCCACCTGTAGTTAGTTTCATTGTTATACACAAAAATCATCTTTATTGATTAAGCTATCATATAGCATATCATTATGATACTGACCGTAAGTAAAAAAAAAAAATAACTAGCTTATTATTTATCAATCACCCCTTTCCTGAAGAATACCAGAGCAGAGTGACAGTGACATAGGAAGACAAAGCAGAAATAGTTATACTGTGTATTACATACAGTATGTACATTTTACATCAGATATTTACAGTCAATCTTCTACACTTTCTAGACACAAGAAAATCATTAAAGTTAAGCAAGAAAGAAAACATGTCACAGTGCAATATGTAAATCAAGACAAAAATAGAAAAGTTATCTGTGAAAGAGCATGTGTTTGTTGCCCATGTGGTCTTATCTAGTGAGGAATGAATAATCTGTCCTGCAGTCCCAGTTGAGCATCTGAGGCTTAGCAGGTTAAAACATGAGCTTCACAAACAAGACCTTTGTTCCTCCTGACAGTCTCCCATGATATTTCTTTCAGCTTTCTGTGGATTTGCTCAACAGCGAAACGCTGACACATCTTTACACAAAGAGACGAATTCAACATTTTTCTCAGTCGGGTCAGTGATAGCTCTAGAGGTTTGTGGTCATGTCCAGTGCTGCTAGTGGTGTAGGAGTGGAGTCATTACCCCAGTTGAGGGTAAAGTTGGCCATGGTCTTTACAGGGGGCTCAGGAGCAGGGAAAGCAAAGTGTAAAGCAATACCTATAATCAAAATTAGAACTGAAACAAAGGCAATCAGTCCCCGACGCAAAATGAGCTGACGGTTAGAAAGCAGCTCTTCAGATTTGGTGTTTAGAGTATTTTTGTTCCGTTCAACATCCCCCTCAGTCCCTCTTGGATTTATGTCGTTGCCCTTGGGCACTTCTTTCAGTTCCTGATCCTGAGTGTTGACTGGATTGTAGCCTTTAGGGGCTTCTTCACCATCAAACCGGGCCTTCGGGGTGCAAAGATACTGGTTTTAATCATTATGTGAGTAACTCATGTAATGATAAAACAAAGAACGCCGAACAACCTACTTAACTACACACTACAAACCACACATATGTACTTACTGTAGTAGGGTCAGAGATATCAGGCACCGTCGCTTCATTCAGTATTGTACTAACAGGACGCTTTGGTATCACCACAACTTTCGTTCCAGCTCGCACTTGAGCCTTAAAAACACATACATGTGAAGGTCATGGGACACATAAAAATACATATACAGATAAAGTCAGCTCCAAATTTACCCACAATCCAAACGCAAATCTCCACTTTTATATTAACAATTATGTTTTTCTGTTTTTGTGAATGAGACATAACAAGAAAGCTATGCCAAAGAAATTATAGAAGCATGACAAAACAAAAACAGATTTGCAATTAATATAAACAAAAAGATTAAAATGCTGCCAAAATCCAAATGGTATGTGGAAAACACTTCAGGGATGCCAGAATTTACTGAAAAGAATCTTCTAATTTGCAAGTTACATTTGATAAGCGCAATTACCTCCCTGCCCTCAATACTTTCTGGAAAGGACTAAATGGTTGTTGATAAGAGCATCCTACCTTACGTGTGACTTTCTCCCAGTTGATTTTGAAAATTAGAATGAGAATGAAACCCGCCTCAAGGAAAATACCTACAAAGGTACCCAGCCAAAGGCCTTACAAGAGGGAGACAAAAACACAGACATTAACGAAAGATCAACAGTGTATTTACTTCATACATACATACCTTTACATAAGATACATACATTTAAATTAACTAAGAATGTAAATTAAATGAACTAACTAAGAATGATACAACCTACAGTAGCACTCAGGTTTGGACACAACTTCTCATTCACTTGTTATTTTTCATGTTTTCTGTACTGTAGATTAACACTGGTGACACCTCAGCCATGCTTCACAGTGGGAACCACACATGCAGATACAATCCATTCACCTTCTCTGTGTTTCCCAAAGACAAGGTAAAAAAAAAAAAAGACGACCAAAGATATAAATGTGGACACACTGGACCGAAGTCAAGCAGTTCTCTTCTTGTTGATGGTCTCCCTCAGCAGTGGTTTGTTTGTGGCAATTTGGGTCTAATTCACAATTGTGAAGTATTTACCTGGGCCTAATCTGAGGTGTTGTTAATTATGAATTTCTTTAATTAAGTTCTCCATGAGAGCCAGTTTCATCAGAGTGTTTGATGGTTTTTGTGACTGCACTTGAACACACATTCGGAGTTGTTGAAATGTTCTGAAGGACTGATGTTTCTCTTTACTTAGTTGAGTGGTTCTTCATAATATGGTACATAATATACTACAGTAGTTGAATATGGCTTTTTAATGTATGCCAACACTACCTCTGAACAACAGAGAAGAAGTCAAGTCAGGTCCCCAAAGACTCACACAGATAGGTCACTTGTCACAAAGTTCTTCATGGGTCCCCAAAGGAAATATAGATAGCAAGAAGATACACACTTCACAAGGTCAGAGCTTTGATGGACACCGGGTGATCGCGTGTATGTGTATGAGTTAGTGAGTGTGTGTGTGTGAGAGAGAGAGAGAGAGAGAAAGAGAGAGAGAGAGAGAGAATCAGTACATGCACTACACACTTTGAGTGGACAGCAAAGATCCACTCTGGCGGGGGGTAAATGGCAGGCTGCAGGGAAGGAAATTAAGAGAATGTCTGGTGCAGCAGGGCCAAGTGGGTTTGTGTGTTTAACTAATGAGCCTGGATTTAAATGTTTAAAATTAAAGATACACTTCCTAATATCCAGCTTCTGCTAGCAACATTCGAAGGTGGTCAGAAAAAAGTGTCCTTGTCTGTGGTCAGTTCATTTAAGTTCATTCACATTAAATATCAAACAGTCACTTTAATTCAGTGGGTTAGGTAGGTTAGACATGGTACGGCCTAGACAGGCCTAATTCAAAATGAATTCACAATAAACTCTTATTTTCAAGTAATTAAACAGAAATGAAACTGTACTTATGAATATCATAATTCATTTCACACCTCACAGGACTTAGTTCTCTTGTTTGCATGAAGTACCAGCCCACACTAGACATGGCAGATGAAATGAGATGGACTAAAAAGTTCTTTCATAACACTTAAATAACATTAAAAAAACATTAAAACATTACAAATGAGGAGCTGTGAGCATTTTCAGACCTCAAACTGATTTATGTGTTTGCATACACAGATAGAATGAGATGAAAACATTACCTATTATTCTGAGATCAGTATAAAACATCAGAGCTATCCCCACTGGCAGGCCAATGAAATAGTAACCCACCAGGTTGGATACGGCAGCAATTTTCTGCATCCCAGCTCCGACTAGAATCCCTGTGCAGACACACTGAAACACACACAGACAGGAAAAAAGACTTAGATTTGATCAAACAGACAAACAGTTCTGTGTACTATTCAACACACAACACTCAATGTAGAACAAGATAAGAACTTTTGTTCTGTTTGTAATAACCCACCAGAAGTGCATCGAAGAACTGTAGAAATATGTAGACTGTGAGGTTGTCTGAGACCGTCGTCACAATCTTTCTACAGGAAGAAGGAAAAGATCGTCAGACACAGAGTTACCGTTACATGGCACAGGAATGAATGTGTGTTGCACTGAAACTCACAGATCAGTGGTAAATATGTGGCCAATGACGGACTTACAGCCAGCGATGACAATGCCTTGGAGCACCGCAATCACTCCTATAGTGAAGACATTACGTAAGGCATAATACCTGGCAAGATGTACATTCCATGATTGTAATGTATTTCCATCCAGATTTTGGCACATCAAACACTGAAATTAAATGTATCTATTTTTGTGCAATTAAAACACTCCAAGCTCTTTGGTGTTACTATCCTTATTCAGAGTGTAATCCATTCATAGTTACAATGATAGAAAGCTTAGTGCAGATGATTACATCTACATCAGAGCAGTCTGTTTATACTGTATAAACAGACCAATCAGAATCAAGAATTCTCAGTGGGCACGATTTATATTATATTAATTTGTATGTTTGTGTTTCTAAGTATATGTGTATTGATACATTACCTGATAGAACCAACACCACTTTGCAGGTGACTATGGCCCTGCTAGTGTCTCCGGCTCCCAGAGCATTTCCAACACGCACACAGGAAGCTACATGGATACCTAGAGGGAACTGTGAGGATCCCGTATTTCTTACTAGCGTCACCTACAGTCAGCTACGCAGCTTACTTTTAGGAATATTTTGACATTTTAGGAAATCCCGCTTATTCACCTTATTATGAAGAGTTTGACTAAAAGATTGACAGCACTGGATCATGCCTGTGCGTGAAATACAACACTGGAGCCAGATTAACTAATCTTAGCTTAGCATAAAGATTGGAAACAGGGGTACACAGCTAGCCTGGCAAACACTCTTAGTGATCTTGATTATTAAATCCTCACAAACTAATGTAAAAGTAAAATAAATATGTGTCTGTTTGTCAGCTCTAGTGGTATTCTCCCCCTGATTGACATCCATTGGCAGTGTTTCTGGTCTTCTTATCTGAAGTGAATAAGCTTGTTTCCCAAAATGCTGAATTATCATTGTTGTTAAATAATAATATGTACTTAAATGTCAACAAATGAGTGATCCATACCACATATGTTATGGTGCTTAGTTCCACCATAACATGCTGGGCAGCAAGGTCGTCCTGACCAAGTACACCTGATGTGATAAAGAACAATTTCAGACATTCACAAAAACTTTCAGATCATGCCTCAAAGCTCGACATTTACATTATTCTCTTAATTTTTACTTCATTGCATAAATAAATGGCAAATGGCCTTGTGTTTAGACAGTGCCTTTAAGTGGTTGGTGTATCTACATCTGACATTCATCCATTCATATACTGATGAAAGAGGCTGCCATGCAAAGTGCCAACAGCCATTCACACATTCACATGCCAACATCACAGCCATCGGGAACAATTTAGGGTTCGGTATCTTGCTCAAGGACAATTCAAACGGAGGGCGGTGTGTGAAACACACACACAAAATATGTGTGAAAGTGTGAAACAACACTGACCAGCGAGGAAACCTCCAATCTCATATATCCACCACTCAAAGCAGACCATGAAAGTACTGGGAACAGCCAGCTTCATGTAGGAGCCCCACTCCTGCAGACATTCCATGGACCAGCCTGCAGAATGTTTCACACAGACAGATTAGGTTAGGGTTAGACTCGATATGGCCTGTAGAGGACGACAGTTTTCATAAAAGGTTGATTTGGCCATTTAGTATTTTGACTCACCTCCCCACGTCTGCTGATGGAGCTTCTTCCATTTGATGTAGTAAAACAACATCAGGCAGGTGACGATCTGAGAGAGGCTGTTAGCTATTGCTGATCCTCTGCAAACACACAATAGAATATATTTCTACATTGGAGGAATGTGAACAGTGATCACACAGTGATCCCTCTCTGTAGCCAAAGACAAGGAAGGACTGCACACTGAGGGTTCAAAGGTCAACATCGATGCAGTTTCAGTTACATCGTGGTTTGAGCATACTTGATGTCGAAGGGTCTGAGAATAAGGGACAGGCTTGACATGGCAGATCACAGAGATCTGATTGGTCAAGTCGACTGCCTGTTGAATCAAATGTTTGTTCAGCTGGACCAGGATCAGCTGCTCTCCCTTCTTTCTCTGCCCTACACTGTCTCACTCTCTAAATAGAACCATTGTACAAAAATAATAAACATCAGTGTACAGCTGACTTTAACAAAAACATGTTCTTCTTCTTAAATAGATTAAAATGCATTCTGACCTCTGTTATAAAAATTAGGATTACACTGCGATTTAGATGCTTCAAACTATACGATGTTTGTGTGTTCCTATTTATTACATGTCTTAAGTGCACTTCCCTTTGATGCTACTGACACTGGTAGAGGTAAAGTTTAGGTTAATGTATAACTAGAGGAGCGGAACAATGGAAAAGGTGACATTTAGATTGGGGATATGTTGAAGAATAACCGTTTACAAACTATATATGAAAATTGTCTGTTAACAATTGGCAATGGTTGAGACATTTTTAGGAAACATGTATAAGAATCAACTGTCAGAGCTCATCAGGGAGCCTTTTTCTCTGTAACCCGTTTAGTGTGTTGCATTGTAAAACGCTCCTCTTGTACAAAAACAATAAATTCAACTTAAACTTTTGATGCTTCCAATCCGGTTCTCCTTATTCAAGGGTTTTCTTTAAAATTCCCGTAACAACCTCCTGTCCTCTTCTTTCCAGACTCCTATGCATCAGCCCCCATCCCTCTCCTATTTGGAGAACAGTGAAGTGATCAAGAGAGTTCCTCTGCTATGTAATAGCACTTGAGGCTAGTGTGTTTTATAGGTCATGGCATGTGAAGCTTGATGCCATATCAAGTGAAGTCCTAATCATAAATACAAAGGAGCATCAACATGACACACTTACATGACACCCAACTGGAGGCTGGAGATTAAGATGTAGTTGGCCGCCAGGTTGAAAATGTTTGCTGCTGCTGCTGTGTACATCTGAGGCAGAATGATCCCCTGACAGACAAAAAAAACACAATAAATCCACAATGAACTCGATAGTATAACAAATTCAATATTCAAATGTATACAAAAATGCGGCACTCCATTCCTATCAAGAATAAGAGCCTGTTTACACTTGGTATGTCTCTTGGGGGATCAGATTGTAAGACACCAAGACACACTGTGATCAGATCAATCAAACCTCTTACATTGGACCACATACTGTATGTTTCAGTGGCTAATGTGTCCTGGGCCACATTGAATGACCGCCTACTCAATTGATGTCCTCTAAGGACACATGAACTACGCTGTCTGATTTCTATTTGGTTCATCACTGCATTGAAAATGACATGTTTGGGCTCATTTTCCTGCCAAGATAAGCAGTAGATCTTTGTGAACACATTTTCTGTTTCAACTGATTTAGCCACTGAAATAGTAACTGCATTATCCCGTGCCCCCCATAAGGAAATCACACAATTTTGACAGTTGTTGAGTGAGCAAAGCAAGTTAATATAGTGAAACTTCATACATTTTGCCAAACAGCAAAGTAATATTTCCTGCCTACTTGAAAATTTTGGCATTAAATTCAATTTGTTTCTTTCTATTGTAAAGAAACATTTGTTGCGGCCTTCTTTAGCACTGCTGTACCACCATTTCTGCAGTTTGTTTTGGGGAAACAAACACATTGTATTCCATTTTTTTGGGGGGGGGGAGGGGCAAGACTCCCACTTAAATTTAGTGAAGGAGAAGCACGTCTGTTACCTCTCATAAACTTACTTGGTTTTGCAGGTAGGTAACTTGCAGCAGGTGCAGGAACATGGCCTGTAGCAGGAAGAGACAAAATGAATTGGATTATGAGTCTAATAACAGAGGCAAAGCCAACATTATAGACCGAGATGGATTACTTGCTTTTGAATCACTATGTCATTTATACCATTTAGCTTTACCTACCACCGTTTTTAATGCATAATATAACACGTATTGAATTAGACAATAAACACTTAATTCCCCTGAGAGACCACACTATACTTGTTACGGACTATGTGGTGTTTTAGTTCAGTGCACTTACTGGAAAAGCGGGTAGAAACGCCATTATGTAGATCTGGGCAATTCTGAAGGTGAAGCGCACAGAGTATGATTAATGAATTATGAATTAGTAGTAATATTAATTTAGTGGGCAAACAGACAATACTTCTCTTTCTGTTTAGAGATTTACTTCTATTGTATAAATGGACAAAGATAAACATACAGGCCTTCTTAAACAACCTACACACACATATATGTAAAGTATTTATGAGTAGGAAAAATTACCTGGCCACCTCAGCATCTTGGTGCAGGAGGAGCAGTATGTTGTGAGAGTTGATGACAAGAGCCCAACATGGCAAACAAAACAGTAGCAGGATCAGTGAGCTCCGTTGGAGAATGACCCCCACACGTTTCATGTTCTTACCGCCAAATGTCTGCACAACACAAACGAGACAAATGAGAACTGAATCCCATCACGTGGGTTCAAAACGTAAACCTTCCTGTACAGAGCAACAATAAGGCAACAAGGCAATGTGTCTTACCCACCTGAGAAATGAGTGTGTCACAAGCCACAGCAAGGCCATGGCCAGCTGCAGATGTGGTGACGTTCATGGTCTGAGAAGTGGAGAAATACAAGAAAATCAACCAAGCCAAGTTAGACTTCATGTTATAAAATGTTACTCTTCTAATGTCTTGTACTCAGTTTACGTCTGCTAAAAGGAGCAAACAGAACAACTTCCAAGAAAAGCAGTGCAGAAAGCACTTTGTGTTCACACATAGCAACACTGTGGGCCAGGTGCAGCAGGCCAAGGAAAGCACAAAGTTGAGCAATAATACAGGGACAACATGCTTCAGAAGGAGAAAGCAGCCGAGCCTGCTGTGTCTCAAGAAAAGTCTACACAGAGGCAGTATGCTGGCAGGGGGAGGTTGGAGGATTCAGTCTATGACGTGCCGCTGTCTCTCTAAAATCTAAACCTTGCCTGTCTGTATGATTTTAATGATAATCATTTTTTTCCATTACACATTTCATTCAGTAAAACGTGTTTACTTCACATAATTCCTGAGAAATTACAAGGATTCATCTCTATTTGGTGTTTTGCAATCTGCACAGACTACTGTCTAAATTCTGTTTGTGCAGATAACATCAACATTTTTGCAGTGTCTATTTTGTGTCCATTTTTTAATAATATTATATCAAGGTTTACGTAAAAAATGTCCCTTTTGCACAAAATTAGCTTGTCACTGAATACCTGCACTGATACCAACACATTCAGGTGTAACACTGTCAGAACAAATTACAGTGGGTGTCCACACACACAAATACTTATGATGTAATAACAGCAGTAATACAGTAAGTACAAAGATTAGTGTCAGAGGTTTTACTGCTTTAGTCGCGGCAGGTGAAATTATTTAATCTGTAAATGGGTAAAGACAGTACCGCTGTGGCCAGCGCGTATCCAGCCAGTTCTGCATTGCCTATGTGCCCACAGAATATGGTGGAAACAAATGGCATGAGGAAGTTCAAGATCCGAGACAGCAACTGTAGAAACACACAAGAAGAACTGACTCATTTCCAGCTGCCCATCACTGATCAGGTGAAACTTCTTTCAAGTTAGATAGCAGGGTTATGAAATCACCAAGCACAGCACGTGTGCACTAAAATACACTATACACCACCATTTTATTTTATTTGGACAGGTTGCATATTTCTGTGTATATATTTCACTCAACTGGTAACTGCATATGTAACAGTGCACATTCAACAGTAACCGTGAAACAAAGGAGTACAGCAAACTAATGTATTACAGTTGCACTTTATGAATAACATACCAAGCCTCCCCACAAGAACTTTCCTCTACTCACCAGTGGCCCTGTGAGCCGTAACACATGGTAGAGTTCTTCTCTGTAGGCCAGTGGTAGCCAACGTCTAATGCACGCAGATCGAAACAGCTTGGAGCTGACCGCTGCCTCATCTCCCTCAACCCCTGCCCTCTTGGCAACAGAAACCCCAGCAACGGGACCTGCACCGGGCGCTGGGCACGCAGGTTCCGGGGAACCCAGCTTCTCCATTCAAACACCAAAAACGACGAAAGACCGGAGAGAGAAGGGAGAAAAGCCAAGGGACAAGGGAGGGAGGGAGGGAGGGAGGAAAGAAGGGAGGGAGCGAGTGGGGAAAAAGGGAGCAAGGGTAAAAGTTGTATTCAGTCTATCTGGGTTCAGAAATACAACACATGCACTTCTTCAAAGGTTACTGATTAAATCCTGTGGTTCAGAGGATACGAGAGAATAAATGAAGGAGTGAGGGAAGAAAATGGAGCTAGTAGAAAATAAATTTCTGTGGATGCAAAGGTCAACACAGGGCTGATGAAGTATTAATGATCCTTAATGCTTCCCTATTATTTCTATCTTTATTATTGCAGAAGGGCAATTAGTTATACAGCACGCAATAAGTACACAACCACATACTGATCACACAACAATAAAGAAATAATACTAATGAGTACTGAGTATCAGGACTGTATATAAAGAAAGTGAGTGTGTTGTGAATATGTTTCATTATCATGTGTGAATGTGACTGTGAGTGTGACTGTGAGTGTGACTGTGTGGTCTTACAGGGCCCAGTAGTAATCTGATGAGGAATGCCTGTTTGCGCAGCGTACACAAAGAGCTCTGATGGCATAAACTGTGCAGGCTTTGATTAATTACTTAAAGCGCAGCCATGCTGTTTGTGTTTTTGTGTGTGCACACCGATCTTATCTGCCTCAGAGTGCACTTCGACCACTGACTTTATCGTCCTACTTGTCACATAAACACACATAGCCACTCGTGCACACAGACCTATGCTCATCTCTCTCCCTCTCTCTCTCTCTCTCTCTTTTTGCCTTGCAGAGCATAGCAACATTTAGTCACCAGTCTACAGGTATCTTAAGCCTACATGTTAATAAATGACTGACTGAGCAACAGGGCTGATTTCAGTTTTCTATGGGAAAGTCTGCCAACAAGTCACAGTATCAGCTTGTAGCGTGTCTGTGTGTCTGTCTTTCTAGTATAAAGTTGTGCAACATCACATTAAGAACACATTCTTCTCACACAACTACTCTTGTTGCACCTGCTGTTAACCCTTGATCTTTGATCTTACCACTGCCTGAAAGATTATTTTAAAGAGCTGTAGTGGAGCATGATGCATCACTGATACAGTGCCTTGCAAAATTACCCCCCCCCCACAAACTGGAATTATATTTTGGAATGTTATTTTGTTTGGATTAATAGGACAAAATAACAGAAAAGGTCAATGTGCATAACTATTCACCCGCCTAAAGTCAATTCTTTGTAGAGCCACCTTTCGCAGCAATCACAGCTCCAAGTCGCTTTGGATGTGTGGAAGTCTCTATGAGCTTGCCACATCTTTCCACTGGGATTTTTGCCCATTCCTCCTTGCAAACCGGCTCCAGCTCCTTCAAGTTGGATGGTTTGTGCTTATGAACAGCAATCTTTAAGTCTGACCACAGATTTTCTATTGGATTGAGGTCTGGGTTTTGACTACGCCATTCCAACACATTTACATGTTTCCCCTTAAACCACTCAAGTGTTGCTTTAGCAGTGTGTTTGGGGTCATTGTCCTGCTGCAAGGTGAACCTCCGTCCCAAATCATGTACGGAGTGGTGCAGGTTTTGCTCAAGAATATCCCTGTATTTAGCACCATCCATCTTCCCCTCAACTCTGACCAGTTTCCCAGTCCCAGCTGCTGAAAAACATCCCCACAGCATGATGCTGCCACCAACATTGTTTCACTGTGGGGATGGTGTTCTTTGGGTGATGTGACGTGTTGGGTTTGTACCAGACATAGTGTTTTCTTTGATGGCTGAAAAGTTCAGTTTTAGTCTCACCAGAGCACCCTCCTCCATACATTTTGGGAGTCTCCCACATGCCTTTTCGCAAACTCAAAACATGCCATTTTGTTTTTTTGCTGAAAGTAAAGGCTTTCTTCTGGCCACTCTGCCATAAAGCCCGACTCAATAGTGCGTACGGCTTATTGTCGTCCTGTACACAGATACTCCAATCTCTGCTGTGGAACTCTGCAGCTCCTCCAGGTTTATCTTAGGTCTCTGTGCTGCCTCTCTGATTAATGCCCTCCTTCCGGTCCGTGAGTTTTGGTGGGCGGCCGTCTCTTGGCAGGTTTGCTGTTGTGCTATGAGCTTTCCATTTGGTTATGATAGATTTGATGGTGCTCCTGGGGATCATCAAAGATTTGGATATTTTTTTATAACCTAATCCTGACTTGTGCTTCTCAACAACACTGTCCCTTTCTTGTTTGGAGAGTTCCTTGGTCTTCATGGAGCGTTTGGTTAATGATGCCCTCTTGCTTAGGCATTGCAGCTCACACAGGTGGACATCATTTCACCAATTATGTGACTCCTGGAGGTAATTGGTTGCAGGAAAGGAGGGAGGGAGGGAGTGGGGGAAAAGGGAGCAAGGGGAAAAGTGGCATTCAGTCTAGTATCTAGTATAGAGTATCTGGACTGTATACGAAGTGTGAGTGTGTTGTGAACGTGTGAAATATAGAGATACATCCTCAAACATGAAGCTTAATTGAAAGCATTAATTAAAATATTAATCATAATTTGTAGGTCTCATTAACTACCTGCTGATGAGGAAATCTTCAGGTGGTCAGTTCCTCACTCTACTAGCTGAGACACACACTCGCACACACAGACATTTGTTCACATCCTGAAGGGGAAAGTCACTAGCAGAGCCGTTTCTAGATTTTTCAGGGTCTTTTGTAAAATGTTGTTTGGGGCCCCAGCTTTTTAATGTCAGACATTTTGTTTGTTAAAAAAAAAAAACCCAGTAAACAAGTTTCTGGTTAAATCAGTCCTCTGCTCAGATTTTGGAGGCTCTATTTGTAGAACTGTAGAAACTGTAGAAATTTGTAGAACAACAGATGTTTTCATTACTTTTTTTTCAAAGAATCAAAAGGTAACATTTCAAGTATCAATTTAGTGTCATCATAAAAGAAAACCAATATCAAATTCACAGAACAAAAACACTAATTTGTCACCCACTACTAAGTAAAAGTCCAACATGAAGTTTGTTTAAACAGAGATAAATAAAAATAAAATAATAATATAATAATAATAAAAAGGGAAAACTATACATGTAGTAAACAATCAGTGTGGCTACTCGGGTAGGTAGGGGGTATTTGTGTTTCTGTCACTGAATTCTATGCACTGGTCCTTCAACACATGAGAAGTGTACCTGGTCTGTGATAAAAGCTTTTATTTTATTTATTTGTTTACTGTGGCTTAATCCATTTTTTAATATTAGGTGCAATATTCAATATTTTAATCTTGAAGCAATCCAAAGAACATCCTGCAAAGGGTGGTGAAAACTGCCCACTGGGTCACAACTTCCCACTACTGAGGCTGTCCAGGGAAAGTGGTGTTTGTGGAGGCCACGCGTCATTGTCAGGGACAATGACAATTAAGTTTAAACTAATCTGTATATTCCATATGTATCATTTCATAGTTTTAATGTTTTCTCTGTGAATCTACAACTTAGAAAAACACTAGATGAGAACATGGATCCAGGCTTTTGACTGGTATTGTGGATACTAGCTGCCAGAAGGCCAGTGTCCCAGGTTTGCCAGGCTGTGTGAAAGCACCTCATCACTTCCTCAGCATAATGGGTGCCAAGGTCAACTCCTTCCATCCACAAATCCACAAATGGTTAGGGCTCCAACAAAGTTTCTCAGCAACCAACAATGTGGGTGAAACACATTCATTACTCTCTGGTACAGGCAGGAAAATGCAAGGCTTGTGATGCAGCTGAAGGAATCCTCTGGTGAGATGATAAAGGACGTCCTAGAGTGGAGACAAGATCAGAAATACTCAGAAAGATCAGAAAGACGGCCGCCAGGAAGTCATGTGCAGGGTCCAAACATGGTGGACAGGCCTTGGCTCTGGCGATCCACCTTACTTGCGGCAGAAGGAGGGTCTTGTTAGTCATAAAGGGGGAAAAGGGTGAAAGCCATAGCACAGGGGCAGCAGGGGCATTGGACAGCACAGGAGGGCTTGTGACCTCTGTGCGACCATCAGTGCCGAATTCCAACACACTCTGCAGGGTGCAGGGCTGAACTGACATAGGGCCAGATCAGGTGGTTGTTCTTAGAACGCTGGCAGAACTGGTGGAGAGAAGGAGGCAAGAGGCAAACCAACAAAGGACCACCTTTCTCTTGGAAGGGAGACGTGCAGACACCACCATCATGTCACCAAGTGTGAAGAGTGGCGATGGACAGGCAGATCCATTTCCAAAGAGCATTGCAGTCATACCGTCAAAGTGCCAGAGGAATCTAGTGGAGTGCAGGAAGAGCGGACAAGGTACAAGGCTTTGTCCAGTGAAGGTGAGTGGTAGAGGCTTGGTGGGAGGCACAGAAACAACCCTACTGAGAGACCTAAGGCTTCAGGGATGAGAACTGAACATAAGGCATGATAAGCATGATAGAAGGCAGGATAAGGCATGAAGAGCGAACGACTTATGAAGCAGATTTGATAGATTAATAGATTCGTAAACTGCACACTCAAAAAAAGATTTGGCCAAAATGCAGGACTTATGCATTTCAATTACATCGAAAAGGTTTAATATAAATCAATAAGATTTATGAGATAAGATTTATGTAATAGTACTAATAAGTATAGTATAATAGTACTAATAAACTTAATGTGCTTCCACTACACAGTAGTGTAGTAGTAGCCAGGTTTATGCATTCAATATTAATAAAGCTGATTTGTTTGCCCAAACCCAACAATGAAAATGAATGCAGTGATTTTAAGTTTACTAGTACTATGAAGTTTGTTAATTTATATTAAAACTATGTAATTCAAATGGTTGGCAATTTTTGATGTAAGTGAGACGCATACGTGGCCAAAACAGTTTTTTGAGTGCATGTTCACAATGAGATGTTCTGGAATAAGAAACAAAACACTCATGAATGCTAAAAATAAGCAACTGTTTGCTAACAATTTAGCAATATATTCACAATTTGTTTCATTCTCTCCTTTCTCAACAAATACACATTTCTATGACAGTAATTTAATAATAATTCACAAAACAGCTGTCAAAACGTCTTTAGGCTTGACAGAAGAACAGAATCATAATCTTTATATTAAATGGAATAGAACGAGTCCATATTGTTCGTTTGAAGAAACTATTAACAAAGTACTCAGATCATCTACACTAGACTAAATAAAGACTACTAGTAAAAGTACAAAATTATTATCTGCAACATGTACTTATATCAGATGTAAATGTATTCATTTTGCAGAATAACGCCCCCTGTCAGTGATATATTAACAGTTAGTACTACTATGTTTTATGCTGTTGCAACATGAAATCAGCATTTTATTGTTACAGCCACTGCTATGGTGAGACTAACTTCAACTACTTTATGTGCTCTTGGATGGTTTAATTTTTCAGAGGACAGACACACAGATTCTCAGTGTGAATGTCAGAAGTACACCGTGTATTTAGCAGCCTTGTTATCAGTCTATGAAAAACATGTATAAATGTATTGCATGTTTTTATATCTAAAAATAAAACGCACAAGGAAATAATTCCCCAAACCTTAATGTCACATCCATGTCTTTTTATGAAAGAACATGAAGCTTATGACTTTAAGAAATATATGATGATGATATAAAATGATGTTTATATTGGCAAAATGCATTACCCATTAGCAATGGACTTAAAGGAAATATGAAAAGAACCTATAAAATGTGGATTTTAATCCCGGCATCCACGCCCAAGAAGTTTTAGTGCCATTGCAATGACTGAATGAACCAATAAAAAGTTCCCTTGTGTTTGCACATTATAAGTATGCAACAATAAAAAAAGAAAGGATGGTGGGAGGACTGAAAGGGTGTTGACGGGAACATGATGAGAAACAGTGAGGACAGTTAACATAAAAGTGCCCTCATCTGCACGTGAGGTATATAAGAGCTCGTGAAGATCTGAACAGTCCTCCACATTGTCATTATCACAGTCACGCAGGGAACATAAGACAAGGAAGACGTGGAATCATTGCCAGGTATGTACCACTTAGTCATCTTAGGATGCAGAACGTTTATGTACGAGTACAACTGTATGAGCTGTCATACATTTGATTAAGTACGATTTTTTAAAGTGTATTTCATGAACACAGTAATCTATGGGTACTGGTTGCTAGCACTATGTTGCTGGTATGCCTGCACATGTGTAGAAATAGTAAATGATTTATGTGAAGTAAACTGCGATTCCAGTTCACTTCAAGTAATAAGTCACCACAACAACCATTGTACAGAAAACACATTTCTGTAGGCTTAGCACTGTTCTTACGAAACTAAATACAAATCCCAGAACACAGAGAATGAGTACAGAGGGGACAATTAAAACTAAAACAAGGACATCTTCTCAACTATTATAATATTCCTCATATTCTAAGTGGCATATACACACTTAATGAGTAGAATTGCACCACATAATATTTAAGGTAGGTCTGTTTTGTCTAGGAGATGACAGGTTCTACAAAAAATGCCTTGCACACAGCATTTTCTTTATTTTTCACTCCTACACCAACGCGCAAAAACAAACCATTATCATCTCGATGATTCAAACGCTCGTGACTCATTCGCAAGCATTTTGTCACGTCATGTAGTGCGATTTACATCGGTTTTAACTGCTGCTCCATCATCTTGGCTGACATTATGTCGTACAGCGCATATTCTTTGTACAGCAGGGGAACTTAGACTTTATGTGTTTGTGTCATTAATCTCTAAATTTGATTGTTTTAGATAAAGATTGGCAAACAAAGAAACGTTGATCGAGAGTAGGGACGTCGGGCAAGGCTAGTTTATTGGTATAAGCAGTTAGTGGGCCTACAGCTTTAGAAATATTTGTTGAATGTAGTTTAAATGAGGATTTTTCTTTCTCTTTCCAATAATCTTCTTTTACTTTCAGGTTTCCAAGAAAGACAAAAATGAAGTTGATGTTCACACTTCCACTGCATTTGCTCCTGTACTGTGCAACCCAGGCATTAGGTAAGTAAAGAATTTAACTGGCCAACCTCTTTCAATTATTTTATTCCACTAAAAATGTATTCTGACCAGCTTTAAGCTTTCACTGCTTCAATCAGCCATTCCCTGAAGTTTCCCCATTCTCTCACCTTTCTTCCCTAAGCGGTCAAGATCCAGTCACTGCCAGAAGTCAACAGTGAAGGTGTTATACAGACAGAGCTAGAGAAGTCTGTGTCTCTGGTTTGTGAGCCTGACAGCAGCTCTGACCCTCAGGGCGATGAAGAGTTGGTCTGGCTGAGGAACGGCGCTGTCGTCAGTCTGAAAGAAGGAAATAAGGAGGGTCGCAGCAGCGTGTGTGTTACACCCGTCAGCTCTGACGACAACGGTGCCACGTTCACTTGCCACCTAGGCAAGAACGCCACAGTCAGTGCCTCGGTCACCCTGAATGTCACATGTGAGTCCCTTCAGATAAATGTCAAACAATGTCAATAATAATAACGATAGACAAACTAATGTATAGCTTTAGGTTTACTAAGAATAGTGTTAGTTGGTCTGTCAGTCCACTATTTAGGGCCACACTTAAATATCTCAGCTAATTATTGGCTGGATTCCCATGATATTTTGTACAAATATTTATGGACTGTGGTCAAACTGTCATAAAAATAACATCCTATGTCCTTTCCTAAACACTTTCCCTTGACCTCTTCAAGGAAAGACGTGAAGGAGAATTCATGAGGAAAAGACGCCCGCTGTGTTCAGAGAATCTCAGGCTTCGTAATTGTGCAACAGCAGATGTTATTCACGTGGGGCCGCAGGGAATTGTGGGACAGCATTATCTCGTCTTTGTCTTTACAAAAAGATTACAAGACATTGTCTGAAAATCCTGAATGTGTCACTGATGTTTCTGTCTGTACCAAGGTGGTGGTGGTGGCTGAAAATCCTGACTACTAGGTTAACATACAATTTAAAGTTGAGAAATAAAAGCACTGGAACTTCATTGAAGTCTGTAAGATATTCTCTGCGATGTTCCCCTTCAGATGCTCCTCAGATCTCTGGGTCAGATTATGTTATAGTAGAAGAAGAGGCAGAGTTACTCCTGCAGTGTGATATCTGGGCCAATCCACCAGTGTCATCCTTGTCTTGGACACTAAATGGAAACAGAGTGGATCTAGAAGCAGGTGGCTTCACGATGAGCAATGATGGCTTTAAAAGCCGGCTATCTGCCGACAAAGCTGAGAGACGCTTGCATGAAGGCACGTATCAGTGCTCAGCCACCTCTTCCATCTATGGGGTACACACCAAGCTCTTCTATGTCACGTTAACAGGTCAGTTCGCGCACTGAGTACTTAAATGCACTTCTGTCAATGACATGACTTTAGAAAAAGTACTGTGATCACCTTCTTCCTCCACATCTGTAGAAAAGACCATGAAGTTTCCACTGATGCCGATGATAGCAGGGTTGGTGGTGGTGTGTCTTACTGCACTGCTTGCTGTTATTTCTCGGTGGGACAGAATTACAAAGGTAACACACACACACACACACACATACATGCAGTACAAAGACTGACCCCAACACTACAAACCTGAACCTCATAATTCTTCATTTCTCTTTTGACAGTGCTGCAAGTAGATGGTTAAAAATAACTTCTTTACTCAACTTCACCAAATGAGAGAAGCCATGAAGACATCATCACCGCTCTGAGAGCCCGAGACGTACCCTGGTTTCTAATTTGATCATATTTGATTACATTTTGTAAATGAAATATATTTAAATGTATTTAAATGGCTTGACATTTTGAGGAATGAGATTACCAAGACCAGTACACTCTTATATCCATCTGTTAAAATGTGAAGCTACAATACCGCCAGCAGCTGCTTAGCTTCAATAAAGCAGATAAGCTCATTTTTCTAAAAATGTACTTTAAAAATGAAACTTTGCATGCTATCCAGTGATTATGACAGGGGCTATGTGAAGTTTGCAATATTACCTTAAGATCATCCTAAAACCTTTTAATTTTCATATGATGGGCCCTGATCCTGTGATGCAAAAGTGGGTTTTCAGACTCCACCCTGAATATATTTGTTAATATATTTGCAATAAACATGCTTTTGTTTCCTCACCACCATAGTCTGTGGTTTCCACATATGCACTGAACTTTAACACCTGACTCAATTGTAAAACCAAGGCTTGTTAAAATCGTGTTATACATTTACCCTTAATGAGACAAATGGATTATGATGCCACGAGGGTCAAGGTCTAGATCTGTGTGTTCTTACCAATAAAGAAATATCACATAAAACAGAGCAATTCCACATTTAAGCACAGCAAAGGCTATAAAATATACAATATACCCAGTATACTCAGAGGTTGAATCCCTACACTCTAAGAAAAATGGGTTCTTGATATGTGCTCTGGAGCATGTTGAGTTCTCTGAAGAACATTCTTTATGTCACGATTGCAACACTTCTGGTGCTTTAAAGAACTTTTTTTGTTTAATAATCTTCTCTTCTTTTTTCTTTGGAATATTGAATACATAAAAGGTTCAGTAAGTCACCATTTGCAGGTATGTGACCTGGTTTTGATTAAAATCTAACAAAGGGACAGCCTTTTTTCTGAACCTAAAGTACATGTGGTTCTTAATGTCTGCTATATGCCAAACTTACTTCCTTGTGACTGTAGTAGTGCTACTTTTTAGAGAGAGCAATAAATTACTGAATTATTTTCAATTACATTTACAAATGTATACAATGTATTATGTATGGCACCTTGAATTAACTCATTGAACTTAATAATCGGTTCTTTGATAAACCAGTAGATAAAAGGTAGCCTCCCCTATGGCATCAGCAAGTATACTGTATAGGTATAGGGATCTTGTGGATCTTGTAACTGTCCCTGGTGCCTACATAAGGTTGACATTTTTTTGGTTTTGAGTGAAGTATCTTGACGATTATTATTCTTTAGAACTATTACAGCGACTATAGTGTGATTGAGTCCCAACTGCTGTAACAAACTGCAAATGAAAAGCCATATTCTCCATGCTTCACACAGAGGAAACATCATGGCATTTGTCTGAAAACCCTAATATTTCAAAGCAGTCCATCTCATAGATATTTCAGGCGTAAGGCGTGTACAGGTGTCAGATCAGTACAGCAAAGTGGCTATAAAAGATTCTATATGAAGACAAGCTAATTTGAAGAGTGAAGGCTCTTATATGCAAACAGTTTTGAGTCTCATCAAGAATTTACTCATTTGGTCCATTTGTGTGTCGGTTAGTTTGTGTCCAGGTAAATATTAATACATGAATACAAATAAATTGATTTATATTCAAAGTTAAAGAAACGTGTAAAGGCGGAGGCTTGTTAAATTTTTGTTAAATCCCCACAGAACAAAAGACAACAGAAGAACATGATAAAGCACTGGTGCTTGGAAGCATTTCACGCACAGGACTGTAGTGACATCTGCTGGTCATGTGACAATAACATTTTTGTGTAAATATGCAAATAGAGACAACGAAATATAAACGTGAGGAATGACATGACTCACCGTGTATGACGAATGAGTAGACAAATCAGTGTTATTTGTCTTGCCCTTGTTGTAACAGAACAGATAGTGTGTTTCTCATAGGTATGTATTTAAGATTGTTGTTGATTGTTGACCCCATAAAAGAGTCAAAAGAATAGAAAGGAGAGCTAAAGTTGATGTAATAAACCTATTAACCATTAACAGTGTGAGGGGTCTTCCACAATCTTATGATTTATAAGTTCATATACACAAAAAGTGTAAAGTGGGAAAACATTGTAGATGTAGTTTTTGTTTTTCGTCGTCAACACTTTAAAGTAAAAATAAATCTAAGTCTTGAATTGATATATTTTGTTTTTCTTCATTTATTCATTATTCTTATTCTTAATGGAACGTGTCACAGGAGGAAAAGCAAAGGAAATGTAATGTAATGTATATATTAACATAAAGTAAAAATGAATGAGTTGCATTCAGCATGTTGGTCACGGCTCAGTCAGACACACGAGACACTGTTAATGCTGGAAGTCCATCCTGTGCTTCTCCTTCTGTTACGAGTAAAGCGGCCTGCTGCTGATAGTTGTCGTGTATGATTTTAAAGCATACTTATACCGAATCAATTTCCAGTCCGCTGCACCCTCAGCATCACCGTGCTCTGCACGCCGAGACGTAACGTGCTACGTCATCGAAAGGGGGCTTTGCGTAAAGGGCGTGGTGTTGTGTATCTGCGTGCAGTCTGCGGTCCACCGCCAAATTCAAACAGAGAAAGAAAGAAACCACAGCAGCGACAGGCGGCTGAAGCGAGAAGACAGCGGCTCACAACTGGTTCTTTAAGGTGAGACTGTGTTTCGATAGCTGCTCTTCTTTTTCTTCAATGCGGAGTATTTAGCGCAGGCTTCTTTCTACGTGAAGTTTTCGGGCTGAAGCTGCAGCTCAGAGTTAGCGCGCAGAAACTTAACGGTGAGCTCGCGAGCACAGCCCTCTCTTTGTAGTCTGGTGATAAACACGGTGACCGTGTGAAGACGTTTCATTGTTAGTTAGTGAAAGTGTGACTCCATTAGTGCTCCCATTGGCGCGTACGTGATAAATCACTGCTGTTTGCTCTTTGTTTGGGTGGAGTATGGGTTTAAGTTAGTTAGTCGTTAAACAGGGAGGGCATCCCACAGAGCAAGAGCCTGCACTAACACGATGATAAGAGATGTGGCTTTCATTTCCCCTCCTTTGTTTAAACAGTCTCCACATTTTTGGTCAGTAACTTTAATGGAGCTCCGCATTGTGTCTGGACGTCTGGAAGTAACTCCAATGAGTTATATTCACACTTCCTCATGTGGCATTATTAGCTTGTGTTTTATTTTGGATTGGTTAGTTTCGAGTCATTGTGGTCATTCACTGCTTTTATTTTGATCGTGTCCTATGTTGGAGCTGTCTGTCGTCTTATTGTCATCAGAAAATATTAAAAAACCGAGACCTTGTCCCAAATGCAAACATTCAATTTTCAGTCACAATAAAAAAAGAACAGTAAATCCTGACATTAAAGAAGCTGACGGCAGAGAGTGTAGCATTAATTATTGGGGCGGCAGTAGCTCAGTCCATACAGACTTGGCTTGGGGAACCGGAGGGTGGCCAGCATGGAACAAAGTATGGTGGTGGACTGGTAGCTGGAGAGGTGCCGGTTTACCTCCGGGGCACTGCGGAGGTGCCCTTGCGCTTTTTTTTTTAACTTTCTGCTGCAGCAAAGTGTAAAGCAACTATTAAAGATGTTTTATTAAAATGCATATGCTTATCTTGCATACTCTGTGATTCTGTTATCCCTCTTGTAGGTACGCTCAGTCAGCATGACGTCTTCAGTGATGGATGGAGTTGGCAGAGCCGTGGTGGGAGTCTGGCGTGCACACACAGTCCTGGACGAGTCGGACGGGCCAGAGAGTTCCCCGGAAGCTCCAGACCGTTTCCGCAAGCTTCCCTCCTCGTCTTCGCTCAACTCTCTGCGGATGTCACTACGCAAACGGCTCCCGCTGCGATCAGTCCAGGCCAACTCCCTCCCAGAGAACCCGACCTGGGAACCTATAAAGGAACAGAAAAAGACCAACACAGTCCGCAAACTTACCCGCAGTGCTCGGAACTCCATCAGTGGAGTTTATCAGGTAGATGGAGCGATATGCTGATGCCATTTGAATCAACAACAAACCTTGTTTTTTTATTCAGTTTATGATACAAATGCATCATTCATTCCTTCTCATCACCTCTCTCTTCTCCCTTGCACAGAGGATGCAGAGGACCAGAGAGTTTACCCGGGAGGAGTGTTTGGTACAGACCCCAGGTCGGGCATGTGATGAGGATGAAGCAGGTGCGTCAACTTCCCACACCCCGAGGCGCACTCCTGGTCGAGCAGCAGCGACACCCAGACGTACTCCCAGAGCAGGAGCCACACCCGGACGTACCCCAGGCTCTAGAGGACGAAAGACTCCCGAGGCTGCCGTGCGGGGAGTGAGAACAGGAGGAGGCAGGAGGCAACTGGTCCGCATGGCTGCACTACGAAGTCCCTTTGCCTCCCCCAACACACAGAACCAGAGGCTGTGAGTCTGAGTACCTTTTTAAACATTCTGTATACTGTGAGCACGCTATCTGGTGAATACCTGCACAAAACTATTGTACGTATATTTATAACATCTAGTATTATTCTCTTTGATCATCTTTATTTTTTATTTATGTCTGTTTTGTGCAAAAACTCTAAGATAAATTCTTCCTCTGTGAAAATCTACTTGGCAGCCAGCCTGTTTCTGATTCTGGTTTGTGGTTTTCTGGTTTTCTCTGCTCTGACTATTTGTTTCTCTGCTGTAACAGAAAGTTTGACCGAGATTTGGAGTCCGTGTCCAGTGGACTCAAGAGGCTCAAATATCTGTCCAAGGCCTTCGATAACATCATTGGTAGAGATGACAGGTAAAGCATTCTTCATTTTTGAGTTACGGCAGCCATTGTTCCATTTCCTTTTCTTCATACTGTACATACTCCGCATAGAGAGGCCACAGAGGCTCATGACAGCCCTCTTCACCCTCCCACCTAAAGAATCCCAATCTGCAGCCCCACTTCAGAGGCCCCAGACTTCCTTCCCCTCCCCCCGAATACATTCCTGCCCGGGTCGGTTTGCAAACTGGGTCTGTCTCTCTTCTTCGGATGAGGAGGGGGAGAGAGTATGGGTGTGGGAATTGGAGCCAGATGACATGACAGAAAGAGATTTGAGTATATTTACATCACTTCCTGTGTTGATATTCAAACTGTTGCAATGGTGTCGGAATGCAGCAGCCCATGAGGAGGAACGCTGTGGACAGCACAGACACAGACGGTGACCTTGTCTGTTACTAGTGTGCGTTACATTCTACCAGCTGCTTTCCTCGCTGTATGAAAAGCTCGTTGTTTGGGAATTTGAAACCTACATTTGTTTTCTTCTTACAGCAGGCAGTTCAACTATTCCCTAATTGCGGAGTAGGGAAGAAGGTAAATCCAAATATGAAAATGCTTCTAAAACCAGAGGAGTCGTGGAAACGTATACTCTGTGTCACTTTGTGACATGAAAGCGCATGGCAGAGCTCGCCTCTTGTCTGTATTTCGATGCATGGACAAATGAATCTCTGACCCAAACAAAGGATTCTCTTCTTTTCTGTCAGACTCACACTTCCTGTATCCTTTACTTACCCTTCTGTCCTCTGCCGCCTTATCGACTTTTAAATACTTTGTTCTTACCAGTGTGTCTGCAAGTCTTCTCATGTCTGAAATTTGAAATGATCTTATCCAAATTCTGTTCAGTTCATAAAAGGACTTAAATACTGCTAAATATGACCTATTTTATCACGTTTCTGCTTGAGAAATATTTTCCCTGCAGTTTTTAGATACACCGAGAGAATAGGACTTGATCCTACCTTTTATTAATCGTCCATGATGCCTGCAGACACTTTGTTCACTCGCCCTCCCTGTTTGTTTTCTGCAGTAACTGTTGTTCTTTCCCTCTGCAGTACCAGTACAAGGCAACGTTCTGGAGGAGCGGTGATGAGGAAGCTGGATCCGAGCGGTAAACTGAGTCGCTCAAACCTTACGCGTCGAGCCACAAACCTCTCGACCACACTGGGAGGTTGGGCCCACACAGCTGTGAACACTGTTCGCAAACCCAACTGATCTGCATGTGTGTGTGTACTGTAAACACAGTACTTATAGACATGTGCACATTTATCATATATTGATGTGTTACTGTTACATTTACATGTAGTGTTGTCATGATACGGGGAGAGTGTTACATGACAGCTTGTTCTTTTTCTATCTATACCACGTGAAATTAGCAACATCCAAGTATTTCTTGTGTGTTTACACGTCTCAGGTTAGCTAGATGGGAGTAAAATATCTTTAAATGTAGCTACCAAAGGGATTTTTGTACTGTGGTGTATGTATCTGTCGTAGCTGCTACAGCCAAATGTCTTCGTTACATTTTCTAAGTACTAATATTTCTATTTTCACTCTGCATAGAAACTTGTCGCCAGTTTCTGAAATTCTCATGAAACAAACGCTGCAAAAGACCAAAATTGTATCTGCAGAACTAACACTATTTACGGACCGAGAGGAGATACATACATTTCCTCTATTTATATATGTATGCAATAATGTTACTAACATTTGTTATGTGTATTTTTTTATAAGTCATTTGATTAAGCCAAATTGTGAAGTGTATTTTCTATGAAAGGGGACTTTTTTTTATATTATGTAGCCTAGGCAGATTTCGATTGCGGCACTGAGGACAGCACCTTTTAATGGCCTGTGGATTATTCCTGCTACAGCACTGTCTGCATAAATCATTTGATAATGTGATGGAAAGCTGTGATGACTCATTAACTGATGACAAAGATAATGATGTTATAAAGCCATATCCTGCAGGTTATTAGTGTAGTGACTGTCAAACAAATAGCCTCCAATGAGGTAAAACACTATTCTAGTCATTTCAGTGTATTAGTACACCCTAGTCTGTAATAATGAGAGGAAGGGAGCCAATGTCCCTGAATGTGAACAAATAAATCTCAAAATAAAACCTGTATCCTTCAACAAGCCCAAAGTCTCGTCTCTTTTGTTATTGTAACACGTGGCGATTGTACCACAATAATACCTTCCTGTTAACAGTGCTAATGCTAATGTCACTCTATTAAAAATGTCTTCATTGGTTTGGTTGAGGGCATTGTTTTTATCCGTGACATTGAGTGTGTATGTCGACCTTTCACAGAATCAGACAAACGTGAGTCAAATTAAATAACTACTTTTTAAAAATTATTATTATTTCTAATTTGTCTGGCTGTTATTATTCCCATGTTTTTCTCTTCCATTCATTTTGGCACAACACACTTTGATTCAACATTAAAGAAAGAAGTGAAGCTGATTAATACAAATTTATTTGGAGAATATCACATGTAATACTTTGAATAGTACTACTTGTTGTGTGTCTTATTTATGTACACATCCTTTTATTTTTACACTCACCAGTCAGAACTAATAAAACAATAATAAATTATATTTGTTAAAATTATTAAAAAATAACAGTAACACTAAAGAGCAGTGATATTACTTAGGTTTACATTATATACTTACACTGTCACTGGTACTGTATGGATATAGGATAATAAAAAGCACATGAGGCAACACCTCCCTCTGGTGGTCAGTCATGGTCATAGCAGGTGAATCGAGACTCGCTCGGTTTGTCCCTTGCTGTGACCCGTCCTCAGCCCCACGCCTCGCTCATATAGCTCCTCCTCTGTCTCTCCGGCTTTGTACCCAGAGCTGAACCCACGCCGCGGCTACCTTCTCCAAGATACCGGGGCTGCTAAACATCGCCAAATGGCTCTCCACGTCCCCAAAGCTCCGGGCTTTGCCCAAATGTTGAAAGATGGCGCCAAGGTGGGGGTTAAATCGGCGTGTTGGAGTAGTTTTGGTAGCTTTTTTTTCGGATGCAGGCTGCGTGTGTTAGCATTGCTAGCTAGTGTTAGCCCCTGAGCTAGCACAGTCATGTGGGGAAAGTTCTAGAAGGAAGCGAGGCCGCTGAGATGCTGGAGCCGGGGGCTGCTGTGAATGGACGGAGAGCTGCTGGCCGACACCTCTTAGCGCTTATACATGCGGCACATGTGTACAGTGTTGTAGCTGCGGCGATAACAACCAGACAGTCACACCCTGTAGCTCACTGTCAGAGTCTGATCGTCAGCTCTGCTGCTCACAGATGATGATGATGCTGCTTCCTGTTTTTACTGGATTAGCAGACCGTTATCTTATTGCTCGCACATTAGTTATGAAACATAATATTAGTTATTAGTTATAAGGCATGATATCAATAACAAATAATATCTGTATGACATGCATTGTACTTATGATGTTCTCTGATGCAGCACTACTCTGGGCTTGAAGAGGCAGTCTTCCGTAACATCAGAGCCTGTAAGGAGCTTTCTCAGACCACACGCACCGCCTACGGGCCGAACGGTAAGCACTCTTCTCCAGAAATATCACCCGTTCATATCAGTGCTGCTTGTATTGGTGCGACGGCTGACCTCTCCCGTTGTCTTGTTTAGGTATGAACAAAATGGTCATCAACCATCTGGAGAAGCTGTTTGTCACCAATGACGCTGCAACAATTCTCAGAGAGCTCGAGGTGAGGAACCACTTCTGTTTCAGTGCACCGCACGCAGGTGCAATTCGTGAGAGAAGGCAGTGAAATGAACTGGTCGCGCCAATGTGCTTTCATTTTCCAGGTGCAGCACCCGGCAGCCAAGATGATTGTGATGGCGTCCCACATGCAAGAGCAGGAGGTCGGAGACGGCACAAACTTTGTCCTGGTGTTTGCCGGAACTCTGCTGGAGCTCGCCGAAGAGCTGCTCAGGATGGGGCTTTCCGTGTCGGAGGTAAAGCGATTTAGTCCGAGATCGTCATCGTTTTCTTGAGTAATGCGACGTGTTGCTCATTGTCCTCGTCCCGTTTTTTTTACCACAGGTGATTGAAGGCTATGAGAGCGCATGTAAAAAGGCTCTAGAGATCCTGCCAGACTGCGTGTGTTCCTCTGCCAAGAACCTCCACGATGTGAAAGAGGCCACATCTCTCATCCGTACAGCGGTCATCAGTAAACAGTACGGCAACGAAGACTTCCTCGCCAACCTCATCGCACAGGCCTGCGGTGAGTCAGCAGTTCACGCTAGCCACTTGCCAAAGCTAGTTAACTTGGATGGCAGTGTTCATTTTTTGACTCCTCTTTCTGCTTTGCGCCACAGTTTCCATCTTCCCAGAATCTGGAAATTTCAACGTCGATGGCGTCAGAGTGTGCAAGATTATGGTAAGCTGCGGTGTCAGCCGGGTATATTCCGCCTGCATGCGCCATATGGCTCTAACTTTTAACACCTGTGGTGTTTTTCAGGGTTGTGGTGTGACAGCGTCCTCCATGCTGCATGGCATGGTGTTCAAGAAGGAGGCAGAGGGAGACGTCACATCAGTTAAAGACGCCAAGATCGCCGTCTACTCCTGTCCCTTTGACAGCACAGTGACAGAGACCAAGGTAATGAACACTTCAGTCTCTCTCTGAGACATCGCGGTTTTCTGGAGCATTTGAATAGCACACAACATAAGTTGTGGCGTTAACACACTCTGGTCTGTATGTACCGTTTTCGGTGCTGACTAATCATATCTGTCTCACAGGGCACAGTGCTGATAAATAACGCACAGGAGCTCATGGACTTCAGTAAGGGAGAGGAGGACATGATGGAGGCCCAGGTGAAGGCCATCAAGGAGGCCGGTGCCAACGTGGTGGTAACTGGGGGGAAAGTGGCTGACATGGCGCTGCACTACGCCAACAAATACAAGCTCATGGTGGTCAGGTAAGAAAGATGGCCTCCGATCATCAAAATAAGAGTCAGTTATCAGATTTGCTCCTTCAAAATAAAACCTAATCACAAGTTCTCCCTTTTCCTCATCAGGCTTAACTCCAAGTGGGACCTCAGGAGGTTATGTAAGACTTTGGGAGCCGTAGCACTGCCCAGGATGGTGAGTGTCACGATGTTGGGTTCACAGCAGCTATTTGAACCATCAGAAAACGGACCATTATATCATGTGCCAATCTGCTTACTTAGACTGCTCCAACTCCGGAGGAGATGGGTCACTGCGACAACGTGTACCTGACAGAGGTCGGAGACACTCATGTGGTCGTCTTTAAACACGGTAAATGATTTGTTTGCGTTTTCGCTTTAAAAGCTGATCCTTGCTCTCTGAGCTTCACACTTTAAGTGTCATTTCGGTCTCGATTGTTTTTAAACAGAGAAAGAGGACGGTGCCATCTCAACCGTGGTGATCAGGGGCTCCACTGACAACCTGATGGATGACATTGAGAGGGCTATCGATGACGGCGTCAACACCTTCAAGGTTCTGGTCAGGGTAAGTCAACACAAAACAAGAAATCTAAAGCTTTGAATCCTCTTTCTGTGAAGGAAAAGTTATGTCACTGTGTCGCGTTGTTTTGATCTGTCGGATACTTGCTGACAGTTTCTGTGTTCTTCACTGTTTCTAGGACAAGCGACTGGTACCTGGAGCAGGAGCCACCGAGATCGAACTGGCCAAACAGCTGACCTCATATGGAGAGGTGTGTTCAACTGAATATATTTCAATGCACCCATTTTCACACTAATACCTCTCTTAAATTCTAAAATGGTGGCCTCTGTGTTTCTCTGTAGTCCTGCCCAGGTCTGGAGCAGTACGCCATTAAAAAGTTTGCTGAAGCCTTCGAGGCTTTGCCTCGCGCACTGGCCGAGAATTCCGGCGTGAAGGGCAGCGAGCTAATCTCTAAAATGTACTCTGCACATCATGAGGGAAACAAGAACATGGGCTTCGACATCGAGGTGTGTGTGTACTCCAGCATAAGTAGAACTGTATGACTTGATCACAGTTGAGTTTATATCTGTTCATAGATTGATCTGTCGAACTAATCAATCTCTATAAATTGCCTTTAGCATGTCTTGTATGCTTAATCATCACAGAAATTCATGCTGCCCCAGTTTTCCTGAATGTAGAGCTGCGTGTGTCTGTGTTTGGTTCTGATCACTCACTGGTCGATGTGACGTTGTCTTTAGGCCGATGGACCTGCTGTGAAGGACATGCTTGAAGCAGGCATTGTGGAGCCTTATCTGGTCAAACACTGGGGCATCAAACTGGCCACCAACGCTGCCATCACAGTACTGAGGGTCGACCAGGTGTGTACACACACGAACAAACAAAGAAACAAACGCTCACGACACACAGATCACCACATGTCCAACGTCCAATCCTTAAAAGGCGACTTAATGTCAACAGATTTTCTGAACAGACCAAAACTTGATGTATTTGAATACTCCATTCGTTCGTAATGATGAAGCATTACACATTACACATCACAAATTTGACTTTCTTTGTTTTTAAATGGCTGAAACAGCCAGGCGCCTGATTTTTAGCATACACGCCACAAACAGTTAGAGCTAAGAGTGCATTTATTTGTGGCTATTTCCAGCCTCATATTTAGTGTTCTGGCATAAGTGGGATTGGCTGGAAAAATCATTGAGATATTTGCCACCCAGTGCAGCTACGTTGACATGTATGAATACATTGGGACACGGTGGAGGTCTGGCGTAGAGGAATTACCTCCATCAGGCAGCAGCACTCTCTGTTAATGAGTGGTTTTTTTTTAAAAACGGGATTAAAATAAAAACATGAAGACTTTTACATAATTCTTTGAATCAAACTACAGTCAGTAACAGTGATTAGGCACATTTTGCTGTTGAATTGGATAATTTATCTAATATAAAGATTTGAATTTGCTTGGAGGATGTTTTTAAAAACAAAACATGTCATACCGTGTTTACTGTGGTGTGCAATACACAAGAATGGTGAGAAGTCGTGTCTTTAACACAGGATCCAGATTAAACATTTTCCTGTCCTAATATTCTTCTACAATCCAGCAGGTGAAGTGTTATTGGAAGGCTCTCTATGACTCACTAGTCTCCGGGTAGTTAACGGTAGTGTGTGTGTATATGTGCGATGCAGATCATCATGGCTAAAGCTACAGGGGGACCCAGAGCTCCTAAGCAGAGAGGCCACTGGGACAAGGACGGTTGGGATGAAGAGCCTGATCAATTCGAAACTCACCATTAGAGGGCGCTCACTCACACACACCCTCTTGTCAGTAGGTCCTGGAATGAGCGTGTGTTTTTTTTTTGACTCACTCCGAGGTGTTCACTCGCTCACGGGACACTGACTGCGTGTGAAATGTTTTTTTTGCCTGTCACGACTAACACCGGGTCTGATCCAGAACTCACTGCAGAGAAATGCTGAGTCACTTCATGTGTTTTTTAACAGCACCGGGTGTGATCACTTACAGTCTGAACGTGCACAAACAGAGTATGGTTTCACGCATGCTGCATGCACTCATAAACTCTTCATTGCAGCGGACATCCTCAGGCAAGTGCGGGACTTCCAAATGTTGCATGCAACATGAATTCATTTTGAGATGTGCTGCTCCAGCTGCTGAAGTGGCTTCGTTGTCTTCTTCCTCCAGTTACTGAAAACATTTTACTTCACCAGAGGCAAAGCTCATTTCAGCTGGGCAGTGTTGTCTCCGTTTGTCTCCGGCCATTGTACACTTACTGGAAATTGTTCTTCTTGGACTGTCACATTATAAATCTAAAACCTACGTACAACATGCACTTGTCTTTTGCTGTATTCAGCTCAAGCAGCTTCCTCGCCCACAATTTTCCCAATACAGGTGGTCCCTCCCCCTCTGTTACGATGCTCAAATGTCGATCACTAAGAGCAAGAAGTCTTTATATTTTATTTAGATATTTTTTGGCTTTTTCAAGCTTTTTTTGTATAGACACAGCTGAAGAGTTACAGGAATGTGGGGAGAGAGAGAGAGATGGGGGATGACCTGCAGCAAAGGGCCATGGGTTGGATTCGAATCCTGGGCCACCACAGCGAGGACCGAGCCTTTGTACATCGGGGCAAACCTCACCCCAAGCTTTGACCATTTTGAGTGCGCTTCTGGACAAGTCTGACCACAGAACTATGTTGCTATAGACGGAGCATAGCGGATCGCTCAGTTACCAGTAGACAGAACCTTCAAGAAAGAATGAGTCATCACTCCCAGAGCTTACGCTGCAGGTCCCCCCTTTTTTTTTTTTTACTGATGGGCTGGAAAGCTACTCTGATGGACTGTCACAGACATATTGTCTTTTTTTGAAGATTATCTTTAGACTCAGTATTTCAGTTTGCCTCCATGTTAATGTCTATGCACAACATGATCTTGTGATTATTCAATTGTCATAAAGGGACCATCTTGGTATCCATAGGGATTTAAATCAAAGATGTTGTGTATATTGTCATGTCATTATTTGAGGTTTGAGATATGCAAGGGTTTGTTTTGGGTTTGTTTTTTTAAATCTGCCAGCTCTTGTCTAACAGGTATGTTTCAGCAAAGCTCCCTGCCTGCCTCAGAGCTCACAGCCTCTAACGTAAATGTCTGTGCTCTTGATCTCCAGTCAGAAAGTGACTGACTGACTTGCTGTCTTCTTTCAGATCATCATGGCTAAACCAGCAGGGGGACCCAAACCTCCCCAGGGCAGAAAGGACTTCGACGAGGATGACTGAACCTGATGCTGTCCAGTTGATGCTTCTTTTAACCCTCACCGCGCCCCCTTATGGATTCACAAAACCTTTTCTACTTGTTTATTTAAAGCTCAACAGTTTGGTTTATTTTGTAGAAACGGCCACACATTGGTTAAAACAACATGTTAAAGTAAAATGTATGGATGGCACTGTTTGCTTTTTATGTTCTTAGTCCCAAATAAAAGGCACTTGCGCTGTCATGTCATGATTTGGATTCTGTTTTCTCTTGTTGTGCGTCGATGCTTCATGTGTTCAGTAAATTAGATTTAAATTTAGACCTTTTGAGTCATTCAGTTTTTATCACACTCATTATTACATTATTACAGACTGATTTGTGAACTAGAGCATATTTTATGCAGAAAATGTTTTCTGCTTTTCTCTCTGATGTCCTCCGGCTGCTCTGCCTCACCTCTCTGTGATTTACAGACTTTCCTGAAGGACAGTAAAGTATACAGCTGTAGCTGCTGTTAGCTAATGTTAGGTTTGTTAGCTGTGCTGCCTGGACTGTGAGCTCACAGCATTGGGAGTAGTGTTAGTGTTGTGACCACCAGAAAGAGGAGCCAGCGTCGTGCTAGAACCAGAGCTGAACAAGCAGGCAATATAACTGGACTCTGTAGGCCTCCATGGACATGATCAGTAAGTAATTTAAATGATGATAAACACGTGTACAGCTGTCCATATTTACCACAGCAGGGTTATACTCTGAAACTGAGGGGAACAAATCACGAGAAACACATTTCTCTGGAATGTCCCTTTAATGTGGAAGAGTTATAAATTATGCGCGCGCCGGTTTATTTTTAGAACAACTGAGCTGAGCTCTGTTGAAGAATGTATGATGTATCACTGGATGCGTGTATTTATCCTCTGCAAACTGAAATGACTGTGTGGTCCGATGATGCAGAGGATAACATGAAACGTCACAGGTCTGTGTGCAGCTGTGATGACGCAAGCAGCAGGGGGCGCTGACCTCCACCAGGCTGCAGCCTCATTGGCTGACAGAGCTGTGGGCGGATTTGCGCTGACGTTGTCCATACTCAGGATTAACTTGTTTCCATGCCGCCATATCTACAACATTTTTGACTTGGGATAGCCCGATCAGCTGATCTTTGTTGATGTAGAGTATTAATCAGCTGCCCTAACCTTTTAATTGCTCTCGTGTGTTGCGCATGAAACTGCGGACGGTTCGGCCCGGTGCGCATGGATGAGGAGCAGGTGTCGCACTGAGCTCACAGTGCTGATGTCCTGTCACGCTGATGGGGGCCGACGGCAGTAAGAACAGGAAGGTGAGTCCATGAAACTCCTGGTTGCTAAGGTGTGACGCACGTACACGGGGTTCCCTGTTTCCATGGCGATGATTTGGCTCCCAAAATATCCAGGCTGTATCAGCGACGATGAGAGCAGTGCATGAGACAGTGTGAACATTTTCCACAGCAGCTCTTTAAAATCGAATTGCATTGTTAATCATAAAATAGTAGTTCATTAACATTACGCTTAATTTTATGTGCAAAAATATTTTCCTCTTGTTTCCCTAAAGTAATATGTAATCTTTTACTTTGAAGGTCATATCGTCACGCTTCCGGTGTTGACATCTATTCGAGCATCTTGTAACACGATGTGCGAATGCAGTCTAGCAGTGCTCAGTGTCTTGTCAGCTGTCAGGCAGTTATTTCTGCTGAGTGACCAAAGATGTGTCCCTTCATTCGGCTCGCGTGATAACAGCATCCCGCATGGTTCATTACACACATCTCCCAGCACAGAGCATCAGATCTGTGCAGCCCGAGGGGAGAGAGGGGCTCTGTGACCCAGTGACTGACTACAGATTGAAAGTAGACCTTGTATTTTTCTATTATTTCTTATCGTAGCAGCAATGGGAGCAGCAGTGGTTTAGTAAACTACTATGCTGGCCACTGATCTCCATCCGTCTAACCACTTCTCCTCATCAGGGCCACAGTAGGGCTGGAGCCTATCCCAGATGACTTTGGGTGAGAGGCGGGGTACACCCTAGACAAGTCGCCAGTTCATCACAGGACACATAGAGACAAACAACTATTCACACCTATGAGCAAGTTAGAGTCACCAATGAACCTATTATCATCATGTCTTTGGACTGTGGGAGGAAGCCAGAGAACCCGCAGAGAACCCATGCAGACACAGGGAGAACCTATACCGATATCCACTGATGCATTTTAGCGGTTTGCATGAAGTCACCAAGTCACAAGATGGTATAGCAAGTTTAAGTGTGATGTAAACAGACTACCCTGACTACCCTAAGTTAGACTTATATAATGTCATATAGCACAAAGACACAAAAGACACAAAGACAACTTATTAAATGTGTTTGATTGTCATATTTAGCACTCTGTTCAGACTTTTGTTGAGACTTGTAATGTAATGAAATGTAATGTTTGACATCATCTTGATGAAATAAACAAGCCGTCCCTGAAAGAGACCTTGTCTACTTTGGCAGCACATGTTACTCCAAAACCTGTTTATATCAGCATTCACAGAGCCTTCACTAATGTGCAGGTTACCCATCATGCCATGTGCACTAATTCCCCCCATGCCATCACAGACTGGCTGTTGAACTGTTTGGTAATAACAAGCTGGATGGTCCCTCTCCCCTTTAGTCTGGAAGACAAGTTTGGTTCCATGATTTCCAAAACAGATTTTCAAATTTGGACTTGTCATCACCTCAGTCCACCTAAAATAAGCTTGTGTCCACGGGAGACTGTGACGTTTCTGGATCTGGTTTATATACAGTTTCCTCTGTGCATGGTCAACTGTCATTTGTGGATGCAGAGATGAGCTGTGTTCACAGACGATGGTTTTTGGAAGCATTCCTCAGCGTGTGCTGCAATGCCCATGACAGAATCCTGTCTGTTTTTGATGCAGTGCCTTCTGAGGGACTGAGCAAAGGAAATAAAGAGAATACATAAAATGTGTGTACAGAATAGATCCAATTGCGTAAGAGTTGGAAATATACTGTAATCCAACATCAGAGTTGTGTTTGCACTCAACACCCCAGTGTGTGTAGATGAAGCAATGCTTGGGCAACTTCCCCTAGTTAAATAGTGAATATACACACTTTGTCCTGCATGGCTCAGTCCAGCGCTGATTACTCCTGAGTCTCTGTCAAAGAAACAGGTTGCTTTGCTTTCAGCCGTGCACACCTGCCTCGATAAGTGTCCATACTTGGTCTTGTGTTAAACAGCCTCAACATTGTGTCCAGTCCCTGTGTTGACAGTGTTTGTCAGTTTGAAACTCAAGGAGTTTCCTAAAACATACAACCTTTAAGATTTTGGTAGAAAGTTCACATGAAAGGATTTTTTCAAATGTCTTCAGAAAGCATGTGCATTGACATGATCCATAATCATACGATGTAATAGCACTGTAGAGCCATGAGCTTACATCTGCAGCACCATCTACTAATCTGTGCCGTAACTTGGTGCATCCTTCCTCCCCATACAGAGGCCCGCTGAAGGGCCAGAAGATGAGGACCTATCATCTGGATGGCGTGGCTTCCTCTCCAGCATGGGTCTGTCTCTCCCAGCCAGCCTCTGTCGCCTGGCCCCTCCTGCCCTGCGTCTGGGCCAGCGTCGGATGCTCCAAGGCAAAGCCCCCGACATCCCGGAGCATGTCCTGAGGTTGGCGGGAGTCGGCCCAGACAAACTGAGAGCAGAGTGGAGCCTGCCAGGGTTCATTGCCATGTTCTTGCCTGAATTCCCCCACAAAACTGTGCCTGGGCACGAACACTTTCAGGTCGGTTCTGACATAGATTATTAGGCCATTAAAGTATAAAGCGTGATTTGACTGGATATTAAGTGTCTTGTACTGCTACCCTTTCACCTGTTTGATGTTTTCTCTCTGTCTTTGTGTCTGTTTCTCTTTAACACTCCATCAGGTGTTGAGTTACATCGCCAAAGGTTCGTTTGGACCCATTCTGAAAGTGAAGGACAAGATTAAACAGAAAACATACGCTGTCAAGGTGAGTTCTCTGCCTCAACCTCACATTGGAAACGTCTGTGTCTGTTTCATGGATCAAAGCTGCCAGGTTATTAATTCATAAAGGTAGTATGTGCAAACACGCTCAGGATAAAAGACAGACAGTCTCTTTTTGGGCATTCATGCCTTTATTAAGACAGCTGAAGACAGACATGCAAAGGGCTGCAGGTTAGAATCAAACCCATCCCACTGCGGTAAAGACTTTTAAAGATAGTTTCAATAGCTCAGGTCAGTTAAAGCTTTAACTCCAACAAGATTATTGTGTTAAATAAATATTTTTAATATTATTTTTTTCACCAACAGGTTATACCTAAATCTGAGATTCTAAGACTCGGGGTCTTGGAGCAGTCAAAAGAAGAAGTTATTGTTCAGGTGGGTTTTGAGAACTGGCACCCAGACTCATCAGTCATCAGTATCCCAAAACAAAATAAGGATGGAATATTAGACTGAGGTGTCAAAAGGAAAAGGCTATAGGTTATATTAAATATTTTCAGAAAGAGGCATTTTATTTTTTACAATCAATCTTGAACTGCCCAAATTATTATATTGTTATATTTAATGTATAAAAAATGTTAGCGTGCATTGCTGATTGTTAATTGTGCCACCACTGATTGTATATATTCATATTTAAAGGAACAATATGTAACTTTGCTTGTATCACTGATTTCTAGTGCTTAAACTGGAATTCAAAACACTGGAGAGTCGTCTTTATTTCCAGCGTTTTGATTCATTATTTTAAAATGAAATACAGTGAAATATTGAACATGGTTAGGGTTCTGGGTCCTTCTGGGATCTCTTTATCTTTCAAATCATCTCCAATATTTATATGTTTTTGCTCATGGAGAGACCGGATCACACAGGACAAACAGACTGTCTGGTTCGGAAGGCAAATTTCAAAAGAAGAAACATACTGACTGTAGTGTTGTTGTCAAGAAGCTCACATTTCTGTTGAGCGTGTTTACTCAATCTCTGATGACACAGCATGGTCAGTTTATGATTTAACACAGTAAATATCTGACATGTTGTTCCTTTAAGTGTAAATTAAATGTAGGTCGGATTGATGCTGTGAAAGATTCAAATCCGATCTGATATGTTGTGGGACACGTGGTCAGAGGAGGTGATGTATTAGTTTGATATTATATTTACTCTTTTAAACTTGACAGTTTAAGAATTTGAGGTTCACCAACAAGACCCAAAATTCAGAAAGAGTGCAGTCATATCTCAGAAAAAAGCAGGCCTTCTCTTTGATTGGTGGCCAAAACTGAGATTTTTCAGGTTGATCTTGGACCTTTGCCCACAGCGTCAGGTGCGCCATCCATTTGTCCATGACCTCCAGGACTGCTGGCAGACACAGCGCCACCTCTACATTAGTGAGTCAGCCAGAGACCCTATCTTACCCAGATCCACTATCCAAACTCCCCTTACTTCACCTTTTTTTCACCTCAACACTGGTAGCCTTGTCCAGAATCTACCCAAAATCCCCAACCTGACACCTAGAACATGATCAACAAAAGAAAAGAGATTCCAAAGAAGTGTTTTCATCCTGGTTGTGCTGCCTAGAGCCTCAGACTTTAACCCCTCCAACCCAGTAACCCCAATCCTCCACTGCCTGTGTACTGTAATCTGCTTTGTCCCCTTTCCCTCTCCTCCAGAGCAGTTATCCTTTTTTGTTTTCAAAATCAGCCACAAACTCAGAAAGTGTGACCCAGTTTGTTTGCTTCCCCACCCCCTGTGAAAAGAGCGCGTGTTAGCCTGGGGACCAGATGCAGCAGCTCCACGAGAACGCCCGGGCCACATTCAGAAGAGACGCTCCCCTAAAGAGTGAATCATGACTGAATCGTGAAGCCATACGTGGAGATATGGAGCATATTCAGAGCAAATCAAGACTATATAAAGCCATCCTATTGTATTATGCATGGTGGCTCCTCGAGGCTGTGAAAATGATTGTTGACAGTTGTATCACAGCTCAGTCAGTGATATGCCAGACAATCAAAAAGCAGCAATCAAAGATGATTGTCCGAGTAGAATGCTGCTCACCCCAACACACGTTTTTAAACTGTGATCAAGAAACAGCAGGTCATCTTTGTTTGGTTTGTATAGGGAGATAGTTCACACTGTCAGTGTTGTAGTCAAAGCTAAGACCAGAGGGTTTCAAGACCAAGCAAAGACCAAGACTTGGAATGGTCAAGACCAAGACCAGAGCGCGTGCTTTACCTCCAACCACAGTAATGATGTTAACAAATAAATCAGACAATGACAAATTAGATATCATTAGTGATGAATGGGTAACACTCATGATATCCCAGTAGTTGTGCTCTTGACCAGTCTTGAAATAAATCCTGAATCCTCTTTGTTCGAGACTGAGAGAAGACAGAGTAACAATGTGGTCCATTCTGAGAACTGTAAAAAAGTATCGAGACCAAGTCCGATCTTGAGTACTACAGCACTGCACGCTCTCCTAACTTCCAGATTGCACTCCTCTTTTCAAATCTCCTTCACCGTTGTGTTTCCACCTACTCTATCCCTCACACCTACCGTTACATGACAGAGGCATGTTTTAATGCAGTCTCTGCTCCCGCAGTGTGTGACTACTGCAGCACAGGAGACCTCTACACCTACTGGCAGATGATCGGTCAGTTCACAGAGGACACAGTACGAGTGTTCGCGGCGGAGTTGGGATGTGCGCTCGGTATGTATGATGCATAACAACAACCTATGAACATATTATACATCAGCCCATTTCTCCTCAGATATCCTAATTGGATCAGAGATGACGATCGGAACATTTCCCTATCTAACAGTATTTAACTGAAAGTAATTAGATATAGAGGTCTAATTAAAGTGAGACGAGCTCTCAAAGGATCTCCTACAGCAACACTGCGGGTTTTTAATGTGCAAACAGGAAGACAGTGATGGATTTGAGTTTTGTTCTTTTTCACAGGCTTTCTGCATGACTTTGGGATCATCCACCGAGATGTGAAGGTGAGAGAGGGAGGTCGTTCACAAACTGGCTTTTGTGAAAACTGTCCTCAACAGATTATTGGGGCATTATGACAATGGTGGGAGGGTTCCTCTGGAGCATTTTTTTACTTGTAGCTGTGAAGATCTTCAAAAGAAGGTGAGGTTTTTTTTTTTTTTTACTGAGGCCTGTAGAAATATTTCTAAGGTCCAAAAAGATTCATTAGAAATCAGATTTCAGGTCTAGAATCTCTGAGATCAAAAGATGTATTTCTTTTTAACATAGATTATAGATACATAGATATACACACATTGACTAATAAAGTTTTTATTTCCATGTCAACATTTGGCCCATTCAACATGAGATTACAAGACAGCAACAAGACATCATCCAGCGACATAGATACACACATCTTCATATCAGTTTAACACGTTCATGAGTGTGTTCAAATGAACTGTGCACCGACTAGCAAAAAAGCAAATGCTTCAGGCCTGAGGTTTGACCTCATAACAGGCTCCTCTCCTCCTAACTGACCTACTCACGTGTTTTATATGTGAACAGCCAACTCAGCAGCCTTTGAGCATTGTCCAAGTCTATTTCTGTTTTTATCTTACTAAAGAATAAATAGCTTATTCCCCAGTAAAAACCTTTACAGGGCAGCTCAGAGGACATCTGGTCATTAACATGAACTGTTTCCTAATCTATCAACACACACTGTTAATTTCTGTCTGTTAGTTTACAGTGACAGGGTGTGAACTACCGGGAAGCCAGGGAGAGCTGGCTCCTCTTAATAACACACAAATTTGTCTCTTTATCTGGATCATGTGTAACACTAGACTAGTAGTGATGTATGATTGATGCGTGATGGTGATTCATCACTAATGCACTTTAATAGAGATATAGATGGTGTCATTTTTTAGCAAAACCTCAGCTCAGACAAACATGTTAACTGAGTGCTTCAATCCAATATGTTGTATTTTTGTCCAGTCCATTACTGTAAATATTTGCTTTCTGACATCAGTTAAAAAATCCCTCTTCCATCCGGCCCATTCAAAACTCTCACTGAGACTGTGGACTAACCCGTCTGCAGACTCTGTCTTATGTTTTAAAAAATGTTCTTTTTAAAAGGGTTTGAGCCTATTTTTATGATGTGTTTTATTCTGCTCTCCGTGTCAGATTTATAGTTTTTAGCTCATTGTTATTGTCATCGAATCCCTTGAGAAAACAGGATCCCGTGTGAGGTGAGTTGATGTGCTCTGTTTCTGATTCAGTCTTTTCTGCGCTTTGTCTCTAGATGGAGAATATCCTGCTGACAGACGACGGTGAGTAAAGATCCATCCAGCAGAGAGCAGCATAGCTCTGTTACAGTGTGCAGAAGCTTCCAGAGAACATCCTGACCTGCACTGGCCGTCAGTCAAACAGTACATCTGTTGACACTGAGCCTCTTTCACAGCCTGTCACATTCACTAATGAGATCAGATTATGAGTGGAATATTTAAATATTTGACACCAGTTGTTATTGCAACAGTCTCTGTCATGTGCACAGAATCATGTAGAGAAAATGGTCTCTTCCAGGACACCTCCGTTTGGCTGACTTTGGTTTGTCCCGTCGCCTGGAGAGAGGAGGAAGAGCTTTCACCATTTGTGGAACCATCCAATATATGGGTGAGAAACCCACCACAAGCAACCACATCCACCTCTGCAGTTAATATCATATCACTTCTCTGTACTGCTCTGCGTGTGATGATGATGTGTATTATTTTAATCTATCCATGTGAGTACATTAATGTATAAATATATAGAACATCCTGTGCTGTGAGCATGCTCTGTCTGCTCTGCAGCCCCAGAGGTGCTGAGTGGCGGACCCTACAACCACGCAGCTGATTGGTGGTCACTGGGAATTCTGCTTTTCTCATTGGTTACTGGGAAGGTGAGTTCTTGATGCCTTGATGATGCAGGCTCAGGATGTCTTGCATGACAAGCAGATATTACTGAGTTACAGTTATTCCTTCAGTGACGTAGCTTTTTCCACAGTGTTATTTTACAGTTTAAGTAGTTATGTAAATAGCAAACCCCAAACACACTAAACAAATTTAAGTATTTAAATGAATTGCTATGTGTCTTCTTATATCGGGTCATTATAATCTTTTTGTGTACCTCAACCTGCCTTCAGTTCCCCGTGACTCCGGAATCAGACCACTGCAGTATGCTGAGGAAAGTGAGGAGTTTTCCCTATGAGATGCCCCTCAGTTTCAGCCCACCGCTGGCCTTGCTAATAACCGAGGTACTGCCACCAAACCTTGAAATCTACGCGACATGTACCAGTATGTGCTGACTTCGTTGTTCATATTATGACTTGCAAATGTTTTTCTGTCCAGCTTTTGTGCAAGACCCCCCCCCCGCCGCCTGAGGACCCTTGAGCGCTTCAAACGGCAAACCTTCTTTCATGGAACAACTTTTGACCTCACGCTACTGCAGCGTCAGCCTGTGCAGGTAACCCATATGTCTTGACGTGGCTGTTCAAACACGAGTCAGATTGATGGAAGAACTGTTCAGTATTCGAGGAGAGTGAAGTCATTTTCTCCTTGTCACTGTCCAGGTGATTCTGGAGCTGAGAGAGAGACCGGACCGAGCCGCCAAAGCTCGACGAGGCCTCACTTTATCTCTTCAGCCTCTCAAGGGGTTCGACTACGACTCGTTCCTCAGCCCTCCCGCCACACCCGACACACAACTGGATGCCAGCACACAAACTCACAGAGCTGCACCGCTGCCTAGCCCGGCACTCCCACTGCAGCCCTCTCAGGAAAAAGGCCCACGCAGAGAAGTGTTTGTGTGACGGCGTTTGAGTTTACAGTTAGGGCACTAATGCACTAAAGGTTAAGGCCTACATGTATGTATATCTGCACACGTATTCACCCTTACACAGAGGTGTGGTGCGCCTTCTAAAATGTCTTATTTAGCTGATTATGATTGAACTGGATCAATAGTTTAGATGGGAATAATGAATTTGAGTAGAGAACACCATTTCCCACCTTGTATTGGCAAGTTTTATGCTTTTTTGTGATGTACATTTTTTTTCATTTACTCGTTTGCCTTTCTCCAAAGAGCACCTTTTTTTAAGTTTACTGTATTTGCTCAACAGTTGTGAAAGAAAGATTGCACTATTGTTCATCTACTTTCAGTTTTCCAGTGACTGGACATGGTTGCCCTTTTAATACATAATTCTTAACTGCTATCAAATTCACCTCACATGGAAAAGTCACGCTGATTGAAGACAATGCACCACATTTCAAAAGTTAAATGCGCAGCATTCAACAAAACAAGTTTATTTCCGAGCCTTTTCATTTCATTATGTTGTGATCTTTGTTATAACTCATACTCTATACCTTTATTAATGCTGAAATATAACCTTTCCCAAACTTGACCTTTACTGCCCAGATTCTGTAGCAGCAGCCATGTCTCTCCTCCTGTACTATGTAAAAATCACACAATGTACAGCATCAACATCAAAACAGTCAACGTCTGTTTTACTTTGAATCATTTTTAACCTGTGACTCAGGGGAGGGTTGTCCCAACTCAGCCAAGTCAACACTTGTTTACCTCCAGTTAACCTTTTGATAGATACAGAGCTTTTTCTATTGCCCAAGGCTGCCGTAACCCTAGCCAGTAATTGCGACCTCATGCACTTACCTGATGATCAGATTATATCATGATTTTGTTAAGTATGCCCTGGTGTGTACCTAGAATGCCTCACGTGTCACCCTGATTTTGTTTAGTTTTTTTGTCACAAAAATGCTAATTTATAAATTCCTATTTATAAAGTTTATATGAATATGCAATTTTGAATGCTATTTGGTGTGCTGTGTTCTGTTACAATGTATTTTTGTAATTACCATGGAGCACAGATGGACTATTAAACTTTTACTGTGCAGTGATGTGCTGGTTTGGATGTTTTGTCTGTGTGAGGTGTGAAATTGAGCAGCATTCAGCATATCAGTCAATGAACACAAAATCATCAGCAGCTATGCTGTCTACGCAGTCTACAGTAACACAACATTAGAAGGTAAACTAATATTTTAGAATTTTTTTTAATTTTACAGTACATTAAATTATCCAACAGTATCCATCCATCCATTATCTGTATCTGTATCTGTGGTGAGAGGCGGGGTACACCCTGGACAAGTTGCCAGGTCATCACAGGACACATGCAGACAAACAACCATTCACACCTACGCGCAATTTAGAGTCACCATAAGCCTGGAGAGAACCCACGCAGACACAGAAAGGCTCCAGTCAAAGTTTGAACCACGAACATTCTGTGCTGTGAGGCAGCAGTGCTAACCACTGCACCACCCTGCCGTGATCCAACAGTCAAATAAAATAAAACTTTGGCTAGTTGTTAGTGCACTGAAATGTACTTTTTCCACTTCTGTCACTTAGTAGTATAGAAAGAAAGAAAGAAAGAAAGAAAGAAAGAAACACCAATTCCCATCACCCATCTTGTCTGATCAAAGGATGTAAGGACCTTGACATAGTTCATGTAAAGGTCTATAGCAGGAACCTTTAGGAAAATCTAATTATCTAAGTACAGAGTGACCAACAAAGATCAAATCAATACTAAAACCCTATATCCTTAAGTCTGGATTGCCCATTTACTTCCAGGGGGGGTGCACATATGGGCAAACCTCAATCAGTACTGGACTCCAATCCTCCATCAACAGTACTGGGTCTATGTGAATTTGTATTTCTCAGGTTTTCCCGTTCATACAGGCCTCTCCAGGTATTATATCTCTTTTCCCCAGCAGGACCTGTCATTGATCTGTTATCCTGATAATATAGTTCCACGCTAAGCATATACAGAAATGCATAAAATGCATAAAAGTCATCATCAGTCGTTAATATCAGAGTTTTCAGGCTGTTTGATTAGGAGAAGTATTTTTTATTGCATTCAGGCTGAGGAAAGAAGAACTGTACATTTAAAACTTGTTTTTCACAAAGATGCACACTCATTCTGCGTGTAGAGAGCCTGGCGCTCAGGCGCATGCGCCTTTTTGCCTATCCGTCGTCCTATCACATGGCCGTGACGTGGTGGCTCTCCTCCCCCGGCTGTAGTCTTTAAGGGTCACGTTGCTCTGCAGCAGAAACAGGAGACTCCTGCAGCCTCAGCACCCAGCCCACCTGCTCTCTGCACGCCCAGACACCCATCAGCAGGTAAGCACGAACCCTCATCTGCCCCACACGACAGCCTCACACACTCTTCGTGTGTTATTAGCCATGGATAGATGACGTTTTTTTTATAATAATAATGATGATGATGATGATGGAGGTGTCATGCTGCTCTACACGACCCAAAGCTAACGTTATCTTCTTTGCTAATGAGCCAATTAACAGTTAACGTCAGCACCTGTGGCTCGCGCGCCGTCTTGTATATTATTTTGCTGCAAAGTTTTCCCGCTTTTAGGAGTTTGTGTGTAACGTTACGTAACGGTAATTCAGCTCACCATCGAAATGAAGACGCAACAGGGCGTAAACACTGTGACCTTGAGCAGAGAACGGCCTGTCACTTCACATCGACACTGACTATCATTTTATTTATTCATTTTCAATTATTTCATGTGTTCATCTTTGGTAAAAATGGAGTTAGTAATCGTGATGGCTGCGGTGTCGGCGTCCTGTCAGTGAGGCTCTGCACGTAGACCTCTGAGGCGGGAAGAGGAGGGGCTCACGAGCAGTATATTAAACACGTATAACATATATCTGTTCTATTTGTATAGACTCATAACACTGTATCATGTGATATATAACATAAGATATTGTTATATCTTAATTAATTATTAGCCAAGATAATAGACAGCTGCATCCGTGTCCATTCTTTGTCTTCATTTTATTGATTTTGAGGTGAGAAATGTCCAAAAAGGACAGAAAAATGTCCATAACTCTAATATTTTACCATCAATGGCTTAATAATATCAAACACATATATACACGATTAAATATTTATATTTATTTGTGATGATTTATCTTCTTAGATTTGAATATTTTCTTGCTTCTTTTAGTCCTCTCTGACATTAAACTGAATATCTTTGGCACGACATTTGAGGACGTCACGTTTGCTTTGGAAACAGTGATTGGCATTTTTCACCACGTTCTTCTAATTCTACATATTTTATGGACCAACCAGCTATAAAACAATGATCAAAAACTATAAAGAAAATAAGAGTTAGTTGTGCAGTGGTAACCCAAAATGTATTGAATTCATCAATGGGAAGTGTCACATGCGTGCAATGTATGCATTTTCACTACTGTCGACTTTTATTTGAACCACAACCCACGCAGCCTCGACGTCTGCCACCGGCTCTTATATCACAGAGCTGCATGGGAAACAGTGCTCCTGCTAGCACTGCTGGATCAAAGACTGTGGATACAAACAGCCCTAACACAGGGACGTGCATCAGTGCCAAGGCCAGCAGCCCGTCTGGTAACAAAATGCAGAACCCCCAGCAGGCTTTTACTTATGACTAGTGCTGCCCCTGGAGGAGTCATTTCACCTCCTTAAAGCTCATGCAGCTTGCATTGTAGAGAAAACGGCAAGGTGGGTAAACCCCCAAGTGGTCATCGTGACACAAGGCAACACCACGCCCCTGTCCTGCTTATTACAATGTCAATATATGTTATAGGTGCCATCCTGAGTTTAGTCCCTGCCTGCAGCCTGAGAAATGCCCAGCTATATAGTGTATAAGCTTATGCAAGCATGCATCAAAGCTGCAGCATGACTGCTCTAGATGTAGATGTTGATTCTGGATTGAGTTTGATGTTTATGTTTTGTAACCCTGTACAGCATCAGTTTTCACAGAGGGGTTGATTGACTGTTGTCTTAACTAGGGTCTAATTAAATCTCAATATAATTGTACTAAATCTGAGTGGTCAAATGTGATTATTATTATTGCTGTTCACTGTATTTGACTGATGTTTAATAAGTACAGTTTTAATCTCTTTGCGCGGTTCTGTGTGACACCACATTAGGGAGTTGGCTGTAGCTCTTGATGTCGCAGTGTAGAAATGCTGTTTACCTTGTTAAGGCCAACCACTGCGCAACAGGCTGGAATGAAGCTCACAGAGAGACAGAGAGTCAAGAAAAGACAATATTATCACAGCTGTCTCTTCATCTCATCTCTTACAAAGCTCTCAAATCTCATCCTGTTTGATTCATTTTTACGGACAGGATTCCATTAGCTGTGTGAACTGCCGCTCCAAAATACATATAAATATTGTCAGATCTTGCAGTGATGTCCTTCATCAGGAGGTAACCACTGCACAGTGTACAACACTGTCTGGAAGATAAACCCCGTCATCAGTGGCAGTGTGCCAAAATAGCATCAGAGGCTGCTACTTCAGATCATGTCAAAGTGACATTTCTGCTGATAAGAAACATGAATATTCAAGAAGTCATTTGTATATCTGCACTGCTGAAGTGCCCCTGAGCAAGCAGCAACATGAAGCCCTTCCCTTAAGAGGCTAGCTTGCTACAAGAAATTAATGTTTTGAAGCGTACATCATATGTCAGAGTACAGCATGGGTTAATAGGATCAATGCAAGAGTCATGTTTAATTTATTTCACCTAAAACATCAATCTGTAACAAAATCATTTTTTACTTGACTTCAGGGTTCCTCCTAGAGGAATTTGGTTGGCATCTCATCATTATCAGTGCAGATGCTACATTAAGGGAGACAGGACCAAACTCATTGTCATAAACGGATTTTACATCATGCTGATGATACACTGAGTTCTAATCAGGTGAATGGTGTCTCTGTTATTCACACATTTGTTCTCACACTATATAACTTTGTCACCAAGTCACACACCACCAACTATTTCACTGATTTTGGTGAAACTGGTGGACAGTAAGGGTAAACTGCTGCCAATTGTAGCTACTGGTAGCTAATGTTAGCTCAGTTGTTAGCTGGACTGTTAGCCCGGACTGTGAGCTCAGAGCACCGGGGGAGTGTTAGTGTTTGTACTACAGGCGGGGGAGGTTTTCAGACTTGTAGAGGAATCCTAACAGGGAGTGGAGCCAGTGTCATGCCAGAACAGGAGCTGGGCAAGCTCTGTGGACATACTGACAGAGGAGAAGAGACGGAAGTGGACACTGACAGAAGAAGCTAATGTAGGACTGACCTTTAGTCGTTGTCGACCTTGCTTGATGTTTGGTTGTTAGCAAAGTTGATCACTTGCTAGTTTTTGATCATAAGTAATGTCATCAGAGAAAAACACATACAGCTGTCCATATTTTCCACAGTGGGATTACATTCTGAAATTAGGGGTGCTACATCACACCCCCAATTTCTATGCAGTGTTTGTCCCATCTGTGGTGTGTGAGCCACAAGCTGAAGCTTCATGTTCTTAAGGTCCCTATGAATGAAAAGTGTTACCTCTATACTCATAAATAGCAAGGACTAAAACCACAAATATCAGTGCTCACAGCAGCCCATTGTCCTTCAAGGTCTCAAGCTCTCTTTCAGCCTGATGCAGTGTAAATGATATGTGATCAGACATGGCTTCATGGCTTCTTTGTCAGTTTAGTTTTGGTTTTTTTAAAACAGCTTGGACTTGATTACTTTCCTTTATGTTTGACTGAACATTGCATGACATTTAGATTTCACACTGCACATTATTTTGCAATGTTTTCACAGCGTGAACACAGCCACGCCGGTGTTGCTGAAAATGTATTGTTGAAGCACGCAGCAGGTGCTTCACAAAAGAATGCAGGTATTTGCTGAACATGAGTTTTGTCTGGCTAACAGTGAAGCAACACATTGCACATACAAACAAACTGATCGCACATCATGCCTGTGCCCTTGGGTTGGCCTTTATCAAGTGTAAATACCATCTCTTATTCAGGTCCTGGCCTAACTGCTCCCCTCAGGGTACGTACACACTGCAGGACTGGCCTCTTTCATTTCACCTGCATGTAGAAGCTCTAAGTCACTAAGTTTGCTGTAACATGCAGTGACATTTGTGTTGTGGTAACTGCACACAGTTTTCACAGAGCATGTGTGTGTGCTCTAAAGGTTGTTATCTCATAGGTTTAAGCCGAGGATTAACTCAGAGGATATAGAGTATGTCAGGCAGTGTCCGAACATAGCAAACCAGCCTCAGAACTTTGGCAATCCACTGGTCATGTGAGCTTATTGTTAAGCTCAACCCTCCTAATATTCTATTCTATTGTGGTACATGAAATACAATCTGATGTCCTCACACTAAGATTCCTCTCTGTGGTAATAAAATACTTACCGTATCCTAAGATGTCAGTTTACATTCAGTCAAGTTGAACATTTCTATCTAGTTCTTTTCCCTGTGCACGTCCACCTCTATACACAGCTGACTGGAGTTCTGTATGTGTCACTAAAGGAGTCGCCTCCATCCATCAAACAGACTCATCGATATAGCTGATCCGATTTGCAGCACATGCTGTTGCACTTGTTGAACAAAGCTGTAGTCAGTGATGGTTTTCACCGGGAGACGCTTAGCAACCGGTGCAGTCGACCAGAAAGGAAAGTCACAGCTTGTTCCCAGGCATCAGTGTGGGAGTGATGCGTTTCAGAGATGTGTGGAAAATGGGAATTTCTAAACCCCATGTGTTTATCTTGCACAAGTCCAGCAGTAGATGTTGTTTTTTACTGAGGAAGCAGCAGCATGCCACAGTGAGCTCAGCGGGACGTTTGAAGGACGCTGATAAAAAAACATGGAAGAAGAAGGAGAAATAAATGGCATGCATGCATGCAGCTCTCTGAGAGGGACATAATGACAAACAGGAAGTGTTGCCGAGGGGAGACAAACGAGCCATGCTGCATCCAGGCCTGCTGCTATAATGAGGACTGGCAGCAGAGTGTATAGGAGCCCTGTTACATAATGGCTCCCTCTCTGTCGTCCGTGGTTTGGGTGGAGTGGGGAGGGGAGGGGTTACGTAACTGCTTATTTACGGCAGTGTGAAGACGGGAATAGAGAACAAAATCATCGTGATTAGGTGCGCGTTAGAACATCAACACTTTACATTAACACAATTGTGTTTGATCCCTGAACAATGAAGCTTTTCTTTATCCTGGACAGCCTCACAATGACCTCTTTTCACCTTTTCTCTCTGATGAAGCACATCGTCTGTGCACAGTTATCGGTTTCATCACATCTCCCACAACACAAGCCGGGCCCTTGGATCGTGTGACTTTAAGGGCCATCTTGTAGGCGTTTTGTCATTTTCACCCATCCTCCTCCGCTCACCGAGAGCAGCTTAGAGCAGCAGTGAGTTCTAGACAATAGTGGGACAATAAAATGGGGCCAGGACTGGGCAGTTGTCCAGATCGACATACTTTGAATCAATGTGACCTCTCCATGACTCTCTCTCTTTCTCTCTCTCTCTCTCTTTCAGCCACCATGACTCACCAATATCCCGCACTGACTCCTGAGCAGAAGAAGGAGCTACAGGACATAGCTCAGAGGATAGTCGCTCCAGGAAAAGGCATCCTTGCAGCCGATGAGTCCACTGGTATGCCTGTGTCAAATCACTGATACCTTTCCTGTGCAGGCTGGAGGAGGAATATAAGTTCTATATTCAAACACAGTAATGACATTAGCAGGTCTCCAGACTAAGACTGATCTCGAGTATTACAACAGTGATACTATAGAGCCCTTTTAGAATGTTGTATAATATAACCCTAAGTGGCTAGATGAATGCGCCACATATCAAATATTTCACATAATATAACAGCATGAGCTGAACTACAAGCTTCATAATCACTTTGCATCAAACCTTCTGTACTTTCATCCACACATTTGTAGATAAGAGTGAAAAAGTGATTAATTGGTCAAGCTATTTAGGTTAATACTATATTAGTGCAATGGAAGTAGTGGCTTAATTTCAAGTTTTTGTTCACAGACTGACTATAAAAGTGAATGACCTCTGCTAAATGTACAGTACTTAACTGTTTGACACAACTACGTCAAGCCAAGATAGTTTTATCGTTCAACTCTGTCTTAACAGATTTTCAACTGTATTCTACATTTTCTTGCATCAGCCAGTTGTTTAGTCATGTTTCATTTAAAGAGATGGTTTCACGACTGAGCCATGTTTGACTAAACTGCCGTGCGTGTGCGTTGTTTACAGGCAGCATGGCAAAACGTTTGAACCCCATCGGAGTTGAGAACACAGAGGAGAACAGGCGTCGCTACCGCCAGCTGCTCTTCACAGCCGACCAGCGCATCGACAGCTGCATCGGAGGGGTCATCTTCTTCCACGAAACCCTCTACCAGAACACAGACGACGGCACTTGCTTCGCCAAGGTCATCAAAGACCGCGGCATTGTTGTCGGCATCAAGGTACATGCTGCTCAGTGCTCAGTGTAGCTCAACACTTCAGTCATATTTAAACCTCTTCAGTTTCAGTCAGTCTCACCTGGACTTACAGTCACTTTAAATCTATTTCTCCAGTTACAGTCACTCTCCCACACATCATCCTACGATCATTACCTGGTTTCAGCTGTTGGCTGTTTTTGTACATGGCTTGTCACACTGTGTCTCAGTTTCCTCAAACACTTGAGTCTGTGAAGCTCAGCCTTATTTGGTGGCTGTTTGCTCTCCAAGACACAGTGTTGATATTATGCTTGAGCAAAGTGTTTCAGTCGAACAGACAAAAAGTCACCATTTGCTTGGCTGGTAAAACTAGAAAGGCTCCTGCACTGTGTATGGAAACACATACTCGTTGTCAGCATGTTTAGATACACACAGACCTACCCACAACAGCAGATCCAGCTGAGAGGACAAACTGGGTCAAAGTGTGAGTTAAGTTTGAAGGACATGAGCTACATTATTTCAAACATCACACATGTTCTGTGTCTGTCTCTACAGGTGGACAAAGGTGTTGTGCCCCTCGCTGGAACAAATGGAGAGACCACCACTCAGGGTAGGAGGCATCCCAAAACCAAAAAGAACAAAAAGCACATGAAATAAAAACCCTGCTATGTTTCTGAAGGATGGTTCTGTTTCTTTGTCTGTGTGTTGGAGTGTAGGTCTGGACGGGCTGTCTGAGCGCTGTGCGCAGTACAAGAAGGACGGTGCAGACTTCGCCAAGTGGCGCTGTGTGCTGAAGATCAGCGACACCACACCATCTGAGCTGGCCATCTTTGAAAATGCTAATGTTCTGGCACGATATGCTAGCATCTGCCAGCAGGTTGGTGTTAGATTACTGAGAATGTTATTTAGTGAATATACGAGATCCTCAGTTTTTGATCAGATCTCAGGTAAAGTTTTATCTTGTAATGTGTCCTAGAATGGTATCGTGCCAATTGTGGAGCCTGAGATCCTTCCTGATGGAGAACATGACCTAAAGCGTTGCCAGTACGTCACTGAGAAGGTGAATTTACTGAGAAATATATATGTAACACAAAGCACTGCATACCTCCTGTAAAGTGTGTTGCGCGTTAGTGACCACGCCCTCACCACAGTGTTTTGATGTTTATGCTGTCTAGGTCCTAGCTGCAGTGTACAAGGCTCTCTCAGACCACCATGTGTACCTGGAAGGAACACTGCTGAAACCCAACATGGTCACAGCTGGACACTCCTGCCCCAACAAGTACACCAGCGAGGAAATCGCCATGGCTACCGTCACTGCCCTGCGCCGCACTGTGCCTCCTGCTGTCACAGGTCAGAGACAGATATAAGAAATATTACGATATCTGTGGACTGCACAAGGAATACTAATACTAATACTTATAATGTACTATTTCAAATTGTGAAATACACTTGGTGGTGTCAATAACTACATAAATACTTTATTTAGGTCCATTGTTAAGTGAATTATTTACATATAATTTTCTAGAAATAATGATCCATTCAATCCATCCTTTTTTTTCTGCTTATCTGGGGTCGTGTCACAGTGGCAGCAGGATTAGCAGGGTGCTCCTCTTTGGGGATCATGAGGTGTTTCTAGCCCAGATGGGCTATGTAGTCCTCAGAAGCTAACACCTAACAGTTAGCTCTCTGCACCAGCCTCTGTAGTCCCTCTAGCGAGTTCTGGGTCTGCTCTTCCTGCACTTTCTATTAATATTAAATTTAAAAGCAGTTCTTCTTAATTTATCATGAATCTGTTGATGAAACTTTGTCTGTAGGAGTTTGTGTGTTTGCTCATAGACAAAGCTCACCTACTGTGCTCTGACTTTATGCTATGTTAGTGTAGCATTTAATTGGATACAGTTAATTGGAGGTGAAACAATTGCATGCTGCATCTATTTTATGTATAGTTAGTGCCAAATTACACTTACAATCACTTTCAGGAAAAATACACGTTATTATTGGATAATATTATGGATTTGCTTGTTTCTGTCTTTTTTTTTAGGAGTGACATTCTTGTCAGGTGGCCAGTCGGAAGAAGAGGCCAGTGTGAACCTCAATGCCATTAACAACTGTTCACTTGCCAAGCCCTGGGCCCTGACTTTCTCCTATGGCCGCGCCCTGCAGGCCTCTGCCCTGAACGCATGGAGAGGAGAGCTGAGTAACGAGAAGGCCGCCACCGAGGAGTTCATCAAACGTGCCCAGGTCAGATAAATCAGACACATCCTTGCAGGGTAAAATGAAACTTCCTTCATGCTGTGTTATTAATTTGATTTTTTTTGTCTCCCCTTCAGGCAAATGGTCTGGCTGCACTCGGCAACTACCAGTCTTCTGGCACTGATGGCGCTGCAGGAAAGTCCCTCTACGTGGCTAACCACGCCTACTAAACAGAGTACCACATTTAACTGTGGTCTAATTGTAGTCTTATATCTGCTCTGCTGTACCCCCTCACTCCTCCATCAATCACAGGCCTGCGCTGTCTACTGTACTTTAGAGTTGTCAGAGTTATTAAAATTATATTATTAGATATATGTATTTAAAAACATAATGTGAAACTACAATACTAAAGGGAACAGGCTTTTTTTAAATATAAATTTTAATCAAACAAATCAAAAAGGTTTTAATGACTGAGGTGCAAAACTATTTTATGTGTCTGTGACAGAGCTAGGAAGGCAGAGGCTTCAAAATCTGAGCAGTAGATCCAGATAATCAGTCAGCATTCAGTTCATTCTCCCTCACAGTAAATCACGAGACACTCCCAAAGCAGGCCAGAATAGCATGTGTGTGTCGGTGTTTTCTCTTCTGTCAGAACAGTGTTTGCTCGTCCTTAAAACGCTATATTAACATCCTCCCTGACAGCGAGATTATTGGTGGCGTCAGTACATCTGCGAAGACGACAAGACTTTGCAGAATGAGTTGATCTTTCGAGCAATTGTCCAAAAGCACGGAGCGCTCGTCGCACTCTTCAGACAGCGCTAGGCGAGGTCAGTGGACCAGTCTGTAATAAACCACAACACACCAAGACTCATCCTGATGATTCGTCCTAACCTTTGTGTTCACACGCTTCTAATCACCACCAATCAGAGAAACATCCTGTGTGTCTATTCTAAGTATAACATTAGCTTTAAATTACATACCGTAAATTAATGTATTCATTTGTGTTAAGGTGTCGATATTATGTGATGCTTGTCTGTCATCCCTCTCCTGACATCCCCCCCAGCACACCCCATGGTAAGAGGAGATGGTTTCTATAATCTGGACCAATACATGGGGTTAGCAGCGGGGGAAATATTCACTGCTGTGTTGGAGTACTGTGATCTTTGTGATGTTAATATTGTTGTTGAAGCACTTGGTGTGTCAAATAGTGGAGAAAAATAAAATAAACATTAAAAACTAGCAGAGAAGGCTCTGTGTGACGTCATTCTTCTTTTCCTGTAAGCCTAGCTCTGCCGCCACTTACTGTTCATCCAGCAAACATATTTCCAGCATTGGAGTATATTTATGAATACAAGTTCTCTAACATGAGCACCGGACTAAATCACAGAAAAATACATTATCTTTCTCTTAAATACTATTCTGAGCAATTATTTCTGTCTGGTGCATGCTGTAAAATATAGTTTTCATTATCTGAAATAGAACATTTCATATTTATTTGTTAAAGGCATGATCTGTAATGAAAGCCTACCAACAAAAGTCTTTAAAAGCCATCATATGTGGTAACACATGACAACTTAATCTTGCACTGTTGTACTGGGCAGGTTCTCTGAAAAACAGCCTAACTCTTCACCAAACTTCTCTGAATAAGTACAGTTTAATTAATAAGAAACATTTAAAGGGCCAGTGTGTAGTATTAAGTGGTATATATTATTAACAGGTGATTATACACAAATGAAAACATACATATTATATTCCATTGCCGTCTTAGCCTTATACAGAGGATCTTTAATGTTTTTTTTTGTTCTCTCATAAATCATATATTGTTCAATAAATTGTGATGACATTATTCATCTTTCAACAAACACTCAACATAATGCATATTAATAATTATCATCACTGAGTGTGTCTTCACGTGCACTAAACATTTTCATAATGTATACCGCCGCGCCGTGTGGGGGCGCTGCCTCCCAAGATGTCTCACATTGTGTTGCGTTTCATATTCTCACGGGGACGGGCCGACGGGCCCTGTCCTCGCCGCGACTCGAAACAAACTGTTGTCGGTCATGTGATGTTCGGCAGGGAGTGTCGTAACAACGAGCGCACCCCCGTACAGTTCATTGACAGAAATGGCTACTACGGAAGTGGGTGAGTAGATTCAGACCTGAATTGTGTGTGACTTTTCACAGCTTTAACGGCGGTTGACAGATGTTTGCTCGAGAATGTTTCACCTGTACAACATCTGGAGTGACCCGAGCGCGAGGCCGCGTGTTGTGTTCTCCGTGGTAACGTCTTCAGAGGCGAACAGCTAACAGTTAGCTCTCTGCACCAGCCTCTGTAACACTGCAGGCTCACGTCCAATATAGTCTTTATGTTTTTATCCTGTTTCACCATCAACAACAACATTCGACTTTCAAAAGTCTAACTTTACAGTGAAACACTTCATTTCCTCATAGCTTGTATTTTCAGCTTTGAAAGTAAACCAGCTCCTGCAGCAGCCATGTTGACCAATCAGTGTTGTCTCTCTACATGTTCACACCTTAATAGTTCAATGAAGTCTCCAGTATGTCTATGCTGTCTTGTAGCTAACCCAGTCTTTTATAGAATATATACGAAACATATAAGAATCCATTAGTACTGCAATCTTCATATACTTATATTGTGTAGTATATTTTAGATAGGTAGATAGATATACTTTATTGATCCCGAAGGGAATTCAAGCTTCCAGTAACAGCATGCAAACATACATTGAACATACATTAGAATTGACCTAAAACACAGTCTCCATACATTAAAATCAACCTAGATAGATAGATAGATCCACATTAATGTACAAAGAAATTTGCATTTGCAGACAAATTAAAAATTTGCATGCAATTAAATATTTACAGAGGAATTAAAAATGTGCAGAGAAATTAAACATGCACGTACAAAAAAAGTTCCATACAAATAGAAACTATATTAAAAATATAAAGTGACTGTAGAAATAAAATGTTTTATAGAAATATGAGAGATGACTACAAATGGGGATAAAGGACTGTGTCCAATTAAATTAGGCTGTAAGCAGATGAATGAAAGTGACAGCATGTAGCAGAAATAGTCAGAAATGCCCATGACAGCGACAATGTTTACTTATGTTCACTTGATTATACAGTATGCTCATATATATTCATATGACACTTCTTCAGCACTCTGTACATGCCTGTCACTTTTTATCCACAATTATCCACAACACCCCTGCTGTATAATTCCACACATTATACAGCAGGGGTGTCCAGACTTCTTTTTAAAAAGAGGGACAGATTTGACAACGTGAAGACAACGTGTCAGATAACAAAGAATAAATTGTATGGAATACTTCAAACTTGCACTGCACACTCTTGTCTCGCCCTCTCAGAGCGCAGACGTGGCCAGCTTGCTGCTCTGTCCATAGCAGCAGTGGTGATCATCGTGGGAGTCCCTCTGTGGTGGCGCACAACAGAAACATACCGCGCCTGGTTGCCCGTCAGCCAGATAAAAGAGTTGGCTAACCTGCAGGTTCGTTCATGCTTCTGCCATCACTCACTACATCTACCCATCTTGGCCACTTCATCTTCCATGTGTAATAAACATGTAACACTTAAGATGTTTTATTTCCTGTTTTGTAGCTGCAGCTGAGTGCTGACGTGGAGGTTGTGTTTGCACGGGGAACTGTGACACCAGAACAGCAGAAGAAGGTCCCACTGACGCAGACACAGGATGAGGAACACGTGGTAGATGGTAATGTACTAATTCTATGTGTAATTTTAATAATACATGTTGTTTTATTTAACTTATAGAGCACCATAAGTGATAATCAAAGACACTTAAAGTTAAAGAGTTAAAATCATCAGCACACTGTGGTGACAGGAGGTTAGCATTGCAAGTCTTGCTATTTCTGTGTTGTCTCACCAAGTGCCATAAATCTTGTCTCAAACTCTTTTTTTTTTCTTGCAGAGGACACATCTTTGACGTACAGGTACGAGACAAAGTACCGCACAGCTACAGTCATGGAGGAGGACGCCCTGAACCAGCCCACCGCTGCAGGTGAGACACAGTCCGTGCATCACATCCAGCTTTCAGCTCTTCATGTTTCACTCTAGTAAATTCTCTGTATCCTGCTTGTTCTTCTTCTTCAGAGGCAGATCTATCTCTGCACAGGCTCAGTGAGAGCCCCTGTGGTTCTTTGGTTGTGTACGTCATCCCAGAGTCATCTTCACTGCTGCCTGAGGTTCCTGCCTGATTTAGCTTTAACACATTTTGTTTGGATACTGTTACTGCTTAGTATCTCAGTCACTAAATAATGTACTGTAAAGCTTGAAAACAGAATATCAGTACTCAATACCTGACATCGACCTGTACAATCATGACTCCAGGCTGTGGACGTGTATATTGGTCAGCGACGCACAGCCCTGCTGCGTATGGGTGCCCAGATGAGGGTGGGCAAGACACTAGAGCAGTTACTGTCTCACCTGGAGCCTCGGATCAAGCAGGTACTGCAGGTGATGTCTTTTAGCCATAATGACATCACCGCCGCCCTCAGCGACAGAGTCCGTCTCAGCCCTGGCAACAAAGAGAGCGTCGCCGACAGTATGAGAGCCTTTAAATCCAGCCCAGGTCAGTCTTTGTCTCAGCATAGACATAGAAGCGCACAAGCTTAATTATATCTCACCTCCTGTTCTCTGTGTATTCTTCTCTTCCCTTCAGGTTATGAGATCACGTTCAGTCTGTTGAACCCAGACCCAAAGTCTCACCGGCTCCACTGGGACATAGAGGGTGCTGTGCAGACCTACATCCAGCCTCTGCTCACAAAACTGGCCCCTTTGGCAAACTTCAGCATCGACTCTCAGGTACCGTGTGTGCAAGTGTGAAAGTACAGCACGATGAAAAGATGCTCAGTTACCATGTGTTAATGAACGTCTCCTTACAGACTCTGTACTACACCATGCTCGGCGTAAATCCGCGTTTCGACAGCAGCCGCAGCATCTACATGCTCAACGCTGACAGCCTCGCGCATGTCATCAACCCCGTGGAGGCTAGACTGGGTGAGGCGAAACTCACACTGAAGAGAAAGGAGGTGTAGTTTGTTCTGCTGTGTTTATGTATATATATATATATTTTTTTTTGATTTCCAGGTTCAAATGCCGCCTCTTCCAACCCAGTGTTAAATTTTCTCCTGTACGTCCCGGATTCCCACCATTCACCCCTTCACATTCATGACCACAAGAAACAGGAAGTGCCTTCTAATGCATTTCACTCTCCACGGTGGGGTGGAATTATGGTATGACAACTCTGGTTGACATAAGTCCAGTCTTGTTAGCCGTACAATTAATCTGTACTCTTAATTTGTCATGTTGGGTTATCATACAACAAAAAATGTCTTTTTTAAAGGTCTATAATGTTAATGGTTTCTATGGACCAGAGGCTGCGTTCCCTGTTGACATCAACATCAATATGGCCAAAGTCATGGGAGTCTTCCTTGCGCAGCTTCGGTAAGTGGACGCCTGCAGTACGACAAGTGTTCTTTCTGTAGACACAACATCATTTTCTGTGTCCTGTCAGACTGTTGCTGGGCGTGCAGTCGTCATCTCCTCCTCCCGGCTTCCTGGTGGCACCGTGCAGCAGTGCAGGACTAGCTGATTGGGAGCTGGATCGTCTTATGTGGACTCGAAGTGTGGAAAACGTTGCAACCGCGACCACCACCATCACCTCACTGGCACAGCTGCTGGACCAGATAGGAAACATTGTCATCAATGATAACATTGCTCAACAGGTATGACGCATACACACGTGTTGTGTGCACGTATGAGTATGGGTCAACCACATGTTGTGCTTTTAGTCTGGCGTCTGATCAGTGTACAAATAACCATGCCAACTTAATTATACAACTCTCTTTCCTATGATTGCGTCAGTGGTATCCATTATGTGATTGTCGTTGTCACTCAGGTTTCCAGTGCTGTCACGTCTCTGCAGCTGGCTGTGGCCGAGTTGGAGGCTGGGAACCTCGGCTTTGCCCTGCAGTACAGCAAAGAGGCCATCTTGGCATCAGAGAGAGCGTTCTTTGACCCTTCACTCCTCCACCTCCTGTACTTCCCCGATGACCAGAAGTTTGCTATCTACATACCGCTCTTCCTACCCATGTGCGTGCCTATTCTGTTATCGCTGCTCAAAATCATGTCTGAGGTCAGACAGAGACGCAGAGAAAAGAAACCCAAGAAGGAATGAGAAAGACGTGAGAGAGAGAGAATGTGTTGATCAAAAACAAAAAGGTATGCTTGAAGAAAGACCGATTTGCAGCGTTGGGATGTGGGTTTACAAATGAGTCATGCATGAATTTTATTGTTCCATGTAAAGAATTGTGTTCATTTTAAGATTGTGATGAATGGCTGCTGTGGCTGCCTGACCCTACACTGGAAAGCTTGAACTGTTGTGAATGTGTCACTTACTATTCTAAGTTATTGACAAATAAATAATAAAAACTAAAGTTATAACTTGTGTTTTTTAAAGCAAAAGTTTGCTGTAAGGCATAGCAAATAATCATTTTGCAATGCTTACAACAAACTCTCTTCCAGACCACTGGCCAATGAATCAAATGTCGTCATGTATTTTGATGTGGTCAGGATTCATTTGTGTGAAACAACACCTGGGTATGGGTGAGGTTAAACAGGAAGGGGCTCAGGACACAACCTTGTGGGGCTCCTGTGTTGGTGTTGATGGTGATGTTGACTTTCTATTGTCTGTCACTGAGGAAGCTGTGCACCCAGTGCATGAGGTGAGTGTGGTTTGGACGGATGATAGACTATAGAGGTGAATGTATCTGGCTGGTAGTGACTGATTGAACGCATCCACAGTGTCATGTATTTATATATATACATAGGATGACACATAACACACATTCTGTTGATAAACAGAATGTGTGTGTACAGGGCGCTGAGGTGAAACATTCTGTTGATTCACGTCAAGCTCCATTTTAACTGGTATATAATTGGAATAGCAGGTGCTCAAATGTCCTTTTTTTGATAGAAATGTTTTGATATGTTATAAAGCTTCAGGACAGTTTCTGAACTGAATTTGAGAGGATCTGTTTCAAAAGATGAACCTTGAATTGAACATACTGTAGGACAGAGGTCTTAAACCTTTTCAGCACAAGGACCCCTTGGATAAGAGACAAACAGAACAGAGACCCCCACATTCATTTTTAAAATATAAAAAAAATAAATATTTTTTTTATAATAATTTACTTTATATATAATATTTACTTTTATTTCGCCTTATTAACCTATTTATATACAGAATCATTAACCTGTTTGTGATTGATAAAATTAATTTATTAAATTAAATTAATTCCCATACGTATTAGGGGGAATATTATTTTAGTGTAAATGGTCAATTATTAATTGGCGGACCCTCTAGGGGTCACGGACCCCTGGTTGAAGACCACTGCTATAGGATACGACTCGCATGCCAGGAAGGCAGGTGGCGCTGTGCGCGCCTTTAAAGCTAGTCGTGAGCGTCGCATAAAGGAAACCAAAAGCGAGTTGTTGGGGGGAAAGGGCTGCGAGCGAGGCGCAGTTTGCAACTTTTAGCTCCTGTTAATTTGCTTATTGTGAAAGCCATTTTGGAGAAGTTGGTCCATTTCAGCTCTAGCTAAGCAGTTACCGTGTAATTCATCGACCGTATCTCGCGCACAGTGAGCCCGCGTCGGTTTATCTTTTGTTTGGACCTGTTAGCCAGCGTGCTAACTTCTGTGCGTGTTAACGTTAGCTGGTTTTGTGCTAGCATGTCTGGCGATGGATTAGTTCGCGGGCCGGCGGGGAGCAACGACTGTCGGATATATGTGGGTAATCTCCCCCCTGACATCCGCTCAAAGGACGTGGAGGACTTGTTTTATAAATACGGCGCCATTCGTGATATCGACCTGAAAAACCGAAGAGGGGGACCGCCGTTCGCCTTTGTGCAGTTCGAGGACCCGAGGTGAGCTGCAATGCTCCGAACCAGTCTTATTTAAGTACACACACACACACACACACACACACACACACACACGTACAGGTTTGTTTGATACAAGCTGCAGTAATGTCTGCCTGCATCCGAGTGCAGTAGTTTATCCTCGGACATACTGAGGTAGAGGCCGCGGTGGTTGTTTGTTCGTGCAGTAGTGCTGGCTGCGTGTGGTCTACACACACCGAGTGCTGGGGTAAACTTAGTTTAAGGTGTGGTATGAAAGTGCAAGTCGGGTTAGTAGAACCAAACCTGTTCTCAGCCGTACTACCTGCAACCTGGCAAACCAGTTCACAATAAAGCACAAGTGGAGCCTGTGGAGATTCATTGGCAACCATTTTGATAGTCTATTAGTCCTTCACGTGGATTTTCAGAAGTCTGCTGTGTTTTTTTATTTTAATTTTATTTTTTAGTCTTACATTGCAGCAATGTCTTGCATACAATAATATATTTTATATATTATTAGTCAAATATATATTTTTTTGTTAGTGAAGATAAAAGTTAATTCATTTAGCTTTTGTACATTAAATGTTTTTATCAATCTGTACAATTTTACTTCAGTAGCTATTTGGAGGCTGTGAAGTTTAATTTTACTAGACACGTTGAAACAGTGGCATATTATCAATATATATGATATAGATTAACTGTCGTCAGTGTAGGCTAGTATTTGTTAGACAACGTGCTGCAACCGAAATCTAACTCTCTGTAAGTAGTCAAACTGTTAACTTCATGTTTCACAGGGATTCTGAAGATGCTGTTTACGGCCGTGATGGTTATGACTACGACGGCTACCGCCTGCGTGTTGAGTTTCCAAGAAGTGGAAGGGGAGGAGGAGGTGGAGGTGGAGGTGGTGGTGGTGGTGGAGGAGGAATGGGGCCTCCAAGGATGAGGCATGGTCCCCCCTCCAGGCGCTCAGAGTACAGGGTTACTGTGTCAGGTGGGTGACCGTATTAGTAGGTTGTGCTTGTCCCTTTAAAATACATGAAGTGTAAGACTTACACCAGCTTTTCCCTTTCAGGCCTACCTCCCAGTGGAAGCTGGCAGGACCTGAAGGATCACATGCGGGAGGCAGGTGATGTATGTTATGCTGATGTGTTCCGTGATGGCACTGGAGTGGTGGAGTTTGTTCGCAAAGAAGACATGAACTACGCCATCCGTAATTTGGATAACACCAAGTTTCGCTCTCATGAGGTAAGGAAAGGGTTATAGCCTTTGGCCGCATTCAGGCAGGATCAGGCACAGGGGTGTGTCTGTTTGTGCTGGATGTAACTACCCACTGTGAAACAGTTTGTTCTGTAACTGCATCTCTGAGCTAACTGAATGTCCAAATGTTCCCTCTTTATTGTTATTATGGTTTCCTTCTGTCTCTCCGAGTCTCGTGTATCAGCTTGCTCATGGAAATGGATATTTAATGATGTGTGCACGTGCGTGTGTGTTTAGGGAGAGACCGCCTACATTTACGTGAAGATGGACGGCCCCCGCAGCCCCAGCTATGGTCGTTCCCGCTCTCGTAGCCGCAGCCGCAGCCGAAGCAAGAGCCGGTCACGCAGCTACTCCCCTGCTCGTCGCAGCAAAGGCTCTCCCCGCTACTCCCCTCGACGTTCTCGCTCCCGCACCTAGACTCACCTAGACTAAAGCAAATGGTGTGCCTCAGAGGAAATCTTCACATCACTTATCAAATTCTGTGTACTCATCACGCATCATCTCATGTGTTCCCTGTTTACACTGTCTTTGTGATATGTGTTCCCCCACATTTTTCTTTTTAGTTTTCATTTTACAGATCAGATGAGTCTGGCCCTGTTTCACACTTTCATGCCATTTGTCTTCTTTCTCTTCTCATCCACTTTGTTTTCCTGCTAACCATCTCTGGCTCTTTCTCTACACTTTCCTTCCACTGAGTGTTCACACTATATGCTTTATGTTTTGTTTGGAAAGATTTCACTTTTTAAGCATATACTACTGTCCTTTGACCTTCTTGTGTGTCTCTCTGTAGAAATCAGAGGAACAGGATAGGATGGGAAGAGAGGAAACAGTTCATGTTAAGATAAACAGGAGGAGGAGGAGTCAAATATGGCACCAATGGTATGATGGCTGTGCCTTGTCAACTGTGAAATCTGCAATTTAAGGCCGTTTGCATACACTTGATAATAGAGCGCTCTGTTTGAATCATTTCTGCAGGGCTGTGCCAGACTAAGAATTTTGTCAGTCGAATTTGGCTGTTCAGATAATGTTTGTTTTTTTTAAAAAATCTCAGTGCCACACTAAATCTCTCTTCAGCCTAGATGAATCACGTTTAAATGTCTTCATCTGTGTTGTGGGAATATCAGATTTCTACACAGTCAAAGTAAAAGTGTGCGTCATAGTTCGTTTCTAAAATCCCCAGTGTACCGCGAGCACCTGTTCTGCCAGGTGGCTGGCTGACAGTGCTGTCCACCAGCTGACTTCACTGACAGTCATCACCAGAGCAGAGACCATGAAAACAGTTACTGTGAACCTTCTCTGCCACACAGTTAGCCGTGTGGCCTCTTTGAGACTAGATTTGTGAAGTCTGCCATGCGCTTGCCTCTGCTCTGTGAACAGTGCCACAGCTAAAACATAAAAGTGCAGAGATTCGACTGACAAAATGCGAGTCGACTCAGCGTCTTCTTGACTGATGACTCGAATCATTGATGTTTCTGGGGCAGCTCTAGTGTTCGGTTGTACCACTTGTATTTGGAGACGCAAAGCTTGTTGTTTTTTCTTTTTTTTTTCCCTTATCTTTTAGTATCCAAAGAAAACCTTTTTGGGGATTGATCATAGATGGTGTCCTTTTGATTTTCTCAAATTAAACTCCCTCGTAGATTCATTTGACATTTTTTAGTATCCAAAGTAATTGCTAGTTTTATTCTCTTTTTTTCTTTAAGTTTCTGAAGGTGTGATTCTAACTTGCCTCCTTCTCTTTGGTTTTGCTGGTATTCTGAAGGTTTGGACTGGGCTCAGTGTCTCACCATACCGGAGCTGGATCAGGATTAGGATTAGGCTTCAGGATGGCTACATGGAGCAGGAGTATGGGAACATTTTTACCGAGAGAGGATCACGAGGATCCCTGTCCAGATAACCCCATCAAACCGGAAGCGTTGTAGTGAAAGATTTAAACTAAATTGGCGTTCATATAATCCAAATTATTTTTCCCATTTTGTGTGAGACCTCAGAGAAACATCAGCTGGCCAAGTGATTACTTTTTTCAGATTTTTTTTGTTTAGTTCTAAAAAGAAGAGCAAAGCTGGGCTCAAAACCAGGAGGGAGGTGCAGGATGGATCCACACACGTAAGGAAATTGGTAAATAGTGGGCAACCATTAACGTTGGTGGAGGGAGGGAAGAGGGAGGACTGGGATGCGACCAGGAATGTGACCTTAATGTGGTTTGTATGTTTTCTGTAGGTCAGTCTTTTCCTGAGCTTGATTTCTGTTATGATATCCACAAACGTAAAGCTTTATTCTCTTTTTAATAAAACCTTTCAATAACATACATCAAATGTTTGTTTTTCTTTCCATGTACTTTTAATGCCAGACCTGTACACATGATATATATCCTGTATACAATACAATGCTAGTTGTTTCTGGAGGACTTGATGCCTGATAATTTAACTCTTCTACCAGATATGGTGAAGTACAGCTGGAAGGTGCATTTTTTTTCTAGTAAGTGAGGAGAACTCAATGACCATTCTGACCATACCAGGGCCTCAGTGAGTCAAAAACAATGGCATATTTTAGATGCTACTCTTTTGATCATAGATATATTTATATATAATACAACATTAATATATTTGTCTCTTTAAAAATAGTATGCTATAAAGTTAAGAAAATAAAGCCTGAAGCGGACAGAAAGAGGACCGACCAAGGTAAACGTCAAAATAAAAGGGGCAGCGTGTTACGTGACAACGTGATGACGTTAAAGCAGTCATTGGTCAGCTCACCTGCCCCACCGGGCTCCCCAAACTGCGGTGAATGGTCCCGGGCCCCGCCAAAGTTATTGTGCATGTGGTTAGGCGGTTAGAGCCGCAGACATATTTCTAACTTGGTTTGTTGAAGTTAAACCTTGCTCTTCGGATTCGTTGCTCTACTCCGGCGGGGACGTTTCGGTCGGCCACCTTTGTTTTGAGCTAACATGTCTGGCAGAGTTGTCATTCGAGGGCCGGTGGGGAGTAACGACTGTTGGATATACGTGGGGAATTTCCCCCCTGACATCCGCACCAAAGATGTCGAGGACGTGTTTTATAAGTACAGAATTATTCGGGACATTGACCTGAAAAACCGGAGAGGAGGACCACCGCTCGCCTTCGTGGAATTCGAGGACCACAGGTGAGCTGCAGTGCTTCATTCAAGTCCATTCACAGTAAACATAAGTGACTCCATGTCGTTGAACTGGGTGACACCTCAACATACTGAGCTACAGTCAGCCGTGAGGCGCAATTTAGGATTTAAAAAAACAAAAACAAGAATAACAAAATAGTTTTCTTTTTGTATTCAGTACTTTCAGCTTCAGAAGTGCTCCAGAATATTCATTCATGAAAACTAGTAACACTAACACCCCAGCAGACAACAGTGGGCTCTTTCTAAATAAAGAAAAAAATACATTTGTTAAGCCACATATGTCATTTAACAGTAAAACATTTTCTCAGAAACTTCAGAAATAAACATTAAGTCTGGTCCTCAGACCTCAGACACACCTGGTCCTCAGACTGGCCTATCTCTCCCCTCTACATTAATTAGTAATAATTTCCTTCCCATGAGGTAGGTTAGGTAGATATGAGTAGATTTGCTACTAGATTTTTGGAATTTGAACTCTTTTTGTTCATGGCAAGTCCTGAAGTGAAATGGAGCAAGTCAAACAGACAAATAGGCGTAAAAACAGCTGGACAGTAAGTAACTTTTGTCACACTGGAGTGCTTCTTCTGTCTGTCATGTATCATTTTTATGCGTAGCTGCTTTTTCATAGGCCACTGGACTGGTGTCTTTTTTCCCGTTCCTCACGTTTGGTTTGTGTGTTTAGGGAGAGACGGCCTACATCCGCGTGAAGATGGACGGCCCATGCAGCTCCGAGCCCCGGCCCTGTCCACATCAAACCGGACATTGTAGTGAAATATTTAAAAATAAATTGGCTACCAAGCAAGTCAAATGTGGGATCCACACACGTAAAGAGAGTGGTAAGTGGTGGGCAAGCATTAACAGTGGATGGAGGGAGGGAATAGGGAGGACTGGGAGGTGACAAGGGAATGTGACCTTAATGTGTTTTCTTTCCAAACCATAATCTTCAGTATCTTTAAAGATTTGTTCTCTTGAATAAAAACTTCACTATAGTTGCATCATGTTACTGTGTTTCTCTCCTTTTTGTTCTGGAGTGGCAAAATTCAGAAATTACACTGTTCATTTATAGCAATTCTTCTACACACATAGATATAAACTGTAGATATACGCCCCAAATAAACTGAAATGTTGTGTGACGTGCTAACAGGATGATCCCATTTCTGCAGCAGCAGGTTTTTTATTTTTTATTTTCACTTAAGATGAGTTAAATGCACTGATTAGCTTGCCTACAATTTTCACGCAGCCCTGAATGAAGAAAGGTTGCTGCTTTTCTGGTGTTCCTGTGGGTGTTTAATCAGGTTGAAATCCCATTAGTAAGCCAATATTGTTGATGTGTAGGGAGGAAGTGTTTTCTTTACCACTGGTACTAAGAGAAGAAACCTGATTGTCCCATATTTAATCCTGATCTAGACTGTAGAGGAGCTGCGACCCTAAGATAATTCCTTAAAGTCCCCATGAAATCAAAATTGATGTCATGATGTGTATTACATGTTTTTCTCCCATCTGTCACCTGTACTCCAGTATCTACACCAAAAAAGACAAAAAGTCATGGATTCAGTATTTTCAGGTATTCCTCATGGTATTTTAGAGTTTATCATTTCCAGATAAACCATAAAAAGTTGTTGGTGACTCGTTCTGTACTCTGGGGCGCTTGTACTAATTTTACATCCAATGAAAAACTTTATCCTGACATAATGTCTATTCTTGATTGTGACTCACTGATTACTGTGTAAAAGCACAACTTTCTAACTTTATTCAGTGATTTTGGTGAATCAGTATTTTGTTTGAGAAATCACCCCACTAGACATAAGTCTAATCTAAAATAAAGAGGTCTTCACATGACACTAAATTGCACACAACTGCATAAAATCCTGCTTGTATGTGCGCAGAGAAACCGTCCCTTCAGCAGATGAATCATTCTGCACGCTGAAACCACTGACAGTATAAAGAATGGACAGCTTATGAGTGACGTCCCCACTGGTTTCTAAAGTGCTCAAAATATGCCGTGCTGGCTGTCACCATGTTGGCTGCCTCTTGCACCTCCCAGTTTATCTAAAAAAAACCCAGCAAAGACGCGGATCATCAGTGGACCTGTGGCGAGCTGAATGACTTCTGGGTGCTCAGACAAGCCACCTGTCAATCAAACCATGCTGTTAATTATGCATAACTTTAAGCCTTAATATAATTTGAACAGGTGACTTCTATAAAGATTTACCCTCAGTATAGTTGTCATGAACACGGAAATTAGCTATAGAGACCAAAAGTGTTTTTTGTACCAGCCTGTAAACACGTTTATTTCAGCTGTGAAGTTGGACATTTTAACATGGGGACTGACTCACTTCTGGAGCCAGCCTCAAGTGGACGTTTGAGGAACTGCAGCTTTTGGCAGAAACGCAAACATCCAACAGAAGATACAACACGTAAAAGATATTTTAAGCAGATATACACAGTAAGTGAAGAGCAGTCAAACAAGGACATTAACCTGTGTGTTTTCAGAGGGATTTCAGATTATTCACGTGTCCACTGCGTCATCATGCCGCATTAAAAATACTGCAAGTGAAAATCCAGAAAATATATATTTTATTTCTCTGTTGTGCTGTGCTTTTTTCCCCCCTTTTTGTCTGTTTTGGGATCACTACTCTCAACAAAGCATTCCCAACCAATCTAGATCTCCACATCTGGTAAGCTCTGTTAAGTTATGCAGATCGATATCATTGATTGACCCAATCACCTGGATCGATCACCCCCTCTGATGACGAGAGGAGGGTGATGAGGGTGAGGAGGAGGAGGAAGGGGGGGTGGGGTGGGGGTTCAACACAAAAACGGTGCATTCTGGGTGGAAATAAGATGCAGGCACTGTCCGCAAGTGAAAAACGCCGTCACCGGGGTGGAGGCTCGACTCCAGCCAATCCGACGGCGGATGCGATGCGGTGGGCGGGGCAGACGCGCACGCTTTCCTTCCATAAATGAACGAAGACCTGTGCAGCCGCCCGTAACGAACGCTTCAAACGGTGCAACTTCGCTCACTAAACGGTAAGTCTGTCACGTGTGTCGGTGCCGGTCGTCCGAGTCCGTCACAAACGCCGGCCCGTGCGCTGTCAGCAGGTGAGGGGGAGCAGTGACGCGTGTGTGAGGGCTGCATGCTAGCCCTCGCGGTGTGTCTGTCCTGGAGCCTGTTGGCTGCCTCTTGCACCTCCCAGTTTATCTAAAAAAAACCCAGCAAAGACGCGGATCATCAGTGGACCTGTGGCGAATGAACGCCGCCTGCACTTTGTTTCGCTTTGTTTGGATTTAAGCCCTGACTAACTTCTTTAGAGCATGTTACAGGAGTGTTGTCTGCTGCTGTGTGTGTGTGTGTGTGTGTGTGTGTGTGTGTGTGTGTGTGTGTGTGTGTGTGTGTGTGTGTGTGTGTGTGTGTGTGTGTGTGTGTGTGTGCGTGCTTAAATGCTTTCTTGCCGCTGCAGCAAAGTTGCTGTCAGCTGCTCAGTGCAGATGTGGTGACAGCACCTCTCTCATGTCTCTCTCTTAAACCCATATTCTTGGTCTGTCTAAGCATGATGCAGAACAACTGAGTCAGCACGCATCAGAGGGGTTACCCAGATGACATGAGATCTCCTGTCCAGTCAGTTGGACTGGAGAAGCCTCCTCTGTACCATAGCACATTCATCTCCTCCACAAAGCAGACTGCTAACTATTTCCACAAGCAAATAACAGCAGCACCGTCGTAGTCCTTGACTGGAATGTTGAGTCTCCAGGTGGAACCCAGTGAGAACTATGTGGCGTATGTGACCTGAATGTTTGTTTGTCTTCTCTCCTGTGCAGTGAAGAAGGAGAAAAAAAAGAAAAAAGAAACCCACGGAAAACGACAACAACAAACGCCAACATGTCTGACAAGAAGGCAGTGATAAAGAATGCGGACATGTCTGATGAAATGCAGCAGGATGCGGTGGACTGTGCCATGCAGGCCATGGAGAAGTACAACATTGAGAAGGATATAGCGGCCTATGTCAAAAAGGTACGTCGGATCAATACTGAATCGGAGCCTGGTGTCTGTGCTGTTATCTGTCATGTGCTAATCACTGTGTGTGTGTGTGTGTGTGTGTCCCACAGGAGTTTGACAAGAAGTATAACCCCACATGGCACTGCATTGTCGGGAGGAACTTCGGCAGCTACGTGACGCACGAGACGAAGCACTTCATCTACTTCTACCTGGGCCAAGTGGCCATTCTACTGTTCAAGTCAGGCTGAAATCCAAACACGCCCCCTCCTCAAACTACTTTTAATTCAGCCCTTAATACTTTGTGCCACTCTGTACATTTGCCACCTCCTTTCTGCAGACATGCTTTCCTCCTGGTTTCGCCGCTCGCTGCAGTCTATTCTTTTTGTTTTGTTTTGTTTGCCACCTCCGACGCGATCACCATCGGCGGATGGCGCTTCAGTCGTGCCTGGACTGGTGATGTGCCATTCATAGAATGTAAAACTACTCTCCATGCCAGCTCTCAGTCAAGCTTTTGCACATTTGACAGACTCACCATGACTCAATTTCTGGATATTGTTTTTGCCGTGCGTTGATGCACGGACCTTGTACATTGTTTCATATGGGTATGTTGTATAATAACTTATTTTTCATTAAATTAAATGAGCAACAGAGTTTTTGTTTTAAATGCCTTTTTTTTGATTTTTCAGCGTCGACTGAGATTGAATAAAAATACCAAGACTGTTGCTTCACTTAATAAAGATTACCTGCTGAGAGATCGAAGGTTTTGTAAATGCTTGAACATTCCCGTTTCTGTCAACTTCATTTGTGTTTACATATTTACAGTGTTACTGTTTGTGTGTCTCTGCAATGTACTGCGGTGTGGTATTGTGATATTTTCAACATGTTCAGCACAAAACAATTTTGAGACAGTAAACTGGTTCAGAATGTGTAAGTGTGACTTTGCTTCACTTGCATGCACCATATCATCTTAACGTAGTTGGATATCCTATTGTCATGATCCACAAGTCTGATTCTCTCCAGAACAGTTTATTGTGCGCTTCAGCATACATATTTTGGTGGAGACCCACCACTCCATCAGCAGGCTGACATAGAGAATTTACAAAAGAATAAAAGCTAAATTTAACTCAACACTGGCAGGAGGCTTTGAAGTGTGTGACTGTATCATATGGAAGCCCCAACAGTCATGCTATCACACATTTATTTCCTCTGTTTTCTTGTGATAATTAAGTCAATATGATTTGTTTTCTCAATCTCTTGATATTTATGCTATTACCTCAAAATAACAAATGCTATCCTGAGATAATGGGATAATAATTTGAATTCTCAATTTTAAAAAATGATCAATTGCTCTGCATTCCACTAGAGGGAGCTCGTGTACCACCAGTTGTATGTTTACCACAGTTTGAGAATCACTGTACTAGGTTATCTGTATGATATGCATGGATCTGACTACTTAGGGCTTCCTTGGGCTTGGTAGTGTTGACCAGTATTGAGAGAATCATGAGGTACGGTGGATTACCCATAAGAATTACCTCCTATGTCCTTTCCTGTTATTGATGTTTGGTTTGTCTATGCTGGAAATGCATGGATAACCCTTTTTTTCAAAAAATAAATATGACGAGGCTACAGACCAGTGTATATGCTATAGACCAGTATAGACCAGTGAGAAGCAAATGTTCTGGAAACGAACTGAGAAAGTGGAGAGACAAACAGTGTAGATGACTCTGCAAATCCTCAATCTGGATCATGGTGAGATCATTTTGAATCCATGTTGAAGCAGTTTCTGTCGCTTTGATTGAACTCTGTGCCCTCCATCACATGGGTTTGCTCAGAGTACTTCCTCATTCCATTATGTATTTTAATTTTTATGTATATCTAAGAACAGCCATTTCATTCTAGCACACATGGGTCAGATTTGTATCTAGTGGTGAAGTTGGAACTAAGTGAATGCACTCACCTCACCCTGTTTGTTTCAAGGATGAGCGATAATCTACAGTGACTGTGAAACTGGCAAGAAACGTCAAAGTATCTAAAGACAGGGTTTGGGTTGTGCCTGGCTTACTGTGAACGTGTTCAACATGGTGGACTCTTATTTTCAGGTGATTATACACCAATGAAAACATAGTTATGAATATTATATTCCATTTCTGTCATTAGACCACCTTAAATGTTGCACACTGGACCTTTAAGTGTGACATTAGGTGAATGAACAAAGCATGCACTGCATGCTGTTGCCTTTTGCTTTTCCAGCATTAAAGAAGATTTTGAAGAAATGTTAGAAACCAAACTGAGATGATTTTTATTGTTTTTGTGTTTTTATTATTCACAAAATTTACTAAACATTTCTGGACTTTCCAAAAATCATTGTCACAGAAGTTTTTGGAGTAGCTGCTCTGTTTCTCCACTTTGGTCAACTCTTCAAATAAAGAACAAGTGAACATTGATGACATGCTGTGTATGCTCAGAGGAAGGTGAAGCTGCCTAATACAAATACAAATTATTGATCACTACATGAATGTTGAAATTCATAAAAACATTTGATATTTACCTTTTAAAAGAGAGAGTGTAGACTTCTTGTTGCCCTCCTCCTCTTCCTCGTCCTCTTCCTCGTCCTCTTCCTCTCTTGAAACAACAGATAGAAAAGTTGAAATTCACATAATTTAGACAAATACAAATTATTGATCATTACATGAATGTTGAAATTCATAAAAACATGTGATATTATATTTTAAAAGAGAGTAAATTCCCTGTTGCCCTCTTCCTCGTCCTCTTCCTCCTCTTTCTCGTCCTCTTCCTCTTCCTCTCTTGAAACAACAGATAGAAAAACTGAACTTCACATAATTTAGACGAATACAAATTATTGATCATTACATGAATGTTGAAATTCATAAAAACATTTGATATTTACCCGTTAAAAGAGAGTATAGACTCCTTGTTGCCCTCGTCCTCTTCCTCTTCCTCGTCCTCTTCCTCTTCCTCGTCCTCTTCCTCTCTTGAAACAACAGATAGAAAAGTTGAATTTCACATAATTTAGACAAATACAAATTATTGATCATTACATGAATGTTGAAATTCATAAAAACATGTGATATTATATTTTAAAAGAGAGTAAATTCCCTGTTGCCCTCGTCCTCTTCCTCCTCTTCCTCCTTCTCCTCTTCCTCTCCTGAAACAACAGATAGAAAAACTGAAAGTCACATAATTTAGACAAATACAAATTATTGATCATTACATGAATGTTGAAATCATAAAACATGTGATATTATATTTTAAAAGAGAGTAAACCCTCGCTGCTCTCCTCCTCTTCCTCTTCCCCCTTCTCCTCTTCCTCTCCTGAAACAACAGATAGAAAAGTTGAACTTCACATAATTTAGACAAATGCACATTATTGATCATTATATGAATGTTGAAATTCATAAAAACATGTGATATTATATTTTAAAAGAGAGTAAACTCCTCGCTGCTCTCCTCCTCTTCCTCCTCCTCTTCCTCTCTTGAAACAACAGATAGAAAAGTTGAACTTCACATAATTTAGACAAATACAAATTATTGATCATTACATGAATGTTGAAATTCATAAAAACATGTGATATTATATTTTAAAAGAGAGTAAACTCCTCGCTGCTCTCCTCCTCTTCCTCTTCCTCCTTCTCCTTCTCCTCTTCCTCTCCTGAAACAACAGATAGAAAAGTTGAACTTCACATAATTTAGACAAATGCACATTATTGATCACTACACGAATGTTGAAATTCATAAAAACATTTGATATTTACCCGTTAAAAGAGAGTGTAGACTCCTTGTTGCCCACGTCCTCTTCCTCGTCCTCTTCCTCGTCCTCGTCCTCTTCCTCTCCTGAAACAACAGATAGAAAAGTTGAACTTCACATAATTTAGACAAATGCACATTATTGATCACTACATGAATGTTGAAATTCATAAAAACATGTGTTATTATATTTTAAAAGAGAGTATAGACTCCTCGCTGCTCTCCTCCTCTTCCTCGTCCTCTTCCTCTTTCTCTTCCCTCTCTTGAAAAAACTGATAGAAAAACTGAATTCACATAATTTAGACAAATACAAATTATTGATCATTACATGAATGTTGAAATTCATAAAAACATGTGATATTATATTTTAAAAGAGAGTAAACTCGTCACTGCTCTCCTCCTCTTCCTCGTCCTCTTCCTCTCTTGAAACAACAGACAGAAAAACTGAAATTCACATAATTTAGACAAATACAAATTATTGATCATTACATGAATGTTGAAATTCATAAAAAACATTTGATATTATATTTAAAAGAGAGTAAACTCCTCGCTGCTCTCCTCCTCTTCCTCCTCCTCTTCCTCCTTCTCCTCTTCCTCTCTTGAAACAACAGATAGAAAAACTGAAATTCACATAATTTAGACAAATACAAATTATTGATCATTACATGAATGTGAAATTCATAAAAACATGTGATATTATATTTTAAAAGAGAGTAAACTTGTCGCTGCTCTCCTCCTCTTCCTCGTCCTCCTCTTCTCCTCCTCTTCCTCCTTCTCCTCTTCCTCTCTTGAAACAACAGATAGAAAAACTGAAATTCACATAATTAGACAAATACAAATTATTGATCACTACATGAATGTTGAAATTCATAAAAACATGTGATATTATATTTTAAAAGAGAGTAAACTCCTCGCTGCTCTCCTCCTCTTCCTCTTCCTCTTCCTCCTTCTCCTCCTCCTCTCCTGAAACAACAGATAGAAAAGTTGAACTCACATAATTTAGACAAATGCACATTATTGATCACTACATGAATGTTGAAATTCATAAAAAACATGTGATATTATATTTTAAAAGAGAGTAAACTCCTCGCTGCTCTCCTCCTCTTCCTCTTCCTCCTTCTCCTCCTACTCTCCTGAAACAACAGATAGAAAAGTTGAACTTCACATAATTTAGACAAATGCACATTATTGATCATTACATGAATGTTGAAATTCATAAAAACATGTGATATTATATTTTAAAAGAGAGTAAACTCCTCGCTGCTCTCCTCCTCTTCCTCTTCCTCCTTCTCCTCCTACTCTCCTGAAACAACAGATAGAAAAGTTGAACTTCACATAATTTAGACAAATGCACATTATTGATCACTACATGAATGTTGAAATTCATAAAAACATTTGATATTTACCCGTTAAAAGAGAGTGTAGACTCCTTGTTGCCCTCGTCCTCTTCCTCGTCCTCTTCCTCGTCCTCTTCCTCGTCCTCTTCCTCTCTTGAAACAACAGATAGAAAAGTTGAATTTCACATAATTTAGACAAATACAAATTATTGATCATTACATGAATGTTGAAATTCATAAAAACATGTGATATTATATTTTAAAAGAGAGTAAATTCCCTGTTGCCCTCTTCCTCGTCCTCTTCCTCCTTCTCCTCCTCCTCTCCTGAAACAACAGATAGAAAAGTTGAACTTCACATAATTTAGACAAATGCACATTATTGATCACTACATGAATGTTGAAATTCATAAAAACATGTGTTATTATATTTTAAAAGAGAGTATAGACTCCTCGCTGCTCTCCTCCTCTTCCTCGTCCTCTTCCTCTTTCTCTTTCTCTCTTGAAACAACTGATAGAAAAACTGAAATTCACATAATTTAGACAAATACAAATTATTGATCATTACATGAATGTTGAAATTCATAAAAACATGTGATATTATATTTTAAAAGAGAGTAAACTTGTCGCTGCTCTCCTCCTCTTCCTCGTCCTCCTCTTTCTCCTCCTCTTCCTCCTTCTCCTCTTCCTCTCTTGAAACAACAGATAGAAAAACTGAAATTCACATAATTTAGACAAATACAAATTATTGATCACTACATGAATGTTGAAATTCATAAAAACATGTGATATTATATTTTAAAAGAGAGTAAACTCCTCGCTGCTCTCCTCCTCTTCCTCTTCCTCTTCCTCCTTCTCCTCCTCCTCTCCTGAAACAACAGATAGAAAAGTTGAACTTCACATAATTTAGACAAATGCACATTATTGATCACTACATGAATGTTGAAATTCATAAAACATTTGATATTTACCCGTTAAAAGAGAGTGTAGACTCCTTGTTGCCCTCGTCCTCTTCCTCGTCCTCTTCCTCGTCCTCTTCCTCTCTTGAAACAACAGATAGAAAAGTTGAATTTCACATAATTTAGACAAATACAAATTATTGATCATTACATGAATGTTGAAATTCATAAAAACATGTGATATTATATTTTAAAAGAGAGTAAATTCCCTGTTGCCCTCTTCCTCGTCCTCTTCCTCCTCTTTCTCGTCCTCTTCCTCTTCCTCTCTTGAAACAACAGATAGAAAAACTGAAATTCACATAATTTAGACAAATACAAATTATTGATCATTACATGAATGTTGAAATTCATAAAAACATTTGATATTATATTTTAAAAGAGAGTAAACTTGTCGCTGCTGTCCTCCTCTTCCTCGTCCTCTTCCTCCTCCTCTTCCTCTCCTGAAACAACAGATAGAAAAGTTGAACTTCACATAATTTAGACAAATGCACATTATTGATCACTACATGAATGTTGAAATTCATAAAAACATTTGATATTTACCCGTTAAAAGAGAGTGTAGACTCCTTGTTGCCCTCGTCCTCTTCCTCTTCCTCGTCCTCTTCCTCGTCCTCTTCCTCGTCCTCTTCCTCTCTTGAAACAACAGATAGAAAAGTTGAATTTCACATAATTTAGACAAATACAAATTATTGATCATTACATGAATGTTGAAATTCATAAAAACATGTGATATTATATTTTAAAAGAGAGTAAACTTGTCGCTGCTCTCCTCCTCTTCCTCGTCCTCCTCTTCCTCGTCCTCTTCCTCCTTCTCCTCTTCCTCTCCTGAAACAACAGATAGAAAAACTGAAAGTCACATAATTTAGACACATGCACATTATTGATCACTACATGAATGTTGAAATTCATAAAAACATGTGATATTATATTTTAAAAGAGAGTAAACTCCTCGCTGCTCTCCTCCTCTTCCTCCTTCTCCTCTTCCTCTCCTGAAACAACAGATAGAAAAGTTGAACTTCACATAATTTAGACAAATGCACATTATTGATCACTACATGAATGTTGAAATTCATAAAAACATGTGTTATTATATTTTAAAAGAGAGTATAGACTCCTCGCTGCTCTCCTCCTCTTCCTCGTCCTCTTCCTCTTTCTCTTCCTCTCTTGAAACAACAGATAGAAAAGTTGAATTTCACATAATTTAGACAAATACAAATTATTGATCATTACATGAATGTTGAAATTCATAAAAACATGTGATATTATATTTTAAAAGAGAGTAAACTTGTCGCTGCTCTCCTCCTCTTCCTCGTCCTCCTCTTTCTCCTCCTCTTCCTCCTTCTCCTCTTCCTCTCTTGAAACAACAGATAGAAAAACTTAAATTCACATAATTTAGACAAATACAAATTATTGATCACTACATGAATGTTGAAATTCATAAAAACATGTGATATTATATTTTAAAAGAGAGTAAACTCCTCGCTGCTCTCCTCCTCTTCCTCTTCCTCTTCCTCCTTCTCCTCCTCCTCTCCTGAAACAACAGATAGAAAAGTTGAACTTCACATAATTTAGACAAATGCACATTATTGATCACTACATGAATGTTGAAATTCATAAAAACATGTGTTATTATATTTTAAAAGAGAGTATAGACTCCTCGCTGCTCTCCTCCTCTTCCTCGTCCTCTCTTCCTCTTTCTCTTCCTCTCTTGAAACAACAGATAGAAAAGTTGAAATTCACATAATTTAGACAAATACACATCATTGATCACTACATGAATGTTGAAATTCATAAAAACATGTGATATTATATTTTAAAAGAGAGTAAACTCGTCACTGCTCTCCTCCTCTTCCTCCTCCTCTTCCTCTCTTGAAACAACAGACAGAAAAACTGAAATTCACATAATTTAGACAAATACAAATTATTGATCATTACATGAATGTTGAAATTCATAAAAACATGTGATATTATATTTTGAAAGAGAGTAAACTCCTCGCTGCTCTCCTCCTCTTCCTCTTCCTCTTCCTCCTTCTCCTCCTCCTCTCCTGAAACAACAGATAGAAAAGTTGAACTTCACATAATTTAGACAAATGCACATTATTGATCACTACATGAATGTTGAAATTCATAAAAACATTTGATATTTACCCGTTAAAAGAGAGTGTAGACTCCTTGTTGCCCTCGTCCTCTTCCTCGTCCTCTTCCTCGTCCTCTTCCTCTCTTGAAACAACAGATAGAAAAGTTGAATTTCACATAATTTAGACAAATACAAATTATTGATCATTACATGAATGTTGAAATTCATAAAAACATGTGATATTATATTTTAAAAGAGAGTAAATTCCCTGTTGCCCTCTTCCTCGTCCTCTTCCTCCTCTTTCTCGTCCTCTTCCTCTTCCTCTCTTGAAACAACAGATAGAAAAACTGAAATTCACATAATTTAGACGAATACAAATTATTGATCATTACATGAATGTTGAAATTCATAAAAACATTTGATATTATATTTTAAAAGAGAGTAAACTTGTCGCTGCTCTCCTCCTCTTCCTCGTCCTCTTCCTCCTCTTCCTCCTCCTCTTCCTCCTTCTCCTCTTCCTCTCCTGAAACAACAGATAGAGAAGTTGAACTTCACATAATTTAGACAAATGCACATTATTGATCACTACATGAATGTTGAAATTCATAAAAACATTTGATATTTACCCGTTAAAAGAGAGTGTAGACTCCTTGTTGCCCTCGTCCTCTTCCTCGTCCTCTTCCTCGTCCTCTTCCTCGTCCTCTTCCTCTCTTGAAACAACAGATAGAAAAGTTGAATTTCACATAATTTAGACAAATACAAATTATTGATCATTACATGAATGTTGAAATTCATAAAAACATGTGATATTATATTTAAAAGAGAGTAAATTCCCTGTTGCCCTCTTCCTCGTCCTCTTCCTCCTCTTTCTCGTCCTCTTCCTCTTCCTCTCTTGAAACAACAGATAGAAAAGTTGAATTTCACATAATTTAGACAAATACAAATTATTGATCATTACATGAATGTTGAAATTCATAAAAACATGTGATATTATATTTTAAAAGAGAGTAAATTCCCTGTTGCCCTCTTCCTCGTCCTCTTCCTCCTCTTTCTCGTCCTCTTCCTCTTCCTCTCTTGAAACAACAGATAGAAAAACTGAAATTCACATAATTTAGACAAATACAAATTATTGATCATTACATGAATGTTGAAATTCATAAAAACATTTGATATTATATTTTAAAAGAGAGTAAACTTGTCGCTGCTGTCCTCCTCTTCCTCGTCCTCTTCCTCCTCTTCCTCCTCCTCTTCCTCTCCTGAAACAACAGATAGAAAAGTTGAACTTCACATAATTTAGACAAATTCAAATTATTGATCACTACATGAATGTTGAAATTCATAAAAACATGTGATATTATATTTTAAAAGAGAGTAAACTCCTCGCTGCTCTCCTCCTCTTCCTCTTCCTCCTTCTCCTCCTACTCTCCTGAAACAACAGATAGAAAAGTTGAACTTCACATAATTTAGACAAATGCACATTATTGATCACTACACGAATGTTGAAATTCATAAAAACATTTGATATTTACCCGTTAAAAGAGAGTGTAGACTCCTTGTTGCCCACGTCCTCTTCCTCGTCCTCTTCCTCGTCCTCGTCCTCTTCCTCTCCTGAAACAACAGATAGAAAAGTTGAACTTCACATAATTTAGACAAATGCACATTATTGATCACTACATGAATGTTGAAATTCATAAAAACATGTGTTATTATATTTTAAAAGAGAGTATAGACTCCTCGCTGCTCTCCTCCTCTTCCTCGTCCTCTTCCTCTTTCTCTTCCTCTCTTGAAAAAACTGATAGAAAAACTGAAATTCACATAATTTAGACAAATACAAATTATTGATCATTACATGAATGTTGAAATTCATAAAAACATGTGATATTATATTTTAAAAGAGAGTAAACTCGTCACTGCTCTCCTCCTCTTCCTCGTCCTCTTCCTCTCTTGAAACAACAGACAGAAAAACTGAAATTCACATAATTTAGACAAATACAAATTATTGATCATTACATGAATGTTGAAATTCATAAAAACATTTGATATTATATTTTAAAAGAGAGTAAACTCCTCGCTGCTCTCCTCCTCTTCCTCCTCCTCTTCCTCCTTCTCCTCTTCCTCTCTTGAAACAACAGATAGAAAAGTTGAATTTCACATAATTTAGACAAATACAAATTATTGATCATTACATGAATGTTGAAATTCATAAAAACATGTGATATTATATTTTAAAAGAGAGTAAACTTGTCGCTGCTCTCCTCCTCTTCCTCGTCCTCCTCTTTCTCCTCCTCTTCCTCCTTCTCCTCTTCCTCTCTTGAAACAACAGATAGAAAAACTGAAATTCACATAATTTAGACAAATACAAATTATTGATCACTACATGAATGTTGAAATTCATAAAAACATGTGATATTATATTTTAAAAGAGAGTAAACTCCTCGCTGCTCTCCTCCTCTTCCTCTTCCTCTTCCTCCTTCTCCTCCTCCTCTCCTGAAACAACAGATAGAAAAGTTGAACTTCACATAATTTAGACAAATGCACATTATTGATCACTACATGAATGTTGAAATTCATAAAAACATGTGATATTATATTTTAAAAGAGAGTAAACTCCTCGCTGCTCTCCTCCTCTTCCTCTTCCTCCTTCTCCTCCTACTCTCCTGAAACAACAGATAGAAAAGTTGAACTTCACATAATTTAGACAAATGCACATTATTGATCATTACATGAATGTTGAAATTCATAAAAACATGTGATATTATATTTTAAAAGAGAGTAAACTCCTCGCTGCTCTCCTCCTCTTCCTCTTCCTCCTTCTCCTCCTACTCTCCTGAAACAACAGATAGAAAAGTTGAACTTCACATAATTTAGACAAATGCACATTATTGATCACTACATGAATGTTGAAATTCATAAAAACATTTGATATTTACCCGTTAAAAGAGAGTGTAGACTCCTTGTTGCCCTCGTCCTCTTCCTCGTCCTCTTCCTCGTCCTCTTCCTCGTCCTCTTCCTCTCTTGAAACAACAGATAGAAAAGTTGAATTTCACATAATTTAGACAAATACAAATTATTGATCATTACATGAATGTTGAAATTCATAAAAACATGTGATATTATATTTTAAAAGAGAGTAAATTCCCTGTTGCCCTCTTCCTCGTCCTCTTCCTCCTTCTCCTCCTCCTCTCCTGAAACAACAGATAGAAAAGTTGAACTTCACATAATTTAGACAAATGCACATTATTGATCACATACATGAACTGTTGAAATTCATAAAAACATGTGTTATTATATTTTAAAAGAGAGTATAGACTCCTCGCTGCTCTCCTCCTCTTCCTCGTCCTCTTCCTCTTTCTCTTTCTCTCTTGAAACAACTGATAGAAAAACTGAAATTCACATAATTTAGACAAATACAAATTATTGATCATTACATGAATGTTGAAATTCATAAAAACATGTGATATTATATTTTAAAAGAGAGTAAACTTGTCGCTGCTCTCCTCCTCTTCCTCGTCCTCCTCTTTCTCCTCCTCTTCCTCCTTCTCCTCTTCCTCTCTTGAAACAACAGATAGAAAAACTGAAATTCACATAATTTAGACAAATACAAATTATTGATCACTACATGAATGTTGAAATTCATAAAAACATGTGATATTATATTTTAAAAGAGAGTAAACTCCTCGCTGCTCTCCTCCTCTTCCTCTTCCTCTTCCTCCTTCTCCTCCTCCTCTCCTGAAACAACAGATAGAAAAGTTGAACTTCACATAATTTAGACAAATGCACATTATTGATCACTACATGAATGTTGAAATTCATAAAAACATTTGATATTTACCCGTTAAAAGAGAGTGTAGACTCCTTGTTGCCCTCGTCCTCTTCCTCGTCCTCTTCCTCGTCCTCTTCCTCTCTTGAAACAACAGATAGAAAAGTTGAATTTCACATAATTTAGACAAATACAAATTATTGATCATTACATGAATGTTGAAATTCATAAAAACATGTGATATTATATTTTAAAAGAGAGTAAATTCCCTGTTGCCCTCTTCCTCGTCCTCTTCCTCCTCTTTCTCGTCCTCTTCCTCTTCCTCTCTTGAAACAACAGATAGAAAAACTGAAATTCACATAATTTAGACAAATACAAATTATTGATCATTACATGAATGTTGAAATTCATAAAAACATTTGATATTATATTTTAAAAGAGAGTAAACTTGTCGCTGCTGTCCTCCTCTTCCTCGTCCTCTTCCTCCTCCTCTTCCTCTCCTGAAACAACAGATAGAAAAGTTGAACTTCACATAATTTAGACAAATGCACATTATTGATCACTACATGAATGTTGAAATTCATAAAAACATTTGATATTTACCCGTTAAAAGAGAGTGTAGACTCCTTGTTGCCCTCGTCCTCTTCCTCTTCCTCGTCCTCTTCCTCGTCCTCTTCCTCGTCCTCTTCCTCTCTTGAAACAACAGATAGAAAAGTTGAATTTCACATAATTTAGACAAATACAAATTATTGATCATTACATGAATGTTGAAATTCATAAAAACATGTGATATTATATTTTAAAAGAGAGTAAACTTGTCGCTGCTCTCCTCCTCTTCCTCGTCCTCCTCTTCCTCGTCCTCTTCCTCCTTCTCCTCTTCCTCTCCTGAAACAACAGATAGAAAAACTGAAAGTCACATAATTTAGACACATGCACATTATTGATCACTACATGAATGTTGAAATTCATAAAAACATGTGATATTATATTTTAAAAGAGAGTAAACTCCTCGCTGCTCTCCTCCTCTTCCTCCTTCTCCTCTTCCTCTCCTGAAACAACAGATAGAAAAGTTGAACTTCACATAATTTAGACAAATGCACATTATTGATCACTACATGAATGTTGAAATTCATAAAAACATGTGTTATTATATTTTAAAAGAGAGTATAGACTCCTCGCTGCTCTCCTCCTCTTCCTCGTCCTCTTCCTCTTTCTCTTCCTCTCTTGAAACAACAGATAGAAAAGTTGAATTTCACATAATTTAGACAAATACAAATTATTGATCATTACATGAATGTTGAAATTCATAAAAACATGTGATATTATATTTTAAAAGAGAGTAAACTTGTCGCTGCTCTCCTCCTCTTCCTCGTCCTCCTCTTTCTCCTCCTCTTCCTCCTTCTCCTCTTCCTCTCTTGAAACAACAGATAGAAAAACTTAAATTCACATAATTTAGACAAATACAAATTATTGATCACTACATGAATGTTGAAATTCATAAAAACATGTGATATTATATTTTAAAAGAGAGTAAACTCCTCGCTGCTCTCCTCCTCTTCCTCTTCCTCTTCCTCCTTCTCCTCCTCCTCTCCTGAAACAACAGATAGAAAAGTTGAACTTCACATAATTTAGACAAATGCACATTATTGATCACTACATGAATGTTGAAATTCATAAAAACATGTGTTATTATATTTTAAAAGAGAGTATAGACTCCTCGCTGCTCTCCTCCTCTTCCTCGTCCTCTTCCTCTTTCTCTTCCTCTCTTGAAACAACAGATAGAAAAGTTGAAATTCACATAATTTAGACAAATACACATCATTGATCACTACATGAATGTTGAAATTCATAAAAACATGTGATATTATATTTTAAAAGAGAGTAAACTCGTCACTGCTCTCCTCCTCTTCCTCCTCCTCTTCCTCTCTTGAAACAACAGACAGAAAAACTGAAATTCACATAATTTAGACAAATACAAATTATTGATCATTACATGAATGTTGAAATTCATAAAAACATGTGATATTATATTTTGAAAGAGAGTAAACTCCTCGCTGCTCTCCTCCTCTTCCTCTTCCTCTTCCTCCTTCTCCTCCTCCTCTCCTGAAACAACAGATAGAAAAGTTGAACTTCACATAATTTAGACAAATGCACATTATTGATCACTACATGAATGTTGAAATTCATAAAAACATTTGATATTTACCCGTTAAAAGAGAGTGTAGACTCCTTGTTGCCCTCGTCCTCTTCCTCGTCCTCTTCCTCGTCCTCTTCCTCTCTTGAAACAACAGATAGAAAAGTTGAATTTCACATAATTTAGACAAATACAAATTATTGATCATTACATGAATGTTGAAATTCATAAAAACATGTGATATTATATTTTAAAAGAGAGTAAATTCCCTGTTGCCCTCTTCCTCGTCCTCTTCCTCCTCTTTCTCGTCCTCTTCCTCTTCCTCTCTTGAAACAACAGATAGAAAAACTGAAATTCACATAATTTAGACGAATACAAATTATTGATCATTACATGAATGTTGAAATTCATAAAAACATTTGATATTATATTTTAAAAGAGAGTAAACTTGTCGCTGCTCTCCTCCTCTTCCTCGTCCTCTTCCTCCTCTTCCTCCTCCTCTTCCTCCTTCTCCTCTTCCTCTCCTGAAACAACAGATAGAGAAGTTGAACTTCACATAATTTAGACAAATGCACATTATTGATCACTACATGAATGTTGAAATTCATAAAAACATTTGATATTTACCCGTTAAAAGAGAGTGTAGACTCCTTGTTGCCCTCGTCCTCTTCCTCGTCCTCTTCCTCGTCCTCTTCCTCGTCCTCTTCCTCTCTTGAAACAACAGATAGAAAAGTTGAATTTCACATAATTTAGACAAATACAAATTATTGATCATTACATGAATGTTGAAATTCATAAAAACATGTGATATTATATTTTAAAAGAGAGTAAATTCCCTGTTGCCCTCTTCCTCGTCCTCTTCCTCCTCTTTCTCGTCCTCTTCCTCTTCCTCTCTTGAAACAACAGATAGAAAAGTTGAATTTCACATAATTTAGACAAATACAAATTATTGATCATTACATGAATGTTGAAATTCATAAAAACATGTGATATTATATTTTAAAAGAGAGTAAATTCCCTGTTGCCCTCTTCCTCGTCCTCTTCCTCCTCTTTCTCGTCCTCTTCCTCTTCCTCTCTTGAAACAACAGATAGAAAAACTGAAATTCACATAATTTAGACAAATACAAATTATTGATCATTACATGAATGTTGAAATTCATAAAAACATTTGATATTATATTTTAAAAGAGAGTAAACTTGTCGCTGCTGTCCTCCTCTTCCTCGTCCTCTTCCTCCTCTTCCTCCTCCTCTTCCGAAACAACAGATAGAAAAGTTGAACTTCACATAATTTAGACAAATTCAAATTATTGATCACTACATGAATGTTGAAATTCATAAAAACATGTGATATTATATTTTGAAAGAGAGTAAACTCCTCGCTGCTCTCCTCCTCTTCCTCTTCCTCTTCCTCCTTCTCCTCCTCCTCTCCTGAAACAACAGATAGAAAAGTTGAACTTCACATAATTTAGACAAATGCACATTATTGATCACTACATGAATGTTGAAATTCATAAAAACATTTGATATTTACCCGTTAAAAGAGAGTGTAGACTCCTTGTTGCCCTCGTCCTCTTCCTCTTCCTCGTCCTCTTCCTCGTCCTCTTCCTCTCTTGAAACAACAGATAGAAAAGTTGAATTTCACATAATTTAGACAAATACAAATTATTGATCATTACATGAATGTTGAAATTCATAAAAACATGTGATATTATATTTTAAAAGAGAGTAAATTCCCTGTTGCCCTCTTCCTCGTCCTCTTCCTCCTTCTCCTCTTCCTCTCCTGAAACAACAGATAGAAAAACTGAAAGTCACATAATTTAGACACATGCACATTATTGATCACTACATGAATGTTGAAATTCATAAAAACGTGATATTATATTTTAAAAGAGAGTAAACTCCTCGCTGCTCTCCTCCTCTTCCTCCTTCTCCTCTTCCTCTCCTGAAACAACAGATAGAAAAGTTGAACTTCACATAATTTAGACAAATGCACATTATTGATCACTACATGAATGTTGAAATTCATAAAAACATGTGTTATTATATTTTAAAAGAGAGTATAGACTCCTCGCTGCTCTCCTCCTCTTCCTCGTCCTCTTCCTCTTTCTCTTCCTCTCTTGAAACAACAGATAGAAAAGTTGAATTTCACATAATTTAGACAAATACAAATTATTGATTTTTACATGAATGTTGAAATTCATAAAAACATGTGATATTATATTTTAAAAGAGAGTAAACTTGTCGCTGCTCTCCTCCTCTTCCTCGTCCTCCTCTTTCTCCTCCTCTTCCTCCTTCTCCTCTTCCTCTCTTGAAACAACAGATAGAAAAACTGAAATTCACATAAGTTGACAAATACAAATTATTGATCACTACATGAATGTTGAAATTCATAAAAACATGTGATATTATATTTAAAAGAGAGTAAACTCCTCGCTGCTCTCCTCCTCTTCCTCTTCCTCTTCCTCCTTCTCCTCCTCCTCTCCTGAAACAACAGATAGAAAAGTTGAACTTCACATAATTTAGACAAATGCACATTATTGATCACTACATGAAGTGTTGAAATTCATAAAAACATTTGATATTTACCCGTTAAAAGAGAGTGTAGACTCCTTGTTGCCCTCGGCTCCTCTTCCTCGTCCCTTCCTCGTCCTCTTCCTCTCTTGAAACAACAGATAGAAAAGTTGAATTCACATATTTAGACAAATACAAATTATTGATCATTACATGAATGTTGAAATCATAAAAACATGTGATATTATATTTATTAAAAGACAGTAAATTCCCTGTTGCCCTCTTCCTCGTCCTCTTCCTTCCTCTGAAACAACAGATAGAAAAACTGAAAGTCACATAATTTAGACAAATGCACATTATTGATCACTACATGAATGTTGAAATTCATAAAAACATGTGATATTATATTTTAAAAGAGAGTAACCCTCGCTGCTCTCCTCCTCTTCCTCTCCTCTTCCTCCTTCTCCTCTTCCTCTCCTGAAACAACAGATAGAAAAGTTGAACTTCACATAATTTAGACAAATGCACATTATTGATCACTACATGAATGTTGAAATTCATAAAAACATGTGTTATTATATTTTAAAAGAGAGTTATAGACTCCTCGCTGCTCTCCTCCTCTTCCTCGTCCTCTCCTCTTTCTCTTCCTCTCTTGAAACAACAGATAGAAAAGTTGAAATTCACATAATTTAGACAAATACACATTATTGATCACTACATGAATGTTGAAATTCATAAAAACATGTGATATTATATTTTAAAAGAGAGTAAACTCGTCACTGCTCTCCTCCTCTTCCTCCTCCTCTTCCTCTCTTGAAACAACAGATAGAAAAGTTGAACTTCACATAATTTAGACAAATACAAATTATTGATCATTACATGAATGTTGAAATTCATAAAAACATGTGATATTATATTTTGAAAGAGAGTAAACTCCTCGCTGCTCTCCTCCTCTTCCTCTTCCTCTTCCTCCTTCTCCTCCTCCTCTCCTGAAACAACAGATAGAAAAGTTGAACTTCACATAATTTAGACAAATGCACATTATTGATCACTACATGAATGTTGAAATTCATAAAAACATTTGATATTTACCCGTTAAAAGAGAGTGTAGACTCCTTGTTGCCCTCGTCCTCTTCCTCGTCCTCTTCCTCGTCCTCTTCCTCTCTTGAAACAACAGATAGAAAAGTTGAATTTCACATAATTTAGACAAATACAAATTATTGATCATTACATGAATGTTGAAATTCATAAAAACATGTGATATTATATTTTAAAAGAGAGTAAATTCCCTGTTGCCCTCTTCCTCGTCCTCTTCCTCCTCTTTCTCGTCCTCTTCCTCTTCCTCTCTTGAAACAACAGATAGAAAAACTGAAATTCACATAATTTAGACGAATACAAATTATTGATCATTACATGAATGTTGAAATTCATAAAAACATTTGATATTATATTTTAAAAGAGAGTAAACTCCTCGCTGCTCTCCTCCTCTTCCTCGTCCTCTTCCTCCTCTTCCTCCTCCTCTTCCTCCTTCTCCTCTTCCTCTCCTGAAACAACAGATAGAAAAGTTGAACTTCACATAATTTAGACAAATGCACATTATTGATCACTACATGAATGTTGAAATTCATAAAAACATTTGATATTTACCCGTTAAAAGAGAGTGTAGACTCCTTGTTGCCCTCGTCCTCTTCCTCGTCCTCTTCCTCGTCCTCTTCCTCTCTTGAAACAACAGATAGAAAAGTTGAATTTCACATAATTTAGACAAATACAAATTATTGATCATTACATGAATGTTGAAATTCATAAAAACATGTGATATTATATTTTAAAAGAGAGTAAATTCCCTGTTGCCCTCTTCCTCGTCCTCTTCCTCCTCTTTCTCGTCCTCTTCCTCTTCCTCTCTTGAAACAACAGATAGAAAAACTGAAATTCACATAATTTAGACAAATACAAATTATTGATCATTACATGAATGTTGAAATTCATAAAAACATTTGATATTATATTTTAAAAGAGAGTAAACTTGTCGCTGCTGTCCTCCTCTTCCTCGTCCTCTTCCTCCTCTTCCTCCTCCTCTTCCTCTCCTGAAACAACAGATAGAAAAGTTGAACTTCACATAATTTAGACAAATTCAAATTATTGATCACTACATGAATGTTGAAATTCATAAAAACATGTGATATTATATTTTGAAAGAGAGTAAACTCCTCGCTGCTCTCCTCCTCTTCCTCTTCCTCTTCCTCCTTCTCCTCCTCCTCTCCTGAAACACAGATAGAAAAGTTGAACTTCACATAATTTAGACCAAATGCACATTATTGATCACTACATGAATGTTGAAATTCATAAAAACATTTGATATTTACCCGTTAAAGAGAGTGTAGACTCACTGTTGCCCTCGTCCTCTTCCTCTTCCTCGTCCTCTTCCCTCGTCCTCTTCCTCTCTTGAAACACAGATAGAAAAGTTGAATTCACATAATTTAGACAAATACAAATTATGATCATTACATGAATGTTGAAATTCATAAAAACATGTGATATTATATTTTAAAAAGAGAGTAAATTCCCTGTTGCCCTCTTCCTCGTCCTCTTCCTCCTTCTCCTCCCTCCCTCTCCTGAAACAACAGATAGAAAAGTTGAAACTTCCACATAATTTAGACAATGCACATTATTGATCACTACATGAATGGTTGAAATTCATAAAAACATGTGTTATTATATTTTAAAAGAGAGTATAGACTCCTCGCTGCTCTCCTCCTCTTCCTCGTCCTCTTCCTCTTTCTCTTCCTCTCTTGAAACAACAGATAGAAAAGTTGAAATTCACATAATTTAGACAAATACACATTATTGATCACTACATGAATGTTGAAATTCATAAAAACATGTGATATTATATTTTAAAAGAGAGTAAACTCGTCACTGCTCTCCTCCTCTTCCTCTCTTGAAACAACAGATAGAAAAGTTGAACTTCACATAATTTAGACAAATACACATTATTGATCATTACATGAATGTTGAAATTCATAAAAACATGTGATATTATATTTTGAAAGAGAGTAAACTCCTCGCTGCTCTCCTCCTCTTCCTCCTCCTCTTCCTCCTTCTCCTCCTCCTCTCCTGAAACAACAGATAGAAAAGTTGAACTTCACATAATTTAGACAAATGCACATTATTGATCACTACAGGAATGTTGAAATTCATAAAAACATTTGATATTTACCCGTGTTACAAAGAGAGTGTAGACTCCTTGTTGCCCTCGTCCTCTTCTCGTCCTCTTCCTCGTCCTCTTCCTCGTCCTCTTCCTCTCTTGAAACAACAGATAGAAAGTTGAATTTCACATAATTTAGACAAATACAAATTATTGATCATTACATGAATGTTGAAATTCATAAAAACATGTGATATATATTTTAAAAGAGAGTAAATTCCCTGTTGCCCTCTTCCTCGTCCTCTTCCCTCCTCTTTCTCGTCCTCTTCCTCTTCCTCTCTTGAAACAACAGATAGAAAAACTGAAATTCACATAATTTAGACGAATACAAATTATTGATCATTACATGAATGTTGAAATTCATAAAAACATTTGATATTATATTTTAAAAGAGAGTAAACTTGTCGCTGCTCTCCTCCTCTTCCTCGTCCTCTTCCTCCTCTCCTCCTCCTTCCTCTTCCTCCTTCTCCTCTTCCTCTCCTGAAAACAACAGATAGAAAAGTTGAACTTCACATAATTTAGACAAATGCACATTATGATCACTACATGAATGTTGAAAATTCATAAAAACATGTGATATTATATTTTAAAAGAGAGTAAACCCCTCGCTGCTCTCCTCCTCTTCCTCCTTCTCCTCCTCCTCTCCTGAAACAACAGATAGAAAAGTTGAACTTCACATAATTTAGACAAATGCACATTATTGATCACTACATGAATGTTGAAATTCATAAAAACATGTGTTATTATATTTTAAAAGAGAGTATAGACTCCTCGCTGCTCTCCTCCTCTTCCTCCTCCTCTTCCTCTCTTGAAACAACAGATAGAAAAGTTGAACTTCACATAATTTAGACAAATACAAATTATTGATCATTACATGAATGTTGAAATTCATAAAACATGTGATATTATATTTTGAAAGAGAGTAAACTCCTCGCTGCTCTCCTCCTTCCTCTTCCTCTTCCTCCTTCTCCTCCTCCTCTCCTGAAACAACAGATAGAAAAGTTGAACTTCACATAATTTAGACAAATGCACATTATTGATCACTACATGAATGTTGAAATTCATAAAAACATTTGATATTTACCCGTTTAAAAGAGAGTGTAGACTCCTTGTTGCCCTCGTCCTCTTCCTCGTCCTCTTCCTCGTCCTCTTCCTCGTCCTCTTCCTCTCTTGAAACAACAGATAGAAAAGTTGAATTTCACATAATTTAGACAAATACAAATTATTGATCATTACATGAATGTTGAAATTCATAAAAACATGTGATATTATATTTTAAAAAGAGAGTAAATTCCCTGTTGCCCTCTTCCTCGTCCTCTCTCCTCCTCTTTCTCGTCCTCTTCCTCTTCCTCTCTTGAAACAACAGATAGAAAAACTGAAATTCACATAATTTAGACGAATACAAATTATTGATCATTACATGAATGTTGAAATTCATAAAAACATTTGATATTATATTTTAAAAGAGAGTAAACTTGTCGCTGCTCTCCTCCTCTTCCTCGTCCTCTTCCTCCTCTTCCTCCTCCTCTTCCTCCTTCTCCTCTTCCTCTCCTGAAACAACAGATAGAAAAGTTGAACTTCACATAATTTAGACAAATGCACATTATTGATCACTACATGAATGTTGAAATTCATAAAAACATGTGTTATTATATTTTAAAAGAGAGTATAGACTCCTCGCTGCTCTCCTCCTCTTCCTCGTCCTCTTCCTCTTTCTCTTCCTCTCTTGAAACAACTGATAGAAAAACTGAAATTCACATAATTTAGACAAATACAAATTATTGATCATTACATGAATGTTGAAATTCATAAAAACATTTGATATTATATTTTAAAAGAGAGTAAACTCCTCGCTGCTCTCCTCCTCTTCCTCCTCCTCTTCCTCCTTCTCCTCCTCCTGTCCTGAAACAACAGATAGAAAAGTTGAACTTCACATAATTTAGACAAATGCACATTATTGATCACTACATGAATGTTGAAATTCATAAAAACATTTGATATTTACCCGTTAAAAGAGAGTGTAGACTCCTTGTTGCCCTCGTCCTCTTCCTCGTCCTCTTCCTCTTTCTCTTCCTCTCTTGAAACAACTGATAGAAAAACTGAAATTCACATAATTTAGACAAATACAAATTATTGATCATTACATGAATGTTGAAATTCATAAAAACATTTGATATTATATTTTAAAAGAGAGTAAACTTGTCGCTGCTGTCCTCCTCTTCCTCGTCCTCTTCCTCTCCTGAAACAACAGATAGAAAAGTTGAACTTCACATAATTTAGACAAATACAAATTATTGATCACTACATGAATGTTGAAATTCATAAAAACATGTGATATTATATTTTGAAAGAGAGTAAACTCCTCGCTGCTCTCCTCCTCTTCCTCTTCCTCTTCCTCCTTCTCCTCCTCCTGTCCTGAAACAACAGATAGAAAAGTTGAACTTCACATAATTAGACAAATGCACATTATTGATCACTACATGAATGTTGAAATTCATAAAAACATTTGATATTTACCCGTTAAAAGAGAGTGTAGACTCCTTGTTGCCCTCGTCCTCTTCCCTCGTCCTCTTCCTCGTCCTCTTCCTCTCTTGAAACAACAGATAGAAAAGTTGAATTTCACATAATTTAGACAAATACAAATTATTGATCATTACATGAATGTTGAAATTCATAAAAACATGTGATATTATATTTTAAAAGAGAGTAAATTCCCTGTTGCCCTCTTCCTCGTCCTCTTCCTCCTCTTCCTCCTTCTCCTCTTCCTCTCCTGAAACAACAGATAGAAAAACTGAATTTCACATAATTTAGACAAATACAAATTATTGATCATTACATGAATGTTGAAATTCATAAAAACATGTGATATTATATTTTAAAAGAGAGTAAATTCCCTGTTGCCCTCTTCCTCGTCCTCTTCCTCCTTCTCCTCTTCCTCTCCTGAAACAACAGATAGAAAAGTTGAACTTCACATAATTTAGACAAATGCACATTATTGATCACTACATGAATGTTGAAATTCATAAAAACATGTGATATTATATTTTAAAAGAGAGTAAACCCCTCGCTGCTCTCCTCCTCTTCCTCCTTCTCCTCTTCCTCTCCTGAAACAACAGATAGAAAAGTTGAACTTCACATAATTTAGACAAATGGCACATTATTGATCACTACATGAATGTTGAAATTCATAAAAACATGTGTTATTATATTTTAAAAGAGAGTATAGACTCCTCGCTGCTCTCCTCCTCTCCTCGTCCTCTCTTCCTCTTTCTCTTCCTCTCTTGAAACAACTGATAGAAAACTGAAATTCACATAATTTAGACAAATACAAATTATTGATCATTACATGAATGTTGAAATTCATAAAAACATTTGATATTATATTTTAAAAGAGAGTAAACTCCTCGCTGCTCTCCTCCTCTTCCTCCTCCTCTTCCTCCTTCTCCTCCTCCTGTCCTGAAACAACAGATAGAAAAGTTGAACTTCACATAATTTAGACAAATGCACATTATTGATCACTACATGAATGTTGAAATTCATAAAAACATTTTATATTTACCCGTTAAAAGAGAGTGTAGACTCCTTGTTGCCCTCGTCCTCTTCCTCGTCCTCTTCCTCGTCCTCTTCCTCGTCCTCTTCCTCTCTTGAAACAACAGATAGAAAAGTTGAATTTCACATAATTTAGACAAATACAAATTATTGATCATTACATGAATGTTGAAATTCATAAAAACATGTGATATTATATTTTAAAGAGAGTAAATTCCCTGTTGCCCTCTTCCTCGTCCTCTTCCTCCTTCTCCTCTTCCTCTCCTGAAACAACAGATAGAAAAACTGAAAGTCACATAATTTAGACAAATGCACATTATTGATCACTACATGAATGTTGAAATTCATAAAAACATGTGATATTATATTTTAAAAGAGAGTAAACTCGTCACTGCTCTCCTCCTCTTCCTCGTCCTCTTCCTCTCTTGAAACAACAGACAGAAAAACTGAAATTCACATAATTTAGACAAATACAAATTATTGATCATTACATGAATGTTGAAATTCATAAAAACATTTGATATTATATTTTAAAAGAGAGTAAACTCGTCCCTGCTCTCCTCCTCTTCCTCGTCCTCTTCCTCTCTTGAAACAACAGACAGAAAAACTGAAATTCACATAATTTAGACAAATACAAATTATTGATCATTACATGAATGTTGAAATTCATAAAAACATGTGATATTATATTTTAAAAGAGAGTAAACTCCTCGCTGCTCTCCTCCTCTTCCTCTTCCTCTTCCTCCTTCTCCTCCTCCTCTCCTGAAACAACAGATAGAAAAGTTGAACTTCACATAATTTAGACAAATGCACATTATTGATCACTACATGAATGTTGAAATTCATAAAAACATTTGATATTTACCCGTTAAAAGAGAGTGTAGACTCCTTGTTGCCCTCGTCCTCTTCCTCGTCCTCTTCCTCGTCCTCTTCCTCGTCCTCTTCCTCTTCCTCTCTTGAAACAACAGATAGAAAAGTTGAATTTCACATAATTTAGACAAATACAAATTATTGATCATTACATGAATGTTGAAATTCATAAAAACATGTGATATTATATTTTAAAAGAGAGTAAATTCCCTGTTGCCCTCTTCCTCGTCCTCTTCCTCCTTCTCCTCTTCCTCTCCTGAAACAACAGATAGAAAAACTGAAAGTCACATAATTTAGACAAATGCACATTATTGATCACTACATGAATGTTGAAATTCATAAAAACATGTGATATTATATTTTAAAAGAGAGTAAACTTGTCGCTGCTCTCCTCCTCTTCCTCGTCCTCCTTTTTCTCCTCCTCTTCCTCCTTCTCCTCTTCCTCTCCTGAAACAACAGATAGAAAAACTGAAAGTCACATAATTTAGACAAATACACATTATTGATCACTACATGAATGTTGAAATTCATAAAAACATTTGATATTTACCCGTTAAAAGAGAGTGTAGACTCCTTGTTGCCCTCGTCCTCTTCCTCGTCCTCTTCCTCGTCCTCGTCCTCTTCCTCGTCCTCTTCCTCTCTTGAAACAACAGATAGAAAAGTTGAATTTCACATAATTTAGACAAATACAAATTATTGATCATTACATGAATGTTGAAATTCATAAAAACATGTGATATTATATTTTAAAAGAGAGTAAATTCCCTGTTGCCCTCTTCCTCGTCCTCTTCCTCCTCTTTCTCATCCTCTTCCTCTTCCTCTCTTGAAACAACAGATAGAAAAACTGAAATTCACATAATTTAGACAAATACACATTATTGATCATTACATGAATGTTGAAATTCATAAAAACATGTGATATTATATTTTAAAAGAGTGAACTCGTCGCTGATCTCCTCCTCTTCCTCCTTCTCCTCCTCCTCTCCTGAAACAATATGAATGTTGAAATTCATAAAAACATTTAATATGACCTTTTAAAAGAGTGTAAATTCCCTGTTGCCCTCTTCCTCTTCCTTGTCCTCTTCCTCCACTACTTCCACATTTGATATTTACCCGTTAAAAGAGAGAGTGTAGACTCCTTGTTGTCATATTATTTGATCATTAATCAATCCATAGGAGCAAGGAGCAGGTTTTGTGATGCAAACTGCTTCTCTGTTGCTCAAGAAAACAGAAGTCGGGCTCATTTTTCAAGTTTTGTGAGACATTTTCACACACTAATAATATCCAAAATTATTTGTTGTTAATGACATGTTGACATTACACAAACTGGTGGAAACACCTCTGGGTTTCACAAAAACTTTGTCAATATAATCAAACGTCGATCAAAAATTGAAAATTGCGGATATTGACAGATTATCAGTGATTTTCTCGATGGAAAAATACATCAAAAACAACAAGAATTTAAAAATATATAGAAATCTCACGTCTTCCATGCACAGGGTGTCTTTCTCGATGTCAGCGGCCTGTCGGGATGTTTTCAGGGGATAAAAATCGCTCGGTGATGTCGGTTTCTGAAGAAAGTTTTGCGATCCAAGTGTTTTCGACTGTCTGCAGCTCAGAATGTTTGCAAAAGAAAGATTTCAAAGGAAGCTTCGCGAATGGAATCAAACCACAGCAACCGTGGAATCATTCAGCTACTGTCATTGCGCATGCGCTCAGTGCAGCATCTCACCTGGACGGTCACGGGTTTGACAGCTGCTGACCACCTCAGACGTACCTTGTGTACGTTCACTTCCTGTACAGACTCATTACCTGTGACGTACCTGTGTGGCCAGCTCAGTCTGCTCCCACTGTATTTGAGCTATCAACATTTCAACACGTGGTCAGATCAAATCCACCAATCAGCAGTTGTTTTGTTATTCAAAAAATTATGATTTATGATTACGGACAGCTCCTTATTACAGTAAATCACCCTCACTCATGAGCTTTCATGTACAGGCCCGGATTAAGGTGGGTCTGGGCCCCGGGGCCAGGTGTTTGCAAAGGGCCTTTAATCTAAGAGGGGAGTCAGATTCTGACAGGTGTAAATTGTGACCCGAAAAAATCTGACTCGCCTCCTTTTTTCCTCTCTGTGAACACTAGTTACAAATAACTTTACAGATAAGTAGCAGAGGCAGGCCCGGGTCTGGGCCCCGGGGCCAGGAGTTTGCAAAGGTCTAATCCAGAGATGTATAGTAACGAAGTGGAACTACTTAAGTACTGTACTTAAGTACTAAAATGCAGTATCTGTACTTTTTTGGAGTATTATTTTTTCCCCAACTTCCACTTTTACTGCACTACATATTTTTGATGAATTTAATACTTTTACTCCGATACATTTTTCATGTGCTGAATCGTTACTCGTTACTATTATAAAAATGTTACCAAGCATACCAAACTCATATCCTATCAATGCCAGAGCGATAGGTGGCAGTGTATAAGAAGACCGCATGCTCCCACCGGCCTTTCGCACTGCAACCTGCATGCATTGTGAGCACTCAGCGTCAGTCGACTTCAAGATGGAAGAAGACCCAGGAACGCTACCAACACCAAGTTCTTCGACTTCGGATGATCGTGGCGAGGATGATGAAAGCGACCAGCCCTGGCCCTACTTAGAGTCCATGTTTTCATTTGACGGACGAAAAGACAACTCTTATCGAATGAAGTGCCTACTCTGCCTCCCGAAAAATTGTGAAATAATGGCCTTCAAAAATTCACCGTCGAATTTGAAGAAACATATCAAGGTAAGTTACAAATACAGCTAATACACATTATGACACATCAGCTGGAGCTATTAAGCGCTAGCAGCTAGCTATCCGTTACCTGTTCGCGTGACACGCATGCCCCGACATGCCGTGAATGTGACTTATCAACATAAGCCTGCTCGCAGCTACAGACTCTTTTAATTTGCTATTTGACTAATGGCCTATTTTGGACATTTTGTGATGCATGTAACCTAGGTCAATTTATGACCATTTCTCCTCCGACCTTTTTGGTAATGAACTCGAAGTGATGAACGAGGCATGCTAGGTACTTTGGGATTAGCTCACTGTAAACACTGAAGCCCCCGAAAAATGCATCAAATCACACAACATGGTCGTTGTGGGTGTTGTAGGTCGTAATAAAGGTTGTCGACAGTCAAATTGGTCAAATTTTAAGAGTTTAAGGGGAGAATTTACAGGTTTCTTGCCGTCTGTGCTCGTAGACTGCATTATCAGCCGACATTGGGTCCTAACGTTAGCAGCATGAGGCTACTGTCTTGTTCGTGGTGGATGGTGGACCACAAGGATGTTTTCCACTGTATTTACTTGCAGCAATTGGCAAATTCTACTCTCCTGCTTGAAGCAGGCTATCCGCACACATTTTACACACTGCACATTGCACTAAGTCAATTAATCTTGACGTTATAGTTGACAATTCCGACTTGTAATCTTTGTGTACCGTATTTTCCGCACTATAAGGCGCACGTCACTGACATTACCTCGGGAAAAATAATAAAACAGCTGTTTATTAATTTTGGGAGTGGCCTTAGCCTGCATAAAGCCGTCATTTCCATTAAAATCAATATTTCTCACTGACCATGTCATGTTAAAATCTGTGGTTACTGTTATGACCGGTTGAGACTATTGTTTATAATGTACTCTTATATTTTAGGAATGGACTATATCAAACAACACATTGAAGACTTCGTGTTGCAGTCTGGTGAGGTCAACAGGTCGAGCTCATCTGATGAAGAGGACTTTTTTTTTCTGGCATGAGGGGCTCAAAGGCGCAGGACGGCGCCAAACAGCTAGAAGCCTACTTGTCCTGTTCAGCAGATAACATGGATTTGCTCAAGTCTTTTCCAGCTGTGTGTAAGATGTCTGTTAAGTTAAACACACCCCTTCCAGCATCAGCAGCCTGCCTACTGGGGGGGTATTCTAAGTAGCTGGTTAAGAGACAACCCTGAATAAGTTAATCTGGAGGCAGTGGTTAACCTGATGATGGAAGAGCCCTTTGGCTTTCTGAGAAGGATTCTTCTGGGCTGTTCTATTATAAGGTTGACCATTAGGCTTGACTTGCCCAGGTTTGTCACTTAGCTATATTCTTGGAATACCCCTCTGGCCTTTGAGATGTTTTAATTTTTTAACACGTATGTGGCCTTTTATTTCCTTGTACTGCTGCTTTGGCCAAAGAAGTTGTGCCTTAATAAATATTTGAAATAATATAAACAACAGTACTTGTACTTTTACTTTCAGTACTTGAGTAGCAATTTTTTACATACTTCTACTTGCAATACTTAAGTACAAAACATTTTGAATACTTTAGTACTTTTACTTAAGTATGGTGTTTAACGAACACTTCAACTTCTACTCAAGTCAGTTTTTTGATATAGCACTTGTACTTCTACTCCACTCCTTTACTTCAGTACTTTATACATCTCTGGTCTGATCTGAAGGAAGCAAAGAAACCTGACCTGCTGGTGTCAAGACAACAACCTCAGCCTGAACATCAGTGACACTCAAGAGATGATAGTGGACTTGCACCCCTCTTAATATCAACGGGTCAAACCAGAGACGGAGCATCCTGACAGAGGACGTCACTGTGTGGAACAGAAACAGCAACAAACTGACTGACAGACTGCAAGGCCCTGCAAAGAGTGTTTCATTCAGCTGAAGGTACAATAAGTGGTCTCTAACCGTGCCTAAAGACATAATGAGTGACATCAACGCTGTTTTACACAACATTCTATGAGCTGATCAGTGATTTCTGCTTTAATACCACAGCTATTTTAGTTATTTTACAGTATTCTGAAAACTGTTGTCTGAAAAGGATGAGAGCATATTTACACCAGGGCCATGTCCAGGTGTTTGGGGGCCCTGTGCAAGATGTTATTTGGGGGCCAGTATATTGTCATATCATCATGTTCTCTGAGGGAGAGATTTTAAACCCCTTCAGATGATCTGTGATGCAACAATCTATTACATTTCAGGAGGAAAACAGGCTTCAGTACATTAATGAATGCAACAGATGCAGGATGTTCCTGAAAAATGTTTATCGTAAACTTTGAAAACACGGTGACATAAAAACTCTCCCCACCAATCCAAAGCAGTAAAAAAAAGAAAGAACTTAACTCACTTAAATGAATAAATATATGTGGACCAGCCTAATGTCCAAACAATACAAAACAAAAGACTAGTAAGAATAATACTGATGTTTCAGGTAGTGAGAAACATTTACATGTAACACTGCAACCCCTTCAGCACCGCTTTGCATCTATTTCTGTGACTGTGGTGTGTAGAACCACAGGTCTGGCTTATATGCCTTTTTATATGTCACAAGTGCTTCATGCAACAAATACTCAATACTCGATCAGAAATAACTTTATTTCTCTGATTATCAGCTTTATCTCTCTGTTATTGTGGGTCTATTTTGCGGTGTAAATTGCGAGTCAGACTCAGATTTAGCAGCTGGTACGTGGAAGAAAAAAAAAAACAGTGTGAGAACACACACACACAGGTAGATGATCAGAGTTGAGTCCATGAATGCACCTGGATAGTCTCTGCTTCAGAGACATTTCAGGCTGACTGTGGAGGTTTCACCGATTGATGACCTCTGATTGGAGCCCCAGGTGTACCTCCAGCTGATCACATTCTAACGTGAAACTTTTCTCTCTGACACTCTACCTGTTGTGTTCTGGCTTTGGTTTGGTTCATGAACACAGTTAATTTGATTTGTGTCTGATGGTTTGACAGACATATAGACATAGACAGTGGGACAGAGAGGGGTGGGAAATGAATGTTATGGGTTTCATTTTTAAGGCTGTGAAACTGGCAAGAAATGTCAAAGTATCTAAAGCCAGGGTTTGGTTTGTGCCTGGGTTGCTGTGAACATGTTCAACATGGTGGGCTGTGGGGACTGAGGGTTATGAATATTATATTCCATTTCTGTCAATAGACCCACTTTAAAAAAAATCTTCCAAAAAAAAATCTGACTTATATTAAAAATGCAAGATGTAACACCAACAATTTTCACTCTGCATCATATAGTGCTTAACTCTGTTCTCTGCCAACAGTTACTTTTTTTTTAATGAAGGGTTTCAAACTGTCCTCTGTGAGGTAGAATCTATTCTCAACCGCAGACCTACCAACATTTCTACAACTAATCACATCACCTGGACTTTTTGAACATGGAGATAGATCAGAAATAGATGGAGTCAGGCACGGTATATAGCTCTTTATTTATTCATCCTTCACGCAAAAGGAGACAAAATTGGTCTAGAGGAAGATGAAGCCTGCAGATGCGACAGCACCCAGGAGCTCTAAGATGAAAGGCCAGCTTTTGTTAGGCTAATCCAGAGGATCCAGAAGATGACTATGAATTCATTCAAGCTAACCATGAGTTATTCTTAGCTCCAACTCTATTTGTAATTGTGTTTACATTTTATACAGTTAGGGGGGCTGGAGTGTATGAGCTATTTCATCGTTTTGTTTTGTAATTTCCTTATTAGACTCTAGGGGGCACTGTGTGTCAATGTGAAGTGATGCAGGAACGGAGATTACCTTGTATATTGTTTTTCTTGAACTGGAAAATAAATCAACTTAAACTTCACAGTCAGCTGCAAATCTTCAGTTTTTAATTAGATCTCCAACGTTTGTTGGGGTTTGATACAAATCTTCATCAGGAGGAAGCTGTTTGAAACATTTTCATAAGACGTCACTGTGGTCACTTGAAAGCCATTCTCCCAGCACATTCACAGGCAGTACTTCATTACCACAATGGATCTCAGTGCCAATGCACAATCCTACAAACTGATCGTGTTCTGTTTCTGTGATACTGTTCATTCTGTCAATCAGCCACGTCACATGAAACATATACAATTTCATGATAACACATTTAGACACTTCTATGATGACAATCATATTTTTTTCAATTGGGATAGAAACAGCATTATAATATTGCACTAATGTGAGAAAGAACAGTTAAGACATTTAGAGCAAGAGAGAGATAAATAATTCATAATATTTAATAATAATAATTGAAATCTAAATTTAATTAATGAATTAATTAAATCTTGCATAACATTCAAAAAACATTCTAAACATATCAAATTTGACCAAGGACTGTATTGAACAGTACATGTCCACCACTTTCAAAAACAAATCATATTCCTGCATTTTCTGGCAAAAAAAAAAAAAAAAAAGGTGAGGCAAAGTTAGGAACGACAAACCGAAGTTACCAGTCCGTGTGATGGCACAGTGTGGGCGGCCATTCATGAACAGCTCAGCTTATCCTGTTGATGATGGAGTTGATCTCGGGCCGTTTGAAAGCCTGCAGTGAATTTCTGCTCATTTGATGAGCCCATTGATGTTCTCAGGAATGAGTCCCTCCATGACGGCACGCTTTGACTCCACAATCTGCAAGATGGAAACAAAGATGGCACCCACATTCCATTTACATCTTACTGCAAATAACTGGACCTTCAGTAGTACCTACAAAGCTCACAATGAATTGCTGCCATTGTTAAATTTTAGTTGCTTATTATGGACAGATGTCTTATTCTAAGTCAACATATAATAAGGTACTCATACTGAACACACTGTATCATAAAGTACAACTACAGATGGCACACACTCACCTGGAAGCTACTGCTGAGACCAATGATGCTTTGCATATTTGTACTGTAGTAGCCCAACACATACTGTCCACTAAGCAGAGGGATCTCGTCTTTATCCACTGATATCTGCAACCATAACACGCACACACACATACACGTACACTCATAATGAAGCATGTACTCATATAGTGTTTGTCGAACATAACGCAAAAAGCCCAACTTTGACTTTACCTCTATGACTTTCATTTGTCTCTTGGCAGGTCGTGCTCTCCTGACCCACACAAAAGTTTCATACTCAGATGGACTCTTGAATCCCCACCTGCAAGAAAAACAATCCCACGAGTTCAGACCTGTCTTGTATTACATTGTTTTTTTTTCTGTCTGTCGTCCCAGTACCTTATACAGGCCAATCCAGTCCCATGTGGAGGACATGAGTCCTCTTGGAAGGTGTAGCTAAGAAGTGCGTCCTGATCGCCGCTCCATGTACCCAGAGGAGATATGTGCACCAGTGGTGTGTCGAAGTACTTCCTTAGCTGTGAGACAAACAGAAGTTTAACATTGTTTTTTTTTGTGGTTGTATGAGAAGCAAAGAGAGTCTGCTCTCACCTCCAAACCAAAGGTTGCAATGACAGGCTTGTGGTCGCTGACTCCGTAGCTCATGTCACTGGTGTATTTGTCCTGGGTGACCTGGAGTGGATACTCATCGAGTCCATCATCCGTAGAAGTCGATGCCTTCTCATCATCATCATCCTCTGATGGCTGGATTTTGGGTTTGATGCGCCAGAGGATCCGGTCTGTCCAGGCTGGTTTCCTTTTCTTGGTACTGAGCGAGTTAAAGACAAGTGTTCCGTTCATAGTTATTATTTTTGTACAAAAATATAGTGAAAACAAACCAGACATATACACTGAATGCAGAGCTATACCTATAGTGTAGCATGCTGCGGAGAAATGGTGGATGACAGGAGTGGACAATACCGTTTGTAATGGTGTTACCACATAATAACAGCACCATACACTGCAAGAAGAGCAGTGCTGGGTGTGGAGGGAGTTGTCATGCCTGCTGTACATTGACCCTTTGTGTCCTATCAGTGTCTCCAGTTGTTATGAAGGTTATATGTGTATAACCTTCAAGATCCCTCTTTGAATGGATCCTATTCCTACAAGCCCTGTCTATGGAGACACCCACCTTGGTGGGTTTAGCTCTCTCTGCCAGGCCCCCAACCAGACAGATAGCAGCCCCCAAGTGAGGGAGGTGAGGAGGAAGAAGAGGGTGGTGCTGCAGCGCTGCAGGGGCCTGGGTCTGTACATGGTTAGGGGGCAAGCGCCACAGTGCTCTTTCGGAGAGAGACACACACACGGTGCTAGTGTCAGGATGGATGAGAACTCAGAGAAAGAGCTGCTCCCAACCTCATCTATACGTCAGGGTTTACTGCTTTGGGCTTGTGTTAGTGTCTAATGAGTTCTTACACTTGAGCAAACGCGGGAAGAAGGGTGAGGACAGGGTGCAGTGACTAAGACATAAGGGGACTGTGGGGCATGCAATACAGAAAAAAAACCATAGTGTGTCTTACTGAAAACCCAACCATGTCTTCTGTGCGCTGTGCAAAATTCAAACAGAAACAAGAGCACGGATGAAATGTGAGAAATGTGTATTTGTATGTGACATGTAACGTCACACTGGTTACCTGGTATCATAGGTGTCAGAGTTACGGTCAAACTTGTAGGAGGGTTTAAAATTTAATGGTCCTTCCTCAAATTCCTGCAGGAAAGCTTCCTTCTTCTTCATCACGGTGAGCTGCAGGAACGTTCAGATAAACGATGTGATTGCTGGAGTACTGAATGTGTGTGCGTTGTGTGTGTGTGTGTGTGTGTGTTGACACCGATGTGTGTCACCTGGTCTTTGCTCCACAGCAAATTAAAGCGCCCGCTGTTGATGGAAGAGCGGAGGAAGTGCAACCCGTGGTCTGCAATACGGAAGTTCAGGTCGCCAAACCAGAACACCACCCTGCATGAGAGGGATGGAGCACTCGCTTTACCTGCTATACAACAACCCTATTATTTATTTCGCAATGTGTGTGTGTGTGTGTGTGTGTGTTTGTGTTTGTGTGCCTCTAGGGAGGCAAACTGACTTGTGGTCCAGGATGTGTGGCGTGTCAGAGATGTCAAAGTCTTGCGTCTCCAGGATGTGCTCAAACTCATCAACACGCTGCAGAGCGTAGTTCATGTGAGCTGCTAGGTGGCAGTTAAGGAAGCACACCATGTGGCCATACAAGGAGAAACGCACTGACACTCCTCCTTTATTACCCTGACAGACAGACAGAGAGAGGAGGAGGAGGGGGAACATAGTATGTCACGTGAAAGATACAGTAACACATAATAATTCACATTTTTACCTTTTAAGAAACTAGAAGACCAGGTCTAAGTAAGAATACAGATTCATGTTACTGCAGTTAAAAAAACAACCTTTAATCCTCCTTAATCCATCCAATTGCCCCTGTGTACCGTGTTGATGATTTTCACTCTGTCAAATGTGCTGCACACTCCACTGAACAAACACAATAGTGCTTTCATGTGCTTAAATCCGGTTATGCAGAGTGTAATAGTGTTGCTGTCTCTAAGATTCGGGACTGACGAGGACTCCTATTGTGATTTCTTACCCAGTAGCCAAAGATGCCGGTACGAGTGTAGGTGGTCTGGATGTTCCTGATGTAGGGGAGATGATTTTGCTTGGCAAACAACAGCAGCAGCAAGCCTTGCATCCTTATTGATGTGACCTAGATAGAGATGGACATTAGATTTATTATCATGCTTCTATTTGGTTTGTTTAGGTTTTTTTCCATTTAAAAATATGTTTCAAATTTCAAATATATAATACTGCAATTTATATTATATGAGAATATCTAAATATAGTATAAAGAAAGACAAACCATATTAAAGATAGAATCAAATGAAACTTAATTTGACCATTCTCCTAAACTGTTTAATTATTTTAGTAGGTTTAAATCTAAGTAGCCACATGGTTATAGAGGCTTACAGAGACATGCACTAGCTTTAATGCCAGCTCTTTAATCACATACACACACAGTACTATTTCCATCCCTTTCACTTTGTCCTCTTTCACCTTGACAAAGCCTCTGGGTGCCAGTGTGTCCATGAAGACATGGCTCCAGGAGTCCCTCCATTAACAGGTCAGAGATGAACCTCACAGGTGTAGCATTCACCTCCTGCAGACTGACACACACCAACACCAACAAATGAGCAACACAACACACTGACTGATTACTATTAAAACTTGTTCAAAGATTTTATCCTTGCTGCCAGTTCGGTTCCTGGCAAAAGTTTCAAATTGTATGTTTGTTTCTCACCCAATCACGTAGAGGTCCATGGGAGGCTGGACATCTAGCTGCAGCAAAGCGGAAACATCTTCAGGAGGCTCCGCCGTGGCCACATTCCAGGTCACCATGTGCAGCCTGTCAGTGTTTGGTGATGGCACAAAGTGACCAAAGTGGTGGAAAGAAAGAAAACATTGACGCGTAACATAGAATCCAACAATTTGTTTGTGTCCTCAGACGTTTGAAAAATATAAAAGTAAAAATACTTAAGATTCATTTATAACATATTTACTTTTTCAACATCCGCTTTTTTTGTTTAAAGATTGTAACCTTAAAGAAATTCACACATGACCAGATACATTTAACTTCCTGTCAGGTTTTTACATGTTTTTTTTTTTTTTACAACATAAGTCGTTTTCTCTAAAGTGATGAAGGCAAAACATCAGAGAAATTCTTATTTTGATCATTTCAGAGAACTCAACACTGAATGAGCTCGTGTCAACCTGAATGTGTCTGTAGGAATGAATCGGCCCCACAGAGCTGAAACGCTTCATCAGCGTGCGGGACACTTCTTCATTGGCTTCATCGTCATGAGCTCATGTCGTCTATGCGGGTCAGCAGCTGAGACAAACGCTGGCGAAGGAGGATCCTGGTCCTCGAGCCCCAAAGACGCTGAGCTGCTCATGCTATCTGAGCGCATGCGTGAACTGTCTGTGAAGAGGTCCATCTTTGAAAAAAAAAAGTCCTTCCTGCGTCAGCTTTGTTGTATCCTCGAGGTCAGAAAGCTCGTTTAAGATTGCTCAAATTAAAAATAAAGTGTCTGTCTTGCAAACAGGCAAAATCCAGTGGAAGAAATGCCTTTGGCTTGACTCAGTCTTCTTTGGTTTGGTCGGTTGCAGACGTTCGATGAGAGATGCCTGCCCAGGCCACTTGAAATAACATGGACTGACTTCTAGTTAGTTCTAGTCTCCCCTTGTGATTCAGGCAGCCACTTATACAGGTCCTTGATTGTGACTAGTATAAAAACTTGAAAGCCCAGGGTGCAGTTTGCCTGCGCTGGTGCAGTCCTCTCTGTGGCAAAGCCCCGTGTGACCTCACAGCAGTGAAGCAATGACAGGCAAAGCGGTGGGGTTGGCTCAGGAATGTGGGCGAGAACGACCTCAAGATTTGAACAATAATTGCAGGCAGGAGACGGGCATGTGAACAGGGGTGTGGTTTGGTTGTGAGCGTGTAGTTCTAGAGAAGAAGAGGAGGACTGGAGGCCTCCATCATTGTGCTGGGTAACACTGGTGTGACTTGGGTAACGCTTTAGATGCTTAAGAGGTTACTAAAACCAGCATTCTCTATCAGCTGAGGGCACTGCAGCAATGCGTGTAACCCTGCAGCTGTAGTCATGTATTAATGAGGGGACAACAGCGCACAATAGCATTAGCTTCTTTTGGCCTCAATCCAGCCTCTCCTCATATAGGTGAAAAGGTTATCTTTGTAGCGGGGGGTGAGATGCAGTTCTCTAAGCTCCGTCACAGACTGATTAGTTTTTCTCTGCTAAGAACAAAAGCTCAGTTTTTCTCTTATGAACAAATGTTTATAGCCACAGTTAATAGTGGACAAATTACATAATAGATTGGGGAAGCACAATACATGAAGCAATTGTGTATTACTCAACGCTAGCTCTGCGCTAATGCCTGATAAACTAAATGGTTTAAAAATCTGACACCATGAATGTGGTGAGACTTTCTTTTCAACTTTACATGGAAGGTTGAGTCTCTGTAAAGAAAATGACCATTAATCAATCATTTTAAAATCCTGAACTATGTATAAAACAGGATTAATATTAATCAATCTAATGATATTTTAGAATTCAAAACATATATTCACTTTATAAAAGTTATGGAAAATAATCTTGTACTTGTTGGATCCATGAGTCAAACTAAGACCAGGATAGAACATATAATATGATGTTCTTAGAGCGTATAATAATAATAATAATATTACAATTATTCATATGTCCATATGTATTATTTTCTTATGTATATTTTATAATGCTGCTGCAACTAAAGAATTTCTCTCATAAAGTACTCTATCTATCTATCTATGAGAGAAGCTTGAGTTATACAAACAACCTTAAACATTCTTACAAAATAAAAATAATAATAATCTTGGGCGCTCCAGTTCTCCCTGTAACAGCGTCACATGCACAGACTTAAGGCACATTCTTTAAACTCAAGTGTTAAGTGGATAACCGAGGGGGTTCACAGAGAAATGATGAATGGAAGGCTATTTAAGTTTTATCACAGACTGCAAAGACTCAGAGCCAGCAGCCACAAAGCTACTTATGAATTTGGGCAATGCACCATTTCTCCCTGAAGCATAAACTTTCTCTCCTTATTCACTTTCAGCATCTTCTCTCTCTTTTCTGTCTGTTAGTGAATGAATAAGTGATAAGAGATTCTGCTCTTACCTGCACTTGTCTCCATCGCTTCTCTTCTCTTCACAACGTCCAGGGCTCATTTCCTCCCCTGCAGACAAACACAAACACATATAGTGTTCACCTAAACGGAGCGTAAACAAAGATGAACCCGACATTTCTGCCCTGTGACAGCCAGTTTACCATGAGCACAGACCAGTGCCCAATAAAAACAGACCTGACAGGGATGCCAAAAGTCATTTCTGAAATGGGTTTGTAATCATGTTGAATCACGGTTAGCTTCACCCACGTCAAAATGCTCTGAAGGTCACATGTCATTTCAGAATTTTGAACAGTTCACTCATGTACATTCATGAAGAGTTCATAATATACTGCTTGAAAAAAGAGCTTATGTTTGGAAAGACAAACAAAGCTGTGATAAAAACAACAACATTGCACTGTTGTCTGTCACTCATTGCATACAATTAAGTTGTATTTCATTTGATTGTGGAATTGATAGTGAGCCAATAACCACAGACAGTCTACAACCGGGACCAAGTCTCTGTGACGTCACCCACGAATTTCTGAAAAGTCCGGCCTCTGCTGCCTCCCAGCTAATCTAAAAATGGGCAAAGACGTGGAGCGTGGGTGGAAGCTGGGGTGGAGCTGAATGAAGACTGGGTTCTCAAAAAAAGCCAACCACCTGTCAATCAAAGCAGGCATTATTAATCCTGCATAACTTTCAGCCTTTATATAACTTGAATGGTTGAGATAAGAGATAAGAGAAAAATAAATCAGACTCAGTAGTTGTCATGAATGGGGAAATTAGCTTGAGACAAAAACAGTTATCTGTACTGTAAGCATGTTTATTTCTGCTGTGCAGTTGGATATTTTAACATGGGGGCTAATGGAGATGAACTTGTTCTGTAGCCATCCTCGAGTCGCCGTATGAAGAACTGCAGTTTTTGGCACTTCACAGCCACTGAGTGTGGTGATTGGCAAGTAGTGCACTGTCGGTTTTTAGAGCGTATTTAGTGAAAATAGCTGCCCGCTGTGAGCCATTTGATCCATTGTTAATACTGTATATAAAAGTTGCTTATCCTTTTAAACCATGCTGCCTAACCATGGTTGCCCTACACTAGGGCCCCAAACTGTCAGAATAGCTCTTTGTTCCTGCAATATTAATAAATATTATTACTACACACTCTCACAGACACAAGAGAATCAGTAGGGATGACAGAGGAATATTGAACAAAACTGACACCTCTCAAAATATCTTTCCTATGTTTTTCACAAACTATTTTTTTTTAGAACATTTTCAAAATAACACAAAGATCCAGCCATGATTCTGCAATTGTATTAAACTGATGAAGTGAAATACTTATTGTTCTCTTCTGCCTCTTTTTGTTACCTTTGAGAACCACAGATCTCTACTTAGCCAGAAACAAGAGCGCACATTGTCTTCTCCTCAGTGTCATTTAACATCACAACTTTGTGACTGCTCATAATGTTTAAATATATCCTCAGGAAAAGTGCTAATCACAGTAAAAGCAAAAGATGAAGCAAGCCAAGCCAAGACAACGAGATAATCATTCTCGCAAATTAAAAAATCCAAATTTTACCATAATAAATGCAGTCTGTGTCGCTTGAATTATTGTTTCATCCTTTAACAATGAACCATCATTCATTCAGTACAGTACCTTGATCTTCTTGTCTTTGTTGTGGTACCTGATGAAAGCCGCAGACGCCCTGCGCACAGATGACAAAGATCTCCGAAGGGGAGTCAGCCTGGATCTGCTTTCGGTGATCTATGGTGAGTCCCGTTGTTGGTCTGCTTGTTCCCTTTTTGGTTCCTTCACTTTCCGCTCAGCTCTTCACCTTCAGGGTGCAAGGTCCCATTCACAACCTGCCCTGGACTTAAAGCGTAACATGGGATCAAGCTCTTATCCCAGGTTGGTTAACAACCTGGTGAGAAAGAATTATCTTACTCATGAATGGACATGACTGTTTATTGAATGTCACCATGACGCGTGGTATTTGTTGCACTAAAGCGCTCTTTGTATGTTCATAAATAATCCTGCACTTTCCTAACAGTATGGAATGTGTGGCTCTGTGTGCTATTTTAATCAAAGCAGGTAATTTCTTTCTTTTTTTCTTGGTAATGAGAGTGACAGCTGAAAACTTATGATTTCCAGAGCCTGGGTTTCAAAAAGAGGAGTTTGATATGATCATATATGATTCAAAACAGGAAGAAAAAAAGGCTGTTGAGTCCATTTTTCATCACTTTCATCCAAAAGAGACAGACACAGTCAGGTGGAGCGAGTGATCAGTGATGATCCTTTACCGGTGTGTTTTGTATCAGAACTGGGTAAATGTTTTTGAATGTGATTGTGAGACATAAATTACCCTTAATTTGAATAACCATCAGAAAGGTTTGTTGTCAGTCACCCTCACTCTGCATCTCTCTCATCAACATCTCACAAAATGTGCAGCAGCGCTCTGTACAGGCCCCTCTTCTGCCTCATAATCAGGATTTAAAGTAATCTTTGTCATCCAAGCCTGATTAATTTTACCCTGCTTACAGTGTGTGTGTGTGTGTGTGTGTGTGTCTGCCACACTTTCTTTTTTGATACTAACACTGGGGACACTAAAGACAATTATTTAAAATATTGAAATTCTGCACATAGAAACGTTAATGAACCTTTGTTCATGTCATTGATTTATTGTTTGCATATTTATTTATATGTATTTTGTCAATGCATCTTTGCTCTGAAAGTCATGCCCAGTCTCTTTATACATGTATTCATAGTTTAGTCTATGGATTAACCCTCCCTTTTAACATCCACGTTACAAATGCTTTTAAACCATTTGTAAGGCTCTACAGGATAGTGTATCAATGCAATACCCAAGCATAGAGTGAACCTAACAGAAAGTAATGTAGTATAATATAATATATTAATATTTCACTCCAGTGTTGCAGAAAATTGTGAAAATATGAAAATAATTTTCCAAATGTCCAAAACGTTTCAGCTTTTTCACCACTGTGGGAATTAAATGAACATTTCCATCAAGCGCACGTACAGTTGCTTTGCTTCTTTTTATTCATTTCTTAACGTCTCCAATGTACAGTAGTGTTATTGGAAGATAAGATGACAAAAAGGCACAAATTCACAATAAAAGAAAGAAAAACAGGAGACAAGTTAACAGGAGTGAGAGAGCGAGAGAGAGAGAGAGAGAGAGAGAGAGAGAGAGAGAGAGAGAGATTTGACTTATGGTTTAAAAACAGTTTGGGTTTGTCAAATCATTTGGTTTCATATTCTGATTATAAATTGAGGAATCTAACAACAGATATCTATGAGATTGTCTCTGTTAAACCATGTCTCTCTCACAACTTTGTATGCTATCTTCAAATGGACCTACTGTCAGTATGTTTTCCAACAACCACGTCTAATTGTCTATGCGTTTTTTTTTAATTTATTTATTTTTTATCTGTGTGTAGCTTTAAATTCCAACCCATCCAGCACCTGGTTGAAGCTGCTCCTCAATGTAGAATAAACTCCCCTCTATCCCCACGTTACAGGTCGTAGGAGGGCAAAACTTGCATCGAGGCTCCACTTAGAGCTGACACCATCAGCTAATTATGTGGATCAATGAACTGACCCAAGCTGCCGTTATATATGCTCCTTTTCAGTAAGAGACGCAAGTGTAGTTCAGAGACTGACAACAGAGGTACAACAACACCCAGAACAAAAATATATATCTACACACTGTCCTGCCAGTGAGACGTGGTGGTCCCTGTGAGGGAGGAACGTGAGGAGAGGATACACTGATTTGGATCGTTGCTGCGATTTTAATATTTTTTTCTTTCCCCCCTCCAACTACAAACCACACAGCAACTCAGCTTTTCACTGCTTTGCTGGAGCAATATGTACGAAGGCGACTTTTTTTTTTTTATGCCAACATCTAATCCTTAAAATGTCTCCTCACCACTAAATATCAGCAACTCTAATTCTAACACCACTGTGAGTGTAACTTGGTCACTGAGATCTGTGATGCTGAATATTTAGCGACGGGACAAGATCAAGTGTCAAGAGGATGTGCTGTAGGTTTGGCAGGACAATCTGATCTATATATGTATGTTCATCTACATTAATTTATTTACTATTTACAAAGTCAATACATACAGTACATCCACAAATCTCCATGATTCAGTTGGTAGCCCCATCACAGACAGTGGGTGAGATGCTTGATGGACACAGAGAGAGGTGGAATGGTTGGACATCCAGGGCCGGTGTTTTTTAATTGTTTTTGTTTTCTTTCTTTCTTTCTTTTTTTTTTTTTTTTAAAGAGGAGGCAACAGCAACTGGCTGCAGTGACGTGTTCATGAACTTAATCTGACATACTGAGATACAAAGGACATGGGGAAAAAGCTTTAAAAAAAAATAAAAGTAATAGATTTGGGGTGGTTATAAAGGAGGTTTCACCAAAGCAAGTCTAAATTACTTGAACAGTTGCCAGTAATGCCCTGAGCAGTTGTCAATGGCTCTTTTAAAGCCTTAGTATCTTTATGGCCAATAAAAATACATTTGAGTTTGGATATATTGGCTACTGTGCTTGGGCTTAAGACAGAACACATAAATGGGATATACATATATATATAAATAGGCTTAATGACACTGCTCCGATATTATCATCTCGGCTGACAACAAACTGCTGTAAAACTGCTTTTTGTCATGTTGACAAAATGGTGATATGTGACTCATCATAATTCGACAGGATACGCCTGGAAGACTGATGTCAATGCTGCCCTCTAACAAAGATACACCTCACTTCTATGAGCATCTCAGGGTTCTGGTGAAAGATATAACAGGAATTTATTTGTCTGTAGTATTGCTCGGCTCTGTCCTGTCACAACTTAGACTCAACTTTATACGATTCTGAGCTACAGATTCTACAAGAGACAGACCAATACATGTTAAAATATTAACTAAATACAATTGCTTAAATATTTATTGCAAACTGGACTTTGTTTCATAATTGCCAATGGAAAGCCCTTTAGTGGAACTAGTGGAATTCATACTGTTTAACATTCAACAAGATTCCACGCAAGTGTGTTCTATTATGCTTTTGCTTATGACATGAATACACGTGTACATAAATTCTGTTTTAAATATAAGTTAAGTTATATTTAATTTAGTTTAGTGACTGGAACATTAACTAACTTCAACTCAACAGTTATCAGTTTAACCTCTTCTATTCAAAAATCTATGCACCTCACATGGATCAAGCTCCTACACTGATTCTAATTACCTGACGCTCTATGGCTCTTGTTTTGATCCAGATATATTAATTGCATATGGGTGAATTAAACCATTGCAATGATATTGGCCTGTTGCTTTCTCTTTAAAGTGTCCACACAGCTCGAAGATGTGGAAGGGGAGTAAACAGGATGGAAAAGAGGACAATAAAAGTAACAAAGTAATAAAAGGAGGAGGCCAAACAGACGTCAGCAAGAGGAAGGTTAGTGCCTGCTGCTATCACTCCTCTAGCTCCATTACTTCCTCCCTTCTTTACCCAGCCAGCATTAGATCTCTTCAAAAACACGCTACTGTACATCACTCATGTACACTCATGCATATACTGCAAAAAAAACCACACTACAAAGAACAGGCTTCAGATTCCAGCAGGGAAAAAAATAACTCGCCTCATCCAAAGACAAACACAATAAAACCAGCATTTAATAAATAATTCATCAACAACTTAACCATCCTTGACGTTCAGCTTGGGCTCTGCTATACTAAAACTGTTTTCAGGAACAAACAGTAGAGTAAGATAGATTTGCGATGATAAAGGAGAGACCAACATGTCATGGTAGTTATTGCTATCGCTGGATAAGACCATTTATCCACTGGAGGTGACTGGATGGGTGACAGGGCAAGATTAGATGCAGACTGTCGTTAAGTTTTACTTTCAAAGAACCATTTATCTATCTACAGCAAGTGGAAAAGAGCTGTACATCCATGATGGCTGCTAACGGTAAAATCACTGCCATGACAACGGGCGTCTGCAGTTAAAAAGAGAGTGAAGTGTGTCGACATAAAGACTGTCAGACAAAAAGAAAAGACACAGACTCTTTTATGGCTCGTCTACTGTGCATTCCCCCCTAAAGAGTGATACAGTGTTCTTTATCATTTTATAATACTTCCGTCTCTGTGTGCAGTGTATGTGTGTGTGTGCATGTGTGTGTTTGTGCGCTACTGTATCTTTAAATTCAGTTACTGCATCGACAAGCGGTCTGTTTGAACAACCTGATGAGATCTGAGAGCTGGAAATGAGCTGGTGAGAGAGAAATGGTGGGAAACCTTACAACACTACAGAAACACACACACTTACACACACACACACACACACACACACAAACAGAAGCGCGCACAAACAAACTCACAAAGCAGCAGAAAAGCCAATGAGTGCCTCGACACGGGGGGGGGGGGGGGTCCTGTCTGATACGACAGGAGTATAGCAGAGACAACATAACACTCTCAGCACAATCCCTACCTCAGAGCTACAGTTTGTAGACTTGCAAATTGATTTGAACAACAAAAGGAAACACTGCACTGAGCGTGACACAAACGGAGAGAAAGAAGTACTGTGACAAATCGAAAAAACAACGGAAAAAAAAAAACACAGAATCAAAAACTCAACACTGAGATACAGCTTGGTCTGGAAAAATAAACATCCACAGACAAACTTACAGACAAAATCATTTTAAAAACCCTGTTTATATATATTTATATATATATATTTATATGTATATATTTCAATACAATTATTCAGCTCCCCGATATATGGTATACTGTATATATACACCATTGAAATATCTTAAATAGAAATAAATCCTAAATTGCAGAGATAAAAGACACTATTCTCTGTAGTTTAGAACGGTTCAGAGACTGAGAGGACTGACTGACAAGATCTATAGTGTTGCTACTGGAGGCCTCAGAGCAGTTATTAAGATAAGGACACTGGATGGAAAAACAAATAGAGATGGACGGATGGGACTCGAAGGAAGTGGGATGTGGCGGAGGAGATCAGCTGAAAACTGGGGAGTTTACTGGGTCCAGGTCCCTGAAAACCAGACTGTACCGAGGGTGGGAGTTGGGTGAGGGGGCAGGGGTGGGGGGGTAACGAGGGAGGGGGAGGGGGGTGTGGGGTTTCGGACCGGCCGGTCAGATGTTGTGTCGGTTGGAACAGAGGGAGGATGTGAATCCGCTGGTGTCTGGGTACTCTGGTCTGAAAGAGACAGAGAGAATTAATGGGGATTATTCATCAGCGTGCTTTTCTGACATCCAATCAGATTTAGAAGTTGACCTACAGCAGCCGTACAGGTTTTATTTCAACCCACATTTTTGATCAACATTTTATATGAACAACGTATCACTCGCCTACTTGTAATATAATAGCTTACAGTGACAAAACCGCAGTTAATTAGTGTCAAACCCTGCAACCTCTCTCAGCTTTATGAAGCTTTTTAGAGAGACATAGACAGTGAACTGATTTTGTAAATACATAATCAACATACAGTGTATTTAAAATATTGACAGTGAGATGACCATGACATTTAATGCAAAATATTTCCCTTCTTCTCACCTGATGAGCAGCAGCATTCACGGTCCAACACAACCTCAGTCCTCTAGAGCCACCATCCCTTTCACCGGGTCCTTCACTCTCATCTGGTGCACACAGGACAAACGAATGATCAACACCAACACGTTTACTCTGTGTTTAAAACACATATTAGAAGAAATCTACTCTGTTCTTTCTGGCTCTGTCTTTTGCCTGACCTCATCTAGCTCCTTGCGCGTCTCCTCCTCCATGCGACGAATGTCTTCCATGTTCAAGTCAATCCACTTGTCGATCCAGCAGAACAGCTGACGGTGGAAATTAGTGAACAAGCGCTTCTCTTGCTGCGAAACAAAACAGAGGGATGAAGTCATGCGGTGGTTTGAAGAAAGAATTAAGTGCAAATGATAGAAATCAGTTTGATTATTAGACACGTTTGTTTTCATCCTGCTTTTACCCCGTCGATCCACTAGAGGCTGATGCAGCACACGCGCACAGCACTGTAGTGAGTTGTACTTTTCCACTGTTACCTCAAGCTTGCACATCACTGTATGTACTGTATGCGTGATCAGGATATGAGACAGTGTGGTAAAACTGAACACACGCACACTGCGAGAGCACCGTCGTGTTAAACAGCTGTCAGCAGCTTGACCTGTGGCTACCTTGGACGTCATACAAAGACGACAAACAAAGAGTGACAAACCTTTTGAATGAAGTTCTCGACTTTGTTTTGCAGACCCCACCACTTGAATTTGACAGTGACCAGTTTGTAGGCACACATGTGCGGGCAGTCTTTCTTGTTAGGAAGCTCCTTCTGCAAGTGCACCCGTAAACACACAGGCATTTTTGAATTATTAACAGATAAAATTGCTTAGGTATAAAATCTATATTTTCTTTACACATTTTTACTTCATCAGCTTAATGCAGGGTCGAAATCATGATTTTAGAAATACTTGAGTCTCTCTCTGACATATTTTGACCAGACAACAACAACAAAAAGTGTCTAAAACTTGATTTGTCCGTAAATTTAACTAATTTCCTGCTTAAATGGTTTTTCCTCTCACAACCAATAATTACATTGGACCATTTATATACAGAGTTAAGTAAATTAACGTGTGAATAAAATGTCCAGGTTGTCCAAGTACTTGAACACTGACTATATATCATAGTTTATAAGCGACAAGCATGAGCTGATGCATGATTTTTTACATCAATAGTTAACAGTAATGTGATTGGAGGTCTTTGTTCATCATGTACCTTCACATGTGTCCCTATAAACATTCAGTACCTTCCAGTCTGGTCCAAGAGGGCCTCGTCCTGTCTTCACTGACTTGTACTTGCAAGGATCTTCCTCTGGCTTGTAGTCCTGGAGACAGACAGGGGTAAAACCGAATGAACACCAAGCACGAGATGACATGGATGAATACGGATCTACGTAAGCTCCGCTTATTCACCTTCGGCTCCACTTGGGTTCTATCCGCAATGTCAATATAGACTACGTCCACCTTCTTCCAGGTTTCTGCATCCAAACCATGTACCTGAAACAGAACCACAGAGAACAGCTTGGTACTGGCACAAGTCTCTGCAGGAGGTGCACACATAGAACGGAGATGAGAACACAAGGCTGAGAGTAAACATATGATGCAAATGGAAATTTAGAAAATGATTTGTGATAGAATTCTCTGTGCCGCTTTTTTTTCCTCACAGTTTTGCATGTTCATTGCTTGTTCTTTTTCCATCATCATATCCATCGATACATAGAAATGCCCAGTTATTATGGCAGCCTATAACTTTGCTGTTGTTCCTGTGGGTCACGCACAAGAATCCATAGAGCAGATTTGCTTTAGAAGACAAGCAAACAGACTGTAGCAGTGGGAAATGTTGGCATGACACAGCAAGCGGTGGAGGAAATGGATACTAAACAAAAAACACCCATATAAGGTGAGAGATACAGTATATTATAATCAAGCATTAACGGTCATCCAAAAAACAACAACAAATTGCTTATTAATAATTCCCCATGCTGCTCAAACACACACATACACCTCTTCAGATCATCACAGCCTTCTACTAATTACATTTTCAAGGTTTCCCGTGTCGGGTTTGTGCCATGTCTCAATCTTGATCAGGAAGTTATCTTTCATATACTCGTTCTGCAAGGAAAAGAGAGAGAGAGAGTTCTGAGTGAAGACGTGGGCACAAAGTCTACAGAGTCACATGTAAGGAAGGGAAACAAAGCATAAAATGCAATTGACACAGATGAGTGTCCTGCTAACACACACACACACACACACACACACACACACACAGAGTAACGGTGTCTGACTATCTCTGCTGCAGCTCTGTGGCTGAAAAAGATCAAATTTCTTTCTCAACTTTCAGGTTCATTCGCTCCCTCTGTGGGCCACGGAGCGCGCTTTATGTCAGCATACGTGCAATTTGTAAGAAAAAAGAAATACTTACAGTGATAACTGGAGAGCCAGATGAAAGAAAGCACAGGAGCAAACAGAGAGAAAGAAAACAGATGATGCCGCTGAAGAACATATGAGAGCATTCACAGTGTTCGAGAATGTAGGGCAGTGAGGTCAAGGGGACCTACAATGGTGTGCCGTGCCTGAGTACTGTTCCATGTGTTAGTATGACAGATGGCTGTCAGACAGCTGGTAGTGTGACTGTTTGGGTCTGTGTGTGAATGTGTGTGTGTGTGTGTGTGTGTGTATGTGTGTGATCTCAGCCTGAAAGGCTCAAGTAATTGCATGGCTCTTCTCACTGGACATACAGTTAATTATTCAAGACTCCTTCAAGGTGACAGAGACCCAGAGACAGAGAGAGTGAGAGAGAGAGACAGACAGACTGAGAGACAGAGAAGGAGAGCTATACCAACAGAACCTCAATCAGCATCTAAGTCACCAAAATAAAAAAAAATAAAAAATTGCGTCAATTGTGTTTCCACTTTTCTTTTTGAATACATGTGCAGAAGACTTGAGTTTGGCATCGTTATTTGTTTAGTTAGCAAAAAAGATCCTTTTAAATCAACAGTCAGCAACAGGTTTGGAAGGCCTGGGTTGACTATTATCTCTATGTTCCTAATCTGAAATCCTGAATATTTAAAAAGGGGAGGGGGGGTTCAGTTACTATGTGTTTGATGTGATGGATGAAAGCCCGCAGTGGTGGAAGTTACATCTCATGAGTCTGTGTTCAGTAGATTAAAAGGTAGTTTGGAAGATGGGACTTCCTCCTGGGACCTCTTCATACAGATCGATGGAGTGCCTTTTAAGATTTCATCACCAAAAAATGTGTTTTTCATTTCATTGCGGGCTGACTCACTGACCTGTGTATGTGGTGCTTATTTTCCATTTATTTATCTTGTGTCTTGTAATAATTTTGACTCTTGTACCTCTGCAGTGATATGACACCTGCCAACCCTTTCTTTGAATGCCAACAATGTCAACTACGATTGTTATTTTGGTCTACAACTAAAGCTCACTGAGTCAGACACGGACAAAGTCGGGCTTTTTAACTATAACCCGTGCCACAGTTTGAAAATAATAAAGAAATATGCAGAAAGCTTCAGATGTATGTCACTGATCATAGCTGCTCTTCCACAGAGCTTTGAAAGATGACCCCGTGTGCGCTGTTGTGTGCTAGTGCAAGGCTTCTGTGTGGGTGCTACCTGTGCGACAGTATGGATATGCGTTCCAGGCTTTCTCATGGATGTTTAGAGCTGAGGATGGAGCCAACATTCTGACGAATGACGGCACTTTACTGCACGACAGAGAAGCGAGGAGAGAACAAACCAGGGTAAGTTTAATGGCAGGTGCAGCTTGGCTTAGCTCGGTGTTGAGATTCAAAGCAGGGGGAAACAACAGACCACTCCTTACCTCTGCAAATGGTAAATTTTGTGTGTGTACTGTCCCTTCTCTCCATCTTTCTCGTAGGGCTCATTTTTAAGCACCTCCACGCCTTCTCCTCCACCCGTCTCATTCTTACTGGCCTCAGCCACAGAGTACAGCTGGCCCACCTGGTACTGAAAATAAGGAGAGGGAAAACAGGTTGGACTGAGGTAGAAAGTGAGTTTAAAGGGAGGGAAAACTCCTCTGTTGATGGTGACAGTCGTCATGGAGATGAGTGAGCTTTGACAAACACATATAGGTTTCTTTTTTCATTGGCTCATCTATCTCATTCTTGTGGCGGATTAACTTTTTTTCTTCAGATCTTTTCTCCTGTTCTCTGAATACAATCTTGCCTGCACACTCTTGATTATCTTCTTGTCCTGTCAACTCTTTTGTTGCACCCTCTTTCACAGAACCGCACTGTCTTTCATCCCTTTCTTCCTCCCATTCCCCCATCTTCCTGACCCGGGTGGGTAGTTTAAACACAGGACAATGGCTCCATTCATTTCTTAATCACCCCTAATCCTCCATACCCTTTGCAAAAAAAAGGACCAGGGGGCAGACACACCACAACATGACAAAGGTGGAGCAAGTTGATGTAGTCAAAATCATTAGTTCGGGGAGATTACAGTGACTCATTCTATTCCTTTGTTAGTGTAAAACAGAATTCTGTGAAGAATACATAAAGGTTAGGTAGGAGTAGGTTTTATGTTTACACACATGACAAAGCAACAACGTGTCCTGTGGTCGACTTCATGACTTCGATATCTTGACAGAGGAAACTGACAATTAGAAACCAAAATAGATTTGACATTTATAAGTTTCCATTGTTAAAAAGTCATTAGTCAGGCTGAATGAATACAAGTAGCGTTTGTACAAGTCGATTTCTTTATGGCACACAAGAAAGTTTAACAGAGTGTCTCTCCACAGCGTCAAATGGTGATCAAATGTGAACCTTAGTCCAAGATTCACCTTTCAAGCGGTATTTTGAATTAGACCCACCAACTGTGTCAAACACGCTGATGAAACTGGCTCTCATGAGGGCTGCCCAATGAGAGGAAGACCAAGAGTTACCTCTGCTGCACAGGAGAAGTTCGTTACAATTTCCAGCTTCAGAAATCAACAATTGACAGCACCTCACATTAGAGCCCCCATAAATGCTTCACAGAGTTCAAGTAGCAGGCACATTTCAACACAAACTGTTCAAAGGAGACTGTGTGTCGCAGAGAAACCACGGCTGAACAAGAAGAAGAGAGCTGCTTGGGCCAGGAAACAAAAGAAATGGACACTAGACCAGAGGGAGATTTGAACTTTTGGTTCCAATCCGCTGTGGAAGAGTGAAATCTGGGACTGACTCTTAACGGTTGGTGAGGGCTTGGTGAAATAAAAGGCTGAAAGACAGACGCCGAGCCGGGCTGACTGCTGCTGGACTAGTAAGTAACATTAGCTGGGTGCTATGTCTTGTGTTGATGACCTTGCTTGATGTTCGGCTGTTAGCAAAGTTGTTGACTCGTATTTCATCATAAGTAAAGTAATCAGCTAAAGCTAAATTTGAGCTGAACCACAAAAATACCAATTTCTATATCATGTTAGTTTAAGTTTATTTCATAAGACTGAGAATCAATCAACTGATCGTCAATCGTCTCTTCTTTAGGAGTGGTCATTTTGATTGGAATTATTGATTGCACCTACGCAGCTTGTTTTAATAAACAAATTCAGTCCATGCATGGTTATACCTTCTTTCACAAAAATAAAATACTGATAAAGCTTTAGATTAAAATCAGCTCCTGGGACGACGTTAACAGACAATAAGTTCTCCAGGGGTTTCAACAGCTGGAACCATTGTGCAACAGGTTTGAAATCATTTTGATGCCACACTGAAACTGAGTAATCAGGTGGGTGATGTCTCTGTCATTTGTATGCCTGTTCGCACACTAGTGTAACATTGCGCTGCAGGTAAAATCACCTGAGGTACCACCGAGGGGTACGTAACAGTGATTTCACTCAGTTCCTACAGACTTTCCTGGTGGACAGTAAAGTCAACTGCTGCCAACTGTAGCGACTCTCAGGTAAAGTCAGCTCAGTTTGCTCGCCCAGACTGCGGGCTCAGAGCATTCAGGGAGTGTTATAGTGTTTGTCCCACAGGTGCTTTGGTCCACTGGGAAGAGGAGGAAAGAGAAGGGAGGGAGGAGAGAAACCTGGGTACACCGAGTCAGTTAACGTGGTATTTGTTCTGAGTTTCCGTCATCTGATCGTTTTCACTAAACTCACTGTCTGGAATTCACCTGAGAGTGCGTTTGTCTCTTCATCTCTGGCATTTGTCTGCGCAACTGTGCAACATGAGAGTGTGATACTAAACTCGATGCAAGGTTTAAGGATAAACTATGTTGTGGGCGGAATGATGGAAGCGGTTAGAGATAACTTATTTGCAATACAGGCCTGAACTGAAGCGCAAACTGCCACAGAAAGGAGTTTCACATCAATTTCATGTATGAATCACTTTCTAGTGTCAGACACCAGACATATAATAATGTAATTTTTCCAGAATTCTGTGCTCATTTCAGCGTCTCCAGTACATCACTTTTATCCAATGCCCAGGACGCTGACTGCAGTTTCATTATTATTGTTGTTATTATTATTATTATTATTATTATTATTATTATTATTATTATTATTATTAATAATAATAATAATAATAATAATAATAATAAGGTTTCATTATTAACAAGCGTTTTGTTAATGTTACAAACAGAACCTTTAAAGGTGAACACATATAAAAATTCGAGGCACAGACGCTTTAGTGACGGCAGGCACTTATGATTCACTTTTCCAAACACAGTGAACCACATAATCAGATAACAAAAGTAGAGCCTTGAGCAGTTTTAGCTAACACACACACACACACACACACACACACACACACACACACACACACACACACACACACAGGCACACTGAAATGAAACTTACCTCTTCCACAGAGATAGGAAGAATCACTCGACTGAAAGAGAAGATAGAAAGGAGGAACGTTACCAAAAATCACGAGTTGACAATCAAACCAAAATGAATAGAAAAATACAAACATGAATTCAAGATCCAATCGTTTCTGTTGGATTACACTGCTTCAAGATCAAAAAATGTTAGCTGTCCCTGTGAACAATCTAGTGATGTTACTTGTAATAAATTACAACCATCATTGTCTGACATTTATCATTCTTTCATTTGGTAATAATAAACTTTCTGTGTGACGTGGATTAGCCCGAAGCAATCCTGTGAGTGACACGCTGACAACGTGAACCGACATCTTCAACCATTCAGCTCGATACAGATCTGGACACCAGTTATCTGACAAACATGCGTCTTTTCCATGATGCTGACACGGAGGACTCGTCGGCTGAGCCGGACGATGACAACGACGTCAGGAACAATCAAACAGTTGTCCTGGCTTCCTCCAGCTCTGATCAGTGTCCCAGATAAGTTCCTTTTAGAGGAATGGACTGGCTGCACAGCAGATACTTTGACTTGTCAAAGCTTAGTGTCCCAGTAAGAGTGACAGTAAACCTGCACACACACAGCAGCAGGAATACACCCGTTTCCTGCCTGCTGTTGACAGCCTTGTGTGTTTTTGCCATTGTTCGGTATGACACATTATCCTTTATAAACTAAATGATAATACATGATAATATGATGTTAGACTGATAATACAATCTAACACGGATTCCAAACGGGGCAATAAAAACATCCTGTTATAATATGAAACTGACGTACTTTGACACTGTGACACTGAGTCATCAGGAGAGAATAAATGATCTATTCTCTGCTGCTCTGAGGAGAAGACGCTCCACTGAAGCTGAGAGATGAAAAACTGAGATGTGAAGTCTGCCCGGTCTTCAGGCTGAACAGTTCATCTGAAAAGATTTCCACCAGAGATCATACTTTTTATGAGAACAGATCTTTAATTAGCTACCCCTTATTATTATTATTGTTGTTATTATTATGTTAAATCGATTATTATAAAATGAAGACGTGGTGTGGATAAGATCACTTTTCGTGTTAGTTATTGTACAACATAGCAGTTGCTTAGTTTTTGTAGTGCCCATACATTTTATTTCATCGATTTTCTCATGATAACAAATTAATTTCATTTGTTTTGTTATTTATATATTTATGTCATTATTGAAATAACATTGTGTTATTAGGGCCAGTACAAATAAAGGTTGTTGTTTTGTTCTATTAATAATAATAGATAATAATAATTAATAATAGCAATATGTGATCACTACAGCGGCTGCTCTGCCCAGTCCAAACCCACTAGCTCTTGCTCATGATTCTTGGGTTATTCGCATATGTGAATATTTCTGATGTGCTTTTTAATCACATTTGCTGCTTTTTAAGTCTTGTAAGTGTTTATACATACAAAAAAATGCTTGCATGTTTCTGAAGCTAAACAGTGTTTGCACTGGACCTAAAACTGTGTAAAGTGATCTGCTGTTGGATTATTTCTTCATAGCTTAACAACGGGATCATTCATATATGACTAGCATGTTGCGTCCCTGCTGTTTTGTCCATATTTTGTTTGTGTCTGACATTTTTCTGTTTAACCACCGTGTTTACAAAAGAGTGCCGGGGAGCTGAGCTGACTAACAAATGGCCACAGAAGTTGCACACCACCAACAAAAATGATGACATCCATGCCAGCACTCCCTCAGAACGAGCCAAGAACAAATTTGTTTTTGTGCACAAGAAGTGGATGGCAGCAGGCCCAGTGCAACTCACGTACGAGATGACAGTAAAACATACAGTGTGCATATATGTTGCACTACACGAACAATGGAAACGGCAAAGACAAGTGAAAAATGACCCAATAATCCATTGTCAGTGAAGTAAACGTGAATTGTCAAATTAGATTTCCTCATTTAAGAGATGTAATATGGAAAACTTTCTGTAGCAGCCATTACCTACAGTGTCTCACTGAAAATCTATTGGACATGTGATGATCAGTGTCGATCCACAGTCTTTCTGAGAAGTGTTGCACTGGGTAAGAAATCCACTCCTATTCCCACTCAATCTTCTATATGTAATCTAATATCATGTAACAAACAAGCAGTGGGGAATAAGAAATGAAATATATATTCATATTAAATATAACACCTATGGAAAATCCATCTTAAATATTGATTTTGCCATTTGGTGTTGCAGCCCCCGGTACATTTTACAGATCTTCCCACACACGCACACGTTCCATACACACAGACACTTGTGCACATGCACAGCATGCAGCTCTGTTTTCGCGGTTTCGTAATGTATGCCTAAATTCAGATAATCCTAAATCTCACTTGCAGCTGAATGTAATCTGGGTCTGAGTCCAGGCCAGACAGTGGATGGGAGACCAGATGCTGCACGAGGAAGACAGAGACAGTGAAACTCTTCTTTAAAATGAAGTGAAGAATTCACACATCTCCCAGAACGCTTCTTCTGTGCACCTTAATATACTTAATAGAATTTAGGCTTCAGTCAAACAAGAATTATAGTGACTGTTAATGTTCTCTCCTCTCTCTCTCTCTCTCTCTCTCTCTCTCTCCTCTCTCTCTCTCTCTCTCTCTCTCTCTCTCTCTCCTCTCTCCCTCTCTCCTCTCTCTCATTCTCTCTCTCTCTCTCTCTCCTTGGTCTAGAGGTCTTGACAGGAAGATCGGGTGTCTCGCCGTTGCTTCAGAAAACAAACACCCCTCTTCTCTCCTGCAATGCACATCTTCTCTGTCCTCTCATCTTGTCCCTTTTTTAAAGTCTGCCTGTACTCATGCTGCTTCTATTCCATGCATTGCCTTCATCACATAGTATATATATATATGTTAAAGTGACCCTTATATTGCTGTTCACCTGCCAAAGCTAGTAGAAGTGAAGAAAAAGTGTACCAGGAGTGATTTAGGTCAGTGGTTCAGGCAAGCAGTAGAGTCTGTACAGAACATGGATCAATTCACTGCCTCTTGACTCCCATGATGGTATCTTGATGTGTGTGTGTGCATGTAGAAACCTCTTTGTGTGTTGACAGTATGTAGAAGTACATTCAGCATTTAATTGTGACCGATTTAATTAATTTCCAGGCAGACTGCTGAGACCCGGGCTCTCCCTAATCACTTCAGATCTTTTGCCATGCCATCACTCTGATCCTGAGGTTTTGTGTATGTGTGTGTGTGTGTGTGTGCTGGGCTTTTAATTGATTAAATGCATGTGGTGAAGATATTAAGACAGTAATGAATGCTGATAAATGTACGGCCATTTAAGCCAGACACTGACAAATATAGATTCTTCAAGCAGCAGATAGTGTTTTTAGGCTGAAGCGTGCAAAAAGCTGAAATGTATGCAGAGTTACAGCAGCACAGCTTTGACAGAAATGCAATAAAAAGACACGAGTCACTGAAAATGGCAGAAAATGAGATACATTTGAGTTTTTCACAGAAGCAGTTGCATGTAAGACTACACTGCAACGCTGGGAACGTGGATGAAGCCCGACTAATGACTTTTTACAGGTGGGTCACTAGTTCCTGAAGGCAAAATGAGTCTGCTGTAGTTCAGTGAAGGAAGCAGCATCCCTGTCTGAAGTGGACAAACGTGACTCATGTCTCAGATTTTTTTTGTCTATTTGCTCGTTTGTTTGTTGGAGGCCGGTGTCATCCCAATTCATCTGCAATCCACCGGCCTTACCCTTCTTCAAACCACCAGCTGATTGTGAGCAGGCCTCAGTCACCGAGGCCTGCACAAGCGGTGTGTTCAAGTAACCAGTCCAAAAAAGACTCAATCTTCAGCTTTGCACGCACGATCCTACTTTACATGCCATCCCCTCCCTCCGGCCCCAGCTGTCACATTCGCAGATATGTCCGACTGGTGCGTCAAACCTCGCCAGGGGCCTCTATTTTAAATTTATTTTTATTTATTTATTTATTTTTACTAAAAATTTGAAACCACCTCCCCAACCTGCCCGCTCCCACCCGTTCTCCCCCTTGAGCGTCCCTCCACCTCTCAGACTCTGTCCACACAGCCTCACTATCTCCATTCCTCTGTAGGTAAATGCCGGAATGCTCCCATCATTCGTTTCACCTTCACCGCGCATCAATAACATGGCCACAAGCGGCTTACAGGGATGGACGCTGGCACGGCACGACATAGCTCGGGCTTAGACCAGCCATCTCTACCTCAGCACCACCAGTCCTCACTAGAATCCGTCATATTAGCATTTTATCACATAGAAAGCCTCCCGATCTCGCCTGAGGGCTGGTGATGCACGATGTGAAGGGCACAGCCATGCCTGCGCCGGCTGCTGATGCAACCACATTATACCACGTTATTATCTCTCGGTTTATTCGGTGGATGCTTTGGGGCTGATGGAGGGTCGTTTGCATAAAAAGTGATGTCGGACAGGGAGTCAGGCAGACGCGGGATGTCGACATCTCCCTGCCCGCACTCTTGTAATTCCATTCTCGGGCGACTGGCCACAATGTCAGCGCTGCAAAAGCCAAGATGAATAAAAACGCGTACCCAGTCTCCTCTCTGTCACACACACACACTCTCACACACATGCACACACGGCTACTTACAATTCCTTTATGAGCATTTTTTTTGGCGGTGCAGTTTATCCCAGAGGGAAGCTGCTCAAGTACAGGTCCAGAAACAGGGTCGTTCCCTCCCTCCGATAAGTCTCTTCTTTCTCCGCTTGCTTCTCTCCCACCTCTCCCCCTCTATGTCATTCTACCTCCACAGTCGCTTATTTTCTTCAAATTCACTTCCTGATCGGGGCCGCGGCGCGGCGTTGCTGTTGCGCGCAGAACACCGAGGCCTGTGCGCACAGACTCCACACAGAAAGGGATGGTTCAGCAAGGGTGGCGTGTGGTGATGCTGGTGGATTCATACATTCTAGATGATTACTGAGTGTCAAGTTCAGCCATCATATATTATAAACATACCATAAATGTTATCTGTTTATATATATATATATATATATAGGCACGGATTACGCACAATTCAGATGATTTTGGACAATTTTGAGCAAAAACGCGAGAGTAAAATAAAATAAAGTTAAAAAAATAAAGTTGTAATTCGAACTGTAGATTAATCTAAACTCCCAGAGAAGCTGCTGAAACTAAACACAGAGCAGACAAAACACACAGGTCAGACTTATAGTGAAGTATATGTTTTTTATAGAATCATAATCAATCATCACTAATCAATGAACACGTTAGATCAGCTGATGTTAGATCGATATAAACTGCAATAAATGCGCCATGAGAAGGAATGTAAGCTGTGACAGATGGATTTGAAAGAGTAGGATAACTTCACATGAATGATCCATTAATAAATAAATAAATGCTAAACGAGTTCCTTTGAACCATTCGTCCTCAGAGTGTGCAACGCCCTCTGCGTCATCACAGTCACGGTGACGTAGAAGCGTGGTTATTCACATCAGAGTCTGTATGGACATGACGCGGGGACCATCGCCGCTGGCGCAGACACACTGTGCGTTAAACAAAGTCCCTGAATGTAAGAAATGCCAACATTTGTACTACTTACATATATATATACGTGTGCATGTGTGTGTGTGTATGTATGGATCATATGAATTACATGATGAAAGCGCGTGCAGCCGTCCTGATAAATCCACGCAGGAATTAAAGGCTGATCTGTATAAATCTCTCGAGGACCACGGAGGACCACCTGACCAACCCACGGCTCTATGTCATGGTGTTTGACGCGTGATGCGATGACACGGCGTCACAGCTCCCCTAATCCGGTCCCACGTCCCGGAGAGCTCGCGGGATGAGCGTGCGTGTGCGTGAGAGAGAGAGAGAGATAGATAGTCTAAAATTATGTAACAGCGCGCTGCTGCTGTATTTATAGCGCATCTGTATCCGTCTGCCAACATCCGCTTAACATCCGTCTGTCTCCTCATCTCTATCTATCTATCTATCTATCTATCTATCTATCTATCTATCTATCTATCTATCTATCTATCTATCTATCGTTGTAGTCACCAGTTGCAACCATAAAGGTTGTCAGCATGACTTCAGTCAGGTTTAATGCCATGAATCTAAAAATAGCAGCTTTCCATTATAGTTCCTCACATAGGCAACTTGACATTTAGAATGACTGCATATGTCAACAGGAAGTTACATCATTTCAACATTTGAAATATCATAATTTAGAGGTCGAATTGTTCATATGAGTGGCACACTGTTTGTTTTACAGTTTAGAAGGCAGTGCTCTCGTGTTGTCTCTTTGAACTGCTGAACAAACCAGAGGGAGTCGACCAGCAGCAGCAGCAGCCCCAGCAGAGCTCCAGCAGCCTCTGTCCCTGATGTTCTCTGATCTATTCTCAGGTGACGAGAGGGGCTGAGGTGTCAGGTGATAACCATCTGCTGGAGTGCAGTATCAGGTGGCAGAGCGGAGTGCTGACAGACCTGCTAAAAACCAAACATGTAGTGAGAGTGTGCCGGTGAACATCTGGTGGAGGAAAAAAGTGATGTCTCCTCCGAACGAGCTCTCTGCAGAGACAACATGTTCTTAAACGCTCTTAATGCATCACATCTGAGTCCTCTCTGGAGCACTCATGTTGAGTGAAAAGCGTGCATTTGCACAGGAGTCTGCGTGGTTATGTTTCTGCAGGTTTGGTTTAAATGTTTGGCAAATGAGTGTGTTTCAAATCAAAAAGTCAGAACTACAATTCAGCTGCAATGAAGCCCCAAAACCTGAGCCTGGATCTTCATTCAGTGTGATGGCTGTCAGAACACACCACTACAGTAACACTGACCTCTGCTGGTTGGTTGAACAAAAACATTAAACTGCATCAACTGTCAATTTGTTCCTTTGTTGAAATCATACCTCCTTTTCTCATGAATATAAACACAAACTTAAAAATATAGGAAGAAATGACAACAACAGGGACACTGCTGTAACCTCAAAACTGCCTAACAAGAGATCATTATAGGAGCCAGCTGCAGCCTGATGACAGACACTATTGGTGTGCTCACATCTTCATTTTGTAATTGAGATTGATGAAGTCTCAGAAACGAATAAATCTGAAAAACTGAGATATCTATCACAAAGATAGCTTTGCAAATCAATAACATTCCTTTTTTAATGAATGCTCCATAGCAATAACACAAGTGAGCCCTGTGCTTGAGAACTGGGTTAACCCGGGAGAACTGTCCTTTTATAGTGTCACCGTACTCAGAGGTGAGTGTTAAATAGCCACCGTTTCTGCGGCCAGGTAAGAATTACACAGATACAGTTACACTGACACATATAATGTAACCCGGTGAGACGTGAAAAAAACAAAAAAAAAAAACATTTAAAGGCATCAACTCATTTTTATTAACCTGCACAAATTCTTCCGTATTTTGCACAACGAAACCTCTCTACAAGAGCTGTGTGCAAACGACAGACATGTGAGGCACTGTCAGCACAGCGCGCCTTAGAAACATCATGAAATTTATAGTGGGAGGGAGAGAGTGTAAAATAAAAATAAATACACATATGAAGGCACGTAGGCATTGGGAGAGAAGTGCTGAAAGGAGCTGATGATGTGTGAAATGAAAGGGGTTTAACAGGGTATAAAGTGCTGAATTTCTCTTGACAGTAGCGACACAAACTGAACCAAACACTCTAAACTTTAAACTCAGGTGTCTGAATGATGATGATTTGATGGAGAATATTTAGTGAACGTTAAAAAAAAAACAAAGGGGGGGAGGGGATGTGAAAAGTTCCAACATGCAGCCCGCTGAACAAATCTTCTCTTTTACACGATACTTGTATATTCAAACAGCATCTGTGGTGAACTAAAAGTACAAAAAGAAAACTAAAGAAAGCAGGAAAAAAACAAAATAAATACTCCAAACACACATGAACATTTTGCCTTTAGCAAAACGTACCGGTTTGTTTGACGTCTCTCTCCTACAGAATGCAGCCCCAAAAAGTTTCATCCAGCAACAACAACGAGTCACTATGACTGCTCTTCTCTCCTCACTCATTAATGCCATTTAGTCCCACTTACCTTCCACCGTCTGTCTTAAAATCTAGCTGATGAACAGATAGGTAGCACCATGTGATGGCATTTACAATCAGTATAATTTAAACACAGTAAACAACGACGAAAAAAAAAAAGACTCTAATAAAAGCTATGTTGGTGGCTATTCATGGTGCCAAATTTTCCTTTTTTCTGCTCACACGAGGAATATTGAAGCAGTCTTATGTGGAAAGCAGCTGCACCGATGTGCCGCTCAGAGAGGAGGGAATAAAAAGACAAGTCAGAGGGTTTGGGGGGAATGCAGAGGGCCGATGCCTCTTTCCTTTCACAGTCTTTCCTCTGTTTTGTTCTTCTTTTCCCCTCCACGTTTCACTTTCCTCCTCCTCAACGAACGTCCCATGGACGGTTTCCGTGACAACAGCAGCATCAGCTTATCTCGGGTGGGATTTTGGAAAATGGATAAGGCGGCACGTTTGTGTGTTTTGTTACAAATTATGCATCATGTTTAAATGTGATACTCTATTGTTCTTCTGTATGCAGGTATTACCAAATGTTTCAGTAAAAAAAAAAAAATCTTTCTTCATCATCTTCTTCATCTACTTCTCTCTAAACATAGGCCTCAGGGATGTCAGAGCCGTTGATTTTGATGTAGATCTTAGCGTTGTCCTCTTTTTGCTGTTGTTCTTTCTCGAGCGTGCGTTTGTAGCAGATCAGGTAGAGAGGCAGCAGGAAGCCCAACATACTGAGAGCAAGGAGTCCAATATTGACCTGGAGGACAACACAACAATTAGCCATGCCAGAAAGGGTTCATCTGTGCATGTGTGTTTTTAAATGTGTGTGTGTGTGAATTCATACCCAGAATGGGTCTCCCCCTAGGGGTCCCATCATAGCCAGGAACAGAGGTTGCTGCAGTAGAGCAAACACAGCGCTGACCAGAGACTGCATTCCTGTTAGACTGCCAAACTGGGAGGAGGGAAACCTGCAGAGACGGGAGCAGTACATTTAGTTTTGAAGTTTGAAACTGTTTCAGAAGAAGAAAGAAGACGAAGAAGACGAGTGTAAGAGTCATTGAGACTTACACAGCAGCGTAGAGGCCGCCAACAGCAGAGTGAATGAATCCTCTCACCACAGTGTGCAAAACGAATGACACGATCTGAGAAAGATGAAAATAAAAGAAGTCAAAATTTACATTCATACTTTATTGACCCCCAAATTAATAGAAATATGCTTTCTTGCAGAGAGTTGCAGAGAGTTGAACAGATCAATACCACTGTCGCGTCTGACTGTTAAATATGAAACGACTACTACTATGAAACTGGGGGCGACAGCTACCCTGACTCTGTCCAAAGGTAACAACATCCTACTACACCTTCAAAGGTTAAATAATCAACACAAATTAATTAAGAATAATTAAATCTTGTTTGGTATTTAGTGGACATATCCAGACTTACATAGAGTATAAGGTTATAAAATTCTACACTGCTTATAAATAAATAGTCAAGATCTTGAGTCCTAAGAATGATCTTCAAAAGATGCAGCAATGACTTTGTCAGCTGTATCCCTGACGTGTGGCGCTCACCTGCAGGGGGAGATTGGGCACGAGGCAGGTGATCCCAAATCCCACCAAAAGGAGGTTTGTGAGGATGAATGCTCGCAGGGCATTTGTCACCTTCTGGGTTTTTTTGTCTCTGCGCTTTGTCTTTACTTCCCCCCTGGACGTCATAATCAGACAGAAGAAAGAGAGATAAGATTTAATCCATAGTTTTTTTTATTCATCAAACAAACAATCGATAAATGCCTTTTAGAAGAGAAAGCGGTTAAGGCGGTCCAAGGAACAGCTGGAAGTTGACTCACTTGCTGAAGGGATCCTTTTCCTCACCGTCATCACAGTCCTTCAGCTTCCAGTCCATGATCTGACCAATCACAGGGGTGGTCATCAGGCAAAGCAGCTGCAGCACACCAAAGATGGAGGAGTACAGACCCACTGAAAGAGGAGTCAGGGCAAGGATGAGAAGGCTGAGGTTGTAAAAAAGTGCAATGAATATTAGAAATTGAGGAAAAGTAAGGAGGGTAGAGGTTATAGAGAAGGACAAAAAAATTGATAAGATGGAGGGTTCAGGACCTATTTCTACTCGGTTAATGACTATGACAGTACAGTTAATTATTAGTGCTACAGAGAATATGGGAAAAAAATGACTGTTCAAAAGTTCTGGGAGGATTTATGGCCAGGGGAGTAATGCTAAATGAACAGAGCGTCATGTGAGACTGCTCATATGAGCATGTGCTTAAGGTCAAAGTTAGTTAATGTTTAGTACAACTAATGGTACTTAGTGGTTTCAGATTCAAGATGAATGACAGCTGAAGGACTGGGTTAACAGCCAAGGTCAAACAACACCAACTATGACGAAATGTTAGAAAGCAGTGGTGGTGGATCTCCGGCAGCAAACCTATACACGACTACAGCTTCAGTTCTAACTGCTCCAGTAATCTACTGATACAACTATAGGATTGCAGTCTTACCAACTTCCATTCTCTCCACTGAAAATTCAATGAAAAATCAAAGTCCAATCAAAGTTACTGAGCGGTTCATGACAGAAAAAACAGCAAGAAAGTTCTCAGGTTTCTGCACACACACATACAGAAAGATAGTACAAACAGAATGCATGGAGACAAACCTGTGTTGAGGTCTCCGTCACTGAGAGCCTCCAGGACGCTGTTCATGGCCCCCATGTAGAACAAGAGACGAAGCTGAGTGACGGACATGGTCACCAGGCTGAGCAGGAACATCGGGCTGCTCATAGTTTTCAGGAAGGACTGGGCTGCAGGAGGGAGACAGAAATCAGACAGAGGTAAATGACAGCCATTAGAGTGAGAAGGACAAAGAGACGGGGTCGGGTGCGTTTGTGTCCGGCGCACTTACTCTCTTGTTTTGGCTTGCAGTCCATTTCCAGGTCCATGGTAGAGAGGCACAGTTTGTGTCCATCCTTGGTGGCCAGCTCCTTTTGCTTCAGACTGTTGCCCACACTGAGACGGCGGCCCACTGTGGTCACTTGGTGGTAGAACTGCTTCCCTGTGATTTTATGGTCAAAGCCGAGCCAGCTGAACTTGATCTTCACACTGAGAAAGGAGACGAATAAAAGAGTGTGTGAGGAAAGAAGATGAAGTGACAAGAGAGGAGGCCATGGAAGAATAGAAGAGTCATAAATAGTGACATAGAGGAATCTTGTCCACTTAATACATTTTTTCTGCAGGGGTAGGCATTTAAAGGACGTGTGATCTTCAGACAGACTTTGACCTGGCAGCAGTAAACTGCACTGCCAGTAGTTAACTGTAGTAAATTGCACATTTTGGCACATATTACATAAGTGTTGATGGTGATGACTAGTGTATATACTTAGAACATACAAGAGACTGCTATTACTTCATTAGTCCAACTAGTTTTGCCTCTAAATCTTTACTATCAGTGATCGCTGATACTGTGGGACTGTGGGAAAGGCTCCATGAGAGTGGCTAGTCTGTTTACAGAAATGAAATAGAGCTATAGACTTCAGCCAGACGTCCTCTTGTTGTGTTATTGTGTGCTATCTGTGGTACTAACGTGTAGTCCATGTCATCTGGTCCTGGGAAGGGTTCCAGTGGCCAGTTGAAGAAGCAGTTCAAGAAGACCAGTCCAGCGCAGGCGGCCCACACAACCAGAATAGTTATGAAAGATATGCCGAGGTCATAGATAACCTGAACACGACAAAACATGAGCGATAAATACAAAAAAAGCGAGGAGACACAGGAAGACATCATGAAGACTGAGCTACACACGAAGTGTCATTGCAGGTGTGTGATGTGCCTACAGTCTGTTACCTTGACACCAGGGAAGGTGACAGCAGATGAGGCATAGGAGCCAATCATCAGGGCGAATGAAGGTGGAACGGAGGTCGCCAAACATGCTTGGCAGCTAGAGGGAAAGAAAAGGAGAAAGAGAGAACTTTTCTTTATTGTACTCTTCAATTTAGTGCCAGCGAAATGAGATCCATCCCATCATGTATGTACGTATAAAGGTTAAAGCATCTGTTGCCAAGATCACGGGGATCTCAGCTGCAGCGTAGATGCTCTAAGCTTGAGGACGGAGGCGGACTGGGGACACGGCGAGGATGGAGCCTACTGACACGGGGGTCAAAGTGGACAGTGGGAACCAATTAGCATGCGCGCATGGCTCTACAGAAAGAACATCAGAGGAAAATAAAACACGAGAGAGCGACACAGAACGCCAGTAAACGCGGTACGAAGCGGCGTCCCAGCTGTCCGACGCACGACACCTTCCCTGAACAGCTGAAACAATCAGAGGGGGTGACTGAGGTGAGCTGACATTTTCTCTGTCTTTACTCCCGTTTGAGGAAAGAGAGCAGAGAGGAGACAGTGGGTGGCAAAACATCCAAATACAAAGGCATTCACAAGCTGTTCTGTTTTCAACAGACTGAGCAACAACAAGCACATTCTATTACATAAGACCGGGGAAGCCGAGGAAGAGGCATGTGTGTGTGTGCTAAACTGATAAAGCATGCACAGTGATCACCCAGGTTATAGTACTTCTCAGTAATATCATTAGAGCCACTTGGGAAACTGTTCCATTAGATTTTGAAACAGATACATGAGCAGCGGCCGGACAAACCTGATGGGAAAAGGTGACCTGACAAGTGACACTGGCAGGGAGCCAGCGGTGGCTGCTGAGGGCAGCTGAGCATTACCCAACACCCCTCAGCTGAGACTGAATCGCTGAAGGCCTGAGGTGGAGTCATGATCAAGGAGTCAAGGAGCAGTCTAATGATTAACCCAACGCTGAGGCGTTCACATGTTGTAAATCAGGATGAAGTGAAAGGTGGTATGAACCAAAAACATGGTTTTATCCACACACTCCATGAGGCCTCCACGACCTGAAGTCTACATGAAAAGAGCAACAAAGCCCTAAATTATGGTTTTACTACATGGCTGACATTCAGGCCTGTGGTGGAAACCAATGAGGAATTTAGGTAGATGCAACAAACACCTCATGAATGATGATGTGCATCACAGTAACAGCCTGTGGCGGTATAGAAAAGGGGCATTTTATTGGGAGATTTACTGGAGTAGAGCCCCTCTCTAGTGAGCAGAGTCTCCATGGTACAGCCCAGGACTCCTATATGAATCGTGGAAGAGTGAACTGATGGCGAGGGGAGGGGAACAGGAGGATGAAGAACAGCGGGGAAAGAATGCAAAGGAATGGAGAGGGGATGAACCTGTGAACCCTGCAACTCTTTAAGAGAGCATCAGTGTTTTTCTGTGGTGGGATCTTGACCAATTCTACACCTCAGAGTCTGTTTACTGATCTGGGGGAGTATTACTACATGTGCTGATGCGGTTTGGGGCTGAAGAGTTTCACACCTGAACATCCGACTGATCTGCTGGGGGTCGGGAGTTGCATTCTGCATAAGGTTTGACAAGGAAGAAGAATGTGTGGAATAAAAAAAAAAAGATGATATCTGTTTCTGCTGCATCGATTTGGATACTCCTATTTTTAAACTGTCTGTTGTGTGTTGTTTTTCCAAACAGAATGAATGGGACACTGATTCTGAGGTGTCGTGATTATGTTTCTGATTGTCCTGTTCTGCTCCTGGTTCTTTTTTTGTCTTTTCACTGCAGCTGCAGCTGCCCTCTGAGGGCTCATTATTCCCTTTTGAGAGGGATGCTGCATTGCTAGTTGTGCTTCAGCACATTCGTTTTCCCATATTAATCTGTGATTTGCACATTACAGTTAGTCTATCATGACTGCTTGCTAAAGCACAATACTCAATGCAGTAGAAGGTAATAAAGAAGCACTGCGTTGTCTCTCTCCAGTCTCCAGTCCCGGCAACAACCTCCCACCCCCCCGTCACAGAGTGCAGTGTAAGAAGCCAAAAAAACACCAAAATGAATGCCAAAATGCCAGACAAGAGGAGGGAGGGTGTGCCGGCGGGTAACCAGGAAACTATTATAAGAGAGCTGTAATAATGAGACAAAGACCTATCACCTAACATTGGTAGGTGCAAAGGCTCGGCAGCAGAGGACTACACTGAACACACAACCGTGCACATACTTACTGTGAGAGAGGTGAAGGTCATGCACATGCCGCCAAAGCCATTGAAAGTCAGGGCAATGAAGATAAGGACAGAGAGCTCTGCAAATGACAAAGACGTTACATCACAGGCCTGTCAACAACCAAACTACTGCACATTGTTGCACATACATCAGCAATCTTTAAAATGAACTTACCGTTTGGTTTGTAGGCTCCATAAGCAATGAGAAGACAGGACAATCCAAAGCACGTGCTGAAAATACATGATCACTTTTTAAATGCTAAACGTATTCCCAGTGCGATGGAAGTGAGTAGAAATGTGTTCACAGAATTAAAAACGACATTCTTCCAGAAACAACATCATGGTTCGTCCTGGTCTTTACTTACCTGCCCAGCAGTCGTAGTTTGCGAGGCCCATATTTATCCATGACAATCCCCAGTGGCAGCGTGATGGCTGAGAGCAGGAAAGAGCCCACTGTGAACGCCAGGTTCAGCATCTCATCCTGCTCTTTACAAATCAGCCAGCCGTTCATCCTCAAGGGCCCGTCCATAGGGACCAGGGGCCTCATCTCCACTCCATCTCCCAGACCAACCACGGCATCCTCGGGTTCATAGTACTCATACTCGGCTGATGGAGTTGTCAGTGGTTGGGACAGGTTGTAGCTGTAGCTGGAGTTACCTGAAGAACACCAAAGAGGAAAATATGCTGTCAGATGAGATGTCTGATGCACTGAAAAAAAAAAAAACGGTGTGTAGATTTTACAGTGAAAAACTGCCAAACCATGACAGTAAAACTGGGCTTCATATTTAGCCTTACTGATGGCAGTTCTCCTTATTCACAGGATCCTAAGACATCAACATACAGTGGCTAGATGCAGGAGAAGTGTGTAGACTACAAACTCATGTACAGTAAACGTCGTGTCAGGAACCGAGACATAAAAAACAGTACAGTTCACAGAAATATTCAAATCTGTCAACCTGCCTGTAGTTGATTATTATTGGATGTCATTTGAATTTCATCAGCATGTTGGATTACCGGGGATAAAAAGCAATAATGGTAATAAACTTCACATTATCATCAGAAATTGCAAGGAGATGACGTGAGAAAGGCAGAGTGCAAAGATTAAGTGAAGGAGAGAGGGGAGCAGCAGTCTAGTGGTGATTTAGACCTCTGTGGTATCAGCCAGCTGACGTCTTTGTAGTCACCGATGCAAGTGTTGCATGTGTGGCATCCCTGCGTGAAACACTGCGACACGACAACCTCATACAGGAAAAACACTCTGCAGCGAAGCTGAAGGGAGCAGCTGGTTGGCAGAGTTTAAGTCTGAGTGGGCACATAATAGTATGTTGTGACACGATGTGTCGTAAGAAGGTTTGATTGGGTAGGATGCTGCAAAATGAACAGTTTACAAGGTTTACAACGTACACTGTTTCATCCTCAGCCTCAAAGTCTGAGGAGTATGTGCTTTGCTTAGCCGTGTCCAAAGATAGCTGAAAACTCCCTCGTGTCTCATGTGTTAGAACACATGACAAATAACTGCAGATTAAACACTTTGGCCAACTTATCTAAACTTATCTAAAGTGAGGCAGCATTATGGCAAACCCGGCTTTACCACGTGCTTTCTCATACCCGCTGACCTACCCATATAAACAGCTTTAATATCTCTGCTGCATGTGCAAAGCCTAATCAGCACCGCATCGTCTTTATCTTTTTCCGTCCACCATTTTGTTTTTACTGTCCGATTTCTACTGTTCATCACTTTGCTATCAGTCCTCTCCCCCTCCCTGTCCCGTATCAGTGGACTTTCAACTTTCATATTATTACCAGTAATAAAACCGCAGACCTCTCTGCCCTTCTATCACATGTCACATGCCTGAAAAGAGCTGAGCTGGTGCTGCTGCCCTCTTACATCATCAGAACGAAGAAGATAAGACGTGCGTGGCAGGGCTCCAGGAAGTCCAAGCCTCCAGTTGTGGATGCTCAGTTGCTACTTAAAAGGTGGAACATTTAATTTCCTATAAACTGCTGTACCTTTGCTGGTAAACCCGACTGGAGTTGACCTTGATTGTTGAGTTTTAGTACATGTTTCTAGTGATTCCGTCGTTAACTCTTAAGGTCAAAGTAATTCTCAGATAAGAGTTGCATCACTTGTAGATCTAATGTAGATTAATAAGGAAGGTGGTGCCAGACGGTTGAGAAAACATCCTCCTAGAGATCAGCAGTCACAACTGTGTAAACTCCCTGAAAGATAAGGCGGTTGCTGAGATTGGAAAACCGAATCCAGCCGTTAAGTTAGTGCCTGTCAGATTAGCAGGACTCACCACAGTCTGGACATGGGGCACGACACAGTGTCACCTGAGGTCCGAAGGACAAGTCTGACCTGATTCCCCTCTCGTGTTGCCTTTTTGCTTACCGTCTTCCTCTGGACCTGACAGGGGGTCATTGTGTGCATCAATTCCACCTTTGTACTTAAAATCACAAAGCACCTGTCTGACGTTGGGTTACAGTGAGGGACGAGGAGCTAAAGAAAGCTAAAGCTAAAGAGCTAAAGCTAAAAGGGCTTTAGAGATGAGCTGAAGCTCTCTGTCACTGGTTTATCAGTGAAACTGAGTCTGCCGCCGTGTCTTCAGTTTAGTTGGAGCCACCAGAGACTTTAACTCAACTTTGGACCACTTGCCAACTCACAGCCCTGCTCTCTCTTTAACTGTAACTGATCAGATTAGACCTTCCGAGTCTCTAAAAAGACAGCTCATGAAACTGCCACAAAAAAAAACACTTATTCTTCTCAGAGAATGGGGGAGGCAAAAAGGCAGCAGTGTTAAGTTACGTCTCTTGAATACCCCCCCCCGCCCCCCTTTTCTTTTTACGCTCACTGACGAGGACACTCACTGACCAATTCTCATTTTAACAGCTCATTGTGGGACATCGCAGGACACATCACAAGATGATTTACAACAGATCACAAGAACAAAAGGAAGGAAAGGAATGTGACAGTGCTGCGGGGACTGAAGGAACCCCTTTGTCAACATGATAATACAAAACAGTTTGTGACTCACCCTCTTCGTTGCAAAGGTAAGAGTAGAAGCCCTCTGACTTGAGCATGATGAGGAGCGATCCCCATCCCAGCAGCACAGCAGAGAACAGCAGATTCTCAATGATGGCAGTCACTGCCATCCACCAGCGCCTGGCAAACGCTGTGGCCAGAGTCGGAGGCATGGTTGAGGGTAAGAAACGAAAGGCAGAACCAGGAGAGAGAAATGCTAGAAAAAGAAAGAGAGAGAGAGGGAGAGAGAGAGAGAGAGGGGGCCAGCAGAGGACAGAAAAGAGTAAGCTGGAAGCACAGAGACAGCCTCTCTGACTGACGCTCGGGATGAAGGATCACTGATCACTTATCTGTGGAGAGAAAGGCACAAGAGAAGGGGGAGGTTTTATAGTTAGCCTATCACAGAAGTCACCGAAGGACAGGAAGGCTCAGGTTTTATAAGATCACTAAGATAATCCCACCTGAACCTGACTGAGATTGCGCGATAAAATGAAGTGAAAATGAAGCTGCGCTCTGTGTGAACTCTACAAATGTTTGTTTCAAAACTGTTTGATTAATTGAAACCCTCCCCTCTAATTAAACACAGAGGAGAGGTAAGAATAACTAATATTAACGACGGTGGCGAATTATTAACCCTCCCTCGCTAGTGCAAAGATCATTACATCACTCTGCTGCAGGGACAAAGATCTTACATCACAAAGAAACTAATAATGTTTCATTGGCATCGGTGCAAAAAAGCAAACTGGTCCAAACTGGATACAAATGGGGCTCTCTCACCCCTTCCCTCACCCCATGCCCACCCCTCTCTCCCCTGCACAACCCTTACATGTCCTCTCAGGCCTCAACTGCTACTGTCCTCTGCAATTACTGTGCTGCATCAAAACATAAAGACATGCCAGACAAACAATAAACAAATCAGTTCACACAGCCACGCTCTCTCTCTCTCTCTATCACACACACACACACACTACTGTACATGCACACACACACAACCTCTGTAGAGTTAAAGGGGATAAATCAGCCAGTGAACTTACTCCTATCTGAGAGTTCATCTGTTGCCTCATTTAATAAACAGATTGTTTCGAGTAAACAAACAGAAACTAAAGTCAAATTCAATTCAATTGAGTAAATTACAGGTACATCCTAGCTCTTCATGTTGATTCCACCTTTTTCAGTTCTGCAAGGAACTTTTTACCTTTTGCATTTTTGTTTTTTCAGATCTATTTGTTTTAGTCAGTGAGCACATAGCAGCCTCCTTTAACTCATTTAAAGCCATGTAAGCTTCACAAAAGCACTTGGTCAAAGGTGTTCCAACTGTTGCAAGGGGTGACGTAAAGAACACATTTGTTTATTCAGTATTCCACATAACAATTAAAAGAGAAAAGGGGCTGTTAACTTTAATATTTATCATATTAATGATGAAGCTTCTTCAGAACACCAAAAGTGACATAAAGAATGCCTTTGTTGCACAAAAAGTGCTTTTGTGACTTAATGAACCCTCTTTTCTTTCTTTTCTTTTCTTTTCTTTTCTTTTTTCTTTTTCTTTTCTTTTTTTAAATTCAGCTCCCTAAATAATCTTAACCAGCAAGAAACTGTATAAAGTGCACCTTTTGTGTGTAGAAGCTGTCCAGACAAATGCAAACTTTCTTACCTCTTGAGGCTGCAGACAGCTCCATCCAGCTTCAAACTTCCTGTCCTCTAAAATAACAGTTATATGTGCAGGCCCAGGTATATATAGGCGGGCTTCATGTGGCGCCCCCTATCGACCAATGTCTGTCTGATGTCTGCACTCTGTGTTCAGACCCAGTGGATTGTTCGATAGGCGCTCCGTTTGCAGGCATGTGAGGATACTTTTTGGAATCTGTCTTTAATAGTTCCGCTGTAAATCCCATAAACGTCTATTTTAATATGAATGACACAGCAATTTGATTGTATGATTGTGTAATGGGACATCTGAAAGCGCTTTAACTCGGTGAGTGGTAAGGGTTAATCAAGCCAAACAAAGTCTTGAGGAAAACATAATGGACTTGCGCTGATAACGGTGTGTTATTGTCTGGATCAATAACAGTATTGATGGGGAGCAGCGGGCAGATCGGAGAGGCGACGCCCTGGTTGCGTAAACTGTTTACCGACGGTGGTGATGTGGTGGAAGTGTGACTCATCTCAGAGCCCACAGTCTGCCCACCAAACGAGCTGCGTGCACACATGCTTACATTGAGGAAATTAATTGTTATTAACGTGACAATGAGCATTGATCTGCATGATCAATAATGCGCATGCTGACCGCGCTGTTTGGTTTTTGCTGAAATAATGCAGCATAAACACAAAGTTAATAATATAATAATAATTATTATTTTCAGCGTTGCGCAGTTGCTCTTTGATTTTAGTCTGCAATAAATTCACATTAAACACGTTTGCTGCAAGAAATGTTGCGTCCAATGTTGCTCTTGTTTTCCAGGTTGCAGAGTACAAGTTGCCCACTTGCAGAGCACTCTGCTGAAACTGTAATCAATATGCAAATCAATTACTGAGTGACCAACAGTGAACCTATCTGAATAAACACTGATATGGTAATTTGTTTTGTTACTCTGATCAATATATCAATAGTTTGAAATTCAAATTTCAGCTCTGGCAGCCATTCCTGTTGTGAACTCCTTCCTGTTGATGGGGCATTTGATCTGTCGATCCTAGATTAACCAATCAGACTGTTTGAGTATCAACCATTAACTGATCAATTGATCTTATACTGTTGTTGATGCCACAAGTTCTTTACAAAACATCAAATACAATGAATCACTAGTGCTGCTTCATTTCCTACACATTATCAAAAAAAGGTTTATTGATCTGATCAGCTTACATCAGAGGATACCACAGTACATCAGTAAAAATATTCACCTTTGAACCTCTGTGTGCAGACTTTGCTGAGGCCACACACACACACACAGAGACACACACACACAAACACACACAACCTGACAACTTGCTGCTTTCAAATTGAATGCACCCCACCTTGTGGCGCGCGAGAAACATGACATTATGAACATGACCACTGACACGCACACAGCTGACTAAATGTCTTTATTGCACATTCACAACTAGAATCAGATATTTGGTAAAGCACTGCTTGCAAATCAAGCAAAGCAACAAACACAGTGCAAAAGGGCCAGAACATGGCAACATAGAAACAACCCACCAATATAAAATTCTTCTTTTAATCCTAAGAAATAAAGTCATCTCATTTGTTTGACTTGCTTGATCATGTCTTGATATTTACATACATAACATCCAGTAATAAGTGTACACAACAGTGATTTTGTCCCTGTACTGTATGTGCATTAATGACCAGTGTTGTGGTAACACACAGAGTCCCTTCATTAGTGCAGTCCACCCACAGCCACAAGACCGAGCGCCATCGAGAGCAGCAGCGTCTTTACGCAGCCTTCAGTTCCCCCCGCCGCCGCTGTGAAGACTGCGAGATAAGACAGAGAGAGAGAAAGTAGGACATGACGAGTGGATGATGAAACATTTTACAACCGCCACATCTAACCTGTGTGTCTTTCACTACATTATCCAAAATCCATGAGCCTCGCCAACATTGGCCTTAAAGGTCAGAATTTAAATTGTTGTTGTTTGTGTTTTTTATTTTTCTTGTCTACGCTACATTTCACAGTGTCACATGTCTAAAGGAATGTCTGACCCAGATGATACAAGCCAAGCAAAGGCAGATAACATTTGACGAAACATTCCACATTCATTACATCACATCCCAGGCAGAAACAGTCCAACACACGCCGTCCCACTTTTGACCTGTGTTGAACTAAACAAGAGAAATGAATGGCCCGCCACAATCGTGAGTGGGCCAAATGAATTACAACCTTTCCAGTGTTTACATGTTTTAGCCTGTAGCCTGTTTAAATCATGGCTAAGAATTCAACAAACGCTGCTGCTGCGTGTAGATGTTTACTCAGACTGCGCTCTGTCGACACTTCCAGACATCACTGCTTTCTGTTTATTTCTGTATGATATGAAAATCAATTAAAGATTGAAATATGCTGAGTCTGACGCTGAGTCTGACACTAATAATCTATTATGACCTACAGTGCTGTTAGTAATCTGTCACAGTGAACACTAAGTCTAAAGGTTTTTTCTGTATTACTTTTGAACTCAGCCTGTGCTCAGACTGAATTATGACACCAAAGCGAATGTGATTTCACATTCTTAATTCATCATATGGAAAGAAAACAGATCTTACCATCTGAGGATTTTTCTGGGGAAAGAAAAAGATAAAAAGTGAGATGTCAGATTGAAGTCCTCTTCAATAAATGCATACTGAATATGTAAACACACACACACACAGCTTTCCACACACCTTGGATGGTGAACGTTGTCTCCATGCCAGCATGGATGTGGTCAGTCACGTGACAGTGGAGCAACCAAGTCCCTGGATTACCGGCCACCATCTCCACAGTCTGGAAAGTCCCAGGGAAGAGGTCAAAGACATCTGCCCGGTGCACGCGGTCCGTCTGCCGCACACACACAGAGCGTGTAAAGCAAGAGAGGGAAGCAAAGAAAAGAATGTAAGCTCAGTGAAGGAACTGAGACAGAGGAACTCCCTGTGCAAGAATGGAGATGTTTACATCACACAGGATTTTCATTATTTTGGATTTCAAACAGAGCAGCCGTACACTATATGGATATGTGAGGATAATGCATTTTCTGTGTTGCAGAAGCAAGACTAATAATAATAATAATAATAAGATTTGGTAGCGGTGGTGAATGTTACCTTGTAGGTAAAGGTCTCAGCATGGAAGTGAACGGTGTGCATGTCCACTTCGTTGCCCATTCCCAGTAGATACCAGTCCACTTTCTGGCCCCGCATCATCACCAGTCCATGGAGGTTACCATACAGCTTACCATTGATCCCTTCAATAGACAGATGATTAATGTCCCCATATCATAATTTGACATCTTGTGCAATGAATTATTGGATCCAGTATTGGTACTAGTATGTTATGTTACATGTGATTTATGTATTTTATTATGTTTTATATATCTTATGTTCACCTGGCTGCCAGATAAAGATAAGACTAGATAAAGATAAATTTGCCCTCACTGTCTTCTAGGTTTTTTTTATCCCACACAATGCTTTTTCCTGCTGGTGTGACTTTTCTCACATGGATTGATGTTTTCGTGGAGAGGACAGTTGAACTCTCTGTACCTCTCTTCTCATTTCTCACCGTGCATCATGTTACTCTCCTCAAACTCTTCGTCCGCCGTGAAGTTACCAGGGTCGACGCCGAGGTATGTCGCAATATTGTCATCCAAGTACCAGGACTGGTTTTCATCATGCACCATAAAGAGCAGAGCACAACTCCTTTTCCACATCGCTCCTCTGTCTATCGGGACCGTCGCCATCCCCGCAGAGTACCCCGTCTGCATATTACCAGAGTCCCAAGGAGACCACTGTACAGATCCTGTACGACAAAAACAAAACAAAGGGTAAAAAGTTGACACTACACTGTGAATCATGTGCTTTCATGTGACTTTTACTGCATACAGGAAACATGTGTGTCACCTTAATGAAATCAACACTGGAGTAGGTAGGCGTAAGAGATACAGTTGGGATCTGAGACCCCTGGACCAGAGCTTTGTGGGACATCCCACGTCAGTTCAATTATGTAGCCTGAGAGAACATGAAACAAATCAAATCAATCTACTGCGTCTGAGAAAAGGCCCTTTGTTAGAAAACACCAACAACAGCCTGCATTGTATTTATTCTTCATATTGAAATCTCACCAGGTTGGACAGGAATGTGTGCGCCGCTGGCTTTAATTCCATGTGCAGTGATGGAGTATGGCCGGCTGGCTTTGTTCTTGAAAGTGATCACAATCTGCTCCCCGACCTCTGCTTTGATTATTGGACCTACAGGGGAAGAGAAAACCCATGTTAACTTCCGCCTAAATGAAAACAAATGCACAAAGAGCAGCTAAGCTTACCCATAATTCCTAAGTGCTGTTGGTCGAACTGTCGTTTCTTCTGAACTTTGAAGGATTCATCAGTGTATTCTCTATACACCACTTTCTTATAGCGTGAGCCAATTCTGTTTGTCCCTTTCTCCACAAATATATTGCCTGGACTGGGAGACATGTACCAATTGCTTCCATTAACAAACAGTAATAAGTTATGCCACTAATCACAGGCTGCAGCTACAACACTGAAATACATCATCCTGCAATTATCTTACTCACCTGTCCTCTGATGTGGCCTGGTGGACCTCCATCTCCCAGTGTCTCTCAGGTGAGTAATCCCACTCTATCTCTTCAGCACTAATAAAATACTGCACAATCTTGGTTGGCTGTGTGTGTGTGTGTTTGTGGTTGTGTGTGTGCTTCTCTCCGTGTCGAACGCAGGGGTCCACTCTGTACTGCTGCCTCATGCCAGCTGAGTAGTGGTCTGTTACTCTGCAGCTCACCTCATACAGACCTGTGAAGAGAATGAAAAGAGGTCAAGGGTTTTGACACGTGAATGGACGTTTGTGACTTTACCTGAGGTGCAGACATGTGCACACAGCGGTTTGAAAAAAAAAAGGGTTCTGTTGAAGCTCTTGTTCATGCTCACTTTGAATCACTAAAGCATCTGCCAGACAAATGTCAGTTTTTCTCCTGTCCTTCACTGACTTGTGGTTTGCACTACACCCCCTCAAAAATGTCCCCTGCTAGATGCCTGAGCTCCACTGATTTTGATTTTACAATGAGAGAGGAAGAGATATATTAATAACAATAATAATAATAAAAACACATGAAAAACACATTATTAGCCAAAGCAAAAAAAAAAAAAAAAACTAACAAAACAGCGTTATGAATATTATGTTGTCATATTCTGTAAATAGAAGCTATTACACACTGGAGCTTTAAACATGTCTCAAGGGTATATTAAAGATTATTTGGATTATTTGGGTTAGGTGAGGAGGTTGTAATTCACCAACAACACCACCAGCTAACCACTTTTTGATCTCTGAACTTTAGGGAATATATACAACGTGTATCTGTATTTGAGGTTGAGACAGCACAAGTCATTCAAATGCAAACATGGAAATTTGTCACACCCAGGCTGATGTCTATACCTAATCCACTGGTTTTTATGCTGTATTTACAATCATTTCTCTTTTGATGCCAGTGATTCTTAAAAAACTGTATACCAAAAGCACATCTCATTCAAAGAGATGTGATTTTTGAGTGTGTGTCATGTGTGTGTGTGTGTTAGGGGAAGCTGGGACATGAACAATGTATGAAATGACTACTTATACGATGTGAGAGGTTCCTGTATCGATGAACTCACAGGTATTATTACTCATGGGATGTTTTAGAATCTTTCAGCTCATTGTTTTGATTTTACAGATTGCGGCTTCACTAGTTTGGTTCTCTCTCTCATTAGCATCAATTCAGTGACCTACTGACTAGAGTCGATTGAATTGAAACAATAAATGCAGTACAATGAAGATACTTTGAAGAATGAATAAAGACGCATCACACCTTCGGATATCCAGTGTTATATCTGTGGTGTCATTGTGAATGGACAAAAATAATAACGCCTCTAATTCATCTGCAAACTGAATTTAAACAGAAGCCAAACAAATCTAATCTGATGGACTTTTAATTAGTTTGTGTTGTTGTTTTTATATAACTAAATCTGGCTAAGTGTCATATCGTATGTGTACAGTTAGTACATATTGTATGGCTACAGCAAACATTAATGGGAATCATTATAGTGACCTCATACACTATCTCAGTAGAAAGGTCACTTGTAGTGGACATGCAAAAGCAAATTTACACTGACACATAAATTGAACATTTTAGTAAGGGAAAAGTGGGAAGGGTTCAAATGAACTTCAACCAATCATCAAGATGTCAGATATGATTTTTTTAAAATTAAAAAATGAAGTCATTCTAAATAAAAATATTTTTGATCCTATATGGGAGGTTAACCTGTGAGAAAACCTGAATACAGACAGAATATGTAGCTCTAAATAACATTTATTTAGATAGTAGGCAAACCGGAGCAACACGGAGGGCACATCTTAATTTTATACACGGTATGCGTCACAATACACATATGGAGTGAGAACACCTGAAGACACACAGATATATTTTATTCTAAATAACATTTACTTAGAGGTGAACCGGAGAAACCCAGTCAAAACCTTTGTAACATTTATACAGTGCCAAATCATAACAGTGCTGTGATCTCAGGAAACACCTGTAGACACACAGGCAGATGTCACTCTAAATGACATTATTTTAGATTGTAGACAAA